>CAWUFW010000268.1:2490000-3717500 GCA_963921515.1 Calotriton arnoldi | reverse complement strand
ACAGTGCAGTTTCGGGCTTATCCTCCTGAACGGTGAGTCCAGGACATTCAGGCTATGATACCAATGTTTCAGCCTATATCCTGAGTTGCGGTGAGACTGACTCTGCTGCTGCTGGGCTTCATGGCCCACTGCATCCTGCTTGTGACACATGCCCTCTGGCATATGCAGGGTCTGCAGTGGGACCTGAAGTTCCAGTGGACGCAGCATCAGGGGAATCTCTCCGACATGGTCCAGGTCTCGAAGGGTAATGCAAAAGATCTGCAGTGGTGGTTAACGAACTGTGATTGGGTCAACAGCAGACCCTTCTTCCATCCTCAACCAGATCTGACAGTGGTGACAGATACGTCACTCCTGGGATAGGGCGGCCATCTGGAAGAGGTGAAGATAAGATGCATAAGCCAGCTCTGCAGTGGGACCTGAAGTTCCAATGGGCGCTGCATCAGCGGAATCTCCCTGGCATGGTCCAGATCCCAGAGGGCACTGCAAAAGGTCTGCAGTGGTGGTTAACAAACTGCGATTGGGTCAGCGGCAGACCCCTCTCCCTTCGCCAACCAGATTTCACAGTAGTGACTGATGCATCAATCCTGGTCTGGGGCGGCCATCTGGAAGAGGTAGAGATCAGAGACCTCTGGTCCCTGGCAGAATCTGGACTGCACATCAACCTGTTGGAACTCGCGGCGATCCGACTGACATTAAAAGTCTTTTTACCCTCCATCAAAGGCTAGTGCAGGTGTTTATGGGCAATACCACCGCCATGTGGTACTGCAACAAACAGGGCGGGATGGGGCCGTGGACCTTTTGTCAAGAGGCCCTGCATCTCTGGACATAGCTGGAACATCAGGGCATTTTCCTGATGGTTTAACATCTGCCAGTCCCTCTGAACGCCAGAGCGGACAACCTCAGCCGAAGATGCCTAGCTGATCATGAATTGCAGCTCCATCCATAGGTGGTGTAAGGTATTTTTCAGCAGTGGCGGGAGCCTTAGTTAAATCTGTTAGTCACCGCCGAGAATGCGCAATGTCAGCAGTTTTGCGTGCTGGAGTTTCCAAGGCACCTCTCACTTGGTCGCTTTTCCTCTTGAGTGGGTCTCAGGCCTCCTGTACGCCTTTCTGCCCATACCACTCCTGCCCACAGTTCTCAAGAAGATCAGGACTGACTCGGCCCATGTCATCCTTGTGGCTCCAGACTGGGCTCAGAGAGTTTGGTATCCCGAGCTGTTGAGCATGACCATCAATCCTCCGATCAGGCTGCCTCTTTGGAAGGATCTTCTGTCGCAACAGCATGGGAGGTTTCTCAACGCAAACCTGTCAACCCTCCGCTCTCATGCATGGAGATTGAGCGGTAATAGGTGACCACTTTTGACCTTCCGCCTGAAGTCTGTAATGTTATCTTGACAGCCCAGCGTCCCTCCACCAAGACTGTATATGTCGGATGTTGGAATAAAGTTTTGGCACGGTTTGCCGATAAAACAGTTCGATCCCTTTGGTGTGCTCCCCTTTCCCAGGTTCTTTTGCTTATCCTTACCCTAGCCCAGCAGTGCTGTGCATTGAGCACTCTTAAGGGTTATTTGCCATCTCCGCATTTCTGCGGCGGTCAGATCGGCCCGCTCTCCTTAAAAGTCTACAACACGGTTCCCCCAACTCCCTTTGTTTTGCCTCAACGGGACCTTAACTTGGTTCTTAACTCCCTTTAAACCAACTCATCCTTGTCCTCTTAGGCTCCTCACCATCAACACGGCCTTTCTGGTGGCAATTACATCTGCCAGGAGGGTAAATAAGCTACAGGCTTTTTCCTCTTAGCCTCCCTACATCTCCTTTTCCCCTGACAAACTGGTCCTTCTGACTCTAGCATCTTTCTTCCTGAATGTAGTCATCCTGTTTCACATAGGGCCAGTTCATCACTTTGCCTACCTTTTACGCTCCGCCTCATCCCTCTAAGAAAGAGGAGACTCCACCGACTGAACCCAAAAAGAGCGTTTTTGTTTTACCTTGAATGCACAAATCTGTTCCGGGTGGATGATCAGTTCTTTGTGGGGCCCTGAAAGGTAAGTCCATGCAGAAACAGACCATCTCCAGATGGATAGTGTTCCGTATTAAAATCTGCCACGCAGTGGCCAAAAAGAAACCCCCTGAGGGTTTGCGTGCTCATTCCACCAGAGCAAAGGCTGCGACCACTGCATTAGCACGCAGAGTTCCGGTCCTGTACATCTGCCAGTCAGAAACGTGGGCATCTCCCCACATGTTTGCCAAGCACTATTGCCTGGACAGTCAGGTCCGTAGGGATGGGCACTTTGCCCGTTCCGTCCTGCATGGCTTTTTAGTGTAAAATTGTTTTGCAGACCCACCCCATGGGAGGTATTGCTTGGGTGTCTATTCTTCGGTAAGTAATCTGCAGCTAAAAGCTTCTCTGAGATGAACAAGTTACTTATCTTCAGTAACGCCTTATCTGGTAGAGACTCTACGTAGCTGCAGATTCCTTACCGACCGAGCCATTCTCCCTGCTCTGTGAACAGCTTTCTAAGGTCAAGGCTGTGCCTCTTTCAGGCCTTAGTTTTCCACACCAGTGGTCAGTGTTATTCATGGCTTCGTGCTAATGGTGTGGAAAGTTTTGAAAATAAACTGACGTCAACGTGCTGGGTGGCACCTATATAGGCACCACACGTCATTTCTGTCGCCAACAGCGCCATGCGGACTCGAACGATGCCCACTGGCTACTGACCTCGAGACCCCTAAAACGCCCCCTAAATATAGTATTTAGGGGGTAGCCCTGAACCCAGAAGGCAGATTCCCACAACCTGCGAAGAAGAGGGACGAAAGAAGACGCACAGCAGAGGAGACTGTAGAGAAGAACTGACTTGGCCCAGCTTTACCAGCCTGTCTACAGTTTCTAGAGATCCTGCGCTAAAAGTCGCCTCGTCCTGCAGCCAGCGACCTTCAGAACCCCTGGGAAGACTAACTGCCTTCAACAAAGACCATATCTCCTGTGAACAGCAGCTCTGTTCAAAATAATCTCCAAAGAAAGACTCTGAGCCTGCTGAAGACAAAGAAACCTGATGCCTGGAACCACCACTGCACCCCGTCGCCTACGGCCCGAGTGGCCCACTGGTCCCAGCAAGGTCCCCCATCGCTCCAGAGTCCGAGTCCACCATGTGTTGACCCCTCCAGGATTCCCCGACGTCGCCTGCAGCCTCTGCATGGAGACCCCCCCCCCAACCGCGAGTGGCCCGGTAAGGTGAAATCCGACCTCAAAAGGCACCCCTGCATCCAGCCGCCCTGCACCCTGGAGAAGAGGATCTGAGGTGCACCTACGTCCCGAGCCCTCCAACTTACCTGCCCAGCTGTTGGTTCCTCCCGGAAGACTTCCTAGAACAATGGGGCAGCCAACGCCAAATTAGCACTCTGCACCTGCCCGCCCTTGTGCTGTTGTGGGTGCACCTTGTGTGCTAACTCGGATCCACCTTTGCCCTGAGCTTAACCCTAGGAGCTTTGCTCCCTCCACCCCGTGGCTTGCCCGTGAGCTGCCACCAACCGACGGCCCCCTTGCCCCATAGGTTAACATTGGGCCACAGCACTCTGCAACTGGCCGCCCAAGTGCCGCTGAGGGTGCTTTTTGAGTGCATCCTTGACCCTGGGGGAACCCTTGTTCTAACCCCAAAAACTTAACCCTCAAAACCGTTTACTTACCTGCAAACTGATTGAGGGTGTTTGTATGGAAACATAAGAAACTGTGTTTTGATAAAAACTGTTTTACCTACCTTTTATCTAGGAAATGTCCCAGTGTGATATCTAGGCATATCACACTGAGTAGAAAAAGTAATCCTGAAAAGTAATCAAAAGTAATCCAAAAGTAAATCCAACTGTATTTGAATATTTCAAAAACCTATAACAAAAGAAATTATTCATCCAGCTTGCTTGTTGATCAAGCTGTCTTGAAAAGTACAATTCCACTTACCCCTACCAAGTCCTGCTTGGTTCTAAAAATTAAATACAACAAAGAAATATTTTTCATACAAACAATTGGTCTGAGTTCAGTCTGAGTGTGTGACATCATTTCTTGCCCGGTGTGTTCAATAAATGCTTAACACTACCCTCTGATAAAGCCGTACTGCTCGCCCACACTACCACAAATAGAGAGTAGGGTGATATCTACCTTTACCTCTGTATACCCTTGGGGATCCACTGGACTTTGTTCACACTATATCTTACTTTGGTATGGTATATACAGAGGCAGCTTCCTACAGTAATGTGTGGTAAACTCTTTGTGTATGTCTACTTGATTCGTGACCACCTGCCCCCGGGAGTTCTGACTATTGTTATCGGCGAGGTAGGAGCTGCACAGCGCAAAAGTCAGGCCAATACTCAACCTGATTTATTCCCCTCTGCGTGCATTTTCACTTGGTACACACAGAAGTCTATATAGCGCAGCAGCTCAATAAGTTGGGCTTGCCTGTCTAATGCCTCCGTTAACGGTCCCAAATTTGCTCGGTCAGCTCGGGCTTCAGCCTCCAATTTACACAGGATATCTCAACGCAGATCAAATCATTTTGCAGTTCTGCCCTCACCCCCCCAAAGACTGGCTGAACATAATAGCCCCTTACTACGCCCTCCAGTCTACTAGCTTAGAAATGGATGTACCCCAGTTATTGGATAGATAGTTCAATGATGCCCTGATGAACTCTATTTTAGGATGAGTAACTTGGTAATCCAGTTGTCTACTGGTGTTATAACCACCCCTTATTTGTTTTCCGCTACAGATCACCCTCCTTCCTTCAGGGTGTACTGTGTGCCACATGCCTCCATTTTAGAGGCAGTAATCCTGGCACCATAGAGGCGGTACCTTTTTGATGAGAGATTCTCTGGATTCTATTGTCTTTACTTCTTGGTCCTAAGAAGCACGGAGGCCTAAGGATCTTGGAGCTTTGACTTCTGAAATTATTCATTTGTCAGAACAAGTTAAAGATGAAATCCCTTGGCAAAGTCCTTTGGGGCATGAATGCATGCGATTGATTGGTGTCCATGGACCTTCAAGACACCTATTTTAACCTTCCATTATACCCTACCCACATGGGCTACCTTCACACTGGTATCCCAGCACTTTCAGTTTGCAGTCCTGCTGACTGACAAGAGCCCTATTTGCCTTTACGAAAAGACTTGTGGTTGCCTCTGTATTGAATGAGAACCCTTGTATTCTATACTTGGATGGTGGCTGGTGTAAGTGGAGTCCCTAGCGCAATGGTCTGGGAGTAATACGAGCCTTCGATTTTCCCCCATGAAGTGGGCTTTACCATCAAAGTTCAAAAATCTTCTTATCTACCACACAGAGGTTGACTTTTGTAGGGAAGGTGCTTAACTTAGCCTATATGAAGGCATTTCACCTTCCTCAGAGAATTGTGGATATTTAGGAGATAATTCAGAGGTTTCTGACTCAAGTACTGCTCCCCGTCCTGCAGTCCTTGCTCCTGCTTGGTTTTATGACCTTGTGCATACTGATGGACCACATGCTATATGGCAGGTGAGGGCCTTTCAGTGGTATCTGAGAAAGCAGTGGCTTCAACATCAGGGAAGCCTTTGGCTCAGTTGCAGATCTTAAAGTCTGTGCATCCGGATAAGCACTGGTGGCGGAACCCCTCCAACTTTTTGATGGGTTGCCAGTTCAACCCTACAGACTCAAGCTACTGTGGTTTGGACACCTTATCCCTGGGCTGGGGCTCAATTCTGGCACCATGTGGGTGCAGAGTCTTTGTTCCATGTCACTGCAGTGCCAGCAGATAAATTGTGCTCAAGCTATAGCAGTCTGGCTTGCAATGAAGGCCTTTCTTCCGCCTAAGAGCAGCATTCAGAATGGTATTGATTACATCTATGCAAGCCGCTGCAACAAGTGTTCAGTGATGCAAGTCAGATGGCATCAACTCCTTTAAATCTTGCCTGTTAGACTTCCTGCAATTCACATTTTCCCTTGCACTACAGGGACTGCCAATGGCTACAGTGAAGACCTACATAGCAGTATTATCTGCTTCATGTGCCTTTCTCACCATCCTTCCCTGTTTAAATCACTACTAGTGGTGTGTTTTATTAAAAATGTGCTTTACTTTTTTCCTTCCTCTCTGTTTATTGTTCCCGAGTGGAATTTTAACTTTGCGTTGACTTTCTTCATAGCATCTCCATTCATGCTAATGCTTAGTCGCCCAGTTTGACTTCTTACCCCAAAGACAGTTTTGTTCGTGGCAATAGCTTCTGCTGATAAGGTGAAGAACTTCAGACGCTCTCAGTTGGTCCACTTTTCTTCCCAGGAAAGTTTGTTCTCCTTATCTGCTCATCCTTCGTAGCAAGGTGTTAATTGCATTACTGATGTGCCAGTCTAATTCACATCTATCTTTCTTTCCTCCTCCACATCCAACCAAAAAAGAGGAGTGACTACATAGACTTGACTCTAAATATACATGTCATATTACATAGCGCGTAACAAGACACAGTGAATGATGAGCACCTTCATGGGCCCGGCCAAAATGCACCTTTTCACGTTGCGTTATCCCCTGTACCAAGATCTGTTAATCCTTATCCAAAAAAGATCCTCTGGAGTGCCTTCAGACACGCACTGATAGGCACTTTAATCAAGTTGTTACATGACTTCCTGGGTTTACTTACGCTACTGAGTCTCCAACCGCATGGAGGTATTGTTTTCCGGATTCATTCATATGTTAAGTAATCTGCAGAAAACTGCATCCATCAGAAAAAATTCTGTTACTTTCCTCAGTATCTTTTTTTAACTTTTCATATCAACTGTTCACCAATGGAAATACAAGGTGCCAAGGTCTTTACATGGAGGTCTGACATTTAGCTGATGCCAGTTGGGAGATACAAGATAGTGAAGCTTCACAAGTGGACAAGACTACCGAAACATTACCTTCCTTCACTGAGAAGATAGCATAACATTCATAAACATAAAGCAACTGATGGATGCTCTCTGTTACAGGCTCTGTAATTGCACCTTGCCATGTTAGCAGTGCTCAGTTGTCTTGCATAATCCCTTTCCAGTCCTGCCAGTCTCACAATATCCTGCGAGCATCCCACTTTGTGAGTGTGTGTATCTCTTGTGTTCCTGCAATACCTGTTCAGCGTGAGGCATGGTTGTGTCCCCCCTCTATTGTGTGCAGTTCGGTTGTCTAATGATGTGTACCACCCCCTAGGCCCGGAGGCCTCTAGGTGATTAGGATGGTCACTTGCCTATGCTTCTAGGAGGTCTGTCATCTGTTTTGGATGGTAGGTAGTGCTGTCAGATGTGTCCCATATGTCGCTGGGTGGGCCTCTAAAACCCTGTGTGTGTACTTTAGCCCAAGTGTCGCGCTCCACTGTTGCCCACCTGTGGCGCTCCTACAGCCACTTACTCACCAGAGGCGCGGCCGGCGACCTCCACGCCATTGCAATTTGCTTCCTAGACAAGCTGTACGCTAAGGTAATGTATTTTGTGACATATTTAGTCTTTTTCGCATGCGAGAGGAGTCCCAGTAGGTATTGTGCTGGGTCCCTCACAAGCGGTTAGCTTATGAGATCCGCCGCAATTGCCACTATCGCCTCTCTATGGGCAATCACAGGGCAGGCTCAAACCATGTGTTGGAAGTCCGCTTCTTGCGAATCGCATCTGAATCATTTTGGCACCATGTCTGGAAACATGCGGCATATTCAGGCGGGGATGAGATATACCTAATATACATAGTTAAAGTGGGTATACTTAAGCCTCTGGTTTCTGGATACCGCCTTAACATGTTCTTGCATGGCGGTCACTGCTTATCCATCAGTGCTTGCCCTATTATCATGCTCCACTAATCCCTCTTTTGTATTCCCAGTCTCACAGCAACGCTCTGTATAGTAGGGTGACCACCTTTTGCGCCCCCCCCCCCCCAGTGCTCCAGTAGAAGCTCCACGGTGTCCGAGGGTTACGGCTAAGCCTGGCCCTGTTTCCATGTCTGTTTCATGGCGTGCATCAGAGCATTGTATGTTAAAAGATGCCTCAGGCCTTTGCCATAGTTCTTGGTCACCTCCTGGAATGTGAGCAAGATATTATGGGTGTCACAGCATAGTCATACCACATGCCGCCTGGGACTGGTTGCATCTGTAGCCATATGTTGTAAAGTTGTCTGTCCCTGATCCTGGAGCTAAAATGGCTTGAAGTCATCTGGCTGCTCACTCCCTGCAGTCGGGGTGTTGATCTATCGAGCCCAACATCATGCACACATTTAAAGTCTCCACCCCATGTGCACGAACCGCTAGGTTGTGCAGCGAGGTGGGAAGGAGTCAGTCTAAGTTGTGGAGTTTGTTGGTGTTAAAGGCATAATGCGCCACCAGTGTCAGTGACTCCCCGTTTAGCGCCTCACTCTATTTCCATGTAGCACCCCTCCTTATCATTGACCCTGCGGTGTATCACCAGCGGGACCACGGGAGAGACCCAAATCAGCCCCCCTCCCCAGCATATGCTGAGTAGGTCGTGCCTGCTACCGGCCCTCTTCATCTCAACATCTTCTGGAGCTCAGCACATACTAGGTGTGTCTCCTGTAAGAATGCAATCTGGATCCCCCTGCACTTCAAGTAATAGTGGATCATGTGGAGCTTCTGGGGTGTAGCCATCCCTTGCACATTCCAGGTCATTACCGTATATCTGGGAGATGCCTCTGCATGCTTGTTAGCCATTATCGTGAGGTCCCCGTCCTCTATCTCCAAGTGTATGTGCCAATCTGCCCGGGTGGCATCGTATGGTTCTGTCACTTGCACCATTAGTAGTAAGAGTCCTCTACACGTAAACCATAACAACTTTATAACTCCCATCCCCAGATCGAGACGTCCCCTTTAACCAGTGTCCCCATTCCCCGGGCTGTGTACCATTATGCTTACATCCCCTCCCCACCCACCCTCCTAGGCAGCAACCAGGCAACAACAACACACAATACATACAGGATATGACAGTGACCCATTCATGCGATCTAGTCGGATGTCATCGTAGTTAAATTCGGTCCAGCTCTCAAATTCAGTTCCAGGTCAGAATCTGTATCATCTAGCAGCCGCCTCAGGAGCCCGTAAAGGTGGAAGATGGCCCTGCATTTGTTGTTACTGTGTAGTTCAGTCTCCGCCACCACCATAGCCCTCTCCTTAGCTGACTGCCCCTTTGAGGGCCTGCCCCTCCCTGAGCCACGGGGTCCACACTTCTGTCTCAGCTGCTTCCAACCCTCTTGTCGATCAGGATCAGTGGGCAACCTCACCCCTTTTGCAGACTCCAGCCAGGAATATGCCTCCGCCGGAGTCATGAAAAAGAGAACCTTCTCAGAGTGCAGCACTCTAAGTTTAGCTGGGAACATGAGGGAACGCTTAATGCAAATTTGACGCAACTGCCGTTTGACAGTTAGGAATGATCCTTGGCATTTCTGAACATCATGGTGTAGTCCAGACATATGTTCACCTTCCCATTGTCCACCTGCCACAGGCCCTTGATCCTTGACACTTGCAGAACGTGGTCCCTGTCCCAGTAGTTAAATAGTCTGGCCACCACTGGCCGGAGCGGTGCACCGGGAGGCGGCCTCCTAGCAAGTACTTGATGGGCTTGCTCAACAGAGAAGTGAGATTTCTTCCCATCCAGGACCATATTGGTTAGCCAGTCTTGAGGAACAACTCTACACTGGGGCTTTCTGACCCCTCCGACAGGCTAATGATGCATACGTTGTTGGACCGAGTCGATGGTACTGATTCCGAGATATTGCCCAACCTGGGGCCTTTTGGTTTCCCCAAATTGTACACGCTTGTTGTGATAAAGGTAGTATCAGCGAGTCCTGCTTCGAAATAGGCCAGGCCTTCGTCACTCTGCAGTCAAGTCTCCATCCTCTGTCAACCCGGGGAGGGCCACCTCATTCTGCTTTGCCCGTTTTAGTTTGCGTGGGGTTGTGGGCCCTGCACCCATCCCCTGTTTGAGCCCCCTCTTGTCCAAGCTGATCGGGGAGTCCATCTTACCCGTGGTCATGCACTTCGGGGTGTCGGTGGCAGGACCTTTGCTGCACCCCGTGGGTCGTGCTGTCCATCTCGGGCGTCTCTCCACTTTGTGGGAGCTGTGTTCTTTGTTGGAGGTGCCTAGCCGCCGCTCTGTGTCCCCCCTCGGGCACGCCATCGCTGTGATGGATGGGCTTGGGAGGTCTCGGCCCCACAAGTCCTCCGAGGGTAGGCACCGTTCTGCACTCCTCTTGCACCCATGTCCCACTCCGCTGTGCCAGCAGTGGTTTGTTTGTGCATTGGGGTCTTCGGTGAGCATGCTTGGCCTCAGGCTCTTCCACCGGCTCAGCTCCTTGACCTTGCCCATTGGGTTCCAACAGCCCTCCTGCGGTCCTGCAGGGGGGAGGGAGGAAGGGTCCCTGCTATATCTAAGCGGAGGGGGAATGTTCATCAATCTTCAGGACAAATTTGCTTGGTGCAGGAGCTCATTAGTGTGTGACTAGTCCGGCTCCATATTGACCACGTACCCGTATCTTGTCTAACAATATTCTGACGCTGTGTGATTTACCCCACATTATGATGATGATGGCAGTTTACACATGGATTTGCAGAAGGCCAGTGGGCTTGCTGATCTAATCGTGCTGCTGAGGTCCTCGATCTTAAACGATATTCTGTTCCTCTGAGCCTTTGCTCTCATTCAATGAAGCCCTAACTGATACTCTTATGGGCCCTTGGTCTAAGCCGTGCTCTTTCCCACCGGTGAACAGGAATGGGGCAACACGCCACAGACCAGCGCCTGCTGAACCTGATTTTTCGAATTCAGCATTCTACTTTTGTAAGTTTGGTGTTCCGGGCATCCACCAGTTGGGTGAATACTAATTCTTTCCTCATGAAACCCACCTAGCCCTTCAGCCCCCATCAGCCCCCAGATAGAGAGTAGGGCCAGCATCTCTAACAGATCGATCGTTAGCTACTAGTAGCTCACAGGTTTTCATTCCGTTCGCCCTGTTCTCTAATATGACAGTGCAGAAGCTGCATAGCCTTTTGCGAAAACATCTGTTTAACAAGAAGCCTGAAAAAAAGTACACATATCAGCTTTTAAAGCACACTGAAAACTTTCACCATGAAAAACATCTTGCGTTCTGAATTCACTTAGTGCGTTTTGACAGTTGCACAAAAATGTCGTTCTTTCTTTCTTCCATGCCATCATTTCACTCTCCTCCTTCCTCTTAATTGTATTTCTTCTGTCTTGTTTTCTATTTTTCTTTCTTTTTCTTTACCTCATTTTCTCCTGTCTCATCTCCTTTCCTTACTTATCCCCTTTCTTATGTTTTTCCCACTTTCCAGTTTCATTTTAGTTTCCTTTTTTCTCGCTTTGTAGCTTTCCCATTTTCTTTTTCTTCCTTTCGTCCTCTTTCTTCCTTTCTTGTTTTTCCCTTTATTTTTCTCCCTCTCCCTTTACTTCTTTCTCCCTTGATTTCTTGCTCTTGTTTTCTCCCTTTTTCTCCCGCCATTTTTCTACCTTGATTTTTCTCCTCGATTTCTTTTTTCTCTTTTGTTCTCTTCCTTTCTATTTTTCTTTTTCTTTCTCCTTTCTCCCTTGCCTTCCTTCTCCTTTGCTTATAGCCTTCACTTTCTCTTTGTTTCTCTCGCTTGCTTTCAGGCTTCCCTTCCTCTCATTCATTCTTTTTTCTCTTACCTTTTTTCTCGCTCTTTCTTTCATTCTTTCTCCCATTCTTTTTTCTCTTATCTCTCTCTCCGTTCTTATTTCTCTCACCCACGCTCCTTTTCTTTTTTTCTTTCTTTCTCCTTATCCTCCTCCCCCTTTTGTCTTTTTGACTCCCTTCTCTTTCTATGTCCCTTACTCCCACCCTTCTCGATTCCGCCTTCCATTTCTTTTTTCCCCTCATTCCTTTCTTTAAGAATGTTTTGTTTCTTAAATTGACCTTCTGTGGTTTCACAGGTGTAGTTCTTGTAGAACTATATGGTGTCTGCATGTAGCTTAAAAAAATTATATTATAGGTAATGATCCTTGTTACGAGTTCAATGAATATGTTAAAAAATAACTTTTTGATTTTTGTGCGTGTGTGTATATACACACACCTGGGGAGAGGTGAAGTGGTGTACTTGGGCATTGTCACTTAGGGCATCAACCATCTCTATGGTTGGTCTTGCCAACAATCCTCAAACCATTTGTGCCACCAGGAATTATTATTCTTACTCTTGAGATATTAGGCCGCAGCAGTTTCTGAACATCAACCAATGGTCCTTAGGGCATTAGTCAAGTAATGGAAGACGTTTGGGTGCTATCTCTCAAAATGAGGGCAGTTTCATCCCTTGTTCAGTATGGAAAGAGAGGCACCTCAATGAGAAAGCTCTCAGAGTTGATTTATAAACAAGTCTAAAGGGGCAGTACAGGTTCATGGGGATCACACAGGGGAACCTTTTCTGATACAGGCCTTGTGCCATTAATGCTGTGTACTATTTGCATGAAGACCTTGGTACATTAAGGGAACTTTTAAGCTCCATGGCCTTTATACACCCTGGTCTAATCCCGATATTAGGCAGTAGCTTGGAGAGGTTTTCATAGATCAAAAGTAGCCCTCACTATGGAAAAGGTTGGAGACTTCTGGTGTTAGGGCCTTCCTGGCTCAAGCCATTCAGGAGGCAGCAAAATTTTATTTGGGCTGGTCTGGATACTACCAATTGTTTGGCGGAAAGCAGTCGCACTGGAGTACTGCTCCATCGCCATGTGCAAATGCAATCCACAGCTTTTTCTGCTGATGCGCAGACATCCCTTATAAATATGTCTTATGATAGAGCTGACTTTGACAAAAAATGATTCTGTACAGTAGTATTTCAAGGATCGCCAGGCCACAGCGCGCTCTTTGGTCCTGTCGACCCCTGAGGCAATATCCTTGTCTGTTTTTGCCATTCTGAGGTTACTCCAGAGGTTTGGTGTTTAGCCAAGCCATGCCCCCTGCCTCCACTGCAGTTACCTTTGCCCTTTTGTGGCTGTGTACAGGGATCAAGTAGGCAGCATGTAAGTCACTAGGGGGCACTTGTCTTCCCAGTTCTCCTCCCCTGCAGCATTAGCCTCCAAGCTGCAATAGTTTGCACTTAGCAGCGCACAACTACCCTGTGTGAGGCAGGATTTAACATTTTCTCCCAGGGTGGCAGTCCATCTCATCCAACAGATGTGTCCTCTAGGTTTCCTAGTAGAGCAGCGATATGCTCTTCTATTTCTTTCCGCCCAACCACTGCTTCCTTCCACATCATAGCAACTTTCAGAAGAACACCTATCTGTCTTAGTACAAGAAATGCAAGCTCTACTGTCCAAGATACCATCAAGAGAGCGTCAGCCTTGGAAATAAAGCCCGGTTGTTACTTCCCCTATTTTCTCGTGCCAAAGAATGATGGAACTTTTGTTCTATTTTAGATCTTTGCCCTCTGATTGAACTTGGCCTTCCATAGGAAAAAAAAAGTGCTTACACTCGCCCAGGTTCTGTCAGACCTAGATCCATGCGACTGGTTGGTAGCTTTGGACCTGCATGATGTATACTTTCATGAGCCTGTCCTACAGTCCAACAGACGTTACCTGTGATTTGAGGCTTGCTAAGACCATTTTCAGTTTTCCGTGCTCTTCTTCAGCCTTACAAGGGCCCCTCGAATGCTGACGAAAGCAAAGTGGTTGGTGATATCAGTTTTCTCCTACCTCAACAATTGGCTGTTGAAGGTAGGCTCACCACAGTCAGTTATAGACCAGCTCCAGGTGACCGCTGACCTCCTGACATCATTGGAGTTCTTGATCAATGAACCAGAGTCATACCTGACTCCTTCACAAGTAGTTCTGGACACTGCAGTTCAGGGTATTTCCTCCATTGCAATGAGTCCAGGACATTCAGATACGTGAGCCTCCTTTCTGGATCTTGGTGAGAGCAGCTCTGAGGTATCTTGACCTATTGACATTGTGAATCCTGAGTGTCCACTTCTCCAAGTGTCATATGCGGGCTCCGCAGTGCGATATGAAGTCTCAGTGGGCCCAGGACTAAGGAAACCTGTCAGATGTCATCCGGTTTTCAGAGGAGACTGACTAAAAAAAATTTTTTTTTTAAAACCTATGCCACACACCCTATACCATAAAAGCTTTAACTGAATATCATAGAGCTCCTGTGGTGTATCCAACTCTAGGGAACCTACCTGCTCTGGTAAAACTCAGAGCCAGGCAACTACAAGGGTGGATATGAAAAAATAAAGAACTGGGGCATGGAACACAGCACCTCAAAGCAAGAACATATTTATAAAAAAAAAAATAGAAAGTGCCTCACAGAAGCAACAACCAAGAGAACTTTGGCTAATGCTTGCCACCTAGCTCATTCTACTTTCCTATTATGGCAGGAAAGCCCATATTGTATGTTTCTCTCTATCTGTTCTGGATGTATATGATGAACTAGATGAACTCTAAACTGTTGCATCATTGTCCTGTACCCAATTGTATGAGACCCTCAAACTACGAGAGTAACTTCCTTCCTCTTGATGCAAAGAAATATAAAAATGAGTCGACGTGGCATCCCTCAAATGTTTTAATATGTATGCCGAGGCTCATGATTATAAACACACTAGGAGGTTTTAACCCATGTGTAAAGAATGGCCGACATGTTTCATTGCCACAGTTAACTTATAAGTAAATTCATTAGGGCATGAGGACCAGTGTCACCCAACTGCACACCGTACCTGCAAATAAAACAGGAAGAAGAGTGAGGAAGAAAAGGGAAGAAGAAGAGAAAAAAAATGTGAAAAACCCAAAATAGTGATCAACTCACAAGAAATAAATGCACGTAAAGAGGGTCCCCCTGCAACAATGGGAAGTTCCTGAGGCAGGGAAAAGATACAAAAATAGTGAAAATCTTCATGCAACTACTATCTTTTTTATCAAACACAATTCATAATTAACAGAGCTCATAGCCATATTAATATAGTATCAGCAATATTTTATTATCAATAATGTCAACATATCACCATATATACATAAATATAAATAGAATATTGCTCTAAAACGATGGTATCATATCATTCACACCTCTCATATGCCATACTCATCTACAAATGCACACATTAATCTAACATACAGAAACTGTAAGACTGATAAATTCCAGTTCATTTCCTGTCATATGTCTTCTTTATATGCAAATGATTATAAACATGTAGGATGACCATGAAGACGTGGTTACTTTATGGTATAGTTTAACAATAAATTATAAAGCATTATATAGAGCAACACAAGAAATCCAATAACATGAATCCATTTAGAATAGATGAATATCCATTGGCTCAAGTGCAAGGAACACTCAAATTCTCTCTACTCTGGTTTTGACACTGGCCTTCCTCAGGAGAGCCATACTTCTTTGATTTGAATAATACCTGAATCTGAAAGAGACACGTTAGTGACAGATTCCTTACCTTAGAATATCCCCAGGCGTCAGGCTGGATCCGGAAAGTTTTTTGCGTAGCAGTACCCTTGCGCGTCGGTAGGCGGCGTCGTGCGGCTCCGCGTCCGTCGTCGGCGTCGTGATCGCCGGGATGACGTCGCGGGCAGTACTTAGGCGCCGCCCCTGCGCGCTGACGTCAGTTCTTCTTTTCCGCGCCAGTAAGCGCAGATCCGGGAAGAGCAGTGCCCTAGTCACTTTTTGACTATCTTTTGTGAAATTTTTCACTGTTCTCTTCAACGAGTCTTCACGACTCCTAAGGTGTCGTAGGGATGCCCGGCTTTAAGCCCTGCGAGGTATGTGGTCGTATGATGTCCATCACGGACCCCCACCTCGAGTGTCTCTTCTGCCTCGGCCGAGGCCACGACACGAAGTCGTGCCCTGACTGCCGGAAACTTCATCCGAAGGCTTTGCGAGAGCGGTCTCGAAAGCTCCTTGAAGTCCGGCAGTCGGCTCCGCGCCGCAGCAAGCCCCGGTCCCGGGAGAGGTCGAGGGGCCGGACGCGGAGTCCCCGCCGCTCGTCGGAATCCAAGTCTTCGCGCTCCTCCGGTAAGTCGAAGCACAAGAAGTCTAAGCGGCGTCATCGCTCTAAGACTTCGCCTCGCCGGTCGCGCGACTCGGCTGAGGTCCCTGTCGGCACCGTCCCCGCCCCCGCGGCCCCGGACGTGCCTGTCGAGTTGCCCCCGCATTACCCGTCCTTCCCGGGTTCGGGGGCGACTCCGGCCGAAGTACAGAAATTCCTGTCGGCCATGGCCCGCCTCTTCGGGCCTCAAGGTCCCTCCGGTGCGCCTTCGGGCCCCGCGGGCCCAGATGGGGTTGCTCCGGCGCCGCCGTCGACTCCGGTCCCGGCGTCGCCTGTCCCACCAGCCTTCGTCCCGGCCTCGGCTCCGGCCCCGGCCTCGACCCCGGTTCCGGTGGTGCCGCAACCTCCATCGACGCCGGTTGACCTAACCACGCCTCCGCCGACGCCGATGTCCCCGGTGCCGTTTCCGACGCCGTCCGGGGCTCCGGGCGGCGTCGTTCCCCGGTTCTCCCCGGGTCCGGACATGGAGCCGGACCGGCGCCGCCCGACGCCGGTTCCGGCGCCGATGAGGCCTTGGGTCCCTTATGTCCCTCCTCCTCCATCTTTTCAACCTGAGGAGGACCAGGAGAGCTGGGAGGGGTCTGACGACCCTCTCACACAACAGTGCGAGTTTGACCCGGACTGGGTTGAGGAACTTGGGGATGCCAGTGGGCTGGATACCTCCCCCGACTCTGGCATGCTGTCTCCTCCCGTGGCAACGGAGGAGGGGGCTAATTTTGCAACGGTGTTGCGTAGAGCTGCTGGAGCCTTAAATCTCCAGTTGCCTACAGTGGCCGTCAGGACTAACCTCCTGACTGAAGTGCTTCAGCCGGCGGCCTCCTCTTCGGAGCCTGTGCTGCCGTTCAACGATGCACTCACTGACGTTCTTTTGGGTGCCTGGTCCAAACCCACCACAGGGGCTCCTGTGGATAGGAACGTGGCCCGACGCCATCGCCCGGCTCCGGGCGACCCCCTGTTTCTCTCCCAACACCCCACCCCTGAGAGCTTGGTTGTCCAAGCCTCTGCCTCCCAAACAGCCTTCCCTACCGCCCCTCCGGATAGGGAATCCAAGCGCCTGGATCACTTTGGGAAGAAGGCTTTCTCTTCCTCCAGTGCTGGCTTGCGGTCTGTTAATACCGCTTGCCTCTTGGGCCGATACACCCACTCCCTGTGGGATTCGGTGGCTGATGTTTTGCCGCAGTGTTCTGAGGAGGTCCAGACACTGCTTACCCGCGCTATTGCGGAAGGGCGTGATGCGGCTAAGTATACCATCCGCTGTGGCCTTGATACCGCCGACTCGCTGGGCAGATCGCTTGCAACGACGGTGGCGCTGCGTCGCCACGCCTGGCTGAGAACCACTGGTTTTTCAGGGGATGTCCAGAATACTCTCATGGACATGCCCTTTGATGGAGTCGGTCTCTTTGGTTCAAAGGCGGACCATGCGCTGGAGCGTTTCAAGGATTCACGGGCTACTGCTAAGTCCCTGGGCCTTGCTGTTGTGCGCCCTCCGCATACGTCTGCTTTTCGCCCCTTTCGTGGCCACGGAAGGGGCGCCCAGTCACGTCCACAGCCCGGCCAACGGCCCGCGCAGCAAGCGCCTTCGCGTGGCCGAGGACGTGGATACCGCCGTGGCGGTTCGGGCAACCAGCGTGCGGGTCAGGCCACCACCTCCAACCCGTCCGCGGCCTCCAAGCCCTCCTAGTCCCTCCTTTCAGGTGCACAGCACGCCAGTCGGGGGCAGGGTCCGCCATCACCTTCACCACTGGCGTCCCATCACCTCGGACAAGTGGGTCTTGGACATTGTCCGAAGGGGCTACTCCCTCCCCTTCGAGACCACCCCCCAGCCATGCCACCTCAATTCCACCGCATGTCAGGGGATCACTTGGTGCTTCTACAGAAGGAAGTCACGGCCCTCTTGGCCAAGAGGGCCATCGAGCATGTTCCGACCCCAGAAGTAGGGCGTGGTTGCTACTCCCACTACTTTCTGGTGCCCAAAAGGACAAGGAGGACATGCGTCCTATCTTGGACCTCCGGAACGTCAATCGCTTCCTCCGGAAGGAGAAGTTCAAGATGCTCACCCTAGCTCAGGTCTTGACTGCCCTCGACCCCGGAGACTGGTTGGTAGCGTTGGACTTGCAGGACGCCTATTTCCACATCCCCGTCCTGCCGGCCCACCGGCGTTACCTTCGGTTCACGGTAGGCCTCGAGCATTTTCAGTTCACCGTGCTCCCCTTTGGCCTTACCAGTGCCCCTCGGGTGTTCACGAAAGTGATGGCGGTGGTCGCAGCTCATCTGCGCCGGGCAGGGGTTTCAGTCTTCCCCTACCTCGACGACTGGCTGCTGAAGGCGGGCTCGTCCCAGGCAGTTGTCTCCCACCTCCAGACTACGGCCGAACTCCTGCACTCGCTGGGGTTCTCCATCAATGTGCCAAAGTCGCATCTGATTCCTTCTCCACAGCTCCTTTTCATCGGAGCAGTTCTGGACACGACGCAGTTTCGGGCCTATCCTCCCGAACGGCGAGTCCGGGATATTCAGGCTATGATTCCGATCTTTCAGCCCTTATCCTGGGTTTCGGTACGGATGACCCTGAGGCTGCTGGGCCTCATGGCCTCCTGCATCCTGCTGGTCACTCATGCCAGATGGCATATGCGGGCTCTGCAGTGGGACCTGAAGTTCCAGTGGGCGCAGCACCAGGGCGACCTGTCCGATCACGTCCAGATCTCGGAGGGGACTGCAAAACAGTTGCAGTGGTGGCTCTCGAACCGGCAATGGGTCATGGGCAGATCCCTCTCCCTTCCCCAGCCAGAGCACACAGTTGTGACGGACGCGTCCCTTCTGGGATGGGGCGGTCACATGGGAGAGGCGGAGATCAGAGGCCTCTGGTCTCCGGCGGAGTCCCGGCTCCATATCAACCTTCTGGAGCTCCGGGCGATCCGACTTGCACTCAAGGCATTCCTTCCCTCTGTCAAAGGGAAGGTAGTGCAGGTGTTCACAGACAACACCACTGCCATGTGGTACTGCAACAAACAAGGCGGGGTGGGGTCGTGGACCCTTTGTCAGGAGGCTCTGCGCCTCTGGACATGGCTGGAACACCAGGGCATGTTCCTGGTGGTTCAACACCTGGCAGGTTCCCTGAACGCCAGGGCGGACGAACTCAGCCGCAGGTGCATGATGGATCACGAATGGCGTCTTCACTCGGAAGTGGCGCAAGGACTCTTTCTACAGTGGGGAGAGCCTTGGTTAGATCTATTCGCCACCGAAGAGAACGCGCAATGTCATCAGTTCTGCGCGTTGGAATTTCCAAGGCGGCACTCGCTCGGCGACGCTTTCGTCACGAGTGGAGTTGCGGTCTATTGTACGCCTTTCCGCCTATACCACTTCTACCCAGAGTGTTGAAGAAGATTCGGCACGACCGGGCCCAAGTCATTCTTGTGGCTCCGGACTGGGCTCGAAGAGTTTGGTATCCCGAGCTACTCAATATGAGCGTAGATCCCCGATCCGTCTGCCTCTTCGGGAGGATCTTCTGTCGCAGCAGCAGGGGACGGTCCTCCACCCGAACCTGTCCAGTCTACACCTGCTTGCGTGGAGATTGAGCGGCGGCAGTTGATTCCTTTCGACTTGCCTCCCGAAGTTTGTGATGTGATTCTGGCAGCCAGGCGTCCCTCCACTAAGGTGGTATACGCCTGCAGGTGGAACAAATTTGTGGCATGGTGCACAGCAAAGGCTGTGGATCCCCTTTCTGCCCCTCTTTCTGAGGTCCTTCTGTTCCTTCTCTCTCTGGCCCAACAGGGTTCTGCCCTGGGTACCATCAAGGGTTATCTTTGTGCTATCTCGGCCTTCCTCAGGCTCCCTGATCAGCCCTCCCTTTTCAAGTCCCCTGTTGTTAACAGGTTCTTAAAAGGCATTACTCACCTCTTCCCTCCTGTTCCGTTTGTGATGCCTCAGTGGGACTTAAACTTGGTTCTTACCTTTTTAATGTGCGCTCCCTTTGAGCCTCTACATAACTGTCCTCTTCGTCTTCTGACTCTGAAGACAGCCTTTCTGGTGGCCATCACCTCCGCTCGGCGGGTGAGTGAGCTCCAGGCTCTATCTTGCAAACCTCCCTTTCTGTCTGTTCATCCAGACAAGGTTGTTCTTCGGACGCGTCCGTCCTTCTTGCCAAAGGTGGTTACTGCTTTCCACATTGGGCAGACCATCACTTTGCCCACCTTCTTTCCGCCTCCGCATCCTTCCAGAGAGGAAGAGAGGCTCCACCGTCTGGACCCAAAACGTGCGCTCTCCTTCTATATTGACCGCACAAAACACTTCCGGGTGGATGACCAGCTCTTTATTGGCTACGTGGGCGCCAAAAAGGTCGGGCGGTGCACAAGAGGACCATCTCCCGCTGGGTTACCTTGTGCATCAAGACCTGCTATTCTTTGGCTAAAAAGGAGCCTCCTGTTGGGCTGCGTGCCCATTCCACCAGGGCAACGGCTGCTACCACGGCCTTGGGCCGCGGTGTTCCGCTGCCGGTTATCTGTCAGGCAGCTACGTGGGCCTCGCTGCACACGTTTACAAAGCATTACTGCCTTGACAGTCAGGTCCGGAGGGACGGCTTCTTTGGCCGTTCTGTCCTCCAGGACTTTCTTGTCTGATCTTTGTTCGCAGACCCACCACCGGGGTTGGTATTGCTGGGGTATCTATTCTAAGGTAAGGAATCTGTCACTAACGTGTCTCTTTCAGATGCACAAGTTACTAACTTGTGTAACGATATATCTGTAAGAGACAGTAGTTAGTGACAGATTCCTACCGCCCACCCATCCTCCCCGTTCTGCGAACTGATTTCTAGGGTTAAGGACATCCCTTTCAGGGCCCTAGTATTTTTCAGACACCTATGTCAGCTTCTTGCATGGCTCTGCGTTCCTGGCGCGGAAAGTCGTGTACAGAACTGACGTCAGCGCGCAGGGGCGGCGCCTAAGTACTGCCCGCGACGTCATCCCGGCGATCACGACGCCGACGACGGACGCGGAGCCGCACGACGCCGCCTACCGACGCGCAAGGGTACTGCTACGCAAAAAACTTTCCGGATCCAGCCTGACGCCTGGGGATATTCTAAGGTAAGGAATCTGTCACTAACTACTGTCTCTTACAGATATATCGTTACACAAGTTAGTAACTTGTGCTTCTTGCTCACAGGAGTATTTACATAAGATAATAGATGTATCTGAAACAGACAATTAGTTATGGATTCCTCACCTTAGAATTACCCCCAGGCGTCATGCTGGATCCGGAGAATTTTTTCGTCAGCAGTACCCCTGCGCGTCGATAGGTGGCATCGATCGACTCCGCGTTCGTCGTGGTCGCCGGGATGACGTCGCGGTGTCTACTTAGACGGGCCCTCGCGCGCTGACGTCAGTTCTTTCTTTTTCCGTGCCAGGCAACGCAGATCCGGAGAGAGCGGTACCTAGAGTCACTTTTTGACTCTCTTTTTGCGACTTTTGTCGACGTCTTTTCGAGTCCTTCGACTCCTGGTGCACGCAGGGATGTCCCGTCCTCGAACTGGCTTCAAGGCTCGTGACTCCTGTCACAAAATGATGTCGGTTACGGACCCGCACCTTGTGTGCCTTTGGTGCCTGGAGCGCGACCATGACCCGAAGTCGTGCTCCGACTGCCGGGCCATGAACCCGAAGTCTTTGAGGGAGCAGTCCTGAAAGCTTCTCGAGGCCCGGCAGTCAGCTCTGCGCCGTTCGAGGTCCCAGTCGAGAGGGAGGTCGCGGGACGAGTCCGTAGTCACCGCCATTCTTCATCCAAGTCTTCGTCTTCGGGTAAGGCGAAGCACAAAAAGAAGGCGAAGAAGCTCCGTCGCTCTTCGCGTTCTCCCCGTCCGTCGGCCGATGCAACGCGGGAAGCGGAAGGTAGTAGTCTGGCTCCGCCCGCAGAGCCTGTTGGGTCGACTCCGGCCTTTCCGGGAGCGGGAGCGACCCCTGCCCAGCTTCGCAATTTTACGAAGCCTTGCATTCCATCTTCGGGCAGCCCGACTCTGCCAGCGAGCCTTCGGGTCCCGCGGATTCGGTTGGGGTCTCTAGGCCTTCGATGCCGGCGGCTTTGGCTCCGGCGCTGCAGGGCCCCCAAGGATCCAGGCCTGGATCCGGGTCGGCGCAGGTCGACCTCGTGACACCTCCTCCGGCGCCGAATCCAATGACGACACCTCCACCGACGCTTGTTGTGTCCCCAGCCGACGTCGACCCCGGCCTCCCCCTCGATGTAGACGCGGAGCCGGACCGACGTCGGGACCGGCGCCGACTGGTACTTTTGTGCCATTGTTCTCCCCTGGTGTTCCCTATCGCCCTGAGTGGCTACCAGAGGAGGGTGTGGAGGACTGGGACTGGACCCTCTAGCAGACCAATTAGAAGAACCGGCCTTGAGAGAGGAGTTTGGTGAGGCCAGTGGTCTGGATACGTCCCCATACCTTGGCATGCTTTCTCCCCCTACCGTGGCTACGGAGGAGGGTGCATCTTACGCAGTGGTGTTGCGTAGGGCGGCCGAGGCCCTAAAGCTCAAGCTTCCTACGGTGGCAGTCAGGACTAACCTCCTGACCGAGGTGCTTTAGCCGGCAGAGGCCTCTTCGGAGCCCCTGCTGCCTTTTAATGAGGCCCTCACGGACATCCTTTTGGGCACCTGGTCCAAGCCCAACACGGGCTCCTGTGGATAGGATTATTGCCCAACGCCACCGCCCGGCCCCGGGCGACCCACTTTTCCTCTCCCAACACCCCACCCCTGAGAGCTTGGCAGTTAAAGCCTCGACTTCCAAGGGCGCATTCCCTAACACACCACCTGATGGGGAATCCAAGAAGCTGGACCACCTTGAGAAGAAGATGTTTTCTTCCTCCAGCTTAGAACTGCGGTCGGTGAACACCGCATGTCTCTTGGAGCGTTACTCCCACTCGGTGTCCGACACGGTTGCGCAGATGCTGCCACAGTGCCCGGAGGAGGCCCGGGCCGTGCTCTCCCGTGCTGTTGCCGAAGGGAGAGACGCAGCGAAGTTCGCCATCCGGTGTGGGCTGGACACCGCCGACTCCCTAGGCAGGATGATTTCCACGTCGGTAGCACTGAGATGCTACGCCTGGTTGAGGTCAACTGGTTTTTCGGGTGATGTCCAAGCAACACTTTTGGACATGCCATTTGATGGCCATCGCCTTTTTGGCGATAAGTCAGACAGCTTTCTTGAGCGCTTTAAGGATTCTAGGGCTACGGCCAGATCCTTAGGCCTCGCTTCCACCTCCCGCCCAGCGCAGTCTCCTTTTCGCCCCTTTCGTGGGTACGGAAGGGGTGCCCCACCACGTTCGGCCCAGAGCCACAGGCCTGCGCAAGCTGTCCAGCCTCTGCGCGGCCGGGGACGTGGGTCCCACCGCCATGTGTTGGGGGGCTAGCGGGCGGGTCAGTCCACCAGCGCCCCCTCTGCAGCAGCCTCCAAGCCCTCCTTGTCCGACCTTTCAGGCCCATCCATCGCCAGTGGGCGGCAGGATTCGCCATCACCTCCCCCACTGGCTCAACATCACGTCGGACAGGTGGGTTTTGCAGATAGTTCGAAGGGGCTACTCCCTCCCCTTCGAGACAACCCCTCCATCCATGCCACCTCAATTCAATCGCATGTCGGAGGATCACCTGGCCCGTCTCCAACAGGAAGTTACGGCTCTCTTGGCCAAGGGAGCCATCGAGCGTGTTCCTGCCCCAGAAGTAGGTCGTGGTTGTTATTCCCACTACTTTCTGGTGCCCAAGAAGGGCAAGGGCCTGCGTCCTATCTTGGATCTCAGGAACGTCAACCTCTTCCTCCGGAAGGAGAAGTTCAAAATGTTGACACTGGCTCAGGTCCTGTCTGCCCTCGACCCTGGAGACTGGATGGTAGCGTTGGACTTGCAGGGCGCTTATTTTCACATCTCCGTCCTGCCGGCCCACCGGCGTTACCTGCGGTTCACGGTAGGCCATGAGCATTTTCAGTTTACCGTGCTCCCCTTTGGTCTTACCAGCGCCCCTCGGGTGTTCACGAAAGTGATGGCGGTGGTCGCAGCTCATCTGCGCAGATCATGGGTTTCAGTCTTCCCCTATCTTGACGACTGGCTGTTGAAGGCGGGCTCGCCCCAGGCTGTCGTCTCCCACCTCCACACTACGGCCGACCTCCTGCATTCGCTGGCGTTCATCAATGTGCCGAAGTCACACCTGATTCCCTCTCAGAAGCTCCTCTTCATCGGAGCGGTTCTGGACACAGCGCAGTTTTGGGCTTATCCTCCCGAGCAGCGAGTCCGGGATATCCGGGCTATGATTCAGATCTTTCAGCCTCTATCCCGGGTTTCGGTCAGAATGACCCCGAGGCTACTGGGCCTCAAGGCCTCCTGCATCCTGCTGGTGGACTATGTCTGTCGGATCCGATGGATCCTAAAACGAATTCTCCTCGGAACAGGAACGTTGCACAAAGGGGTCCACCTCCTGTTAGCCCTGACTCTGAGAATAATCAAACACAGAGTAAAGGGAGAGCAGGCGAGGGAAAAGGGTATAGGGAAAAGGAACAGCAGGGAGTTAGACATCTGAAAGAACAAAGAAAAAACATACATTAACTTTCTGTAAGATTCACTACACTAATGTAAATCTCACTTGTGTATACATAACTACTATATACCTTGAAGGAAACCAGGGAGAACCTGCTTTCTGGAAAAAACTACCTCACAAGTATTGTCACACACCAGAAAACCTGCTGAAACCTGTAAGCACAAAAAAAGTTGTTTCACACCTTATCTTCTGATTCCAGCATGTTACTAATACTGTGATACAGCAGAACATTCAATTATCTTGCATACCTCATAAACATTCAAGGACATATTGTTATGAACCTCAGAGAAGATAGGAAGCATCAAAGCATAGGGGCTTCATTTAATCCAAAGCAAATAATAAAAGTCTTGTATTTTTTCCTGGTCTTCACGTTCTCAATGAACGCTAAACCAAAACAGACTGCTTAAAGAATACACAGAAGAGTTGTTTTGCCGGTTTAAGCTTTCACCTGGCCAACCATGACATGAAGTAAGAAATGCAAATAGAAAGCGAATTGAAAGTAAGGGTATCCTTCCCTCACTCTCACAATTAATGTCTTGCTTCCTGCTCCATAAGCGGAGCTTCGGCAGAATACAATGACACAGAGGAGTTTCTTCACTCCCAACAAGTGTAAGAACACAACAGCTTCGGTTTCCTCAGCACCCTGCCGAGAAATGAAGCGGAAAGAAAAGTGACTGCCCTACTGGGCTCTTGCAGAGTCCTCCTCTGGGACTCGTAGTGGGAAAGTACGTTTTCATGAAGCGGACCTCTCCACTGCGGCGTCCTTCTTCCTTACCTCAGGAAGAAGCTGTGGTGCCGGGAACACGAAAAAAAACGGACCTCTTCGCTGCGGCGTCCTTCTTCCAGAACGTGAAGCAGGTGAATGGAATTACGCACAGGTTTCCTTGTGCGTCGCGCGATTAAATCCCAGGAGCCTCTACACGAGGGCATCATGGGAACTGTAGTCCACATTCGACGTAACGTGCTCTGAAGGCGCGGGAGGCCCGTAATTCCTGACAATGCCAGGTGGCATATGCGGGCTCTGCAGTGGGACCTGAAGTTCCAGTGGGCACAGCATCAGGGGAATCTCTCAGATTGCATCCAGATCTCGGAGGGCACTGCACACCAATTGCAGTGGTGGCTAAAGAACCAGGATTGGGTCAACGGCAGATCCCTCTTCCTTCCCCAACCAGAGTCCACAGTGTTGACAGATGCATCACTGCTGGGGTGGGACGGCCACATGGGAGAGGCGGAGATCAGAGGCCTCTGGTCTCCGGCGGAGTCCGGACTCCACATCAACCTTCTGGAGCATCGGGCGATTCGTCTTGCACCAAAGGCATTCCTTCCCTCTGTCCGGGGAAGAGTAGTGCAGGTGTTCATGGACAACACCACCGCCATGTGGTATTGCAACAAACAGGGCGGGGTGGGGTCGTGGACCCTATGTCAAGAGGCTCTTCGCCTTTGGACATGGCTGGAACATCAGGGCATATTCCTGGTGGTTCAACACCTGGCAGGTTCACTGAACGCCAGGGCGGACGAACTCAGCCGCAGGTGAATGATGGATCACGAATGGCGTCTTCACTCGGAGGTGGTGCAAGGTCTTTTTCAGCAGTGGGTAGAGCCTTGGTTAGATCTATTCGCCACCGAAGAGAACGCGCAATGTCAGCAGTTCTGCATGTTGGAATTTCCAAGGCGGCACTAGCTAGGCGATGCTTTTCGTCGCGAGTGGAGTTGCGGACTTTTATATGCCTTTCCGCCAATACCACTTCTGCCCAGAGTGCTGAAGAAGATCAAGCGCGACCGGGCCCAAGTCATTCTTGTGGCTCCGGATTGGGCACGAAGAGTCTGGTATCCCGAGCTATTACACATGGCCATCGATCCTCTGATCAGACTGCTTCTTCGGGAGGATCTTCTGTCGCAGGGGACGGTCCTCCACCCGAACCTGTCCAGCCTCCACCTCCTTGCGTGGAGATTGAGCGGCGACAGTTGACAGCTTTCGACCTTCCTCCCGAAGTCTGTAATGTTATCTTGGCAGCCAGGCGTCCCTCCACCAAAACGGTATACGCCTGTAGATGGAACAGATTTGTGGCATGGTGCGCAGCAAAGGCTGTAGATCCCCTTTCTGCACCCCTTTCAGAGGTTTTCCTCTTCATTCTTTCTTTGGCCCAGCAGGGCTCTGCTCTGGGCACTCTAAAAGGCTATCTCTCTGCCATTTCGGCCTTCCTTCGGCTGCCTGACCAGCCTTCTCTTTTCAAGTCCCCTATTGTAAATCGTTTCTTTAAGGGCATCACTCACTTGTTTCCTCCAGTTCCTTTCGTGATGCCCCAGTGGGACTTGAACCTGGCTCTCACCTATCTTATGTGCGCGCCCTTTGAGCCGTTACATAACTGTCCTCACAGACTTCTGACTCTTAAAATTGCCTTTCTGGTTGCCATCACCTCTGCTCGCTGGGTAAGTGAGCTTCAAGCCCTTTCTTCTAAGCCTCCTTTCCTGGCTGTTCATCCGGACAAGGTTGTCCTTCGCACCAGGCCTTCTTTCTTCCCCAAAGTGGTTACCTTTTTCCACATAGGGCAGACCATCACTTTTCCCACCTTCTTCCCGCCCCGCATCCTTCTAAAGAGGAGAGGCTCCACCAAACGTGCGCTTTCATTCTATCTGGATCGCACTAAACAATTCCGGGTGGATGATCAGCTCTTTGTTGGCTATGTGGGCGCCAAGAAAGGTCTGGCCGTGCAAGAACGGACCATCTCCCGATGGGTCGTTCTTTGCATCAAAATCTGCTACTCATTAGCGAAAAAGCAACCTTCAGTGGGACTGCGTGCCCATTCCACCAGGACGACGGCAGCCACTTCTGCTTTGGGACGTGGAGTCCCCCTTCATGACATCTGCCAGGCAGCTACATGGGCTTCACTGCGCAAGTTTAGCAAACACTATTGCCTGGACAGCCAAGTCCGGAGAGACGGCTTCTTTGGCTGTTCGGTTCTCCAGGACTTTCTGGTGTGAACTTAGTTCGCAGACCCACCTCTGGGGTTGGTATTGCTGGGGTATCTATTCTAAGGTGAGGAATCCATAACTAATTGTCTCTTTCAGATGAACAAGTTACTTACCTTCGGTAACAATATATCTGTAAGAGACCTAGATTAGTTATGGATTCCTCACCGCCCCTCCCATCCTCCCCGTTCTGCGAACTGACTTATAGGGTTAAGGATTCCCTTTCAGGGCTCTAGTTTTATGCACCAGTGGTCAGTGTCTTGCATGGCTCTGCGCTTCTGGCGTGGAATGTCGTGTAGAGAACTGACAGCGTGCGAGGGCGGCGTCTAAGTAGATACCGCGACATCATCCCGGCGACCACGACCCCAATGACGAACGCAGAGTCGACCGACGCCACCTATCGACGCGCAGGGGTACTGCTTACGAAAAAATTCTCCGGATCCAGTCTGACGCCTGGGGGTAATTCTAAGGTGAGGAATCCATAACTAATCTATGTCTCTTACAGATATATCGTTACCAAAGGTAAGTAACTTGTTCGACACGACTAAAAAAAATGTATAAGATGCCGGTCCTTGATTTGTTCTATTAACTTTTCACCGTAGCCTGTCAATAGCATCTGAAAGAGACACGTTAGTGACAGATTCCTTACCTTAGAATATCCCCAGGCGTCAGGCTGGATCCGGAAAGTTTTTTGCGTAGCAGTACCCTTGCGCGTCGGTAGGCGGCGTCGTGCGGCTCTGCGTCCGTCGTCGGCGCCGTGATCGCTGGGATGACGTCGCGGGCAGTACTTAGACGCCGCCCCTGCGCGCTGACGTCAGTTCTTCTTTTTCCGCGCCAGTAAGCGCAGATCCGGGAAGAGCAGTGCCCTAGTCAATTTTTGACTAAATTTTTGGTGATTTTTTCACTGTTTCTTTTCGAGTCTTCTCGACTCCTAGGTGTCGGTAGGGATGCCCGGCTTCAAGCCATGCGACGTCTGTGGTCGAATGATGTCGATCACAGACCCGCACTTGGAGTGTCTCTACTGTCTCGGCCGAGACCACGACACGAAGTCGTGCCCTGACTGCCGGGCCTTACACCCGAAGGCTTTGCGAGAGCGGTCTCGAAAGCTCCTCGAGGTCCGGCAGTCGGCTCCGCGCCGCACCAAGCCCCGGTCCCGTGAGAGGTCGAGGGGCCGGTCGCGGAGCCCCCGCCGGTCGTCGGAGTCCAAGTCTTCGCACTCCTCGGGTAAGTCGAAGCACAAGAAGTCTAAGAAGCACCATCGCTCTAAGACTTCGCCTCGCCGGTCTCGCAACTCGGCTGAGGCCCCTGTCGGCACCGTCCCCGCGGCTCCGGATGTGCCTGTGGCGCCGCCCCCGCATTACCCGTCCTTCCCGGGTTCGGGGGCGACTCCGGCCAAAATACAGGAATTCCTGTCGGCCATGGCCTGCCTCTTCGGGCCTCAAGGTCCCTCCGGTGCGCCTTCGGGCCCTGCGGTCCCTGATGGGGTTGCTCCGGCGTCGCCGACGACTCCGGTCCCGGCGTCGCCTGTCCCGCCGGCCTTGATCCCGGCCCCGGCCTCGATCCCGGCTCCGGTGGTACCGCAACCCCGATCGACGCCGGTTGACCTAACCACGCCTCCGCCGGCGCCGATGTCCCCGGTGCCGTTCCTGACGCCGTCCGGGGCTCCGGGCGGCGTCGTTCCCCGGTTCTCTCCGGTTCCGGACATGGAGCCGGACCGACGTCGCTCGACGCCGGCTCCGGCGCCGATGAGACCTTGGGTCCCAGATGTCCCTCCTCCTCCATATTTTGAACCAGAGGAGGACCAGGAGAGCTGGGAGGGGTCGGAAGACCCTCTCACACAGCAGTGCGAGTTTGATCAGGACTGGGCAGAGGAACTTGGGGATGCCAGTGGTCTAGACACTTCCCCTGACACTGGCATGCTGTCTCCTCCCGTGGCTACGGAGGAGGGAGCAAATTTCGCAACGGTGTTGCGTAGAGCAGCTGGAGCCTTGATCCTCCAATTGCCTACTGTGGCTGTCAGGACTAATCTCCTGACGGAAGTGCTTCAGCCGGCAGCTTCCTCCTCGGAGACTGTGCTGCCGTTTAATGATGCACTTTCTGACGTTCTTTTGGGCACCTGGTCCAAGCCCACCACAGGGGCTCCTGTGGATAGGAACGTGGCCCGACGCCATCGCCCTGCTCCGGGCGACCCCTTGTTTCTCTCTCAACATCCCACCCCCGAGAGCTTGGTTGTCCAAGCCTCTGCCTCCCAAACCGCCTTCCCTACCGCCCCTCCGGATAGGGAATCCAAACGCCTGGACCAATTTGGGAAGAAGGCTTTTTCTTCCTCCAGTGCTGGCTTGCGGTCCGTCAACACCGCTTGCCTTTTGGGCCGATATACCCACTCCCTGTGGGATTCGGTGGCGGCTGTTTTGCCCCAGTGTTCTGAGGAGGTCCAGACACTGCTTACCCGCACCATTGCGGAAGGTAGGGATGCGGCAAAGTACACCAAACGTTGTGGCCTTGATACCGCCGACTCGCTGGGCAGATCGCTTGCAACGACGGTGGCGCTGCGTCGCCACGCCTGGCTGAGAACAACTGGTTTCTCGGGTGATGTCCAGAATACACTCATGGACATGCCCTTTGATGGAGTCGGTCTTTTGGTTCCAAAGCAGACCATGCGCTGGAGCGTTTTAAGGACTCACGGGCTACTGCCAAGTCCCTGGGCCTTTCTGTTGTGCGCCCTCCGCTAACCTCTGCTTTTCGCCCCTTTCGTGGCCACGGAAGGGGCGCCCAGTCACGTCCGCTGCCCAGCCACCGGCCCGCGCAGCAAGCGTCTTCACGTGGCCGAGGACGTGGCTACCGCCATGGCGGTTCGGGCAACCAGCGTGCGGGTCAGGCCACCAACTCCGCCCCGTCCGCGGCCTCCAAGCCCTCCTAGTCCCTCCTTTCAGGTGCACAGCACGCCAGTAGGGGGCAGGGTCCGCCATCACCTTCACCACTGGCGTGCCATCACCTCGGACAGGTGGGTCTTGGACATTGTCCGAAGGGGCTACTCCCTCCCCTTCGAGACCACCCCCCCCAGCCATGCCACCTCAATTCCACCGCATGTCAGGGGATCACAGGGGTGCTTCTGCAGAAGGAAGTCACGGCCCTCTTGGCCAAGAGGGCCATCGAGCATGTTCCGACCCCAGAAGTAGGACGTGGTTGCTACTCCCACTACTTTCTGGTGCCCAAAAAGGACAAGGAGGACATGCGTCCTATCTTGGACCTCCGTCACGTCAATCGCTTCCTCCGGAAGGAGAAGTTCAAGATGCTCACCCTAGCTCAGGTCTTGACTGCTCTCGACCCTGGAGATTGGTTGGTAGCGTTGGACTTGCAGGACGCTTATTTTCACATCCCCGTCCTGCCGGCCCACCGGCGTTACCTTCGGTTCACGGTAGGCCTCGAGCATTTTCAGTTCACCGTGCTCCCCTTTGGCCTTACAAGTGCCCCTCGGGTGTTCACGAAAGTGATGGCGGTGGTCGCAGCTCATCTGCGCCGGGCAGGGGTTCCAGTCTTCCCCTACCTCGACGACTGGCTGCTGAAGGCGGGCTCGTCCCAGGCAGTCGCCTCCCACCTCCAGACTACGGCCGAACTCCTGCACTCGCTGGGGTTCTCCATCAATGTGCCGAAAGTCGCATCTGATTCCTTCTCCACAGCTCCTTTTCATCGGAGCAGTTCTGGACACGACGCAGTTTCGGGCCTATCCTCCCGAACGGCGAGTCCGGGATATTCAGGCTATGATTCCGATCTTTCAGCCTTTAACCTGGGTTTCGGTACGGATGACCCTGAGGCTGCTGGGCCTCATGGCCTCCTGCATCCTGCTGGTCGATCATGCCAGATGGCATATGCGGGCTCTGCAGTGGGACCTGAAGTTCCAGTGGGCGCAGCACCAGGGCAACCTGTCCGATCACGTCCAGATCTCGGAGGGGGCTGCAAAACAGTTGCAGTGGTGGCTCTCGAACCGGCAATGGGTCATGGGCAGATCCCTCTCCCTTCCCCAGCCAGAGCACACAGTTGTGACGGACGCGTCCCTTCTGGGATGGGGCGGTCACATGGGAGAGGCGGAGATCAGAGGCCTCTGGTCTCCGGCGGAGTCCCGGCTCCATATCAACCTTCTGGAGCTCCGGGCGATCCGACTTGCACTCAAGGCATTCCTTCCCTCTGTCAAAGGGAAGGTAGTGCAGGTGTTCACAGACAACACCACCGCCATGTGGTACTGCAACAAACAGGGCGGGGTGGGGTCGTGGACCCTCTGTCAGGAGGCTCTGCGCCTCTGGACATGGCTGGAACATCAGGGTATATTCCTAATGGTTCAACACCTGGCAGGTTCCCTGAACGCCAGGGCGGACGAACTCAGCCGCAGGTGCATGATGGATCACGAATGGCGTCTTCACTCGGAAGTGGCGCAAGGACTCTTTCTGCAGTGGGGAGAGCCTTGGTTAGATCTATTCGCCACCGAAGAGAACGCGCAATGTCATCAGTTCTGCGCGTTTGAATTTCCAAGGCGGCACTCGCTCGGCGACGCTTTCGTCGCGAGTGGAGTTGCGGTCTGTTGTACGCCTTTCCGCCTATACCACTTCTACCCAGAGTGTTGAAGAAGATTCGGCGCGACCGGGCCCAAGTCATCCTTGTGGCTCCGGACTGGGCTCGAAGAGTTTGGTATCCCGAGCTACTCAGTATGAGCGTCGATCCCCGATCTGTCTGCCTCTTCGGGAGGATCTTCTGTCGCAGCAGCAGGGGACGGTCCTCCACCCGAACCTGTCCAGCCTCCACCTGCTTGCGTGGAGATTGAGCGGCGGCAGTTGATTCCTTTCGACTTGCCTCCCGAAGTTTGTGATGTGATTCTGGCAGCCAGGCGTCCCTCCACTAAGGTGGTATACGCCTGCAGGTGGAACAAGTTTGTGGCATGGTGCACAGCAAAGGCTGTGAACCCTCTCTCTGCCCCTCTTTCTGAGGTTCTTCTGTTCCTTCTTTCCCTGGCCCAACAGGGTTCTGCCCTGGGTACCATCAAGGGCTATCTTTGTGCCATCTCGGCCTTCCTCAGGCTTCCTGATCAGCCCTCCCTTTTCAAGTCCCCTGTTGTTAACAGGTTCCTAAAAGGCATTACACACCTCTTCCCTCCTGTTCCGTTTGTGATGCCTCAGAGGGACTTGAACTTGGTTCTTACCTTTCTCATGTGCGCTCCCTTTGAGCCTCTACATAACTGTCCTCTTCGTCTTCTGACTCTGAAGACAGCCTTTCTGGTGGCCATCACCTCCGCTCGGCGGGTGAGTGAGCTCCAGGCTCTATCATGCAAACCTCCCTTTCTGTCTGTCCATCCAGACAAGGTTGTTCTTCGGACGCTTCCGTCCTTCTTGCCAAAGGTGGTTACTGCCTTCCACATTGGGCAGACCATCACTTTGCCCACCTTCTTTCCGCCTCCGCATCCTTCCAGAGAGGAAGAGAGGCTCCACCGTCTGGACCCAAAACGTGCGCTTTCCTTTTATATCAACCGCACACAACACTTCCGGGTGGATGACCAGCTCTTTGTTGGCTACGTGGGCGCCAAAAAAGGTCGGGCGGTGCACAAGAGAACCATCTCCCGCTGGGTAACCTTGTGTATCAAAGCCTGCTATTCTTTGGCTAAGAAGGAGCCTCCTGTTGGGCTGCGTGTCCATTCCACCAGGGCAACGGCTGCTACCACGGCTTTAGGCCGCGGTGTTCCGCTGCAGGATATCTGTCAGGCAGCAACGTGGGCATAGCTGCACACGTTTACCAAGCATTACTGCCTTGACAGCCAAGTCCGGAGGGACGGCTTCTTTGGCCGTTCTGTTCTCCGAGACTTCCTTGTCTGATCTTTGTTCGCAGACCCACCACCGGGGTTGGTATTGCTGGGGTATCTATTCTAAGGTAAGGAATCTGTCACTAACGTGTCTCTTTCAGATGCACAAGTTACTAACTTGTGTAACGATATATCTGTAAGAGACAGTAGTTAGTGACAGATTCCTACCGCCCCACCCATCCTCCCCGTTCTGCGAACTGATTTCTAGGGTTAAGGACATCCCTTTCAGGGCCCTAGTATTTTTCAGACACCTATGTCAGCTTCTTGCATGGCTCTGCGTTCCTGGCGCGGAAAGTCGTGTACAGAACTGACGTCAGCGCGCAGGGCCGGCGTCTAAGTACTGCCTGCGACGTCATCCCGGCGATCACGACGCCGACGAGGGACGCGGAGCCGCACGACGCCGCCTACCGACGCGCAAGGGTACTGCTACGCAAAAACTTTCCGGATCCAGCCTGACGCCTGGGGATATTCTACGGTAAGGAATCTGTCACTAACTACTGTCTCTTACAGATATATCGTTACACAAGTTAGTAACTTGTGCGATAAAACTAAACTGGGTCTGTGGTAACATGACTAGTAAAATAAGGAAACTTTTTAAAATACTGTTGTGAACCCCTAACGGTGGTGTTAGGCAGTGTTCATATTGTGTTTAGTTAAAAACAGCACTTGGTGTACTAGCTTTGTGTAAATAATGGTGAGCATAATGATGGTAGCAAAACATGTCACCATAGTTTGCAGAATGTAAATGAAAATCCTCATTTTCAAGTGCTGTATTGGATTCGGATTCAGATAACATGTTTGACATAGTCACAATGTCCCATTTATCAGATATTGAACCTGGGGTTATTATATCGTCCATAGCAATTTTGAAAACATATGGAATTTAAGTTTCTGTAGGACCAAAAATGTCATATGGGACCTTATCCCAACCAATACCATCATGGACAGGAAATGCAGTGATGTTCACAAGTCTTTGTACGTTATGTGAAGAAAAATGAAGTGTAAGTGCTTCAGCTATCAGTTCTGGAGAAGAATGTTCTGGGAGATAGTGTCCGTTTAATATTAGGAAAAAACACTGTAACAAATCCAATCCAGATGACAAGGAACAACCAAGGAAAGGAAAATCCAAAGGTAGTCCTATGGAGAAACTAGATAAGTCTGTTTAAACCAAGAGAACAGTGCACGTGCACCATGCAAAAAAGTAAGTAAAAAATCATCAATGTCTGCAAAGTAACCGGAGGCAGTTTGAACAAAAACAAAAACCTCGTTGGACAAAGGAGAGCACGTTGGTAGCTCCAAAGGTGGTTGATAATATAGAATGTCATTCTTTGATACCGCAGTAGTGACGGACACAAGTGCATGTTCAGCATCAGAAGTCCCCTGCCGGGGAGTACTTAAATTAGGACTGCTAAGTGCGTGTAGAGGGATCTGTTGCAGTGTAGGGAGAGGAGATGGAAACTACCCAGATACCCTTGTGACCTACTGTTAAGGAATAGCCACATGGTGGAGCTTGATTAAATCAATGAGAACTTGTAGTTTCTGTTTACAACCAGCAAGCGGTGGCAAAATCACAGTTTGAGTACCTTGAACAGCAAGTGCAGGCACCGGTGCACGGTATGATGGTCCGAATTCCCTATAATCTTCTCCTGAACTATATCCCCAACTTTAGGAATCCAGCCAGAAATCGCTGGTTGCTCCTTCACTTAATCAGTGGCAGAATGTTTAGTATTCACATTCAAGCGCTCAGCTCGGAAGTCTTGTAATTCCTGTAAGACAGCAAAACGTTCATTGATGTCAAATTGCCCCTCAACCGCAACTGTGCCAGGCATATCAAAATGTGTAACATATATCGGACCCCGAACAGGACCTCGTAGGGGGTCCAACCACCCAAAGATCTTCTAGGCAGATTATTTCAAGCTTTCTGGACTCCATACAGGCAAAGGATCCTACTAAAACCTGAACCTAATACTCTAACTGTTAGGGATTGTTTTAAGTCATGTTTTTTCCGTTCTACTATCGAATTTCCCTCAGGATGATAAGGAGAATGAAGGAAGCTGGCTCTCTATATAGTGCACTAAAAAGAAGTACACTGTGTAGAGAGTCCTGTAGATCCCTAATTGGTCTACAGAGGCTAAAGACTAATGCTCTCTTTTGTGGTAGTGTGGGTGAGCAGTTAGCCTTATCATAGGGTAGTGCTAAGCATTTGTTGTACTCACAGAGGCAATAAATGAGACACACACTCAAAGAATAAATCTGAGACCAAATTAGAAAAATAACACTTTTTATATATTTTGTAAAACCAAGAACTTCGTACCAAGTTAAGTTCTGTGTTTGTTAGTAATTTTTATAGGTAAGTAAACTTTTCAAAGTTGTGCGCCTTTACGCACAATACAGTCCTATGGGGAGAAAAGACATGTATGCACAAAGGTAAGTACAGTCAGTTTCAGAGGCTCACCTTCTGGGTTTCTGATTGTAGTGTGCCAAGGTCCAAATTACTACCAGCAGTTCTTCGGGAACTGCCCGGGTTTAGCCGGGAACAGGGTGCTGCTGAGGTTGGTAGCTGTGTGCTCTACGGAGAAGGGGGGGCATCTAAAAACAGGCTGCACAGGGGGGCTTGGGGAGAAGTCGGAGAGCTCCCAAATGGGGGCTTGGGTCCCAAGGGTCCTTAAAGAAAGGGGGCACAGCCTATTCTTCGGTACCCAGGCCTGGCGGCTCGGGTGGAGAGTGGATAGGTAGGCTGGGCTAGGTGCGCAAAGGTTATCATCGTGGTTAGGGACCAGCAGTTAGCAGGGGCACAATCAGTTCAGCTGCATCTCGGTGATGCTGACGTCTCTCGCCAGCTGCTCAGTCGTGGTGCAGTAAGAATCCAGATTGGACTCCCACGGTTGGTGTTTGGTGCAGTGCTTCCGATAACCCGGGTATTGGTGCAGAACTGCTCCGGTTGGTCCTGGTGTCTTCACACTGGGTGGGGAGACTGATCTGAACCTCCAGAGCGTGGGTACCCTTCCTGGCCGTCTGTGGCATCGGACAGGCTGGTGAGCTGCAAGATGGTGTACCGGACTCTGCATTTCGGTGCCTGCGAACTGTAGGGGAGTAGCACCTCTACTCCAAGGGAGACTAGGTGATTGTCGATGTGCTGGCAGGCTACCTAAGGCTGTGGTAGATCTCCCTAAGGCTGTGGTAGATCTCCAGCTTGCAGGACGAGTCACTCTGTCACGTTTGTCGAGAGAGTTGCGAGCAGGCAGGGTGTTGCACCAAAGGTTCACAGATTTTCTGCAGTTCTCACGAGGCAGTGACTCTTCTTCATCTTTCTCTTGATCCGTCGAATCTGAGTTCTTGGGTTCAGGGGTGCCACCTACATACTCAATTTAAGGGTGTTAAGGGGAGTGACAGGTAGTAGCTAATGGGTTTACCTACCTTTAGGGTGTCTACATCCTCTACTTAACCACTTCCTGTGGGAAGTAGGCATAACCCTGACCCTAGAAGGCTGAGTCCGTCCAAACCAAGATGGAGGAATATGAAATGGTGGTTTCCACGTCAGCTAGTCCAGCGTAGGGGTGGTGCTGGCTTGGTGTTGGACACATCTCCTAATCTTACTAATTTTCCCGCCTGTCTTGTCACCAAAAGTGGGGTCTGGACAGGCGGGGCGGGCATCTCCACTATCTTGAGAGGCCGGGGTCACATGACAAAGGTGGTGGAGCCTTTGAAGCTTCCCGCCCTGGAATGCAGATCCTGTGTGGAGGAGGTGTAAACGCCTCTGCCCAGAGCAGGTTTTGTTCCTGACCTCTGAGAGCGAACGCTCTCACCTCAGGGGGTCAACAACTTGTCGGTGGTGGCTAGGTGGTCAAGACCAGTCAGTCAGCACACCAGTAGTCTGTAGGTTTTCATGGGATACCTCTAAGGTGCCCTCTGGGTGCATTTATTCATAAATCCATCACTGGTATCAGTGTGGGTTTATTAATGTGAGATGTTTGGTACCAAGCATCTGGGGGTACAGTGAAGCCATCATGTAGCTGGGGAACTCGTAATCACGAGTGTCCAGCCCATGTACTCATTATGGCTTCCCTGTGCACTTGTGATATCTAAGAATCGACTTGGATATCACAGGGACACATCCACTCACGCAGATATGCCCGCACATGGGGTATAGTGCACCCTGCCTTATGGCTATCAGGCCTGCTGTAGGGGTGACTTACCTATACCACATGTAGTGTTTTGCAGGCATGGCACACAAGGATGTGTGCCATGTCGACTCGTCACTTTTCTCTGCACCAAGACACACAGGCTTCAATGGCAATTTGGCATGAGCTTGGTGAGGGGTCCCTTAGGGTGGCACAATTCATACTGCAGCCCTCTTTAGTCCAAATTCTCTAGGTACCAGGGGTACCATTTACTAGGGACGTATATGGAGCCTAAAGTGGTGGCAATTGTGGAATAATGGTACAGTACAGATCTGAAAGAGACATGTTAGTGACAAATTCCTTACCTTAGAATATCCCCAGGCGTCAGGCTGGATCCGGAAAGTTTTACGTAGCAGTACCCTTGCGCGTCGGTAGGCGGCGTCCTGCGGCTCCGCGTTCGGCGTCGTGATCGCCGGGATGACGTCGCGGCCAGTACTTAGACGACGCCCATGCGCGCTGGCGTCAGTTCTTTTTTTTTTCTGCGCCAGTAAGCGCAGATCCGGATTGAGCAGTGCCCCAGTCATTTTTTGGCTGAGTATTTTTGAGACTTTTTTGTCCAAGTTTTTCGAGTCGTTTCGACTCCCAAGGTGTCAGTAGGGATGCCCAGCTTCAAGCCATGCGAGGTCTGTAATCGCATGTTGTCGATTACGGATCCGCACCGCGAGTGTCTATTCTGCCTGGGGCGCGGCCACGACCCCACGTCGTGCCCCGAGTGTCGGTCCCTCGCCCCAAAGGCTTTGCGAGAGCGGTCTTGAAAGCTTCTCGAGGCCCGGCACTCGGCTCCGCGCCGCTCGAGGTCCCGGTCCCGGGAGAGGTCGAGGGGCCGGTCGCGGAGCCATCGTTCCTCGGGGTCGAAGTCTTCGTCTTCAGGTAAGGCGAAGCACAAGAGGTCTAAGAAGCGTCGCTCTAAGACCTCCCCTCGCCGGTCTCACGACTCGGCTGAGGGTCCTGTTGGTACCGCCCCCGCGGCTCCGGGAGTACCCGTTGAGCCGGCGTCGACCTACCCGCCTGTTCCGGGTCAGACGTCGACTCCAGCAAAGGCTGTGAATCCCCTTTCTGCCCCTCTTTCTGAGGTTCTTCTGTTCCTTCTTTCTCTGGCCCAACAGGGTTCTGCCCTGGGTACCATCAAGGGCTATCTTTGTGCAATCTCGGCCTTCCTCAGGCTTCCTGATCAGCCCTCCCTTTTCAAGTCCCCTGTTGTTAACAGGTTTCTTAAAGGCATTACACACCTCTTCCCTCCTGTTACGTTTGTAATGCCTCAGTGGGACTTGAACTTGGTTCTTACCTTTTTAATGTGCGCTCCCTTTGAGCCTCTACATAACTGTCCTCTTCGTCTTCTCACTCTGAAGACAGCCTTTCTGGTGGCCATCACCTCCGCTCGGCGGGTGAGTGAGCTCCAGGCTCTTTCTTGCAATCCTCCCTTTCTGTCTGTCCATCCAGACAAGGTTGTTCTTAGGACGCGTCCGTCCTTCTTGCCAAAGGTGGTTACTGCTTTTCACATTGGGCAGACCTTCACTTTGCCCACCTTCTTTCCGCCTCCGCATCCTTCTAGAGAGGAAGAGAGGCTCCACCGTCTGGACCCAAAGCGTGCGGTTTCGTTTTATCTCAACCGCACACAGCAGTTCCGGGTGGACGACCAGCTCTTTGTTGGCTACGTGGGCGCCAAAAAAGGTCGGGCGGTACACAAGCGGACCATCTCCCGCTGGGTCGTCTTGTGTATCAAGGCCTGCTATTCTTTGGCTAAGAAGGAGCCCCCTGTTGGGCTGCGTGCCCATTCCACCAGGGCAACAGCTGCTACCACGGCTTTAGGCCGCGGTGTTCCGCTGCAGAATATATGTCAGGCAGCTACGTGGGCCTCGCTGCACACGTTTACCAAGCATTACTGCCTTGACAGCCAGGTCCGGAGGGACGGCTACTTTGGCCGTTCTGTCCTCAGGGACTTCCTTGTCTGATCTTTGTTCGCAGACCCACCACCGGGGTTGGTATTGCTGGGGTATCTATTCTAAGGTAAGGAATCTGTCACTAACGTGTCTCTTTCAGATGCACAAGTTACTAACTTGTGTAACGATATATCTGTAAGAGACAGTAGTTAGTGACAGATTCCTTACCGCCCCACCCATCCTCCCCGTTCTGCGAACTGATTTCTAGGGTTAAGGACATCCCTTTCAGGGCCCTAGTATTTTTCAGACACCTATGTCAGCTTCTTGCATGGCTCTGCGTTCCTGACGCGGAAAGTCGTGTACAGAACTGACGTCAGCGCGCTGGGGCGGCGTCTAAGTTCTGCCCTCGACGTCATCCCGGCGATGCCGACGACGGACGCGGAGCCGCACGACGCCGCCTACCGACGCGCAAGGGTACTGCTACGCAAAAACTTTCCGGATCCAGCCTGACGCCTGGGGATATTCTAAGGTAAGGAATCTGTCACTAACTACTGTCTCTTACAGATATATCGTTACACAAGTTAGTAACTTGTGCGATAAGGTGTTCCCATTCTGTTGAGCTTGAAATTTTCCTGCATAAGATGTGGATTTGGCAGGCTGTGTAGAACTATTACAGGGTCCCCGTGAGTTGTATCTGTGGAGATATGTTGGTGGGTATGATGAGGGGGGTGCACCCCTCGACCGGTTGTCAAGATGCGATGTGGTATAAATGTCTTTTTTGTAACTTATGTACAGACAGGGATAGCCATCGCCCAGTTTGTGTCGATATTGTATTTTTTTTCTTGGAATTACTAATAAAGAAATACATTAAAAAAACACTGTTCTTATCAACTGTGTCAGAGGCACAGAGCAGCTCATTTGGTTTTGCCTAGCTAAAATTAAGTGTCTCCTAACGAACACAGAAAGAAGGAAAAACAGTGGCATCATGTTCTTCATGTACGACCCTGGAACTAACTATACAGACCAAAGGGCGTCAGTGCCAATCACTGATGCACATTCAGCACATTCACGTGCTAAGCAAAAAAGTGTGGCAAAGGGCTCCACAAGAAAGAGATGTCAAATTAAGGAGTTGAATCTAAAATGGAGACTACATGCAAGCCACGCCACACCATGGGCCCCCTTAGAACAAGACAAAGTTAAAATAGTGACCAAACAGTATGAGTCTCCTTATTATGTCTCAAAAGGGAGCCTAAATATTACCTGTGTAAGCTGTAAAAACACATAATGCTGACTTCGGTGAAAGCCAAGCAGCACAGGTGTATGCCGATATGCCTTCATCACACACTTATAACAATTTCTACACACAAGGAGCATCAGAGGAGACAGCCCAAGATTTGCAGAGCTGACGATGGTGACAGATGCATCACTGCTGGGTTGGGGAGGTCATCTGGGAAAGGTGGAGATCAAAGGACTCTGATCTCCCTCGGAAAAAAGCCTCCATATCAATCTGTTGGAGTTGCAGGCCATTCGACTGGCATTGAAGGCATTCCTGCCATCCATCAAGGACAGGCTGTTATAGGTTCTCAAGGACAGCATGACTGCCATGTAGTACTGCAACAAGCTGGGTGGAATGGGGTCTTGTGCCTGTGGAAGTAGTTGGAAAGTCTGGGCCTGATTATGAACTACCTGGGAGGATCATTTAACGCCAGGGCAGACGAGCTCAGCATGCGGTACCACGTAAATCATGAATAATTGCAACACTCCCAGGTGGTTCAAGGTGTGTTACGACAATGTGGAGAACCCTAACTAGATCTTTTCGCCACCGCCAAGAAGCGCAGTGTCCAAGTTTGCACACTGGAGTTCCACCAAAGGTCCTACCTAGGAGCTGCATTTCAACTGAGTTGTGACATGGGACTCCTGTTTCCCTTACTGCCTTTCTTACCCAGATTTCTGAAGAAGATCAAGAACGAATAGGCCCAAGACATTTGAGTGGTCTCAGGTTGGGTCAGTGGAGTGTGGTACCTGGAACTTCTGAGCATGTGTGACTGCCCTCTGGTCAAGCTACCTCTTCGGGGAGATCTGTCGTAGCAGAATGTCAGAGGTCTCCATACGAACCTTCTCAATCTGCACCTCCATGCGTGGAGATAGAGTGGCAACAGTTGACACCATTTGACTTGCCAAATGAAGTTGTCTGTCATCCTGGCTGCCTGATGTTCTTCCACGAAGTCTATTTACCCGAGGGTGGGAGAAATTTGTGTCCTGGTGTGGCGTCCGCAGGCCAGACCCTCTGGTAGCCAAGCTGTTGGATATTTTGTTGTTTTATTTTTGGCCCAGTAGCGCCTTGCAGTTGGCAGTATTACGTTATATGTCGGTCCTTTCGGCTTTTCTGCATTTATCAGACCAACCGTCCTTGTTCAAATCACCTATTGTGATGTAGTTTATTAATGGTTTAACACACATGTTAAACCTTGGCAAAAAAGTAGCCTCTGGAAGGACTGAGTCATTCCACCAGGTCCAAGGCTGCCACCCGTGCTTTTGCATGTAGCATGCCTGGTGTGGACATCTGTCATGCTGAGACTTGGGCGAAGGTGCACATGTTCACGAAGGACTACTGCCTTTATGGCCAGGTCCAACGGGAAGGTAATTTTGCCCGTTCTGTCCTGGAGATCTTTTTGTTCAGAGCCAACTCCACAGACCCTCCACCTTGGGAGGTACTGCCCTGCTTTCTATTCTAAAGGTGAGTTAATCTGCGGTTGGAAGTATCCATCAGAATAGCATATTTCTTGCCTTTGTAATGCTCTTTGTGGTGAATACTCTAACAGTGGACTCCTCACTGCCCTCCCCGTTCTGTGGAGTGGTCTCTTTTTATCATCTAAAAAGGTCCCAAATTTTTGATCTACATACTGGTACTACCAAATGTTTTGTGCTCTTTGACCTAGGTCACAGAGAAAGTCCAGCAAGAACTGATATCTGTGCGCAAGTGTGGTGGTTATATGTAGCTCTGCTCCTTCACTTCTGGGACAGAATGAAGTCAATGACGCACATCCCCACCTAACACCTCACAGGAGCACTGCTATCAAAACTTCAAGATCTAGTTTGCTGCCTGTGGAATAGTCTAAAAGGTGAGGAATCTGCAGTTAGATAGATTATCCACCAGGAAAAATGTTACCAAAGGTAAGTAACTTGTTCTTCTGGTGAATACATAATCTTCCTGCAGATTTTTCACCATTCTCACTCCAACCTAATGAGTTACTACCATGGATTAGTAAGACTGTAGGTATGGAAGCACATTATGCTGTGTTTGTTGGTGTCAGTGCTCTCTAGGTTCCTGTCTGCATGTTTTGATGGAATATGGAAAAAGTATCAGGAACTAATGTCCGCTCACCAGTTGGTGCCTAATATACTCCATTGTCATCACGCTGCTACACGCAGCAGCCTCCTGGTTGGAGAGTCACTGCTGAAAAGTAGCCTGGACCAGTCTGAAGTCTAGGAGAATTCAAAAGTTGATGGTTCTGCTGAAAGCTTATGTATCCTCCAGAAATATTTACCAAAAGTAAGTAACTTTCTTCAACTCTAACAAATACAGTGTTGAATATACAAAGGGGAAATAATTGACAAGCAATCCAACCACTGATTTATATGAAAGAAATTGAAAATGAACATTATCATTCTTCGTAAGTAAATGCAAAAAAATGGGAGGTTTTTTAATGGTTAAAAGTTTGTTGAATGTTCAAATTTGGGTCTCTTTAAAGAAGACCTTGAGTCTCTGATATCTAATGTTACAAATTGATTTCAGTGTATCCATAAGATTTAAAAAAAATTCAAAAAACACTGGATTATTTTAAAAACTTTTCTCCAACCAGCATGGGCTTGTGGTTATTAAATTGCCTCCTTGGTGCTCTTTCAATTCAGGCGATTTAATGGTGGATTGAATCGCCTAATTGTTAATAAAAAATCTTTTTGGGAATTGATTTTATATAGGGGTTGCAATTATAGTAGCAAAAGTGGGTTAAATGATTAGTTGTATATTTTACCACATCTTCTTGAAACTTCTAATGTCTTTGTAACAAAGTGTATACTCATTTTAGGGCGACCCTAACTGCACAGTTGGATTTGGCTATAACCAAAGCTGAATCTGAACAGCTCGCCCGAGGACTCTTAGAAGAGCAGTGTTTTGAATTGACACAGGAGAACAAAAAAGCAGCTACACGGAGTAGGCAAGATGTTTCTGAAAAAGACCAGACTGTTCGTAGGGTAAGTTATTTTTATACAGGAAGAATTGCTTTACAAATGAGACCTGCAACTTAATTGTCTTGAAGTTTATACACATATTTAATGATTGAAAGCGTTGATCTCATAGAGCTGTGTTACACATGATTTTCTTATTTGTTGGAAGGAAAATAGGACTGAAACGTAGACTTAATTTTTTAAGTACTGTTGATATGCATTTGTCTTTAGTTATGGGATCTTAATCACCCAATAATGTATATTTAGAAAGCTCTAGCATGTTTTCTATCTTCGTTGCAACTATCCTTTATCACTTAATATCATAAAGTAAAGTTTCTGTCATATTGTTTGTGGGCAGCACAATCTAAAACTGCTTTTAAATAAATAAATTGCATCTAACATTATACCAACAAGTATTTTACTCTTCCAGGAATGCATAACTTCACACTGAGTATCTTGCACTCTTGTGGATGCACTCTTCCTACTCATTTTTAGGTCGAGCCTGAGCCAGCCCGCAAGCGCTGCTCTTGTGATCTGCTGTAGGTAGAGTACGGAGGAGAAGCCCCGCCCACATTTTTCATTGGCTTGTGTGTTTGTCCTTCGTAAATGCTGGCGTTTGATTCCTTAATAGGCTTGTTAGTCCCTACTTAGTACGGCCAAGTCGTCATTTGTATCTTCCCATGGCTACTGGCCCCTTTACTTCGTTCTTACGCGGTACGTGTACTTTTTAGGTCTCGCCTGAGCCAGCGCTTAGCGCTGCTCTGGCCGAGACATTTAGTAAGTGGGTTTTTGAAGTGCTACCAGAGAGGCTTTTGCTGGCCTCCAGCTTGCGTTCACGATGGCGTGCATGCGCGCAGCTGCCATCTGGGTGTTCTCTAATGGCTCCTCTGCGCACACTACCCCCTCCCTTCTCAGAGGCACCATCTGGCTTTCCTCTCGCTCGGACAAGCGCTTTAATGCCCCCTCCCCCACCACAGATCACGTCACCATTGCATCTGCATTTGCCTGTGTTTTGTCAGCAGACGAGTTTTTACATTGCTCATTTTCTTTCTTTGCATCAGAGAAGCGCAATGGTGCAAAAGGCAATGTATCTTTTGAATTAAAGGAACAGATCACGTCACCACTGCTTCTGCATTTGCCTGTGTTTTGTCAGCAGACGAGGAGTTTTTACATTGCTCATTTTCTTTCTTTGCATCAGAGAAGCGCAATGGTGCAAAAGGCAATGTATCTTTTGAATTAAAGGAAGCCGAAGCAGAGTCTACACATGTTCCTGTTTTACAGACACTGCGCGTACTACCCCCTCCCTTCTCAGTCGCCATCTGGCTTTCCTCTCGCTCGGACAAGCGCTTTAATGCCCCCTCCCCCACCACACATCACGTCACCACTGCATCAACATTTGCCTGTGTTTTGTCAGCAGACGAGGAGGCCACCACGGACGCTTACAGCAAAGAGTAACAGTCAACAAGCCAATACAATGGGCTAGGTTTGTCTCTGCTTAAATGCATTCATTTTAAAGTCTCGCTAAGTACATAGTCTGTCAAACATCTTCCCCTTCTCGCTCAGCCTTGCACATGCTTGTCGCTGTGCAGAAGGCAGCATAATGCATATCTATCTGTGCCTAGAGTGTAATTATCTACACAGCGGGATGTACAGATTAAATTCAAAACTCTTCTAAGCATCACTCTGCACCACCACAGCATCACTCTGCACCACCACAGCATCACTCAGCACCACCACAAAATCACTAAGCACCACCTCAACACCACTAAACACCACCTCAGCATCACCAAGCACCACCACAACACAACTCAACACCACCTCACCATCAATAAGCAACACCACCTCACCATCAATAAGCACCACAACACCATCACTAAGCACCACCACAACACCACTCAGCACCACCACAGCATCACTAAGCACAACCTCAACACCACTAAACACCACCTCAGCATCACTAAGCACCACAACATCACTAAAGCACCACCACAGCATCACTCAGCACCACCTCAACACAACTCAACACAGCCTCAGCATCACTAAGCACCACAACACAACTCAGCACCACCACAGCATCACTCAGCACCACCACAGAATCACTCAGCACCACCACAGAATCACTCAGCACCACCACAGAATCACTCAGCACCACCACAGAATCACTCAGCACTACCACAGCACCACTAAACACCACCTCAGCATCACCAAGCACCACCACAACACAATTCAACACCACCTCACCATCAATAAGCACCACAACCACAGCATCACTAAGCACCACCACAGCATCACTAAGCACCACCACAGCACCACTCAGCACCACCACAGCATCACTCAGCACCACTAAACACGACCTCAGCATCACTAAGCACCACCACCACAGCACCACTAAGTACCACAACAGCATCACTAAGCACCACCACAACACCACTCGGCACCACCACAGCATCACTAAGCACCACCTCAACACCACTCAACACCACCTCAAGCATTAGCATAGCCAATAGGTCTCGCCTTTGGGGCCTTATAAGTGTTTAACCATGCAACAGTTAATGTTGTTGCACCAAGGATATTATGTTGCATAACTAAATACTTATAAGGTCCCAAAAGCGAGACCTATTGGCTATGCCAATGCTTGTTCTTTTTGGTAGTGCCACGTGCCTCCACTGTGCGTAAAAACACCACGCTTTTCAACTTTCTGTGCAGATCCCGCGCCATAACTTACTTGTGTGAGCCTCGCCCAACGCCAGCAGGCATAATCCGAAAGTGAGGGTCAGCACGAGGCGGGCCATTGCGGTTGTGGGCTGCCTCCCCCTTTTCACCCAAAGGCGCAATCCGAGCCTCAGGAAAGGAATGCGGGCACTAGAGCTGCGTCCGGGAGCGCACACGGCAGGCAAGGGTTTTATTCAAAGGAACTTGAGGGAGTGACATAAGTTAGAGAGGCTGAGTCAAAGTCACACCCAGGCCGGGGAGAGAGACAAGGAGGAGGGAGGGCGGGAGAGAAAGGTTCATCCTTCTAAGTAGATGGGTAGCTGTGAGAGTTTACTCGGCGTGCTACTCCTGGCTGACGAAGGGAGTGTGGCTACAAAGGCACAAACCTTTACCATCTCAATAGCACGTGTCCTCACAACGGAATATAGCTCCCTACGAATTGTACCCACTCAATCACCTCTGTGCACTCGCAGTTTTAGGAATAGAAGGGAATTGAGGCGCTTAGGGATAAAGTTACATGCCCAGGGTCACACCAGTTGGTCAAGTAGCCAAACCGGGATTGGAATCTGTCTCCTGGAGCCACAGTCCTACATCTCAGTCACTGAACCGCACCTCTTTCTCACAACCAAAGCGGACTGAAAGTTTGGTGGGTCCAACCGTTGGTCCAGGGAGGTCGGCACACAGAGGAGGGGCTGCAGCCTTCCTTTACACGATAACTTGTTGTATTGTATAGCAGTTCGTACCACACGCCTGCCGTTTCTAAGAGCTGACGATAGTACACATTACTATTACCGACTGCACCCTATGTAGCTATCGCAGAGGCGCAACTAGAGCCACATTTCGGGGGCTACTAAAAATTTCGGGGGGGGCTAATAATTCCAGCAATAGGCAGAGTGGAGACGAAGGGGTGAAAAAACAACAAAGCCTCACAACATAGCCTCGTTAACACGTAAATGGTCTTTTAAAGACCTGTGAAGTACTCGGGTGCGGCTGCAATAAGACGGACGCCAGCCCTGGAAGCTGTCTCAGCCCGGGCTGACACACGACGACGGGGGGGCGCTGAAGCCCTTTGAGCCCAATGGGCGTTGCGCGCCTGATCTATCGAACACAGAAGACATTAGGGGCTGTTCTGACTCCCCGGAATTCAAACACGCGATGTTCAGATCACCGCTTGTTAACTCACACTCGAGCTACATACGAGATTGTTTTTTTATTGTAGTTATTTTATTTATGGCGGCGGGAGAATAACAGGTGTGCACGCTCACCGTAGCAGTTGCTCAACCAACTATCTTGCCGGTCAGTACACGCACCCTTCCGAGTTATGCCTTGAAACGAGAAGTTAAGGTACTCAGAACTCACCAGTGCGTGCCACTCCAGTGTGTGTGGGGAGTGGATGGGTAAGGGAGGAGTGGGCTGGGGGAAGCATGTGTTTTATATTACGATCACAGGCCGCCCAGGGACTCCTGTGTAAAGCTGAAGTATTTCAGCGTGTCTCCTTTACAATTCCGCCATTGTAATCCAAGCCCCGGCCCCTAATGCAAGCCGCTTCCGAACGGAAGGGTCTGCGCGTGCGGCCAGAGTGCACTCACTAACTGTGCACTGGTGCACATGTACAAAAACGATACGTTTGCACCCGGTTTGCGGCTTGCAGTAGGAAGTAAATAAAACAGATCTGCCCCCATGCAAATTACAAAAATAATTTTGCACCAGTACACAGATAGAGAAAAGTGACAGTGAAAGAATTACGAAAAGAAACATGAGGTATATTTTGCATATTGCCGACGGCCAGCTGCACATAATATGCTGCATCAGGGCTTTAAGTGGGATGAAAAAACGAAGGGGCTGTCTCATAGGGGCGTGGCCGTTGTAATTAAGGGCGTGGCTTAAAACACTTAAGCTAAGAAATCTGTGCTTAGCATAGTGTGCTGCCCCACTGGTATTTTGCTGCTTCTGTCCATTCATCCAGTAACATTAAACCTACAACAAGCCAGGACTATTGGCTTTGTCAATGGTTGTAAATTGCATAAGATAAATAAGCAACAACTGTCACTTCATTGTATATAATATTGAAAATGCTACTCGCTCTTGTGGGCAAGGTTGTTGGTAGGGCTAGAGCAGCCGACCTTCGAGCGGAGAAAACAGGTTCGAACCTGACGTCCTGTGATTCAAAAAATGAACATGCCCTTGTCTAATGTAACGGGTGCTCATGTAAAGCGCTCCAAGTTTGCGCTATATAAAACTGCAAAATGAGTCTCTTTGAAGTTGCATCAAAGGCAGTGACGGGTTGTACTATTGCAAAGTTAAGGTTTTTTTTTTCCACCCTGAAAGTAAAAATGGAGAGCCCGATAGGGACCCGTCTAAGCACCTGCTTTTAAAAATGGCCGTGCTGAGCACGGGCAGGACCTGTCCCACTTAAAGCCCTGTACTGCATGACTAAATACTTTTTAAGACCCCAAAGGCGAGACCAATTGCATTGCAAATGCTTGTTTATTTGTACCATCTGAAAGAGACACGTTAGTGACAGATTCCTTACCTTAGAATATCCCCAGGCGTCAGGCTGGATCCGGAAAGTTTTTGCGTAGCAGTACCCTTGCGCGTCGGTAGGCGGCGTCGTTCGGCTCTGCGTCCGTCGTCGGCGTCGTGATCGCCGGGATGACGTCGCGGGCAGTACTTAGACGCCGCCCCTGCGCGCTGACGTCAGTTCTTCTTTTTTCCGCGCCAGTAAGCGCAGATCCGGGAAGAGCAGTGCCCTAGTCATTTTTTGACTAACTTTTTGGTGATTTTTTCACTGTTTTTCTTCGAGTCATCTAGACCGAGGTGTCGGTAGGGATGCCCGGCTTCAAGCCATGCGACGCCTGTGGTCGAATGATGTCGATCACAGACCCGCACTTAGTGTCTCTACTGTCTCGGCCGCGACCACGACACGAAGTCGTGTTCCGACTGCCGGGCCTTACACCCGAAGGCTTTGCGAGAGCGGTCTCGAAAGCTACTCGAGGTCCGGCAGTCGGCTCTGCGCCGCACCAAGCCCCGGTCACGAGAGAGGTCGAGGGGCCGGTCGCGGAGTCCTCGCCGGTCGTAGGAGTCCAAGTCTTCGCACTCCTCGGGTAAGTCAAAGCACAAAAAGTCTAAGAAGCACCATCGCTCTAAGACTTCGCCTCGCCGGTCTCGCGACTCGGCTGAGGCCCCTGTCGGCACCGTCCCCGCGGCTCCGGAGGTGCCTGAGGAGCCGCCCCCGCATTACCCGTCCTTCCCGGGTTCGGGGGCGACTCCGGCCGAGATACAGACATTCCTGTCGGCCATGGCCCGCCTCTTCGGGCCTCAAGGCCCCTCCGGTGCGCCTTCGGGCCCCGCGGGCCCTGATGGAGTTGCCCCGGCGCCGCCGACGACTCCGGTCCCGGCGCCGCCGACGACTCCGGTCCCGGCGCCGCCTGTCTCACCAGCCTCGCTCCCGGCTTCGGCCCCGGCCTCGATCCCGGCTCCGGTGGTACCGCAACCCCCATCGACGCCGGTTGACCTAATCACGCCTCCGCCGACGCCGATGTCCCCGGTGCCGTTCCTGACGCCGTCCGGGGCTCCGGGCGGCGTCGTTCCCCGGTTCTCTCCGGATCCGGACGCGGCGTCGGACCGACGTCGCCCGGCGCCGGCGCCAATGAGACCTTGGGTCCCTGACGTCCCCCCTCCTCATTTTCTGTCGGAGGAGGACCAGGAGAGCTGGGAGGGGTCGGAAGACCCTCTCACACAGCAGTGTGAGTATGATCAGGACTGGGCAGAGGAACTTGGGGATGCCAGTGGTCTGGACACTTCTCCTGACACTGGCATGCTGTCTCCTCCTTCCGTGGCTACGGAGGAGGGAGCAAATCTCGCAACGGTGTTGCGTAGAGCAGCTGGAGCCTTACACCTCCAATTGCCTACAGTGGCTGTCAGGACTAACCTCCTGACGGAAGTGCTTCAGCCGGCAGCTACCTCCTCGGAGCCATTGCTGCCGTTTAATGATGCACTGTCTGACGTTCTTTTGGGCACCTGGTCCAAGCCCGCCACAGGGGCTCCTGTGGATAGGAACGTGGCCCGACGCCATCGCCCTGCTCCGGGCGACCCCTTGTTTCTCTCTCAACATCCCACCCCCGAGAGCTTGATTGTCCAAGCCTCTGCCTCCCAAACCGCCTTCCCTACCGCCCCTCCGGATAGGGAATCCAAACGCCTGGACCAATTTGGGAAGAAGGCCTTTTCTTCCTCCAGTGCTGGCTTGCGGTCCGTCAACACCGCTTGCCTTTTGGGCCGATACTCCCACTCTCTGTGGGATTCGGTGGCGCTCGTTTTGCCCCAGTGTCCTGAGGAGGTCCAGACACTGCTTTCCCGCACCATTGCGGAAGGAAGGGATGCAGCAAAGTACACCATCCGTTGTGGCCTTGATACCGCCGACTCGCTGGGCAGATCGCTTGCAACGACGGTGGCGCTGCGTCGCCACGCCTGGCTGAGAACGACTGGTTTCTCGGGTGATGTCCAAAATACACTCATGGACATGCCCTTTGATGGAGTCGGTCTTTTTGGTTCCAAAGCAGACCATGCGCTGGAGCGCTTTAAGGACTCACGGGCTACTGCCAAGTCCCTGGGCCTTTCTGCTGTGCGCCCTCCGCTCACCTCTGCTTTTCGCCCCTTTCATGGCCACGGAAGGGGCGCCCAGTCACGTCCGCTGCCCAGCCACCGGCCCGCGCAGCAAGCGTCTTCGCGTGGCCGAGGACGTGGCTTCCGCCGTGGCGGATCGGGCAACCAGCGTGCGGGTCAGGCCACCAACCCCGCCCCGTCCGCGGCCTCCAAGCCCTCCTAGTCCTTCTTTTCAGGTGCACAGCACGCCAGTAGGGGGCAGGGTCCGCCATCACCTTCACCACTGGGGTGCCATCACCTCGGACAGGTGGGTCTTGGACATTGTCCGAAGGGGCTACTCCCTCCCCTTCGAGACCACCCCCAGCCATGCCACCTCAATTCCACCACATGTCAGGGGATCACTTGGTGCTTCTGCAGAAGGAAGTCACGGCCCTCTTGGCCAAGAGGGCCATCGAGCATGTTCCGACCCCAGAAGTAGGACGTGGTTGCTACTCCCACTACTTTCTGGTGCCCAAAAAGGACAAGGAGGACATGCGTCCTATCTTGGACCTCCGGAACGTCAATCGCTTCCTCCGGAAGGAGAAGTTCAAGATGCTCACCTTAGCTCAGGTCTTGACTGCCCTCGACCCTGGAGACTGGATGGTAGCGTTGACTTGCAGGACGCTTATTTCCACATCCCCCGTCCTGCCGGCCCACCGGCGTTACCTGCGGTTCATGGTGGGCCTCGAGCATTTTCAATTCACTGTGCTCCCCTTTGGCCTCACAAGTGCCCCTCGGGTGTTCACGAAAGTGTTGGCGGTGGTCGCAGCTCATCTGCGCCGGGCAGGGGTTCCAGTCTTCCCCTACCTCGACGACTGGCTGCTGAAGGCGGCCTCGTCCCAGGCAGTCATCTCCCACCTCCAGACTACGGCCGAACTCCTGCACTCGCTGGGGTTCTCCATCAATGTGCCGAAGTCGCACCTGATTCCTTCTCCACAGCTCCTTTTCATCGGAGCAGTTCTGGACACGACGCAGTTTCGGGCCTATCCTCCCGAACGGCGAGTCCGTGATATTCAGGCTATGATTCCGATCTTTCAGCCTTTATCCTGGTTTCGGTACGGATGACCCTGAGGCTGCTGGGCCTCATGGCCTCCTGCATCCTGCTGGTCGATCATGCCAGATGGCATATGCGGGCTCTGCAGTGGGACCTGAAGTTCCAGTGGGCGCAGCACCAGGGCAACCTGTCCGATCACGTCCAGATCTCGGAGGGAACTGCAAAACAGTTGCAGTGGTGGCTGTCGAACCGGCAATGGGTCATGGGCAGATCCCTCTCCCTTCCCCAGCCAGAGCACGCGTCCCTTCTGGGATGGGGCGGTCACATGGGAGAGGCGGAGATCAGAGGCCTCTGGTCTCCGGCGGAGTCCCGGCTCCATATCAACCTTCTGGAGCTCCGGGCGATCCGACTTGCACTCAAGGCATTCCTTCCCTCTGTCAAAGGGAAGGTAGTGCAGGTGTTCACAGACAACACCACCGCCATGTGGTATTGCAACAAACAAGGCGGGGTGGGGTCGTGGACCCTTTGTCAGGAGGCTCTGCGCCTCTGGACATGGCTGGAACATCAGGGCATATTCCTGATGGTTCAACACCTGGCAGGTTCCCTGAACGCCAGGGCGGACGAACTCAGCCGCAGGTGCATGATGGATCACGAATGGCGTCTTCACTCGGAAGTGGCGCAAGGACTCTTTCTACAGTGGGGAGAGCCTTGGTTAGATCTATTCGCCACCGAAGACAACGCGCAATGTCATCAGTTCTGCGCGTTGGAATTTCCAAGGCGGCACTCGCTCGGCGACGCTTTTCGTCGCGAGTGGAGTTGCGGTCTGTTGTACGCCTTTCCGCCTATACCACTTCTACCCAGAGTGTTGAAGAAGATTCGGCGCGACCGGGCCCAAGTCATTCTTGTGGCTCCGGACTGGTCTCGAAGAGTTTGGTATCCCGAGCTACTCGGTATGAGCGTCGATCCCCCGATCCGTCTGCCTCTTCGGGAGGATCTTCTGTCGCAGCAGCAGGGGACGGTCCTCCACCCGAACCTGTCCAGTCTCCATCTCCTTGCATGGAGATTCAGCGGCGGCAGTTGATTCCTTTCGACTTGCCTCCCGAAGTTTGTGATGTGATTCTGGCAGCCAGGCGTCCCTCCACTAAGGTGGTATACGCCTGCAGGTGGAACAAGTTTGTGGCATGGTGCACAGCAAAGGCTGTGAATCCCCTCTCTGCCCCTCTTTCTGAGGTTCTTCTGTTCCTTCTTTCTCTGGCCCAACAGGGTTCTGCCCTGGGTACCATCAAGGGCTATCTTTGTGCCATTTCGGCCTTCCTCAGGCTTCCTGATCAGCCCTCCCTTTTCAAGTCCCCTGCTGTTAACAGGTTCCTAAAAGGCATTACACACCTCTTTCCTCCTGTTCAGTTTGTGATGCCTCAGTGGGACTTGAACTTGGTTCTTACCTTTCTCATGTGCGCTCCCTTTGAGCCTCTACATAACTGTCCTCTTCGTCTTCTGACTCTGAAGACAGCCTTTCTGGTGGCCATCACCTCCGCTCGGCGGGTGAGTGAGCTCCAGGCTCTATCATGCAAACCTCCCTTTCTGTCTGTCCATCCAGACAAGGTTGTTCTTAGGACGCGTCCGTCCTTCTTGCCAAAGGTGGTTACTGCCTTCCACATTGGGCAGACCATGACTTTGCCCACCTTCTTTCCGCCTCCGCATCCTTCCAGAGAGGAAGAGAGGCTCCACCGTCAGGACCCAAAACGTGCGCTTTCCTTTTATATCAACCGCACACAACTCTTCCGGGTGGATGACCAGCTCTTTGTTGGCTAATTGGGCGCCAAAAAAGGTCGGGCGGTGCACAAGAGAACCATCTCCCGCTGGGTAACCTTGTGTATCAAAGCCTGCTATTCTTTGGCTAAGAAGGAGCCTCCTGTTGGGCTGCGTGCCCATTCCACCAGGGCAACGGCTGCTACCACGGCTTTAGGCCGCGGTGTTCCGCTGCAGGATATCTGTCAGGCAGCTACGTGGGCCTCGCTGCACACATTTACAAAGCATTACTGCCTTGACAGTCCGGTCCGGAGGGACGGCTTCTTTGGCCGTTCTGTCCACCGGGACTTCCTTGTCTGATCTTTGTTCGCAGACCCACCACCGGGTTTGGTATTGCTGGGGTATCTATTCTAAGGTAAGGAATCTGTCACTAACGTGTCTCTTTCAGATGCACAAGTTACTAACTTGTGTAACGATATATCTGTAAGAGACAGTAGTTAGTGACAGATTCCTTGCCGCCCCACCCATCCTCCCCGTTCTGCGAACTGATTTCTAGGGTTAAGGACATCCCTTTCAGGGCCCTAGTATTTTTCAGACACCTATGTCAGCTTCTTGCATGGCTCTGCGTTCCTGGCGCGGAAAGTCGTGTACAGAACTGACGTCAGCGCGCAGGGGCGGCGTCTAAGTACTGCCCGCGACGTCATCCCGGCGATCACGACGCCGACGACGGACGCGGAGCTGCACGACGCCGCCTACCGACGCGCAAGGGTACTGCTACGCAAAAACTTTCCGGATCCAGCCTGACGCCTGGGTATATTCTAAGGTAAGGAATCTGTCACTAACTACTGTCTCTTACAGATATATCGTTACACAAGTTAGTAACTTGTGCATTAATACATTATATTTTCTACTTGGAGAGTGACAAAAAGGCACCGTAGAAACCCCAACAAGCAATTTAGAACTTTCAACTTCTGCAGACGTGACATTGCCTTGTGTAAATTTATGATGTTACCACCTTCTGTCAATTCCCCCTTTTCTCATATCAACATATTTTAGCACTTGGGCTTCAAGTGTGATCTAGAGATACCTATTATTTCCTTCCTAAGTTTGCTTTGTATCCGTGCCAGTGCAAATATACTTGGACAAGTTACAGCAGTCACATTTATTTATTTATATATAAAGTTTTATATAGCGCGAACATGACCCACGCGGGTATCAGAGCGCTTTACAATATACAGTTATTAAACATTAGATGGTTGAGGTAGTATACATACATTCGGTATTCGCCATTCAGTACAAAAGAGGTAGATAGTAGTATATGGGTAGCATAGGTGACTAGTAGTCAACATTTGAAAGGATTTATATAGCGCTGGCTAGACCCGGAGGTATCAGAGCGCTTTACATGAGAATCAGAACATAGTTGCAGGTTACATCGTTACAAAGGTTACACAGTTATTAGAGCATAGATACATAATTACATATTAGGTCGAGACCAACAATAAGGACATATACGTAAGGGAAAAAGCAGGTAAGGGGAGAGATACAAGGGGAGAGGGGGTAGGAGCAGGGGGAGTAGACATAGAATGAAGGGGGAAAGAGGAGGGGAGTGTGAAAGACAGCAAGAAAGAAGAGGGGGAGGGTGACGGGGGCACAAACCGGTAAACGCGTAATAGCTACATGTCTATGATATATCAATATTTGTGTATCTCAGACATAGCTTAGGAGCAGTGGAGCACTGTATATTAATGAGGGTGTTGGGTGACAATACAGCATTGTGTAAGGGATTTACATATTTAAATTATTACCTTTAACACGTTTAGAATTACACTACATTTTACAAATGTTTGTTTTTTAGGTACAGGGAGGTTGAGTGGCCTGCCAAAAATTCAATGTCTTTATCTAACATTCTAAAGCCTGAATTTGAATCCAGGATCCAGGTTCCAAAGTAGTCAATCTAACCAAAAGATCCTTCCCACGTGAATGAACCAACACCCCTCAGCCACTATAACTTTTAATATTGCTTCATCGTGTCATCTGTGAGGAATTGGTCTGCAAAGTGTAGATACTTTGACAATAACTGGAATCAGATTCTCCTTACAAAACCTCTTTATGTTGTGGCTTTGTTGCAGTGGCATACACATGATGCACGGATAGACACTTTATGCCAAGAATCTTTTGGAAGCCTTTGGCTGTGTGCAGCAAGGTTGGCCGCAGGAACTGGCCTCCAGCCTCACTCAGTCTCTCTCTTATTCTCTCACTGCAGGTTTCATCTGGAGGAAAAATATGCACATTCCTAGAGCAAACTATGTTATCATATACTATCTCCAGCACACCAACATGTATCATAAAATTGAATATCCTACTTTTTGGGAAAGCCTTGTTGCTGCTATTCATCTATAGGCCTCCTGGCCCCTGCCTGCCCTTCACAGATGCAATCATATACCTCATTGCACCCCAGGCTATCGCATCCACCGATTCCATCCTACTCGGCGACCTCATCTTCCACCTTGACAACCCCAGTGACCAGAACATCGCATCCCTTCTGAAGAACCTCCCAACATCGAATTCAAGCAGCTAGTCAGCGCTCCGACCCACACAGCCGGACACACGCTCAACCCAGTCTTCTCCACCAGTGGGAGCATCACCCACAGCCACACCACCGAACTCCTCTGGACCAACCACCACTGCGTGCACTTCGCCTTTGCCACTCCCATTGTTCACCACCGCCCTCACTGCCCAAGGTCGTAGCTGGGACAAGGCCACCGAAGAACATCTCATCGCCTTCCTCAGCACCACCACACTGCCGACATCAACAAACGCGAACACCTCAGCACGCAACCTTCACCAATGGATCTCCAACTGCGTCGACACTCTGGCACCCCTCAAGAAGACACCAAGCAAGCAACAATCCAAGAAAGCCTGCCGGTTCACTCCCGCCCTCCATGAGTCTAGACACACCTGCAGACGACTTGATAAGAGATGGAGGAACAACAAAACCCCGGAAACCCACGCAACTCTCAAAACCGCCATCAACGCACACCACTTCTTCCTCAAAACTGCAAAGAAAATGGCTCTCCAAGACAGGATCAACGCCAACGCACACAACAGCAAAGAGCTCTTCACCATCGTCAAGGAGTTTGCTAGGCCCAGCAGCAAGACCACTGACAACCCACTCTCAAGACCTCTGCAAAAAACTCGGCACCTTCTTCCACCACAAGATCAGGCAAATCTACGAAACCTTCGACACCCAAGACCCTACCAAAGCGCCCGTCACCACCGCATGCAACCTCGCCGCACCCCAACGGACCGTGCTCAACTGAACTTCGATTACCACAGACGACACATTCAAGACCACAAAGAGCATCCACTCCGGAGCCCCATCGGACCCATGCCTGTATCACATCTTCCACAGAGCAGCCACCTCCATCACCCCAGAGCTTAAACGCACCATCAACTGCTCCATCAAAACCGCCACCTTCCCCAACGACTAGAAACACGCCGAGATCAACTCCTTGCTGAAGAAGCCATCCGTCGACCCAACAGACCTCAAGAACTTCAGACCAATGTCCCTCCTCCCCCTCCCAGCCAAGGCCATCGAGAAGGCCATCAACGCCCAACTCTCCAAGTTCATCGAAGAGAACCACGTCCTGGACATCTCTCAATCTGGCTTCCGAAGTAACCACAGCACTGAGACCACACTCCTCGCCACCACAGACGACATGCGCTCCCTCCTCAACCAGGGCGAAACCACAGCCCTCATCCTACTGGACCTCTCGGCCGCCTTCGATACCGTTTCCCACTGCACCCTAATAACGAGTCTCCACGATGCCGGCATCCTCGACAAGGCCCTGGACTGGATCCACTCCTTACTTACCGGCCGAACACAGCAAGTCAGACTACCTCCGTTCCTCTCAGAATCTACGTAGATCAGCTGCGGAGTGCCCCAGGGCTCCTCCCTGAGCCCCACTCTTCAACGTCTACATGGCCCCCCTGGCGGCCATTGTCGGGAACCACGGACTCAATATCGTATCCTACACTGACGACTCAGCTGATCCTCTCCCTTGCCAACGAACCCACAGCAACCAGAATCAACTTTAACAGCGGGATGAAGGCCATTGCCACCTGGATTAAAGATAGCTGCCTCAAGCTCAACTCGGACTAGACTGAACTACTCATCCTGAGACACGTCCTCTCAGCCTGGGATGACTCCTGGTGGCCCGCCGCACTGGGAATCTCCCCCACGGACCACGCACCCAACCTCTGCATCATACTGGACTCCTCGCTCACAATGAACCGCCAGATCAACGCCGTATCCTCATCCTGCTTCCACACGCTCAGCCTGTTTCGAAAGACATTCAGATGGATCCCCACAGAATACAAAAATACAGTCACCCACGCACTCATCACCAGCAGACTCGACTATGGCAACGCACTCTAATCCGGCATCACCTAGAAACAGCTCAGGAAACTACAGAACGTTCAAAACGCCGCAGCCAGGCTGGTCCTAGACAACCTCAGCCGCAGCCACATAACTCAACACCTACGACAACTCCACTGGCTCCCAGTCAACAAGAGAATCACCTTCAAGCTCCTCACCCATGCCTACAAAGCTTTCCACGATGCAGGACCAGCATATCGGAACCACCGCGCCTCATTTCACGTACCCGCCAGACAACTCCGCTCGGCCCAGCTTGCCCTGGCCACCGTCCCACGGATTCACAAAACCAGAACCGGAGGAAGATCCTTTTTCTACCTCGCCTCCAACATCTGGAACACCCTGCCCCTCCACCTCAGGCAATCCCTGTCGCTGACCCAATTCAGGAAGGATCTCAAGACCTGGTTCTGCGACTGAACCTCCGCGCCCAGACGGATCAGAAGTCCCCTCAGCGCCTTGAGACCCTCACGGGTGAGTAGCCACGCTTTATAAACTCCTGATTGATTGATAGAATCATTGCATCTCTCACAAGACATCTTGGGCAACTCCCTAAAAAAAGGCCAGAGCAAGCCTGTTTTCAAAAAAGTGAACTTGGACACAAGCAATAATGCCAGCTATAGACTGGTTAAAAAAAAAAAAACTGTCATGGCAAAGGTATTGAAAATTGCTTTTTTATTCAGAAAACCAAATTTGTCCATAATAACTCTTCAGCTTCCATCTGTGAGGATTCATACCAGTTTTCAGCACAGTAATGGCTGCCTTGAAGGTACTTGAAGAGAGCACAATGAAGGAGATTACTGCCTTCTGCTATTCCTGGATCTTGAACAGCTTTCCCCACTGTTGTTCATCGTAGACTGATAAGTTGTTGAACGTAAAATGGTCGTTTTCAACAAGGTTTTAAGTGGGTTCATGTAATTCCGGTCAAATCCTAGCAATCACATAAAAAATATCCCCTATATCTAAAATGACATGCAGCGTTCTCACCAGAATCAAACACCATGGTTCGCTGGAATTCTAGAGGGAAACTTCCCATGCCCCTCAGAATTGAACATAAACATTTCATATATCTCGGACTGAGGATACCAATTCATATACCTACTTTTTAAGCTGACAACCAAGAGCATCTGTTGTAAAATCTTGGGGCTGACATTTTACATATGAAGAGGCTTCCCCTCTCATTAGGATGAGTGCCCACATAAAAATGATTTCACTTTAGGCATTATAAATACTTGAAACTACAGTGTATATGGTTCCACATGTATTCTTTAAAAAAAGAATGTGACAAGATTGCTGCTTTAGGTAGCTTTCTTTCAAGCTCCCCAGAAATTGCAAAACTTCAAAAATCCATGTATAATGAAGGGATTACACTGCTAGTTGTAAGAAAATATTATGAAGCTGGCCAACTAATACTTAATGGGCTTTTGCCTCAGGACGAACCTGGCCTCAGAATAAATATGCACTAGATAATAAAGGCTGTTTGCATGTGTTGGGTGGAGGAACTCTTCTACCCTTCCTGTCACATTTTAGGTGGGGAAGAAATGGCTTAAACTTTAGAGGAAAGAAGGTTGAAGCAAAAGGCCAAAGACTAACATCCATAATGCCACTTTGGGTATGCGAAAGACTGATCACACAGAATGTGGTGTCAGGTTTTAGAGACTGGGACTGCATTAGCATCTCTACATTGAGCTGGGTGCAATACACCAACGTTTTGGATAGAGTATGATTTGAATGAATCGCAAACGTTTAGGCACCTACATCTCAAGTACTCACTGACCACGTGTAGAGAGTAAGACAAAGATATGATGGAAGAATCGCTTTTAGAGAGAAGACTACTCAAAAGAAATATAAGAAAAATACAAATTCTGAAAAACAGGCTATGAAATGTACTTGCTCGAATGTGGAGGAAAGTCAATTTTTTTTCGTACATTATGGAGCTGCCCCATGGTGGGAAATTACTGACTAGATGTATAACTAGAATTTGAATTGATTATAGGGATAACTATAAATCTGCCAGCGCTAATTGTGTTCCCTAGGGTCTGGGACGCAATAGACCTGTCCAGTTATCAGAAATTGTTGAATCAAGGTCTGTTTGTGGCAGAGGCATATCGTGAAAAACGGGGAAGCCCCACTGTACCATCAAATCAATTGCAACATATTTTGGTGTATGGTGGCCAAAAGAGCGATTTGTCAGAACTGGGAGTTGTCCTAATAAATTGGAAGGAATCCGGCGAGTTTGGGAGGATGAAATGGCGTTGGTTAGACCACTAATACATAGCCTGATATGTTTGCATATTTATCTCCTTAAGAAATCAAATCACAGTATACAAAACAATTGAAGAAGAAATACACGACACACTCAAGAAATCTGACACCACTTTATAAAAATAGATTCGATTTTTATGTAATTTGTGACACCAAAACAAAACAGATCGACTGGAGGGTTCGGGAGATACAGAATTTTACTAGGTATGGTAAATCAACACTTTTTACTTAACCTCGAACAAGCATTGGCAAATTCAAATAATTTGACACAAATGTTTTCAAGAAAAGCTTTGGTACGTATCAATGCGGTTACTTTAGGTGACTAATTCAGACAGGGAGTTAGTCAGGGGGACCAGCAAAGTCCACAGAACTAGTTACCTCTCCAAGAAAAGCAGTCTTCAGTTCAGTTGCAGCGTAAGTTGCTCCTTGCCATTGACTTCTATGGAGTGGCCCTGATGCAAGGGATACAAGATGCTGAAGATGCTTACGGATGTTGAAGATGCTGTGTGATCGGGGTCTTCCTGGGACTCCTCGGTCCATGGGCATGGTAAGGTGGTTTGGCCACAGGGGTCGAGAAGTCGATGTCCCACAAAGTCCTCTCGAGTTGGGTAGCCTGGTACAGCGGTTTCAGAGGTTTTCTTCTTCTGGCGGAAACTCACTTTCTGGGTATCCTAGCTGCACTCTGACTCTCCTGAGTCCAACAGACTCTTGGTCCACATTTGAGCATGGCATCTTGGTCCCTTGGGCTGCATGGGCAAGGAGCAGCGATTGAGGAATCTGGGCTACCAACTCATCTCAGCAGCCTTCCTCGGCAGTTGTGGCCCTATGCTACGAACAACAGGTCAGCCAGCTGATTCTTCAAGTCTCTCGCTTAGACTGGGCTTAGGAGTTGCCTTCTCTACGAGCAAAACACAACTGGCACAATCCCTTCTCCTTTGCTAGCCACCAGGTATAGCAGATGCAGTCCACATTGGTGCAGCATCTCTTCGCCGGGTCATTGGTGCAGCAAGGCACTCCTTCTTTGGTCCTCTTCTCCAGTCCAACAAGATGTCAGTTTTGGGTGCAGGGGTGCCCCTTTTTATGCCCAAAAAATACCCTCAAGGGAGGTTGCGGTCACTAGCCAATGAGCTACAAGGTTCCCTCCCGCTTGATGACAACTTCCTGTGAAGTGTGGCATCTAGCTATCCTAGAGTGCTCTGTTCTACCCTCTCAAGATGGCAGAACCCCTCTCTCGGTCTCGAGAGCTTGGTAGCCCACCCTTGGGGTGTGGCTAACAGTGGGCTACATGCCCATGGGAAAAGTGGTTTGGCAACTAGTTTCCCCTCTATCCCCCCTGTCAGCCTGTCTACCTACACAGTAGGGCAGCCCCTCTCCAAACTGTTCTCTATTTGCCCTTCAAATGTGGCTTTCCCTCTGAAGCCTACTAATGTTCTGCACCTTGCCATAGGACTCAATAGGCCTGGTGTAGGGGTGACTGATACATATTAGAAAGGGAGTTTGCATTTTGCCATTGCTTTAAATGTCAACGTTGAGTTAACAATTTTAAACTGCCCTTCCAGTCTGCACTCCCTTTCTAATATGTATCAGTCACCCCTACACCAGGCCTATTGAGTCCTGTGCCATGTTTTACCTTATCCCACTAAGGGTGGCACAAAAAGTGCTGCATCCGTAAAGGGATGCTCTAACTTACAGTCTCCGGGTAACCCTGGTACCATATACTAGGGGCGTAGAAGTAAGTTAGGCTATGCTAATTGGATATAATCCAATAAAATCTGCACCTTTTTAAGGATCAGAGCACATGCACTGAGTCCTGATTAGCAGGGCTCAGAGAGATTATGAGCCATTACACCTATCCTAGTAGTCAAAATAGGGCAAAACATGGTGGTGAAACCTGCAAAAAGCCAGTTTCCTTACAACTAGGATATTGCCTTATTACATGGCTTCATGATATATCCTGTTGGAACTTTAGCAGAGTCTGGGTCAAGACACCACCTGCTATTGCAGAAGAGCTGTTTAAACTTTATAGATGGCACAGTCCTTTCTTGTTCTGGTCGTTAAAATAGAGACCTCTCTCTCTAGCTCAGCATTGCTACTTCAAGGTATACCCCTGGCTCTAAACTTTCTCACAGGCTATCTAACATGTTTGTTTATAGTTTATAAAGGGCATGGCTACTCTAAAAATGCTTCCAAGCACTGTCAACAAACTGTACAATGAACAATTAAGAAGAAACTGGGAGAACCTGGTCTTTTAATTGTTTTCTGAAAATTGTTATGCTGGGACCATGTTGCAGGGCTGAGAATTCCAGAGCTTTAAACCAAGTAGCGAAAGGATCATCCTTCCTGTCTGGTTCCAGTAATCCTAGGTACCAGAGCAAGTTTATGCTTGAAGGAACTTCAGGCTCTCGTAGGAGCATAGGGTTCGATCAGTTTTCTGAGGAAGATTGGACCAGTATTTGCAAAAGCAGGAAAAGCGAAATAAAGAGCCTTGAACTGGATGAGCTTACCAATACGCAGCCAGTGAAGATCTGATAAATGAAATCGGATTGGGTGGTATTTGGAAATGTGCAGGAACAGACTGGCAGGTGCATTTTGAATGTATACTTCAGTTTTAATAAAGAATGTGAAATACCCAGATAGAGGGCTTTACCATAGTCCAGATAGGTTGTAAGCATGTTCTGGACCATGGTTTTCTGGGTGGATGGCGGTAGAGCCCATAAAACCCTCTTGAGGCTCCTGAGAGGATCAAAACAGCTGCCAAACAGTTTCCTAATATGGGCTTCAAAGGTTAGTATGTGATCTAACCAAATAGCAAGATTTTTTTACTGTCTGCTTAGAAACAGGAAAAGGGCCAAGAGCATATGGCCACCAGGTCGTAGTCCAGAACTGTGTGTTAGTACCCACCACCATCACTTCTGTATTATCTCTTTGAAGCCTCTTTCCTCCATGCCTAACCAATTGAGTGTCCCCTACAAATTCTGATGGATACTTCTAACCGCAGATCCTCACTGTGTGGAATCCCCATATGCCAGGCTGAATCACAAAATTCAAAGCAGTGCTCCTGCATACTGGCAGGTGGTGCCGTCCGTCTCTGAATCTACACCATTCCCCTCCGTAAGTGGTCAACGGAGACTCATATAAGCCATGTGTGCAGATGTCAGTCTTTATGCCTTGAGATGCGGACCAAGAGCTCTGCTCATTTTTCTTCAAATGTTTCCAGTGTGCAAGGAATGCCACCCCCTAAAACTACAGAGTTCAAGCCTTTTATTGACTGTCGCAAACAGATGTCTGTGACAGATCTCCATAAGATGTGCCTTTGGTATTTGGGTTCGTCACACGACTCCAAGGCCTGCGGCGACTGTGCCTAGATGAACCAGAAGATTGCAAAAGTAACAATTGATGGACAGAATGCTGGACAATGCAAACATTCACCCCCAGTCACAAGGATCTGGGTTAAATCCATCATTCTTTTGCTCCCCACAACACCCCAGTTTGGACCCAGCCATATGCAAATCAGTCTTGACCCTGTTCTTTGTGGGAACAGTCCAGCCCGAACTCCCAAGCCAGGTCCTCCCTGGACCGGAAACAAGCATCCTGGGACCGGTATCTGAAAGAGACACGTTGGTGATAGATTCCTTACCTTCGAATATCCCCAGGCGTCAGACTGGATCCGGAAAGTTTTGCTAACAGTACCCCTGCGCGCTAGTAGGTGGCGTCCTGCGGCTCCGCGTCCGTCGCTGGCGTCGTAAGCGCCGAGATGACGTCACGGAGACTACTTAGTCGCCACCCATGCGCGCTGACGTCAGTTCTTTCTTTTTCCGCGCCAGTAAGCTCAGATCCGGTTAGAGCACGTTCCTTAGTCACTTTTTGACTACCTTTTTTGAGACTTTGTCTCCTGTTGGTTTCCTTGGTGCACGTAGGGATGCCTGGATTTAAGTCTTGTTTGGCCTGCCGTCGCAATATGTCGGTGGCGGACCCCCACGATGTTTGCCTCTACTGCCTGGAGACCGACCACGACTCCCGGTCCTGTCGGGCCATGGCCCCGAAGGCCTTGAGGGAGCGGCACCGGAAGCTGCTGGAGGTCCGGCACTCGTCCCAGCGCCGTTCCCGGTCTAGGGGCCGTTCCAGAGAATGCTCGCGGGGCCACAGTCATCGCTCCTCGGGCTCGAAGTCTTCACCCTCGGATTCGGGTAGAGACGACACAAAGAAGTCGAAGCGTGTTCGCTCTCCGGCGTCCCCCGTCGGTCCCCGGATGCGGACGAGGGGGACAGGGGCTTTGCCCCTGCGGCTCCTCTGGAGCCCGGGAGTCCCGCGGCCTACCCACCTTACCCGGGTCCGTCGGCGACTCCCGCACAGGTGCAAGAGTTTCTTGCTACCATGGACCGCCTTTTTAGGCCTCGGGCTCCCGCCGGCGCGCCCTCTGGCCCCGCGGTCCCGTGTCAGGATCCTGTTGGACTGTCGGCGCCGCCGGCGGATCCAGCTTTGGCGCCACAGGATCCTGCGCCGTCGGCTCCGGCCCCGGCGCCACAAGGTCCATCGCTGGCGGCTCCGGCCCCAGCGCCACCCTCGTCTCCGCCTCAGGCGCCGCAGTGGGTACCATTTCTCCCGCCCTTGCCCAGGTTCCCGGACCATTTTGCTCCTACCTGGGATCCGCATTGGGACACGGCACCGGTCCGGCCCCGGCCGGCGCCGTTCTCGGCGCCGTTCCCAACGCCGTTTGTCCCTTCCCCGGCTCCTGCCCTGCCGCCACGGTCGGTGCCACAGGCGGCGGAGGTGGAGGACGACTGGGAGGGGTCTGAGACCCTCTTGCTCGTCAGTGTGACTCTGAGCAGGACTGGGCGGACGATTTGGGGGACGCCGGCGACCTAGACGTCTCGTCGGACCCGGGGTTTGCCTCTCCCCCGCCTACCATGGAGGAGGGCGCCTCCTACACGGTGGTGCTTCGTCGGGCAGCTGAGGTTCTCCACCTTGACCTCCCTACGGTAGCCCTCAAAACTAACCTCCTAACTGAGGTGCTCCAGACGGCGTCCACTGCGTCGGAGCCCCTGCTGCCATTTAATGATGCCCTCACTGACGTCTTGCTGGGCACTTGGTCGCGGCCCGCCACAGGGGCCCCTGTGGATAAGAACGTTGCCAGGCGTCATCGCCCGGCACCGGGTGACCCCGCCTTTTTGACCACTCATCCTACGCCCGAGATTCTGGTCATCCAAGCTTCGACGTCGCAGAGTGCCTTTCCCACGGCTCCGCCGGATAAGGACTCTAAGAAGCTCGAACAGTTCGGCAAACGTTTGTTCTCTTAGGCCAGCTTGGGGCTGCGGTCAGTGAATACCGCCTGTCTATTGGGCCGCTATTCCCACGCGGTGTGGGACACAGTTGCGCAGGTGTTACCTCAGTGTCCTGAGGAAACCCAAGCTGTATTGTCCCAAGCCATTGCAGAAGGTAAGGATGCGGCTAAGTTCGCCATTCGGTGTGGTTTAGACACCGCGGACTCCTTGGGTAGAGCGATTTCTACCACTGTGGCGCTTCGCCGCCACGCCTGGCTCAGATCTACTGGGTTCTCGCCAGACGTCCAAAGCTCACTCATGGACATGCCCTTTGATGGCACTCGCCTGTTTGGCGATAAGGCCGACAGTGCGCTGGAGCGTTTCAAGGACTCGCGGGCCACGGCCAAGTCCTTAGGGCTTTCCAGGAGAAGCCCAGCCACTCCTGGTTTTCGTTCCTTTCGTGGCCAAGGACGGGGCGCCCAGGCGCGTTCCTTCACCAAGCCTGTGCAGCACCAGCCTCAGCGGGGCCGCGGACGCGGTTTCCGCTGAGAGTCTGGGAGTCAGCGTGGGGGTCAGTCCATCTCCGCCACCGCCGCTTCTACTTCCAAACCTTCCTAATCCGAGTATTGTGGGGCACCCCACGCCAGTGGGTGGCAGGGTCTGCCATCATCTCCCCCACTGGCACGCTATCACATCGGACAAGTGGGTGTTGCAGATCATCCGCAAGGGTTACGCCCTTCCTTTTCGGTCCACCCCTCCAGCCATGCCGCCTCAGTTCCACCGCGTGTCGGGGGACCACTTGGCACTTCTCCTGCAGGAAGTCACGGCCCTCTTGGCCAAGGGGGCCATCGAGTGTGTTCCTGGACCGGAAGTAGGGAGCGGTTGTTATTCCCACTACTTTCTGGTCCCCAAGAAGGACAAGGAAGGATTGCGCCCCATCTTGGACCTCAGGAACGTCAATCGCTTCCTCCGGAAGGAGAAGTTCAAGATGTTGACTCTAGCTCAGGTCTTGGCTGCCCTCGACCCTAGAGACTGGATGGTAGCGTTGGACTTGCAGGACGCATATTTTCACATTCCCGTCCTGCCGGCCCACCGGCGTTACCTGCGGTTCACGGTAGGCCAGGAGCATTTTCAGTTTGCCGTGCTCCCCTTCGGCCTTACAAGCGCCCCTCGGGTGTTCACTAAGGTGATGACGGTGGTCGCAGCTCATCTGCGCAGGTCAGGGGTGTCAGTCTTCCCCTACCTCGATGACTGGTTGTTCAAGGCGGGCTCGCCCCAGGCAGTTGTCACCCACCTTCAGACTACGGCCGACCTCCTGCATTTGCTGGGGTTCTCCATCAATGTGCCGAAGTCGCACCTGAGTCCCTCTCAGAAGCTCCCCTTCATCGGAGCGGTTCTGGATTCGACGCTGTTTCGGGTTTATCCTCCTGAGCAACGGGTCCGGGATATTCAGGCTATGATTCCGATCTTTCAGCCGCTATCCTGGATCTCAGTCAGGATGACCCATCGGCTCCTGGGCCTGATGGCTTCCTGCATCCTGCTGGTGCAACATGCCAGATGGCATATGCAGGCTCTGAAGACCTGAAGTTCCAGTGGGCACAGCATCAGGGCAACCTGTCCGATCATGTCCAAATCTTGGAGGGCACTGCACGACATTTGCAGTGGTGGCTCACGAATCGCGATTGGGTCAATGGCAGATCCCTCTCCCTTCCCCAACCGGAGCACACAGTGGTGACGGATGCGTCCCTCCTGGGATGGGGTGGCCACTTGGGAGAGGCGGAGATCAGGGGCCTCTGGTCTCCGGCGGAGTCCCGGCTCCATATCAATCTTTTGGAGCTTCGGGCGATCCGGCTTGCACTGAAGGCATTCCTTCCCTCTGTCCGGGGAAGTGTGGTGCAGGTGTTCACGGACAACACCACCGCCATGTGGTATTGCAACAAACTGGGTGGGGTGGGGTCCTGGACCCTATGTCAGGAGGCTCTGCGCCTCTGGACATGGCTGGAACATCAAGACATTACCTTGGTGGTTCAACACCTGGCAGGTTCTTTGAACGCCAGGGCCGACGAACTCAGCCGCCGGTGCTTGATGGATCACGAATGGCGTCTGAACTTGGACGTGGCGCAAGGTCTCTTTCTGCAGTGGGGAGAGCCTTGGTTGGATCTATTCGCCACCGAAGAGAACGCGCAATGTCATCAGTTCTGCGCGTTGGAATTTCCAAGGCGGCACTCGCTCGGCGACGCTTTTCGTCGCGAGTGGAGCTGCGGTCTGTTGTACGCCTTTCCGCCTATACCACTTCTGCCCAGAGTGCTGAAGAAGATTCGGCGCGACCGGGCCCAAGTCATCCTTGTGGCTCCGGATTGGGCACGAAGATACTGGTATCCCGAGCTACTCAACTAGGCGATCGATCCCCCGATCCGACTGCCTCTTCGGGAGGATCTCCTGTCGCAGCAGCAGGGGACGGTCCTACACCCGAACCTGGCCAGCCTCCACCTCCATGCGTGGAGATTGAGCGGCGATAGCTGATTTCATTTGACTTGACTCCTGAAGTCTGTGATGTCATTCTGGCAGCCAGGCGTCCCTCCACTAAATCGGTATACGCCTGCCGGTGGAACAAATTTGTGGCATGGTGCACAGCTAAGTCTGTGGATCCCCTCTCTGCCCCTCTTTCTGAGGTCCTTCTGTTCCTCCTATCTTTGGCCCAGCAGGGCTCTGCTCTGGGCACTGTCAAAGGTTATCTTTCGGCTATCTCCGCCTTTCTTCGGCTTCCAGATCAGCCTTCTCTCTTTAAGTCGCCGGTTGTTAGCCGTTTCCTCAAAGGCGCATTACACACACGTTTCCCCCCGTGCCTTTCATAATGCCTCAATGGGACTTAAATCTTATCTTGACCTATCTGATGTGCGCTCCCTTCGAGCCCCTTCATAACTGTCCTTTACGTCTTCTTATTCTCAAGACGGCTTTCCTGGTAGCTATCACCTCTGCCAGAAGAGTGAGTGAGCTCCAGGCTCTTTCTTCTAAACCTCCTTTCCTTTCTGTTCATCCGGACAAGGTGGTTTTAAGGACCCGTCCTTCTTTCTTCCCAAAGGTTGTCACGCCCTTCCACATCGGGCAGACCATCACTTTGCCCACCTTCTTTCCGCCTCCGCATCCTTCAAAAGAGGAAGAGAGGCTCCATCGTCTGGACCCAAAACGTGCGCTCTCCTTCTATCTGACGCGCACCCAACAGTTCCGGGTGGATGACCAGCTCTTTGTTGGCTACGTGGGCGCCAAAAAAGGTCGGGCCGTGCACAAACGCACCATCTCTCGGTGGGTCGTTTTGTGCATCAAAGCATGTTACTCCTTGGCTAAGAAGGAGCCTCCTGTGGGACTGCGTGCCCATTCTACCAGGGCAACAGCAGCCACTACTGCATTGGGACGCAGTGTCCCCCTGCAAGACATCTGTCAGGCAGCCACGAGGGCCTCGCTGCACACATTTACCAAGCATTACTGCCTTGACAGTCCAGTCCGGAGAGACTGCTTCTTTGGCCGTTCTGTTCTCCGTGACTTTCTGGTGTAATCTGTTCGCAGACACACCACCGGGGTTGGTATTGCTGGGGTATCTATTCTAAGGTAAGGAATCTATCACTAACGTGTCTCTTTCAGATGCACAAGTTACTACTTGTGTAACGATATATCTGTAAGAGACATTAGTTAGCGATAGATTCCTTACCGCCCCACCCATCCTCCCCGTTCTGCGAACTGATTTCTAGGGTTAAGGTCATCCCTTTTAGGGCCCTAGTTTCATGGCACCAGTGGTCAGTTTCTTGCATGGCTCTGCGTTCCTGGCGCGGAAAGTCGTGTACAGAACTGACGTCAGCGCGCGTGGGTGGCGCCTAAGTAGTCTCCGTGATGTCATCTCGGCGCTTACGACGCCAGCGACGGACGCGGAGCCGCACGACGCCACCTACTGGCGCGCAGGGGTACTGCTAACAAAACTTTCCGGATCCAGTCTGACGCCTGGGGATATTCTAAGGTAAGGAATTTATCACTAACTAATGTCTCTTACAGATATATTGTTACACAAGTAGTAACTTGTGCTTCAGGGCATCACCCTTCATCAGCCAGGCTTGCTTGAATCCAGTGGTGTAGTGAGCACGGAACCCACGTCTGGGCATACCCTTCCCACTTAGGGTGACATATGCAAAAGTAACAATTGATGGGCGGAATGCTGGATAATGCAAACATTCACCCCCAGTCACAAGGATCTGGGTTAAATCCATCATTCTTTTGCTCCCCACATCACCCCAGTTTGGACCCAGCCATATGCAAATCAGTCTTGACCCTGTTCTTCGTGGGAACAGTCCAGCCCGAACTGTTTGCTTTGTTTGCCCTTAATTGGCATGGTATGCCCAGACGTGGGTCCCTTGCTCACTTTGCCACTGGATTCAAGCTAGCCTGGCTGATGAAGGGTGTTACCCAGAAACCGGTCCCAGGATGCTTGTTTCCTGTTCAGGGAAGACCAGGCTTGGCAGTTCAGGCTGGACTGTTCCCATGAGGCACAGGGTCAAGACTGATTTGCATATAGCTGGGTCTGAACTGAGCTGGCGAAGTGAGCTAAAGAATGATGATGGATTCAACCCAGATCTGTGACAGGGGTGAGTGTCTGAAAAGTTTCAGCGCTCCGTCTATCATCTCCTTGTGTTTGCTTAGATGAACCTGAAAGCACCCCAACATAGCAAGGTGTACTCAGCGCAGGTCCCACTTCAAGTAGAAATCAAGATCACTGACCCACTCCTGATGTAGTTGTTGAGGCCTATCTTACTTGCGGTCAAAGACTTCTGGTAAGTTGTAGAAGAAACAACAGTCCAAGCGGAGCCCTTCCCACCACTCTTCAGAGAAGGTGCATGGGCTTCACCCATACCTCTCGATCTTGCTCCCATTCCACAGAGGAGCCAATTTCTTCTCTGGTTCCGATACACCCGGATTTCCTGGTCCCATTGGCTACCTTGCAGCAAGTAGAAGACTTTCATGAGCCTATGCTGCACATCTTTGTCACGCTTTCTTTTCCCTTTGGCTCCCCTATGGGCTCCTATGATTCAGCCTTGGCATTATCTAGACTACTCTAACCCATCTCAGGTTCTGAACCAGTGTCGGGCTCAGGTTCCAAACCTGTGCCAGCCTCTCGTTTATCACCACCAGTTTAGGAGGGGGATCCCAACCCATCAATAAACGTGACTCGACCGAGGCCACGTCCAGATTTTGAAATGCCACAGCCTATACTGAACCCATCGCACTCGGATACAATCCCATTACCACAGATCTGTGCATACATTGGTGGTACATGGAATTACAGGAGGCCAGTAGACTGTACATCTTACCCGACACTGGGTTGACTTTTTCCCCCCCTACAGCAGCGACAGAGCAGAATACTTCCTTCACCACAGTAATTACAAGGGCTGCTGTGGTTCTTGACCGTTAAATTCTGACTTTGGAGGTTCAAGGGAACATTCTGACAGATGTACTACAGTCTGGATAGGTACCAACCCAACCTCTTTTGCCCTTTAATGAAGTTCTTACTGACGCTGTTGGGCACTTGTGCTGAGCCATGCTCTGGCCCACCATTCAACCGGCAAGTCGACCGTCACCATAGACCTGCTAAAGGCGACCCAGATTTTCTTTACCCAGCATTCTATGCTGGAGAACTTGGTGATACAGGCATCCACCAGCAGGGCCGGACTGGGAACAGAAACCGGCCCTGGCAAATTGCTCAGCCGGCCCCCCCCTGGGGTGAGGGGGAGTGCCGCCAAGCAGTTTGGGAGGGCCGGTTTCGGCTTATTTTGTTACAGGGGGCCGATATCGCCGCCCCCCAGTAACAAAAACGGCCCCCCAGGGGCCCAAAACCGGCCCCCACCCTTGCGGCCTACCGGGGAAACGCCCGGTGCCCGCTATGGCCAGTCCGGCCCTGTCCACCATTAAAGTAAACCCTAGTGCCTTTCCAACCGCTTCTTCTGACGGTGTCGAAATGAGTGGACACTTTTTCAAGCACATGTTCTCCTCTGCCAGTCTTGCTGAGGTCAGTTAATGCGAGCTGTCCACTGGAGTGTTACACCCACACACTTTGGGACATGGTGTGTGAGCTCTTACCCGATGTCCCAGGAGACTTACAACCTTCACTAGCCCACATCAATCCTGATGGTCTGGATTCAGCCACATTCGTTATCCGCTCGGGCCTAGAATGGTGGCGTTAGATCTATAGAACGCTTAGTTTCACATCCCCATCCTGCAGGCTCTCAGGCGCTGCCTCTGGTGCAAGGTGGGCCATGAGTACTTTCAGTTGGTTGTGCTCCTTTTCCGCCTCACCAGTGCCCCTCGTATGTTCACAAAGGTGATGGCAGTGGTCGCTGTCCATGTGCAGAGGGTGGAGCTACCAGTCTTCCTCTACCATGACGATTGGCCGTTTCGTCTTGTCACAGCCAGTCACCATCTACCTCCAGAAGACGGCGGGCCTCTTCAGATCATTGGGGTTCTGATTCAACCTGTTGAAGTCACACCTGACTCCTCTGCAGTGACTCCCCTTCATAAGAACAATCCTGGATATGGTGCGCTTTTGATCCTTTCCTCCGGAACGAGTTCAGGACATTCGGATTATGATCCGATCTTTCAACCTCTGTTCTGGGTCTCAGTGAGGATGGAAATGAGGATTCTTGGCTTACTAGCCTCCTGCATCTTGCCCACCGTCTGCTGGGGGCACATGTGAGCTTCTCAGTGTGGCCTGAAGTCTCAGTGGGCTCAGCACTAGGGGAACATGTCAGATTCCATCCAGGTGTCGGAGTAGACTGCAAGAGGTCTGCAGTGGTGTTTGCCCGACCGCAATTGGACCAGCGACCAATCCTCTTCCCTGTCCCACCAGAGTTAACAGCGGTGACGGATACGTTGATACTGGGTTGGGGATGTCATTTGGCAGAGGTTGAAATAAGAGGACACTGTTCTCTGGCGGAGACCTGCATCTACATAAACTTGTGGGAGTTGCTGGTGATTCACTTGGCGTGGAAGACCTTCCTGCTCACCATCAAAGGGAGGTTAGTCCAGGTTCTCACGGACAATACCATCATCATGTACTGCTGCAACAAGCAGGGCAGGGTGGGGTCCACAGTCCTGTGCCAGGAAGCTATATGCCTCTGAGCTAGCTGGCTCATCAGGAGATTTCCTTGATAGTGCATCACCTGGCAGGATCTTTAAACGCTAGGGCGGACAAACTCGGTTGGCGATGCTCAGCAAATTACCAATGGCAATTGCATCAGGAGGTGGCACGGGGCATCCTCCAAATGTGGGGAGAACCCTGGCTAGATCTGTTCGCCACCGCACAGAGTGTGCAATGTCAGCACCTTTGTAATCTGGAATTCCCCAGAAGCTTTCTCTTGGAGACTCATTCTATGTTTAAAAAACACAAAAGGGGGAGTTCGGGATACCTGTATGCCTTCCCACCACTACCTCTCCTGCCCCGAGCTCTGGAGATGATCAAGAAGAACCCGGCCCATGTCCTCCCAGTGGTGCCGGATTGGGCTAGTAAAGCGTGGTACCCGAACTATTGGGCCTAAGCATCTACCCTCTGATCAGTCTTCTGCTACAGGATGATCTCCTTTTGCACCAGCAGGTCTTACACCTGATTCTATGCAATGTGGAGACTGAGCGGTGGCTATTAAGTTCCTTTGATCTCCCTCCCAAGGATGATGATGTCGTCCTAGCGGCCAGGCGCCCTTCAACAAAATCTGTATATGCAGAGTGCTGGGACAAGTTTGTGGAGTGGTGTGGCACTCGGCAGTTGGACATGTTGCAGGCAAAACTGTGGGATGTGTTGTTTGCTTTGTTTTTGGCCCAGCAAAGCCTTTCTCTCGGTACAGTTAAAGGTTACCTGTCCGCTCTTTCAGCCTTTTATGTTTGCTGAAAAAAGCGTCCTTGTTCAAATCATTGGTTGTGATGTTATATAAAAGGTTTTCAGTAAATGTTTCCACCAAAGCCCTTTTTAATACTACAGTGGTACTTGATTTTAGTCCTCACCTTTCAGATGTGTACCCCTTTCACACTAATCCACAGTTGTTCATTGAGCCTGCTCACCCTAAAAATGGTTTTCCTGGTGTCGATAACTGCAAGCCGGGTGAGTGAACGTCACGTCCTTTCATTGCATCCTTCTAATCAGGGGTGTGGAATGTAATCAAATATCTATTTGTCCATGGGACAGGTTATTTCATAAATCTTCTTGTCCTGTAAAAAATCCACTTTTCCCTTTGGTGCCATGTAGTGTAGCGACAAATTGTGGCAGCAGTCTCATTATTTAAAAGCTCTGATATTAGCCTTTTTGATTATGCCAGGACTCATACTTTAGTAGGGTTTGAATTCTAGCAATTTCCTTATTTTGCCACCTTTCCGCAGATCTACATACTGTAGCTGGAGATAGCGTTAAGCAATAGTTCCAGGGTGAAATGCCCTTTTGAGTGTGTGCAAACCTACTAAATTGCATGTTTTAGGGGTTTTCGCCAGCTCTTCTCTAATCTTTTCCTATATTGAGAAAGGTTGGCAATTTACTCATGGCAATGGCAGAAACTTCCAGGGCTGGAAAAAAAGTGGTTGGAGTGAAAGTGAACTTGTTAACGCTCAACAGGTTTTCGCATGAGCAAATCTATACCTGTATATTTGCTCGTGCTAAAAAGCATTTCACAAATTTTCTAGGAGTACTATTTCCTGGCCTACTTCTGTATATTGTTGTGAATTCATGAAAGCCGTAAATCTGCACTAATACAAGGACATATACCTTGGGTGCTTCTGTATATTGTTGTGAATTCATGAAAGCCGTAAATCTGCACTAATACAAGGACATATACCTTGGGTGCAATTTTGTGACTTTCTTTAAGAACTGGGCCTCTAATTAGGTATTGAGTAACCCAAGACCTTTTTGTTTTTATTAAAATTCCATCTCTCTCTCTTTATCTATCTATCCATAGACTGGCTTCCAGTCTTTCACAAAGCGAATATCGGCACACAAAGTAATTTTGTTCAGTGCCAGGGACTACTGTGGCAATGTGTGCTTTTTGAGACCAAAAATAAAATTGCTTTTTGCTAATGTTTGTTATAATTGTGAGGTCCTGGCAGCTCCCACAAAGGTTTACAAAAACCATATCAAACAAGACATGCGCTGACAAAACCAAAAGGCAAACCACCAATATCTGAAAGAGACAACTAGTTATGGATTCCTCACCTTAGAATTACCTCCAGGTGTCAGACTGGATCCGGAGAATTTTTTCCTCAGCAGTACCCCTGCGCGTCGATTGGTGGCGTTGGTCGACTCCGCGTTCGTTGTTGGCGTCGTGGTCGCCGGAATGACGTAGCGGTATCTACTTAGACGCCGCCCTCGCGCGCTGACGTCAGTTCTTTCTTTTTCCGCGCCAGCCAGCGCAGATCCGGAAAGAGCGGTACCTTGAGCCACATTATGACTCCGTTTTTGCGACTTTTGTCGACACCTTTTTTGAGTCGATCGACTCCTGGTGCACGGAGGGATGTCACGTCGAACCGGCTTCAAGGCTTGTGACTCCTGTCACAAACTGATGTCAGTCACGGACCCGCACCTCATGTGCCTTTGGTGCCTGGAGCGCGACCACGACCCGAAGTCGTGCTCCGACTGCCGGGCCAAGAACCCGAAGTCTTTGCGGGAGCGGTCCCGAAAGCTTCTCAAGGCCCGGCAGTCCGCTCCGCGCCGTTGGAGGTCCCGGTCAAGAGGGAGGTCGCGGAGCCACCACCACCACTCATCATCGAAGTCTTCGTCTTCTGGTAAGTCGAAGCACAAGAAGAAGGCGAAGAAGCATCGTCGCTCTTCGCGTTGTCCCGTCCGTCGGCCGACGCGACGCGGGAGGTAGTCGTCCGGCTCTGCCCGCGGAGCCTGTTGGGTCGCCCGGCCTTCTCTCCCTTTCCGGGACCCCTGCCCAGCTTCAAAGCTTTTACGAAGCCTTGCACTCCATCTTCGGGCAGCCCGACTCCGCCGGCGCGCCTTCGGGCCCGCGGACTCGGCTGGGGGCTCTAGGCCTTCGATGCCTTCGGCTCCGGCGCCGCAGGGCCGCCAAGGATCCAGGCCTGGATCCGGATCGGCGCCGGTCGACCTCGTGACACCTCCGGCGCCGAATCCAGTGACAACACCTCCGCTGTCTCCAACGCCGGTTGTGTCCCCAGCAGGCGTCGGCCCGGCCTTCCTCTCGATGAGGACATGGAGCCGGACCGATGTCGGGACCGGTGCCGACCAGTACTTTTGTACCCCTGTTCTCCCCTACCACCCTGAGTGGCTACCAGGAGAGGGTGAGGAGGACTGGGAGGGGTCTGTGGACCCTCTTGCAGACCAATTAGAGGAACCGGACTGGAGAGAGGAGTTGGGTGATGCCAGTGGTCTGGACACCTCCCCAGACCTTGGCATGCTTTCTGCCCCTACCGTGGCTACGGAGGAGGATGCGTCTTACGCAGTGGTGTTGCGTAGGGCAGCCGAGGCCCTAAACCTCGAGCTTCCTACGGTGGCGGTCAGGACTAACCTCCTGACCGAGCTGCTTCAGCCAGCAGCTGCCTCTTCAGAGCCCCTGCTGTCGTTCAATGAGGCCCTTACGGACATCCTTTTGGGCACTTGGTCCAAGCCTACACAGGGGCTCCTGTGGAAAGGATGTTTGCCCGACGCCACCACCCGGCCCCGGGCGATCCCATTTTCATCTCTTCCCACCCTACCCCAGAGAGCTTGGTAGTCCAAGCCTCAACGTCCAAAGGCGCATTACCTAACGCACCACCTGATAGGGAATCCAAGAAGCTGGACCACCTTAGGAAGAAGATGTTTTCTTTCTCCAGCTTGGGACTGCGGTCGGTGAACACTGCATGTCTATTGGGCCGTTACTCCCAATCGGTGTGGGACACGGTTGCGCAGGTGCTGCCACAGATCCCGGAGGAGGCCCGAGCCGTGCTCTCCCGTGCTATTGCCGAAGGGAGAGACGCAGCAAAGTTCGCCACCGGTGTGGGCTGGACACCGCCGACTCACTGGGCAGGATGATTTCCCTGTCAGTAGCACTGTGACGCTACGCCTGGTTGAGGTCCACTGGCTTTTCGGGTGATGTCCAAGCAACGCTTTTGGACATGCCCTTTGATGGCCGTCCCCTGTTTGGCGACAAGGCAGACAACGCGCTCAAGCGCTTTAAGGATTCTAGGGCTACGGCCAGATCCTTAGGCCTCGCTTCCACCTCCCGCCCAGCACAGTCTTCTTTTCTCCCCTTTCGTGGCTACGGAAGGGGTGCCACGCCACGTTCTGCCCAGAGCCACAGGCCTGCGCAAGCTGTCCAGCCTCTGCGCGGCCAGGGACGTAGATCCCACCGCCGTGGGTCAGGGGGCCAGCGGGCGGGCCAGTCCACCAGTGCCCCCTCTACAGCAGCCTCCAAACCCTCCTAGTCGACCTTTCAGGTCCATCAATCGCCAGTGGGTGGCAGGATTCGCCATCGGCTCCCCCACTGGCTCAACATCACGTCGGACAGGTGGGTTTTGCAGATAGTCCGAAGGGGCTACTCCCTCCCCTTCAAGACTACCCCTCCATCCATGCCTCCTCAATTTCATCGCATGTCGGAGGATCACCTGGTCCTTCTCCAGCAGGAAGTTACGGCTCTCTTGGCCAAGGGAGCCATCGAGCGAGTTCCTGTCCCAGAAGTAGGTCGTGGTTGCTATTCCCACTACTTTCTGGTGCCCAAGAAGGACAAGGGCCTGCGTCCTATCTTGGATCTCAGGAACGTCAACCTCTTCCTCCGGAAGGAGAAGTTCAAAATGTTGACACTGGCTCAGGTCCTGTCTGCCCTCGACCCGGTAGACTGGTTGGTAGTGTTGGACTTGCAGGACGCCTCTTGACCGGGACCTCCAACGGCGCGGAGCGGACTGCCGGGCCTTGAGAAGCTTTCGGGACCGCTCCCGCAAAGACTTCGGGTTCTTGGCCCGGCAGTCGGAGCACGACTTCGGGTCGTGGTCCAGGCACCAAAGGCACACGAGGTGCGGGTCCGTGACTGACATCAGTTTGTGACAGGAGTCACAAGCCTTGAAGCCGGCGTTACCTATGGTTCACGGTAGGCCACGAGCACTTTCAGTTTACCGTGCTCCCCTTTGGCCTTACCAGCGCCCCTCGAATGTTCACGAAAGTGATGGCGGTGGTCGCAGCTCATCTGTGAAGATCAGGGGTTCCATTCTTCCCCTATCTCGACGACTGGCTGTTGAAGGTGGGCTAGCCCCAGGCAGTCGTCTCCCACCTCCAGACTACTGCGGACCTCCTTCATTCGCTGGGGTTCACTATCAACGTGCCGAAGTCACACCTGATCCCCTCTCAGAAGCTCCTGTTCATCGGAGCGGTTCTGGACACGACGCAGTTTCGGGTTTATCCTCCCGAGCAGCGAGTCCGGGATATTCGGGCTATGATTCCGATCTTTCAGCCTCTATCCCGGGTTTCGGTCAGACTGACCCTGAGGCTGCTGGGCCTCATGGCCTCTGGTGGATCATGCCAGATGGCATTTGCGGGCTCTGCAGTGGGACCTGAAGTTCCAGTGGGCACAGCATCAGGGGAATCTGACCGATTGCGTCCAGATCTCGGAGGGCACTGCTCGACAATTGCAGTGGTGGCTCACGAACCAGGATTGGGTCAATGGCAGTTCCCTCTCCCTTACCCACCCAAAGTTTACTGTGGTGACGGATGCATCACTTCTGGGGTGGGGCGGCCACATGGGAGAGGTGGAGATCAGAGGCCTCTGGTCTCCGACGGAGTCCGGGCTCCACATCAACCTTCTGGAGCTTCGGGCGATTCGTCTTGCACTAAAGGCATTCCTTCCCTCTGTCCGGGGAAGGGTAGTGCAGGTGTTCACGGACAACACCACCGCCATGTGGTACTGCAACAAACAGGGCGGGGTGGGGTCGTGGACCCTATGTCAAGAGGCTCTCCGCCTTTGGACATGGCTGGAACATCAGGCCATATCCCTGGTGGTTCAACACCTGGCAGGCTCTCTGAACCCCAGAGCGGATTAACTCAGCCGCAGGTGCATGATGAATCACGAATGACGTCTTCACTCTGAGGTGGTGCAAGGTCTCTTTCAGCAGTGGGGAGAGCCTTGGTTAGATCTATTCGCCACCGAAGAGAACGCGCAATGTCAGCAGTTCTGCGCGTTGGAATTTCCAAGGCGCCACTCGCTAGGCGACGCTTTTCGTCGCGAGTGGAGTTGCGGTCTTCTATACGCCTTTCCGCTGAAGATCAAGCGCGACCGGGCCCAAGTCATTCTTGTGGCTCCGGATTGGGCACGAAGAGTCTGGTATCCCGAGCTGTTACACATGGCCATCGATCCTCCGATCAGACTGCCCCTTCGGGAGGATCTTCTGTCGCAGCAGCAGGGGATGGTCCTCCCCCCGAACCTGTCCAGCCTTCCACCTCCTTGCGTGGAGATTGAGCGGCAGCAGTTGTCGGCTTTCGACCTTCCTCCCAAAGTCTGTAACGTTATCTTGGCAGTCAGGCGTACCTCCACTAAACGGTGTACGCATGCAGATGGAACGAATTTGTGGCATGGTGCACAGCAAAGGCTGTGGATTCCTTTTCCGCCCCTCTTTCTGAGGTTCTCTTGTTCCTCTTTTCTTTGGCCCAGCAGGGCTATGCTGTGGGCACTCTTAAGGGCTATCTCTCAGCCATTTCAGCCTTTCTTAGGCTTCCTGATCAACCTTCTCTTTCCAAGTCCCCTATTGTAAATAGATTCCTTAAGGGCATTACTCATCTCTTCCCTCCTATTCCTTTCGTAATGTCCTAGTGGGACTTGAACTTGGTTCTGACGTATCTTATGTGCGCTCCCTTTGAGCCGCTTCATAATTGTCCTCTCAGACTTTTAACTTTGAAAACTGCCTTCTTGGTTGCCATCACCTCTGCTCGCAGGGTGAGTGAGCTTCAGGCCCTTTCTTCTAAACCTCCTTTCCTGGCTGTTCATCCGGACAAAGTTGTCATTTGCACTAGGCCTTCTTTCCTTCCCAAAGTGGTTACCTCTTTCCACATAGGACAGACCATCACTTTGCCCACCTTCTTTCCGCCTCCGCATCCTTCTAAAGAGGAAGAGCGGCTCCATCGTCTGGATCCAAAACGTGCGCGCTCCTTCTATCTGGATCGCACAAGATAATTCCGGGTGGATGACCAACTCTTTGTTGGCTACTTGGCCGCCAAGAAAGGTCGGGTCGTACAAAAACGGACCATCTCTCGATGGGTCGTTCTTTGTATAAAAATCTGCTATTCCTTGGCGAAAAAGGAACCTCCAGTAGGGTTGCGTGCCCATTCCACCAGGGCAACGGCAGCTACTACTGCTTTGGGGCGTGGAGTTCCTCTTCATGACATCTGCCAGGCAGCTATGTGGGCTTCACTGCACACGTTTACCAAACACTACTGCCTGGACAGCCAAGTCCGGAGAGCCGGCTTCTTTGGCCGTTCAGTTCTCCAGGACTTTTTGGTGTGAACTTGGTTCGCAGACCCACCTCCGGGGTTGGTATTGCTGGGGTATCTATTCTAAGGTGAGAAATCCATAACTGTCTCTTTCAGATGAACTAGTTACTTAACTTCGGTAACAATATATCTGTAAGAGACATAGATTTGTTATGGATTCCTCACCGCCGCACCCATCCTCCCTGTTCTGCAAACTGACTTCTAGAGTAAGGGACTCCCTTTCAGGGCCCTAGTTTTCGTGCACCAGTGGTCAGTGTCTTGCATGGCTCTGCGCTTCTGGCGTGGAATGTCGTGTAAAGAACTGACGTCTGCACGCGAGGTCGGCGTCTAAGTAGATACCGCGACGTCATTCCGGCGACCACGACGCAAACGCCAAGTCGACCGACGCCACCTTTCGACGCGGAAAAAATTCTCCAGATCCAGTCTGACGCCTGGGGGTAATTCTAAGGTGAGGAATCCATAACTAATCTAGGTCTCTTACAGATATATTGTTACCGAAGGTAAGTAACTTGTTCATCAGACCTATTGGCTTTGCCAATGCTTGTTTATTTTCATGTTTCCCATAATCTTGTTGCACTGAATTTCCCTTATGAATATTTTTGGGAAATACTAGCATGCATCAACACATTTTACTAAATGATACTTCAGAGAAATGTAACCTACAATTTTAAAGAATTTAGCAAAACGTATTTTTTTCCTATTTGCATTGTTTGTGAAATTTGTGAACATTTTATTTTGAAAGAAAAGGAACATCAATCTTCATTTCAAGCTTATGCAGATATTTGCAACTGATTCGAAGGCATTCTGGGAGCACTGTATGTAGCCTCATATTGTTAAACTTTGCAAACGTGTGTAGACATTTTTACACTGGAACTACTTGCAGTAGTGCAGTCCGAGCTTACAACATTTCCTTAGAGCACATTTTCTAATAAGAAAGGCTTTGTATTAATTAACTGTAAATACAAGTTCGAACAACACTAACGTTTGGGCACTAATAATACTATAACTGCAGACAATGCCCTTCCCTGATCCATAATGTGGTACTGTAAACTGGCAGCCAAAGGGTTTGTGCTGCATGGGGTTGGGGCTACTTGTCCCAAGGACAAAATAAACATGAAAACTTGTTGTCCTTGACCCCAAACAATATGTCCTGGGAGTCGGGCTACAGAAATTCCACATCTCTGCTCCTAATACACCTTTTTCCCTGACAAACTGGTGCTAAGGACTCAAGCTGTATTTCTACCCAATGTGATGACCCCTTTATATGTTGGGCAAGTCATCATTCTGCTGACCTCCTTTGCTCTGCCTCATTCTTCCGAAAAGGATAAAGACTCCATTGTTTGGATCCCAAGAGAGTGCTCAGTTTTTACATTGCTCATCAGGTGGACTGTGAGCTGTTTATGGGTTTCTCTGATGTCTGTAACGCAACTGTTGCTCATGTAAAGTGCTCTGATACCTTCAGGTCGAGTTTGCGCTATATAAAACTTAAAAAAGCAGCGCAGAAATGGGCTATTTCATGATACAGTGCTCTACATTAAAATCTGCTACACATTTCCTAAGAAGCAGCCTCCAGAAGGCCTACGGTCTCATTCCACCAGAGCCAAAGCAGCTACCACTGTGTTGACGGCCTGTCCTGGATATTTGTAAGGCAGCTATTTGAGCATCAGTGCACACGTTAATAAAGCACTACTGACTCGACAGTGAGGGCTGTCGAGATCGGAATTTTGCCTACTCAGTCCTGTAAGAATTTTTATTTGAGCCACTCCACAGGCCCACTACTTTGGTAGGCTTTGATATCTATTCACAAGGTGAGGAATCTGCAGTTAGCAGTATCCAACAGAAGAACACGTTACTTACCTTCGTTAACCCAATTTTTAGTGGATACGCTTTCTAACCGCAATTTCCTCACCGCTGTCCCAGCTCCCCATTCTGTGTTGTGGGCTTTTCTATCTAAAATTATCCCAATATTGGATTCTACACGCTGGTTTGTTCCGTCTACTCCTAGGCTTCGCACCTAAGGGCACACGGGAATTCATGAAGGAAACCGACGTCAGTATGCTTGGGTTCCGCTTTTATGCGGCTCACTTTGTCACTTTCAGAGCAGAATGGAGTTGCATGGCGCCATCTGCCCAGGAGCAATGCTTTTAATTTTCTAGGTCCTGTGTTGTGCCCTGGGATATTAACAAAGTGGGGAATTTGTGGTTAGAGAATCCAACAGAAAGAGCGCTACCAAAGGAAAGTAACTTGTTCGTCTACACCAATGAGACACCACTTTATTTAAAAAGCTCTTCTGAAGACGTACAAATGTCATCCTGGATGACATTTCACCACCTGAAATTACACCTGCTAAAAATTGAATTTTTACTCATCTCCTTTCCCAAGAGGCTCATACTTGTACCAAACTGGTTCAAACAAGAAATGTCATTTAACAACAACCTGAACGTTGTTGACCGTTAAATTTCTCAGCTTGAGCCTTAACAAGCACCTGAGTTAACACAGCGCGTTAACTGTCTCACCAAGTGAGCAGAAGTTCAACTTTAAATCAGTTCACCCCAGATAACTTAAAAAAAGTCATCCAGACCCTATTTTTGTCAAGACTGGACTATGCTTGCTCCCCATTAGTAGGGATTCCCAAAATCCACCTTACACCCCTCAGAGCATGCTTTCTTGCAACTGCCAGGCTGGTAACAGGATCCAAAAACCCACCATATCTAACAACCCATTCTGATCTCTCTGAAATGGCTTCCCACTGCAGCAAGGAAAACCCAGAAATTTGAATGCATCACTGACAAGGCACTGTATGAGGGCACCCCAAACTAAGTCAGAAACTCCGAATCTCTGGAGGGCAGTGGCAGGCAAGGAGCTCCGACTCACTTCTTTAAATTCCTGCCATGAAGAGTCTAGAAAAACGGAAGTGATCTTTCTCGGGGAGTATTCCAAGAGTATGGCAATCCGTACATTCCTGCCATCAGGACAATTTCATCTTATGAATCTTTTAAAAGAGTACTGAAAATCTGCTTTTCTATTGCTGCTTCCATTTATAATTGTTTTTTCTCAATTATAATTGTTACAGACCTCCAGAACCGGCATTCCACTTCTTCTCCCATCAATCGTGATGCTATTGTGCTCAACTTAGGAAGGGATAGACCCCCTATTCTGCATCACAAACTTGATCTGTCGTCATCTTATCTTCAATTGTAAATGTCAAGTTAGTGCATTCTCATCCTAGGATTCTTACTTTGTAATTGTGCTGGCTTTATTTGTAAAGACTGATTAACATTTCTGATAGACTTCTAGCCTAAGATTTCCTACCTTTGAATGTCCCCAGCTGTCAGACTGGATCCAGAAGATTATTCGTTAGCAGTACCCCTGCGCACCGGTAGGTGGCGTCGATCGGCTCCATGCCATCTGTGGTTTTCTGTAGGCCACAAACGTTTTCAGTTTGCCGTGCTTCCCTTTGGCCCCATCATTGCCCCTCGGGTGTTTACCAAGGTGATGCCGGTGGTTGCAGCTCATCTGCAGAGATCAGGGGTGCCAGTTTTCCCCTATCTCGACGACTGACTGTTGAAAGCGAGCTTGCCCCAGGCTATCTCCCACCTCCAGGCTCCGGACAACTTTCTGCACTCGCTGGGGTTCAACATGCCTAAGTCACACCTGACTCCCTCTCAGACACTCCCTTTCAACAAAGCTGTTCTCGACACAGTGCAGTTTCGGGCTTATTCTCTCGAACAGTGAGTTCAGGATATTTAAGCTACGATACTAATGTATCTGAAAGAAACACATAGTGATAGATTCCTTACCTTAGAATATCCCCAGGCGTCAGACTGGATCCGGAAAGTTTTCGTCAGCAGTACACCTGCGCGTCGGTAGGTGGCGTCGTGTGGCTCCGCGTCCGTCGTGGTCGCCGAGATGACGTCGCGGGCGCTACTTAGACGCCGCCCACGCGCGCTGACGTCGATTCTTTCTTTTTCCGCGCCAGCAAGCGCAGATCCGGGAAGAGCAGGAACCCCCAGTCAATTTTTGACTGACTTTTTGAGACTTTTGTCTCCATTTTTTCATTGAGTCTTCGACTCCTAAGGTGCAGTTAGGATGCCCGGTTTCAAGTCCTGCAGGGATTGTCACCGCATGATGTCAGTGACGGACCCGCACTGTGTGTGTCTTTTCTCCCTGGGGCGCGACCACGACCCCAAGTCGTGCTCCGACTGCCGGGCCATGGCGCCGAAGACTTTGCGGGAGCGGTCCCGAAAGTTGCTGGAAGCCCGGCAGTCGGCTCCGCGCCGTTCCAGGTCCAGGTCCAGAGGGAGGTCGAGGGACCGTGCGCGGAGTCATCACCATTCGTCGGCATCCAAGTCTTCGCACTCGGGGTCAGGTAAGGCAAAGCACAAGAAGTCGAAGAAATGCCATCGTTCTCCGACTTCCCCTCGCCGGTCGCGTGACGCGGCTGAGGGTATGGGTGGTGCCACCCCCGCGGCTCGGGCGCAGTCCATGAAGTCGCTGCCCGACTACCCGCCCTTCCCGGGGTCGTCGGCGTCTCCAGCCCAGATACAGGTGTTCATGTCGGCCATGGCTCGCCTCTTTGGGCCGTCGGGTCCCGCCGGTGCGCCTTCGGGCCCCGCGGTCCCGCATGGGTGTCCTCGCGTTTCCTCGCCGGCGGCTCCGGCCCCGGCGTCGCTGTCTGCTCCGGCCACGGCACCGCAGGACACCCTTGCATCCAGGCCTGCATCCCGGTCGACGCCGGTTGACCTAGTTACGCTTACACCGACGTCGACCTCACCGGCACCGATCCTGACGCAGCCCGCTCCTCGGGATGACGTCGACCTCAGTTTCAGCCCCGAGGTGGACACGGCGCCGAGCCGGCGTCGATCGATGCCGTTCTCGACCCTGATTGGGGATTTCTATCCCCATGTCCTTGCTCCTTATTTTCGGTCTGTTGAACAGCCTGAGGAGTAAGGGGAGGACTGGGAGGGGTCTGAGGACCCTCTTGCTGCAGCCTGCGAGTCTGAACAGGACTGGGCTGAGGAATTGGGGGGACGCCAGTGGTCTGGATACGTCACCAGACCTTGGCATGCTGTCTCCTCCTACCGTGGCTACGGAGGAGGGTGCCAGTTATGCAGTGGTGTTGTGTAGGGCTGCCGAGGACCTACACCTCGAGCTCCCTACTGTGGCCGTCAGGACTAACCTCCTGACAGAGGTGCTTCAGCCAGCAGCTACTTCTGCGGAGCCGCTGCTGCCTTTCAATGAAGCCCTCTCTGACGTTCTTTTGGGCACTTGGTCCAGGCCCACCACAGGGGCTCCTGTGGATAGGAACGTGGCCCGACGCCATCGTCCGGCTCCGGGTGACCCCATTTTCCTCTCCCAACACCCCACTCCCGTGAGCTTGGTTGTCCAAGCCTCTGCTTCCCCAACCGCCTTCCCTTCCGCACCACCGGATAGGGAATCCAAGAAGCTGGATCAGTTTGGGAAGAAGATTTTCTCTTCCACCAGCTCTGCGCTGCGGTCCGTGAACATCGCATCCCTCTTGGGCCGTTATTCCCACTCTCTGTGGGATACGGTGGCGAACGTGCTGCCCCAGTGTCCGGAGGAGGCCTGGCCTGCTCTCGCCCAGGCTGTTGCAGAGGGGAGAGACGCAGCAAAGTTCATGATTCGTTGTGGCCTAGACACCGCCGACTCACTGGGCAGATCCATTGCAACGACGGTGGCGGTTCGCCGTCACGCCTAGTTAAGGACCACTGGATTTTCGGGTGATGTCAAACACCCTTATGGACATGCCCTTTGATGGCCGTCGCCTCTTCGGCGCCAAAGCGGACAGCGTGTTGGAGAGGTTTAAGGACTTAAGGGCTACGGCCAAGTCCTTGGGACTCTCGGCAGTCCGCCCTCCTCCGCCTTCCGCTCCTTTCGTGGCACAGGAAGGGGCGACCCGCAGCGTTCGCAACAGAGCCACAGGCCGGCGCAGCAATCATCCAAGCGCGGACGCGGGTTCCGCCGTGGCGGACAAAGGGGCCAGCGGGCGGGTCAGTCCACCACCACCCCGGCCACCACTGCCTCCAAACCTTCCTAGTCCGAACTTTCAGGCCCATCAAACGCCAGTGGGCGGCAGGCTCCGCCATCACCTCCCCCACTGGCGCACCATCACTTCGGACAAGTGGGTTTTAGAGATAGTCCGGAGGGGCTACTCCCTCCCCTTCGAGACTACCCCCCCAGCCATGCCACCTCAATACCACCGCATGTCGGGGGAGCACTTGGTGCTTTTTCAGCAGGAAGTTGCGGCCCTCTTGGCCAAGGGGCCATCGAGCGCGTTCCGGCCGTACGAAGTAGGTCGTGGTTGTTATTCCCACTACTTTGTGGTTCCCAAGAAGGACAAAGGCCTGCGTCCTATCTTAGACCTCCTTAACGTCAATCGCTTCCTCTGCAAAGAGAAGTTCAAGATGCTCACTCGAGCTCAGGTCTTGTCTGCTCTCGACCCACAAGACTGGATGGTGGCATTGGACTTGCAGGACGCCTATTTCCAGATCCCCGTCCTGCCAGCCCACAGGCGTTACCTACGGTTCACGGTAGGCCACGAGCACTTTCAGTTTACCGTGCTCCACTTTGTCCTTACCAGTGCCCCTCGGGTGTTCACCAAGGTGATGGCGGTGGTCGCAGCTCATCTGCGCAGATCAGGGGTCTCAGTCTTCCCCTATCTTGACGATTGGTTGTTGAAGGCGGGCTCGCCCCAGACAGTCGTCTCCCACCTCCAGACTACGGCCGACCTCCTGCACTTGCTGGGGTTCTCCATCAATGTGCCGAAGTTGCACCTGATTCCCTCCCAGAAGCTCCTCTTTATCGGAGCGGTTCTGGACACTGCGCAGTTTCGGGTCTATCCTCCCGAAAGCGAGTCCGGGATATTCGGGCTCTGATTCCCATCTTTCAGCCCTTGTCCCGGGTTTCGGTCAGAGTGTCTCTGAGGCTGCTGGGCCTCATGAATCCTGCTGGTCAATCATGCCAGGTGGCATATGCGGGCTCTGCAGTGGGACCTGAAGTTCCAGTGGGCGCAGCATCAGGGAAACCTGTCCGATAACACGTCCAGATCTCGGAGGGCACTGCACGACAGTTGCAGTGGTGGCTCACGGACTGGCATTGGGTCAACGGCAAATCCCTCTCCCTTCCCCAACCGGAGTTCACAGTGGTGACGGATGCGTCCCTCCTGGGATGGGGCGGCCACATGGGAGAGGCGGAGATCAGAGGCCTCTGGTCTCCGGCGGAGTCCCGGCTCCATATCCACCTTTTGGAGCTGCGGGCGATCAAGCTTGCACTAAAGGCATTCCTTCCCTCTGTCAAGGGGAGAGTAGTGTAGGTGTTCACAGACAACACCACCGCCATGTGGTACTGCAACAAGCAAGGCGGGGTGGGGTCGTGGACCCTCTGTCAGGAGGCTCTGCGTCTCTGGACATGGCTGGAACATAAGGGCATGTCCCTGGTGGTTCAACACCTGGCAGGTTCTCTGAACGCCAGGGTGGACGAACTCAGCCGCAGGTGCATGCTCGATCACGAATGGCGTCTTCACTCGGAGGTGGCGCAAGGTCTCTTTCAGCAGTGGGGAGAGCCTTGGTTAGATCTAATCGCCACCGAAGAGAACGCGCAATGTCATCAGTTCTGCGCGTTGGAATTTCCAAGGCGGCACTCGCTCGGCGACGCTTTTCGTCGCGAGTGGAGTTGCGGTCTGTTGTACGCCTTTCCGCCTATACCACTTCTGCACAGAGTGCTGAAGAAGATCAGGCGCGACCGGGCCCAAGTCATTCTTGTGGCTCCGGACTGGGCTCGAAGAGTATTGTATCCCGAGCTACTCAGTATGAGCATCGATCCCCCGATCCGACTGCCTCTCCGGGAGGATCTTCTGTCGCAGCAGCAGGGGACGGTCCTCCACCCGAACCTGTCTAGCCTCCACCTCTTTGCGTGGAGATTGAGCGGCGGCAATTGATTCCCTTCGACTTGCCTCCTGAAGTTTGTGACGTTATTCTGGCAGCCAGGCGTCCCTCTACGAAAGTGGTATACGCCTGCAGGTGGAACAAATTTGTGGCATGGTGCACAGCAAAGGCTGTGGATCCCCTTTCTGCCCCTCTTTCTGAAGTACTACTGTTCCTTCTTTCTTTGGCCCAGCAGGGCTCTGCTGGGCACTATCAAGGGCTACCTTTCTGCTATTTCGGCCTCTCTCAGGCTCCCTGATCAGCCCTCTCTTTTCAAGTCCCCTGTTGTAAATAGATTTCTCAAAGGCATTACACACCTTTTTCCTCCTATTCCTTTCGTGATGCCTCAGTGGGACTTGAATCTGGTTCTGACATATTTGATGTGCGCTCCCTTTGAGCCCCTTCACAACTGTCCTCTTCGTCTTTTAACGTTAAAGACTGCCTTCCTGGTGGCCATCACTTCCGCCAGGCGGGTGAGTGAGCTCCAGGCTCTTTCTTGTAAGCCTCCTTTCCTTTCAGTCCATCTGGACAAGGTTGTGCTCATGCCCCGTCCTTCCTTTTTGCCAAAAGTGGTTACAACCTTTCACATTGGGCAGACTATTACCTTGCCCACCTTCTTTCCGCCTCCGCATCCTTCCAGAGAGGAAGAGCGACTCCACCGTCTGGACCCAAAACGTGTGCTCTCTTTTTATCTCAAACGCACACAGCAGTTCCGGGTGGACGACCAGCTTTTTGTTGGCTACGTTGGCACCAAGAAAGGTCGGGCGGTCCATAAGAGAACCATCTCCCGCTGGGTTGTCTTATGTATCAAAGCCTGTTACTCTTTGGCTAAAAAAGAACCTCCGGTGGGGCTGCGTGCTCATTCCACCAGAGCTACAGCAGCCACTACTGCATTGTGACGTGGTGTCCCCCTGCAAGACATCTGTCAGGCAGCCATATGGGCCTCGCTGCACATGTTTACCAAACATTATTGCCTAGACAGCCAAGTCCGGAGAGACGGCTTCTTTGGCCGTTCTGTTCTCCGTGACTTTCTGGTGTGATCTTAGTTCACAGACCCACCACCGGGGTTGGTATTGCTGGGGTATCTATTCTAAGGTAAGGAATCTATCACTGTGTTTCTTTCAGATGGACAAGTTACTTACCTTCGGTAACGATATATCTGTAAGAAACATTAGTAGTGATGGATTCCTTACCTCCCCACCCATCCTCCCCGTTCTGCGAACTGATTTCTAGTGTTAAGGTCATCCCTTTCAGGGCCCTAGTTTGAATGCACCAGTGGTCAGTATCTTGCATGGCTCTGCGTTCCTGGCGCGGAAAGTCGTGTACAGAACTGACGTCAGCTCGCGTGGGCGGCGTCTAAGTAGCGCCCGCGACGTCATCTCGGCGACCACGACGCCAACGACGGACGCGGAGCCGCACGACGCCACCTACCGACGCGCAGGGTACTGCTGACGAAAACTTTCCGGATCCAGTCTGACGCCTGGGGATATTCTAAGGTAAGGAATCTATCACTACTAATGTTTCTTACAGATATATTGTTACCGAAGGTAAGTAACTTGTCCTTCAGCCTCTATCTTGGATTTCTGAGAGACTGACTCAGAGGCTGCTGGGCGTCATGGCCTTCTGCATCCTGCTTGTGACACATGCCCACTGGCATATGCAGGTTCTGCAGTGGGACTGAAGTTCCAGTGGGTGCAGGCTCAGGGGAAGCTTTCCGACATAGTCCAGCTCTTGGAGGGAACGGCAAAAGACCTGCAGTGGTGGTTAACAAACCGCGACTGGCTCAGAGACAGACCCCTCACCCTTGACAAACCAGATCTCGCAATAGTGACAAATGCATCACTCCTGGGATGGGGCAGCCATCTGGGAGAGATGGAGATCAGAGGACTCTGCTCTCTGCCAGTATCCGGACACCACATCAATCTGTTGGAGTTCGGAGCCATCCGATTGGCATGAAAGCCTTTCTACCCTCCATCAAGGGAAGGCTAGGGCAGGTGTTCATGGACAACACCACCTTCATGTAGTACTGCAACAAACGGAGTGGGGTGGGGTCTTGGACTCTTTGCCAAGAGGCCCTGCGACTCTGGATGTGGCTGGAACAACAGGGTATATCCCTGGTGATTCAACACCTGGCGGGCTCTCTGAATGTCAGGGCAGACGAACTCAGCTGCCGATGCCTAGCGTATCACGAATGATGGGTCCACACGGAGGTGCCGCAAGGTCTCTTTCAGAAGTGTGGAGAGCCTTGGTTAGATCTTTTCGCCTCTGCTGAGAACACGCAATGTCAGCAATTTTGCACACGTTGGTTTCCAAGGCGGCTCTCGATCGGAGACACTTTTCGTCCTGAGTGGAGTTCAGGCCTTCTATACTCCTTTCCGCCAATACCACTCCTTCCCAGAGTTCTCAATAAGATCTAGAAAGTCTGGACCCAAGTTATTCTTGCGGTTCTGGACTGGGCATGGAGAGTCTGGTATTCCCGAGCTACTGGGAATGGCCATCGATACTCTGCTCAGGCTGCCCCTTCTGGAGGATCTTCTGTCGCAGCAGCAGTGGAGGGTCCACCACCCGGACCTGTCCACTCTCCGCCTTCTTGTGTTGAGATTGAGCGGCAGCAGTTGACAGCTTTCGACCTTCCTCCTGAAGTCTGTCATGTCATTCTGGCAGTCAGGCTTCCCTCCACCAAGACGGTATACACCTGCAGTTAGAAAAAAGTTGTGGCCTGGTATGCAGAAAAACATATTGATCCCCTTTCTACCCGTCTTTCTGAAGTCTTTTTATTCTCTCTTTCCCTTGCCCAACAGGGCTCTGTTCTGGGCACTCTTAAGGGCTATCTGTCTGCTCTTTCTGCCTTCTTGAGGCGGTCTGATCAACCCACTTTGTTTAAGGTTTCTCAAGGGTCTTGTCCATCTTTTCACCATTTATCATTCCTCAGTGGCTCTTAACATGCTTAAGGTGTGCTCCTTTTGAGCCTCTCCACCATTGTCCCCTCAGGCTTCGGACAATGAAAGCAGTCTTCCTTGTGGCAATTACATCTGCTCGCAGAGTGAGTGAGCTGTAGGCCTTATCTAAGTTTCCTTACCTCTCTGTCTACCCTGACAAAGTGGTGCTTCGCACATAGGCCTCCTTTATAACGAAAGTGGTCACCCCATTTCATGTAGGCCAATCTATCACCCTGCGCACATTTTACGCTTCTCCACATCACTCTGAAGAAGAGGAGCGACTCCTCCATCTGGACCCCAAAAAAGCGCTGTTATTCTACCATGACTGCATACAAGAGTTCCTAGTGGACAACCAACTCTTCGTGGGGTATGTTGGTGCGAAGAAAGGTCGTGGGGTGCAGAAGTGGACCATCTCCTGACGGTTCGTGCTCTGCATCAAAATCTGCTATGCACTGGCCAAGAAGCAACCTCCTAAAGGCTTATGAGCTCATTCCACTAGACCTAAAGCTGCAACCACTGCGTTAGCACGCGGGGTTCCGGTCCTGGACATCTGCCAGGCACCAACATGGGCCTCATTGACCTGTTTATCAAACATTACTGTCTGGACAGTCAGGTCTGTAGATTTGGGCACTTTCCCCCTCAGTGCTGCAGGATTTCCTTATCTGAAATTGGTCTGCAGACCCACCTCCGGGGAGGTATTGCCTGGGTATCTATTCAAAGGTAAGGAGTCTGCGGCTAGAAGTCTCTATCAGATGAACAAGTTACTTACCTTCAGTAACATCTTATCTGGTAGAGACTATATCTAGCTGCAGATTCCTTACCGACCCACCCTTCCTCCCCGCTCAGATTTCTAGGGACAGGCCTCACCCTTTTCAGGGTTCTAGTTTTACACATCAGTGGTCAGTGATCTTTATGGATCTGTGCTTCTGGCTTGGAAAGTTGTGAAAAGTAACTGTCAGCATGCCTGGGTGGTGCCTTTACAGGTACCACAAAATCACTTCCGACGATGCACGCGGGGCCGATCGACGCCACCTACCGGCATGCAGGGGTACTGCTCACGAAAGATCTTCTGTATCCAGTCTGACGCCTGGGGAAATTCAAAGGTAAGGAATCTGCAGCTAGATATTATCTCTACCAGATAAGGCATTACCGAAGGTAAGTAACTTGTTCTTTGAGATCCTATTGAATTTTCCCTTTAAAAAAACATCTAGATCGGTAATGTCTGAATATCTGGAGAAGCAGTTACACAGCCAAGAGCTGCAGAAGGCTTCTATCTGATAGAGACGTCTAGCCACAGATTCCTTAACTTAGAATATCCCCAGGCGTCAGACTGGATCCGGAAAATTTTGTGCAGCAGCAACTCTGCGCGCCGGGGGGCGGCGCCTCACGGCTACGCCCCGACGTCGTCCATGGACGTGACGTCAGCGGAGCCATATATGCCCCGCCGCGCCAACATCAGTTTTCTTCTTTTCCGCGTCACGACGCGGATCCTGGCCTAGTTTTGGGCCTTCTCGGCACTGTTGGTGTCGTACCGGAACAGTGTGCAATGCCCTCCGGGTTCAAAGCCTGTGAGGCCTGTGCGCGTCTGATGTCTGGCACTGACCCGCACCTTATTTGCATGTGGTGCCTTGGTGTGCACCACGATTCCAAAGAATGCGGCGACTGTCAACAGATGAAGCCGAAGTCTCTACGGGAACGTCGTATGAAGCTGTTGGCCGCACGACTGTCCGGCCCAGGTTCCTCTTGTCGCCGCTCTCCCGAGGGGGCTCGTTCCCGAGGCCTCTCCCGCGACCGGCGCCCAAAAAAAGGTAAGCGGAGCCACAAGCGTCCACTGAGGTCCACATCCCGTAGGTGTGCCGCTGGCGCCCATTCCTCTCGTAAGGGGCCAGCTAAGGGCGCCCGGATGTCACCTCCTCCATACCCTCCTTTCCCAGGAGTTGGAGCGACGCGCGCGCCCAAATGGAGGCCTACTCCCGGGCTCTTCAGGCCTACTTCGAGTCCCCCTCTCTCCCTGGAGCGCCTTCGGACCCCACAGAGGCGGAGGGTACTCAGGCCCGACCCTCGTCGGCGGATCCTTCCCCGACCAGGGCTGTGTGCACCGACTCCGGAGCCGAGGTGATGACGTTGGGCCGGAGCCCAGACCGTCCTGGTCGCTCTAGCACACACCGCTAGTCAACGCATAGCCCTGTGCGGCTTCCTGCGCGGACGGCGGGAGCGGCGTCGGCGACGCCGGGCTCGATGCCGTGCTCGACACACCGCCAGTCAACGCCTAGCCCTATGCGGCTTCCTGTGCGGACGGCGAAAGCGGCGACGCCGGGCTCGGCGCCGGGCTCCAAGCTGGACCCGAAGCCGGGCTCGACGCCACCCACACCCGGCTCTAAGCCTGGTCCCACGTCTGGAGCAGCGCATAGTCAGACGCCTGACGACGTCGAGGTAGAGTTCCCAGTGGAGGCCGTCGACGTCCAGTCTACTCCGACACGGCGCCTACCGACGCCGCTGTCGCCGCATCCATCGCCGCCGGTGTCCATACGTTCGACACCAGCGTCCATGCCTGAGGTTGACCCCCCTCCGGATTCATCGCTTCTGACTCCTCAGCGGTGTCAGGCGACACCGGTATCCGCTGCAGCACTTGTGGAAGCTGCTGCTTCCCCTGGTCGGGGGCCACTGGTGCAGGTCCCTTGTGTGGCTTGGCCTTCGGGTCGTTCCCCAGCCCCGCTCTTAATGGCAACTGGGAGGATTAGTCTCCAGCCGTCTTCTACAGACGGCCTCTTGTCCCCTCCTAGGGTGACTACTGAGCTAGGGGCCGCCTATGCGCGGACTATCAGCAGGGCAGCTGCTATCCTCGGCTTTCAGCCTCCTGTGGTACTCCTCATTCCCGATCCTTTAATGGATCTGCTTCATCTCCAGCTCATTACCGTGGAGCCCTTGCTACCCCTTGGGGGTGCTTTATTAGAAGTCCTTCGTAGCGCATGGGCACGGCCCTATTCCGGAGCCCCGGTTGATCGGGCCATTGCGGGTAGGCACCGTCCTGCCCCGGGGGATCCACTTTGCCTGTCCCTCCACCCTACTGCTCAGGGCCTGGTGATTCAGGCGGCTTTTGGGTTACAAGACTCCTCCACTTTGCCTTTGTTTCCTCCCACCCGGGAATCCCGGTGGCTGGAGGCATGTGGAAGACAGCTTTTGCTTCTTCTAGCGCGGCCATCCGCGCTTTAAACACTACATGCGTGTTTGCACGTGCGTCCTCCGCACTCTAGGACTCCGTGGCTAACCTTCTTCCTTCCCTTCCGGAGGAATTGCGCCCAGACCTTCTCCGTCTTGTCCTTCACAGCAAGGATATGGCACATTTTTCAATACGCTCCTCCCTGGATACCACAGACTCTGTGGGCCGTGCTCTTGCACGGTCGGTGGCTTTACGCCGCCATGCCTGGATGCGCGACAGTCGCTTCCCTGTTAACATTCGGGAGAGCCTCCAAGACATGCCATTTAACGGAATAGACCTTTTTGCGTCCCTCGCGGACTCAGCGATCTCCAGGCTTCTGTCAGGGCTACTGTAATTCCGCCGTGCCACTGACTGACTTTCTTCCTGGTTGCGGGTCTTCCTTTACGGCCCGGTTTTTTATCAGAGAGCGGTTGTTGTCTCTGTATTGTCTGTATAGCCGTATGGCTGGGTTGTTTTTTGCTTTTGTTTTCAGTCCTCTGACTGTCTGTTTTGCCAAGAGGACCCCCCCCCTTCTTGCCAGGGGTTGACCCTCGCCCTATGTGGGGTATTGGCTGGTGGCAGGTGTCTGCATTTGCATTTGTAAGCTCCTGTGGAGTTTTCCTTACGGGTATCCCTCTGGGACTCATATACCCCTTTACTGCGTCCTGCAGGGTCGCATCGCTCTGTTGTATGTGGTGCTTCCACTCCTAGTCTAGGCCTATGCTGTGTAGTATCTAGCTACTAATAGAAATGGCAGCAGGGTTTACAGGAGGATTGCACTGCCCAGTCTAGTCACAATCTTTCTTGAATATTGCCCACCTCAAATGGCCAGCTGCCACTTGACCATAAAGTTAAATATTCATACAAGGGGTATGAGAGGCAACATGTATATACAGTACATTTCAAGGTCCATCTTTTAAAAAAAAAAAAAAAAAGGAGTCCACGTTGCTGATTGTAGTCTTGGTGTTTCTTTATTACATAAGTGCTGGGTTTTCATAAATACACAGCCAACGCGTTTCGCCCAAACATGGGCTTCTTCAGGGCGATCAAAGGGTGCTGTACTCTCGCCCGGGTAAAATGGTAGGATCTGCAAAAATTTCTGGTCCGTATCAGGAAGTAGAATATGAAAAAAGAGAGTTCCCTCAAAGTTAAGGTAACTAATGGTCCATACAGTCCGCGACCAAAGTTCTCTGTCTCTACCACGATGGTCCGTGTAAGAGGCAAGGGGTGGTTGTAAAGACGATCGGAGCGCGGTCCGTGTTCGGTGGCGTCAGGAACCTGACTCCACCGAACACGGACCGCGCTCCGATCGTCTTACAACCACCCTTGCCTCTTACGGACCATCGTGGTAGAGACAGAAAACTTTGGTCGCTGACTGTATGGACCATTAGTTACCTTAACTTAGAGGAACTCTCTTTTCATATTCTACGTCCTGATACGGACCAGAAATTTTGCAGATCCTACCATTTACCCGGGCGAGAGTACAGCACCCTTGATCGCCTGAAGAAGCCCATGTTTGGGCGAACGCGTTGGCTGTGTATTTATGAAAACCCAGCACTATGTACTAAAGAAACACCAAGACTACAATCGGCAACGTGGACTCCTTTTTTTAAAAAAGATGGACCTTGAAATGTACTGTATATACATGTTGCCTCTCATACCCCTTGTATGACTGTGTAGTATCTACTTCGCATGGCCTGGCATCATGCTTTTTGTCACATGGTCCGTCTTTTGGCGCCAGCCCCTTCTGGGTTGTCCTCGCCAGTAAGGAGTTGCCGTGGACCTCTCTGTTGTACGTTGTTATGACCTTTCGGCTTATTCCCCAGCAGTTTTCTCCACATCCCCGCTGCTTCCGCGCAGGGATTTCTACGTTTTGCTGGCATTCTTACTGTGGCGGACTCGTGGGGCCGGTTCTCCTTGAACTCCGCTCTTCCTGGCGTCTAGGACCCGTGAGTTGGTCCTGAGTACTCCCTTGTTAGGCTCGTCTCTTCTTCTACTTGTCCTGCGAGGGGACTGTTCTCTCTTCCGGACCGGAAGCAAACGCGGCTTATAGCCTGGACTAGTTCCACTTTCTGTATAAATGCGGGTACTTTTGAGCGTCCCCTAGTCCCTGGGTTTGGCCAAGTTTCGGCATCCTCTTGAGGCTGTTTCTGCGCCATGATTTTCCTAATGGCTTGTGCAGGCTTTCCTACCTTGTTCTTGGCCCGGCCCTCTTCCATCACCAGATCTTCTCTGGTGTTTGTGGCCCATTGCCTTCTTGCTATTGTGCGCATCTCAGCTGTTCCTGCTGTCTTGCTTCCTGGTGCTCTTCTGTTATGATACTACAGGCACCCTCTGGCGCGTATGGGCGTCCTTCTGGTGGTGTATGGGCATCCTTTCAATGCTCTCGCACATGTCCGGCTGGTGAGGGTCTCAGCAGTACTCTTCCTCTGTGGTACATGCGGGGGCGGTACGCGCTCTCTCCCCATCCCACTTACCAGTCTTTTGAGTCCATAGGTTCAGTTCTACTTCTTGCGAGGTACTGAACTCCCTTTTCACGCCGGTTTCTTTACTGGGTGTGTTTTTGTTCCGTATCGGACCTTGCTGGGCAGGGGTCGGTATCCTGCTGCCTTCGTCTGAGCAGGTTCGACAGTGTTTTACGCTGTTCTAGTTGTTTAGCTGGGGCTAGCTCGGACTTCTTGTCGACACCTTGGATCCTGCGGATCCTTCATGCCCCTTTGCTCGTCTTCTTTCGAAGTTTGGCATTTTTCGCTCAGGCACCAGCGTTCTGGCTTGGTGTTTTCCTTCTCTCATCCCCTCTACATATAGGGGTTTTCGTGTTATTCTGGATGGGCTGTGGTGCCCTAGCCTCCCCTTGATTCCCGCTCTCTTCAGAGCATAGGGGTCTGGTGGTTGGCTGCGCTGTCATCTCTGTCCCCACTGTGTTTCGCCCTTGGTTGGCGGCACTCTTTTGGTCATGTTATTGACGACTAGGTTCTCTCTGGACCTTAGTGGGGTTCAGTCGCAGTCCCGCCTCCTCTAGGGGTATGGCTTTGGTATCTATTCTAAGTTAAGGAATCTGCGGCTAGACGTCTCTATCAGATAAACATGTTACTTACCTTCGGTAACGATGTATCTGGTAGAGACATAGTCTAGTCGCAGATTCCTTAACGCCCGCCCGTCCTCCGACAACCTTTTCAGGTTGGGCTTCTTGCCTTCGCCTCCCTTTGGGTGGCTTTACTCCTCTGCGGGGTGACGTCTTATTCTCACTCCGACTCACGAGTCTACAGTCGGTTTCGTGGCTCTGCTCTACCCGTCCTTGTGCTTGGACAGTATGCTCATATGCCATGTGTCCTTTACAACCCTTACCCTGGGTTGTCCAATGTGAGTCTCAATTCTTCTATCACCCCCCCCGTCCTTCCCTTCTATCTTCTTCAACCGCTTGAGGTCTCTTGCCTCCCCTGCACTCTAGCGGTTGCAGTCTCTCACATTGCTGCATTCGGTAGGTCCCTTATTCGGATCTGACGTCCCCTTTTGGGGTGACGCCTTACAGTAGTTTGTCCTTACTACTGGGTTCGGGACTGGTTGTCCTTCACTGTCATATATTATAGTTGCAGCCTTTCTGCCGGCTGCTGTGATAGTTCCCCAAGGAGCTATTGATCAATGGTAAGTCTTGTGCCTCTGGTGGCACAGGCTCACACAAGCCAAGGGTTCGAATCCTGCCTATGCTCTGCATCTTCTTCTGCCTCCGGGGGAGGTTTTGGACTTAACAATTGCGGGGGTCCCTCCCAGAGTGGTGCTCTGTTCGTTTCCCTCCCTCAGTTTACAGTGTTCAGTGCCTGGCACTGTCCTTCTATGGTGATGTTTTTCACCATACCTTGTTTTTTCTTTTTCTGCACACTGTTCCCATATTTTCACAGTTTTTGGTGGTGGCTTCGCATTCTGACGCGGAAAAGGCATCTGACGAAAACTGATGTTGGCGCGCCGGGGCAGGGCATATATGGCTCCGCTGACGTCACGTCCATGGATGACGTCGGGGCGTAGCCGTGAGGTGCCACCCCCCGTCGCGCAGAGTGACTGCTGCGCAAAAGTTTCCGGATCCAGTCTGACGCCTGGGGATATTCTAAGTTAAGGAATCTGCGGCTAGACTACGTCTCTACCAGATACATCGTTACCGAAGGTAAGTAACTTGTTTGTTTGGCAATATACAGACCAGTAACTCCTTTGAGGGGTCTCTCACCAAAGCTGGTTTAAATAGCAAGCAATGACAGTCAATGTGTCTTGCTTGTATTTTATTGATGCCCCAAAGGAATGTATGCCTGCAAAACGCATAGTAAGCGCAGACTAGAGCTGTTACACCGTGCATGTGAAATTGTGAAGTAGAAAACTACTGTAAGAACTGCATTATCCACCACATCAACAACCCCATAATGTAAAGTCAGTGGGGCAGTGTAACCATCTGATATACTGTGGCCCTGTATTGATTTAATTAGCGTTCACACCAGACATATAAATGTCTGTAAGCAAACACTGAAAAGAAGAGTGATGAACAAGCAGCATTTATCGTTCAAGAGCAGGAATGAAACTCTTAAAATATGTCGGTGTTTCTGGACTACAAAAACCAATTCCTTCAGCACTATTTTGACCAGGCCAAATAGTTCACAGGGTTGATATAGCCGGTTTAACAGAATCTAAATATCAGTAACATTACCATTCTCATACTATAGTGATTCTCATAGCGTCACTTCATTTCTCCTACAAAACAAAATAATACACTTTGCTATCGAAAACTAGGAAACATAGGGAACAAATGAGAGAACACCTGTTTAAGGTATCGCCAGCTCTATTTGTGCGCCAGATATATCAGTATTACAGAAGGGTTAGCACAATCATCTGCGACCTGTCCTATAAAACAACAGTGCCCTCGGGGCACAGAAATCTGGTGCACATGACTGTTGCTCCTCCAGGGCACTGTCTGTAATGTGGCCCCTAATGTTAAGTTTATTTGCCAGAGATTGCTTGTAAGTGCCCTCTAGTTCTGGACTTAAAGCAATGTCTAGTAGTTTTTCCGGGAATGTTGTGGCATTGGCTTAAAATGGTGTGGCCCTTCATGCAGCTTCTAGTGTTGTGCATTTCGTTGCATTGTTATGGGTGTTGTCTCTCTTCAGCAGTGCCCCAGATGCTGCGAGCATAAGCATCAACATAGTAGGTGGATATTTTCAAAGTCTTCTCTGCTCCACCAACACCTGTCCATTAAAAACCCTGATCTTGACATATATTGCTAGGGAAAGTAGGTTCTTCTTCTGGCACTGATTCATCAACATATCAAGGTAAGAATGAAAAGGTGAAGAAATAAGGTGGTCTCTAAGATTCAATGGCGTGGGCAGTTTTTTATTGTAAGTATATTTTTTTAATTTAAATATATTAATAATGCTCATCTTTTTCAAATAGCTTACTATTGCAAGTTGGCACATGATGCACAGTAACATTCAGTTCAGTGAAGCTGTTGTTTTTCTTTGCCCATATTTAGCTGGAGGAAACAACTAGTATGTTAACCAAAGATGTTCAAACACTAACAAAAGAAAACGCATTGCTTCTTGAAAAGGCAAGAAAAGTTGAAGAAGGTAAATTTGCTAATGTTTGCAAGTTATTCTCATTTAAATTAACAGTATTTGAGATATTTATCTTTCTGTTGCTGTACATTAAAGTATTTGTACTTCTATGACCTCTTTCTTAGTCTTACACAGCAGATACTATACCAACTAGTGGCCCAGCTGTGCCCAAGCCTCATCATTCATACACATGAACTCAGGAGCTGTTCCAGCTTTGTCTATTTCCCTTTCAGTAATTTCTCTTCTCTCTTTCATACTGCCTTGCAGGTTTTGCTTCAAAAGACTCCAATTTTGTGTTCAAGTGATATGTGATGCACCAAGCAGTGTGCAGTACCTGACCCATGCAGATACTATGTTCCTGTTTGTTGAACAGCCATCCAGTTTTTACCTGCTATCAGTGTGTTTTCACCTTGCCTCCGCAAAAAAATATTTCCCTAAAATATGCAACCTGAAAAAAAAACTAAGCATACTTTCTTCAAGCTATCTTAGGTCCCCTGTGTGGATAAACTTTAGTTTCTGATAGATCCTTCTTACCACAGATTTTTCACCTTCAGAGTATGATCCATGCACCTGACAGTATCTGGAAAACCTTTCCCCCCAGCAATAGCTCTCTGTCACCCTTAGATCACGCCAGGCACCCCTAGTTGAGGTTGCTGCAGAGGCCCCCAAGCCACTTTAGTTTGCCATCTCAAGCTCATTTGTTGCCGTTAGAAGGAAGGATAGAGCATTTCCTTCCTGGCTGGAGATTCATCGGGTGGGTCTTAAACATTGTTCAAACGGGCCAGTCCTTGATCTTCATGTCCTCCCCACTCACCTTCCTTCCCCTCCTGAGCAACTTTCAGAGCAGCACTGTGCAATCCTGATGCAGGAGATCAACTGTGTATTGTCCAAGGTTGCCATTGAGTGGGTACCAGACTCGGAAAAGGATGAAAAGGGCTCCCTGTGCCAAAGTAGGAGACCTCAGGCCTATTTTGTACCTCTGACCCCTGAACTTCTTTCTGAGGAAAGATAAGTTCAAAATGCTCACTCTGGCTCAGATCCTGTTTGCTCAGGATACAGGAGACTGGATGGTATTCTTGGACTTGGAGGATACATTTTCACATACCTATCCTGCAGTCCCACCGATGTTACCTGTGGTTCAAGCTAGTCCAGGAACACTTTCAGTTTACCGTACTCCCTTTTTACACCTCAGGTGTTCACAAACGTGATGGCGACGGTGATCTTCAAAGATTTGGAGTATGCATATTTCCATAACTCCACAACTGACTGCTGAAAGTAGGCATTTCACAGGTAAGCCATAGACCTCCTCCGGACGACAGTTGAACTCCTGATGTCGTTGGGTTTAACCATTAACAGTCCAAAGTCCCACCGGAGCCCCAGGCAGAGGATTCCATTCTTAGGGAAATTTTAGACGGAGACATTCAAGGCCTTATCTCCACCTCAACCAGTCCAGGATGTCATCCCTATTGGATGTTTTGGGTTCGCTCCTTGGCTTCTTAATCTCCTGGCCTTTTATAACCTTCTTATCCCCAACACCAGGTGGCATAGCACATGCAGACCCTGCAGTGAACCCTCAAGTCAACAGTAGGCCCAACATGAGGTCTACCTTTTTTACTCCATTAAGGTCTCGAAGGAGATGGCACATGATTTGCAATGGTGGCTGTCGGATGCTAATCTGACCTCCGTCTTGCCACTCTCCTTTCACCACCAGAGTTCACAGTGGTGACAGGTGCATCGCTGCTGGGTTGGAGTGAAGGGTTCATCTGGGAGAGGTGGATATATCAGAGGCCTCTGGTCTCCAGTGGAGAGCGAGCTCCACATCATCCTTTTGGCGCTCTGTCGATCCATGTGGTTCACATAACACCAGCCCCTTACAAGCCAAACTTGTAATGTTCTTTTGTTTGTTCTTTCGTTAGCCCACTAAGGTCTTATGGTCTGCATTGTGACAGGCTATTTTTCGAACCCTTTAGGCCTTTCTGTGCTTACATGACAAACCATCTTTAAGTCACAGGTTGCAATGCATTCTTTGTTATGCCTCAATGGGACCTGAACTTGTTTTTGACTTTTCTCATGTGCATGCACTCCGAGCCTGTGCAAAACTTTTCCTTCAGCATCTTAACAGTGAAAATAATCTGTTCGAGGCATGTGAGCTGCAGAGCTCACACTGAGCATTAGATCGCCATCTGGTGTTGGGCTCGGATGCTTGCACTTTGCTGTTGTCTTAGAAGAAGTCTTTGTAGTCAGGAGATAGGTGACTCCTCCCTTGGACGATAGTGCGCATGGGCATCGACTCCATCCTCAGATTGTTTTTTTCCGCCATTGGGTTCGGATGCAATTTTTGCGCACCGGTTCAAAAATTTAGTTTTGAAACTTTTCATCGCGCAAAACTTCCAACAAACTTCTATCGACATCGAAATCTCGACGCGTCTCTCATCGATTCCTTTTCCAGCCGTCAACGCGGGCCGCTGGGCCCATCGACGCCGTGAGGCCTACGGCTCATGGAAAGGACGCCCTTCCGAAAATGCCCCCAGTGTGGAGCAAAATTCCCCCACAGTGACCATCACGAGGTCTGTAACCTGTGCCTTTCGCCCGACCACAACGAGTCCAGCTGTCCAGCTTGCGCCTCCTTTCGATCGAAGAAAACTATTCGAGATCGTCGAGCTCGAAGGCACGTCATGGCGCAGAGATCCGCTCCAGAACCGGTGGACAGCTTCGACGAAGGCCCAGATGTCCCTGAAGAAGATTCCGAAGATCTCCAAATCGTGTCAGAGGCAGAAGACTCAGACGACCCCATCACTCCTGGGCAACGAGTGAGTACTACTGCCCCTACCCCAACCCCCCCCACCAAAGCACAAGGCACCTGTCAAGACTTTGCCCGTTGGCCCCAGTCGCGACCGAAAACACACTTCAGAAGCCCAGCCTTCGAGCCCGGCTCCGAAGAAAAAATTCAAGCCTTCCCTCGGCACCGAGCAAACCGCATGTGCTAGTCCCACTGGCACCTTCGGCGCCGAAGCCAAAAGAACACTCGGCTCCGAAATCCACACCGATTCCTACCACCTCTAAACACAAACCCGCTTCGAACACATCGAAGCATGGGGATAAGCCGGCATCGAAACTTAAACATCACGCCACAGCCCCTAAGCCAAAGCCTTCGGAGCCGACAACCAAGCCTAAGGATTCTTCCACGCCTCCTAAGGCCAAAGAGCATAAGACGCAGCCACCACCCCGCTCGGAACCGAAAAAGTCGGCGCCGAAACCAGTTAGCGAGGAAGAGGAGCTTTTTCATCCGGATCCTGTTGATCCTAAGCAAACAAAGATCCACATTAACCCCAAAACAGGACATCTCACAGCTGTACCACGCCACAAGCCAGTACCTGTGGAGAAGAAAGACTGTGCCACTTCACCTATGCCTCCTTCTTCTCCTGTCCTTCCATCTAACACCCCTCCTCTTCACAAACCTGTTACACCGCCTCAGCCTGTAACATCTCCACCACATACACCACCTACACATGATTATCAAGATGACATAGGGGACGGTGGTGACCCTGATGACCCATTCACTGATCCAGATGACCCACCGCAAGATGATTGGGATTACAATGATCCAATCGATCCCCCAGACCTCCCAAGCCCTCTTCCATACCCAACAAAACCCTCTCCTCCGGATGATAATATTGGGTTTGGGCAACTCATCAACAGGGCTGCTGTTTTTCATGGGGTACACATGCATACAAACGCACCAGAGGATGATTTCCTATTAGATACATTTGAACAGTCCCAAAAAACTGTACAAATATTACCAATGACTAAAGGGGTCATTAAGCATGCTCCTGACATATTTAAAGATCCTGTACGCGCCAGGATTCTTAACCCCAGGATTGATAAAAAATATAGGCCTGCCCCTGACGATCCTGCGTACATTAAAGGCCAGCTGCCTCTAGACTCGTTAGTAGTCTCCAATCCTAGAAAACGAGCTAATTCTCAAACCTCAAGGGACGCACCGCCCCCTGATAAAGAATCAAAATTACTCGACGCATCTGGCAAAAGAGTGGCTGCGCAGGCCGCCAATCACTGGCGCATAGCCAACACTCAAGCATTGCTGGCCAGATATGATAGGGCCCACTATGACCAATTAGAAACCCTTTTACAACACTTGCCTGACCAGTATAGAACTCAAGCAAATGACCTAATTCAAGAGGGCAAACTAGTCACCAACGCCTCAATTAAGTGTGCCCTTGATGCAGCTGACACTGCCGCTAGGTCTGTAAACACTAGCGTACTGCTCCGAAGACATGCATGGCTGCGCATTTCAGGCTTCAAGCAGGAGGTCCAAACCACTATTCTAAATCAGCCGTTCAATCATAACCAACTTTTTGGACCGGCTGTAGACACTGCTCTTGAAAAGATGAAGATAGATACAGAAACTGCCAAGTCAATGGGAGCGTTGCAGTCTCCGCAACCGTGTGGCTCCTTTCGTCGCTCCTTTTACAGAGGAGCCTCCAGGAACATCAGCACAGATAGTTCATCTTCTTTTAAAAACACCACCCAAACATCCCCCAATAGAGGATATTTTAGAGGAGGTTACAGAGGGAACAACAGTAAAGGGAGAGGCCGCGGTAGCACCAACACCCGTACCTCCCTGTTGCTAAACAGTGACTTCCCTCCACTTCCCCCGACCATTCCACTCCTGTCGGGGGAAGATTAGCACAGTTCCTACCTGTCTGGAACTCCATCACAACAGACAGGTGGGTGAGACAAATTATCCAACATGGTTACTGCCTGGAACTTACTGCTACCCCCCAAACATACCACCCAAGCAGCGTCCAATGTCCGCAGACCATCTTACACTTTTAAAGCAAGAAGTTCTCTCACTGCTTCAAAAGCACGCCATAGAGCCCGTCCCTTTACTACACCAGGGAACAGGGGTTTACTCCCTGTATTTCCTAATCCCCAAAAAGGACGGGACCCTAAGGCCAATCCTAGACCTCAGACCCCTCAATCAGTATATACATTCGGATCATTTTCACATGATCACTCTCCAACAAGTGCTTCCCTTACTACAACAAGAAGACTTCCTTGCCACACTAGATCTCAAGGACGCCTACTTCCACATTCCCATACATCCTGCTCACAGGAAGTATCTAAGGTTCGTACTCGATGGACAACACTACCAGTTCAAAGTCCTTCCATTCGGGGTCACCACTGCTCCAAGGGTGTTTACCAAATGCCTTGCAGTAGTAGCAGCGCACCTACGAAGACAGCAGATACATGTCTTCCCATATCTGGACGACTGGCTCATAAAAGCCAGATCATTCAACCAGTGTGTCCAACACACTCATCAAACCATTCAAACACTACACAACTTGGGGTTCACAATCAACTATACCAAGTCGCACCTCCAGCCCTCCCATGTACATCAATATCTGGGGGCCACAATAAACACTTCCACAGCTCTAGCTTATCCCAGCCCAACCAGGATAGCCAGTATACAAGCCCTCATCCCCAAGTTTCAAATCCAACACTCTCTCCCAGCCAGAGTGTTCATGCAACTAATAGGCATGATGGCATCTTGCATTTTCATCGTACCTCACGCAAGGCTTCAAATGCGTCCCTTAGAAGAGTGTCTAGCACACCAATGGAATCAGGCTCACGGACAACTTACAGATTTGGTGTTGGTGGACAGCCGCACACATCGCTCTCTGCAGTGGTGGAACACAAAAAACGTATCCAAAGGGCGGCCGTTCCTCGAGCCTGTTCCACAAATAGTACTAACAGACGCATCACTCACAGGATGGGGAGCACACCTGTTAGATCATACAACACAGGGCAAGTGGACCACTGAACAAAGACTGCTCCACATCAATCATCTAGAACTACTAGCAATATTCCTAGCCCTCAAATCCTTTCAACTCCAGGTACAAAACAAAGCCGTCCTGATCCGAACAGACAACATCACGGCTATGTATTATATACAAAAACAGGGGGGGGGGGGGACACTCTCTACAACTGTCCCAACTTGCACAGAACATCTGGAGGTGGGCCATTCCACAAAACATATACCTTCTCGCCGAACACCTACCAGGAGTTCACAATCAGATTGCCGATCTATTAAGTCGGCAGACACAACAGATTCACGAATGGGAACTACATCCACAAGTTCTTCTACCTTTTTTCCAGATGTGGGGCCAACCAGACATAGATCTATTTGCCACACACCAAAACGCAAAATGCCCAACCTTCGCCGCCAGGTTCCCACACCCACAGTCCAAGGGCAATGCGATATGGATGAATTGGTCAGGCAGATTTGCTTACGCTTTTCCGCCACTCCCACTCATTCCGCTAGTAGTACGCAAGCTCCGACAACAATCGCTAACAAGCATTGGCATAGCCAATAGGTCTCGCTTTTTGGACCTTATCAGTATTTCGTTTTGCAGCACAATATCCTTGGTGCAACAACATCAACTGTTGCATTGCTAAACACTTATAAGGTCCCAAAGGCGAGACCTATTGGCTATGCCAATGCTTGTTTTACAAGCCAATAGGTTAAAAAGGCGAGACCTATTTAATTTGTCTATGGTTGTCGTACTATCGTGTAACACGCCATTCGCCGAGAGTGCTTTGTAAACAGAGGAGCAAAGCTCGGCTGCAGTAACACCTGAGCGAGAGGATTAAGGTAGCACCGCAGACTTCATGACGGGCGATCAGTGAACTGATTTGATAAGGGCTGCTGAGTCCATAAACATTGAGCTAAGCACATGGGAAGACCAGGAACAAAAGGTAAACTCGATTTACAAAGTAGGTCCCTAGGGGTACAGCCTTCAGCTAGCCCAGTCAATGCATTATCTCGTTGGTCTCCGGCGCCCTCTTCAGGTCGCACGTGGCATATATTTTCACACATGCTTTTAAACAATGACATTAATTTTATTATTATCGCCGTGCCTAAACAATCTTAAAATATTCAATCAAATGTTTTAAACCACCACATTAGGAACATGATTGCAATATACATTGTCTAAAATAAAGGCAAATATCGTCCAAAACTCTGTATCTGACCGTAAAATGTTAGTAAGAACAAGGCGCAGCATGAAGTCCTCTGTACAGAACCCTCAAATTCGAAAGCAGTCCCAAAGACACCAAACTAACCGCGTGAGCAAATGGTACATTGTCATGTCGAGGCATAGAAAAAATATGAAGAAGGCGGCTTTTGAGACAGTAAAGGGTGCGGGCTTGGATTGACGAGTGGAGTTTATATTATATCGCACAGGTGTTAACATTCATTTGTTGAAGAATTTGACTAATTAGGCATGAAAACAAGAGCTCAGAAAAGGGAACAATAACATACATAACAAAAGACTAGTCTTAATAATAACTTGCTTTATTTAGTGTTGCCTAGAATCGGTCGTTTCTAAGCGCTGTGCATAAAAGGTGTTACTCTTACCTCATTAATGGTACTCAAACTCAGAAGCTGTATTGGCCAGGATGACCTACAGTCACCTAGTAAAACTCTAGATAGCGATTGAAAAATAATCTGGACAAATGGTCATTTTTACGGACAAAAATTCTGAACAAGGTGCAAATCTTACGGACACACTAATATCAACAAGAGAGGAGCGGGAGCGAGCGCGGCAGCCTGGGCTTTCGAAAGCTGACCAGACGCTCGTGCGTCATGGCCTTTTCCCCGCACGGCCGGCATGTGTTCCAATTATCGCGCCCGCGTCTGGGCACGATAATGGGAAACAGATGTCGGCCGCGCTCGTAACCGCACGAAAAAGGCCATGACGCACGAGCGTCTGGTCAGCTTTGAAATGCCCCTAACATAAAGTCTCGCTTAGCAGCGCTTGCGCGCTACTAGAGGCTCGACCTAAAAATGATCCTAGTAGCTCCCACATGGGCACGCCAACCGTGGTTCACAACACTGCTGGAACTATCAATAGTCCCACACCAAAAACTACACCTCTCCCCATCACTACTAACGCAGAACCATGGAGAGATAAGGCACCCCGATCCATCTCAACTGAATCTTGCGATCTGGCTCCTGAGGTCCTATAGTTCGGTTACCTTAACCTACCACCGGACTGTATGAACATCATTAAAGAGGCCAGACGCCCTACCACCAGAGCTTGCTACGCAGCAAAGTGGAAAAGATTCGCTATTTACTGCAATAACAATAATATCCAGCCACTACATGCCTCCATACAAAACATCATTTGCTACTTACTACATTTGCAGAGATGTAATTTAGCATACTCATCCATACGTCTGCACCTAGCAGCACTTGCTGCTTACTTACAGAACAGACGACACTTATCACTCTTTAGGGTCCCAGCAATTAAAGCCTTTATGGAAGGCCTTAAACGGATCATACCTCCCAGATTACCACCTTCTCCAGTGTGGAATCTTAACATCGTGCTTACTAGGCTCATGGTTCCCCCATTTGAACCTCTGCATAAATGTGAACTTCAATTCCTCACATGGAAAGTAGCTTTCCTTATTGCAATCACCTCTCTCAGGAGGGTGAGTGAGATCCAGGCTTTAACCATACAAGAGACATTTTTACAAATACATCGTAACAAAATAGTTCTCAGGACAAACCCAAAATTCCTTCCTAAAGTGATTTCTCCTTTCCACCTTAATCAATCTGTAGAGCTACCCGTGTTTTTCAGAACCCAGACTCCGTAGCAGAAAGAGCTCTCCACACCCTAGACGTCAAAAGAGCTCTAATGTATTACATTGACAGGACCAAGTCATTTCGCAAAACAATTTTGTAGCTTTCTCTCCACCACATAAGGGTAACCCCATCTCAAAGGCTGGGATTGCAAGGTGGATTGTTAAATGTATTCAAATATGCTACCAAAAAGCCAAGCGCACATTATCAATTCCCCCTAGAGCGCACTCAACACGCAAACTAGGGGCTTCCATGGCATTCTTAGGGAACATTCCCCTAGAAGACATCTGTAAGGCAGCCACATGGTCTACAACACACACCTTCACTAAACACTATTGTGTTGATGTGCAAGCCAAGCAACAAGCTTCTGTGGGCCAAGCTGTTCTTAAAACACTTTTTCAAACTACTGCAACACATACAGGTGACCACCGCTAGGGGAGATACTGCTGTACAGTCTATGCTCAGTGTGAGCTCTGCAGCTGACATGCCTCGAACGGAAAATGCTACTTACCAGTATGCATCTGTTCTTGGCATGTAGAGCTGCAGATTCTCACACGCCCACCCACCTCCCCGGGACGTGTATGTGTTCCAGTCCTATCTTACTTAGATATACACACATGGACATCTCTTTCTTTTCTACTAACTCCATCTTTTCCCATTATGGCGAAAAACAATCTGAGGATGGAGTCGATGCCCATGCGCACTATCGTCCAAGGGAGGAGTCGCCTATCTCCTGACTACAAAGACTTCTTCTAAGACAACAACAAAGTGCAAGCATCCGAGCCCAACACCAGATGGCGATCTAATGCTCAGTGTGAGGATCTGCAGCTCTACATGCCAAGAACAGATGCATACTGGTAAGTAGCATTTTCCTTCTCTTTGTTTACAATTATGTCTGAACACCATGTGAGTGTACTGCAGGTGCTTTCATTGCAGCTGCTCTACCTCACATTTTATCTTGGCAACTTAGTATTGAGGACCTGAGTTATCTTCCTCCTTAAGGTTGTCTCCCCCTTCCATGTTGGCCAGTTGATCGCTATATTTTTTCTGTGCCTCACCCCCATAAATGTGGAAGAGAGACTTCACTGCCTTGACCATAAGCAAGTGCTGAGCTTTTGCATCAACCTCTCAAACGTCCATCGCACGGATGACCAGCTCTATGTGGGATTTTCTGGAGCATAGCAGGGCAAGTCTGCAGTCTGTGTTCACCCTAAGTGGCCAAGGGTGTGCCCAGACGTGGGTCCCTTTCAAGCTAGCCTGGCTGAAGAGGGGTGATACTCCAAAACCGGTCCCAGGATGCTTGTTTTCGGTCCATGGAGGACCTGGCCTGCTAGTTCGGGCTGGACTGTTCCCATGAGGAGCTGGGTCAAGACTAATTTGCATATGGCTGGGTCCAAAATGGGGTGGCATTAGTGAGCAAAAGAATGATGGATTCAACCCAGATCTCTTGACTGGGGGTGAGTGGTTGAAAAGTTCCAGCACTCAGTCCATCATCTTGTGTTTGGAACATAGATGAGAGACAGTGCAGCTTATTATTTCTCATGTTGTATTAATAATCAGCTGAACTTCCACACATCATATAGATTGATGTTGTACCGAGTTCTCTTGTTTGAGTGTACATTGCTTGAACAGCAGCTAACCTTTTTAAAGGATCAAAGACTTGTCACCGCTATATTCGTTCCTGGAGTATAAATCCCAGGAAACTTGGCGGAGAAATTTTCCTTGAAAGCCGAACTTAGAACAATCTGTCAAGATCTGGATTGTTCCGTACTGATGCTACAGAGTTATCATGAAAGTACAGCGTATGTTGCAGAATCAAAAAACAATCTCTGCTCATGACACGTGGGAAGCTGGGTGGTGCTTGTGCCATAAAAGAACAGTAAGATGTAGTGATTTTGTTTTTTGTGTGCAATATTCCGATGAGCAATGTAAAGCTCCAAAATGTTTTCAACTCTCCAAGTGAAGTAGGAGTCTGCAGGTGTACCTAAGAATGAGTCGCTGAATGTCTCCATTCTCCCTAAAAAAAACTGTGTGGCACCATAGATGTGTTTGCAGCAAACATTTCTCAAGGAACACATAACCCACATAAAGTTGAAAGTAATCCTTGGGCAAATGATTTGCACTTTTGACTTTAAATCCAGCATCTTCAGTGAAAGAGGGAAATTTGATAGAGACTTCTAGCTGCAGACTCCTTACCATAGAATTAACTCCAAACGTCAGACTGGATCCGGATTTTTTTTACCCCTGTGTGCCTGTAGGTAGCGTATTTTGGCTCCGCATGGCGTCCGTCGTCTGCTCCAGAAGTGACAAGCTCGGTGCCTGTATAGGCGCCACCCCAGGGTGCTAACGTCTGTTCTTTTCTTTCCACGCCAGTCAGCACAAATTCCGAGAGAGCTACTCCCGTCACTTTTTGACTGACCTTTTTTTGAACATTTGTTGAAGCTTTTTTCGAGACTTATCGCCTTGTGTGGCAGGTATGTCCACAAGGAAGGATGGATTCAAGCCCTGCAGTGCCTTACACTGGCAGATATCGGTGACGGACCAGCACCTCATCTCTGTATGGTGCCTTGAGTGCAACCATGACGCCAAGACCTGTATCGATTGCCGCGCTTTGTACCCCAAGGCCTTGAGGAAACAATTCTTCAGGCTCCTTGCTGCTCGGTGTGCGACGCCACGACGGTCTTGATTCCGATCGAGAGGAATCTACCGGAGCCATATATCTGTCACAGTCAAAGTTATCCCTCTCCAGTAAGTCCCACAAAAAGAAAAAGAGCAAGAGGTCTTTGACTTAACCCCGTCTGCTGAAGTCATCCGACGAGACAAGGGAGCATCATCACTCAAGGCCTGGCTCTGCGGTTAAGCCTGTGTCCTGGCGTCTCCCCGCCTCCCCAAGTTTTCTAGCGCGACCCCAGCCCAACTTTGAGAATTCGATGAGGCCATGCACCTTATATTTGGGCAGTCCTTCCACGCTGGCGCTCAATTTCAGCAGTTTTGCGTGCTGAAGTATTAAAGGCGGCTCTCGCTCGAAGATGCTTATAGTCTCGAGTGGAGCTCTGGCCTCATGTACGCCTTTCCGCCCATACCACTCCTGCCCACAGATTTCAAGATCATTAGGAATGGCCGGGCTCCAGTCATCCTTTGGGCTCCGGACTGGGCTCAGAGTTTGGTATCCCGAGCTGTTGAGCATGGCCATCGGCCCTCCGATCAGTCTGCCTCTTCAGTAGGATCTTTTGTTGCAGCAGCAAGGAAGGGTTCTCTTCTGTCAACGCTCCGCTTTCATACGTGGAGATTGAGTGGCAACAGTTGACAGCTTTCAACTTTTCACCCGAAGTCTGCAGTTTTATGTTGGTAGCCCGTCATCCCTCCACCAAGATGGTATGCCAGCCGTTCAAACAAGTTTGTGGCATGGTGTACAGCCAAACAGGTTGCCCCCCACCCCTCTTATCTGCACCCTTTTCCAAAGTTCAGCAGGGCTCTGCATTGGGCACGGTGAAGGATTATTTGTCTGCCATCCCAGCCTTTCTGCTGTTGCCTGATCAGCCATCCCTATTCAAATCTCCTGTTGTAAATAGATTTTTGAAAGGTCTCCACCATATGTTTCAACCTTCACCCTTTATCGTGCCTCAGTGGAACCTCAATCTTGTGCTTAAATTTCTGATGTGTGCTCCCTTTGAGCTGCTCCACAACTATCCTCTCAGGCTCCTTACCATCAATACGGCCTTCCTAGGGGCGATATCCTTTGCCCGGAGGGTCAGTGATCTTCAGGCTTTGTCATCCAAGCTTCCATACCCAATCATCTTTTCAGACAAGCTGGTTCTTCGCACTAGAGCTTCCTTTCTGCTGAAAGTTGTCACTCCCTTTCATGTAGGCCAATCCATTGTGCTGCCTACCTTTTATTCTCCGCCACATCCCTCTAAGGAAGAAGAGCGACTCATCAACTGCACCCAAAAAAGAGGGTGGTTGTTCTATCTTGACTGCACAAAAGAGTTCCGAGTGGATGATCAACTCTTCGTGGGGTATATCGGAGCCAAGAGGGCTGTGCAGAAAGGGGCCATCTCCCGGTGTATCGTGCTCTGCATTACAATTAGCTACACATTGGCCAAGAAGCAACCCCAGAAGGTTTGCGTGCTCATTTCACCAGAGCTAAGGCTGTGACCACTGCATTAGCATGCAAAGTTCCCGGTCCAAGACATCTGCCAGGCAGCAACGTGGGCTTCCCTGCACACATTCACCAAACAAATCTGCCTGGACAGTCAGATCCGTAGGGATGGGCTCTTTGCCTGTTCGGTCCTGCAGGGCCTTTTAGTGTGAAATTGTTTTGCAGGCCCACCTTCGGGGCTGATTGTTTGGGTATCTATTCTAACATAAGGAATCTGCGGCTAGAAGTCTCTATCAGATGAGCTAGTTACTTATCTTCGGTAACGCCTTATTTAGTAGAGGCTCTATGTAGCCGCTTATTCCTAACCGACCCACCCATCCTACCCACTCTGCCAACAGATTTCTAGGGTTAAGACTGGTCCCCTTCAGGGCCCTAGTCTTCCACACCAGTGGTCGGGGTTCTTTGTGGCTCCATGCTCCTGGCGTGGAAAGTCGTGAAAAGAAACTGACCGCGCGCTGTGGTGGCACCTATATAGGCACCAACGACGCCATGCAGAGCTGAACGACGCCACCTACTGGTGCACGGGGTACTGCTCCCAAAACTTTTCTGAATTCAGTGTGATGCCTGGGTATATATTTAAGGTAAGGAACTATCGAACTATACCATAACCGTTTGGGATGGCGTTCAAAATATCTGACACCAAAGAGTCAGATAACCAGGTTTCTGTCAAGAAGAGTACATCAGGCGATTGAATAGAAAGGAGATTGAAGATCTGTATCGTATGTCTGGGTAGCAAGCGGCAATTAACGACTAAGCTGTGAAACACCAACCCCCTTCCTCCCGCCTGTAGCCACCTTCTTTGCAAGCTTACCTCTCAGATCAAAGCTGCAATAATTACACCCCAGAACACCCTTGAAACCATTGAGCGCATGATTACATCCCTCTGTTGGAACAAAGGTGAGCTGGCGTAGTTCTTCGCTGGGATATCTAATAGGAGTTGGGGTTGGCCCCGAAGGGGCAGGGGTACTGGCCCCTGGTCCCATCCAGGTGCAGACTGGCTTGCCTTTGGCAGCGTATCAGCTGCACATCAGCGCATCGCCCATTATCTGAAAGAAACAGTTAGTTATAGATTCCTTACCTTAGAATTACCCCCAGGCGTCAGACTGGATCAGGAAAGTTTTTCATCAGCAGTACCCCTGCGGGTTGGAAGGTGGCGTCGGTCGACTCCGCGTTCGTCGTTGGCGTCGTGGTCGCCGGGATGACGTCGCAGTAGCTATATAGACGCCGCCCTCGCGCCCTGACGTCAGTTGTTTCTTTTTCCGCGCCAGCCAGCGCAGATCCGGAGAGAGCGGTACCTCCAGTCACTTTTTGACCGACTTTTTGGCGACTTTTGTCGACATCGTTTTGAGTCTTAGACTCCTGGTGCACGTCAGGGATGCCCGGCTTCAAGGCTTGCGGTTCCTGTAGCCGACTGATGTCGGTGACGGATCCGCACTGCGTGTGCCTATTCTGCCTGGAGCGCGACCACGACCCCAAGTCTTGCTCCGACTGCCGGACCATGAATCCGAAGTCTTTGCGGGAGCGGTCCCGAAAGCTTCTCAAGGCCCGGCAGTCTGCTCTGCACCGCTCGAGGTCCCGTTCGCGTAGGAGGTCGAGGGGCCGGTCGCGGAGCCACCATCATTTTTCATCCAAGTCTTCGCACTCTGGGTCAGGTAAGTCGAAGCACAAGAAGAAGTCAAAGAAGCATCGTTGCTCTTCGACTTCTCCCCGTCCGTCGGCTGACGCAACAAGGGATGCGGGTGGTGCCCCTCACGCGGCTCCGCGTGCGGAGCCCGAAGGGTCGACTCCGGGTTTCCCTCCCTTTCCGGGACCTGGAGCGACCCCTGCCCAGCTTTGTCAGTTTTACGAAGTGATGCACGCCATCTTTGGGCAGGCCGACTCCGCCGGCGCGCCTGCTGACCACGCGGACTCAGCAGGGGGTCCTGGGCCTTCGCCGGCGGCTCCGGCCTCAGCAAAGCAAGGTCCCCTTGGATCCTAGTTACACCTCCCCCGGCGCCGCTTCCACCGGCACCACATCTGCAGCCGACGCCGGTTGTGTCCCCAGCCGGTGTCGACCCCGGCCTCCATCCTGATGTAGACACGGAGCCGGACCTGCGTCGACCGACGCCGGATCCAGCGCCGACGGGTACTTTTGTGCCCTTGTTCTACCCTGGCTCTTTGAGACCGGATTGGCAGCCAGAGGAGGGTGAGGAGGACTGGGAGGGGTCTGGAGACCCTTTAACTGAACAGTTAGGCTTGCCACCGGACTGGAGAGAGGAACTGGGGGAAGCCAGTGGTCTGGATACCTCACCAGACCTCGGCATGTTGTCTCCTCCTACCGTGGCTACGGAGGAGGGAGCGTCTTACGCAGTGGTGTTGCGTAGGGCGGCCGAGGCTCTCAGCCTCGAGCTACCTACTTTGGCAGTCAGGACTAACCTCCTGACAGAGGTGCTTCAACCGGCAGCGAGATCTTCGGAGCCCCTGATGCAGTTTAATGAAGCCCTAACAGACATCCTTTTGGGCACCTGGTCCAGGCCCAACACAGGGGCTCCTGTATATAGGATGATTGCCCGACGCCACCGCCCGGGCGACCCCACTTTCCTCTCCCAACAGCCCAACCCTGAGAGCTTGGTGGTCAAGCATCCACCTCCAAGGGCGCATTCCCGAACGCTCCACCTGATAGGGATCCAAAAAGATGGACCATCTTGGGAAGATGTGGTTTTCTTCCTCCAGCTTGGGACTGCGGTCGGTAAACACTGCAATGTCTGTTGGGCTGTTACACCCACTCCGTGTGGGATACGGTGGCGCAAGTGCTGCCTCAGTGCCCGGAGGAGGCCCGGGCCGTACTCTCTTGTGCAGTTGCCGAAGGGAGAGACGCAGCAAAGTTTACCTTCCGCTGTGGGCTGAATACCGCCGACTCACTAGGCAGGACGATTTCCACGTCGGTAGCCCTTCGACGCTACGCCTGGTTGAGGTCGACTGGTTTTTCAGGGGATGTCCAATCCCCCCTTATGGACATGCCCTTTGATGGCCGTCGCCTATTCGGTGACAAAGCAGACAACCCGCTGGAGCGCTTTAAGGACTCTCTGGCTACGGCCAGGTCCTTGGTCCTCTCCACCACCCACCCTGTGCAGTCTGCTTTTTGCCCCTTTCGCGGCTACGGAAGGGGTGCCCCGTCACGTCCCGCCCAGAGCCACAGGCCAGTGCAAGCTGTTCAGCCCCTGGGCAGTCGGGGACGTGGGAACCACCACCGTGGTTCTGGGGGCCAGTGGGCGGGCCAGTCCACCACAGCTCCCTCTGCAGCAGCCTATTTTGAGCCCAACATTATTCAACATCTGTATGCGCCCACTTCCTGAAATTGAGTGTCACAATGTGACTATTGTGTCCTATACGGACGACACTCAATACTCACCTTATCTCAGGAGATAGATGGAGTGGCTGTCCAATTTGAAAGGTGTTTGGTGGAGGTGGCCAATTGTATTACCAATAGTTGCCTCAAACTAAATGCTAATAAAACTGAGGTTCTCATTGTGGGGAAAACCCCCTCCATTTGGACATCAGTCTGGTGACCCGATGTAATGGGCTCTACCCCAGTCCCAAAGGTAAAAGTTAAGAATCTGGGAGTTTGGCTAGACTTGTTGTTATCTCTAGATCATCAGATAGCTGGCATGGCAGGAAAATGCTTTAATTCCTTGATAATGTTAAGGAAGATCTTCGATGTTCTTCCACTCTCTGCCAGGAAAATTATTATACTGGCATCGGTTACCTCACAGTTAGATTACTACAATGTCTTATATCTAGGGGTTACCAAAGGGAGACTTCAAAAATTACAGAGAGTTCAAAATGCTGCGACCTACCTAGTGCTAAATCTTCCGAGTAGTGCTCCGGCGGGGCCAGCTCTGGCCATCCTGCATTGGTTGCCACTCCGAGAGAACTCTTTTAAAAGCTATGGGCTTCTGCCATAGAATCCTTAATGACAGGTGTCCACGATATCTGACCTCTTTGGTGACCTGCCATCAACCTAACCATAGTCTTAGATTCTCAAACATTAATCTGGCAGCAATCCTGCGGGTGAGGAAAGTTAAGTGGGGTGGCTGCTCTTTTGCCTTTCTAGCTGCAAAAGCTTAGAATTCCCTGCCTCTTCAATCTGAAAGAGACTATTAGTTATAGATTCCTTACCTTAGAATTACCCCCAGGCGTCAGACTGGATCCGGATAATTTTTTCCCTTAGCAGTACCCCTGCGTGTCGGTAGGTGGCGTCGGTAAACTCCGTGTTCGGCGTCGTGATCACCGGGATGACGTCGCGGTATCTACTTAGACGTCGCCCCTGCGCGCTGACGTCCGTTCTTTCTTTTTCCGCGCCAGCCAGCACAGATCCGGAGTAAGCAGTACCCTTAGTCGTTTTTTGACTAATTCTTTTTCGACTTTTGTCGACATCTTTTTCGAGTCGTTCGACTCCTGGTGCACGTAGGGATGTCCCATCGTCGGACCGGCTTCAAACCTTGTGACTCCTGTCACAAGTTGATGTCGGTCACGGACCCACACCTCGTGCGCCTCTGGTGCCTGGAGCGCGACCATGGCCCAAAGTCATGCTCCGACTATCTGTAAGAAACAGTTATAGATTCCTTACCTTAGAATTACCCCCAGGCGTCAGACTGGATCTGGAAAGTTTTTCATCAGCAGTACCTCTGCGCGTCGAAAGGTGGCGTCGGTCGGCTCCGCGTTCGTCGTTGGCGTCGTGGTCGCCGGGATGACGTTGCGGTAGCTACTTGGACGCCGCCCTCGCGTGCTGACGTCAGTTCTTTCTTTTTCCGCGCCAGCCAGCGCAGATCCGGAGAGAGCGGTACCTCCAGTCACTTTTTGACGACTTTTGTCGACATCTTTTTTGAGTTCTCACGACTCCTGGTGCACGTAGGGATGCCCGGCTTCAAGGCTTGCGGTTCCTTTAACCGACTGATGTCGGTGACGGATCCGCACCGCGTGTGCCTCTTTTGCCTGGAGCGCGACCATGACCCCAAGTCGTGCACCGACTGCCGGTCCATGGCTCCGAAGGCTTTGCGGGAGCAGTCCCGAAAGCTACTTGAGCGCCGGCAGTCGGCTCCGCGCCGTTCGAGGTCCTGGTCACGAGGGAGGTCGAGGGTCCGGTCGCGGAGCCAACACCACTCTTCTAAGTCTTCGCACTCGGGGTCAGGTAAGTCGAAGCACAAGAAGAAGTCGAAGAAGCATCGTCTCTCTTCGACTTCCCCCAATCGGTTGGCTGGCGCGACGAGAGATGCGGGCGGTGCCCCTACCGCGGCTCCGAGTGCGGAGCCTGAAGAGCCGACTCGGAGTTTCCCTCCCTTCCCGGGACCCGGAGCGACTCCTGCCCAGCTTCCTAAGTTCTACGAGGCGATGCACGCCATCTTTGGGCAGCCCGAACCCGCCGGCGCGCCTTTGGGCCCCGCGGACTCGGTTGGGGGGCCTAGGCCTTCTCCGCCGGCTGCTCCGTCCCCACAGGCCCCCCTTGGATCCAGGCCTGGATCAGGATCGGCGCCGGTTGACCTTATTACGCCTCCACCAGCGCCGCTTCCTCATGCACCGCGTCCGCATTCGACGCCGGTCGGCCCCCGGGCTGGCGTCGACCCCGGCCTCCATCTTGATGTGAACATGGAGCCGGACCAGCGTAGCCCGGCGCCGAGCGGGGTTTTTGTGCCCCTGTTCACTCCTGGGGTCCCTTTTAGACCAGATTGGCACCCAGAGGACGAGGAGGAGGACTGGGAGGGGTCAGGTGACCCTCTGACTGACCAGTTAGAGTATGACCCGGACTGGAGAGAGGACCTGGGGGATGCCAGTGGTCTTGATACATCTCCTGACCTTGGCATGTTGTCTCCTCCTACCGTGGCTACGGAGGAGGGAGCGTCATACGCAGTGGTGTTGCATAGGGTGGCCGAGGCTCTCAGCCTCGAGCTTCCTACCGTGGAAGTCAGGACTAACCTCCTGACAGAGGTGCTTCAACCGCAAGCGAGCTCTTCGGAGCCCCTGCTTCCGTTTAATGAGGCCCTCACCGACATCCTTTTGGGCACCTGGTCCAGGCCCAACACGGGGGCTTCCGTGGATAGGATGATCGCCCGACACCACCGCCCGGCCCCGGGCGACTCCACCTTCCTCTCCCAACACCCTACCCCTGAGAGCTTTGTGGTCCAAGCCTCTACTTCCAAGGACGCATTCCTAACGCTCCACCAGATAGGGAATCCAAGAAGCTGGATCATCTTGGAAAGAAGATTTTTTCTTCCGCCAGCTTGGGACTGCGGTCGGTAAACACTGCATGTCTATTGGGCCGTTATTCCCACTCTTTGTGGGACACGGTTGCGCAAGTGCTGCCTCAGTGCCCGGAGGAGGCCCGGACACTACTCTCTCAGGCTGTCTCCGCCGGAAGGGACACGGCCAAGTTTACCATCCGTTGTGGGCTGGATACCACCGACTCTCTAGGTAGGATGATTTCCACGTCGGTCGCCCTTCGACGCTACGCCTGGATGAGATCGACTGGCTTTTCGGGGGATGTCCAGAATACTCTCATGGACATGCCTTTTGATGGCCGTCGCCTTTTTGGCGACAAAGCAGACAACGCTCTAGAGCGTTTCAAGGACTCACAGGCTACGGCCAAGTCCTTGGGCCTCTCCAGCCGCCCTGCGCAGTGTGCTTTTTGCCCCTTTCGTGGCTACGGAAGGGGTGCCCCACGACGTCCCGCCCATAGCCACAGGCCGGCGCAAGCCCCCCCCCCCCCAACCTTCGCGCGACCGGGGACGTGGAAACCACCGTTGTGGTTCAGGGGGCCAGCGGACGGGCCAGTCCACCAACCCCCCCCTCTGCAGCAGCCTCCAAACCTTCCTAGTCTGACATTTCAGGCCCATCAAACGCCAGTGGGCGGCAGGATCCGCCATCACCTCACCCACTGGCGCACCATCACGTCGGACAGGTGGGTTTTGCAGATAGTCCGAAGGGGCTACTCCCTCCCCTTCAAGGCTATCCCTCCAGCCATGCCACCTCGGTACCATCGTATGTCGGAGGATCATTTGGGCCTTCTCCAACAGGAAGTTACGGCTCTCTTGGCCAAGGGAGCCATCGAGCGCGTTCCTGCTCCAGAAGTAGGTCGTGGTTGTTACTCCCACTACTTTCTGGTACCCAAGAAGGACAAGGGCCTGCGTCCTATCTTGGATCTCAGGGACGTCAACCGCTTCCTCCGGAAGGAGAAGTTTAAGATGTTGACTCTCGCTCAGGTCTTGTCTGCCCTCAACCCTGGAGACTGGTTGGTAACGTTGGACTTGCAGGACGCTTACTTTCACATCCCCGTCCTGCCGGCCCACCGGCGTTACCTGCGGTTCACGGTAGGCCACGAGCACTTTCAGTTTACCGTGCTCCCCTTTGGCCTTACCAGCGCCCCTCGCGTGTTCACGAAAGTGATGGCGGTGGTCACAGCTCATCTGCGCAGATCAGGGGTTCCAGTCTTCCCCTATCTCGACGACTGGCTGTTGAAGGCGGGCTCGCCCCAGGCTGTCGTCTCCCACCTCCAGACTACGGCCGACCTCCTGCATTCGCTGGGGTTCTCCATCAACGTGCCGAAGTCACACCTGATCCCCTCTCAGAAGCTCCTCTTCATCGGAGCGGTTCTGGACACGGCGCGGTTTCGGGTTTATCCTCCCAAACAGCGAGTCCGGGATATCTGAAAGAGACACGTTAGTGACAGATTCCTTACCTTAGAATATCCCCAGGCGTCAGGCTGGATCCGGAAAGTTTTTGCGTAGCAGTACCCTTGCGCGTCGGTAGGCGGCGTCGTGCGGCTCCGCGTCCGTCGTCGGCGTCGTGATCGCCGGGATGACGTCGCGGGCAGTACTTTGACGCCGCCCCTGCGCGCTGACGTCAGTTCTTCTTTTTCCGCGCCAGTAAGCGCAGATCCGGGAAGAGCAGTGCCCTAGTAATTTTTTGACTATCTTTTTGGTGATTTTTCACTGTTTTTCTCCACGAGTCTCTCGACTCCGAAGGTGTCGGTAGGGATGCCCGGCTTCAAGCCCTGCGACGTCTGTGGTCGTATGATGTCGATCACAGACCCGCATGTAGAGTGTCTCTACTGTCTCGGCCGTGACCACGACACGAAGTCGTGCCCCGACTGCCGGGCCTTGAACCCGAAGGCTTTGCGAGAGCGGTCTCGAAAGCTCTTCGAGGTCCGGCAGTCGGCTCCGCGCCACACCAGGCCCCGGTCACGTGAGAGGTCGACGGGCCGGTCGCGGAGTCCTCATCGGTCGTCGGGGTCCAAGTCTTCGCACTCCTCCGGTAAGTCGAAGCACAAAAAGTCTAAGAAGCGTCATCGCTCCACGTCTTCGCCTCGCCGGTCTCGCGACTCGGCTAAGGCTCCTGTCGGCACCGTCCCCGCGGCTCCGAGAGTGCCTGTGGAGCCGCCCCCGCATTACCCGTCCTTCCCGGGTTCGGGGGCGACTCCGGCCGAAATACAGGAATTCCTGTCGGCCATGGCCCGCCTCTTTGGGCCTCAAGGTCCCCCCGGTTCGCCTCCGGGCCACGCGGGCCCTGATGGGGTTTCCCCGGCGCCGCCGACGACTCCGGTCCCGGCGCCGCCTGTAACACCTGCCTCGGTCCCGGCCCCGGCCTCGATCCCGGCTCCGGTGCTGCCGCAACCCCCATCGACGCCGGTTGACCTAACTACGCCTCCGCCGGCGCCGATGTCTCCGGTGCCGTTCCCGACGCCGCCCGGGGCTCCAGGCGGAGTCGTTCCCCGGTTCTCTCCGGATCCGGACACGGCGCCGGACCAGCGTCGCTCGACGCCATTGAGACCTTGGGTCCCGCGTGTCCCTCCTTCTCCATATTTTGAACCTGAGGAGGACGAAGAGGACTGGGAGGGGTCAAAGGACCCTCTCACACAGCAGTGAGTACGAACAGGACTGGGCTGAGGAACTTGGGGATGCCAGTGGGCTGGACACCTCCCCTGACCCTGGCATGCTGTCTCCTCCTTCCGTGGCAACGGAGGAGGGAGCAAATTTTATAACGGTGTTGCGTAGAGCAGCTGGGGCCTTACACCTCTAATTGCCTACAGTGTCCGTCAGGACTAACCTCCTGACGGAAGTGCTTCAGCCGGCGGCTACCTCCTCGGAGCCACTGCTGCCGTTTAATGACGCATTTTCTGACGTTCTTTTGGGCACCTGGTCCAAGCCCGCCACAGGGGCTCCTGTGGATAGGAACGTGGCCCGACGCCATCGCCCCGCTCCGGGCGACCCCCTGTTCCTCTCCCAACACCCCACTCCTGAGAGCTTGGTTGTCCAAGCCTCTGCTTCCCAAACCGCCTTCCCTACCGCTCCTCCGGATAGGGAATCCAAACGCCTGGATCAATTTGGGAAGCAGGTCTTTTCTTCCTCCAGTGCTGGCTTGCGGTCTGTCAACACCGCTTGCCTTTTGGGCCGATATTCCCACTCTCTGTGGGACTCGGTGGCGCAAGCTTTGCCCCAGTGTCCTGAGGAGGTCCAGACACTGCTTTCCCGCGCCATTGCGGAAGGAAGAGATGCGGCTAAATTCACCATTCGATGTGGCCTTGATACCGCCGACTCGCTGGGTAGATTTATTGCAACGACAGTGGCGCTGCGCCGTCACGCCTGGCTGAGAACCACTGGTTTCTCGGGTGATGTCCAGAACACTCTTATGGACATGCCCTTTGATGGGGTCGGTCTTTTTGGGAACAAGGCAGACCATGCGCTGGAGCGTTTTAAGGACTCACGGGCTACGGCCAAGTCCCTGGGCCTTTCTGCTGTACGCCCTCCGCAGCCATCTGCTTTTCGCCCCTTTCGTGGCCACGGAAGGGGCGCCCAGTCACGTCCGCTGCCCAGCCACCGGCCCGCGTAGCAAGCGTCTTCGCGTGGCCGAGGACGTGGCTTCCGCCGTGGCGGATCGGGCAACCAGCGTGCGGGTCAGGCCACCAACCCCGCCCCGTCCGCAGCCTCCAAGCCCTCCTAGTCCCTCCTTTCAGGTGCACAGCAAGCCAGTAGGGGGCAGGGTCCGCCATCACCTTCACCACTGGCGTGCCATCACCTCGGACAGGTGGGTCTTGGACATTGTCCGAAGGGGCTACTCCCTCCCCTTTGAGACCACCCCCCCAGCCATGCCACCTCCATTCCACCGCATGTCAGGGGATCACTTGGTGCTTCTTCGGAAGGAAGTTGCGGCCCTCTTGGCCAAGAGGGCCATCGAGCGCGTTCCGACCCCAGAAGAAGGACGTGGTTGCTACTCCCACTACTTTCTGGTGCCCAAAAAGGACAAGGAGGACATGCGTCCTATCTTGGACCTCCGGAACGTCAATCGCTTCCTCCGGAAGGAGAAGTTCAAGATGCTCACCTTAGCTCAGGTTTTGACTGCCCTGGAGACTGGATGGTAGCGTTGGACTTGCAGGACGCTTATTTCCACATCCCCGTCCTGCCGGCCCACCGGCGTTACCTGCGGTTCATGGTGGGCCTCGAGCATTTTCAATTCACCGTGCTCCCCTTTGGCCTCACAAGTGCCCCTCGGGTGTTCACGAAAGTGATGGCGGTGGTCGCAGCTCATCTGCGCCGGGCAGGGGTTCCAGTCCTCCCCTACCTCGACGACTGGCTGCTGAAGGCGTGGCTGCTGAAGGCGTGCTCGTCCCAGGCAGTCGTCTCCCACCTCCAGACTACGGCCGAACTCCTGCACTCGCTGGGGTTCTCCATCAATGTGCCGAAGTCGCACCTGATTCCTTCTCCACAGCTCCTTTTCATCGGAGCAGTTCTGGACACGACACAGTTTCGGGCCTATCCTCCCGAACGGCGAGTCCGGGATATTCAGGCTATGATTCCGATCTTTCAGCCTCTATCCTGGGTTTCGGTACGGATGACCCTGAGGCTGCTGGGCCTCATGGCCTCCTGCATCCTGCTGGTCGATCATGCCAGATGGCACATGTGGGCTCTGCAGTGGGACCTGAAGTTCCAGTGGGCGCAGCACCAGGGCAACCTGTCCGATCACGTCCAGATCTCGGAGGGGACTGCAAAACAGTTGCAGTGGTGGCTCTCGAACCGGCAATGGGTCATGGGCAGATCCCTCTTCCTTCCCCAGCCAGAGCACACAGTCGTGACGGACGCGTCCCTTCTGGGATGGGGCGGTCACATGGGAGAGGCGGAGATCAGAGGCCTCTGGTCTCCGGCGGAGTCCCGGCTCCATATCAACCTTCTGGAGCTCCGGGCGATCCGACTTGCACTCAAGGCATTCCTTCCCTCTGTGAAAGGGAAGGTAGTGCAGGTGTTCACAGACAACACCACCGCCATGTGGTATTGCAACAAACAAGGCGGGGTGGGGTCGTGGACCCTTTGTCAGGAGGCTCTGCGCCTCTGGACATGGCTGGAACATCAGGGCATGTTCCTGATGGTTCAACACCTGGCAGGTTCCCTGAACGCCAGGGCGGACGAACTCAGCCGCAGGTGCATGATGGATCACGAATGGCGTCTTCACTCGGAAGTGGCGCAAGGACTCTTTCTACAGTGGGGAGAGCCTTGGTTAGATCTATTCGCCACCGAAGAGAACGCGCAATGTCATCAGTTCTGCGCGTTGGAATTTCCAAGGCGGTACTCGCTCGGCGACGCTTTTCGTCGCGAGTGGAGTTGCGGTCTGTTGTACGCCTTTCCGCCTATACCACTTCTGCCCAGAGTGTTGAAGAAGATTCGGCACGACCGGGCCCAAGTCATCCTTGTGGCTTTGGACTGGGCTCGAAGAGTTTGGTATCCCGAGCTACTCAGTATGAGCGTCGATCCCCCGATCCGTCTGCCTCTTCGGGAGGATCTTCTGTCGCAACAGCAGGGGACGGTCCTCCACCCGAACCTGTCCAGTCTCCACCTGCTTGCATGGAGATTGAGCGGCGACAGTTGATTCCTTTCGACTTGCCTCCCGAAGTTTGTGATGTGATTCTGGCAGCCAGGCGTCCCTCCACTAAGGTGGTATACGCCTGCAGGTGGAACAAGTTTGTGGCATGGTGCACAGCAAAGGCTGTGAATCCCCTCTCTGCCCCTCTTTCTGAGGTTCTTCTGTTCCTTCTTTCTCTGGCCCAACAGGGTTCTGCCCTGGGTACCATCAAGGGCTATCTTTGTGCGATCTCGGCCTTCCTCAGGCTCACTGATCAGCCCTCTCTTTTTAAGTCCCCTGTTGTTAACAGGTTTCTAAAAGGCATTACACACCTCTTCCCTCCTGTTCCGTTTGTCATGCCTCAGTGGGACTTAAACTTGGTTCTTACCTTTTAATGTGCGCTCCCTTTGAGCCTCTACATAACTGTCCTCTTCGTCTTCTTACTTTGAAGACAGCCTTTCTGGTGGCCATCACCTCCGCTCGGCGGGTGAGTGAGCTCCAGGCTCTATCATGCAAACCTCCCTTTCTGTCTGTCCATCCAGACAAGGTTGTTCTTAGGACGCGTCCGTCCTTCTTGCCAAAGGTGGTTACTGCCTTCCACATTGGGCAGACCATCACTTTGCCCACCTTCTTTCCGCCTCCGCATCCTTCCAGAGAGGAAGAGAGGCTCCACCGTCTGGACCCAAAACGTGCGCTTTCTTTTTATATCAACCGCACACAACGCTTCCGGGTGGATGACCAGCTCTTTGTTGGCTACGTGGGCGCCAAAAAGGTCGGGCGGTGCACAAGAGAACCATCTCCCGCTGGGTCACCTTGTGTATCAAAGCCTGCTATTCTTTGGCTAAGAAGGAGCCTCCTGTTGGGCTGCGTGCCCATTCCACCAGGGCAACGGCTGCTACCACGGCTTTAGGCCGCGGTGTTCCGCTGCAGGATATATGTCAGGCAGCTACGTGGGCCTCGCTGCACACGTTTACCAAGCATTACTGCCTTGACAGCCAGGTCCGGAGGGACGGCTTCTTTGGCCGTTCTGTCCTCCGGCACTTCCTTGTCTGATCTTTGTTCGCAGACCCACCACCGGGGTTGGTATTGCTGGGGTATCTATTCTAAGGTAAGGAATCTGTCACTAACGTGTCTCTTTCAGATGCACAAGTTACTAACTTGTGTAACGATATATCTGTAAGAGACAGTAGTTAGTGACAGATTCCTACCGCCCCACCCATCCTCCCCGTTCTGCGAACTGATTTCTAGGGTTAAGGACATCCCTTTCAGGGCCCTAGTATTTTTCAGACACCTATGTCAGCTTCTTGCATGGCTCTGCGTTCCTGGCGCGGAAAGTCGTGTACAGAACTGACGTCAGCGCGCAGGGCGGCGTCTAAGTACTGCCCGCGACGTCATCCCGGCGATCACGACGCCGACGACGGACGCGGAGCCGCACGACGCCGCCTACCGACGCGCAAGGGTACTGCTACGCAAAAACTTTCCGGATCCAGCCTGACGCCTGGGGATATTCTAAGGTAAGGAATCTGTCACTAACTACTGTCTCTTACAGATATATCGTTACACAAGTTAGTAAATTGTGCATTCGGGCTATGATTCCGATCTTTCAGCCTCTAGCCCGGGTTTCGGTCAGGATGACCCTGAGGCTGCTAGTAATGGCCTCTTGCATCCTGCTGGTCGATCATGCCAGGTGGCATATGTGGGCTCTGCAGTGGGACCTGAAGTTCCAGTGGGCGCAGCATCAGGAGAATCTGTCCGATTGCGTCCTGATCTCGGAGGGCACTGCACATCAATTGCAGTGGTGGCTCACGAACCTGGATTGGGTCAACGGCAGATCCCTCTCCCTTCCCCAACCAGACCACACAGTGGTGACGGACGCATCCCTTCTGGGATGGGGCGGCCACATGGGAGAGGCGGAGATCAGAGGCCTCTGGTCTCCGGCGGAGTCCGAGCTCCACATCAACCTTCTGGAGCTTCGGGCGATTCGTCTTGCACTAAAGGCATTCCTTCCCTCTATCCGGGAAAGAGTAGTGCAGGTGTTCACGGACAACACCACCGCCATGTGGTACTGCAACAAACAAGGCGGGGTGGGGTCGTGGACCCTATGTCAGGAGGCCCTCCACCTCTGGACATGGCTGGAACATCAGGGCATATCCCTTGTGGTTCAACACCTGGCAGGTTCACTGAACGCCAGGGCGGACGAACTCAGCCGCAGGTGCATGATGGATCACGAATGGCGTCTTCACTCGGAGGTGGTGCAAGGTCTCTTTCGGCAGTGGTGAGTGCCTCGGTTAGATCTATTCGCCACCGAAGAGAATGCGCAATGTCAGCAATTCTGCACGTTGGAATTTCCAAGGCGGCACTCGCTAGGCGACGCCTTTCGTCGCGAGTGGAGTTGCAGTCTATTGTACGCCTTTCCGCCTATACCACTTCTGCCCAGAGTGCTGAAGAAGATCAAGCGCGACCGGGCCAAAGTCATTCTTGTGGCTCCAGATTGGGCACGAAGAGTCTGGTATCCCGAGCTGCTCAACATGGCCATCGATCCTCCGATCAGACTGCCTCTTTGGGAGGATCTTTTGTCACAGCAGCAGTGGACGGTCCTCCACCCGAAACTGTCCAGCCTCCACCTCCTTGCGTGGAGATTGAGCGGCGGCAGTTGACGTCATTTGACTTGCCTCCCGAAGTATGTGATGTAATCTTGGCAGCCAGGCGTCCCTCCACTAAGACGGTATACGCCTGCTGATGGAACAAATTTGTGGCATGGTGCACAGCAAAGGCTGTGGACCCCCTTTCTGCCCCTCTGTCTGAGGTTCTCTTGTTCCTCCTTTCTTTGGCCCAGCAGGGCTCTGCTCTGGGCACTATCAAGGGCTATCTTTCGGCCATTTCTGCCTTACTAAGGCTTCCTGATCAGCCTTCTCTCTTCAAGTCCCTGATTGTAAATCGTTTTTTAAAAGGCATAACACATCTCTTTCCTCCTATTCCCTTCGTTATGCCTCAGTGGGACTTGAATCTGGTCTTAACATATTTGATGTGCGCTCCCTTTGAGCCACTTCACAACTTTCCTTTAAGACTTTTAACTCATAAAACTGCTTTCCTGGTAGCCATCACATCTGCCAGAAGAGTGAGTGAGCTCCAGACTCTTTCATCTAAACCTCCTTTTCTGGCTGTACATCCGGACAAAGTTGTCCTACGAACTCGTCCAACCTTTCTTCCCAAGGTGGTCACTTCTTTTCACATCGGGCAAACCATCACTTTGCCCACCTTCTTTCCGCCTCCGCATCCTTCTAAAGAGGAAGAGAGGCTCCACCGTCTGGACCCAAAACGTGCGCTTTCCTTCTACCTGGATCGCACAAAACCGTTCCGGGTGGATGACTAACTCTTTGTTGGCTACGTAGGCGCCAAGAAAGGTCGGGCCGTACAAAAGCGGACCATCTCTAGATGGGTCGTTTTGTGTATTAAAGTCTGCTATTCTTTGGCTAAAAAGGAGCCTCCAGTGGGGCTACGCGCCCATTCCACCAGGGCGACGGCAGCCACTACTGCTTTGGGACGGGGAGTTCCTCTGAATGACATCTGTCAGGCAGCTACGTGGGCATCGCTGCACACGTTCACCAAACACTACTGCCTGGACAGTCAAGTCCGGAGAGACGGCTTCTTTGTCTGTTCTGTTCTCCAGGACTTTCTGGTGTGATCTTGGTTCGCAGACCCACCTCCGGGGTTGGTTGTGCTGGGGTATCTATTCTAAGGTAAGGAATCTATAACTAACTGTTTCTTTCAGATGTACAAGTTACTTACCTTCGGTAACGATATATCTGTAAGAAACATGGGTTAGTTATAGATTCCTTACCGCCCCACCCATCCTCCCCGTTCTGCGAACTAATTTCTAGGGTTAAGGACATCCTTTCAGGGCCCTAGTTTTGTGCACCAGTGGTCAGTGTCTTGCATGGCTCTGCGTTTCAGGCGCGGAAAGTCGTGTACAGAACTGCCGTTAGCGCATGAGGGCGGCGTCTACGTAGCTACCGGGACGTCATCCCAGCGACCACGACGCCAACGACGAACGCGGAGCCGACCGACGCCACCTTTCGACGCGCAGAGGTACTGCTGACGAAAAACTTTCCGGATCCAGTCTGACGCCTGGGGGTAATTCTAAGGTAAGGAATCTATAACTAACCCATGTTTCTTACAGATATATCGTTACAGAAGGTAAGTAACTTGTTCGTTGGGCCATGAACCTGAAGTCTTTGCGGGAACGGTCCCAAAAGCTGCTGGAGGCCCGGCAATCAGCTCCGTGCTGCTCGAGGTCCCGGTCGAGAGGGAGGTCGCGGGACCGGTCGCGGAGTTACCACCATCATTCCTCCTCGAAGTCTTCGTCATCGGGTAAGTCGAAGCACAAGAAGAAGGTGAAGAAGCACCGTCGCTCTTCGCCTTCTCCCCGTCCGTCGGCCGACACGACGCGGGACGAGGAGGGTCGTCGTCCTTCGGCTCTGCCCGCGGAGCCTGTTGGGACGACTCCGAGCTTCCCTCCCTTTCCGGGAGCCGGAGCGTCACCTGCCCACCTTTTGTGCCTTTTACGAAGCCCTCCATTCCATCTTTGGGCAGCCCGACTCCGCCGGCGCGCCTTCGGGCCCCGTGGACTCGGCTGGGGGTTCTAGGCCTTTGATGCCAGCAGCTCTGGCCCAGATGCCCCAGGGATCCAGGCCTGGATCCGGATCGGTGCTGGTTGACCTCACGACACCTCCCCCGGCACCGATCCCTCTGACAACGCCTCCGCCACCTCCGACGCCGGTTGTGTCCCCGGCCAGCGTCGACCCCAGCCTCCCTCTCGATTTGGACACGGAGTTCCGATCAGCGTCGACCGATGCCGGTACAGACGCCGAGCGGTACTTTTGTACCACTGTTCTACCCTGGCGTTCCTTATCGCCCTGAGTGGCAGCCAGAGGAGGGTGAGGAGGACTGGGAGGGGTCTGTTGACTCTCTGGCAGACCAGCTTGAAGAGCCTGACTGGAGAGAAAAGTTGGGTGAGGCCAGTGGTCTGGATACCTCCCCAGACATTGGTATGCTTTCTCCCCCTACTGTGGCCATGGAGGAGGGAGCCTCCTACGCTGTGGTGTTGTGTAGGGCGGCAGAGGCCTTGGGCCTTGAGCTTCCTACGTGGCAGTAAGGACTAACCTCCTGACTGAGGTGCTTAAGCCGACAGCGGCTTCTTCAGAGCCCCTGCTGCCGTTCAATGAGGCCCTCACAGACATCCTTCTGGGCACTTGGTTTAAGCCCACCACAGGGGCTCCTGTGGATAGGATGATTGCCCGACACCACCGCCTGGCCCTGGGCGACCCACTTTTCCTCTCCCAACACCCTACCCCCGAGAGCTTGGTGGTCCAAGCCTCGACATCCAAAGGCACGTTCCCTACTGCTCCCCCAGATAGGGATTTCAAGAAGTTGGACCATCTTGGGAAGATGATGATTTCTTCCGCCAGCTTAGGACTGCGGTCGGTGAACTGCATGTCTCTTGGGCCTGTACACCCACTCTGTGTGGGACACGGTTGCGCAGGTGCTGCCACAGTGCTCGGAGGCCAGGGCTGTACTCTCCCATGCGGTTGCAGAGGGTAGAGACGCAGTGAAGTTCGCCATTCGATGTGGGCTGGACACCGCCGACTCGCTGGGTAGAACAATTTCTACGTCCGTAGCCCTGAGGTGCTACGCCTGGCTGAGGTCTACTGACTTCTCGGGGGATGTCCAATCGACCCTTTTGGACATGCACTTTGATGGCCGTCGCCTGTTTGGCGACAAGGCGGACAATGCGCTCGAGCGCTTCAAGGACTCTAGGGCTACAGCCAGGTCCTTGGGCCTATGCCACCTCTCGCCCCATTCAGTCTGCCTTTCGCCCCTTTCGTGGCTACGGAAGGGGTGCCCCACCACGTTCCACCCAGGGCCACAGGCCGGCACAAGCTGCAAAGCTTCTGCACGGCCGGGGACGTGGGACCCAGCACCGTTGGTCTGGGGGCCAGCAGGCGGCCCAGTCCACCAGTCCCCCCTCTGCAGAAGCCTCTAAACCTTCCTAGTCCGACTTTTCAGGGTTGCCAGAGGGCGGCAGTATCCGCCATCACCTCCCCCACTGGCACAACATCACGTCAGACAGGTGGGTTTTGCAGATAGTCCGAAGGGGCTACTCCCTCCGCTTCAAGACTGCGCCTCCCTCCATGCCACCAACACTCCATCACATGTCGGAGGATCACTTTGCCCTTCTCCGTCAGGAAGTTACAGCTCTCTTGGCAAAGGGACATTTCAAGCGAGTCCCTGTCCCAGAAGTAGGTTGTGGTTGTTACCCCCACTACTTCCTGGTATCCAAAAAGGACAAAGGCCTGCGTCCTATCTTGTGTCTCAGGGACACCAACCGAGAGTTCAAAATTTTGACATTGACTCAGGTCCTGTCTGCCCTCGACCTTGGAGACTGGATGGCAGTGTTGGACTTGCAGGACGCTTACTTCCACATTCCCGTCCTGGCAGCCCACAGGCATTACCTACGGTTCACGGTAGGCCACAAGCATTTTCAGTTTACCGTGCTCCCCTTTGGCCTTACCAGCACCCCTCGGGTGTTCACAAAAGTGATGGCGGTGGTCGCAGCTCATCTGCGCCGGGCAGGGGTTCCAATCTTCCCCTACCACGGTGACTGGCTGTTGAAGGCGGGCGCGCCCGAGGCTGTCGTCTCCCACCTCCAGACTACGGCGGACCTCCTGCACTTGCTGGGGTTCACTATCAACATGCCGAAGTCACATCTGATTCCCTCTCAGAAGCTCCTTTTCACCGGCGCAGTTCTGGATACAGCGCAATTTCTGGCTTATCCTCCCGAGCAGCGAGTCCGGGATATTAGGGCTAGGATACCAATGTTTCAGCCTCTATTCTGGGTTTCAGTGCGAATGACCTTGAGGATGCTGGGCCTCATGGCCTCCTGCAACCTGCTGGTCGATCATGCCAGGTGGCATATGCAGGGTCTGCAGTGGGACCTGAAGTTCCAGTGGGCGCAGCATCAGGGGAATCTTTCCGATTGCGTCCAGATATTGGAGGGCACTGCACACCAATTGCAGTGGTGGCTAACGAACCAGGATTGGGTCAGCGGCAGATCCCTCTTCCTTCCCCAACCAGAGTTCACAGTGGTTACAGATGCGTCACTCCTGGGATGAAGCGGCCAAATGGGAAAGGTGGAGATCAGAGGCCTCTGGTCTCTGGCGGAGTCCGGGCTCCACATCAATCTTCTGGAGCTCCGGGCGATCCGTCTGGCACTGAAGGCATTCCTTCCTTCTGTCAAAGGAAGGGTAGTGAAGGTGTTCTCGGACTACACCAGCGCCATGTGGTACTGCAACAAACAGAGCGGGGTGGGGTCGTGGACCCTGTGTCAAGAGGCCCTTCGCCTTTGGACGTGGCTGGCACATAAGGGCATGTCCCTGGTGGTTCAACACCTGGCAGGTTCTCTGAACGCCAGGGCGGATGAACTCAGCCGCCGGTGCATGATGGATCACGAATGGCGTCTTCACTCTGAGGTGGTGCAAGGTCTCTTTCAGCAGTGGGGAGAGCCCTGGTTAGATCTGTTCGCCACCGAAGAGAACGCGCAATGTCAGCAGTTCTGCGCGTTGGAATTTCCAAGGTGGCTCTCGCTCAGCAACGCTTTTCGTCGCTGAGTGGAATTGCGGTCTTCTGTAAGCCTTTCCACCTGTACCACTTCTACCCAGAGTGCTGAAGAGGATCAAGGACGACCGGGCCCAAGTCATTTTTGTGGCTCCGGACTGGGCACGAAGAGTCTGGTATCCCGAGCTCTTGAACATGGCCATCGAACCTCCGATCAGACTGCCTCTTCGGGAGGATCTTCTGTTGAAGCAGCAGTGGACGGCCTTCCTCCCGACCCTGTCCAGCCTCCACCTCCTTGCGTGGAGATTGAGCGGCGCCAGTTGACAGCTTTTGACCTTCCTCCCGAAGTCTGTAATGTCATCTTGGCAGCCATGCGTTCCTCCACTAAAAAGGTATACGCCTGTAGATGGAACAAATTTGTGGCATGGTGCACAGCAAAGGCTGTGGATCCCCTTTCTGCCCCTCTTTCAGAGGTTCTCCTCTTCATTCTATCTTTGGCCCTGCTCTGGGCACTCTTAAAGGCTATCTTTCGGCCATTTTGGCCTTTCTTCGCCTTCCTGATCAGCCTTCTCTTTTCAAGTCCCGTATTGTAAATAGGTTTCTTAAGGGCATTACTCACCTCCTTCCTCCTGTTCCTTTCATAATGCCCCAGTGGGACTTGAATCTGGTCTTAACTTACCTTATGTGTGCTCCTTTCGAGCCACTACATAATTGTCCTCTCAGACTCTTGACCTTAAAGACTGCTTTTCTGGTTGCCAGCACCTCTGCTCGCAGGGTGAGTGAGCTTCAGGATCTATCTTCTAAACCTCCTTTCCTTGCTGTCCATCCGGACAAGGTTGTCCTTCGAACTAGACCTTCTTTTCTTCCCAACGTGGTTACCTCTTTCCACATAGGACAGACCATCACTTTGCCCACCTTCTTCCTGCCCCCGCACCCTTCCAAGGGGGAGGAGAGACTCCACCGTCTGGATCCAAAACGTGCGTTATCATTTTATCTGAATCGCACAAAACCATTCTGGGTGGACGATCAACTCTTTGTTGGCTATGTGGGCGTCAAGAAAGGTCGGGCCGTGCAAAAATTGACCATCTCTCGATGGGTCTTCCTTTGCATTAAGATCTGTTACTCCTTGGCGAAAAAGGAGCCTCCGGTAGGACTGCGCGCCCATTCCACCAGGGCGACGGCACCCACTACTGCTTTGGGACGTGGAGTCCCCCTCGGTGATATCTGCCAGGCAGCCATGTGGGCATCTCTGCACTCGTTCACTAAACATTACTGCCTGGATAGTCAAGTCCGGAGAGACTGCTTCTTTGGCCGTTCAGTTTTCCAGGACTTTCTGTTGTGAACTTAGTTCGCAGGCCCACCTCCGGGGTTTTTATTGCTGGGGTATCTATTCTGAGGTAAGGAATCTATAACTAATAGTCTCTTTCAGATTAACAAGTTACTTACCTTCGGGAACAATATATCTGTAAGAGACATATATTAGTTATAGATTCCTTATCGCTCCACCCATCCTCCCCGTTCTGCGAACTGACTTCTAAAGTAAGGGATTCCCTTTCAGGGCCCTACTTTTGTACACCAGTGGTCAGTGTCTTGTATGGCTCTGCACTTTTGGCGTGGAATGTCGTGTAAAAGAACTGACGTCAGCGCGCAGGGGCGGCGTGTAAGTAGATACCGCGACGTCATCCCGGCGATGCCGACGACGAACGCTGAGTCGACCGACGCCACCTACCGACGCGCAGGGGTACTGCTAAGGGAAAAAATTCTCGTGATCCAGTCTGACGCCTGAGGGTAATTCTAAGGTAAGGAATCTCTAACTAATATGTGTCTTTTACAGATATATCGTTACCAAAGGTAAGTAACTTGTTCTTTAAGGATGTAACAGTCGAAACTATTGTTCCGAAAGAGGCTTAAAACCTGGTTATTACGCCCTGTTTTAGTATAGGCCCTTAATTTAGCTCTTCTCTTCTGTGTCCATTAAATAGGACTGACGTTCAGGTGGTGGTGTTCCTCTCTGGTCTTCTTTCTGAGTACTGGGACATGCCGTTAGGCATTGCCATGCTTTATAAATATGCTTATTATTATTATTATTATTAATCTGCCGTTAGAGTCTCTACCAGATAAGGGCTTGGACAGAGTCTAGAAAGATGCTGACGTCCGCACACATTAGTGACACTTCTATGTGGCTCCATTTTGTGATGGAACAAAGTCCGCACAGTGCAGCATGAGGAATCTGCGGATTAGATAGAGTACACACCAGAAAGAAGGTAAGTAACTCGTCCTTTTTGTACTTTCCAGTATCTGACATTCTATTCCTACTTCCCATTGGTTTTGATTATTACTTCCCACCCTTCTTTTCTCACCCACTGCTTTAATGTATCGCTCTATAACATGGATTATCTGAAAGAGACACGTTAGTGACAGATTCCTTACCTTAGAATATCCCCAGGCGTCAGGCTGGATCCGGAAAGTTTTTTGCGTAGCAGTACCCTTGCGCGTCGGTAGGCGGCGTCGTGCGGCTCCGCGTCCGTCGTAGGCGTCGTGATCGCCGGGATGACGTCGCGGGCAGTACTTAGACGCCGCCCCTGCGCGCTGACGTCAGTTCTTCTTTTTCCGCGCCAGCAAGCGCAGATCCGGGAAGAGCAGTGCCCTGGTCATTTTTTGACCATACTTTTTGGTGAATTTTTTCACTGTTTTTTCATCTCTCGAGGTGTCGTAGGGATGCCCGGTTTCAAACGTTGCGGCGCCTGTGCGCGGATGATGTCCGTCACCGACCCGCATTGGGAGTGTCTCTTCTGCCTCGGCCGAGGCCACGACACGGAGTCTTGTACCGACTGCCAGGCCCTTCACCCGAAAGCTTTGCGAGAGCGGTCTCGAAAGCTCCTCGAGGCTCCGGCACTCGGCTCCGCGGAAGCCCCTGTCGCGTGAGAGGTCCAGGGGTCGATCGCGGAGTCCACACCGGTCGTCGGCGTCGAAGTCTTCTTCGTCCGGTAAGTCGAAACACAAGAAGTCCAAAAGCATCATCGCTCTAGGACTTCGCCTCGCCGGTCTCGCGACTCGGCTGAGGCCCCTCCCGGCACCGTCCCCGCGGCCCCGGACATGCCTGTGGAGTCGCCCCCGCCATACCCGCCTTCCCGGGTTCGGGGCGGATCCGGCCAAAGTGCAGGAATTCCTGTCGGCCATGGCCCGCCTCTTCGGGCCTTCAGGCCCCTCCGGTGCGCCTTCGGGCCCCGCGGGCCCTGATGGGGTTGCTCCGGCGTCGCCGACGGCTCCGGCCCGGCGTCGCCCATGCCTCCAGCCTCGATCCCGGCTCCGGCTTCGGCCCCGGCCTCGATCCCGGCTCCACAACCCCCATCGACGCTGGTCGACCTAACGACACCTCCACCGGCGCCGATGTCTCCGGTGCCGTTCTCGACGCCGCCCTGGGCTCCGGGTGGCGTCGTCCCCCAGTTCCTTCCGGCTCCGGACATGGCTCCGGACCGACGTCGCTCGACGCCGGCTCCGGCGCCGATGGGACCTTGGGTCCCAACTGTCCCTCCTCCTCCTCCTTATTTTGAACCAGAGGAGGACCAGTTGGACTGGGAGGGGTCTGATGACCCTCTGACACGACACTGTCAGTACGATGAGGACTGGACAGAGAGTCTAGGGAGGCCAGTGGTCTGGATACTTCCCCTGACATTGGCATGCTGTCTCCTCCCGTGGCTACGGAGGAGGGAGCCAATTTTGGTACGGTGTTGCGTAGGGCAGCTGGGGCCTTACGTCTCCAACTCCCTACTTTGACGGTCAAGCCTAACATCTTGACAGAGGTGCTTCAGCCGGCAGCCTCCTCTGCGGAGACTGTGCTGCCGTTTAACGACGGCCTCACTGACGTTCTCTTGGGCACCTGGTCCAAGCCCAACACAGGGGCTCCTGTGGATCGGAACGTGTCACGACGCCATCGCCCAGCTCCGGGCGACCCCTGTTTCTCTCTGTCCACCCCACTCCTGAGAGCTTGGTTGTCCAAGCCTCCGCTTCCCAAACCGCCTTCCCTACCGCCCCTTCGGATAGGGAATCCAAACGCCTGGATCAGTTTGGGAAGAAGGGTTTTTCTTCCTCCAGTGCTGGCTTGCGGTCCGTTAACACCGCTTGTCTTTTGGGCCGATATACCCACTCCCTGTGGGATTCGGTGGCGGATGTTTTGCCCCAGTGTCCTGAGGAGGTCCAGACACTGCTTTCCCGCGCCATTGCGGAAGGAAGGGATGCGGCTAAATTCACTATACGTTGTGGCCTTGACACCGCCGACTCGCTGGGCAGGTCTATTGCAACGACGGTGGCGCTCCGACGCCACGCCTGGCTGAGAACCACTGGTTTTCAGGGGATGTCCAGAATACTCTCATGGACATGCCCTTTGATGGAGTCGGTCTTTTTGGGTCCAAAGCAGACAATGCGTTGGAGCGCTTTAAGGACTCACGGGCTACTGCCAAGTCCCTGGGCCTTTCTGCTACACGCCCTCCGCTGACTTCTGCTTTTCGCCCCTATCGTGGCCACGGTAGGGGCGCCCCTTCACGTCAGCAGCCCAGCCACCGGCCCGCGCAGCAGGCGTCTTCGCGTGGCCGAGGACGTGGATTCCGCCGTGGCGGATCGGGCAACTAGCGTGCGGGTCAGGCCACCACCTCCAACCCGTCCGCGGCCTCCAAGCCCTCCTAGTCCCTCCTTTCAGGTGCACGGCACGCCAGTAGGGGGCAGGGTCCGCCATCACCTTCCCCACTGGCGCACCATCACCTCGGACAGGTGGGTCTTGGACATTGTCCGAAGGGGCTACTCCCTCCCCTTCGAGACCACCCCCCAGCCATGCCACCTCAATTCCACCGCATGTCAGGGGATCACTTGGTGCTTCTACAGAAGGAAGTCACGGCCCTCTTGACCAAGAGGGCCGTCGAGCATGTTCCGACCCCAGAAGTAGGGCGTGGTTGCTACTCCCACTACTTTCTGGTGCCCAAAAGGGACAAGGAGGACATGCGTCCTATCTTAGACCTCCGGAACGTCAATCGCTTCCTCCGGAAGGAGAAGTTCAAGATGCTCACCCTAGCTCAGGTCTTGACTGCCCTCGACCCTGGAGACTGGTTGGTAGCGTTGGACTTGCAGGACGCATATTTCCACATCCCCGTCCTGCCGGCCCACCGGCGTTACCTTCGGTTCACGGTAGGCCCCGAGCATTTTCAGTTCACCGTGCTCCCCTTTGGCCTTACCAGTGCCCCTCGGGTGTTCACTAAAGTGATGGCGGTGGTCGCAGCTCATCTGCGCCGGGCAGGGGTTTCAGTCTTCCCCTACCTCGACGACTGGCTGCTGAAGGCGGGCTCGTCCCAGGCAGTCGTCTCCCACCTCCAGACTACGGCCGAACTCCTGCACTCGCTGGGGTTCTCCATCAATGTGCCGAAGTCGCATCTGATTCCTTCTCCACAGCTCCTTTTCATCGGAGCGGTTCTGGACACGACGCAGTTTCGGGCCTATCCTCCCGAACGGCGAGTCCGGGATATTCAGGCTATGATTCCGATCTTTCAGCCTTTATCCTGGGTTTCGGTACGGATGACCCTGAGGCTGCTGGGCCTCATGGCCTCCTGCATCCTGCTGGTCAATCATGCCAGATGGCATATGCGGGCTCTGCAGTGGGACCTGAAGTTCCAGTGGGCGCAGCACCAGGGCAACCTGTCCGATCACGTTCAGATCTCGGAGGGGACTGCAATACAGTTGCAGTGGTGGCTCACGAACCGGCAATGGGTCATGGGCAGATCCCTCTCCCTTCCCCAGCCAGAGCACACAGTTGTGACGGACGCGTCCCTTCTGGGATGGGGCGGTCACATGGGAGAGGCGGAGATCAGAGGCCTCTGGTCTCCGGCGGAGTCCCGGCTCCATATCAACCTTCTGGAGCTCCGGGCGATCCTTCTTGCACTCAAGGCATTCCTTCCCTCTGTCAAAGGGAAGGTAGTGCAGGTGTTCACAGACAACACCACCGCCATGTGGTACTGCAACAAACAGGGCGGGGTGGGGTCTTGGACCCTTTGTCAGGAGGCTCTGCGCCTCTGGACATGGCTGGAACATCAGGGCATGTTCCTGATGGTTCAACACCTGGCAGGTTCCCTGAACGCCAGGGCGGACGAACTCAGCCGCAGGTGCATGATGGATCACGAATGGCGTCTTCACTCGGAAGTGGCGCAAGGACTCTTTCTACAATGGGGAGAGCCTTGGTTAGATCTATTCGCCACCGAAGAGAACGCGCAATGTCATCAGTTCTGCGCGTTGGAATTTCCAAGGCGGCACTCGCTCGGCGACGCTTTTCGTCACGAGTGGAGTTGCGGTCTATTGTACGCCTTTCCGCCTATACCACTTCTACCCAGAGTGTTGAAGAAGATTCGGCACGACCGGGCCCAAGTCATTCTTGTGGCTCCGGACTGGGCTCGAAGAGTTTGGTATCCCGAGCTACTCAATATGAGCGTAGATCCCCCGATCCGTCTGCCTCTTCGGGAGGATCTTCTGTCGCAGCAGCAGGGGACGGTCCTCCACCCGAACCTGTCCAGTCTACACCTGCTTGCGTGGAGATTGAGCGGCGGCAGTTGATTCCTTTCGACTTGCCTCCTGACGTTTGTGATGTGATTCTGGCAGCCAGGCGTCCCTCCACTAAGGTGGTATACGCCTGCAGGTGGAACAAATTTGTGGCATGGTGCACAGCAAAGGCTGTGAATCCCCTTTCTGCCCCTCTTTCTGAGGTCCTTCTGTTCCTTCTCTCTCTGGCCCAACAGGGTTCTGCCCTGGGTACCATCAAGGGTTATCTTTGTGCTATCTCGGCCTTCCTCAGGCTCCCTGATCAGCCCTCCCTTTTCAAGTCCCCTGTTGTTAACAGGTTCTTCAAAGGCATTACACACCTCTTCCCTCCTGTTCCGTTTGTGATGCCTCAGTGGGACTTGAACTTGGTTCTTACCTTTTTAATGTGCGCTCCCTTTGAGCCTCTACATAACTGTCCTCTTCGTCTTCTGACTCTGAAGACAGCCTTTCTGGTGGCCATCACCTCCGCTCGGCGGGTGAGTGAGCTCCAGGCTCTATCTTGCAAACCTCCCTTTCTGTCTGTTCATCCAGACAAGGTTGTTCTTCGGACGCGTCCGTCCTTCTTGCCAAAGGTGGTTACTGCTTTCCACATTGGGCAGACCATCACTTTGCCCACCTTCTTTCCGCCTCCGCATCCTTCCGCTGCCGGTTATATGTCAGGCAGCTACGTGGGCCTCACTGCACACGTTTACAAAGCATTACTGCCTTGACAGTCAGGTCCGGAGGGACGGCTTCTTTGGCCGTTCTGTCCTCCAGGACTTCCTTGTCTGATCTTTGTTCGCAGACCCACCACCGGGGTTGGTATTGCTGGGGTATCTATTCTAAGGTAAGGAATCTGTCACTAACGTGTCTCTTTCAGATGCACAAGTTACTAACTTGTGTAACGATATATCTGTAAGAGACAGTAGTTAGTGACAGATTCCTACCGCCCACCCATCCTCCCCGTTCTGCGAACTGATTTCTAGGGTTAAGGACATCCCTTTCAGGGCCCTAGTATTTTTCAGACACCTATGTCCGCTTCTTGCATGGCTCTTCGTTCCTGGCGCGGAAAGTCGTGTATAGAACTGACGTCAGCGCGCAGGGGCGGCGTCTAAGTACTGCCCGCGACGTCATCCCGGCGATCACGACGCCTACGACGGACGCGGAGCCGCACGACGTCGCCTACCGACGCGCAAGGGTACTGCTACGCAAAAAACTTTCCGGATCCAGCCTGACGCCTGGGGATATTCTAAGGTAAGGAATCTGTCACTAACTACTGTCTCTTACAGATATATCGTTACACAAGTTAGTAACTTGTGCTTCAGGCTCATTGGTGAGTTAGTTGGATTTAAAACAAAATTGTTGAGCGTAAAGTTTTTTATTATTATGGTGCTATAAAAGCTTAAGGTTGGTAGTTAAAAAAATGTATTTTTAAACCTCTGTCTCTCCTCATAGAATATCTGTTGAAGAAAGAAGAAGAAATAAATCATATTAAACAGGCATATGAAAAAAGTATAAATAATGAAAGAACCCTGAAAACACAGGTACCTACTTTTTTACTTATGTATATATTCCTCTGTTAAAAAGTGAATCTGTTTTTTTATTGTAGGCTGATAGCTGGTGCACACGGTAGAAATTAGTGAATAAAGTGATAAGTTCAGTTGTTGTGCATGACATAAATACCAGAGATAAGATGTTTGTGGGAAAATGTATGTCGCAGGCCACCATAGTAACCTAAATAAACTCAGCAATGTTTATTGATAATCCTAAAACACGATTATTTCAGATGTTAATTATAATCCTCGTCCTTTCTTCTAAAATTCATTCATGGCCTAGCGGGAGTGGTTTGAAAACATAAGTTGCAAATTGCTGATTTCAGATGTTAATTATAATCCTCGTCCTTTCTTCTAAAATTCATTCATGGCCTAGCGGGAGTGGTTTAAAAACATAAGTTGCAAATTGCTGATGAGGTAATGGACATTACAAATCCTGAGCAGCATGGCCTGTAATGAATAGTCTGCTGGGGCAGCAACAGTAGCTAATTGTAATAAGGGCATCTCAAATCTAGTGTGTTGTAATGGCTTAGTGCCTCTCAGAGCCAACTGTTTCTGCAGCTGATAGCATCAGAATTTGTTGTAGATGTGAAAGACTGAAAAGCGAGTCACACAGCAGATTAGGTTCCATTGTAGCCAGCATTTACATCCAGTTGCTCATCATGTTAGTTCAAACCCACCTATCTACAGCTCTTCCACTTTCTGAAGAAATTCTTCGAGTGGAAAAGATCCTACATATTCCCCCTGGAGATGGCTACTCCTTGAAACTTCTATGCTTTCGTCTGTGATCATGCAGCGAGGACAAATGAGTTTTTCTGTTTTTTGTTCTTCACGGCTCCAAGACTATGGGATCTCTTCTGTTGTGATTTTGAGTATATTAAGTATATGTTTTTAAGTATGCACTTGAAGATCCTCATATACTTTGAAGATGTGAATGGTAGGAGTGATCTGAGGAGTGTTGGGTGCAAAAAAACTCCTCATATAGAGAGGAAATTGTTCTACTACCACTTAAAACCTGTATGATGTAGTTGATTGTTTTTTTGTGTAAAAAACATAAAATGGTTTTAGAAGCCCAAGGAGGTTGGCAATTTAAAAGTCCATAACTTGCAATGTGTTAGTGGCCTGCACTGCTATATAGCAAAAGCCATAATACCCTTTGTTAGAAAGCCATTTTGGTATAAAAGAAAATTGGGAGGCTTGCAACCTTTGTACAAACATGGCTAAAGGCCATTGACAAAAGATGCACTTAAGGAGGTCTATGTTTACGACTTCTTAAAGGGCTGAAATCAGATTGACTTCAGCAATAACTTGAGCTGTTAAAAGCAGCAAAGGCAAAAGACTCAAATACTTTTTTGAATTTTGGAAACTCATTGCATAGGGATGCAAAGAAGCTATCTTTAATCATGAGTCTTAGAAGTGAAGGATAGTTGGTATTCATACTTTTCATATTTGAATGGCATTAATAATCTGCAGCTAGCAATGTTTGATATTGAACACTTTATTCTTAGGAGCAACCATTGACAGCCATTTGTGCCGTTCAGGTTTGAATAAAGTCTTGCTATCTACAGGTAAGAAAGCAGCGGATGCCTGGGTCTCGATAAAAAGCCTACATAGTTGTACAAATCAGAACTCGTTTGCTATTGCTTTTTATTACTAAACAATATTGTTATGCAAAGAGTTTCTGTTCCACTCCTGTGGCAAGGTGCAGAAAAAGTGGCTATTTTCAAGAAAGGAAGTTTCAGGGAACCTGCCCCAATAACTGAATTGACAGCAGCCAAAACAATATTTAGGAGGGATGCTTTTGGTGAGAATTGACGCTCCTGCGATGACACATGTTCCTTACAAATAATGTGCTTTAATATATGCGAATGTGCATTGTGCAAAATAAAATTGGGTGGAAGGCCATATTAGAAGCACTAGAAGAGTCTGTTGGCCTTTATCCAGTCACCAGCTGTAATGTCTCCAAATTATCAGGGTTGTTAATATTATGTCCTTGGTGACCTCAGAAAAAAGATTCTTGAAAAATCAGTTGAGGCTCCTGCAAAGAACTCCTAATGTTCTGTTGAATTTTTAATTGAGCTGTACAAACATTGAGTCAGCGGTGTGACCTTGACCATTGTTTTGTTGGGTGCATATATGAAACAGTAATAGAGGGAGTGGGAACACAAAGTATGTACACTGAGGCTTATTGGCCGAGAACATTAAGTTGTCTCCCCTGTAATGATCTCTGTGGGTGCATACTGATCTCTGAAAATTGCGACCAAGAGCTGATATGAACTTAAAGTGTTGACAAATGGAGAACAGGAATGTCTGACAGTCTTAGCTGTTGTTCAAGTGTGCTGAAATGATCGAGCAGTATTTGGACTATCTGGAGACTTAGTTATCAAAGAACTTGCTTATAAAAGTTTGTCTTAGCATTATGCCGTTTGCCACAAATAATCATGGACACACTTGTGAGACGATTCATTACCCCAGGTGTGATGAAACGGAGATGCCATTTCTATTCTTCTGCCCAATGTACAGTAACCAAAAGCAAAAACTACAAATAATTGACGGAATGCTGAACAATGCAAACATTCACCCCCAGTCACAAAGATGTGGGTTTAATTCATTGGTTTTTTTGCTCACCATACCACTCCAGTTTGGACCCCGCCATATGCAAATCAGTCTTGACCGTGCTCCTCATGGGAACAGTCCAGCCCGGACTACCAAGCCAGGTCCTCCCTGGACAGGTAACAAGCATCCAGGGACCAGTTTCGGGGTATCACCCCTCATCAGCCAGGTTAGCTTGAATCCAGTGGCACAGTGAGCACTGGACCCACTTTTGGACATACCCTTCCCACTAAAGGCGACAAAAGCAAAAAGAACAAAAGATGGATGGAATGCTGAACAATGCAAACATTCACCCCCAGTCACAAAAATCTGGGTTTAATCCATCTTTTCTTTGCTCACCACGCCACCCCAGTTTGGACCCAGGCATATGCAAATCAGTCTTGCCTCTGCTCCTCATGTAAATTGTTCAGCATTCCGTCCATCATCCGAAGACCTTGAGGGCACGATATCTCAAGCTCCTAGTGGTTCGATATGGGACTCGGGAACAATCGAGGTCCCGGTCGAGAAGAAGGTCTCGGGAGCAGTCGCATAGTCCGAGACCTAGCCTCACTCGAAGTCATCGGGTCCCTAGGCCTGGCTCTACGGTTGAGCCTGTGCCTGGGATGTCTCCGCTCCTCTCTGAGTTTCCTGTAGCCGGAGTGATCCCTGCCCAGCTAAGAGAATTCTGTGAGGCCATACACCTCATATTTGGGCAGCCCGTTCCCTCTGGCGCTCCTTCAGGCCCCAAGGGTTCGGCAGAGCCCCCTTCTGGTTTCGCTCTTGCAGCCATGTCGCCAGTTGGACTCCTAGGATCTATTCCTGGATCTATACCGGCTCCGGTCTGCCACCTCCCTGGTGCCTGTCCTGATGTCGATGCTCCCAGCGCCGCTGACGGCTCAATTCCTATTCTAATCCCAGACTGGAGCCATGCCTTCAAGGCTGGAGCCTGAGCCCTATTCTTAGGGGCTAGTACTGGGGGTAAGAATGGGAGGGATAGCTGCACCCTGAGAAATACCAGCTTTTTGACACCTTGGACTGCTGTGAGGATCTGGGTGAAGCTAGTGGACTGGACACTTCTCCAGATAGTAGCATGCTTTCTCCCCTTACAGTGGCTATAGAGGAGAGTGTGTCCTTTGATGAGGTCCTGTACCTCAGCTTGCCCACAGTGGCAGTCAAGACGAATGTCTTGACAGAAGTGTTTTCAGCCGGGAGTGTCCCGATAAGAACCACTTCTCCTTTTCAATGAGACACTTACTGACGTCCTGCTTGGTGCTTGGTCCAAGCCCAGCACAGGGGCTCCTGTGAACAGGGCGATGGTCCGCCACTGCTCCACTCCAGGGCCCCCAAACTTCCTCACACAACACTCCACCTCTGAGAGCTTGGTGTTCTAAGCCTTCACCTACCACGTAAACCTGGTGCATTCCCAACCGCACCACCGGATCAGGAATGACTGGATACTGGATACCTTGGGGAAGAAAATGTTACTCCAGTATTGGAGCTTTCATAGATTCACATGCTTGAATCACTCCCCTTCGTCATGATGGGAGTCCCTGGTACATTAAATAGTAGTAATAGTGATAAAGGAAGACTGATAGGAATAGGCTAGAACAGGCCTAGGCCTCAGAGTTTATTAACCTATCATAGTCATTATTAAAAAAGAGACCAAAGTTTTCCTTTGGCCAATCTGCATCGACCGCCCTCTAGAACACCCCTGAGAGAAGCCCAGAACCTCAGATTTTCTACTGCACGTTGTGCTAGGGAGTCTCCTCTGAGCTCTGCTCAGTTTTCTCTAATCTTCAAGAAGATTTTCTGGACTTCAGTTCACAGGGAAGTGACATTATTTGTTATATTCTCTCAAACCAGATATATTTCTGTCATTTATATCTGTTGTTTGCCACAAATCTTACTGAATCATGTCAAAAAAGGCTCTCCACTTGTCTGAAAAAGAGACTGTATGTGGAAGACCCTCATAAAGAGTGCATTTATTGCTTATATCCTTCTCATAAGGCGTCGGACTGCAAGATATATCGCACTTTCTCGAATATGACTCTCAGAGACCGTGAGGGAAGGCTTCTTACTTGGCTCCAAAAAATGAAGACCAGGTCTGATCCTGTGTCAGACTCCGAGACCGAGCAGTTTACGTCATCAAAGATTTCCCTCAAAAGAGAAAGGGATTCTTTGCACTCTCTCAAGGAACCCCACTCAAAATGTGTTAAAAAATCCTCTCAGGATGTCTCCTCAGGGCACAGTAAAGGGTCTCTCAAGAAAGTTCAGCCTTATCTGAGCCAAAAACTCCACCTCCAGACCTTAAATTATTGACTTTTAAAAAGCCTTTTTCAGAACCATCTACAAGTTATCTGCCACTCAAGAGGGATTTGCCGTCGCCAACAAGGGGATGTTCCTCAGGGACATCAACATCATTCTCTACAGCCTTGTCAGCGTCGACGACATCTGTCGTCGTCTATCCAGGCCCCGATTTCATCAACTATCCCTCTGGCGTAGTCGACAAGAATCTCCTCTCTGTCACTAAAGTTAAAGCTGCCGACGGAGAAGTTGCCGTCGACGAGATCGTCATCATCGACGAAGACCATCGACGAAGACCGTACCGCCACCGATGAAGACACAGTCGTCGATGAGGACGTCCACGAAGTCACCGTCACCAGTACCAGCACCAACGAATTCGTCGTTGAGTAAGAAAATGCCACAGGAGGAGATCACATTGCTGAGCCCATTGCGGTCACCGTCGACGCAGCCCCGTCGACTGAGACTATTTCGTCAACGAAGGCTCCTAGATCACCAACATCAGGACCAAGGGATAAATCACCATTGCCAAGGTCTATCGCCTCACCGAGGGAGACAGATATTACCCCAGAACATACATCAACAATTAAAATGACACCTCTTTTACCCATTCATCTTCTGGAAGAAGAAGATTCGGAAGAGGATGGCCCCTTTGGACCTGCATATAGTCCATCAGAATTGCATGTCAAGTATCAGCCAGAGGACGATGAGGACCAGGAGCAAGAAGGATCCGGTCAAGTTTACTATGCACAGCCTGAGCCAGGCCAGCAGTACTATCATCAAGAGATGGTGACAGTGCCTTCTGCTTTAATTTCGGATCTTCAGTCAATGCTTGAAGATTACTGCCACTGTTTCCCACCTGCAGTTCCGGTTGCTGTCTCTCCGCCTATAGTGGGGTCACCGGTGCAAAGATCCACTCCTACCAGATTGTCACTCCCAAACACTCTGCAGTCTGTTCCTCTCCAGGAAACAGTTTCTTCGGATGAAGAACGTGGGGGAGGAGAACTTTGCGACACGGGTGCAGAATGGGATAATTATTCTATCTCTCTGCCTGCTTCACCTACACCTCCTCCGGTAGACTCTCCACCAGAGGATTTCATAATCTTTTGGAGCAAGCAGCAAAAAGATTCGCTTTACCTCTTCCTTCAAAGCAATCCAACTGTTTCCTTTACGATTTTAAAGAACCATATCGCAAATCCGTTAGAGCCATACCGATTATCGATTATATCTGGGAAGAGGGGATACGGATTATGAAGACTCCAATATCCATACCTGCGGTGCTTCCACGCCTCGACAAAAAATACAAAGCTACAGACAATGCACCAGCGTGCCTTACGGGACATCCGAAACCAGACTCCGTGGTTATGCAGACTGCTCAACGCCGCTCAAAGAATCCGATCGCTCCCCTTTCTTCTCCTCCTGATAAAGACGGCAGGCGTCTAGATTCAATTGGAAAAAAGTTTTCATCAATGTCAGCATTGACCGTGACAGCAGCAAATTCTCTGGCGATTTTAGGGCGGTACGATCGCCAGATGTGGTCTGACATTGCTCCCTACATGGATCAACTCCCAGAGGATGCTAAAGAAGAGTTGAAGAAGATATTACACGAAGGGGAAAGAGCATCCAATTAAAAAATTGATTCCGCCATGGATGTTGCCATCACTGGTTTCAGGCAGTTGGCAGGAGCGGCGGTTATCAGAAGACAGGGCTGGCTTAAAGCCACCTCATTCCGCCCTGAGGTTCAAAATAAAATCTTAGACCTCCCATATGACGGAGAGGATCTTTTTGGGAGTCAAGTGGAAGTAGCCCTCAAATCAATAAAAGAGGACACTGATACCGCCAAGTCTTTGGGGTCACTCCAATTTCGGAAACCTCCTTTTCGTGGTTCCTGTGGGAAAGGACAACAATCATATAGGGGACGCTATCAGCAATACCGATATCCTTCGTACTCCTCAAGTCACCAACCCTATCGTTCCCACTTCCAGCAAAAACAGCCTCCGCAGACATCCTATGTTAGACCTAACAGAGGAAAGGCAGCACGACCAGGCAAGGATGGGGGCCGTAGACGATGATATCTCACAGGCTCTGGCTCCAAATCCCTCACCACATTCTCCTTGTTTTTTCCCCATCAAAAACTTTCAACCGCGGGGGCGCTAGAGGGCGCACTGCAAGATGGCTGCGCATTAGTGCAGCTCTGCCGGCCGATCCATAATCCGACCATTATCCGGTTGATATAAGGTGGATTGGAAGCGCCTAAAGGGACGCAGAGATAATATATGCGGCCCCGGACAGGCGTGAGGCATTTGCTGGCGCCGATGGACCCGTTATTTGCAGCATTCCCATGGTAAATCTCTGCTGAGTAGCTGCAGACTTATCTAGATCAGTGCACACGTGTGAGCGGCGACATACCTGCTGTTCCTGCGTACCTCAAGTAAGAGGGAGATCGGGACCCGACCAGCTGCCTAGTGCTGAGTGCTGCTCTGTGGAGGCCTACCTGGATCGGGGCGGCGGGGCCTAGCGAGATAGCGAGGCGGGCCGGTCCGCCTTGCGGATCCTGTGGCATCGCTGACGAGGGCGGCAGGCGGCGGAACAAGACAGAACAGCAACGCGCCCTGAGGAAATAAAGGTCGGCCCGGAAAGTGCGAGCTGCGACGCGGAACGGGTGCGGTGAGTGGTTCCGGCAGTCGCGCTAGATCCCGGGAGGACTGGTACCAACGTGCGGCCTGGGTTGGCTGCGTAGGCCTACGGCCCCGCTTGTGCGAGCAGATAGCGGGGCTGGTTTCAGGATTGGCCCAAAATAATAGTAAAGAAGGAGAAAAATCACGCAACGGGAAAAAAAAGAAGAAAATATAGAAAAGAACTGAGGGCATCAGGGCACATTATACTGTTGGCAAAATAGAGGCTGCAATTAAGAGGAGTACTCCTTCACACTGATGCTGAAAAACTGCTGCGGAGGCTGGTGAGAGTGAATGGTACATGCCAGCCTGGGAAGCAGAATATAACATACAGTGGCTGGCGGAAGCTACAGACATTAGGGCATAGCTGCTCTGGAACTGGGGCTAGCGGGACAATAGATTGCAGCATATTTAAGAAGATTGCGCATAAGGTACCCTAGGTGGTGAAAAACGTCTGAGCGGGAGCCATTGATGAGGCGCTGTCTGTGTAGGATGTCAAAGCGAGTGGAGTGGCAACGGCGAATTGGGCAAAGGCGAGTACAGTCTGCCCATGGCATATAAGAGCCAGCAAAAAATGGGGAAAACCGACTAGTCGCAATCCCTTCTCACATTTAAGATGCGGAAACCGAGCAGGTCACAGTCGAAGAACGCTTCAGACTCGGAAGCAGAGGCCCCAGCGGAGGCTGCCCCTTCCCTGGAAACCAGACTTCTAGCGATGCAGCGCAGTCTTCAGTCAATCGATAGCAAGATTGACGCCCTAAATCTTCGAATGGACCACATGTCTGCAAACCTGGAAAAACAAAACACTAGAATCAGGGAGGTGGAACAGAGCGTCTCCAATACGGAGGATGAACTGAATACGGTCTCCAGCAAATCCCTAAACATGGAGAAGGTATTGGCGATTATACAGGCAAAAAATGAAGATTTGGAGGCGAGGTCCAGAAGAAACAACCTAAGAATTACTGGGCTGCCAGAATCGACCAACACTGGCAAAATGGAGACCTTTGTGGAGACAATGATCAAAGATATATTTGGGGTGGACAACTTCTCCCCGATGCTAATAGTGGAGCGTGCACACCGCTCGCTAGCGGCTCGTTCGGTCCCTTGAGCGATGCCGCGCCCCATCATCGACAGGCTATTAAACTATAGGGACCGGGACTCTATTCTACGTATGGCTAGAGAGAAGGGCTCCATTAGTTACCAAGGAAACGCACTGGCCTTTTTCCCGAATTTTACGACTGCGGTGCAGGCAGCCAGGAGAGAATTTGTAACAGTAAAGTAACTGCTGATGTCAGAGGGTATGCCCTATGCCATGCTGTATCCGGCTCGCCTCTGAATTTGCCCAGAGGGTGCATCTAAGATCTTCACCAGCCCAAAAGCTGCACTAGAACACGCTAAAACACTGAAAAGACGCAGGCGTGAAACCTCTAATGACCCTGAAGATGAGGAACAGTGAATCTCTCAACGTGCTGTGCGATATTTGAAGGGAGAGGTGCTGACCTGTAAGGTGCTCCTTGTATGGTTATATCTAAAGTGAATATTTTCTGTTTGAGGGCTGCACTTGTCTAAAAAGAGCTGTTGATTTCATTGTTGCTCTGCAGTCCTGGAACTATGACTGTGATAATATACCAACAAGTGTGGACAGATCGGCCACCTCCCGGTCTGTCAGGAGGCAAATTGCACTCTGGCGTTCCCCAATGGGTATACCCCGTTTGTTCACTGTGACACTGTTTATGGGGGGGTGCTTTTGTTAAAAGGGGATGTCTTTAGCAAGTTGGGGGTGCTGAAGTGGGTGGGGGGCTGGAGGAGAGGGGGGGCTACGGCAGGTGCGGTACAGTGAGGATGCGGCCTTTAGAGAAATACAATTTACATATGTGACATGGGTGGGAATTAGCCACTATTGTAATGATATGTTGCAGGTCTGGGTAGTACTATAAAGCTTCTAACATGAAATGTACGCGGGCTGAACAACCCTAAAAAAATTCGTTCTGTTTTAGCCTATTTGGATAGGCTGGATGTGCAAATCGCTTTCCTCCAGGAAACACATCTTACCAAACTTACTGAGAACAATGTGGGGGCCCGATGGTCTGGGGTGAGTGTGGCGGCATTGTATTCCTCTTATTCCAGAGGTGTGATGATCCTAGTTAAAAAAGGAACACTATTTACTATGATTAGATCTGAGGTGGATGAGCAGGGCAGAGTGGCAATGTTCATGGGAAAATTGGGTGGCACAACTGTATTGTTTGTGAATGTATATGGACCCAATGTTGACGATCCTGCTTTTTTTAATGATGTATGGCGACGTATTTCTATGTTCCCTCCCACGGTTGTGCTTTGGGGTGGTGATTTTAACCTGTGCATGGATACTGGCCTGGACCGCTCACAGTGCGCAGTGGGACGTGGGAAGCAGGCTTCACAGGTATTGTTAGAACTGATGGAAGCTGAGGGTCTTAAAGACATATGGAGACTCCGAAATCCCACAGCCAGGGAGAGCACATTTGTCTCCACGGGTCATGGTCCAGGCTGGACTACTGGCTGGCGTCTGAGGAGGCATGCCCCTGGACAGTCGCAATTAGCCACCTGGTAAAAACACTCTCAGATCACTCCCCTGTGATGTTAAAGCTGCGTGTTCCCGAGAGTGTTAGACCTCTGTTTCAGTGGAGACTACAGCAGTCCTCTCTGACTGACCCTGTCTTCCGTGCCACAATAGGGAATGCCATCAGGAACTTCTTTGCAGAAAATGAGGGATTGGTCGACAGTGCGGGGACACTGTGGGAGGCTTTCAAAGTGACGATCCGGGGGGAGTGCATAGGGCCGCAGGCAGGGGTCCTGAAAGATCTTCGACGTAGAATCCGAGGGTTGGCAGCGCAGATATCATCGTTGGAACGGGAGTATGAGTCGAACCCCACACCAGCAACACTTGCTAAAATAAGGGATCTAGTTACTGAACATAACCAAACGGCTGATCAAGAGATCCTGCATAGATCTTGGCGATGTAAAGTGCGATATTTGGGGAGGGTGGTAGGCCAAGTCGCTCGCTGGCTCAAAAGATCACAATGCTGAGGGGGTCAGGAAAATATTATAGAGATGCTGGATAGGGATGCTATTGCGCGACACTCCACATTGGATATTAGTAAGATTCTTTTGGATTTTTACTCCAAACTCTATGGGGACAGACCACCGGTTAGTGAGACAGAGATTTCCAATTATCTGGATGATATTGCGCTTGGGTAGCTCTCTGAGGGCCAGAGAGAATATCTAACGCAACCTTTCGATGTGGAAGATGTGAAGGAAGCTATAATGTCCCTTCCCACATGCAAAGCATCTGGCCTTGATGTGCTACCTAGTGAATTCTATAATGCCTATATTGAGGAGTTAGCACCAAGATTGCTAAATGTATATGCTGAAGCGTACGAGACGGGCATACTGCCCCCCACACTAAAAGAGGCGCTAATCGTCACACTGTTAAAGCCTAAAAAGCAGGCGAATAAATGTGAGTCATATAGGCCCTTGTCCTTAATCAATATAGATGCTAAAATTTTGGCGAAAATAATTGCAAAGAGACTGCAGCCACTGGTCCCAAAGCTGATCCTTCTGGATCAGTCAGGTTTCGTCCCTAAGAGATCCACTGCTCATAATTTGCGAACCGTTTTCGCTATGTTACTCTACTTGGAGTCAGACTTCCAGGCGGTTGCGGTGCGGCTAGACACAGCAAAAGCCTTTATCTGAAAGAGACACGTTAGTGATAGATTCCTTACCTTAGAATATCCCCAGGCGTCAGACTGGATCCGGAAAGTTTTTCGTTAGCAGTACCCCTGCGCGTCAGTAGGTGGCGTCGTGCGGCTCCACGTCCGTCGCTGGCGTCGTAAGCGCCGAGATGACGTCACGGAGACAACTTAGGCGCCAACCATGCGCGCTGACGTCAGTTCTTTCTTTTTCCGCGCCAGTAAGCGCAGATCCGGTTAGAGCACGTACCGTAGTGACTTTTTGACTACCCTTTTTGAGACCTTGTCTCCTGTAAGATTTGGTTTCCTTGGTGCACGTAGGGATGCCTGGGTTTAAGTCTTGTGGGGCCTGCCGTCGCAATATGTTGGTGGCGGACCCCCACGATGTCTGCCTCTACTGCCTGGAGACCGCCCACGACTCCCGGTCCTGTCTGGACTGTCGGGCCATGGCCCCGAAGGCCTTGAGGGAGCGGCACTGGAAGCTGCTGGAGGTCCGGCACTCGTCCCGGCGCCGTTCCCGGTCCAGGGGCCGTTCCAGGGAATGCTCGCGGGGCCACAGTCATCGCTCCTCGGGCTCCAAGTCTTTACCCTCGGATTCGGGTAAGAGACGACACAAAAAGAAGTCGAAGAAGCGTGTTCGCTCTCCGACGTCCCCCCGTCGGTCCCCGGATGCGGACGAGGGGGACAGGGGTTCTGCCCCTGAGGCTCCTTCGGAGCTCGAGAGTCCCGCGGCCTACCCACCTTACACGGGTCCGTCGGCGACTCCCGCACAGGTGCAAGAATTTCTTGCTACCATGGCCCGCCTTTTTAGGCCTCGGGCTCCCGCCGGCGCGCCCTCGGGCCCCGCGGTCCCGTGTCAGGATCCTGTTGGACCGTCGGCGCCGCCGGCGGATCCAGCTTCGGCGCCACAGGATCCTGCGCCGTCGGCTCCGGCCCCGGCGCCACAACGTCCATCGCTGCCGGCTCCGGCCCCAGCGCCACCCTCGGCTCCGCCTCAGGCGCCGCAGTGGGTACCATTTGTCCCGCCCTTGCCCAGGTTCCCGGACCATTTTGCTCCTTCCTGGGATCCGCATTGGGACACGGCGCCGGTCCGGCCCCGGCCGGCGCCGTTCCCAACGCCGTTTGTCCCTTCCTCGGCTCCTGCCCTGCTGCCACGGTCGGTGCCACAGGCGGCGGAGGTGGAGGACGACTGGGAGGGGTCTGAGGACCCTCTTGCTTGTCAGTGTGACTCTGAGCAGGACAGATGTCTGTGACAGATCTCCATAAGATGTGCCTTTGGTATTTGGGTTCGTCACACGACTCCAAGGCCTGCGGCGACTGTGCCTAGATCAGAGGTCTTCAAACTTTTGTAGGTTAAGCCCCCCCAGCTGAATTTTTTTAGATGTTGGGCCCGCCCCCCACCACCTGACAGATATTTCTGGAATCTGGCACACTACATAAATCGACCACCACCCGCATATCCCGGGCCATATCCGGCAAATAATGTTCAACACAATAAGAGTGTTTAGTAAACTGCAGGTTTGTGAGTGGGTGTGGTTAAATGACAGAGGCTTTTTACACAGCTCAAAAACAATTTTCCAAGATAAAATGTGCGCAAATTGTTTTTACTAGGATGCTTTATTTTACACAAGACATAGATTGATAATAACACCACCAACATTAATGTGATAGGTGTGCCTATTTTTCGCCACAGAGACGGTCAATCTGTGGATGGATTTTTGCTACTGCCATACTCGGGCTGTGCTCCACATCCACTAATTTTACAGTGAATAATATCTGTGAAATCTTCCAATTTCTCATATGAGAGGGCCCGCTTTGATCTAAAAAAAACTTTTTTATGTTTGTTGCATGAAACAAACACATTTCTCTGCAAATAGTAATAGACTCTCCCACATCAATCACATTCAAAAGAAATGAAAAAAAAACGGTTTTCACAAGAATCTGTTTAGGAATTATTCAAGGCCATCAGGGCAAAAACAGAGCTGTCTCGATCAAGGGCCCCCCTGAAAGGCTGGATTGCAGTGCATGTAAATGTGTACTTTTGTACTTTAGGACGAAAACTTGATGGGGCACGACATGCCCATACTTGTGTACAGGGGCGCAACTAGACCCGAACTTCGGGAGGCTAACACTCCCAGCCAGGGCTGGCCATAGCACTGGTCGTACACAGTGCAACAGTATTTTTGGCACCCCCTCCCCCATTTCCTCCTTCTCCATGAATTCCCTCACTACCACTCACCAACAGTGCACCTCATTCTCTATAGCACCTTTCTGACAAACATTTCATTTTTTTATAGCACTACTCATAGTTTACTCACACTCAGTTCTTTGATCTGCATGGTACACACTCTTTGTAGCAGGCACATTATCCCTCTGCGCTGTGTGGGTGGCAGGAGTGCCCATGTGAGTGCACAGTGAGCGATGCATCAGTGTGAGAGTGAGGTGAGAGGATTGACTGCAGGGTGAGTGAGGTGAGCATATGAATTTGGGTGCGGATGTAGGTGCAGAGTGGGACGAATGAATGTATGGTTAGTGATGGGTTTATTTGAGTGAGATTGCAGATTGAGCAGTGAGGGGGATAGGCGAGTGAAGTGTCACATGAGTGCAGGTTGAGTAGTGTGCTCGTGTGACTGCAGGGTGAGGTACAGGGCGAACAGCGCAAGTGCATTTTCAGTGCAGAGTGATCACTGAATGCAGGTCGAGGTGGTGAATGCTGTGAGTTCATGTTGATCAGTGCGAGTGAATTGTGATCACTGAGTGCAGGGTGAGCATGAAACTGAAGGGCGAGAATGAGGAGAGAGTTGTCTGAATGCGGGGTGCATTCCCAGACACTTGAGGTAACTCAGCATGTTATTGATAGCGGCGTAGGGTTTCAGATATGTTAAACTATTGCTATTATGGCATTAACCAGGGATTGAGGGTGGAGGAAATAAATAATGTGCTGATCTTGCAACAAACTTCCAGTTTTATGATTAGGGTTGCCAGCTCATTATTTTGATGTCCCAGACGGTACACAAATAAGAAGTCACCTAAAGCTGTATTTTCAGTACTTATCTGTGCGTACTTTGAACAGCAAATATAAATTGAAAGCACTTTTAATTTTGTTCTAGGGCTGCCTGAATGATCCGTGATTGATAATTAAAGGGAACAAAGACAGAAAAGTCACATTACAAATGAATACATACTTCTTTATTTATAACCTGTATTTAGTGTCAAGACAAGCAGTTTGCAGGCTTTTTAACCCACACATGGCTGGCATTTTCTTTTGGCAACTTGAAGCCATTTTAGCCCTGTGGACGTTGTGTGCCTGCCTGTGTAATTTTAAAAGAAATGTGGTCTCTTTTCTGGGAAGAGGTGGGGTTAAATTCCTAGGGCTGAAATGATTCAGCTGCAGTGGGAGGCAAGGAGTCTCCTCTGCTATGAAACTGAACACGAAGGAACAGATAGTCCACAATGGACTGTCTGTTCGCTTTGCTTTAGCAGAGGAGACTCCTTGCCTCCCACGGCAGCTAAAGCATTTCAACTGTAGGAATTAACCAGCTCATTGGAAAAGAGATTGTTAGGGCAGTTTGAGCAAGGGTTCTGTTCTGGAAGGTTATTTCTTCTTCTGTGAGTTTGGTAGTTTTATCGGAATCAAGGTTTGCTGTGCTTGGAGAACGACAGAGGCACCTCCTGCAATTGTCTTTTATTATGGATTTGTAAACATTTTCCTGCATGCTGTCCACAAATTGTTCTGCTGTGCTCAGCCAGTGATAAGTTGTTGCTATTTTTATATGTTCTCCAGAAAAAAAGATCTCTAAAGCTCATGTCTCATTGCAGATTACTATGCAAAGGCAATATACCGGACTGTATCAGTTACACATATCTGGTGTTTAAAATTACTTATGGGTGTACATTCAGTGCCGTGATTGCTTTGGTTGTGCCCCCGTGTTTTGAAGTTTTATCACTTTGCTAGTCTAAGTAATGAGATCTGGAAGATGATTAGACTGCTCCAGGACGGTTAGCTCGTGAAATGAAAAAAGAATGAGCACGTCGTACCCCATCGATTTCCCCTCTCTCCCCCTCCCTCCAACCCTCCGTTACAGCTGAACCCCAGGCCAATTCCTCCCCAACCCCCCTTCGAAAAAGCCCTCTTACCTGCTGTAGATTTCATTTCAGCAAAGTCCTTCACAGCCAGGCGACGGTAAAATACAGGAAACAAAGAAGAAAAGGCAGCAAACAGTGGAATGCAGGAACTTTATGCACGCAAATTTCGCGGCACTTCCTGCAATCTCTGCTGCTGTCCCATCATTGGTGGAACGTCAGTGGTGACGTTCCTACCTGCTGATTAGCTGCTGCTCCGGAGGTCTCCTATCAAAAATCCCCATTTGAAATGGGTGACGACTTGCGATCGTAGCACAGTACAAGATAAACAAAGGTAGGATTTTACAGTGCAGTGCGTGCCCCCCCTGAGATGGTGTCACGCCCCCCCAGGGGGGCGCGCCCCACAGATAGAAGACGTCTGGCCTAGATGAACCAGAAGATTGCAAAAGTAACAATTGATGGACAGAATGCTGGACAATGCAAACATTCACCCCCAGTCACAAGGATCTGGGTTAAATTCATCATTCTTTTGCTCCCCGCACCACCCCAGTTTGGACCCAGCCATATGCAAATCAGTCTTGACCCTGTTCTTTGTGGTAACAGTCCAGCCCGAACTGCCAAGCCAGGTCCTCCCTGGACCGGAAACAAGCATCCTGGGACCGGTATCTGAAAGAGACACGTTGGTGATAGATTCCTTACCTTAGAATATCCCCAGGTGTCAGACTGGATCCGGAAAGTTTTGCTAGCAGTACCCCTGCGCGCCAGTAGGTGGCGTTGTGCGGCTCCGCGTCCGTCGCTGGCGTCGTAAGCGCCGAGATGACGTCACGGAGACTACTTAGGCGCCACCCATGCGCGCTGACGTCAGTTCTTTCTTTTTCCGCGCCAGTAAGCGCAGATCCGGTTAGAGCACGTACCTTAGTCACTTTTTGACTACCTTTTTTGAGACTTTGTCTCCTGTTGGTTTCCTTGGTGCACGTAGGGATGCCTGGATTTAAGTCTTGTGGGGCCTGCCGTCGCAATATGTTGGTGGCGGACCCCCACGATGTTTGCCTCTACTGCCTGGAGACCGACCACGACTCCCGGTCCTGTCGGGACTGTCGGGCCATGGCCCCGAAGGCCTTGAGGGAGCGGCACCGGAAGCTGCTGGAGGTCCGGCACTCGTCAGATCGCCGTTCCCGGTCTAGGGGCCGTTCCAGAGAATGCTCGCGGGGCCACAGTCATCGCTCCTCGGGCTCCAAGTCTTCACCCTCGGATTCGGGTAAGAGACGACAAAAAAAGTCAAAGAAGCGTGTTCGATCTCCGACGTCCCCCCGTCGGTCCCCGGATGCAGACGAGGGGGACAGGGGTTCTGCCCCTGCGGCTCCTTCGGAGCTCGAGAGTCCCGCGGCCTACCCACCTTACCCAGGTCCGTCGGCGACTTCCGCACAGGTGCAAGAATTTCTTGCTACCATGGACCGCCTTTTTAGGCCTCGGGCTCCCGCCGGCGCGCCCTCGGGCCCGCGGTCCCGTGTCAGGATCCTGTTGGGCCGCCGGCGGATCCAGCTTCGGCGCCACAGGATCCTGCGCCGTCGGCTCCGGCCACGGCGCCACAAGGTCCATCGCTGCCGGCTCCGGCGCCAGCGCCACCCTCGGCTCCGGCGCCGCAGTGGGTGCCATTTGTCCCGCCCTTGCCCAGGTTCCAGGACCATTTTGCTCCTACCTGGGATCCGCATTTGGACACGGCGCCGGTCTGGCCGGCTCCGTTCCCGGTGCAGGTTGTTCCTTCTCCGGCTCCTGCCCTACCGCCGCGGTCTGTGCCACAGGCGGCGGAGGTGGAGGACAACTGGGAGGGGTCCGAGGACCCTCTTGCTCGTCAGTGTGACTCTGAGCAGGACTGGGCGGATGATTTGGAGGATGCCGGCGACCTCGACGTCTCCTCTGACCCGGGGTTTGCCTCTCCCCCGCCTACCATGGAGGAGGGCGCCTCCTACACGATGGTGCTCCATCGGGCAGCAGAGGTTCTCAACCTTGATCTCCCGACGGTGGCCCTCAAAACTAACCTCCTCACTGAGGTGCTCCAGACGGCGTCCACTTCGTCGGAGCCCTTGCTGCCTTTTAATGACGCCCTCACTGACGTCTTGCTGGGCACTTGGTCGCGGCCAGCCACAGGGGCCCCTGTGGATAAGAACGTCGCCAGGCGTCATCGCCCGGCGCCCGGTGACCCTGCCTTTCTCACCACTCACCCTACGCCTGAGAGCCTGGTCATCCAAGCTTCGACGTCCCAGAGTGCCTTCCCCACGGCTCCGCCGGATAAGGACTCCAAGAAGCTGGAGCAGTTCGGCAAGCGGTTGTTCTCTTCCGCCAGCTTGGGGCTGCGGTCGGTGAACACCGCTTGCCTATTGGGCCGCTATTCCCACGCGGTGTGGGATACGGTTGCACAGGTGTTGCCTCAGTGTCCTGAAGAGACCCAAGCTGTGCTGTCCCAGGCTGTTGCCGAGGGTAAAGATGCAGCTAAGTTCGCCGTGTGGTTTGGACACCGCAGACTCGCTAGGTAGAGCGATTTCTACGACTGTGGCGCTTCATCGTCACGCCTGGCTGAGATCTACCGGGTTCTCGCCAGATGTCCAGAGCTCGCGGGGGACCACTTGGCGCTTCTCCAGCAGGAAGTCACAGCCCTCTTGGCCAAGGGGGCCATTGAGTGTGTTCCTGGGCCAGACGTAGGGAGTGGTTGTTATTCCCACTACTTTCTGGTCCCCAAGAAGGACAAGGGGGGCTTGCGCCCCATCTTGGACCTCCGGAACGTCAATCGCTTCCTCCGGAAGGAGAAGTTCAAGATGTTGACTCAGGCTCAGGTCTTGGCTGCCCTCGACCCTGGAGACTGGATGGTAGCGTTGGACTTGCAGGACGCCTATTTTCACATCCCCGTCCTGCCGGCCCACCGGTGTTACCTGCGGTTCCCGGTAGGCCAGGAGCATTTTCAGTTTGCCGTGCTCCCTTCGGCCTTACCAGCGCCCCTTGGGTGTTCACGAAGGTGATGACGGTGGTCGCAGCTCATCTGCGCAGGTCAGGGGTGTCAGTCTTCCCCTACCTCGACGACTGGTTGTTGAAGGCGGGCTCGCCCCAGGCAGTTGTCACCCACCTTCAGACTACGGCCGACCTCCTGCATTTGCTGGGGTTCTCCATTAACGTGCCGAAGTCGCACCAGAGTCCCTCTCAGAAGCTCCCCTTCATCGGAACGGTTCTGGATTCAACGCTGTTTCGGGTTTATCCTCCCGAGCAGCGAGTCTGGGATATTCAGGCTATGATTCCGATCTTTCAACCTCTATCCCGGGTTTCAGTCAGGATGACCCTCCGGCTCCTGGGCCTGCTGGCCTCCTGCATCCTGCTGGTGCAACATGCCAGATGGCATATGCGGGCTCTGCAGTGGGACCTGAAGTTCCAGTGGGCACAGCATCAGGGCGACCTGTCCGATCATGTCCAGATCTCGGAGGGCACTGCACGACAATTGCAGTGGTGGCTCACGAATCGCGATTGGGTCAATGGCAGATCCCTCTCCCTTCCCCAACCGGAGCACACAGTGGTGACGGATGCGTCCCTCCTGGGATGGGGTGGCCATTTGGGAGAGGCGGACATCAGAGGCCTCTGGTCTCCGGCGGAGTCCCGGCTCCATATCAATCTTTTGGAGCTTCGGGCGATCCGGCTTGCACTGAAGGCATTCCTTCCCTCTGTCGGGGGAAGTGTAGTGCAGGTGTTCACGGACAACACCACCGCCATGTGGTATTGCAACAAGCAGGGCGGGGTGGGGTCGTGGAACCTATGTCAGGAGGCTCTGCGCCTCTGGACTTGGCTGGAACGTCAAGGCATTACCTTGGTGATTCAACACCTGGCAGGTTCTCTGAACGCCAGGGCGGACGAACTCAGCCGCCGGTGCTTGATGGATCACGAATGGCGTCTGAACTCAGACGTGGCACAAGGTCTCTTTCTGCAGTGGGGAGATCCTTGGTTAGATCTATTCGCCACCGAAGAGAACGCGCAATGTCATCAGTTCTGCGCGTTGGAATTTCCAAGGCGGCACTCGCTCGGCGACGCTTTTCGTCGCAAGTAGAGTTGCGGTCTGTTGTACACCTTTCCACCTATACCACTTCTGCCCAGAGTGCTGAAGAAGATTCGGCGCGACCGGGCCCAAGTCATTCTTGTGGCTCCGGATTGGGCACGGAGATACTGGTATCCGAGCTACTCAACATGGCGCTCGATCCCCCGATACGACTGCCTCTTCGGGAGGATCTTCTGTCGCAGCAGCAGGGGACGGTCCTCCACCCGAACCTGTCCAGCCTCCACCTCCATGCGTGGAGATTGAGCGGCGACAGTTGACAGCTTTCGATATTCCTCCCGAAGTCTGTGATGTCATTCTGGCAGCCAGGCGGCCCTCCACTAAATCGGTATACGCCTGCAGGTGGAACAAGTTTGTGGCATGGTGCACAGCTAAGGCTGTGGATCCCCTTTCTGCCCCGCTTTCCGAGGTCCTTCTGTTCCTTCTTTCTTTGGCCCAGCAGGGCTCTGCTCTGGGCACTATCAAAGGTTATCTGTCGGCCATCTCTGCCTTTCTCCGGCTTCCAGATCAGCCTTCCTTGTTTAAATCTCCGGTTGTTAACCGTTTCCTGAAAGGCATTATGCACACGTTTCCTCCCGTGCCGTTCATTATGCCTCCAATGGGATTTAAATCTTGTCTTGACATATCTGATGTGCGCTCCCTTCGAGCCCCTTCATACCTGTCCTTTGCGTCTTCTCACTCTCAAGAAGGCTTTCCTGGTAGCTATCACCTCTGCCAGAAGAGTGAGTGAGCTCCAGGCTCTTTCTTCCAAACCTCCTTTCCGTTCATCCGGACAAGGTGGTTTTAAGGACCCGTCCTTCTTTCTTGCCAAAGGTTGTCACGCCCTTCCACATCGGGCAGACCATCACTTTGCCCACCTTCTTTCCGCCTCCGCATCCTTCCAAAGAGGAAGAGAGGCTTCACCGTCTGGACCCGAAACCTGTGCTCTCGTTCTATCTGAAGCGCACACAACAGTTCCCGGTGGATGACCAGCTCTTTGTTGGCTACGTGGGCGCCAAAAAAGGTCGGGCCGTGCACAAACGAACCATCTCTCGGTGGGTGATTCTGTGCATCAAAGCGTGTTACTCGTTGGCTAAGAAGGAGCCTCCTGTGGGGCTGCGTGCCCATTCTACCAGGGCGACGGCAGCCACCACTGCCTTGGGACGCGGCGTTCCCTTGCAGGATATTTGTCAGGCAGCTACGTGGGCCTCGCAGCACACGTTTACCAAGCATTACTGCCTTGACAGTCAGGTCCGGAGAGATGGCTTCTTTGGCCCTTCTGTTCTCCGTGACTTTCTGGTGTAATCCGTTCGCAGACCCGCAACCGGGGTTGGTATTGCTGGGGTATCTATTCTAAGGTAAGGAATCTATCACTAACGTGTCTCTTTCAGATGCACAAGTTACTACTTGTGTAACGATCTATCTGTAAGAGACATTAGTTAGTGATAGATTCCTTACCGCCCCACCCATCCTCCCCGTTCTGCGAACTGATTTCTAGGGTTAAGGTCATCCCTTTCAGGGCCCTAGTTTCATGGCACCAATGGTCAGTTTCTTGCATGGCTCTGCGTTCCTGGCGCGGAAAGTCGTGTACAGATCTCCGACGCCTTTCCAATTAAGAGGGGCACTAGACAGGGTTGTCCCCTGTCCCCGATGTTATTCTCTCTGGCGCTTGTGCCCTTAGCCTGCAAAATCCGCCAAAAACACGCTAATGCCGCTTTAAGGTTTAGACAGCGGCCACTCACTGTCTCCTACGTGGACGATATGATGCTGTACGTTCGTGAGCCAGCCACGTTTCTCCCGGCTCTGCTGCGTGAATATGTGGTATTTAAAAGGTATTCGGGCTGGGAATTAACTGGGCGAAATCCACAGTGTTCCCATTGACAGCTGGCACTCAGGAGACTGCATTGGATTTCCCACTATCCTGGTCAACTGACCCGGTGAAGTACTTGGGAATATGGATACATAGGGACCCGGAAGTGGTACTGACCATGAACTTTGTGCGGGCCATCACTAAAATCACAGAACAAATTACACGCTGGACCCGTTTGCCCCTCTCGCTTGCAGACAGAATTGCAGTAGTAAAAATGACTATATTGCCCAAGCTTTTATACCTATTTGTCAATATCCCAATACGATTCAATGTGGCACTCTTTAAAACACTCCCGTCCTGTCTACTGTCGCTTGTGTGGGCTGGAAAACAACCAAGATGTACTTGGAACACGCTAGCGCAACCGTTTAATCGGGGTGGGTTTGAGGCACCTGACCTGCGTTTACATTATGCGCTCAAGCGCAATTCGCGCACTATTGGTATTTCCCCCTGTGTTATCTTCCACACACCGCGGTTGAGGCAGACACGGCGCATCCGACCCCGCTATATGCCATGGTCTTGTTGGATGGGGAGGGAGCTGCCAGGAAGGAAATAAATTCGGTTAAGTGCACTGCCTGGGCGTGGAAGACTCTTGCCAAACGAGCTCGGCTGGAGTATATGTATGATCTAGCTTTACCGATCGCTGCGCACCCGGGCATCTCTGCTGCCCAGGAACAGGGAGCCTTGAGGGCATTGCGGATGGTAGGGGTCACTCAGCTCGGAGACGTGTACCTGAATGGTGTCTTCAAGTCTCTCGCAGAGTTCCAAGCGGGACAAACGTATAATGCAATGCTCGGTTTTACAATTGCAAGGGTGCGCCACGCGGTTCGGTCCATATACCCTGAGTTTCCTACAGAGCCAAAAACCCTGAGGGCATTACAAGTTGTGCTGGCTGGGGAGGAGTGCAGGGGACTGATCACTAGATTGTATATTGCTTCCCAGAGAGAGAATGAGTTGACGGATCCCCCTCCGCTTAAAAAATAAATGGAATGTCGTGCTTGAGTCCCCATGGACGCTGGAAAACTGGGAGTTCTGCTGTGAATTGACTGGTCGCCTGACTTTGATTTGCAATCTCCGTATTTATACATTTTAAATATTTACACCAGTTATACTACACTCCCAGCCAATTAAAGAAATTTGGGTTGAGGGAAAATGCAAGATGTATAAGATGTGGGCCAGATGAAGCGGATTTCATGCATCTGGCGTGGGGTTGTGCTATAATATATGCTTTTTGGCAGCGTGTTGTACAGGTGCTCACTGAAATAACTCTTGAAAGAATTGCATGCACTCCTGAACTGTGCTTGCTCAGCATGGTAAAGAAGCTTAAACCCTGCAATAGGCGTATTGTCGCAATATCCACCCTGTTTGCAAAACGCGCCGTCGCAATGCACTGGGGTGCTAAGACAGGCCCCACTATCCTGAAATGGATTCGAGACTTGGTGTATTGTAAAGAGCAAATGGGGATTTATGCAGAAGAGCTACCTGTCAATAAATAACAACACACACTTCTCCCTAATACATACTTTCAGGCAAGGTAGTATATCCAGAAATACACATGTCCCATAGACCAGTTATTTATCAAAATTTATTATCAAAAAATATATAGATCATTTTTGTAAATTGATTTTTAGATATCACAAATATATATAAAAATATCATGAGAACTTCAACATTGGAGGAGCCCCATAGATAGGATGAGGAACAGTGAATGCGATGTACACATCAGCAAGAAAAAGAAGGAAAGTAATGTGACACAAGCAAAGACAGTACATATTCTTAGATACAGATAAGCCAAAACTGGACACAAAATCATGAAAACACACAATTACATACATACAAGCAATTTACAATACACAATTCTCAACATAAAATACATAGGAAGAAGAAATGCGCTGACGCGCGTTTCGGAAAGGTGATGTACACAACAGATTCCTTCATCAGGGCGCTGAGAGAACCAATAAATCAGTGGCCACAGGCCATCTGTGTGTCCTACACTGGAGATGGATATACAGTGTAAGGGGCTCGGTATCAATTTAAGTTTTGAACAGGTCTGCTTTCTACAGAGAAGCATATGATGATGGTTGCGATAGACACGGCATCACAATGTGGAAAAGAAGCACAACGCTAGTGGCCAATCGGGAAAACGGACCAACTCCTGCATATAAGATAGGGTACTCGGTCCCATGGTATGTGTAAAAAAGTATGCCCCAGCCGGGGCTTACACTGACTCAGTGTGGTCAGAGTACTATGAAGTTCACCAGCTCAGTGGCAGTGGGTATCCATCCTTATTTGATTTGACTCGAATCAACGTAGTCTTCCTAATGACTCTAACCAGGGGGCCGGTCTGCGATATCCGTAATGCGTCGGCTACCTGTCACCTCAAGACCAAAAGACTTTTGGACGCCGCTTTCTATGTTTCTGCTCGAAAACCCGGACTTGCGCTGAACTCAAGGAACAATTGCTTAGACCGGTATAACAACATAAGCTAGATTATATAAAACCACGGAGGCAGAATTGTGTTATGTAAATTGTGCACATGCTTGAAATGCTGTACTTGCTGAATGGGGAAAGTTGGGGTGGGGGTGGGGCTGGGGCTGATTTATGGTATTAAGAAAATTGTTTGCACCTTTCACTGTACAATGTATGTTTACAGGGTTAGCCCTTCGGAACTCTGTATATTGTATTTTGCAAACTGACAAAATAAAAAAAATTAAAATAAAATAAACTTTCAACCGCACTGGAAAAATTTCCAACCACCTTCTCCAATGGCAAACCATTACAACGGACAAGTGGGTCCTACATCTGATAAAATTTGGATACACACTGGAGTTTATCCAAAGACCACCTACAACCCCGCCACAGCCTTTTCACCAAAAACGCCTCACATCTTAAAGAGACACGTTAGTGACAGATTCCTTACCTTAGAATATCCCCAGGCGTCAGGCTGGATCCGGAAAGTTTTTGCGTAGCAGTACCCTTGCGCGTCGGTAGGCGGCGTCGTGCGGCTCCGCGTCCGTCGTCGGCGTCGTGATCGCCGGGATGACGTCGCGGGCAGTACTTAGGCGCCGCCCCTGCGCGCTGACGTCAGTTCTTCTTTTTCCGCGCCAGTAAGCGCAGATCCGGGAAGAGCAGTGCCCTAGTCACTTTTTGACTATCTTTTTTGGTGAATTTTTTCACTGTTTCTTCAACGAGTCTTCACGACTCCTAAGGTGTCGTAGGGATGCCCGGCTTTAAGCCCTGCGAGGAATGTGGTCGCATGATGTCGATCACGGACCCGCACCTCGAGTGTCTCTTTTGTCTCGGCCGAGACCACGACACGAAGTCGTGTCCTGACTGCCGGAAACTTCATCCTAAGGCTTTGCGAGAGCGGTCTCGAAAGCTCCTCGAAGTCCTGCATTCGGCTCCGCGCCGCACCAAGCCCCGGTCCCGGGAGAGGTCGAGGGGCCGGACGCGGAGTCCCCGCCGTTCGTCGGATTCAAAGTCTTCGCGCTCCTCCGGTAAGTCGAAGCACAAGAAGTCTAAGCGGCGTCATCGCTCTAAGACTTCGCCTCGCCGGTCTCGCGACTCGGCTGAGGTCCCTGTCGGCACCGTCCCCGCCGCCCCGGACGTGCCTGTCGAGTTACCCCCGCAGTACCCGCCCTACCCGGGCTCGGGGGCGACTCCGGCCGATATACAGGAATTCCTGTCGGCCATGGCCCGCCTCTTCGGGCCTCAAGGTCCCTCCGGTGCGCCTTCGGGCCCCGCGGGCCCTGATGGGGTTGCTCCGGCGCCGCCGCCGACTCCGGTCCCGGCGTCGCCTGTCCCACCAGCCTTCGTCCCGGCCTCGGCTCCGGCCCCGGCCTCGACCCCGGCTCCGGTGGTACCGCAACCCCCATCGACGCCGGTTGACCTAACCACGCCTCCGCCGATGTCCCCGGTGCCGTTTCCGACGCCGTCCGGGGCTCCGGGCGGCGTCGTTCCCCGGTTCTCTCCGGGTCCGGACATGGAGCCGGATCGGCGCCGCCCGACGCCGTTTCCGGCGCCGATGAGACCTTGGGTCCCTGATGTCCCTCCTCCTCCATATTTTCAACCTGAGGAGGACCAGGAGAGCTGGGAGGGGTCTGAGGACCCTCTCACACAACAGTGCGAGTTTGACCCGGACTGGGTTGAGGAACTTGGGGATGCCAGTGGTCTGGATACCTCCCCTGACTCTGGCATGCTGTCTCCTCCCGTGGCAACGGAGGAGGGGGCTAATTTTGCAACGGTGTTGCGTAGAGCTGCTGGAGCCTTAAATCTCCAGTTGCCTACAGTGGTCGTCAGGTCTAACATCCTGACTGAAGTGCTTCAGCCGGCGGCCTCCTCTGCGGAGACTGTGCTGCCGTTCAACGAGGCACTGACTGACGTTCTTTGGGTGCCTGGTCCAAACCCACCACAGGGGCTCCTGTGGATAGGAACGTGGCCCGACGCCATCGCCCTGCTCCGGGCGACCCCCTGTTTCTCTCCCAACACCCTACCCCTGAGAGCTTGGTTGTCCAAGCCTCTGCCTCCCAAACCGCCTTCCCTACCGCCCTCCGGATAGGGAATCCAAGCGCCTGGATCACTTTGGGAAGAAGGCTTTCTCTTCCTCCAGTGCTGGCTTGCGGTCTGTTAATACCGCTTGCCTCTTGGGCCGATACACCCACTCCCTGTGGGATTCGGTGGCAACTGTTTTGCCGCAGTGTTCTGAGGAGGTCCAGACACTGCTTACCCGCGCCATTGCGGAAGGGCGTGATGCGGCTAAATATACCATCCGCTGTGGCCTTGATACCGCCGACTCGCTGGGCAGATCGCTTGCAACGACGGTGGCGCTGCGTCGCCACGCCTGGCTGAGAACCACTGGTTTTTCAGGGATGTCCAGAATACACTCATGGACATGCCCTTTGATGGAGTCGGTCTTTTTGGTTCGAAGGCAGACCATGCGCTGGAGCGTTTCAAGGACTCACGGGCTACTGCTAAGTCCCTGGGCCTTGCTGTTGTGCGCCCTCCGCTCACGTCTGCTTTTCGCCCCTTTCGTGGCCACGGAAGGGGCGCCCAGTCACGTCCACAGCCCGGCCAACGGCCCGCGCAGCAAGCGCCTTCGCGTGGCCGAGGACGTGGATACCGCCGTGGCGGTTCGGGCAACCAGCGTGCGGGTCAGGCCACCACCTCCAACCCGTCCGCGGCCTCCAAGCCCTCCTAGTCCCTCCTTTCAGGTGCACAGTACGCCAGTCGGGGCAGGGTCCGCCATCACCTTCACCGCTGGCGTCCCATCACCTCGGACAGGTGGGTCTTGGACATTGTCCGAAGGGGCTACTCCCTCCCCTTCGAGACCACCCCCCAGCCATGCCACCTCAATTCCACCGCATGTCAGGGGATCACTTGGTGCTTCTACAGAAGGAAGTCACGGCCCTCTTGGCCAAGAGGGCCATCGAGCATGTTCCGACCCCAGAAGTAGGGCGTGGTTGCTACTCCCACTACTTTCTGGTGCCCAAAAGGGACAAGGAGGACATGCGTCCTATCTTGGACCTCCGGAACGTCAATCGCTTCCTCCGGAAGGAGAAGTTCAAGATGCTCACCCTAGCTCAGGTCTTGACTGCCCTCGACCCCGGAGACTGGTTGGTAGCGTTGGACTTGCAGGACGCCTATTTCCACATCCCCGTCCTGCCGGCCCAACGGCGTTACCTTCGGTTCACGGTAGGCCTCGAGCATTTTCAGTTCACCGTGCTCCCCTTTGGCCTTACCAGTGCCCCTCGGGTGTTCACGAAAGTGATGGCGGTGGTCGCAGCTCATCTGCGCCGGGCAGGGGTTTCAGTCTTCCCCTACCTCGACGACTGGCTGCTGAAGGCGGGCTCGTCCCAGGCAGTCGTCTCCCACCTCCAGACTACGGCCGAACTCCTGCACTCGCTGGGGTTCTCCATCAATGTGCCGAAGTCGCATCTGATTCCTTCTCCACAGCTCCTTTTCATCGGAGCAGTTCTGGACACGACGCAGTTTCGGGCCTATCCTCCCGAACGGCGAGTCCGGGATATTCAGGCTATGATTCCGATCTTTCAGCCTTTATCCTGGGTTTCGGTACGGATGACCCTGAGGCTGCTGGGCCTCATGGCCTCCTGCATCCTGCTGGTCAATCATGCCAGATGGCATATGCGGGCTCTGCAGTGGGACCTGAAGTTCCAGTGGGCGCAGCACCAGGGCAACCTGTCCGATCACGTCCAGATCTCGGAGGGGACTGCAACACAGTTGCAGTGGTGGCTCTCGAACCGGCAATGGGTCATGGGCAGATCCCTCTCCCTTCCCCAGCCAGAGCATACAGTTGTGACGGACGCGTCCCTTCTGGGATGGGGCGGTCACATGGGAGAGGCGGAGATCCGAGGCCTCTGGTCTCCGGCGGAGTCCCGGCTCCATATCAACCATCTGGAGCTCCGGGCGATCCGACTTGCACTCAAGGCATTCCTTCCCTCTGTCAAAGGGAAGGTAGTGCAGGTGTTCACCGACAACACCACCGCCATGTGGTACTGCAACAAACAGGGCGGGGTGGGGTCGTGGACCCTTTGTCAGGAGGCTCTGCGCCTCTGGACATGGCTGGAACATCAGGGCATGTTCCTGATGGTTCAACACCTGGCAGGTTCCCTGAACGCCAGGGCGGACGAACCCAGCCGCAGGTGCATGATGGATCACGAATGGCGTCTTCACTCGGAAGTGGCGCAAGGACTCTTTCTACAGTGGGGAGAGCCTTGGTTAGATCTATTCGCCATCGAAGAGAACGCGCAATGTCATCAGTTCTGCGCGTTGGAATTTTCAAGGCGGCACTCGCTCGGCGACGCTTTTCGTCACGAGTGGAGTTGCGGTCTATTGTACGCCTTTCCGCCTATACCACTTCTACCCAGAGTGTTGAAGAAGATTCGGCACGACCGGGCCCAAGTCATTCTTGTGGCTCCGGACTGGGCTCGAAGAGTTTGGTATCCCGAGCTACTCAGTATGAGCGTAGATCCCCCGATCCGTCTGCCTCTTCGGGAGGATCTTCTGTCGCAGCAGCAGGGGACGGTCCTCCACCCGAACCTGTCCAGTCTACACCTGCTTGCGTGGAGATTGAGCGGCGGCAGTTGATTCCTTTCGACTTGCCTCCCGAAGTTTGTGATGTGATTCTGGCAGTCAGGCGTCCCTCCACTAAGGTGGTATACGCCTGCAGGTGGAACAAATTTGTGGCATGGTGCACAGCAAAGGCTGTGAACCCCCTTTCTGCCCCTCTTTCTGAGGTCCTTCTGTTCCTTCTTTCTCTGGCCCAACAGGATTCTGCCCTGGGTACCATCAAGGGTTATCTCTGTGCTATCTCGGCCTTCCTCAGGCTCCCTGATCAGCCCTCCCTTTTCAAGTCCCCTGTTGTTAACAGGTTCTTAAAAGGCATTACACACCTCTTTCCTCCTGTTCCATTTGTGATGCCTCAGTGGGACTTGAACTTGGTTCTTACCTTTTTAATGTGCGCTCCCTTTGAGCCTCTGCATAACTGTCCTCTTCGTCTTCTGACTCTAAAGACAGCCTTCCTGGTGGCCATCACCTCCGCTCGGCGGGTGAGTGAGCTCCAGGCTTTATCTTGCAAACCTCCCTTTCTGTCTGTTCATCCAGACAAGGTTGTTCTTCGGACGCGTCCGTCCTTCTTGCCAAAGGTGGTTACTGCCTTTCACATTGGGCAGACCATCACTTTGCCTACCTTCTTTCCGCCTCCGCATCCTTCCAGAGAGGAAGAGAGGCTCCACCGTCTGGACCCAAAACGTGCGCTCTCCTTCTATATCGACCGCACAAAACACTTCCGGGTGGATGACCAGCTCTTTGTTGGCTACGTGGGCGCCAAAAAGGTCGGGCGGTGCACAAACGAACCATCTCCCGCTGGGTTACCTTGTGCATCAAGACCTGCTATTCTTTGGCTAAGAAGGAGCCTCCTGTTGGGCTGCGTGCCCATTCCACCAGGGCAACGGCTGCTACCACGGCCTTGGGCCGCGGTGTTCCGCTGCCGGTTATTTGTCAGGCAGCTACGTGGGCCTCGCTGCACACGTTTACAAAGCATTACTGCCTTGACAGTCAGGTCCGGAGGGACGGCTTCTTTGGCCGTTCTGTCCTCCAGGACTTCCTTGTCTGATCTTTGTTCGCAGACCCACCACCGGGTTGGTATTGCTGGGGTATCTATTCTAAGGTAAGGAATCTGTCACTAACGTGTCTCTTTCAGATGCACAAGTTACTAACTTGTGTAACGATATATCTGTAAGAGACAGTAGTTAGTGACAGATTCCTTACCGCCCCACCCATCCTCCCCGTTCTGCGAACTGATTTCTAGGGTTAAGGACATCCCTTTCAGGGCCCTAGTATTTTTCAGACACCTATGTCAGCTTCTTGCATGGCTCTGCGTTCCTGGCGCGGAAAGTCGTGTACAGAACTGACGTCAGCGCGCAGGGGCGGCGCCTAAGTACTGCCCGCGACGTCATCCCGGCGATCACGACTCCAACGACGGACGCGGAGCCGCACGACGCCGCCTACCGACGCGCAAGGGTACTGCTACGCAAAAACTTTTCCGGATCCAGCCTGACGCCTGGGGATATTCTAAGGTAAGGAATCTGTCACTAACTACTGTCTCTTACAGATATATCGTTACACAAGTTAGTAACTTGTGCGACAGAGGTGTTTCAACCTGCGGCTTCCACTTCCGAACCCCTATTGCCCTTCAATGAAGCCCTCACTGACGTCCTTCTGGGCACCTGGTCCAAGCACAACACAGGGACTCCTGTGGAAAGGACGAACGCCTGGCCCCAGGCGATCCAGTTTACCTTACCCAACACGCTTCCCCCAAGAGCTTGGTGGTCCAAACCTCTTCCTCCAAGGACTATTCCCTTCTGCTCCCCCAAATTGGGAATTCAAGAAGCTGGATCACCTTGGGAAGCGCATGTTCTCTTCATCCAGCTTAGCATTGCGGTCCGTGAATACCGCATGTCTCTTGGGCCGATACTCCCACACCATCTGGGATACGGTTGTGCAAGTGCTACCTCAGTGCCCGGAGGAAGACCGGGCCATTCTCACCCAGGTAGTGGCGAGTGGAGCGATGCAGCCAAATTAACAATAAGATGTGGACTGGATACTCACTTGGCAGAACGATTGCCACTTCGGTAGCCCTTTGGCGCTACGCCTGGTTGAGGAAATCTGGCTTTTCAGGGGATGTCCAGTCTACCTTGATGGACATGCCCTTTCATGGCCTTTGCCTTTTTGGTGACAAAGCAGACTCGATGCTGGAGCGCTTTAAAGATTCTCGGGCTAAGGCCAGATCTTTGGGCCTCGCTCCGCCTTCTCGTCCACTCCAGTCTGCTTTTCTTCCCTTTCGTGGCTACGGAAGGGACACCCAGCCACGTCCGGCCCAGTCTAGCCACCGGTTCACGCAAGCTGCCCAGCCTCTACGTGGCAGCAATCTCGCGGGTCTGGGAGCCAGCGGGCTGGCGGAGCTACTTAGACGCGCCCATGCGCGCTGACGTCAGTTCTTTCTTTTTCTGCGCCAGCAAGCGCAGATCCGAGAGAGAGCGGTACTCCTAGTTAATATTTTAACTTGGTTTCTGAGAACTTGTTTCTCTTGTTTTGTCGAGTACTCGACTCCTGGTGCAGTAGGGAGGCCCGGGTTTAAGTCCTGTAGGACCTGCCGTCGGAACATGTCGGTGGCGGACCCGCACAACGTGTGTCTCTTCTGCTTGGGGCACGCCCATGACCCCGAGGCGTGCCCCGATTGTCGGGCCATGGCACCGAAAGCTTTACGGGAGCGTTCCCGAAAGTTGTTGGAGGCCGACACCATCGTTCGGAATCGGGGTCAGGTAAGTCACAGCGCCATATGAAGTCGAAGAAGCGACGTCGCTCTTCGTCTACCCCTCACCGGTCGCGGGACACGGTGGAGGGGGCGGGTGGTCACTCCCCCACGGCTCCAATGGAGCCTCCGTTGTTGCCTGCGGCCTGCCCGCCTTTCCAGGACCCGCACGCGACTCCGGAAGAAATACAGGTCTTTCTGTCGGCCATGGGCCGTTTATTTGCCCCATCGGGTCCCTCCGGCGCGCCTTCGGGCCCCGTGAACCCGTTGGGTGGTTCTGCCCCCGTGCCGCCGCCTTTGGCCCCGGCTACGCCGGCAAGATACCCTGGAGCGCCGCCGGCCTCAGCTCCGCCGTTGGCTCCTGCCGCGGCGCCGCCGCTGCTGGCTCCGGCCTCAGCACCGCCACTGGCTTCCACCTCGGCGCCGCAGATGGCTCCAGCCACGGCGCCATTGCCTCCACAGCCTGGCTACGTCGAGCCTGGATTGGCCTCTTCTCCAGGATAACAACGGCAAACACTGGGAGGGGTCTGAGGACCCTCTCACAGCTCAGTGTGAGGATGAATCAGGGGGATGACACTGGGGAGGATCCAGGCAATCTGGATTTTTCTCTGGTAAACTGTTCTCCTTCTTCCGTGGCTACGGAATAGGTTGGAATATTTTATGTGGTGTTACATGGGGCGGCTGGGGCTCTTCACCTCGAGCTCCCGACAGTGCCTATCAGCACCAATCTCCTCTGAAGTGTTGCACACAATGGCCTCCTCGGCGGAGCCGTTACTGCACCTTTCACAACGCACTTCCAGACGTTTCTTTACACGCCTGGTCCAAACCTAACACAGGGGCTCTTGTGGGCGACCCCAGTTTCCTCACTCAACACCCAACGCCGGGGTGTCTGGGTGTCCAGGCCTCTGCCTCTCCAAGCGCTAGAGCAGTTGGAGAAACAGATCTTCCACTTCCGCCAGTTAGACTGCGGTCGGTGACTGCTGCTTGCCTTTTGGGTCGCTGTTCCCACACTGTGTGGGACGCAGTGGTGTCGGTGCTGCCTCACTGTCCGGCGGAGGCTCGGGCGGTGCTTTCCCAAGCCATTACCGAGGGGAGAGATGCGGCATAATTCATTATCCGTTGTGGCGCTGAGTCCCTCGCCTGGGCAAATTCCACAAAAGTGGCACTCCGCCGTTAAGCCTGGCTCAGAAGGCTTCTCAGGAAATTTCAGGACCACCTTGTTAGGCATGTCCTTTTGATGGCACACACTTCCTTGGTGACAAAGCGCATTGCGCGTTGGCACGCTTTAAGGACTGCCGGGCAACGGCCCAGTCCTTGGGCCTTTCCGCCACGCGCAGTCTCAGCGCAGCCACAGACGGGGGTCCCCCTGCGCTGGGTCACGGGGCCAGCGGGCGGGTTAGTCCACCACTGCCCCGGTCGCCACAGCCTCCAAACCTTCTTAGTCCGGTGTTTCAGGCCCACCTCACGCCAGTGGGCGGCAGGATTTACCATCGCCTCCTCCACTGGCGCACCGTCACTTCGGACAAGTGGGTTCTGCAGATAGTCCGAAAGGGCTCCTCCCTCCCCTTCGAGACTACCCCTCCAACCATGCCTACTCCGTTCCACCGCATGTCGGGGGCTCACTTCGAACTTCTCCAGCAGGAAGTTGAGGCTCTCTTAGTCACGGGGGCCATCGAGCGCGTTCCAACACCCACAGTGGGTCGTGATTGTCATTTCCCACTACTTCTTGCTTCCAAAGAAGGACACAGGTATGCGTCCTCTCTTAGCCCTCCGGAATGTCAATCGCTTCCTCGGGACGGAGAGGTCCAGTATGCTGATTTCCCCTAAGGCGCTCCTCTTCATCGTAGCGGTTCTGGACACGGCGCAATTTCGGGTTTCTCCTCCCAAAATGCGAGTCTGGGACATTCGGGCTATGATTCCGATCTTTCAGCCCTTGTCCTGGGTTTCGGTCAAAACCACACTGAGGCTGCTGGGCCTCATCGCATCCTGCATCTTGCTGATCCCTCAATCCAATTGATGTATGCGGGCTCTGCGGTGGGACCTAAAGTTCCAGTGAACGCAGCATTAGGGACACCTGTCCTTCTACGTCTGGATCTCGGAGGGCACTGCACAACACTTGCAGTGGTGGCTCCCGAACCAGCGTTGGGTCAGCGGCAGATCCCTCTCCCTTCCCCAACCGGAGCACACAGTGGTGACGGACGCGTCCCTCCTGGGATGGGCGGCCACATGGGAGAGGCGGAGATCAGAGGCCTCTGGTCTCCAGCGGAGTCCAAGCTCCATATCAACCTTTTGGAGCTCAGGGCGATCCGACTTGCACTGAAAGCATTCCTTCCCTCTGTCAAAGGGAGAGTAGTGCAGGTGTTCACGGACAACACCATCGCAATGTGGTACTGCAACAAGCAGGGCGGGGTGGGGTCTTGGACCCTATGTCAGGAGGCTCTGCGCCTCTGGACATGGCTGGAACATCACGGCATTACCTTGGTGGTTCAACACCTGGCGGGTTCTCTGAACGCCAGGGCGGACGAACTCAGCCGCAGGTGCATGATGGATCACGAATGGCGTCTGAACTCGGACATGGCGCAAGGTCTCTTTCAGCAGTGGGGAGAGCCTTGGTTAGATCTATTCGCCACAGAAGAGAACGCGCAATGTCATCAGTTCTGCGCGTTGGAATTTCCAAGGCGGCACTCGCTCGGCGACGCTTTTCGTCGCGAGTGGAGTTGAGGTCTATTGTACGCCTTTCCGCCTATACCACTTCTGCCCAGAGTACTGAAGAAGATTCGGCGCGACCGGGCCCAAGTCATCCTTGTGGCTCCGGATTGGGCACGAAGATACTGGTATCCCGAGCTACTCAGCATGGCGATCGATCCCCCGATCCGACTACCTCTTCGGGAGGATCTTCTGTGGCAGCAGCAGGGGACGGTCCTCCACCCGAACCTGTCCAGCCTCCACCTCCATGCGTGGAGATTGAGCGGCAGCAGTTGATTCCTTTCGACTTGCCTCCCGAAGTTTGTGATGTGATTCTGGCAGCCAGGCGTCCCTCCACTAAGGTGGTATACGCCTGCAGGTGGAACAAATTTGTGGCATGGTGCACAGCGAAGGCTGTGGATCACCTCTCTGGCCCTCTTTCTGAGGTTCTTCTGTTCCTTCTATCCTTGGCCCAGCAGGGCTCTGCTCTGGGCACTATCAAAGGTTATCTTTCGGCCATCTCCGCCTTTCTACGGCTTCCAGATCAGCCTTCTCTTTTTAAGTCCCCAGTTGTTACCCGTTTCCTCAAGGGCATTACGCACACATTTCCTCCCGTGCCGTTCATAATACCTCAATGGGACTTAAATCTTGTCTTGACATACCTGATGTGCGCTCCCTTCGAGCCCCATCATCACTGTCCTTTGCGTCTTCTCACTCTCAAGTCGGCTTTCCTGGTAGCTATCACCTCTGCCAGAAGAGTGAGTGAGCTCCAGGCTCTTTCTTCCAAACCTCCTTTCCTTTCTGTTCATCCGGACAAGGTGGTTTTAAGGACCCGTCCTTCTTTCTTGCCAAAGGTTGTCACGCCCTTTCACATCGGGCAGACCATCACTTTGCCCACCTTCTTTCCGCCTCTGCATCCTTCAAAAGAGGAAGAGAGGCTTCACCATCTGGACCCAAAACGTGTGCTCTCGTTCTATCTGAAGGGCACACAACAGTTCCGGGTGGATGACCAACTCTTTGTTGGCTACGTGGGCGCCAAAAAAGGTCGGGCCGTGCACAAACGAACCATCTCTCGGTGGGTTGTTCTGTGCATAAAAGCATGTTACTCGTTGGCCAAGAGGGAGCCTCCTGTGGGGCTGCGTGCCCATTCGACCAGGGCAACGGCAGCCACTACTGCCTTGGGACGCGGCGTTCCCTTGCAGGACATTTGTCAGGCAGCTACGTGGGCCTCGCTGCACACGTTTACCAAGCATTACTGCCTTGACAGTCAAGTCCGGAGAGACGGCTTCTTTGGCCGTTCTGTTCTCCGTGACTTTCTGGTGTAATCTTGTTCGCAGACCCACCACCTGGGTTGGTATTGCTGGGGTATCTATTCTAAGGTAAGGAATCTATCACTAACATGTCTCTTTCAGATGCACAAGTTACTACTTGTGTAACGATATATCTGTAAGAGACATTAGTTAGTGATAGATTCCTTACCGCCCCACCCATCCTCCCCATTCTGCCAATTGATTTCTAGGGTTAAGGTCATCCCTTTCAGGGCCCTAGTTTCATGGCACCAGTGGTCAGTTTCTTGCATGGCTCTGCGTTCCTGGCGCGGAAAGTCGTGTACAGAACTGACATCAGCGCGCATGGGTGGCGCCTAAGTAGTCTCCGTGACGTCATCTCGGCGCTTACGACGCCAGCGACGGACGCGGAGCCGCACGACGCCACCTACCGACGCGCAGGGGTACTGCTGACGAAAAACTTTCCGGATCCAGTCTGACGCCTGGGGATATTCTAAGGTAAGGAATCTATCACTAACTAATGTCTCTTACAGATATATCGTTACACAAGTAGTAACTTGTGCACCAGGTTGTTCACTTTTAAATTGTAAATGATAAACATTCAACGCTCACTCTTTGTGCCTTTTTAACCCTCTTTCTCATCCATAATTTGATTAACAGAGCAGCAGAGACTTAAGAACACAACAACATTTTAAACAATATTAGTTAATATGAGATTGTATGCTTGCAGGTGCCATACCCTGGACATTCAACCAGTTATTTTTCACTTTATTAACACAGTGCTTGTTTGCATGTGCATTCCAGGCTGTGAACAAACTGGCTGAAATAATGAATCGGAAAGACTTCAAACTCGACAAAAAGAAGGCTAGCTCACAGGATTTAAGGAAAAAAGAGAAAGAGAACAAAAAACTACAGCTTGATCTGAACCAAGAAAAAGAGAAGTTTAATCAGATGGTGTCGAAGTATCAGAAAGAAGTCAATGATATGCAAGCGGTAAGCCATGAAGCATTTTTCAGTATTATGGCAACCTAAAAGAGAAAAACAATTATTTAAATATGTTACTGGTGGGATTAATGTCCATAAAAATCAGCTGCTTTTCGTGTTTACACAAAATCAGCAGGCATAAAAACGTATCTTGCTAACAGATGATTGCAACATTTATTTTCCTTACCATTGTTTTGTTGCTAAGTGTTATCCTTGCAGTATTTCATTGGCAATTACTAACTTGTTATAATATGCTTAATTAGTTAGCTCTATATGGCTCTGTGTCATCATATGCCTGATTCTCATCACACAGTGTTGTAAGATTATACAGATGCAAACAGTAGTGAATTCTTCCTGCGCTTCATAGATTTTGGCCTTATCTGATTTTTGGCCTCTCTTCCCCTTACGTTCACACTTTGGACCTAATTCCTAGTTGTGTTGAATGGCAGAATTGCACCCTGTAAAACCATTTGTTTTTCTACTCAGATTTTTCACCTGCTGAAAGGTCCAAGAATCTAGAAAAACATGTGGCAGATGGCATGTTAATTCTGGTTTCTGCATGTTATTCCTCATCTCGGCTTCAAACTCATAATGGCTGTTAAATGGTGTGGTTGATACCAGCCGGAATGTGTCTCAATGTCCCTAGTACTCAGGATGGGAGGCCTTCGTGTGATGTCTGGATATCGCCTAACACCTTTTGCCAGTATGAGGCTCATTGCCATCAGGTACGTTTTTTCCATTTCCCAAAAACCCCAAAGATCAGCAAACTACTGCTAAGCAACCTCTCACTGGGATTCTTCCTCAGGCAGTGAATTTACTGGTATCCATTGTGTGTTAGGGTGAGCATAGAGATCAGTCATCCTGTTGCCTAAACAGAGTCTCTGGCTCAGCTCTACAAGGTTGGCATTCACAACTACAGGTGACATGAACTTAGTGCAATGCACCAAAGCATGAATGTGAAAGACAATTTTTGTAGCCCCCCAGAATTCCACCCAATACATTGTTGAAGTGGCATCAATGATTTTGGGTTACTAACCGTCCCTAAACAGGGATTTACGGATGCTGTGGTGATCAGAAACAGCCCTTTTTCGTTCTCTTCAATCACATACACACAAGATGCGCTAAAAAAAAGACCCTTTAACTAAAAAGTGCATTTATTTCAACAGGTGCACCCTGTTGATCAACACATCTAAAATAACCAAACCGAATGCGATTAAAACAGCACAAATGCACATTGCAAACAACGAGAATAAAGTGAACATTTCTACCATGATTAAAAATGTCCTCTAGCATCCTAAAACCTTCTATGCGCTATGCCAAAGGAGCATGGAGAGTAGAAATAACTTGGCTAGATTTTCTTAGGAGGATGATCGCACTGCAAACCTGTTTACAGCAGATTGATGTAATTATCAGGAGTTAAGGAGGCTGTGTCCCCTGCGAAAGGCAAACACATTCAACATCAGCTTCTCCCAGGCTCAGTCTCGATATCTGCTGTTAGTAGAAAGTACGATACAGCAACATCTCTGGTAAGCAGAATCTTCTCTGGCAGAATCTTGCTCTTATAATCAGGGGTGAACGACCTCCTAACAAGGTTCCTCCTTTTATATTGCATCTTATCTAAGATGGAATTTCCAAATTTATTCTAGGAATGTTTGATATAGCCAGTGAGTGCCAAGATGCTAGTCTAAGACGCTTTTCTTTTAAACATATAAGGTAAAAGTATGACAATTCAGACTACACTATTTTGGCTATTGTTCTTTGTTTGACCTTGAAATTGAGATAACAAGGCGCTTGTTCCAGACTGATGGTTCATCAAGTGTTTTGTTGATGTCTATCTAAATGACTTGACACTTTCACAGGTCAAAGACAGACATGTTGATGATTTTGCAAAAATGCAGAAAATGGAAACTCTGCCTACCTAAAATAGAGTCGGGCTTTATATCTTTGTCACTCCCTCTGTCCTATTGTTGGTTCTGACCCAAGCAGATGGTTCATGGACGGAGAACATGGGGATGTATCTGTAGCTGCTTTTTGCTTGGGGAGGCCATCTGGGATAGGTGGTGATCAGAGGCCTCTTACTATGATGGAACCTCAACTCCACTTCAGTTTGCTGGAGTTCAGGATGATTCGCTTGGCATTGAAGGCCTTCCTGCCGACCATCAGAGGCAGGCTGGTGCAGGGTCTCACGGACAACACCACCACCATTTTCGGACTGCAACAAGTAGGGCGGGATGGTGTCCTGAGTCAGGAGTCTCTACACCTGTGGAAGTGGGTGGACTGGCAGGGGATTTCTCTGGTGGTGAAAAACCTAGCAGGTTCTCTAAACACCATGGTGAACTAACTCAACCGCTGAAGCATAGCAAACTACAAATGGCAGATACAACTGGAGGTGACACAGGGCATCTTCCATCAATAGAACAGAACACAGGCTCAATCTTTTTGCCACTGTTGAGAATGCACGTCAGCACTTATGCACGTTGGAATTTCCAATAAAGCTCTCCCTCGGAGGCTCATTCCACTTTGAGTGAAGATCTGGACACCTTTAAGCGTTCTCTGCTGCTGCCTCTCCTGCCCCAAGTTCTGTAGAAGATCTGGAATGACCAGGCTCAAGTCTTCCTAGTGGCATCGGAATGGGCCAGGAGGGTTTGGTACACGGAACTTCTAGGCATGAGCATCTGTCCTCTGATCAAGCTGCCGCTTCGTGGAGATCTTCTGTTGAAGCAGCAGGGCAGGGTGCTGTACTCAAGCCTGCACAATCTGCATCTTCATGCTTGGAGAGTGGTGGCAGTTGACCTACATTGACCTTCCTCCTAAGGTTGTTGATGCCATCTTGACTCCGAGGCATCCCTCAACAAAATCCGTGTACAGCAGTTGTTGGGACAAATTTGTGGGTTGGTTCGGCACCCGCCAAATTGATTCACTGCAAGCCAAGTTGTCTGAAGTTATGTTGTTTTTGTCCCTAGCCCAGCAAGTACTTGCTTTGGGCATTGTTAAAGGCTCTTTATTGGCTCTTTCAGCTTTCATGCAGTTGCAAGTTCAGCCTTCTTTATTTAAATCACCTGTTGCAATGAGATTTTTGAAAGGTTTGCAACATTTATTTTTTCTAAAACCCTTTGAGATGCCACAGTGGCACTTGAATTGCACCGGAATAAGGATTGCTACCACTTTGCTGGCAGGTGGAGTGTCTGTCCTGGATATTTGACAGTCGTCAACGAGGATGTCAGCACATACCTTCTCAAAGCACTACTGCCTTAACAGTCTGGCCCATCTAAAGGGGTATTTTGTCCCACTCTGTCCTAAGGGATGTTTTGGTCTGAGCCAGTTCACAGACCCACCACTGGGGAAGGTACTACTTTGATATCTATTCACAGGGTGAGGAATCTGTGGTTACAAGTATCTGTGTTGGAGTGTGGGCTTGGGTGTGTAAAGAACAAGTTACTTATCTTCGATAATGATCTTTCTGGTGGATACTCTAACCGCAGATTCCTCACTTACCCTTGCGCCTCCCCACCCTGTGAACTGTACTATTTTTCCATCTAAAATGTCCAAATTTAGAGAACTGCACACCGGTCATGTCAGTCTACCCCGAGACTCTGCGTCTGAGGGTGCAGACAGCCTGAGAAAGCAGTAAACATCAGCGAATGGGTGGCACTTATATGTGGCTCACGGAACACCTTCAGTGTGAAGCGCTCGACTCCACATACCAGTGCGTAGGAGTACGGCTTTAAAGTTTCTGAATCCAGTCTGACACCTGGGAAATATTCACAAAGTGAGGAATTAGTAGTTAGAGTATCATCCAGTAAAATTGTTACCAAAGATAAGTAATTTGTTTTTCTGAAAGAGATTCCTTACCTTAGAAGACTCCCTAGGCATCAGACTGGATCTGGAAAATCTTGAGCAGTACTTCTGCGTGCCAGTAGGGGTCACTGACCCCTCTGCGTCAACGTCGCCCATCCCGTATGTGACGTGCACAGTGCCTCTGTAGATGGCAGCACAGTTTGTTGATTTCAGTTTCTTACTTTGTGCGCCAACAGTTGCGGATCTGGGGAGCTACCTCGTCATTTTTTGACCAGCTTTTTCTCGACTCTTGTAAAGCCATTTTTCAAATATTATTCCAGTGTGCTAGGGACATGTCCCCTCCAAAACCTATGGGTTTTAAACCATGTAGAGACTGTCTCAGGCATATATGTGACTGATCCCCACTTGGTCTGAGTCTGGTGCTTGGGGTCCAGTCACAACTTCACATCCTGTCAGGATTGTCAGTCGATGCAGTAAAAGGCGATTCTGGAGAGGTTGCTGAAGCTCCTCGCAGCAGGGATGGTCTCTGCTCCGCTGTTCTTGCGACCACTCGTATTCCAAAACGAAGTTGTTGTTGCATAAGTCCAAGTAAAGAAAGTCAAAGCACCACGCCCTTCCAAGTTCCCAGAAGGAGCATGTTGCTTCTCCCAGCTGTAGGAAGCTGGCTCTGTATATACTATACCAAAATGAGGTATAGTGTGCACAGAGTCCAGTGGAACCACAAAGGTAGGCAGCGGTAAAAGTGGATTGCACCTTACTCTCTATTTATGGTAGTGTGGGCGAGCAGTAAGGCTTTATCAGAGGGTAGTGTTAAGCATTTGTTGTACACACTCAATCAGCAAATGATGTCACACACTCAAAGACTGAACTCAGACCAATTTTGTTTGTATAAAAATATTAAGTTATATCTGAAAGAGACACGTTAGTGACAGATTCCTTACCTTAGAATATCCCCAGGCGTCAGGCTGGATCCGGAAAGTTTTTGCGTAGCAGTACCCTTGCGCGTCGGTAGGCTCCGCGTCCGTCGTCGGCGTCGTGATCGCTGGGATGACGTCGCGGGCAGTACTTAGACGCCGCCCCTGCGCGCTGACGTCAGTTCTTTTTTTCCGCGCCAGTAAGCGCAGATCCGGGAAGAGCAGTGCCCTAGTCAATTTTTGACTAAATTTTTGTGAATTTTTTCACTGTTTCTTTTCGAGTCTTCATCGACTCCTAGGTGTCGTAGGGATGCCCGGCTTCAAGCCATGCGACGCCTGTGGTCGAATGATGTCGATCACAGACCCGCATCTAGAGTGTCTCTACTGTCTCGGCCGAGACCACGACACGAAGTCGTGTCCTGACTGCCGGAAACTTCACCCGAAGGCTTTGCGAGAGCGGTCTCGAAAGCTACTCGAGGTCCGGCAGTCTGCTCCGCGCCGCACCAAGCCCCGGTCCCGGAGAGGTCGAGGAGCCGGTCGCGGAGTCCCCGCCGGTCGCCGGAGTACAAGTCTTCGCGCTCCTCGGGTAAGTCGAAGCACAAAAAGTCTAAGAAGCATCATCGCTCTAAGACTTCGCCTCGCCGGTCTTGCGACTCGACTGAGGCCCCTGTCGGCACCGTCCCCGCGGCCCCGGACGTGCCTGTGGAGCCGCCCCGCATTACCCGTCCTTTCCGGGTTCGGGGCGACTCCGGCCGAGCTACAGGAATTCCTGTCGGCCATGGCCCGCCTCTTCGGGCCTCAAGGTCCCTCCGGTGCGCCTTCGGGCCCCGCGGGCCCTGATGGGGTTGCTCCGGCGTCGCCGCCGACTCCGGTCCCGGCATCGCCTGTCCCGCCAGCCTTCATCCCGGCCTCGGCTCCGGCCCCGGCCTCGATCCCGGCTCCGGTGGTACCGCAACCCCCATCGACGCCGGTTGACCTAACCACGCCTCCGCCGATGTCCCCGGTGCCGTTCCTGACGCTGTCCGGGGCTCCGACGGCGTCGTTCCCTGGTTGTCTCCGGCTCCGGCGCCGATGAGACCTTGGGTCCCAAATGTCCCTCCTCCTCCATATTTTGAACAAGAGGAGGACCAGGAGAGCTGGGAGGGGTCGGAAGACCCTCTCACACAACAGTGTGAGTATGATCAGGACTGGGCTGAGGAACTTGGGGATGCCAGTGGTCTAGACACTTCCCCTGACACTGGCATGCTGTCTCCTCCCGTGGCTACGGAGGAGGGAGCAAATTTCGCAACGGTGTTGCGTAGAGCAGCTGGAGCCTTGCACCTCCAATTGCCTACTGTGGCTGTCAGGACTAATCTCCTGACGGAAGTGCTTCAGCCGGCAGCTTCATCCACGGAGACTGTGCTGCCGTTTAATGATGCACTGACTGACGTTCTTTTGGGCGCCTGGTCCAAGCCCACCACAGGGGCTCCTGTGGATAGGAACGTGGCCCGACGCCATCGCCCTGCTCCGGGCGACCCCTTGTTTCTCTCCCAACATCCCACCCCGAGAGCTTGGTTGTCCAAGCCTCTGCCTCCCAAACCGCCTTCCCTATTGCCCCTCCGGATAGGGAATCCAAACGCCTGGACCAATTTGGAAAGAAGGCTTTTTCTTCCTCCAGTGCTGGCTTGCGGTCCGTCAACACTGCTTGCCTTTTGGGCCGATATACCCACTCCCTGTGGGATTCGGTTGCGGCTGTTTTGCCACAGTGTTCTAAGGAGGTCCAGACACTGCTTACCCGCGCCATTGCGGAAGGAAGAGATGCGGCTAAATACACCATACGTTGTGGCCTTGATACCGCCGACTCGCTGGGCAGATCGCTTGCAACGACGGTGGCGCTACGTCGCCACGCCTGGCTGAGAACAACTGGTTTCTCGGGTGATGTCCAGAATACACTCATGGACATGCCCTTTGATGGAGTCGGTCTTTTGGTTCCAAAGCAGACCATGCGCTGGAGCGTTTTAAGGACTCACGGGCTACTGCCAAGTCCCTGGGCCTTTCTGTTGTACGCCCTCCGCTAACCTCTGCTTTTCGCCCCTTTCGTGGCCACGGAAGGGGCGCCCAGTCACGTCAGCAGCCCAGCCACCGGCCCGCGCAGCAAGCGTCTTCGCGTGGCCGAGGACGTGGATACCGCCGTGGCGGTTCGGGCAACCAGCGTGTGGGTCAGGCCACCACCTCCAACCTGTCCGCGGCCTCCAAGCCCTCCTAGTCCCTCCTTTCCGGTGCACAGCACGCCAGTAGGGGGCAGGGTCCGCCATCACCTTCACCACTGGCGTCCCATCACCTCGGACAGGTGGGTCTTGGACATTGTCCGAAGGGGCTACTCCCTCCCCTTCGAGACCACCCCCAGCCATGCCACCTCAATTCCACCGCATGTCAGGGGATCACTTGGTGATTCTGCAGAAGGAAGTCACGGCCCTCTTGGCCAAGAGGGCCATCGAGCATGTTCCGACCCCAGAAGTAGGACGTGGTTGCTACTCCCACTACTTTTGGTGCCCAAAAGGACAAGGAGGACATGCGTCCTATCTTGGACCTCCGGAACGTCAATCGCTTCCTCCGGAAGGAGAAGTTCAAGATGCTCACCCTAGCTCAGGTCTTGACTGCCCTCGACCCTGGAGACTGGTTGGTAGCGTTGGACTTGCAGGACGCTTATTTCCACATCCCCGTCCTGCCGGCCCACCGGCGTTACCTACGGTTCACGGTAGGCCTCGAGCATTTTCAGTTCACCGTGCTCCCCTTTGGCCTTACAAGTGCCCCTCGGGTGTTCACGAAAGTGATGGCGGTGGTCGCAGCTCATCTGCGCCGGGCAGGGGTTCCAGTCTTCCCCTACCTCGACGACTGGCTGCTGAAGGCGGGCTCGTCCCAGGCAGTCGTCTCCCACCTCCAGACTACGGCCGAACTCCTGCACTCGCTGGGGTTCTCCATCAATGTGCCGAAGTCGCATCTGATTCCTTCTCCACAGCTCCTTTTCATCGGAGCAGTTCTGGACACGACGCAGTTTCGGGCCTATCCTCCCGAACGGCGAGTCCGGGATATTCAGGCTATGATTCCATTCTTTCAGCCTTTATCCTGGGTTTCGGTACGGATGACCCTGAGGCTGCTGGGCCTCATGGCCTCCTGCATCCTGCTGGTCGATCATGCCAGATGGCATATGCGGGCTCTGCAGTGGGACCTGAAGTTCCAGTGGGCGCAGCACCAGGGCAACCTGTCCGATCACGTCCAGATCTCGGAGGGGACTGCAAAACAGTTGCAGTGGTGGCTCTCGAACCGGCAATGGGTCATGGGCAGATCCCTCTCCCTTCCCCAGCCAGAGCACACAATTGTGATGGACGCGTCCCTTCTGGGATGGGGCGGTCACATGGGAGAGGCGGAGATCAGAGGCCTCTGGTCTCCGGCGGAGTCCCGGCTCCATAGCAACCTTCTGGAGCTCCGGGCGATCCGACTTGCACTCAAGGCATTCCTTCCCTCTGTCAAAGGGAAGGTAGTGCAGGTGTTCACAGACAACACCACCGCCATGTGGTACTGCAACAAACAAGGCGGGGTGGGGTCGTGGACCCTCTGTCAGGAGGCTCTGCGCCTCTGGACATGGCTGGAACATCAGGGCATGTTCCTGATGGTTCAACACCTGGCAGGTTCCCTGAACGCCAGTGCGGACGAACTCAGCCGCAGGTGCATAATGGATCACGAATGGCGTCTTCACTCGGAAGTGGCGCAAGGTCTCTTTCTGCAGTGGGGAGAGCCTTGGTTAGATCTATTCGCCACCGAAGAGAACGCGCAATGTCATCAGTTCTGCGCGTTGGAATTTCCAAGGCGGCACTCGCTCGGCGGCGACGCTTCGTCGCGAGTGGAGTTGCGGTCTGTTGTACGCCTTTCCGCCTATACCACTTCTACCCAGAGTGTTGAAGAAGATTCGGCGCGACCGGGCCCAAGTCATCCTTGTGGCTCCGGACTGGGCTCGAAGAGTTTGGTATCCCGAGCTACTCAGTATGAGCGTCGATCCCCCGATCCGTCTGCCTCTTCGGGAGGATCTTCTGTCGCAGCAGCAGGGGACGGTCCTCCACCCGAACCTGTCCAGCCTCCACCTGCTTGCGTGGAGACTGAGCGGCGGCAGTTGATTCCTTTCGACTTGCCTCCCGAAGTTTGTGATGTGATTCTGGCAGCCAGGCGTCCCTCCACTAAGGTGGTATACGCCTGCAGGTGGAACAAGTTTGTGGCATGGTGCACAGCAAAGGCTGTGAATCCCCTTTCTGCCCCTCTTTCTGAGGTTCTTCTGTTCCTTCTTTCCTTGGCCCAACAGGGTTGTGCCCTGGGTACCATCAAGGGCTATCTTTGTGCCATCTCGGCCTTCCTCAGGCTTCCTGATCAGCCCTCCCTTTTCAAGTCCCCTGTTGTTAACAGGTTCCTAAAAGGCATTACACACCTCTTCCCTCCTGTTCCGTTTGTGATGCCTCAGTGGGACTTGAACTTGGTTCTTACCTTTCTCATGTGCGCTCCCTTTGAGCCTCTACATAACTGTCCTCTTCGTCTTCTGACTCTGAAGACAGCCTTTCTGGTGGCCATCACCTCAGCTCGGCGGGTGAGTGAGCTCCAGGCTCTATCGTGCAAACCTCCCTTTCTGTCTGTCCATCCAGACAAGGTTGTTCTTAGGACGCGTCCGTCCTTCTTGCCAAAGGTGGTTACTGCCTTCCACATTGGGCAGACCATCACTTTCCCACCTTCTTTCCGCCTCCGCATCCTTCCAGAGAGGAAGAGAGGCTCCACCGTCTGGACCCAAAACTATGCGCTTTCCTTTTATATCAACCGCACACAACACTTCCGGGTGGATGACCAGCTCTTTGTTGGCTACGTGGGCACCAAAAAAGGTCGGGCGGTGCACAAGAGAACCATCTCCCGCTGGGTAACCTTGTGTATCAAAGCCTGCTATTCTCTGGCTAAGAAGGAGCCTCCTGTTGGGCTGCGTGCCCATTCCACCAGGGCAACGGCTGCTACCACGGCTTTGGGCCGCGGTGTTCCGCTGCCGGTTATCTGTCAGGCAGCTACGTGGGCCTCGCTGCACACGTTTACAAAGCATTACTGCCTTGACAGTCAGGTCCGGAGGGACGGCTTCTTTGGCTGTTCTGTCCTCCGGGACTTCCTTGTCTGATCTTTGTTCGCAGACCCACCACCGGGGTTGGTATTGCTGGGGTATCTATTCTAAGGTAAGGAATCTGTCACTAACGTGTCTCTTTCAGATGCACAAGTTACTAACTTGTGTAACGATATATCTGTAAGAGACAGTAGTTAGTGACAGATTCCTACCGCCCCACCCATCCTCCCGTTCTGCGAACTGATTTCTAGGGTTAAGGACATCCCTTTCAGGGACCTAGTATTTTTCAGACACCTATGTCAGCTTCTTGCATGGCTCTGCGTTCCTGGCGCGGAAAGTCATGTACAGAACTGACGTCAGCGCGCAGGGGCGGCGTCTAAGTACTGCCCGCGACGTCATCCCGGCGATCACGACGACGGACGCGGAGCCGCACGACGCCGCCTACCGACGCGCAAGGGTACTGCTACGCAAAAACTTTCCGGATCCAGCCTGACGCCTGGAGATATTCTAAGGTAAGGAATCTGTCACTAACTACTGTCTCTTACAGATATATCGTTACACAAGTTAGTAACTTGTGCTTTATTTCTAGAACTATGCCAAGCTTGGCACAGGTAAGTGAAATAAATGCTTTGTAAAATCTTATGCAGTGTTTTACAATTGAATGCAGGTTCAAATGCAATTGGTTGAAATACAGGTAAGTCAAGAAGTCAAAATTACTTTTCAGATTACTTTTCAGATTACTTTTAAAGTTACTTTTTCTACTTAGTGTGATATGCCTAGATATCACACTGGGACATTTCCTAGAGAAAAGGTAAGTAAAATCAATTTTGTACAGTTGTAGTTTTTCAGCTTTTCATACAAATCAACTCCACACTTTTTCAAGGAAAAACAGTCAATGTATTCCTATGGAGAGAAATGAAGTTATCGGTTAACTGGTAAGTACTTTGTTGTGGGAGTTGGTATTCTGGGGTTAGAACCAGGGTTGCCCCAGGGTCAAGGATGCACTCTCAAAACACCCTCAGCGGCACTAGTGCGGCTGGGTGCAGAGTGCTGAGGCCCAATGTTATCCAATGGGAGATAGGGGGCCTCCGGTTGGTGGCTGCTCACGAGCAGGCCACAAGGTTGTTGGAGCAAAGCTCCTGGGGTTTAGCTCAGGGCAAAGGGGGATCCGTTTTAGCACCCAAAGTACATCCGCAGCGGCGGCTGGGTGCTGGTTTGGTGTCGGGTGCCCTGTTGATTTCAGTGGGGATTCTCCGGTTTCAACAAAGAATGCAGGCTCGGGGACGAAGATTTTCTGGAGGTGACCACCGGTTGGAGAGGAAAGTTGGGATGCCTGGGGATGCTGGGACACCGTCGGTAGGGCCACCCAACGCCTTGGGACTTCGGGTGCAGGGGTGTCTTTAGGCGTCGGGTTTTCCTTACCAGCTCCAGTCGTGGTCGGGGGGGATCCTTCAGAAAGAGGCTGCAGGCTTCGCTGGGAGATTCGAGGCAGGTCAGAGATCACCAGATCTCAGGTCAGGATCGCCGGGGAGACCTCCTTGTGGTGTTGGGCCACTCTAACTCGGGGCGTCGGGTGCTGAGTGGTGCAGACTCGTGGATTTGGCCGAAGCCAGAGTCTGAGAGTGAGCAAATCGGGTGCTCACGGGAGACAGAGTCTTTTCTGTGGAAGGCAGGGCAGGTCCTCAGGGTTCTTGAGGTTGCTGGCTGCAGGACACACTGGGATTTCGCTTCTGCAGGTTTGAGGTGGGGACAGGCCGGTAGGGCTGGGGCCAAGTCAGTGGGCGTTCTCCTCTTCTTAGTTTTGACACAGCTTCTTCGGTCCTTCTTTTCTTCTTAGTCTGTTCTTGTCTGAGGAGGCAAGGTTCAGGGGTGCCCCTAAATACTAGATTTAGGGGTGTTACAGGTAAGTAAAGGTTGGGACCAATAGGGTCCCTTCCTTGGGGTGGGTACACCCCCCTATTATGCCACCCTCCAGTGGGACGGTGGCATATGCCTCACTCTGGTTGGCTGGGTCCCCCCATCTCCAAGATGGCGGGGACTGAGAGTTGTACTTCACCTCGCCTCCCCCACCTGAGGGGTGGGTTTGGCAGAGGTGGGCACACCTCCCTTCCTCACTTGGTTTCTCCTGCCCAAAGTGGGGGTCATAACCGGTGGGGGCCAGTTGCTGGAAGCAGCAAAAGGCCTGGGGAAGCTCACAAAGGCGGCAAGCCTTTGAAGCTTCCCCTTCGTCGACTCCTGGGGGAGGAGGCTTTGCACCCCGTCCCAGGATGTGCATTGTTTCAGACCCCCGAGAGCAGCAGGCTCTCGACCCAGGGGTCCAGAAACATGTCTGATGGTGGCAGCTGGCGAGCAGCCACTCAGCCTGGACACTAGTGTTAGGTCGTTTTCAGGGGCATCTCTAAGATGCCCCCTGTGTGCATTTTTCATGAAATCCCACACTGGCATCAGTGTGGGTTTAATGTGCTGAGAAGTTTGATACCAAACTTCCCAGTTTTCAGTAAAGCCATTATGGTACTGTGGAGTTCATAATGACAAACTCCCAGCACCATATACTCTTAATGGCATTACTGCACTTACAATGTCTAAGAATTTGCTTAGACACTCACTGTAGGGGTACAGGGCTCGGGCACCTGTACCCTCACCACTGGTATAGTGCACCCAGCTAGAGGGGTGGCTGATCTATGCCAGGGCAGTGGGTTGTAGACATGGCACACAGGGATGTGTGCCATGTCGACTCTTCACTTTGTTCTGCACCAAAAGATGCAGCCTCCAAAGGCAATGTGTGTGTGTAAAGGTACAGGGCCTCTAAGGGTGGCACAATAAGTGCTGCAGCCCTTAGAGGCCCTCCCTGGCCACAGTGCCTTTGGTACCTGTGGTACCCTTTACAAGGGGCTGACCTGTGGTCAGTGTCAATTGGGTTTTTTCTTAATTCAGTTTTAGGGCAAGAACATAAGCCCTGGGTACCTGTTTGGCAGGAGCCCAGGGCTCACTCAAAGTACATCAGCAGTTTAGCAAAAAAGTGGGGGCAACCATGCAAAAAGAGGGCACTTTCTTACACCGGCCATCAAGGCCCCGCTCTAGCATTTCACCCACAGATCTGTGCTAACTCTTTCTCCGCGCCTCCCCGAGTTCCCAGGAGCTGGGGTGACTCCTGCACAGCTTCAGGAGTTTTATGCAGCTATGGATCTTGTCTCTGGCCAACCGACAACTTCTGGTGTCCTTCGGGCTCCATGGAACTGAGGTGTCACACCTGAACTACTATCGGCAGGACCCCCCAGATGCCAGCTGAATCCATAACAGGATACGGACTGACACCAGCCCCGAGCCCTATCCTGCCTCTGCTGTTTAGACCTGGCCTCGGTCCCTCAACGCCGCACGATGAAGGAGAACCTATCATCCTCCCTGACTCCGAGGCGGCGCCGCGTCAACTCCAACCGAGGTCGAGACCAGAGATCAACCTAAGACAGCCTTTGGAAACAGACCCATTATCCTTTGACACATCCAAGGAGGATCCAGACTACGTGGCCTCCATACAACAATACCTGTCCTTTCCCGAGTACAATTGGTACAAAGAATTGGGGGATGCCAGTGGGCTTGACATCTCACCTGACTCTGGATTAGTCTCCCCACCTGGCCCGACCACAGAAGAATGTGCATCCTTCTCCATGGTGATAAGGAGAGCAGCAAAAGTCCTTGATATTTAACTCCCCTCAGTGGAGGTTAAGACAAATGCCTTAATGGAAGTGCTCCAGCAAGGGCGCTCCAGTGCAGAGCCCCTACTCCCTTTCAGTGAAGCAGTCACAGACGTCTTCTTGGGTGCTTGCGCAATACCCTGCTCAAGGGTCACTGTAAACTGTTAAATCGCTTGCTTCCACTGCCCTGCTCCTGGTGTCCCCACATTCTTTACGCAGCACCCCAGCCCCACGAGCTTAGTGGTGCAGGCCTCAACAGCAAAAGTGAATCCCAGTGCCTTCCCTACTACCCCTTTGGATAGGGAATCGAAATGGCTCGAAACATTTGACAAAAAGATTTGATTCTTCAAAAGTTTGGCATTGCGCAACCTTAACTTGACTTGCCTGTTAGGCAGATCTTCTCATGCTCTGTGAGATTTGGTGGCACAAGTGCTACCTATGGTTCCGGAGAAAGCTAGGCCAATCCTCATGCAAGCGATGCTGGACAGGAGGAGTGCTGCCAAGTTTACCATCTAATCGGTATAGATACTTCAAACAAACAAAAGGTGATGGGGGATGCTTGCAATAAGTCTAACCACTGGCAATTGCTCGGGTAGCATTCCAACCCATCGTTCATTTGCCCACTGTACCACCTCAGATTAGACCCAGCTGTGTATGCAAATCAGTCTTGACTCTGTTTCAGTAGGAACAGTCAAGCCTGAACTACCTAGCCAGGTCCTCTCGGAACCGGAACACAAGCAACCCAAGATGGGATTCTCTTGTTGACTGTGCCACTAGAACCAAGCTACACCTGACTGAAGAGCTCTAATCAGGTCAAAACCAGTCCTAGGTTGCCCATGTTCTGGTTCATTGAGGGCCTGGCAGTTGTGACTGGACTGTTCCATGAGGAGCAGGGTCAAGACTGATTTGCATATGGCTGGGTCTAAACTAAGGTGGCATGATGAGGAAAAGAACAATGGGTTGGGATGCTACCCCGTGCGATTGCCTGTGGTTAGAAAAATTGTAACCATTGCTCCCATTACCTTCTGTGTGTTTTAGATACAACAGACTTCATTGGTAGGGTGTAGGGGTGTACAATGGCTCTTAGGTGCCATGCTTGGCACGGTCAACATGCTTCTTGGGGGGGTGTCCAGGTAAGCCTTATGGCCATGCCCTTCAGTGACTCTCGCCTGTTCAGCAACAAAGCAAATGCTGCACTGGAGCATTTTCGAGAGACTGGTCACAGCTCGCTTTCTGGGGTTCTGTCGGCCCACGTCAACTGCATTCCTGTCATTTACGGGAGAGGGTTACAGAGCCGCCAGTACCAACCAAACCTACAAGGCAAGCAGCTTCCCGGACTTTTTGTGGCCGAGGATCCTGCAGATCTGTCAGTAATGACATCATGCAGCCCAGTTCCCTCCACCCAACAACAGGTGGAGGTTAGGGATCCCAGTCTTTCCCTACCTCGAAAACTGGTTGTTGAAGGTGGGCTCGTCCCAGGCAGTCGTCACTCACCTCCAGACTTCATTGAACCTTCTACATTTGTTGTGGTTCACTATCAACAAGTCGAAGTCACACCTGACTCCTTCCCAAATCTCACGGTCATCGGAGCCATTCTGGACACAGTAGCATTATGCCCTTTTCCTCTGTCACAGAGTCCATGACATTAGGGTTCTGATCCAGATATTTCAATCTTGGCCCTGGATCTCGTTGAGTGTGACTCTGAGGCTGCTGAGTCTGATGGCCTCCTGTATCCTGCTGGTGAAGCATGCCAGATAGCACATGCAGGATCTGCAGTGGGACCTGAAATCCCAGTGGATGCAGCATCATGGGAATCTCTCCGATCATATTCAGATATCGGAGGAGACTGCTAAATACCTGCAGTGATGGTTACTGGATAGAGAACTGATCAGTGGCAGACCACTCTCCCTTTTTCTCCCAGAGCTGATAGGGTAACCTATGTCTTGCTTCTAGGATGGGGTGGCCAACTGGGAGAGGTGCAAATCAGAGGACTCTGGTCTCCGGCTTAGAGCCGCCTCCATATCAACTTTCTAGAGTTACAGGCAATACTCTTGGCATTGAAATTCTTCCTGCCATCCATCAAAGGGAGGCTGGTTCAGATGTTCACAGACAACACCACCAGAATATGGTACTGCAACAAGTAGGGTGGGGTGGTGTCTTGGACCATGTGCCAGGATACCCTGCGCCTCTGGAAGTGGCTGGAACATCAGGATATGTTCCTGGTCGTACAGCACCTGGTGGAATCTGTGATCGCCAAGGCAGATGACCTCAGCCACCGATTCCTTGCAGATCACAAATGGTGTCTACACCACAACATGGTGAAAGGTCTCTCTCTGATAGGGACTTCTAGCAGAATATTCCTTACCTCTGTATTTCCCAGGCGTCAGGCTGGATCCGGAAACTTTTGCAGAGCAATACCCCTTGCTCGCGCCGTTGGGTGGCTCCATTTGGCTCCGCGTGGCGGCTTCGGTATCGTCGGTTATGACCTTGCAGTACCTATATAGGCGCCACCCAGGCCTGCGGATGTCATTTCTTTTCTTTCCGCACCAGTTAAGCGCTGATCTGGGAAGAGCTGCACCTCTGTCGCTTTTTGACAGGCCTTTTTTCGACTTTTTGTTGAATTCAGAATTTTTTCCAACTTCGTGTGCGAGGATGTCTTCAAGAAAGACTGGGTTAAAGCTGTGCGGTGCCTGCCACTCCATGATGTTGGTTACCGACCCACACCTCGTCTGTCTCCGATGTCTCGAGCGCGACCACAATTCGAAGTCGTGCTCGGACTGTTGGGCTATGACTCCGAAGGCCTTGTGGGAGCGGGCTATGAAGCTCCTTGCGGCCTGGCAGTCGACACCATCCAGCGAGACTCCGCGGATGTCTCGTCCCAATCAAAGAGGAGGTCGCGGGACTGCTCCCGGAGCCCAAAGTCCTCTTCGGGACACTCGGGGAAGAGGCACAAGAAGGAAGTCCAAGCTGACTTCATCTTCGCCTCGACTGTCGTCCGTCGACGAGAGAGGTAAGGAGCACTGACGCACTAGGAGTCATTCTGCGGAGCCGGAGCCAGGGTCGACTTTGCGCCTCCCTCCCTTTCTGGGAGCTGGAGTGACCCCCGCTCAAATGAAAGAATTTTACGAGGCAATGCGCTGTGTATTTGAGCGGGCCGACCCCTCTGGTGAGCCCTTGGTGTCGGAAGGGGCCCCATCGTATTAGACGCAGCCGGTGGGGCCTCAGGGATTCGATCCGGGTCGCCGCTGGTGGTGCCATCGCGACCTCTTCCGGTGTCGGACCCAAAGTCTGTGCCGCCGGTGCCCAGCGGTGGCGTCAGCCCCATCCTTATCTCTGATGACACAGAGTCGGAATGACGTCGCTCGACGCCGATTCAAGTGCCGATTGAACCCAGGGGTTCTATGTGGTCGCCTGAACACTTTGAGGATATGTTAGGCTTGGTAGAGGATTGGGAGGGGTCTATGGACTCTTTGGAACACCAGGATGACTCTGCAGAGCAGTTGGACTGCTATGGGGAACTTGGGGAAGCCAGTGGACTGGACACTTCTCAAGATACTGGTATGCTCTCTCTGCCAACTGTGGCTACGGAGGAGGGGGCATCCTATGCCATGGTGGTTAAGAGCAAAAAGAACAACTGATGGACAGAATGCAGAACAATGTCATACATTCACCCCAGATCTCGGCCAAATCCATCGTTTTTTTGCTCCCTATGCCATCCCAGTTTGTTCCCAGCCATATGTAAATCAGTCTTGACCCTGCGCCCAATTGGAACAGTCTAGCCCGAACCGCCAAGCCAGGTCCTCCCTGGACTGGAAACAAGTATTCTAGGACCCGTTTCGGGGTTTCACCCCTCATTGGCCAGGATAGCTTGACTCCAGTGGCATGGAGAGCATGGGACTCACGTCTGGGCATACCCATCCCACTCAGGTTGACAAATGCAAAAAGAACAACTGATGGACAGAATGAAGAACAGTGTCATACATTCACCCAAGTACAGAGATCTGGGCCAAAATCCATCGTTTTTTTGCTCCCCATGCCATTCCATTTTGAACCCCACCACTGGATTCAAGCTAGCCTGGCTGATGAAGGGTGATGCCCTGAAACCAGTCCCAGGATGCTTGTTTCCGGTCCAGGGAGGACCTGGCTTGGCAGTTCAGGCTGGACTGTTCCCACAAGTAACAGGGTCAAGACTGATTTGCATATGTCTGGGTCCAAACTGAGGTAGTGTGGTGAGCAAAAGAATGATGGATTTAACCCAGATCCTTGTGACTGGGGGTGAATGTTTACATTGTCCAGCATTCCGTCCATCAATTGTTTCTTTTGCATATGTCGCCCTAAGTGGGAAGGGTATGCCCAGACGTGGGTCCCGTGCTCACTACACCACTGGATTCAAGCTAGCCTGGCTGATGAAGGGTGATGCCCTGAAACCGGTCCCAGGATGTTTGTTTCCGGTCCAGGGAGGACCTGGCTTGGCAGTTCGGGCTGGACTGTTCCCACAAGGAACAGGGTCAAGCCTGATTTGCATATGGCTGGGTCCAAACTGGGGTAGTGTGGTGAGCAAAAGAATGATGGATTTAACCCAGATCCTTGTGACTTGGTGTGAATGTTTGCATTGTCCAGCATTCCGTCCATCAATTGATAGTTAAGTGGGCAGGTCAGGACTAATCTCCTGACTGAAGTGCTTCAACCTGGGGCTTCCACCTCTGAACCCCTTTTGTCCTTTAATGTAACATTAAATGATGTTTTTCTAGGCACGTGGTCCAAGCCTAGCACAGGGGCTCCTGTAAATAGGACAATTGCACTCCGCCATCGCCCAGCTTCGGGCGACCCAAAGTTCCTCAGCCAACACCCCACCCCCGAATGTTTGGTGGTGCAGGCCTCCACATCCCAGGGCGCGTTCTCTTCCGCCTCTCAGGATGGGGAATCCAAGAGGCTGATTCATTTGGTAAGAAGAGGTTTTCTTCCTCCAGCCTGGCATTGTGGTCTGTGAATACCGCGTGCTTATTGGGCCGTTTCTCCCACTCCCTTTGGAAGACCGTTGCGCAAGTGCTGCCACAAGTCTCGGATTAGGCCTGGGCTGTGCTCTCTCAGGCAGTTAAGGACAGGAGAGATGCAGCAAAATTCACCATAAGGTGTGGCATTGATAAGATGGATTCGCTGGGCAGATCGATTTCCACGACAGTGGCCTTGTGGCGCCACGCCTGACTTAGGACAACTGGCTTCTCGAGCGATGTCAAGTCAAATTTGATGGACATGCCTTTTGATGGAACCGGTCTTTTGGGGGGGGAAAGCAGATTTGGCCCTTGTGAGGTTCAAGGGCTCTCAAGCTACGGCAGATCCTTGGGCCTCTCTTTTACTTCTCGTGGCCAGTCTACCTTTTGCCCCTTTCGTGTCAACGGAAGGTGTTTCCAGCCGCGTCAGCCCTATCCCAGCCACTGTCCTGCGCAGGCTTCCCAAGCCGTGCGGGACGTGGACACGTTTCATTCCGACCTAGGAATGGGAGCCAGAAGTCATAGGGCATCCTGCCCTCAGCAGCCGCAGCCTCCAAGCACTCCTAGTCTGACTCTGCAAGACCACACCACTCCAGTTGGCAGGAGAATCCATCAACATCTCCCCCACTGGAGGTCCATAACATCAGACAAGTGGGTCTTGCAGATCATTCAGGAGGGCTATTCTCTGCCTTTCCTTTCTTTTCCTCCTACCATCTTGCCAAATCAGGAATGTCTGACGGAGGATCATTAGAAATTGCTCCAGGACAAAGTTACAGCTCTCTTGGCCAAGGGAGCTATAGAGAGGGTCCCGGTTTTAGAAGTAGGCAGTGGCTGTTATTCCCGCTACTTTCTGATTCCGAAGAAAACAAAGGGTGCGGCCCATTTTAGATCTTCGGACCGTCAATCTCTTCCTCAAGAAGAAGTTCAAGATGCTTACTCTAGCTCAGGTCTTGTCTGCCCTAGACCAAGAAGACTGGATGGTGGCGTTGGACATGCAGGATGCGTATTTTCACATCCCCATCCTGCCGGGCCGCATGCGTTACTTGCGGTTCAAGGTAGGCCACAAGCACTTTCAGTTTACCGTGCTCCCCTTCGGCCTTACTTGTGCCCCTCGGGTCCACGCACACCGCCAGCCAAGCACCAGTCCACGCACACCACCAGCCAAGCACCAGTCCACACATCGCCATCACATTTTTTTTATACAAAAAAGAAAACGCAAACCAATTGGAAGTAGATACAAAACTGTAACTACAAACACAACAGCTCTAACTAAATGCATCACACTAATGCCAACCGTGAAATCTGAGCAAAAAATATAAAACTATACAGACCAGTCAGTTTACTTTTGCGCTCATGGTGCAACCAAAAATTCCATTGCGTGTGGCACAATTTAAAACATGTGGGCGCACACAGCCCAGGATTAGAAGGACAATCTAGGCAGTACATATGATTATCCTTCCGCATACCTCTTCGGGCACAAACTCTACATTTCTGAGCGGAAAAGTCTTTTTAGCCGTGGGAGGAATGTGATCAGGAAAGTGGCAATTTTTCAATCTAGCCACATCCTCAACCCCTGCAACTCTAGGAACTCTTGCCTGTTCCACTACAACAAGGCTGCCTATCACAGACTGCTGAAACTGAAGAAATGTCATCTTTGGCTCTGGAGAACAATCCTTGAATACAACAAAAGCATTGAAGGTTGCTCAATAGAATAAATGTATAGCCAACTTCTTATACCAAACGTAAGCCTTACAAACAGCAGTGTAAGGTTCCAACCTCTGTTCTGCTCTATTGACACCTCCCATGTGCTTACTGTAGTCTAAAATGCACACAGGTTTGCGCACTTCAGCAACCTGATCCCAAACATTCACAGGTGAAGTACTTTCATCATGGATGGTAGTCAGCATGTAGACATCTCTCCTGTCAGAAAATTTCACAGCCCGAAGTTCCTCGCTACGCAAGGCACTGCACTGTCCGTTCTCAGGTTTTTACAAACAAGCTCTTTTAGGTAACCTTTAAGGTTCGAGCAGATTGTGCCACAAGCAAAACTATCCACTTCGAACAACTCCCTGAACGATTGCATTCCAGTGTAGAAGTTATCTATGTAAAAATGGTGACCTTTGTTAAAAAGTCCTCTACCAAGTTCCCACCCAATTTTCTCACTAACTTCAAAAGTGGACGGACAACGAGTGTGGTCAATACTGGAATACCTATCGGTGTACACCCTGAAATTATAGACATATCCAGTCCTACTGTCAGACAGCATATACATCTTAATTCTATAACGTGCCCTTTTGCTAAGAATGTATGCCTAAAAACCAAACGGCCCTTGAACAGGACCAAAGACTCATCCACAGCAATTTCTCTCTCTGGAACATAGATCTCTGAAAATGGATCTACAAAGTGATCAAGGACAGGTTGAATCTTAAAAAGATGGTCACAATCAGGGTGATCTTATGGCAATGCTGAAGCATTATCAACAAAACGTAGCATCCGAAGAAGCAGATACCGATCACAACTCATGGTTACAGGAAATATAGCTGTTGCCATCGAAGGACTTGTAAACCATTATGACGACAGCAACAGCTTCCTTATCAAGCCTTTCAAAAAAGTTAAACCAAAGAACATCTTCAATTCCTCCAGATTTATGGGAGTCCATCGGGTGGCTCTAGAGGTGGGCTTAAGTCTGGTACTGTTGTCCCTCAAATAGTGTTCAGCATACAAATTAGTCTGCTCAACAATCACATTCATTAAATACATCGTCCATAAACAACTGAAAAACTTTTCTAGGCAAAAGACTTTCTGTATTCACTCTACACCCTGCAACACCACTAAAGGCAGGCAACACTTGCTGCACCATGTTTGGGGCAACCCAGAGTACAGCACTTACAATGGGAAGCCTTTCAGCCCCAAACTACAATCCAGATGCCTCTTGCTGCACTATTGGCACATCAGTGTCCTCCTCTAAAAGCAGCACTTCATTCTCACTGAGAGTGGCTTCATCATCAGATGATTCCTGTCAGACAGAAAATTCACTGCCAGAATCTTGGACTTCCTCCTCTGCCTTAGATGCAGAGTCACCTCATAATCATGGTCAGAGGAAGTCTTGAAAAGCATATTAGCAGCCTTCAGAACGGTAATCCTGCGACTAGCCATAATCCTTACAGAGAAAAGTAGTTTGACAAATAAGTCAACAATACCCAACACTGTGTAAAATAATTATTCAACAAAGTGTGGCTTTATCAACCGGAAAATAAAACTACTGCTAGCCTGAAAGGAAAAGTCAATCAATACAAACCACACAAAGTCCTATATTTTGAAAAAACAATACCACTCACTTGCCAGAGACAGCTAGACTTACCAGCACCTTCTCTGCACAGATGCAGCAAGCACCAACGATATCCCACTAGAAAGGAAAAACAAAAGAAAATCCACACAAGACAACACAATACACAACATGCACAAATACAAGGAGAATTTCACACCCAATAAATCAGAAGCTAAATATGCTGCTAATCTTGTTCTTACCAAACCGATTCAACTACACAAACTGTAGATCAACCAGTAACAAAACTGCAAGCAGGAGACACAATTGTAAACAAAAGCTTTGCACTAGAATAAAAAGGAGAAATAAAACATTGCAATCACCAATGCAAACGATGACGACAAATAAAACAGTTAACATTATCGAACACTATGAAGTCTACCCATCAACATCTAAATGCCAGCCACATACACCGCCAGCCAAGTGCCAGTCCACACACACACAGCCAGCCAAACACCAGAACACGCAGACCATCAGCCGAACTGCATTACACTTTCCCTGGTGTCTTGTGGCTTCTGCCCCCCCCCCCCCGGGGGCCGATGGGCCTAAAAATATATGGCCAATCTGCCCCAAGAAGGGGCAGAAACTGCCAAAATATTCACCCGCCAAAAAGGAGAGTGACGCTTGCCCAAGGGGACGCTCTCCAAAACATTTTGAGCCATCTACAATGAACTCCCTGGTGGGCTAGTGGCTCCTGCCCCCCCCCCCCTTGGGGGCAGATGGGCCTAAAATATAAGGCCCCCAAGGGGGGCAGAAATGGCCTAAATATTAACCCTCAAAAGGGGAGCGACCCTTGCACTAGGGGCCGCTCCCCAAAACATTATGTGCCACATAAAAATATTCCCGGTGGTCTAGGTGCTCCTGCTTCCCTTGGGGGGCAGATGGGCCAAAACTAGAAGGCTGATCTACCCCCAAGGGGGCAGAAATGGCCAAAATATTATTCCCCAAAAAGGGAGCGACCCTTGCCAAAGGGGCCGCTCCCCAACATACAAATACATAAAATCCCTTGTCTAGTGGCTTTCTGCTCCCCATGGGGGCAGATGGGCCTAAAAATATGACCGATCTTCCCCCAGGGGGGGGCAAAAAACATTTCCCTAGTAATGAGGAGTGACCCTTAAGGGGCTACTCCCTGACATACACAACATGAAATCCCTGGTATCTAGTGGGCTCGATCTCCCCCGATGGAGATCGGCCTAAAAATTGGATATTTGGCCTCTGGGGGGGAACACATTTCTTTAAAAAAAATAGCCCCCAAGGGTAGCGATCCTTTCCCAAGGGGTCACTAGCCGTAATAATAATGATAAAGAAAATCCCTGGCTTCTAGTGGGTTTCGGCGCCCCCTCTCCCCCCGGGGTGCTGATCGGGGGTCAGGGTGGCAGTGGCTTGGCATTGACAAAGAAGCAGCCTCCAGAAGATTTGATGGCTCACTCCGCTAGAGTCAAGGATGCGACCACCGCTGTACCTGTCCTCGACATATGTCAGGCAACCACGTGAGCGTCGCTGCATACCTTCATGAAACACCACTCCTTGGACAGTCAGGGCCGTTGAGATGGGCACTTCACCAGCTCGGTTATGCAGGACTTTCTGGTTTAAGGTAATTCACAGCCCCTTCTTCCAGGAGGTAATTGCTGTGACATCTATTCTAAGATGAGGAATCTGTGGTTAGAAGTCTGTTCCAGAAGAACAAGTTACTTAACTTTGATAATGCCTTTTCTTGTAGAGACTATCTAACCACAGATTCTGTACCGACCCTCCCCGCTCTGCGAACTGTACCCCTTCCTATGGAAGGCCTTTCTTAGCTTCAGTGCACTGGTCACAATCATTCTGATGTGGCTCTGGGTGTAGAATGGGTCGCAAAAGAAAGTGACGTCCGCTCGCTGCAGTGGTGCCTAAATAGGTAGTGGTCACGTCACATTCCGTGAGGACGACGTTGACGTGGAGCAGTCAGCGCCATCTACCGGAACGCAGAGGTACAGCTCAAGATATTCTGGATTATATCTGACACCTGGGGAGAATTATAAGGTTAGAATTCTGCAGTTTGATAGTTTCTACCAGAAAAGGTGCTACCAAAGTTAAGTAACTTGTTCTTTAGACATTCAAGTTCCCTCTACCCCGCTCCAAGTTGTAAACATATTCTCTAACATATAGTGATGTTACCCTAACATATCTCTTGGGTGCCTCTCACAGTGTAGCCAGTGCTGTGTCTTTTTTGGCATTTTTGATGGGAATTTGGTTTATATATTCCAGTAGTATTTCCAGACCCTCACATTGTGATGTTATCTCAGGCTTGAATCTCCAGGTTTTTAGTGTGTAACTTTTGGGTATAGAACAAGTCCTCATGTCTGAGCTTTGGCCCAACAGAGTAGTGAGTACATGTATATTACAACATAATAGATTCTGGAGGGGGAGTTTTGTATTGAGAAGTATAATTTAAATTGCTCAGTATCCTTTTGCTTCAGATTTTAAATACCTTCAAGATTATAAATGTATAAATAATAATTTTAACGTGCCACCTTAAGGCTGGCCATTGGTCTCTCTGCTACCAAGTTATAAGTTTTAGCTGTTATTGAGATGTGTATGAATTTAGGTGGTTGCAAAGTGAACATGCTTTATGATAATTATAATATAAATGTATTGTTCCATCTGTATATTATTTTCTACACCTGTTTGTTTTGCCATTGTTGTTTGTATTAGCTAACATTATGTTACTTAATCATGGAATTCAGTCCTAACATATTATCATCACTCCATCTGTTTAGCTTGTAACTGCCCTGAAAAGATGAGACATTTACATAGCTGCTCTTTTACCTTTTTTGGAAAATTTAAAGTTGTCCACTTTGTTTCCATGACCACCTTGAAATTCTTGTCTACTCTTAAACACCTGTATTTTTCACTTGTTCATCCATATTCTTACATTCTGTCTGTTTCTGAAGCACAAACAACTGATTTTCATTTACATTTGTTGTGGTATGTAAAAATGTAACCTGCTTGCCAGGTAATGTTGAGTGCTAGGGCTCTCCTTGACTCTGCGTTCAAGCCTGCCTGTCGTAAACTTGGCTTTTCAAGAAAATAAGTCGGGGAATTTCCTTCTAAATCTGAGGTGGGGGACAGTACATTGAGTGTAATGCAACATTGCGTCAATCTAGAAAGATTGGTGGAAAATGATTGCACTAACAATGAAAATGTTTCCTAGTAGGTTAATGTAGGACTAAAACATAAGCCAGAGACAAAAAGATAGGGACGGTGGCTTAAATGCGCAGACTATTCAACAATTAAATCACTGGGATCTCGCACCAGAAGAAGGGATTAGAAAGCCCTTCAAGGTGAGTCTTCATTTCCTTGTGGCCTTTTTTTAGGTCTCGGCCTGCACCAGCGTTTGCGCTGGTCTGGCCGAGAGTTTTAGTAAGCGGGTTTTGGAAGTGCAAACCCACTGGCTTTCGGCTGGCGACCAGCTTGCGTTCACGATGGCGTGCACGCGCGCAGCTGCCATCTGGGTTTCCTATCTCTTCCTCATTTCCTCGTCATGGCTCATTAACTCTCTGGACTCTGATGTTTCAATCGCAGCAGCAGCTCACATTACCAACTGACGGCCCTGGACTACAGTCACATGAAAAACAACAGCGATTAGCATTGAAATGCAAGCTTTTTTTTGTCTAGTTAGAAATATTGCTTCGGTGGGTTGATTTCACCTTATATCGCTATTTCTTTTATATTGGGAGTCACAGCCTAATTACCAGTATTTTTGTCCCACTCAGTTTTTTTTTTAAAATATTTATTCGCACAAAGCTATATTTAAGGTTACTTTTTCCGCGTCACTTCTTCACTCTATTTACACTCCACACCCCCACTCTTATTGTCTCTCTCCTTCTCTCTCTCTCCCCTCTCCCCTCTCTAATTCTCTCTCTCCTTAATTAACTCTCCCCTCTCTATCTTTTTTAGCCTTTCATTCTCTCACCCCTTTATCTGTTTCTCTTTCAAACTCCTTCATTCACTCTCTCTCCCCTTCTTTCTCTCTCTCTATCCCGCTCCACTCTTTATTCTATGTACACCCTTTCTCTCTCTTTCTCTCTCACCACCCTCTCTAATTGGGCATTATATCTTCACTCTATCTCTCACTCGGCAACACCACAGCATCACTCAGCATCACCACAGCATCACTCAGTGCAACCACAGCATCAATCAGAGCCAGCACAGCATCAATCAGAGCCAGCACAGCATCACTCAGCACCAACACAACATCACTCAGTGCAACCACAGCATCACTCAGTGCAACCACAGCATTACTCAGCATAACCACAGCATCACTTAGCGCCACAACAGCATCACTCAGCGCCACCACAGCATCACTCAGCGCCACCACAGCATTTCTCAGCAGCACCACAACATCACTCCGCGCCACCACAGCATCACTCAGCACCACCATAGCTTCACTCAGCGACACCACATCATCACTCAGGGACAACACTGCATCACTCAGGGCCAACACTGCATCACTCAGCACCACCACAGCATCGCTCAGCACCACCACAGCATCGCTCAGCACCACCACAGCATCGCTCAGCATCACCACAGGATGACTCCGCACCACCACAGCATCGCTCAGCGCCACCACAGCATCACTCGGCGCCACCACAGCATCACTCGGCGCCACCACAGCATCACTCGGCGCCACCACAGCATCACTCGGCACCACCACAGCATCACTGGGCACCACCACAGCATCACTGGGCACCACCACAGCATCACTGGGCACCACCACAGCATCACTGGGCACCACCACAGCATCACTGGGCACCACCACAGCATCACTGGGCACCACCACAGCATCACTCGGCGCCACGACAGCATCACTCGGCGCCACCACAGCATCACTCGGCGCCACCACAGCATCACTCTGCGTCACCACAGCATCACTCTGCGCTACCACAGCATCACTCAGTGACTCCACAGCATCACTCAGCGCCACCACAGCGTCACTCAGCGCCACCACAGCGTCACTCAGCGCCACCACAGCATCGCTCAGCGCCACCACAGCATCGCTCAGCGCCGCCACAGCATCGCTCAGCGCCGCCACAGCATCGCTCAGCGCCGCCACAGCATCGCTCAGCGCCGCCACAGCATCGCTCAGCGCCGCCACAGCATCGCTCAGCGCCGCCACAGCATCGCTCAGCGCCGCCACAGCATCGCTCGGGGGACGTCATCCCGGCGATCACGACGCCGACGACGGACGCGGAGCCGCACGACGCCGCCTACCGACGCGCAAGGGGTACTGCTACGCAAAAAACTTTCCGGATCCAGCCTCACGCCTGGGGATATTCTAAGGTAAGGAATCTGTCACTAACTACTGTCTCTTACAGATATATCGTTACACAAGTTAGTAACTTGTGCACTAGTTCCCAACCTTCACCCTCCGATTGTTTATGCCCCCTCAAAAAAAAAGCTTTAACAAACAACCATTGCAATAGGCAGAAACAAGTTGCCAGCATTGCAAGAACAAAAGAAAACTGAGGACATTTTTTATTGTAAATACTTTTTTTAATATGGTCGTTCAGTTTTACATAATGCCTTCTTGGTCATATATAAAGTAACAAAAATGCTTCTGACACTTTTTTATTATAACTTTTCAGCATGCTGCACATCAGCCACACTTCTCTACAGCACAGGTTGAAGACATTGGCAAAGTCAATAGCCCTGGCTAAACACTTATAAGGCCCCAAAGGCGAGACCTATTGGCTATGCCAATGCTTGTACTGGCTCAGTAGTTTGAACTTTCTTTTACTCTATGGAGCCGACTTGAGACTGCGAATTTCACTACCTCGATTTCAGTTCCAGATGGTTCCAGATAAACCAAATAATAAATCGCATTAAGAGGGCAAATACCTCAAGGGTTGGCTAATTTTTCTGGGATCAAAATAAAATATATACATTTGAATGCAAAGTGGGGACGATATTTAAGCACATAAAACAGACTGCAGCGATTTTAAGAATACCTTCACTGGTCAGGACTGTGAAGATGAAAAAACGTCAGGAGTGGAAGCTCAGGATCTTTTTTTAGAGGAAAAACTCAGAGAATGGCTATGGCTCTTGCATGAGTGAAAAATAAGACTAGTCCGTGAATGTTAAAAGGGGTTTGGAAGACCAGAGTCTAAATTCTGACTCCAGTTGTCTTTCTTTCTGATGGATACTTATAAAAGCAGATTACTCACCTTGTGAATACCTTCAAGCACAGGCTGTGTCCAGAGAATTTTCTCAGCATTGCATCTGTGCACCAGCAGGTGTCTTGTGGCGGCTCCATTTTGACTTGGTCCCGCTTGGAAGGTGAAGCCGGACCTACGTATATGCACCACTTCTGCGTGATGACATTAGTTCCTTTTTTCCGAGCCTTTGGACGCGGATCAAGGGGTCGGTCCCAACCTTTTCTCCTGTCTTTTGATAAATGTTTTCTCAAATGTTTTTTCATAGGGTGCAAGTGTTTGTCTTTTAGGGACTACACATCTCCAAGTCTTGTGGGGACTGCACACAGATGAATCTCAAGTAGATCCAGGTCCTCAAAGCCAAACTCTTTGTTGCCGAACACCGTTGGAAGGCTTGTAAGTCCTGGTCAAGGATGCGGACCCGCTCAGTTATCAAGGCTGTTCCTGCAAAAGATCTTCCTTGCACTCTAAGTCATGAGGTAAGTTGAAAGCGAAGATGAAACATTAGAAGAGAAAACAGGATTCTTCGCTGTCCTGCCACTCTTGAACAGAGAAGTCGCAGGACGTCAAGGTGCCTCTCGGTCTCCTACAGAGGAGCCGATTCTACAGCTTATCCTAATGAACCCCAAGTCCCTAGATCCATCAGCGATGCTGCAATAAATGGAGGCTTTCAAACAACCCCTGTTGCAAATGTTCGGCAACCTTCTGACTCCCTCTAGTGTGTTTCGGGCCCCAAGGATACGAGGAGGCCTTTAGTCTGATTTCATTCCACCACGCCGTCTGTAACTCCTGACCCTGCAGTGGGGAACTCCCCAACTCCTGCGACAATGCCCAACCCGACTCCAAATTTGGCGCCACAAACACTGGTCCCTACCACGTCAACGCACACCCTTACTCTGCCGATGCCAGAGGAGGACCTGAATGTTTTGTCTGAGACTAATCTCTACGATCTTGATCAAAGTTGCATCCCCCACAAACGTTGACTCAGCTGATCCAGCCTCACTCTGATTCTGAAATAGTGCGATCCTTACCTACTGGTTGCTAACAGGCACTCGAAAACCTCTTTAGTTCAAGTCTGCATAGTCCAGAGGACAGTAATGGAGATGAGGCATCCCATATTACAATGATGACAATTTATGCATGGACTTTAAAGAGGCCAGTGGACCAGATAAATCCCCTGACTCTGGGTTAGGTTCCACCCTGACCCTTCCACAGAAGAATCAACTTCCTTTGCTGTGGTCATCTGGCATCCAGCTTCCGTTTTGGACTACTGTTCTCATCCATTGAGGTCAAAACGAATGTCCTCTTTGAAGCCCTACAGTCTGGGCAGGCTTCCACAGAACCGCTCCTCCCCTTTAACTTTGAAAGCTGTGATGGAACCACTAATCGGGACTTAGGTCATACCTTCTTCTTTCCTGGCTGGTAAATAGGCAAGTGGCTACATGACACAGACCTGCCCCAGCCGGTATACCCTTTCTCAGTCAACAACATATGCTGGAGAGTGTTTGGTAATCCAGATGTCCCCAAATTCACTGAACCCAAACTCATTTTTTACCACTTTTCTCTTGGAAAGAATGGAAACTTATATAGTAATTTGGGGAAAGGATGTTTTCCTCTCCTAGTCTCACCCTTCACTCGATAAGTGCCAGCTGCCTTTTAGAAAGTTACTCACATGCGTTATGGTACATGTTTAGCAGGATTTTGCCCGACAGTCCCTGAAGAATGTCACCCCAATTTAGCTCATATAATCCAGGATGGTCAAGACGCAGCAATGAATGTCATCACTCTGGGCTGGACACTACTGACTGCTTAGGTTGGGCAGTTTTCACCAGCTTGGTGCTTTGGTGCCACGCATGGAAGAGACCCATGGGTTTGTCCAGACAAATGGGTGCCCCAGGTAGTCCAAGAAGGATACGACCTGCCGTGCCTGTCCGACCCACCGCATATACCACCTACACCAGAGCAGCTTTCAGAGGACCGCTTGTCCATTTTGCTGCAGGAAGTCCAGGTTCTTTTTGACAAAGGAGAATTAGAGAGGCTTCTGAAATGGGGACTGACTATTACTGCGCTGATTTCCTGGTTTTGAAAAAAGACCTTTGTCCTGTTTTAGATCTTCACCCTTCCAAGTTCTTCTTGAAGAAAGACAAATTCAAGATGTTCACATTGGCTTAGGTTCTATCTGCTTTAAATCCAGGATACTGGATGTTAGTGCTAGACCTCCAAGATCAGTATTTTCATATCCTCGTACTGCAGTCCCACAGGCATTTCCTGCGGTTCAAAGTGGGCCAAGAGTATTTTCAGATGTCTGTGCTCCTCTTGGGCCTCATCAGTGCCATTCGGGTGTTCACAAAAGTGATGCCAGTAGTCACAATGCATCTTCAGAGGCTGGGTATATGTCAGAACCCCACAAGGCTTACCTTCTGCTTGTAAAGCAATCTCGCAGAGATGACATGAGCAACCGCCACCGTCTCCCACCTTACCCTAGAAAATGCGTGTGTACTGACCAGGATGAAGATGGGACCGGGGGAGGAAGCTAGTGGTATGGTAGATATCCTCCTGAAGACCAGAACAGTAACCCCACTGTGGTCCCGGAATCCCTCTGGGTACACCGCCTGGAAGGAGAAGCGCAGGGGAACACTATTACCACTGATACATGCAAACAAGCCCATACATAGTACAACACAGCGCTCAGTGTATCGTATAGTCACCTTATGAGTGGCACCATGAAGGATGGAAAAGAGACGTCCCCAGCAGGGTCAGTGAATATGGCAAGCGCTCCTGCTCGCGTATGAAAGGCAAAGGAAATAACAAGCGCTCCTGCGCGTGTGAAAGCGGCAAAGGAAATTGTCAAGCGCTCCTGCGCGTGTGAGACAGGCAAAGGAAATGACAAGCGCTCCTGCGCGTGTGAAAGACTAAGCAAATGGCAAGCGCTCCTGCGCGAGAGAGACGGACAAAGCAAATGGCAAGCGCTCCTGCGCGCGAGAGAGAGAGGACACGTAAAAGAATTACGGCGTACCTGCTCACGCAGTCAAGCTTGAAAGGAAATAAGAAGCGCTCCTGCGCTTCTCATCTGAAAGAGACACGTTGGTGACAGATTCCTTACCTTAGAATATCCCCAGGCGTCAGGCTGGATCCGGAAAGTTTTTGCGTAGCAGTACCCTTGCGCGTCGGTAGGCGGCGTCGTGCGGCTCCGCGTCCGTCGTCATGATCGCCGGGATGACGTCGCGGGCAGTACTTAGGCGCCGCCCCTGCGCGCTGACGTCAGTTCTTCTTTTTCCGCGCCAGCAAGCGCAGATCCGGGAAGAGCAGTGCCCTAGTCATTTTTTGACTAACTTTTTGGTGAATTTTTTCATTGTTTTTCTTCGAATCGACTTCAAGGTGTCGTAGGGATGCCCGGTTTTAAACGTTGCGGCGCCTGTGCTCGGATGATGTCCATCACAGACCCGCATCGGGAGTGTCTCTTCTGCCTCGGCCGAGGCCACGACACGGAGTCGTGTTCCGACTGCCGGGCACTCAACCCGAAAGCTTTGCGAGAGCGGTCTCGAAAGCTCCTCGAGGCCCGGCATTCGGCTCCGCGCAAGCCCCGGTCGCGTGAGAGGTCCAGGGGTCGATCGCGGAGTCCTCACCGGTCGTCGGCATCGAAGTCTTCTTCGTCCGGTAAGTCCAAACACAAAAAGTCCAAAAGCATCGTCGCTCTAGGACTTCGCCTCGCCGGTCTCGCGACTTGGCTGAGGCCCCTCCCGGCACCGTCCCCGCCCCGCGGCCCCGGACATGCCTGTGGAGTCGCCCCCGCAATACCCGTCCTTCCCGGGTTCGGGGGCGGATCCGGCCCAAATACAGGAATTCCTGTCGGCCATGGCCCGCCTCTTCGGGCCTCAAGGTCCCTCCGGTGCGCCTTCGGGCCCCGCGGGCCCTGATAGGGTTGCTCCGGCGTCGCCGACGGCTCCGGTCCCGGCGTCGCCCGTGCCTCCAGCCTCGATCCCGGCTCCGGCCTCGATCCCGGCTCCACAACCCCCATCGACGCCGGTCGACCTAACGACACCTCCGCCGGCGCCGATGTCTCCGGTGCCGTTCTCGACTCCGCCTGGGGCTCCGGGCGGCGTCGTCCCCAGTTCCTTCCGGCTCCGGACATGGACCCGGACCGACGTAGCTCGACGCCGGTTCCGGCGCCGATGGGACCTTGGGTCCCAAATGTCCCTCCTCCTCCTCCTTATTTTGAACCAGAGGAGGACCAGGAGGACTGGGAGGGGTCTGATGACCCTCTGACACAACAGTGTCAGTACGATGAGGACTGGACAGAGGGTCTAGGGGATGCTAGTGGTCTAGATACTTCCCTGACACTGGCATGCTGTCTCCTCCCGTGGCTACGGAGGAGGGAGCCAATTTTGCAACGGTGTTGCGTAGGGCGGCTGGGGCCTTACGTCTCCAACTCCCTACTGTGGCGGTCAAGACTAATATCTTGACAGAGGTGCTTCAGCCGGCAGCCTCCTCTACGGAGACTGTGCTGCCGTTTAACGACGCCCTCACTGACGTTCTTTTGGGCGCCTGGTCCAAGCCCAACACAGGGGCTCCTGTGGATAGGAACGTGTCCCGACGCCATCGCCCAGCTCCGGGCGACCCCTGTTTCTCTCTGTCCACCCCACTCCTGAGAGCTTGGTTGTCCAAGCCTCCGCTTCCCAAACCGCCTTCCCTACCGCCCCTCCGGATAGGGAATCCAAACGCCTGGATCAATTTGGGAAGAAGGGTTTTCTTCCTCCAGTGCTGGCTTGCGGTCCATCAACACCGCTTGTCTTTTGGGCCGATATACCCACTCCTTGTGGGATTCGGTGGCGACTGTTTTGCCCCAGTGTTCTGAGGAGGTCCAGACACTGCTTTCCCGCGCCATTGCGGAAGGAAGGGATGCTGCGGCCAAATACACGATACGATGTGGCCTTGATACCGCCGACTCGCTGGGCAGGTCTATTGCAACGACGGTGGCGCTGCGACGCCACGCCTGGCTGAGAACCACTGGTTTTTCAGGGGATGTCCAGAACACTCTCATGGACATGCCCTTTGATGGAGTCGGTCTTTTTGGGTCCAAAGCAGACCATGCGTTGGAGCGCTTTAAGGACTCACGGGCTACTGCCAAGTCCCTGGGCCTTTCTGCTACACGCCCTCCGCTGACTTCTGCTTTTCGCCCCTATCGTGGCCACGGAAGGGGCGCCCGTCACGTCAGCAGCCCAGCCACCGGCCCGCGCAGCAGGCGTCTTCGCGTGGCCGAGGACGTGGATTCCGCCGTGGCGGATCGGGCAACCAGCGTGCGGGTCAGGCCACCACCTCCAACCCGTCCGCGGCCTCCAAGCCCTCCTAGTCCCTCCTTTCAGGTGCACAGCACGCCAGTAGGGGGCAGGGTCCGCCATCACCTTCCCCACTGGCATACCATCACCTCGGACAGGTGGGTCTTGGACATTGTCCGAAGGGGCTACTCCCTCCCCTTCGAGACCACCCCCCAGCCATGCCACCTCAATTCCACCGCATGTCAGGGGATCACTTGGTACTTCTGCAGAAGGAAGTCACGGCCCTCTTGACCAAGAGGGCCATCGAGCGTGTTCCGACCCCAGAAGTAGGGCGTGGTTGCTACTCCCACTACTTTCTGGTGCCCAAAAGGACAAGGAGGACATGCGTCCTATCTTGGACCTCCGGAACGTCAATCGCTTCCTCCGGAAGGAGAAGTTCAAGATGCTCACCCTAGCTCAGGTCTTGACTGCCCTCGACCCTGGAGACTGGTTGGTAGCGTTGGACTTGCAGGACGCATATTTCCACATCCCCGTCCTGCCGGCCCACCGGCGTTACCTTCGGTTCACGGTAGGCCCGAGCACTTTCAGTTCACAGTGCTCCCCTTTGGCCTTACCAGTGCCCCTCGGGTGTTCACGAAAGTGATGGCGGTGGTCGCAGCTCATCTGCGCCGGGCAGGGGTTTCAGTCTTCCCCTACCTCGACGACTGGCTGCTGAAGGCGGGCTCGTCCCAGGCAGTCGTCTCCCACCTCCAGACTACGGCCGGACTCCTGCACTCGCTGGGGTTCTCCATCAATGTGCCGAAGTCGCATCTGATTCCTTCTCCACAGCTCCTTTTCATCGGAGCAGTTCTGGACACGACGCAGTTTCGGGCCTATCCTCCCGAACGGCGAGTCCGGGATATTCAGGCTATGATTCCGATCTTTCAGCCTTTATCCTGGGTTTCGGTACGGATGACCCTGAGGCTGCTGGGCCTCATGGCCTCCTGCATCCTGCTGGTCAATCATGCCAGATGGCATATGCGGGCTCTGCAGTGGGACCTGAAGTTCCAGTGGGCGCAGCACCAGGGCAACCTGTCCGATCACGTCCAGATCTCGGAGGGGACTGCAAAACAGTTGCAGTGGTGGCTCTCGAACCGGCAATGGGTCATAGGCAGATCCCTCTCCCTTCCCCAGCCAGAGCATACAGTTGTGACGGACGCGTCCCTTCTGGGATGGGGCGGTCACATCGAGAGGCGGAGATCAGAGGCCTCTGGTCTCCGGCGGAGTCCCGGCTCCATATCAACCTTCTGGAGCTCCGGGCGATCCGACTTGCACTCAAGGCATTCCTTCCCTCTGTCAAAGGGAAGGTAGTGCAGGTGTTCACAGACAACACCACCGCCATGTGGTACTGCAACAAACAGGGCGGGGTGGGGTCTTGGACCCTTTGTCAGGAGGCTCTGCGCCTCTGGACATGGCTGGAACATCAGGGCATGTTCCTGATGGTTCAACACCTGGCAGGTTCCCTGAACGCCAGGGCGGACGAACTCAGCCGCAGGTGCATGATGGATCACGAATGGCGTCTTCACTCAGAAGTGGCGCAAGGACTCTTTCTACAGTGGGGAGAGCCTTGGTTAGATCTATTCGCCACCGAAGAGAACGCGCAATGTCATCAGTTCTGCGCGTTGAAATTTCCAAGGCGGCACTCGCTCGGCGACGCTTTTCGTCGCGAGTGGAGTTGCGGTCTGTTGTACGCCTTTCCGCCTATACCACTTCTACCCAGAGTGTTGAAGAAGATTCGGCACGACCGGGCCCAAGTCATTCTTGTGGCTCCGGACTGGGCTCGAAGAGTTTGGTATCCCGAGCTACTCAATATGAGCGTAGATCCCCCGATCCGTCTGCCTCTTCGGGAGGATCTTCTGTCGCAGCAGCAGGGGACGGTCCTCCACCCGAACCTGTCCAGTCTACACCTGCTTGCGTGGAGATTGAGCGGCGGCAGTTGATTCCTTTCGACTTGCCTCCCGAAGTTTGTGATGTGATTCTGGCAGCCAGGCGTCCCTCCACTAAGGTGGTATACGCCTGCAGGTGGAACAAATTTGTGGCATGGTGCACAGCAAAGGCTGTGAATCCCCTTTCTGCCCCTCTTTCTGAGGTCCTTCTGTTCCTTCTCTCTCTGGCCCAACAGGGTTCTGCCCTGGGTACCATCAAGGGTTATCTTTGTGCTATCTCGGCCTTCCTCAGGCTCCCTGATCAGCCCTCCCTTTTCAAGTCCCCTGTTGTTAACAGGTTCTTAAAAGGCATTACTCACCTCTTCCCTCCTGTTCCGTTTGTGATGCCTCAGTGGGACTTGAACTTGGTTCTTACCTTTTTAATGTGCGCTCCCTTTGAGCCTCTACATAACTGTCCTCTTCGTCTTCTGACTCTGAAGACAGCCTTTCTGGTGGCCATCACCTCCGCTCGGCGGGTGAGTGAGCTCCAGGCTCTATCTTGCAAACCTCCCTTTCTGTCTGTTCATCCAGACAAGGTTGTTCTTCGGACGCGTCCGTCCGTCCTTGCCAAAGGTGGTTACTGCTTTCCACATTGGGCAGACCATCACTTTGCCCACCTTCTTTCCGCCTCCGCATCCTTCCAGAGAGTAAGAGAGGCTCCACCGTCTGGACCCAAAACGTGCGCTCTCCTTCTATATCGACCGCACAAAACACTTCCGGGTGGATGACCAGCTCTTTGTTGGCTACGTGGGCGCCAAAAAAGGTCGGGCGGTGCACAAGAGGACCGTCTCCCGCTGGGTTACCTTGTGCATCAAGACCTGCTATTCTTTGGATAAGAAGGAGCCTCCTGTTGGGCTGCGTGCCCATTCCACCAGGGCAACGGCTGCTACCACGGCCTTGGGCCGCGGTGTTCCGCTGCCGGTTATCTGTCAGGCAGCTACGTGGGCCTCGCTGCACACGTTTACAAAACATTACTGCCTTGACAGTCAGGTCCGGAGGGACGGCTTCTTTGGCCGTTCTGTCCTCCAGGACTTCCTTGTCTGATCTTTGTTCGCAGACCCACCACCGGGGTTGGTATTGCTGGGGTATCTATTCTAAGGTAAGGAATCTGTCACTAACGTGTCTCTTTCAGATGCACAAGTTACTAACTTGTGTAACGATATATCTGTAAGAGACAGTAGTTAGTGACAGATTCCTACCGCCCCACCCATCCTCCCCGTTCTGCGTCCTGATTTCTAGGGTTAAGGACATCCCTTTCAGGGCCCTAGTATTTTTCAGACACCTATGTCAGCTTCTTGCATGGCTCTGCGTTCCTGGCGCGGAAAGTCGTGTACAGAACTGACGTCAGCGCGCAGGGGCGGCGCCTAAGTACTGCCCGCGACGTCATCCCGGCGATCACGACGCCGACGACGGACGCGGAGCCGCACGACGCCGCCTACCGACGCGCAAGGGTACTGCTACGCAAAAACTTTCCGGATCCAGCCTGACGCCTGGGGATATTCTAAGGTAAGGAATCTGTCACTAACTACTGTCTCTTACAGATATATCGTTACACAAGTTAGTAACTTGTGCAATTGGTAACAAGAACGGCTGAGTGCTCCAGCACTAGCCACAGGCAAGAATAAGCAAGCGCTCCTGCGCGTGCTAGAACTTAGTAGGGCGAGGCGATATCCCAAAGCGCTGATCCGCGGGCACCGCAGACAGTTATGCGGTTTCCCCCGGAAGCGCTCAATGTCCGTACTGGCATCCGCTTCCGGTAGACGGAGGCTAGACCACCAACCAGTACGAGCTTCCTGACGTCGTCGGGTGCTATGGGCGTATGCTGAAACACGGACTCGCACACACTCGCCAGGCATGCCTGTCCGTCCAGACCCATGACAGTACCCGCACCCAAAACAGAGCCCCTCCACCGGCTACACAGGGGTTGCAGGACGAGGCTTCAGGGGATGACTAACATGGAAGGCATGAACCAACTGGGAAGCGTGGCGGACATGTGACAAGGGCTCCCTGGACCTTTCCTCAGGACCATACCCCCTCCAGTCCACCAGGTAAAAGAGCCTACCCAGAGTCCTACGGGAATCAAGAATAGCCCTGACTTCATACTCTTCGTGATCATCCCTGAGAATAGGAGGTGGAGGGGAAGCGGCCAAACATTCAGGGTGTGCGGCCCTTAGGAGCGACACATGGTAAACGGGATGTATTCTCATTTGAGGTGGTAGAGTGAGTTTCTTGGAAACACGGTTGATCACCTTATCAATGGTGTAGGGACCTACGTAACGTGGTAACAGCTTCTTGGGGCCATGCACATTTAGGTTTCTTATGGACACCCACACCTTATCCCCTACCTTGTAGTCGGGTTCTTTTTGTTTGTGTCTATCGGCGTTCTGCTTATAGGTTTCCTTGGCCTTGGCTAACTCGAAACGCGCTTGTTGCCAGAGGTCGTTAAGCAAAGCATGATAGGCCTGTACTGTGGGCATGGAACTGGTCTGTGGTTCTTCCCAGAGAACTGTTCGTGGATGTCGCCCTTGGAGACAGTAAAAAGGTGACATACCTATGTCAGTGTGTTTATTGTTGTTGTAGGCGTATTCCACCATCCATAGCACTTCTGACCATTCCTTTTCCACGGTCAACAGAAGGCAGCGGAGCTACTGTTCCATGGTTTGGTTAGTTCTCTCCGCCTGCCCATCTGTTCGGGGGTGGTATGCTGATGACAGGCGCACTTCCAAGTCCATGGCGTTGCACACTTCGTTCCAGAACCTGGATATGAACTGGGAGCCTCTGTCTGTGATCAGCACGGACGGTATCCTGTGTAAGCGTACCACATTATACAGGAAGACCACTGCTAATTCAGCCGCCGAAGGTAGCTTCTTCAAGGGCACAAAATGAGCCATCTTGGTCAGGTGGTCCACAATGGTAAGGACGGTGGTGTAGCCTGTTTTGGTCTTGGGCAGTTCAACAACGAAATCCATTGAGATAGTGTGCCAGGGATATGGAGGCACAGGAATAGGATGTAACAACCCAACTGAGGTTTGAGACGTGATCTTTCCTTGAGCACAGATGGCACAGCGTGCTTTGTAGGCGTGTACGTCGGTGTTCATGGCTGGCCACCAGAAATGTCTCTGTAGCAGATCCATAGTTTTATGGTATCCTGGGTGATTGGAGAACAGGTGATCATGACACATGTATAGTGCCTGTTGTTGGTGGGCTACCAAAGGTAGATAGTAGCAGTCTCCTTTGTACAGGAATCCATCCTGTGCTGTGATTCCCGAGTTCACCGATCCATGTCGCCGGTTCTTTTTGTTTTATGTCGCTACATAGCTGGGATAGGAAGGCAGAGGAAAGGACTACCCCCTGAAAACAGTGTACGGGAATGATGGATGCTGGTTCTGCTGGGGTTGAGGGTTCTTCGGTTTCTTCAAGGCGGGGTAAGGCGTCGGCTTTAGCGTTTTCTCTGCCAGGTCGATAAGTAATCTGAAAATTGTATTCATTAAAAAACAGGGTCCAACGCAACTGCCTGGAGGTAAGGGCTCGGGCTGAGCGGAGGAACTGCAGATTCCTATGGTCTGTGTAAATGGTCACTGGGTGTTTTGCGTCCTTTAGGTAATGGCGCCATTCTTCAAAGGCTGCTTTAATGGCCAGGAGTTCGCGATCTGATATCGTGTAATTACGTTCTGCTGGCTGTAGTCTTCTGGAATAAAACGCCACAGGGTGTAACAGGCCCGTTTTGGCGTCTCTCTGTGACAACACGCCCCCTAGGGCGTTTTGTGAGGCATCGGCTTCTAGTATAAACGGTTGTTCAGGATTGGGGTGTATCAAGACGGGAGCAGTGGTGAACCTTGTCTTTAGTTCCTGAAAAGCGTGTTCAGTCTTGAGGTCCCAGATGAATTGGACGCCCTTGCGTAATAAACTGGTGATGGGTGTGACGATTTTTGAGAAACCTGTAATGAAGCGACGGTAGTAATTAGCGAACCCCAGGAATCTTTGGACTTGTTTCACGGAACAAGGGGACGGCCATTGCAGTATGGTTTCGACCTTCCTAGTATCCATTTCTATTCCTGCAGGTGTTAGGATATGACCCAGGAATTCGACTGAAGTGGTGTAGAATACACTTTTCTCTAACTTGACATACAGACCATGATGTTGTAGTCGTTGAAGGATGGTACGTACATGTTGGACGTGTTCTGGTGTGGTTTTAGAGAAGATTAGGATGTCATCTATGTAGACGATGCAGAACAGATCGATGAAATCCCTCAGCACTTCATCGATGAAATACTGGAAAGCTGCAGGGGCGTTACAGAGTCCGAAAGGCATAACTTGGTATTCGAACAGACCATATTTGGTTCGAAAAGCGGTCTTCCATTCATCACCCTTCCAGACCCTGACGAGATGATAGGCTCCCCGTAAGTCCAGCTTGGTGTAGATGGCAGCTTCTTTCACCTGGTCCAGCAGGTTGGATATTAGGGGTAAAGGATACTGGTTTTTTATTGTTATGGCATTCATGGCCCTGAAGTCAATGCAAGTTCTCAGGTCCCCCTCCTTCTTGGACATGAAAAAGAGGGGAGACGAAACAGGCGATCTAGAATGGCGTATGAATCCGTTGCATAGATATTCGTCAAGGTAGGTGCGAAGGTGATCGTTTTCCTTTTCCGTAAGAGAGTAGACACGGCTACAGGGAAGCGTGGATCCTGGGATTAGGTCTATCCTGCACTCGAAACTACGGTGAGGAGGTAATGTGTTAGCTCCTTTTTTTGCCGAACACCGAAGCCAGGTCTAGGTATACTTCAGGCACGTCCCCCTGAGTAACTGTACCCATCCCAGTCAGGGGTAGCGCATGGGCTTGAACAGCCCTTGCATCGGAGGAGTCTGTTCGTGGGTAACATGAGTTGTTACAATGAGCTGAATCCAGTGTCATAACCCTGGATACCCAATCGATACGTGGGCTGTGGGTCACTAGCCATGGGAGGCCTAATATCAATCAGAACTGGGGTGCGTCTATGTCGACAGTAACCATACCTAGACCCGTCATATACTGGGTATCAATAAAATTTCCCGTGGCTCCTGAATCGATAAGGGCTGTGACCTACCATACCTGGCCTGTCTGTGCTCGTAACGACACATCCACACCCAAATGGTGGTTGCTGCCACAGAAGGCAGGGGTCGGTGTCTTGAAAGACGAAGAACCCAGTAGCTGGACCCCATTGTCTACTGGGTTACCTCATTTCCCGACCCGTCTCCCTTGGATATCCGAAGAACAAAGGGTTTCCTCCCTCTTGGTTTGGCTGGCTTTACAGTACAATCCCTGACAAAGTGTCCGCTTTTGCCACAGTATAAGCACTGGTTCTGTTTTCTCCTTTTTTCCTTCTGTTCCTTGGTGAGTGGACCACGGATACCACCTATCTACATAGGTTCTGGGGCATCATGGGGTTTAGCTGGCTCATCTCTAGGTTTTTCACTGTATGCCAGGAACCGGGAATCGCTACCCTTGGTTTTTTCGGTCTTAGTTCCTGTATCCTGTAATTCAGCTTGACCACCAGATCGATAAACGTACCGATCTCTTCTGGAGGTTCTGGCATCTGGGAGATGAGGTCCTTTAGTTCATCACGTAAACCCCTGTAGAATACGGATACCTTTTTGGACTCGGGCCACTGTGCTTCAATCACTAGTCTACTGAAGGTAGTGATGTAGTGTAACAAGTTCGTGTTGCCCTGTTTCAGGCTAAGAGCTCATTGTCTGCGGCTTGTACGAATGTGTGGCGGGCAAACATTCTTCGCAAGGTCTCCTTGAATATCGGAAGACTGTACAACATGGGATCTTCATTCTCCACTAGAGATATAGACCACTGGGCAGCGTCACCGCCCCCCTCCCCCCCCCTCCAGATAGGAAAGGATAAAAGCGACCTTGGAAGCGTCATCCGGAAAGGCAGTTGCTCGAGCCATGAAGTGCAAATGACATTGATTAAGGAAAATGCTATATTTGGTACTGTCGCCATAAAAGCGCTCTGGGGGGGCTAACTGTACAGAGTGTGGGGCTATTACTTGTATTGGAGGAGTGTCTGAAGGTGATGCAGACGATCCCCCGGGATTGAACAAAGGAGGCCTCAACAACCCCTCCGCCTAACCCTCGAAGTAGGAGACGGACCCCAAGGCCCCGTTAAACCAAAGGCTACCTGACTTTGTAAGACCGTAATATCCTGGCGTAAACTAAGGTTTTCTGCCTGCATGCTGGTAAGCATGGTTGCTATGTCCTGCAGGGTGATGTCGGGATTGCTCATGTCGCCCGGGCGAGATAATAAACGTGGGCTTTGGATTCTGTCAGAACCCCACAAGGCTTACCTTCTGCTTGTGAAGCAATCTCGCAGAGATGACATGAGCAACCGCCACCGTCTCCCACCTTACCCTAGAAAATGCGTGTGTACTGACCAGGATGAAGATGGGACCGGGGGAGGAAGCTAGTGGTATGGTAGATATCCTCCTGAAGACCAGAACGGTAACCCCACTGTGTTCCCGGAATCCCTCTGGGTACACCGCCTGGAAGGAGAAGCGCAGGGGAACACTATTTCCACTGATACATGCAAACAAGCCCATACATAGTACACCACATCGCTCAGTGTATCGTATAGTCACCTTATGAGTGGCACCATGAAGGATGGAAAAGAGACGTCCCCAGCAGGGTCAGTGAATATGGCAAGCGCTCCAGCGCGCGTATGAAAGGCAAAGGAAATAGCAAGCGCTCCTGCGCGTGTGAAAGAGGCAAAGGAAATTATCTGATAGAGACATCTAGCCGCAGATTCCTTAACTTAGAATATCCCCAGGCGTCGTACTGGATCCGGAGAATTTTTTGAAGCAGCACCTCTGCGAGCCGGGGGACGGCGCCACATGGCTCCGCCCTGACGTCGTCCACGTACATGATGTCAGTGGAGCCATATAAGTGCCTCCCGGCGCGCTGACGTCAGTTTCCTTCTTTTCCGCGTCCCAACGCGGATCCAGGAGTAAGCGGTTCCTCTGGCCTGTTGTTTCAGGCCTTCTCGACTCCTTCGGCGTCCGGGAACGGTGTGCGATGCCTTCGGGTTTCAAGGCGTGTGAGACCTGTACGCGGCAGATGTCGGCGATGGATCCGCACGCGATCTGTATGTGGTGCCTTGGAGAGCACCACGACTCCGAGGAGTGCGACGCCTGCCGGCAGATGAAGCCAAAGTCCCTGCGGGAGTGCCGGATGAAGTTGTTGACCGCCCGGATGTCCCGCTCAGAGCCTTCGCGCCGCCGATCTCCATCTCGAGCTGGGGCTCCTGTTCGGGTCCGGTCATGGAGTCGTTCCCGCGAACGTCGTTCGCCTGTCGCAGGTAAGCACAAGTCACGGAGGTCGTCGACCTCGCATAAACGTGACGACGGGGCCCGCTGCTCCCGGTCCTTACCGGGTGCGGACACCCCGGAGTCGGTCCCCTTATACCCACCCTTTCCGGGTGTTGGGGCGACTCGGGCCTAGATGGAAGCCTATTCCAAGGCTCTTCACTCCATCTTTGGGTCACCCCCTCTACCTGGCACGCCTCGGGCCCCACAGAGGGGGTAGGGACTCAGGTCGGGTCCTCGCCGGCGGGTTCGCCCTCGGCGCGGGCCGAGTGCCTCGACTCCGGTTCCGGAGTCGCTGCGACGTCAGGACACGGCCCGGAGGGGCATCCCAGTCAGAAGTCGAGCCGTCTGCCCCGTCTCCGCATAGCCCTTTGGGGCTCCCTGCGCCGACGTCGGATGCGGCTGCAGCATGGAGCTCGACTCCTTGTCAACATCCTTCCTCCCCGCAGGCCTCAGTGGAGGGCGAGTCGACGCCGGTCCGATGCCAGGCCGAGTCACCCCTGATGATTGTCGGCGTCGATACGACGCCGTCTTGACGTCGGTCGACTCCGGTGCTGGCGCCGGTCCCTGTTGTTCCTCTGTTCGAAGAGGATGAGGACCCAGAGCACCCAAGGTTGTTTCGACGCTCTCCTGCTCCGTGGCCCCTGGCCAGTGTCCCTTTGCTCGGCCTCCGGCTGCGGCGTCTCTCCTTTCTGGGGGACACGTTAGCCTTCAACCGTCCCCTACAGATGGTTTGTTATCGCCACCTAGAATGGCTACAGAGGATAGCGCGGCATTTGCAAGGGCTGTTCGTAGGGCTACAGCTATTTTACACCTGCAACCCCCCTCAGTCTCCTTGTCTTCTGATCCATTATTGGATCTCCTCCACCAAGATGCTGTGGAGGTGGAGCCCTTGCTGCCTTTTGGCGGGTTGTTATTTGACACCCTTCTTGGCACGTGGGCACGGCCCTCCTCGGGAGACTCTTTGAATCGGGCCATCGCACGTCTGCATCGCCCGGCTCCAGATTACCCTGTCAGTTTGTCCCTTCATCCTAGGGCTCACAGCCGGGTGGTCCAGGCGGCTTTCGCCTCGCAGCCTTCCTCTCCTCTCCCGTTGCTACCTCCCACTAGGGAGTCTCATTGGTTGGAGATATGTGGCCGCCATATTTTTGCGTCCACTAGTTCGGGCATCCGTGCTCTGAACACGTCTTGCGTGTTTGCACGGGCTACTTTTGCCCTTTGGGACTCGGTCGAGCGTCTTCTTCCCTCTCTTCCAGAGGGTCCCCGTGCTGACCTGGATCGTCTCCTTCATGATGGCCGAGATATGGCACAATTTACCATTCGGTCGGCTATGGACACCACTGACTCTGTGGGTCGGGCGATGGCCAGGTCCGTTGCTCTGCGCCGCCATGCCTGGCTGCGCGATGGCGGTTTCCCTGACAATGTTCGGGAGAGTCTTCGGGATTTGCCATTTGATGGTGTGACCCTTTTTGACAGTCATGCGGACTCAGCAGTCAACCGCCTCATGTCTGGGCTCCCATGACTTTGTGTTTTCTAGTCCTTTTGTGGACTTTTATTTTCGGGTGCAGTGTTGTCTCTGCTTGTTCTGGGCCCTGGGTTCATGACGTAATACCCAGACGGCCTGTACGGCTTCCCGCCGTTTTTGCTTCTATTGGTGCAGCTGGTCAGCTGATTCTGCTTTCTTTTGACTCCTCTGTCTACAAGTTCGGGCTCAAGAGGTGCCCCTAGCTGGGGTTGAGGCTTACCCTATGTGGGGTATTCGTTGGCTATTGTCTAGCTAGCTGTCTTATTAGTTGTCTATTGTCTGGCTGCCTTCCTTACACGGAAGGCTTGGTAGGCTCCTGTGGAGTCTTCTTCAAAGGGATTGTCCTGCGGATGAGACTGTGGTCTTTTTCTACTGTTGTGGGCCCCCCTTTTCCTTCTTGCAGTCCACCGGTTGGCCTCGCTCTATTGCCTATCCGTTGGGGTCTGCGGTTGGTCCGTAGCACTCCCCTGCATCTGTAGATGCTCACTTTCTTGAGGTTTCTGCCTCGCCTGCCTCTTCCAGGAGTGTCATTTCAGCTTCGCTCTCCTTGTCTATGCTGGCTGCCCTTATCGTCAGCCACTGTCCCTTGGACCGCCTTGTCCTGTTCCGTTTCGGCACAGTTCGTCCTGGCCATGGACGACCTCAAGGCGGGGCCTTGGGGCGCGGCTCCCAGGCACGCAGGGCTGATCCGGCACGGTTCTTCTGTGTTCTATGCGCGTCAGGTGGATGCTCCCTAGTATGTTCGCTGCCACGGGGGGCTTACGCTTTTCTTACGCTCCTGCGATGACTGGTTTCTACTTTCCTCTCTCCGGGATAGGTAGTACTTTTTCGTAGTTCAGTCCTGTCTGGACTTTGTCTGTAGACGGTGGCATCCTCGCCACGTACGCCAATACTGTACATTGCCTTGTGCCCTACTTCATGGGCACTTCCCACGCAGGAGTTATCTCTTCCCCTGCTGCTTCCGCGCAGGAGTTTGTCACACTTCTACTTCGGGCTGCTACTGCTGCTCTCTGTGGAAGTGTTCTCTTCAGGACACTCACTGTCTTGTGTGATCTTGTATGCTCAGTCTCCCAGTGTGTCTGGCGGGGAACTGTGGCTCCTCTCTGCCGGGTGGCCATTGTCGCTTAAGGGTCTGGACATTGCTCTGTCCGGTTCTGCTGCAACATAGCTGTTGGTACCTATGGTGCGCTCTTGTATTCTTTTATGAAACGCATCCTTCACGGCTGTGTCCTTTCTTGATGTATATTCTGTCCTGCGCTCTACACGCAACCAGGGGTCACGCATACTAGGGTTTCCTAAATGCGGTGTCCATGGTCTTGCTCTCGGCCTTCTCATGGGGGCAAGCCTTCTGTGTGTGTCCAGCTTGCCGGATCCCTTTCGCCGGTTGACTACCTGGTGATGCATCTCTCGCATCTGGGCTGTTCTCGCTGCGTTCCATTGTGCATTTCTTTTATGTGGTGTGGTTCTAGCGGTACATGTGGTCTGCCCATGTGAACTTCTGTCCCCCGCATGCATGTCTCTTCTTGTAGTCATGGTTATATGCCATTCTGCTTGTTGACGTCCGCCTCTCACATATCATTTTGTGAAGGGGCGATTGCGCAATGACAGGTCTTGTGTCTCTGGTAACACAGGCTCTTCCTGGATATGGTCAGCATCCTGCCACTGCTGTCCAAAGTTTCCTAGCTGGTACGCTTTCAACAGTGCTTCTCCACTGTTGTGCATGCTCGACCTGTATGCTCTGACTCGGTCATGCCGTCTTGTCCTCTCTCTGGGTCTTTGTTTCTTGCAGATCCATTGGATCCTGCGGATCCATCGGCTCCTATGATCAGTTCACCTTCTTTTGCGGAAGTTATGCACTCTCACATTCCGGACTGACATTCTGGTTCTGTGCTCCCTTTCAACCCTGTCTAAACGAGAGGGCTTTCATGCCGTCCCTGGACGGCTTGTGATGCCTTTGCCTCCCATTGTTTTCCGCTCCTTACAGAGCTTACTGGTCTGGTGTTGGCCACGCTGGCATTGCTGCCCCCACTGTGTTTAGTCAACTTGTTGACGACTGGGTTCTTTTTGGAACTTGGTGGGGTTCAGTCGCAGACCCGCCTCCTATGGGGTATGGCTTTGGTATCTATTCTAAGTTAAGGAATCTGCGGCTAGATGTCTCTATCAGATGAACGAGTTACTTACCTTCGGTAACGATGTATCTGGTAGAGACACAGTCTAGCCGCAGATTCCTTAACACCCGCCCATCCTCCCCGCTCTGCGAGGACCTTTTCAGGTTGGGTTTTATGCACACGCCTCCTTCCGGGTGGCTTTTATCTTCCTACGGAGTGGCGTCTTTCACCTCCCTCCTCGGTAGGATGATTCATTCTGTTTTACTTGTTCTTTTCCACCCATTCTCGTGATTAGGCGGGTTCATGTATCTTTCTACATCCCTACACCCTGGTTCTTCCAGTGTGGGGCCTACTAATGTTCTTCTTCCCTCCCTCCTTCTCCATTGTTCTGGGATCTCTTGTTTCTTGACTCAACTACAGTCAATGGGTTTGGGGTCTATGTGACTGTGCCTCAGTCCATAGTTCTCTTACAGGGGATACGGCATTCCTGGTGTTGCCGACCTTTGGTAGATCGTCATTACTTATGTGGTTCAGGTCTTGTTGCCCTTCGCGGGTAGATCTTGGTATTGCAGGCTTCCTGTCATCTGCCTTAACATTCTTTTCATATGTCGTTTTGCCTCGGGGGAGGGCATAGTCTTCGCTTTTGCGGGGCTGTTTCTCAGAGCGGTGCTGTGCTCTTTCAGAGCGGTGCTCTGTTTTTCCCTTCAATTGCTTTCAGTATACAGTGCTTGTCACTGTTAATTATGGTGATGTTTCTCACCATTCGATTCTTTTTGTTTCACTGATTTTTCATCTTTTTTCGCACACTGTTCCCATACTCTCACAGTTTTTGGTGGTGGCTCCACGTTGTGGCGTGGAAAAGTTTCTCCGAAGAAACTGACGTCAGCGCGCCGGGAGGGACTTATATGGCTCCACTGACGTCATGTCCGTGGACGACGTCAGGGCAGAGCCATGCGGCGCCACCCTCCGACGCGCAGAGGTGCTGCTGCAAAAAATTCTCCGGATCCAGTCTGACGCCTGGGGATATTCTAAGTTAAGGAATCTGCGGCTAGACTGTGTCTCTACCAGATACATCGTTACCGAAGGTAAGTAACTCGTTCATTACCCCCAATCCCTTCCGTACTATTTTGTAAAAAATAACTTGGGGGTCAAGAGCAATTTGCCATGATAAGACGCGTTCAAGACACGAAGCTACCTTTCGCCAAAAGGGAATAAGCTTCCTACAACTCCACACCGTGTGTAGAAAGGTCACCTCATCGTCTTTGCAACACAGGCACGTAGGGGATGGGATCACTCCCATTCGCCAAAGCCGGGATCTCGTTAATTATGCTCTATGGACGTTCTTAAATTGGATAAGGCGATACCGAGTGGCAATAGCGGCTCCAAGAGGGCTCATTAAGGCCTCGGTCCAATCATCATCGGTGAGGTCTGGAATATCCCATTCCCAGGTCGCACGCAGTGTGTCTAAGGAGGTGTGGTTATGAGTAATTAATGTTTGGTAAATCTGTCGAATTTTGTGAGAGCCAAGGTCCCCCATCAGCAAGCGTCCTTCCAGTGGGTTGAAGTCCGGCAGGTCGTTTAAGGAACAGATGTATGGTGTCAGTGCATGTCTGAGTTGCAGGTATCTATAGAATTGACTACGATGTAGTTGGGATTCTGTTTTTAAGTGTTGGAAGGACTTGAGTATCGTCCCATGCATTATGTCCCCTAGTGTTGTGATCCCGATATTGTCCCAGGTCCTAAACCCAGAAAGCGTGGCGACCTGGTGCAGGTACGTGCCATGCCAAAGTGGGGTTGCCTGCATCAGTCGTCCCTTCAAGCCCATCTGCCTGACTGAGCCCCGCCTTAATCGTATGACCATCTTACACGCGGGTGGAAGATGATCTAGGTTTAACTGGAAATATAGGAGGTCAAGTAAAGTATGGGGGTTCATTGCTCGTCTTTCAACTGCGAAAGCCGGGTCTGTTTGCGCGCTGTACCACCACTTATTAATATTGAGTAGATGAGAGGCCGAGTAATATGCATAGATGTCGGCAGCGGCGATCCCACCACAGTAATTAGAGTGCGCACATGTCCGGAGGGCCACTCAAATTGCACCCCCTCCCCACATAAACTGGTTTAGGAGAGTGTTGATTTGTTGGAACCATGAAGGGGGGGATTTCGTACGGGAAGTTTTGCAGTCGATACAACAGTTGCGGAAGGGTGACCATCTTGAAGATGGCCGACCGCCCGTACAGGGATAATGGCAGAGGTGACCGCGCTTTGATCTCCTCTCTGAGTCCTAGCAATATCGGGGCAATATTGTGTTACCATGAAACAATTGAATGCGGGGAAACAAACACCCCTAGGTACCTGAACCTATCAATAGCATGTATTAATTGTGTCGACCAAGTGGTCCTCCCCTGGTCTCCACAGACCGGGAACCGCACTGACTTTGTCGGATTAGTTTTGAGCCCTGAAGTTTCCCCGAATACTCGTAAGATTTGTAAGATACGCGGGCCGGAAAACCAGGGATCCGTGGGGGAAAAAAAACGCCGCTTATAGTGCGATTCTGTACGATGTTTCTGCCGACCAGTCGTAACCCCGCACCAAAACATAACATCCCCCCCCCCCCCCCCAAACTAAACCCCTCTCCCTTACCCTCCTTTCCCGCCCGTCCTCTGTCCCCCCCCCCCCTCCCATCAGTGTACGTCTATGCATCCCCTTGGGATTCAGTCTGTGGCTGATTCGTAAGCCTTAAAATTCGTAGATACTTGGGGCATGTGAGTTCGTTAAACTCCGCAGAGAGTATAGTTTAGTTATGTATGGTTTCCATAGGTCTGGGAATGAAGCCCCCTGGTTAGCGAGGGATAGAGAGATGTGCCTTATGCCTAAGACATGCCATATGCGGTGTAGCTATCCAGTATGTGTGGGAAGGCGGGTCGTGCCCCATAACACTAGGATATGCTGTAGGGCTGCCCCAAGAGCCAGGCCTATCTGTCGGCCTCTGCGAGATTTAAGGGGGAACATAAGGGCGTTGGGTAGTCCCAGGAGGGTGTAGGCCGGAAAGCGGGGAAGTTGTATATCGAATCATGCGTCTATCTCGTCGATGACTTGTTCCCAGTACCCCGCTAAGTTCGGTCAGTCCCATAGGATATGCGTCAAGGTTCCTTGAGCCCCATTCCCCCGCCAGCAGAGGGTGTCTCTGGTTGGATTCCCCTTATGGAGCCTAACGGGCGTGAGATACCAATAGTTGGTAATTTTGATGGCTGTCAAGATACCGGCTACATTTCTAGCTGTGTGTCTAGCTCTATAATGGATATCCTCCCACTCTCGCATTGTCAATTCCCGGACCAGCTCGTGTTCCCATCTTCACTGACTGGGGGATTTAACAGTTGCTGGGGGAAGCTTCAATAAATTATAAAGTTCCGTAATTAGACGTGTGTCAGATGATTTGGCTAGCAGCCATTTCTCGTAGGCAGTCAAGTAGCGCAGTGCTTGTGGGCGGATATTTGGTTGCATCACCCAATGCCTAATTTGCTGATATCTATATTGTTCATTCTCTGGGAGGCCCTGTTGTTGGCGAAGGTCCTCAAATGTAAGGGGACCGTGTTCGTTGAAAAAATGCCCAATAGTCCTACTGCCCTCCCTCGTCCACTCATGGAAGGTTTTCATATCCATCCCGGGTGAGAAATTGGGGTTAGCTACTATGGGCGTCAGAGGAGATGGGAACGTTGTGAGGGCCTTCTTTTCAGCTACCTAGTCCCATGCCAATAGGGGAGTCCGTGTAACCAGCGATAGATAAAGGTTTGGGGGACGGGCTCGTCTAGGAAGAAAAGGAATTCTCCATTGGGGCACCCCAGTTAGGGCCCTATCCATGAATAGCCTGTATTTCTCAGATTCAGAACAGGACCATTCTACAAATGAGCGTATCTGTACTGCGTAAAAGTAGTTCTGGAGGTTTGGAATCCCCAGTCCCCCCTCCCCAGGGGGTCTGTAGCTTAGTTCCCGGCCCCCCCTGGGTCTCATGTCGGCCCGGATAAATCGCTCTATATCTTGTTGAAGGGAGTGGATAATACCTGGTGGGGGCTCTAGCGACATTGTCTGGAAAAGAAACAAAATCTTGGGTAGTATTGTCATTTTTATCGCCGCTATGCGGCCCAGCCAGGAAAGCTTGTATGACTTCCTGCGACTAAGGTGTGCCCGTATCTGTTGTTGCAGTGCGGTGTAATTCAACAATGCAATGTGTTGTGGAGAAGTGGCAAGTTTAATTCCAAGATATGGAATTTTCGGCCTGATCTCATTGGATGGTATATGCCTCGCTAAGGTTCTCTATCTTAGAGGCTTTAAGTGAAAGGCTAAGGGCCTTTGATGTCTGAATGTTTATTTTGAAGCCTGCGGCCTGAGAGAACCTCTCGAGCTCATCCAGAAAAGCTGGGAGGGAGACCTGAGGGACCTCCAGCGAGGCGATCACATCGTCAGCATATAGACTTAGGGTATGTCTATCCCCTCCGAAGCCCACTCCTGTGATATGGGGATCATCTCGCACCCTCTGAGCCATAGGCTCCATATAGAGGGGGAACAATACAGGGGAAAGAGGGCACCCCTGTCTGGTCCCTCTACGGATCGGAAAAGGAGCGGAAGTGTAGCCATTCGCTCTGACAGAAGCTGTCGGGTTAGTGTAACCACTGAACACCCAGTTTATATATCTGTCAGGGAGTCCAAAGTGAACCAGGGTTTCTTTTAGATAGGGCCAGTGAACTCTGTCAAACGCTTTATCAGCGTCTACAGAAAGCAACATGCGCTCAGCATCGAACCTCTTCGCCTTATCTATTATGTGCAGCAGTCTCTTTGTGTTGTCTGTGCACTGATGGCCCGGAATAAATCCTGCCTGATCGGGATCAATCAGACCTGGGAGAAGAGGGGACAGCCGATTTGCCAAAATTCCGGTAAATAATTTAAGATCTGTGTTGAGTAAAGAAATCGGTCTATAAGAGGCACAGAGTCTCTTGTCCTTCCCGGGCTTGGGGATCACCACTACTGAGGCCGCTAACATGGATTGGGGGATCTGCGAGGATGTCGCAATAGCGTTAAACACTCTAGTGAGAAGTGGCGTCAGGACCTGGCAGAACGTTCTATAAAAAAGGGCTGTGAACCCATCCGGTCCAGGGGATTTTAATAGTTTCTGCCTAGCAATAGTTGTGATGACCTCCTCAGGCCAAATGAGGGATTCTATGGCATCGGCCTGGTCAGGTGTCAGTTTGGCTGTGGCCACACCCTGCAAGTATCTGGAGGGCGCCCCGTCCGGCAATTTCTGTTCCTCGTATAGCTCTGCGTAGTATTGGTGGAAGGCATCTGCGATCTTCCTGTCGGACTCACATAGCTCCCCATTGGATGCATAGACCGAGGCAATACCACCTGCATGTCTCTGCATTCTCAGTCTATTAGCCAATAATCTCCCGCTTCTGTCGCCTCCCGCATAAAAGGTGTGTCTTAGCCTAAGCGCCGCATATTCTGCTCTATCTATGTCTAGCGCAGCCAGCTGAGTGCGTGCCGCCTCTAGCTTCCTCCAGACCCTCGGGGCTCCGGTTCTCTGATGAATACGCTCTAGTTCTTGCACTTGAGCCGTAAGAAGGTGCCTCTTCTCCCTACGCGATTTGTTATCGAAAGCTGCGATGGCTATGAATTCCCCCCTTACTACCGCCTTCGAGGTGTCCCAGAGGGTATCATTTATCTTTAAGTAATCCTTTATGGTTTTAGTGATTCTCTCTACCACCTCGGGGCGATACAGCAGTGTATCTCGCAGGCGCCAGGTGCGGGTCGGGGGGTTGGCAGCGGGCAGTGTACAATCGACCTTCACTGCCGATTGGTCGGACAGAGTCCGGGGGAGTATATCCACCTGTGTGGCGTACGACCTGAAGGCAGGAGTGCCTAGGAGGTAATCTATTCTGACATAAGTTTTATGAGAGTGGGAGTAAAATGTGTTTTCCCTGGCAGTGTGGTGCACATTTCTCCAGATGTCCATCAGTCCCGCGCTCCGCAGATTCTGTCGCCCCCCGATAGCGCACCTGTCTGCCCATGTCATAGGGCCGATCTGTCTAGGGCGTTATCAAATGTCAGGTTCAGGTCCCCTCCTATCACTAACAATCTATCTGGGGAAAGGCTGACCTCCGCTACCGCTGATTGAATAAATTTCTCTTGTATCGTTTGGGACGTAGATGGTTCCGATAGTGAGAGAGTGCGAGCCCACCTGGAAGGAGTGTGCTAATAATCTCCCTTTGAGTTCGGCTTGTTTAGGGCCCAATTTACCAGGAAATGAGGCTGATATAAGAATAGATACTCCCGCAGATTTAGTGGAAAGAGAGGAGAATAGTTGCTGAGGAAATGCTTTGGAGCGAAGCCGGTGTGTGTCACCCGGTAGGAGGTGGGTCTCCTGGAGGAGGCAAATATGCGTGCCTGTGTTCTCTAGATAGGAAAGTACGGCTTGGCGTTCCACTGGATTATTAAGCCCTTTAACGTTCAGGGTGAGTATCTTAAATGTCTGGGGCATCGGTACCCGTGTTGTGCGCTGCTGTGAAGATGCCTTGTAAGGAGAAGGATAGAGGCATTGTGGCGGCAGAGTGGAATGTACTTCTACGTGGGGCGAGTGGGTTGCAGGAGAGCAGAACTAACGGACTAATTCGGGGAGTGCAGGAGAGGGAAACACCCCTTAAAACAAAAGTTAACCAACAAACATACAACATAATAATACAGTCGTAATGTCCTGGGCGGTCAGGCCCACGGGAAGAGGGTGGAAGCAGCTCGGTATGTTCCGCCGCCCGCCCCTCCCCGGCCCACGGACACTGCGAGGTGCCTGCTTTGGGCCGCAGTGACCGCAATGACTCAAGGGACAGCATTCAAACGGGGTAAGGTTTTGTTCAGGCCGGCCGAGTCTTCTCCCAGGGTGGCTAAGACTGCCTGTCTTTCTTTTGCCATAGTCTCTGGGTACGGTCAGAGCGCCACGTGTCTGGAGCCGGCCACCCTCCATCTGTTCCTGTTGCGGCCCTCGGGTGCCCTTTCAGAGCGTGCTGGGCTTACAGCAGTATCCTCGTCGATTTCCAGTAGTTGGCATGCCTCCTTAAGTGAGCGGATATGCTGGACCTTCCCGTCGTGGCGAAAGATGAGTCGGAAAGGGTGCCCCAGGAGTATGGGATCTTATTGGCTCGTAAATGCGATGTGACCGGTCTGAAGGATCTCCGTTTTTGCAAACGTGGATGCCGCCAGGTCTTGGTAGAGGGAGAGCTCTAGGCCTTGATAGCGAATGGGGTAGGAGTCTCTGGCCTTTTGCAATATGCACTCCTTCAGTTGGAAATCATGGACACAAGCGAGGATATCCGCCGGGGGGGCTGGCGCAGGTCTCTTCAGGCCCACTCGGTGTACGCGGTCCAACTTGATCTCCATATCATCAGGGCCTTCCAATAGTGATCTAAAGAGACCCTCGATGAAGAGAACGATATTCTGGCCTTCTGCTCTGTGTGTGGCTCCCCGTAGGCAGATGTTGTTGCGCCGGGAGTGGTTCTCCAGGTCCTCAGCATGCGCTTGAAGGTCAAGATGTTGGTCCCGCAGGCGAATGACCTCCTGCTGAAGCGACTCGAGCTCCTCGTCCCTGTTAGCGCCTTGCGACTCGTGCGTGTCAACTCTGTCTCCTAATGCATCAACATCTTTTCCCACCTCACCAAGTTCCTGGGTTATTTCTACTTTCATTGATTTAAAATCTTCTCGGAGCGTGGCGAACAGGGATTTGATGAAGGAACGTGTGAGTGGATCCTCTGTGTCACCCAGTCGCCGCGTTTCGCGCCTCTGATGGTCCTGCATTAGTCGATTCAAGCAATAGATCCTTAACTGATCGATCCTTTTTCCCCTTGAGCGTGGCCATGCTGGGGGCGCACTGACTGTTGGGGCCCCACCCAACCCACCTCAGGAGATGGCTCTCTTGTTGACAACGGGGCAAGTGTCCAAGGGCTTTGACCACTCACCGGGGGCTCACCTGCAGTGCACGAGGACACTCAAACCCCTGACTCAAGCCGAACCGCCCCCAGGACAATCCAAGGGGTATTGGGCCTCTAAGCATGGAAATTCCACGAGCCGCCAGATCAGCCCTCTAGTCGTCCCCGGGTCACTTGACTTCAAGGGAGTCCAGTAGCGGCCTGGTATGTCCAGTTCTAATAGGCCGATTCTCCCCCCTCTTCCAGTCGGTCTCCCCCGGTGCGCTGCTCAGTGCGGGAGGCCAGCCTGCCCTCCCTCTCTCCCGGCTGATGGGGGGGCAGTGGGGGGGGGGGGAGTCCGCAGGGGTTCAGGATTTGAGCTGGGGGCCTCCCAGGGGCTGCCTGGAGGTCTGCCCCACACCAGAGTCACTGCTATCCTTAGGGAAGTCCACTCTTTGGCCCCTGGCTGTCCCAAAACAACTGTGTCCCTCAAAAGTAGTCTCTCTCTTTAATAAAAATTGTTCAGAGCCCTCCGTGTACTGAGCTTGTGCTGCGGGCAGCGCGTGGGCAACAGTTTATGACGTTACCTCGATGCAGCGGATCCAAGCTGCAGACTGCCTCTCCCGATATCGGCGCAGCCGCCTCTGTCCGCCCCTAGGCCTCTCCGGGGGATAGCCGCCGCCTCACTCGGGGCCGGAGTCCCTGCAACGCTCTCCTTGCTGCGTGAGCCGCTCGTCAGGCCCGCCTCGCTGAGTTGTCACCGCAACCCAGGCCCGCTCATGCCTGGCGCCAGGCACTTTCACAAGCTTCTCTGCGGCTCGTAGTCGGGAGAAGCCGTCTCCCTCGATGCTGTCTCCCCTTAAATCCGAGGTCTTAGGAGGCGCTCTCCCTCCGGCAATTGGTAAAATTTCTCGGAGGGCCCTCTGCTCCGGTCTCTCTCTGGAGCTCCGCGGCCCGGTCTCGTTGCGCCGTGACTCTCCCTGGCGTCACCGGCGGGCACCGGTCACTTCCTCACTTCACGGTGCCCTGCTGAGTAGCCGTCGATTCAGGCCACCGCTCGAGGGCTATTACAAGACCCTGCGGCCCCGCTACTCAAGGCTGTGTCCACGGGCCCAGTCGGCAAGACGGAGCGATGAGCAGGCACGTCCTACTCGGTCGCCATCTTGACCACGCCCCCTGGGCTCAAAGTTTAGAAGAGAAATAGGGTGATATGAAGAGGGATCTTCGGTTGGGCGACCCGGCTTGAGGAACACCACAATTTCGGCATGGCACAAATCCGGAGGAAGGATTGTAGTGTAGTTCCTATTTCCCTGATAGGTTCTGCGCATTGGAATAACATACACTATAGGCTTGGCATAGGACTGAGGTCGGTATGCCCCTATCGCGTATATTAAACTTAATTACTGTGTACCAGCTAGCTCAGAGGCCACTAGAAACTTCTTGACAACAAGAAGGGAATAGCTTCTGGCAACCACATAACATAAAACCCTGATCCCTCAGGATCGTGGAAACAATATACTACTTTTCATTGTCATTCATCTCAGAGAAGTACATAGAAGAAACAGTCGGTTGTGTTTACAATAAAATTTATTGCACAGTTGTTATTCTACTACTGGTAATATGTGCTGCAACAACTGTTGGACAGTAGCAGGGAAATATGGCCAGCAGTGCAGTTAAATAAAAATGCATGGTATAGTTTTACCATTGTGCAATATTAATGAACACATACATGAAATACAGAATGCATTTTACTTAAAGCCTATACCCCTATGATGCCTAACTGGATGTACCTAAGTGTACCTAGCATGTGTGTAGGTCTTAGAGAGCCAAGAATCCCCCTAGGATTTAGTCTAACCCCATTACCTTAGTGGGACTTCATCCTGATCTCGAGCTGGACACCCCAGGATGGGTGGATGGACCTCTGCCAGCTGGAGCTGTGGCATGACGCAGGTTGCAGCGTCTCAGGTCAGAGTGTCGGCATGGAAGTCTCGGTCCCCTCTGATTTGCTTGGGCAAAGGGAGGTATATTTATACCTGATAGGTGCCTTGGAATGTTAGTATTGACGTAAAGTCGGTCAGAGGAAGACGTCAGGAATGAACCCTTAGGGAATAGTGGTTCATGCATATTTAATGAGTTCTTGGAGAAATCAATAATCCTGTGCTAGGGAAAATCCCAAGAGCTTAAGGGTCTGTTACTAAGAACTCGTTGTGACGTAGGTTAGTCACTGTTGGACATGGAGATGACGTATTTAGGATGGACCGTCTTCTGCACCCAGAGCACACGTCAGATAAGGGACAGCCTCTGTTGCTCGTTATTGTGAAGGAAGGGCTAATGTAGGTGAAAGGGCCTTTAGTGGGTGAAAGGGCCTACCTGTCTTTGTGGCACGAAGGATTTGTGCCTCTGAAACGGCGCACCTATGTTAGGGCCTCAATCCAGCACATAACACCCACTCCAATCTATGGACAATCGTGAATAACCCATTAAAAGCAAACTACGTGACTAAAATAGGCATTTGCATATAATTGGCAGGTAGTTGCATGAGAGTGGTTTATGAGCTGAAAAAATAGCAGCTGTTAAAATATGTAAAATTACTATAGACTCTGTGTAGACAGGAAAAATCTATAGTGTCATTAAAAATACTCTCTTAGAGTCAGTAGTTACTTATAAAGGTTCCTGTTTATAAAATTGAAAACTCTTACAAGCTGTTCAGAAGACCATGCTTTCTTTAGGAGAAAAAAAAAAGGTCAATTTAGAGGGAAAGCTCCAAGCACTCGGTGAGAGTTGAAACAATAAGAGAAAAAATGTGTTTCAGGACATGTTTTAGCAAAATAGAGATAAAAAGTGCTGGCTGGGAGACACAACATTTCTGTTGCTAGTTACTGCAGGGGACGGACCTTTGTAATACCTCGCAGAATCGTTGTGGGAGCACAGAATAGTGCAGCCAGTTGCTGGTTCTGAGGCAGCCTGTGCTGTAATCGATACCTTGGTGCTGCTAAAGGAAGCAAAAAGGCACCCACTGGATTTGCAAGGAATGCGTTGGTTTGATGGAAATACGCTTGGGACACAGCCAAGCATGGGACTTCAGCAGTTCCAGCCTGGTGGTAAATGCCGCTGGCGTTTCCTTTGGAAGTGTCAGACAGATGATGACCACGCATTCTTCACTGCAAAAACAGGCATCAGAGAACAGGTATGTTGCAGTTGCAGTCTTTTCAGACTGGTCTTTTAAATATTAGAAACCATGAGAAGCATAGTTCCTGTTCGCGAGGTATTCCCAAGGTGTATCCCACTGCTTGTATGTGAAAGATAAAATTTATCAAAAAGGAAAGCGGGGCAGTCTGTATTTAAGAGTGCTATTTTGCAAAAAAGAAAAATATTTCTTTAGCTGATGTGAAATGAAAAATAAAAGTGCTGCACAAGCATGGTTTTCAGATTGCCTAAAGCATTGAATTTTACAAAGGAAACTTTCGTTTCACTACTGTCAGTGTTGGGGCTTCTAGCCAAAAAAAAGGCACAACTTCCCTACACTGTAGGATTTCACTACCTCTGGATGTTATCTGTACATAACGTAGATCTGAAAGAGACACGTTAGTGACAGATTCCTTACCTTAGAATATCCCCAGGCGTCAGGCTGGATCCGGAAAGTTTTTGCGTAGCAGTACCCTTGCGCGTCAGTAGGCGGCGTCGTGCGGCTCCGCGTCCGTTGTCGGCGTCGTGATCGCCGGGATGACGTCGCGGGCAGTACTTAGACGCCGCCCCTGCGCGCTGACGTCAGTTCTTCTTTTTCCGCGCCAGTAAGCGCAGATCCGGGAAGAGCAGTGCCCTAGTCAATTTTTGACTACATTTTTGGTGATTTTTTTCACTGTTTCTTTTCGAGCCCTCTCGACTCCTAGGTGTCGGTAGGGATGCCCGGCTTCAAGCCATGCGACGCCTGTGGTCGAATGATGTCGATCACAGACCCGCACTTGGAGTGTCTCTACTGTCTCGGCCGAGACCACGACACGAAGTCGTGCCCTGACTGCCGGGCCTTACACCCGAAGGCTTTGCGAGAGCGGTCTCGAAAGCTCCTCGAGGTCCGGCAGTCGGCTCCGCGCCGCACCAAGCCCCGGTCCCGTGAGAGGTCGAGGGGCCGGTCGCGGAGCCCCCGCCGGTCGTCGGAGTCCAAGTCTTCGCACTCCTCGGGTAAGTCGAAGCACAAAAAGTCTAAGAAGCATCATCGCTCTAAGACTTCGCCTCGCCGGTCTCGCGACTTGGCTGAGGCCCCTGTCGGCACCGTCCCCGCCGCCCCGGACGTGCCTGTGGAGCCGCCCCCGCATTACCCGTCCTTTCCGGGTTCCGGGGTGACTCCGGCCCAAATACAGGAATTCCTGTCGGCCATGGCCCGCCTCTTCGGGCCTCAAGGTCCCTCCGATGCGCCTTCGGGCCCCGCGGGACCTGATGGGGTTGCTCCGGCGTTGCTGACGACTCCGGTCCCGGCGTCGCCCGTCCCGCCAGCCTTGATCTCGGCCTCGGCTCCGGCCTCGATCCCGGCTCCGGTGGTACCGCAACCCCGATCGACGCCGGTTGACCTAACCACGCCTCCGCCGGCGCCGATGTCCCCCGGTGCCGTTCCTGACGCCGCCCGGGGCTCCGGGCGGCGTCGTTCCCCGGTTCTCTCCGGTTCCGGACATGGAGCCGGACCGACGTCGCTCGACGCCGGCTCCGGCGCCGATGAGACCTTGGGTCCCAGATGTCCCTCCTCCTCCATATTTTGAGCCAGAGGAGGACCAGAAGAGCTGGGAGGGGTCGGAAGACCCTCTCACACAGCAGTGTGAGTATGATCAGGACTGGGCAGAGGAACTTGGGGATGCCAGTGGTCTGGACACTTCTCCTGACTCTGGCATGCTGTCTCCTCCTTCCGTGGCTACGGAGGAGGGAGCAAATTTCGCAACGGTGTTGCGTAGAGCAGCTGGAGCCTTGCACCTCCAATTGCCTACTGTGGCTGTCAGGACTAACCTCCTGACGGGAAGTGCTTCAGCCGGCAGCTACCTCCTCGGAGCCATTGCTGCCGTTTAATGATGCACTGTCTGACGTTCTTTTGGGCATCTGGTCCAAGCCCACCACAGGGGCTCCTGTGGATAGGAACGTGGCCCGACGCCATCGCCCTGCTCCGGGCGACCCCTTGTTTCTCTCTCAACATCCCACCCCCGAGAGCTTGGTTGTCCAAGCCTCTGCCTCCCAAACCGCCTTCCCTACCGCCCCTCCGGATAGGTAATCCAAACGCCTGGACCAATTTGGGAAGAAGGCCTTTTCTTCCTCCAGTGCTGGCTTGCGGTCCGTCAACACCGCTTGCCTTTTGGGCCGATATTCCCACTCTCTGTGGCGGCCGTTTTGCCCCAGTGTTCTGAGGAGGTCCAGAAACTGCTTACCCGCACCATTGCGGAAGGTAGGGATGCGGCTAAGTACACCATCCGTTGTGGCCTTGATACCGCCGACTCGCTGGGCAGATCGCTTGCAACGACGGTGGCGCTGCGTCGCCACGCCTGGCTGAGAACAACTGGTTTCTCGGGTGATGTCCAGAATACACTCATGGACATGCCCTTTGATGGAGTCGGTCTTTTTGGTTCCAAAGCAGACCATGCGCTGGAGCGTTTTAAGGACTCACGGGCTACTGCCAAGTCCCTGGGCCTTTCTGTTGTATGCCCTCCGCTAACCTCTGCTTTTCGCCCCTTTCGTGGCCACGGAAGGGGCGCCCTGTCACGTCCGCTGCCCAGCCACCGGCCCGCGCAGCAAGCGTCTTCGCGTGGCCGAGGACGTGGCTACCGCCGTGGCGGTTCGGGCAACCAGCGTGCGGGTCAGGCCACCAACTCCGCCCCGTCCGCGGCCTCCAAGCCCTCCTAGTCCTTCCTTTCAGGTGCACAGCACGCCAGTAGGGGACAGGGTCCGCCATCACCTTCACCACTGGCGTGCCATCACCTCGGACAGATGGATCTTGGACATTGTCCGAAGGGGCTACTCCCTCCCCTTCGAGACCACCCCCCCAGCCATGCCACCTCAATTCCACCGCATGTCAGGGGATCACTTGGTGCTTCTGCAGAAGGAAGTCACGGCCCTCTTGGCCAAGAGGGCCATCGAGCATGTTCCGACCCCAGAAGTAGGACGTGGTTGCTACTCCCACTACTTTCTGGTGCCCAAAAAGGACAAGGAAGACATGCGTCCTATCTTGGACCTCCGGAATGTCAATCGCTTCCTAAGGAAGGAGAAGTTCAAGATGCTCACCCTAGCTCAGGTCTTGACTGCCCTCGACCCTGGAGACTGGTTGGTAGCGTTGGACTTGCAGGACGCTTATTTTCACATCCCCGTCCTGCCGGCCCACCGGCGTTACCTGCGGTTCACGGTAGGCCTCGAGCATTTTCACTTCACCGTGCTCCCCTTTGGCCTTACAAGTGCCCCTCGGGTGTTCACGAAAGTGATGGCGGTGGTCGCAGCTCATCTGCGCCGGGCAGGGGTTCCAGCCTTCCCCTACCTCGACGACTGGCTGCTGAAGGCGGGCTCGTCCCAGGCAGTCGTCTCCCACCTCCAGACTACGGCCGAACTCCTGCACTCGCTGGGGTTCTCCATCAATGTGCCGAAGTCGCATCTGATTCCTTCTCCACAGCTCCTTTTCATCGGAGCAGTTCTGGACACGACGCAGTTTCGGGCCTATCCTCCCGAACGGCGAGTCCGGGATATTCAGGCTATGATTCCCATCTTTCAGCCTTTATCCTGGGTTTCGGTACGGATGACCCTGAGGCTGCTGGGCCTCATGGCCTCCTGCATCCTGCTGGTCGATCATGCCAGATGGCATATGCGGGCTCTGCAGTGGGACCTGAAGTTCCAGTGGACGCAGCACCAGGGCAACCTGTCCGATCACGTCCAGATCTCGGAGGGGACTGCAAAACAGTTGCAGTGGTGGCTCTCGAACCGGCAATGGGTCATGGGCAGATCCCTCTCCCTTCCCCAGCCAGAGCACACAGTTGTGACGGGACGCGTCCCTTCTGGGATGGGGCGGTCACATGGGAGAGGCGGAGATCAGAGGCCTCTGGTCTCCGGCGGAGTCCCGGCTCCATATCAACCTTCTGGAGCTCCGGGCGATCCGACTTGCACTCAAGGCATTCCTTCCCTCTGTCAAAGGGAAGGTAGTGCAGGTGTTCACAGACAACACCACCGCCATGTGGTACTGCAACAAACAAGGCGGGGTGGGGTCGTGGACCCTCTGTCAGGAGGCTCTGCGCCTCTGGACATGGCTGGGACATCAGGGCATGTTCCTGATGATTCAACACCTGGCAGGTTCCCTGAACGCCAGGGAGGACGAACTCAGCCGCAGGTGCATGATGGATCACGAATGGCGTCTTCACTCGGAAGTGGCGCAAGGACTCTTTCTGCAGTGGGGAGAGCCTTGGTTAGATCTATTTGCCACTGAAGAGAACGCGCAATGTCATCAGTTCTGCGCGTTGGAATTTCCAAGGCGGCACTCGCTCGGTAACGCTTTTCGTCGTGAGTGGAGTTGCAGTCTGTTGTACGCCTTTCCGCCTATACCACTTCTACCCAGAGTGTTGAAGAAGATTCGGCGCGACCGGGCCCAAGTCATCCTTGTGGCTCCGGACTGGGCTCGAAGAGTTTGGTATCCCGAGCTACTCAGTATGAGCGTCGATCCCCCGATCCGTCTGCATCTTCGGGAGGATCTTCTGTCGCAGCAGCAGGGGACGGTCCTCCACCCGAACCTGTCCAGTCTCCACCTGCTTTCGTGGAGATTGAGCGGCGGCAGTTGATTCCTTTCGACTTGCCTCCCGAAGTTTGTGATGTGATTCTGGCAGCCAGGCGTCCCTCCACTAAGGTGGTATACGCCTGCAGGTGGAACAAGTTTGTGGCATGGTGCACAGCAAAGGCTGTGAACCCCCTCTCTGCCCATCTTTCTGAGGTTCTTCTGTTCCTTCTTTCCCTGGCCCAACAGGGTTCTGCCCTGGGTACCATCAAGGGCTATCTTTGTGCCATCTCGGCCTTCCTCAGGCTTCCTGATCAGCCCTCCCTTTTCAAGTCCCCTGTTGTTAACAGGTTCCTAAAAGGCATTACACACCTCTTCCCTCCTGTTCCGTTTGTGATGCCTCAGTGGGACTTGAACTTGGTTCTTACCTTTCTCATGTGCGCTCCCTTTGAGCCTCTACATAACTGTCCTCTTCGTCTTCTGACTCTGAAGACAGCCTTTCTGGTGGCCATCACCTCCGCTCGGCGGGTGAGTGAGCTCCAGGCTCTATCATGCAAACCTCCCTTTCTGTCTGTCCATCCAGACAAGGTTGTTCTTAGGACGCGTCCGTCCTTCTTGCCAAAGGTGGTTACTGCCTTCCACATTGGGCAGACCATCACTTTGCCCACCTTCTTTCCGCCTCCGCATCCTTCCAGAGAGGAAGAGAGGCTCCACCGTCTGGACCCAAAACGTGCGCTTTCCTTTTATATCAACCGCACACAACACTTCCGGGTGGATGACCAGCTCTTTGTTGGCTATGTGGGCGCCAAAAAAGGTCGGGCGGTGCACAAGAGAACCATCTCCCGCTGGGTAACCTTGTGTATCAAAGCCTGCTATTCTTTGGCTAAGAAGGAGCCTCCTGTTGGGCTGCGTGCCCATTCCACCAGGGCAACGGCTGCTACCACGGCTTTAGGCCGCGGTGTTCTGCTGCAGGATATCTGTCAGGCAGCTACGTGGGCCTCGCTGCACACGTTTACCAAGCATTACTGCCTTGACAGCCAAGTCCGGAGGGACGGCTTCTTTGGCCGTTCTGTTCTCCGAGACTTCCTTGTCTGATCTTTGTTCGCAGACCCACCACCGGGGTTGGTATTGCTGGGGTATCTATTCTAAGGTAAGGAATCTGTCACTAACGTGTCTCTTTCAGATGCACAAGTTACTAACTTGTGTAACGATATATCTGTAAGAGACAGTAGTTAGTGACAGATTCCTACCGCCCACCCATCCTCCCGTTCTGCGAACTGATTTCTAGGGTTAAGGACATCCCTTTCAGGGCCCTAGCATTTTTCAGACACCTATGTCAGCTTCTTGCATGGCTCTGCGTTCCTGGCGCGGAAAGTCGTGTACAGAACTGACGTCAGCGCGCAGGGGCGGCGTCTAAGTCCTGCCCGCGACGTCATCCCGGCGATCACGACGCCGGCCGACGGACGCGGAGCCGCACGACGCCGCCTACCGACGCGCAAGGGTACTGCTACGCAAAAACTTTCCGGATCCAGCCTGACGCCTGGGGATATTCTAAGGTAAGGATCTGAAAGAGACATGTTAGTGACAGATTCCTTACCTTAGAATATCCCCAGGCGTCAGGCTGGATCCGGAAAGTTTTTGCGTAGCAGTACCCTTGCGCGTCGGTAGGCGGCGTCGTGCGGCTCCGCGTTCGGCGTCGTGATCGCCGGGATGACGTCGCGGGCAGTACTTAGGCGCCGCCCCTGCGCGCTGACGTCAGTTCTTCTTTTTCCGCGCCAGCAAGCGCAGATCCGGGAAGAGCAGTGCCCTAGTCATTTTTTGACTAACTTTTTGGGTGAATTTTTTCACTGTTTCTTCGAATCGACTTCAAGGTGTCGTAGAGATGCCCGGCTTTAAACGTTGCGGCGCCTGTGCTCGGATGATGTCCATCACAGACCCGCATCGGGAGTGTCTCTTCTGCCTCGGCCGAGGCCACGACACGGAGTCGTGTTCCGACTGCCGGGCCCTCAACCCGAAAGCTTTGCGAGAGCGGTCTCGAAAGCTCCTCGAGGCCCGGCATTCGGCTCCGCGCCACACCAAGCCCCGGTCGCGTGAGAGGTCGAGGGGTCGGTCGCGGAGTCCTCACCGGTCGTCGGCATCGAAGTCTTCGTCGTCCGGTAAGTCCAAGCACAAAAAGTCCAAAAAGCATCGTCGCTCTAGGACTTCACCTCGCCGGTCTCGCGACTCGGCTGAGGCCCCTCCCGGCACCGTCCCCGCCCCCGCGGCCCCGGACATGCCTGTGGAGTCGCCCCCGCAATACCCGTCCTTCCCGGGTTCGGGGGCGGATCCGGCCCAGATACAGGAATTCCTGTCGGCCATGGCCCGCCTCTTCGGGCCTCAAGGTCCCTCCGGTGCGCCTTCGGGCCCCGCGGGCCCTGATGGGGTTGCCCCGGCGTCGCCGACGGCTCCGGCCCCGGCGTCGCCCGTGCCTCCAGCCTCGATCCCGGCTCCGGCCCCGGCCTCGATCCCGGCTCCGCAACCCCCATCGACGCCGGTCGACCTAACCAAGCCTCCGCCGACGCCGATGTCTCCGGTGCCGTTCTCGACGCCGCCTGGGGCTCCGGGCGGCGTTGTCCCCCAGTTCCTTCCGGCTCCGGACATGGACCCGGACCGACGTCGCTCGACGCCGGTTCCGGCGCCGATGAGACCTTGGGTCCCAAATGTCCCTCCTCCTCCTTATTTTGAACCAGAGGAGGACCAGGAGGACTGGGAGGGGTCTGATGACCCTCTGGCACAACAGTGTCAGTACGATGAGGACTGGACAGAGGGTCTAGGGGATGCCAGTGGTCTAGATACTTCCCCTGACACTGGCATGCTGTCTCCTCCCGTGGCTACGGAGGAGGGAGCCAATTTTGCAACGGTGTTGCGTAGGGCGGCTGGAGCCTTACATCTCCAACTCCCTACTGTGGCGGTCAAGACTAATCTCTTGACAGAGGTGCTTCAGCCGGCAGCCTCCTCTACGGAGACTGTGCTGCCGTTTAACGATGCCCTCACTGACGTTCTTTTGGGCGCCTGGTCCAAGCCCAACACAGGGGCTCCTGTGGATAGGAACGTGTCCCGACGCCATCGCCCAGCTCCGGGCGACCCCCTATTTCTCTCTGTCCACCCCACTCCTGAGAGCTTGGTTGTCCAAGCCTCCGCTTCCCAAACCGCCTTCCCTGCCGCCCCTCCGGATAGGGAATCCAAACGCCTGGATCAATTTGGGAAGAAGGGTTTTTCTTCCTCCAGTGCTGGCTTGCGGTCCATCAACACCGCTTGTCTTTTGGGCCGATATACCCACTCCTTGTGGGATTCGGTGGCGACTGTTTTGCCCCAGTGTTCTGAGGAGGTCCAGACACTGCTTTCCCGCGCCATTGCGGAAGGAAGGGATGCGGCCAAATACACAATACGATGTGGCCTTAATACCGCCGACTCGCTGGGCAGGTCTATTGCAACGACGGTGGCGCTGCGTCGCCACGCCTGGCTGAGAACCACTGGTTTTTCAGGGGATGTCCAGAATACTCTCATGGACATGCCCTTTGATGGAGTCGGTCTTTTTGGGTCCAAAGCAGACCATGCGTTGGAGCGCTTTAAGGACTCACGGGCTACTGCCAAGTCCCTGGGCCTTTCTGCTACACGCCCTCCGCTGACTTCTGCTTTTCGCCCCTATCGTGGCCAGGAAGGGGCGCCCCGTCACGTCAGCAGCCCAGCCACCGGCCCGCGCAGCAGGCGTCTTCGCGTGGCCGAGGACGTGGATACCGCCGTGGCGGTTCGGGCAACCAGCGTGCGGGTCAGGCCACCACCTCCAACCCGTCCGCGGCCTCCAAGCCCTCCTAGTCCCTCCTTTCAGGTGCACAGCACGCCAGTAGGGGGCAGGGTCCGCCATCACCTTCACCACTGGCGTCCCATCACCTCGGACAGGTGGGTCTTGGACATTGTCCGAAGGGGCTACTCCCTCCCCTTCGAGACCACCCCCCAGCCATGCCACCTCAATTCCACCGCATGTCAGGGGATCACTTGGTACTTCTGCAGAAGGAAGTCACGGCCCTCTTGGCCAAGAGGGCCATCGAGCATGTTCCGACCCCAGAAGTAGGGCGTGGTTGCTACTCCCACTACTTCCTGGTGCCCAAAAAGGACAAGGAGGACATGCGTCCTATCTTGGACCTCCGGAACGTCAATCGCTTCCTCCGGAAGGAGAAGTTCAAGATGCTCACCCTAGCTCAGGTCTTGACTGCCCTCGACCCTGGAGACTGGTTGGTAGCTTTGGACTTGCAGGACGCCTATTTCCACATCCCCGTCCTGCCGGCCCACCGGCGTTACCTTCGGTTCACGGTAGGCCTCGAGCATTTTCAGTTCACCGTGCTCCCCTTTGGCCTTACCAGTGCCCCTCGGGTGTTCACGAAAGTGATGGCGGTGGTCGCAGCTCATCTGCGCCGGGCAGGGGTTTCAGTCTTCCCCTACCTCGACGACTGGCTGCTGAAGGCGGGCTCGTCCCAGGCAGTCGTCTCCCACCTCCAGACTACAGCCGAACTCCTGCACTCGCTGGGGTTCTCCATCAATGTGCCGAAGTCGCATCGGATTCCTTCTCCACAGCTCCTTTTCATCGGAGCAGTTCTGGACACGATGCAGTTTCGGGCCTATCCTCCCGAACGGCAAGTCCGGGATATTCAGGCTATGATTCCGATCTTTCAGCCTTTATCCTGGGTTTCGGTACGGATGACCCTGAGGCTGCTGGGCCTCATGGCCTCCTGCATCCTGCTGGTCAATCATGCCAGATGGCATATGCGGGCTCTGCAGTGGGACCTGAAGTTCCAGTGGGCGCAGCACCAGGGCAACCTGTCCGATCACGTCCAGATCTCGGAGGGGACTGCAAAACAGTTGCAGTGGTGGCTCTCGAACCGGCAATGGGTCATGGGCAGATCCCTCTCCCTTCCCCAGCCAGAGCACACAGTTGTGACGGACGCGTCCCTTCTGGGATGGGGCGGTCACATGGGAGAGGCGGAGATCAGAGGCCTCTGGTCTCCGGCGGAGTCCCGGCTCCATATCAACCTTCTGGAGCTCCGGGCGATCCGACTTGCACTCAAGGCATTCCTTCCCTCTGTCAAAGGGAAGGTAGTGCAGGTGTTCACAGACAACACCACCGCCATGTGGTACTGCAACAAACAAGGCGGGGTGGGGTCTTGGACCCTTTGTCAGGAGGCTCTGCGCCTCTGGACATGGCTGGAACATCAGGGCATGTTCCTGATGGTTCAACACCTGGCAGGTTCCCTGAACGCCAGGGCGGACGAACCTCAGCCGCAGGTGCATGATGGATCACGAATGGCGTCTTCCCTCGGAAGTGGCGCAAGGACTCTTTCTACAGTGGGGAGAGCCTTGGTTAGATCTATTCGCCACCGAAGAGAACGCGCAATGTCATCAGTTCTGCGCGTTGGAATTTCCAAGGCGGCACTCGCTCGGCGACGCTTTTCGTCACGAGTGGAGTTGCGGTCTATTGTACGCCTTTCCGCCTATACCACTTCTACCCAGAGTGTTGAAGAAGATTCGGCACGACCGGGCCCAAGTCATTCTTGTGGCTCCGGACTGGGCTCGAAGAGTTTGGTATCCCGAGCTACTCAATATGAGCGTAGATCCCCCGATCCGTCTGCCTCTTCGGGAGGATCTTCTGTCGCAGCAGCAGGGGACGGTCCTTCACCCGAACCTGTCCAGTCTACACCTGCTTGCGTGGAGATTGAGCGGCGGCAGTTGATTCCTTTCGACTTGCCTCCCGAAGTTTGTGATGTGATTCTGGCAGCCAGGCGTCCCTCCACTAAGGTGGTATACGCCTGCAGGTGGAACAAATTTGTGGCATGGTGCACAGCAAAGGCTGTGAATCCCCTTTCTGCCCCTCTTTCTGAGGTCCTTCTGTTCCTTCTTTCTCTGGCCCAACAGGGTTCTGCCCTGGGTACCATCAAGGGTTATCTTTGTGCTATCTCGGCCTTCCTCAGGCTCCCTGATCAGCCCTCCCTTTTCAAGTCCCCTGTTGTTAACAGGTTCTTAAAAGGCATTACTCACCTCTTCCCTCCTGTTCCGTTTGTGATGCCTCAGTGGGACTTGAACTTGGTTCTTACCTTTTTAATGTGCGCTCCCTTTGAGCCTCTACATAACTGTCCTCTTCGTCTTCTGACTCTGAAGACAGCCTTTCTGGTGGCCATCACCTCCGCTCGGCGGGTGAGTGAGCTCCAGGCTCTATCTTGCAAACCTCCCTTTCTGTCTGTTCATCCAGACAAGGTTGTTCTTCGGACGCGTCCGTCCTTCTTGCCAAAGGTGGTTACTGCTTTCCACATTGGGCAGACCATCACTTTGCCCACCTTCTTTCCGCCTCCGCATCCTTCCAGAGAGGAAGAGAGGCTCCACCGTCTGGACCCAAAACGTGCGCTCTCCTTCTATATCGACCGCACAAAACACTTCCGGGTGGATGACCAGCTCTTTGTTGGCTACGTGGGCGCCAAAAAGGTCGGGCGGTGCACAAGAGGACCATCTCCCGCTGGGTTACCTTGTGCATCAAGACCTGCTATTCTTTGGCTAAGAAGGAGCCTCCTGTTGGGCTGCGTGCCCATTCCACCAGGGCAACGGCTGCTACCACGGCCTTGGGCCGCGGTGTTCCGCTGCCGGTTATCTGTCAGGCAGCTACGTGGGCCTCGCTGCACACGTTTACAAAGCATTACTGCCTTGACAGCCAAGTCCGGAGGGACGGCTTCTTTGGCCGTTCTGTCCTCCAGGACTTCCTTGTCAGATCTTTGTTCGCAGACCCACCACCGGGGTTGGTATTGCTGGGGTATCTATTCTAAGGTAAGGAATCTGTCACTAACGTGTCTCTTTCAGATGCACAAGTTACTAACTTGTGTAACGATATATCTGTAAGAGACAGTAGTTAGTGACAGATTCCTACCGCCCCACCCATCCTCCCCGTTCTGCGAACTGATTTCTAGGGTTAAGGACATCCCTATCTGAAAGAGACACGTTAGTGACAGATTCCTTACCTTAGAATATCCCCAGGCGTCAGGCTGGATCCGGAAAGTTTTTTGCGTAGCAGTACCCTTGCGCGTCGGTAGGCGGCGTCGTGCGGCTCCGCGTCCGTCGTCGGCGTCGTGATCGCCGGGATGACGTCGCGGGCAGTACTTAGGCGCCGCCCCTGCGCGCTGACGTCAGTTCTTCTTTTTCCGCGCCAGTAAGCGCAGATCCGGGAAGAGCAGTGCCCTAGTCACTTTTTGACTATCTTTTTGTGAAATTTTTCACTGTTCTCTTCAACGAGTCTTCACGACTCCTAAGGTGTCGTAGGGATGCCCGGCTTTAAGCCCTGCGAGGTATGTGGTCGTATGATGTCCATCACGGACCCCCACCTCGAGTGTCTCTTCTGCCTCGGCCGAGGCCACGACACGAAGTCGTGCCCTGACTGCCGGAAACTTCATCCGAAGGCTTTGCGAGAGCGGTCTCGAAAGCTCCTTGAAGTCCGGCAGTCGGCTCCGCGCCGCAGCAAGCCCCGGTCCCGGGAGAGGTCGAGGGGCCGGACGCGGAGTCCCCGCCGTTCGTCGGAATCCAAGTCTTCGCGCTCCTCCGGTAAGTCGAAGCACAAGAAGTCTAAGCGGCGTCATCGCTCTAAGACTTCGCCTCGCCGGTCGCGCGACTCGGCTGAGGTCCCTGTCGGCACCGTCCCCGCCCCGCGGCCCCGGACGTGCCTGTCGAGTTGCCCCCGCATTACCCGTCCTTCCCGGGTTCGGGGGCGACTCCGGCCGAGTACAGAAATTCCTGTCGGCCATGGCCCGCCTCTTCGGGCCTCAAGGTCCCTCCGGTGCGCCTTCGGGCCCCGCGGGCCCAGATGGGGTTGCTCCGGCGTCGCCGTCGACTCCGGTCCCGGCGTCGCCTGTCCCACCAGCCTTCGTCCCGGCCTCGGCTCCGGCCCCGGCCTCGACCCCGGTTCCGGTGGTGCCGCAACCTCCATCGACGCCGGTTGACCTAACCACGCCTCCGCCGACGCCGATGTCCCCGGTGCCGTTTCCGACGCCGTCCGGGGCTCCGGGCGGCGTCGTTCCCCGGTTCTCCCCGGGTCCGGACATGGAGCCGGACCGGCGTCGCCCGACGCCGGTTCCGGCGCCGATGAGGCCTTGGGTCCCTTATGTCCCTCCTCCTCCATCTTTTCAACCTGAGGAGGACCAGGAGAGCTGGGAGGGGTCTGACGACCCTCTCACACAACAGTGCGAGTTTGACCCGGACTGGGTTGAGGAACTTGGGGATGCCAGTGGGCTGGATACCTCCCCCGACTCTGGCATGCTGTCTCCTCCCGTGGCAACGGAGGAGGGGGCTAATTTTGCAACGGTGTTGCGTAGAGCTGCTGGAGCCTTAAATCTCCAGTTGCCTACAGTGGCCGTCAGGACTAACCTCCTGACTGAAGTGCTTCAGCCGGCGGCCTCCTCTTCGGAGCCTGTGCTGCCGTTCAACGATGCACTCACTGACGTTCTTTTGGGTGCCTGGTCCAAACCCACCACAGGGGCTCCTGTGGATAGGAACGTGGCCCGACGCCATCGCCCGGCTCCGGGCGACCCCTGTTTCTCTCCCAACACCCCACCCCTGAGAGCTTGGTTGTCCAAGCCTCTGCCTCCCAAACAGCCTTCCCTACCGCCCCTCCGGATAGGGAATCCAAGCGCCTGGATCACTTTGGGAAGAAGGCTTTCTCTTCCTCCAGTGCTGGCTTGCGGTCTGTTAATACCGCTTGCCTCTTGGGCCGATACACCCACTCCCTGTGGGATTCGGTGGCTGATGTTTTGCCGCAGTGTTCTGAGGAGGTCCAGACACTGCTTACCCGCGCTATTGCGGAAGGGCGTGATGCGGCTAAGTATACCATCCGCTGTGGCCTTGATACCGCCGACTCGCTGGGCAGATCGCTTGCAACGACGGTGGCGCTGCGTCGCCACGCCTGGCTGAGAACCACTGGTTTTTCAGGGGATGTCCAGAATACTCTCATGGACATGCCCTTTGATGGAGTCGGTCTCTTTGGTTCAAAGGCGGACCATGCGCTGGAGCGTTTCAAGGATTCACGGGCTACTGCTAAGTCCCTGGGCCTTGCTGTTGTGCGCCCTCCGCAAACGTCTGCTTTTCGCCCCTTTCGTGGCCACGGAAGGGGCGCCCAGTCACGTCCACAGCCCGGCCAACGGCCCGCGCAGCAAGCGCCTTCGCGTGGCCGAGGACGTGGATACCGCCGTGGCGGTTCGGGCAACCAGCGTGCGGGTCAGGCCACCACCTCCAACCCGTCCGCGGCCTCCAAGCCCTCCTAGTCCCTCCTTTCAGGTGCACAGCACGCCAGTCGGGGGCAGGGTCCGCCATCACCTTCACCACTGGCGTCCCATCACCTCGGACAAGTGGGTCTTGGACATTGTCCGAAGGGGCTACTCCCTCCCTTCGAGACCACCCCCCAGCCATGCCACCTCAATTCCACCGCATGTCAGGGGATCACTTGGTGCTTCTACAGAAGGAAGTCACGGCCCTCTTGGCCAAGAGGGCCATCGAGCATGTTCCGACCCCAGAAGTAGGGCGTGGTTGCTACTCCCACTACTTTCTGGTGCCCAAAAAGGACAAGGAGGACATGCGTCCTATCTTGGACCTCCGGAACGTCAATCGCTTCCTCCGGAAGGAGAAGTTCAAGATGCTCACCCTAGCTCAGGTCTTGACTGCCCTCGACCCCGGAGACTGGTTGGTAGCGTTGGACTTGCAGGACGCCTATTTCCACATCCCCGTCCTGCCGGCCCACCGGCGTTACCTTCGGTTCACGGTAGGCCTCGAGCATTTTCAGTTCACCGTGCTCCCCTTTGGCCTTACCAGTGCCCCTCGGGTGTTCACGAAAGTGATGGCGGTGGTCGCAGCTCATCTGCGCCGGGCAGGGGTTTCAGTCTTCCCCTACCTCGACGACTGGCTGCTGAAGGCGGGCTCGTCCCAGGCAGTTGTCTCCCACCTCCAGACTACGGCCGAACTCCTGCACTCGCTGGGGTTCTCCATCAATGTGCCAAAGTCGCATCTGATTCCTTCTCCACAGCTCCTTTTCATCGGAGCAGTTCTGGACACGACGCAGTTTCGGGCCTATCCTCCCGAACGGCGAGTCCGGGATATTCAGGCTATGATTCCGATCTTTCAGCCCTTATCCTGGGTTTCGGTACGGATGACCCTGAGGCTGCTGGGCCTCATGGCCTCCTGCATCCTGCTGGTCACTCATGCCAGATGGCATATGCGGGCTCTGCAGTGGGACCTGAAGTTCCAGTGGGCGCAGCACCAGGGCGACCTGTCCGATCACGTCCAGATCTCGGAGGGGACTGCAAAACAGTTGCAGTGGTGGCTCTCGAACCGGCAATGGGTCATGGGCAGATCCCTCTCCCTTCCCCAGCCAGAGCACACAGTTGTGACGGACGCGTCCCTTCTGGGATGGGGCGGTCACATGGGAGAGGCGGAGATCAGAGGCCTCTGGTCTCCGGCGGAGTCCCGGCTCCATATCAACCTTCTGGAGCTCCGGGCGATCCGACTTGCACTCAAGGCATTCCTTCCCTCTGTCAAAGGGAAGGTAGTGCAGGTGTTCACAGACAACACCACTGCCATGTGGTACTGCAACAAACAAGGCGGGGTGGGGTCGTGGACCCTTTGTCAGGAGGCTCTGCGCCTCTGGACATGGCTGGAACACCAGGGCATGTTCCTGGTGGTTCAACACCTGGCAGGTTCCCTGAACGCCAGGGCGGACGAACTCAGCCGCAGGTGCATGATGGATCACGAATGGCGTCTTCACTCGGAAGTGGCGCAAGGACTCTTTCTACAGTGGGGAGAGCCTTGGTTAGATCTATTCGCCACCGAAGAGAACGCGCAATGTCATCAGTTCTGCGCGTTGGAATTTCCAAGGCGGCACTCGCTCGGCGACGCTTTTCGTCACGAGTGGAGTTGCGGTCTATTGTACGCCTTTCCGCCTATACCACTTCTACCCAGAGTGTTGAAGAAGATTCGGCACGACCGGGCCCAAGTCATTCTTGTGGCTCCGGACTGGGCTCGAAGAGTTTGGTATCCCGAGCTACTCAATATGAGCGTAGATCCCCCGATCCGTCTGCCTCTTCGGGAGGATCTTCTGTCGCAGCAGCAGGGGACGGTCCTCCACCCGAACCTGTCCAGTCTACACCTGCTTGCGTGGAGATTGAGCGGCGGCAGTTGATTCCTTTCGACTTGCCTCCCGAAGTTTGTGATGTGATTCTGGCAGCCAGGCGTCCCTCCACTAAGGTGGTATACGCCTGCAGGTGGAACAAATTTGTGGCATGGTGCACAGCAAAGGCTGTGGATCCCCTTTCTGCCCCTCTTTCTGAGGTCCTTCTGTTCCTTCTCTCTCTGGCCCAACAGGGTTCTGCCCTGGGTACCATCAAGGGTTATCTTTGTGCTATCTCGGCCTTCCTCAGGCTCCCTGATCAGCCCTCCCTTTTCAAGTCCCCTGTTGTTAACAGGTTCTTAAAAGGCATTACTCACCTCTTCCCTCCTGTTCCGTTTGTGATGCCTCAGTGGGACTTAAACTTGGTTCTTACCTTTTTAATGTGCGCTCCCTTTGAGCCTCTACATAACTGTCCTCTTCGTCTTCTGACTCTGAAGACAGCCTTTTTGGTGGCCATCACCTCCGCTCGGCGGGTGAGTGAGCTCCAGGCTCTATCTTGCAAACCTCCCTTTCTGTCTGTTCATCCAGACAAGGTTGTTCTTCGGACGCGTCCGTCCTTCTTGCCAAAGGTGGTTACTGCTTTCCACATTGGGCAGACCATCACTTTGCCCACCTTCTTTCCGCCTCCGCATCCTTCCAGAGAGGAAGAGAGGCTCCACCGTCTGGACCCAAAACGTGCGCTCTCCTTCTATATTGACCGCACAAAACACTTCCGGGTGGATGACCAGCTCTTTATTGGCTACGTGGGCGCCAAAAAGGTCGGGCGGTGCACAAGAGGACCATCTCCCGCTGGGTTACCTTGTGCATCAAGACCTGCTATTCTTTGGCTAAAAAGGAGCCTCCTGTTGGGCTGCGTGCCCATTCCACCAGGGCAACGGCTGCTACCACGGCCTTGGGCCGCGGTGTTCCGCTGCCGGTTATCTGTCAGGCAGCTACGTGGGCCTCGCTGCACACGTTTACAAAGCATTACTGCCTTGACAGTCAGGTCCGGAGGGACGGCTTCTTTGGCCGTTCTGTCCTCCAGGACTTCCTTGTCTGATCTTTGTTCGCAGACCCACCACCGGGGTTGGTATTGCTGGGGTATCTATTCTAAGGTAAGGAATCTGTCACTAACGTGTCTCTTTCAGATGCACAAGTTACTAACTTGTGTAACGATATATCTGTAAGAGACAGTAGTTAGTGACAGATTCCTTACCGCCCACCCATCCTCCCCGTTCTGCGAACTGATTTCTAGGGTTAAGGACATCCCTTTCAGGGCCCTAGTATTTTTCAGACACCTATGTCAGCTTCTTGCATGGCTCTGCGTTCCTGGCGCGGAAAGTCGTGTACAGAACTGACGTCAGCGCGCAGGGGCGGCGCCTAAGTACTGCCCGCGACGTCATCCCGGCGATCACGACGCCGACGACGGACGCGGAGCCGCACGACGCCGCCTACCGACGCGCAAGGGTACTGCTACGCAAAAAACTTTCCGGATCCAGCCTGACGCCTGGGGATATTCTAAGGTAAGGAATCTGTCACTAACTACTGTCTCTTACAGATATATCGTTACACAAGTTAGTAACTTGTGCTTCAGGGCCCTAGTATTTTTCAGACACCTATGTCAGCTTCTTGCATGGCTCTGCGTTCCTGGCGCGGAAAGTCGTGTACAGAACTGATGTCAGCGCGCAGGGGCGGCGCCTAAGTACTGCCCGCGACGTCATCCCGGCGATCACGACACCGACGACGGACGCGGAGCCGCACGACGCCGCCTACCGACGCGCAAGGGTACTCCTACGCAAAAACTTTCCGGATCCAGCCTGACGCCTGGGGATATTCTAAGGTAAGGAATCTGTCACTAACTACTGTCTCTTACAGATATATCGTTACACAAGTTAGTAACTTGTGCAATCTGTCACTAACTACTGTCTCTTACAGATATATCGTTACACAAGTTAGTAACTTGTGCGTCTCGCCTATCTATACTGAGTCCCTTGGTGATGTTCAGGAATCATTTTTGTGACGGGTATTTGTGTCAAAAGGCCAAACCACCCATACTTTCCTAACTGGGTCTGTCCTGTTGTTTTGTAAATGGCATCTAATGTTGCCCCTGCTGATGTATGTCAACTATTCCACCCCCGTGTGATGGTGTTTGGTGGTGTTTGGCAACGTTCCTACTGGTGTTTAAACATCCACGTTTCTAGATGCATTACAATTGTGTAGGAGTTGATAACCTTAATGAAGGTAACCGGTATAAAGCGTCACAATAAGAATAAATATCTAACATTTCATTATTTGAAAATGTAGCAATTATTCCTAAAACAGACAGCATATTATTCACTTTATCAGTAACCCAATTTTCAGAAAAATGTACTGCAGGTAATGACATCACTGAATGAAAATGAATGAAAGTTCAAAATACATTAATCAGACAAAGGCTTGTTCAGGCCGAATACATTTATAAGTCTCTTTTGCATTTGAATTGAAAATGGACGTGGCTTCAGTTTTATGTTGATCCTGTGTTGTAGAAAGTGTCCACTAAGAGTCATACTAAAAGCTAGCTTAAGCAAAGCTAGAACAGAAAAAGATGAATCCAGAAATACTCCATAGTTCTACCCATGGTGAAACCAGATATGTATCTTTTGGAAAAAGAAAAGGTTCAAAAGTTTGTACTTGCATGTTCGTTGTTTGTTGTTTGGCTGGCGTCGCTTCCTGTTCACGTGGAGCCATGGAAAACGTATCAAAGTTAATGAAATGGCCAGTAGCTGTATGATCAATTGTTGAAATTGCATCGTGTTTAGCTGAAGTTATTTCTGCTGTTTTTGTTGAAAAACGTTGAAATGTTGAAGTTAATAGTTGATGTCTTTGCTGAAAAACGTTCAGATGGTGAAGTTAATATTTTATGTTTTTGTTGAAAAACGTTGATGCATTTATTATTTGATGCTTTTGTGAAAAAACTTTGAAGCTTTTATTATTTGATGCTTTGTGAAAAAACGTTGAAGCTTTTATTATTTGATGTTTTTGTTGAAAAACGTTGGTGTACACATTTGTTTTTGGCCAAATTGCAACTTGAGTGTTGTCTTGACTTTTATTTTGAATTTGAAAGGTTGGTTCAAGGAGAACTAGTTCCATTGCATTGTTGCATAGTCCCCCACTCCATGGATTTGATTTCTCAAACGTGATGAGCTTTTCAGTTTGAAGTTCTTGAATAGTAGTGAGAGGGACGTCTACTACTGTGGAGTCCACGAGGCCTACTGCTCAGTATTGGCCACATAGTTTTTGGTTGATTCTTTCATTTGAAATGAATCTGTTTTCCTTTTTCACGGCAAGATGCGGCAAAAGTACAGTCCTTGTTCCTTTCACTTCAAGGAATGGCACAGGTTTTCCTGTATGAGGGGCCGAATTCCTTTGTGTCCGCGATCTTTATCTCTCTCTGCCCAGATCCCCGACTTTTGGGATTCAGATAGGTCTTGCCGTGATTACCTTGACTTCCCTGTTTCACTTTGACAGAATCTTTGTTTGTTTCTTTGTTTCCTTTAGTTCCTGTAAAACAGCCAAACGATCATAGATACAGAATGGTTTTCATCCGCCACTGTGCCTTCACATTTATGATCAGGTTCCCACATTCGTAAATGGAGTCAGACCTCCTAGAGAGCTTCTTGGCTGGGTGTGTATTGCCCCCTGAATCCATATGTGTTTGACCTCACTAACGCCCCGCCTAATACCCTAGCTGTTAAGGATTGCTTTATGCCCCAGTCCTTCCTCTCCTCTACCTAAATTCCCTCAGGATGTCGTTGGAGAGGAGTACCGCAATACTACGTCCATCCCTTCCATGGCCTCTTTGTCAGCCCGAGAGCTAAGCGTGGAGCCACAGTCAGGGTGTAACGTTGATTGCGTATCTCCTGTTATGGACTCGCAAATCTTTCTATAACAGTTTTGAGCGTCAGCCGAGTGCTGAGGCCATACCTATAGGAAACTTGAGCACGGATCCACTGCCACCAAGATATATTTTTAAGCCACCTCAAAATTTGAGGGGCCACAGTGGTCCTGTTACATGACACGATCAAGTGGACAGTCTGATGCTGTCTAGCAATGGGACCTGCGCGGGTCTTGTGATGGTGTAGCCTGGCATTTGTTTACAGATGTTGCAGTTCAAGACAAAGTCAATAGTCTGACTTCTGAACCCTGGCCACCAATAGCACTGTTGCAATGAAGAAATAGTAGCTATTACCCCTGAATGCGCGGAGCCCAATCCCTTGTGTGCTTTAAATGATTAATTCCTGCCTACTATCCATATTTGGAAATACTCTATCCCCACTCCAGGAATCTGAGCATATGGAATGTTGTTTGCACCTAACTTGTAGGAGTATATGAGTGGAAATTTCTTAGGCACTGCTGTGCTGCCTTTGCGTGAAGCAATTACAGCCACCATATTCTAACCGTCTATTCTCGTTGTTGAACGAGTGTGCGCAGCTACGGAAGCTGTGTGAACAGCCCCCTGTGTGGCTTCAACAGCCAATTAATTCCCTTCAACGTGCACGCCATCACGTTGATGACTCAGCGTGTTAATCACGTGAGTTTTTGGTAGGTCGTTTTTCAACTCCACTACCTGTTCCCATAATTTTTGTGTTTAATTATGACACCTTTTTCATCTTTAAACCCATTTTGTTCCCAATGGTGTAAATATTTATTATATGATTGCACACAGTAAAAGGAATCCCACACAATGAGTGTGGGGAATTCTCGATCCGTGTTTACAAGTGCAAGTATCAGGGTTTTTAAAGCTGCCAACCGAGCCGTGCTATTACCTAGAGGTAGTTTTTTGGTGCAATGAGGACGGAACTTGCCATCCAGCATCTGATCTTTAACAAAGGCGGCCGGTGGGGCAGACCCATCAGTGTAAATTTTAAAAATTCATACCGATCTAGAGGCAAGATTTCATTTGGTAGATGATGTTCTTTTTCATATTGCAGGAATGCCTGTGTTTTTAAACTTGGATCAAATCTGGATTCAAAGTCTGATGCAGCAAAAGAATTAGCCCTTTGTATCCATTCTGGATGTAAGGCTTTGGCATTAGGAATGCTAGCCCCGGTACTGGGGTGACGACAATAATGCATCTTCCCATGAGCCAGTGCTCTATCTTTTGCTACAGCAGTCTGAATGGTTGTGAGACTTTTTTTCTGTTGAATTAAAACTCATTTCTGTGTTTGTGTACAGATGAGATTTGTATGCGATTGGTACAGTTTCACCTTCATTAAAGGTTTAATAAGTGTACCCGCATTGACCCAAAATGATACTGAGTTCCAAGTGGTGCAAGTTTACACGTGTGTGTATGTGTTTGGAAGCAATAATATCTTCCTGGAGTGAACAAAGAATATTGGTGTGTTCTTGTGTCCAGTGTTTGACTGAAAAGTCAGGTTTGAAAAAGGTCGTAGAAAGGTTTTACTCTCTCTGCGAAATCCAAAATGTATGTTCTGCCAAAATCTAGGAATCCCAGTACTGATTGGAAGTTGTATCTGAAAGAGACACGTTAGTGATAGATTCCTTACCTTAGAATATCCCCAGGCGTCAGGCTGGATCCGGAAAGTTTTGCGTAGCAGTACCCTTGCGCGTCGGTAGGCGGCGTCGTGCGGCTCCGCGTCCGTCGTCGGCGTCGTGATCGCCGGGATGACGTCGCGGGCAGTACTTAGACGCCGCCCCTGCGCGCTGACGTCAGTTCTTCTTTTTCCGCGCCAGTAAGCGCAGATCCGGGAAGAGCAGTGCCCTAGTCACTTTTTGACTATCTTTTTGTGAAATTTTTCACTGTTCTCTTCAACGAGTCTTCACGACTCCTAAGGTGTCGTAGGGATGCCCGGCTTTAAGCCCTGCGAGGTATGTGGTCGTATGATGTCCATCACGGACCCCCACCTCGAGTGTCTCTTCTGCCTCGGCCGAGGCCACGACACGAAGTCGTGCCCTGACTGCCGGAAACTTCATCCGAAGGCTTTGCGAGAGCGGTCTCGAAAGCTCCTTGAAGTCCGGCAGTCGGCTCCGCGCCGCAGCAAGCCCCGGTCCCGGGAGAGGTCGAGGGGCCGGACGCGGAGTCCCCGCCGTTCGTCGGAATCCAAGTCTTCGCGCTCCTCCGGTAAGTCGAAGCACAAGAAGTCTAAGCGGCGTCATCGCTCTAAGACTTCGCCTCGCCGGTCGCGCGACTCGGCTGAGGTCCCTGTCGGCACCGTCCCCGCCCGCGGCCCCGGACGTGCCTGTCGAGGTGCCCCCGCATTACCCGTCCTTCCCGGGTTCGGGGGCGACTCCGGCCGAAGTACAGAAATTCCTGTCGGCCATGGCCCGCCTCTTCGGGCCTCAAGGTCCCCTCCGGTGCGCCTTCGGGCCCCGCGGGCCCACATGGGGTTGCTCCGGCGTCGCCGTCGACTCCGGTCCCGGCGTCGCCTGTCCCACCAGCCTTCGTCCCGGCCTCGGCTCCGGCCCCGGCCTCGACCCCGGTTCCGGTGGTGCCGCAACCTCCATCGACGCCGGTTGACCTAACCACGCCTCCGCCGACGCCGATGTCCCCGGTGCCGTTTCCGACGCCGTCCGGGGCTCCCGGGCGGCGTCGTTCCCCGGTTCTCCCCGGGTCCGGACATGGAGCCGGACCGGCGTCGCCCGACGCCGGTTCCGGCGCCGATGAGGCCTTGGGTCCCTTATGTCCCTCCTCCTCCATCTTTTCAACCTGAGGAGGACCAGGAGAGCTGGGAGGGGTCTGACGACCCTCTCACACAACAGTGCGAGTTTGACCCGGACTGGGTTGAGGAACTTGGGGATGCCAGTGGGCTGGATACCTCCCCGACTCTGGCATGCTGTCTCCTCCCGTGGCAACGGAGGAGGGGCTAATTTTGCAACGGTGTTGCGTAGAGCTGCTGGAGCCTTAAATCTCCAGTTGCCTACAGTGGCCGTCAGGACTAACCTCCTGACTGAAGTGCTTCAGCCGGCGGCCTCCTCTTCGGAGCCTGTGCTGCCGTTCAACGATGCACTCACTGACGTTCTTTTGGGTGCCTGGTCCAAACCCACCACAGGGGCTCCTGTGGATAGGAACGTGGCCCGACGCCATCGCCCGGCTCCGGGCGACCCCCTGTTTCTCTCCCAACACCCCACCCCTGAGAGCTTGGTTGTCCAAGCCTCTGCCTCCCAAACAGCCTTCCCTACCGCCCCTCCGGATAGGGAATCCAAGCGCCTGGATCACTTTGGGAAGAAGGCTTTCTCTTCCTCCAGTGCTGGCTTGCGGTCTGTTAATACCGCTTGCCTCTTGGGCCGATACACCCACTCCCTGTGGGATTCGGTGGCTGATGTTTTGCCGCAGTGTTCTGAGGAGGTCCAGACACTGCTTACCCGCGCTATTGCGGAAGGGCGTGATGCGGCTAAGTATACCATCCGCTGTGGCCTTGATACCGCCGACTCGCTGGGCAGATCGCTTGCAACGACGGTGGCGCTGCGTCGCCACGCCTGGCTGAGAACCACTGGTTTTTCAGGGGATGTCCAGAATACTCTCATGGACATGCCCTTTGATGGAGTCGGTCTCTTTGGTTCAAAGGCGGACCATGCGCTGGAGCGTTTCAAGGATTCACGGGCTACTGCTAAGTCCCTGGGCCTTGCTGTTGTGCGCCCTCCGCAAACGTCTGCTTTTCGCCCCTTTCGTGGCCACGGAAGGGGCGCCCAGTCACGTCCACAGCCCGGCCAACGGCCCGCGCAGCAAGCGCCTTCGCGTGGCCGAGGACGTGGATACCGCCGTGGCGGTTCGGGCAACCAGCGTGCGGGTCAGGCCACCACCTCCAACCCGTCCGCGGCCTCCAAGCCCTCCTAGTCCCTCCTTTCAGGTGCACAGCACGCCAGTCGAGGGCAGGGTCCGCCATCACCTTCACCACTGGCGTCCCATCACCTCGGACAAGTGGGTCTTGGACATTGTCCGAAGGGCTACTCCCTCCCCTTCGAGACCACCCCCCAGCCATGCCACCTCAATTCCACCGCATGTCAGGGGATCACTTGGTGCTTCTACAGAAGGAAGTCACGGCCCTCTTGGCCAAGAGGGCCATCGAGCATGTTCCGACCCCAGAAGTAGGGCGTGGTTGCTACTCCCACTACTTTCTGGTGCCCAAAAAGGACAAGGAGGACATGCGTCCTATCTTGGACCTCCGGAACGTCAATCGCTTCCTCCGGAAGGAGAAGTTCAAGATGCTCACCCTAGCTCAGGTCTTGACTGCCCTCGACCCCGGAGACTGGTTGGTAGCGTTGGACTTGCAGGACGCCTATTTCCACATCCCCGTCCTGCCGGCCCACCGGCGTTACCTTCGGTTCACGGTAGGCCTCGAGCATTTTCAGTTCACCGTGCTCCCCTTTGGCCTTACCAGTGCCCCTCGGGTGTTCACGAAAGTGATGGCGGTGGTCGCAGCTCATCTGCGCCGGGCAGGGGTTTCAGTCTTCCCCTACCTCGACGACTGGCTGCTGAAGGCGGGCTCGTCCCAGGCAGTTGTCTCCCACCTCCAGACTACGGCCGAACTCCTGCACTCGCTGGGGTTCTCCATCAATGTGCCAAAGTCGCATCTGATTCCTTCTCCACAGCTCCTTTTCATCGGAGCAGTTCTGGACACGACGCAGTTTCGGGCCTATCCTCCCGAACGGCGAGTCCGGGATATTCAGGCTATGATTCCGATCTTTCAGCCCTTATCCTGGGTTTCGGTACGGATGACCCTGAGGCTGCTGGGCCTCATGGCCTCCTGCATCCTGCTGGTCACTCATGCCAGATGGCATATGCGGGCTCTGCAGTGGGACCTGAAGTTCCAGTGGGCGCAGCACCAGGGCGACCTGTCCGATCACGTCCAGATCTCGGAGGGGACTGCAAAACAGTTGCAGTGGTGGCTCTCGAACCGGCAATGGGTCATGGGCAGATCCCTCTCCCTTCCCCAGCCAGAGCACACAGTTGTGACGGACGCGTCCCTTCTGGGATGGGGCGGTCACATGGGAGAGGCGGAGATCAGAGGCCTCTGGTCTCCGGCGGAGTCCCGGCTCCATATCAACCTTCTGGAGCTCCGGGCGATCCGACTTGCACTCAGGGCATTCCTTCCCTCTGTCAAAGGGAAGGTAGTGCAGGTGTTCACAGACAACACCACCGCCATGTGGTACTGCAACAAACAAGGCGGGGTGGGGTCGTGGACCCTTTGTCAGGAGGCTCTACGCCTCTGGACATGGCTGGAACATCAGGGCATGTTCCTGGTGGTTCAACACCTGGCAGGTTCCCTGAACGCCAGGGCGGACGAACTCAGCCGCAGGTGCATAATGGATCACGAATGGCGTCTTCACTCGGAAGTGGCGCAAGGACTCTTTCTACAGTGGGGAGAGCCTTGGTTAGATCTATTCGCCACCGAAGAGAACGCGCAATGTCATCAGTTCTGCGCGTTGGAATTTCCAAGGCGGCACTCGCTCGGCAACGCTTTTCGTCACGAGTGGAGTTGCGGTCTCTTGTACGCCTTTCCGCCTATACCACTTCTACCCAGAGTGTTGAAGAAGATTCGGCACGACCGGGCCCAAGTCATTCTTGTGGCTCCGGACTGGGCTCGAAGAGTTTGGTATCCCGAGCTACTCAATATGAGCGTAGATCCCCCGATCCGTCTGCCTCTTCGGGAGGATCTTCTGTCGCAGCAGCAGGGGACGGTCCTCCACCCGAACCTGTCCAGTCTACACCTGCTTGCGTGGAGGTTGAGCGGCGGCAGTTGATTCCTTTCGACTTGCCTCCCGAAGTTTGTGATGTGATTCTGGCAGCCAGGCGTCCCTCCACTAAGGTGGTATACGCCTGCAGGTGGAACAAATTTGTGGCATGGTGCACAGCAAAGGCTGTGAATCCCCTTTCTGCCCCTCTTTCTGAGGTCCTTCTGTTCCTTCTCTCTTTGGCCCAACAGGGTTCTGCCCTGGGTACCATCAAGGGTTATCTTTGTGCTATCTCGGCCTTCCTCAGGCTCCCTGATCAGCCCTCCCTTTTCAAGTCCCCTGTTGTTAACAGGTTCTTAAAAGGCATTACTCACCTCTTCCCTCCTGTTCCGTTTGTAATGCCTCAGTGGGACTTGAACTTGGTTCTTACCTTTTTAATGTGCGCTCCCTTTGAGCCTCTGCATAACTGTCCTCTTCGTCTTCTGACTCTAAAGGCAGCCTTTCTGGTGGCCATCACCTCCGCTCGGCGGGTGAGTGAGCTCCAGGCTCTTTCTTGCAAACCTCCCTTTCTGTCTGTTCATCCAGACAAGGTTGTTCTTCGGACGCGTCCGTCCTTCTTGCCAAAGGTGGTTACTGCTTTCCACATTGGGCAGACCATCACTTTGCCCACCTTCTTTCCGCCTCCGCATCCTTCCAGAGAGGAAGAGAGGCTCCACCGTCTGGACCCAAAACGTGCGCTCTCCTTCTATATCGACCGCACGAAACACTTCCGGGTGGATGACCAGCTCTTTGTTGGCTACGTGGGCGCCAAAAAGGTCGGGCGGTGCACAAGAGGACCATCTCCCGCTGGGTTACCTTGTGCATCAAGACCTGCTATTCTTTGGCTAAGAAGGAGCCTCCTGTTGGGCTGCGTGCCCATTCCACCAGGGCAACGGCTGCTACCACGGCCTTGGGCCGCGGTGTTCCGCTGCCGGTTATCTGTCAGGCAGCTACGTGGGCCTCGCTGCACACGTTTACTAAGCATTACTGCCTTGACAGTCAGGTCCGGAGGGACGGCTTCTTGGCCGTTCTGTCCTCCAGGACTTCCTTGTCTGATCTTTGTTCACAGACCCACCACCGGGGTTGGTATTGCTGGGGTATCTATTCTAAGGTAAGGAATCTATCACTAACGTGTCTCTTTCAGATGCACAAGTTACTAACTTGTGTAACGATATATCTGTAAGAGACAGTAGTTAGTGATAGATTCCTTACCGCCCACCCATCCTCCCCGTTCTGCGAACTGATTTCTAGGGTTAAGGACATCCCTTTCAGGGCCCTAGTATTTTTCAGACACCTGTGTCAGCTTCTTGCATGGCTCTGCGTTCCTGGCGCGGAAAGTCGTGTACAGAACTGACGTCAGCGCGCAGGGGCGGCGTCTAAGTACTGCCCGCGACGTCATCCCGGCGATCACGACGCCGACGACGGACGCGGAGCCGCACGGCGCCGCCTACCGACGCGCAAGGGTACTGCTACGCAAAACTTTCCGGATCCAGCCTGACGCCTGGGGATATTCTAAGGTAAGGAATCTATCACTAACTACTGTCTCTTACAGATATATCGTTACACAAGTTAGTAACTTGTGCTTTAATATCTTTGGAGGCTGGAGCAGCGCACACGTTTCTAAAAAGTTAGCTGCCAGGCTTTTCCCTTGACTTGAAAACTAGTATCCCAAAAATAGGACACAGAGGTGGGCAATTTTTGATTTCTCAAAATTAAATTTGTAGCCCTCAGAGTCGAATCCCATAATAATGGTGCTCACCCTGGTCAAGTGTTTACCCAATAGGTCATCCGTTAGATAAATATCATCCATATAGGACAACGCTTCTTCATCAAAGTGCTTTAGCCATCTGAAAGAGACACGTTAGTGACAGATTCCTTACCTTAGAATATCCCCAGGCGTCAGGCTGGATCCGGAAAGTTTTTGCGTAGCAGTACCCTTGCGCGTCGGTAGGCGGCGTCGTGCGGCTCCGCGTCCGTCGTCGGCGTCGTGATCGCCGGGATGACGTCGCGGGCAGTACTTAGACGCCGCCCCTGCGCGCTGACGTCAGTTCTTCTTTTTCCGCGCCAGAAAGCGCAGATCCGGGAAGAGCAGTGCCCTAGTCATTTTTTGACTAACTTTTTGGGTGATTTTTCACTGTTTTTCTACACGAGTCTCTTGACTCCGAAGGTGTCGGTAGGGATGCCCGGCTTCAAGCCCTGCGACGTCTGTGGTCGCATGATGTCGATCACAGACCTGCACTTAGAGTGTCTCTACTGCCTCGGCTGCGACCACGACACAAAGTCGTGCCCCGACTGCCGGGCCTTGCACCCGAACGCTTTGCGAGAGCGGTCTCGAAAGCTCCTCGAGGTCCGGCAGTCGGCTCTGCGCCACACCAAGCCCCGGTCACGTGAGAGGTCGAGGGGCCGGTCGCGGAGTCCTCATCGGTCGTCGGGGTCCAAGTCTTCGCACTCCTCCGGTAAGTCGAAGCATAAAAAGTCTAAGAAGCGTCATCGCTCGACGACTTCGCCTCGCCGGTCTCGCGACTCGGCTGAGGCTCCTATCGGCACCGTCCCCGCGGCTCCTGAAGTGCCTGTGGAGCCGCCCCGCATTACCCGTCCTTCCCGGGTTCGGGGGCGACTCCGGCCGAGATACAGGAATTCCTGTCGGCCATGGCCCGCCTCTTCTGGCCTCAAGGTCCCCCCGGTGCGCCTTCGGGCCCCGCGGGCCCTGATGGGGTTTCCCCGGCGCCGCCGGCGACTCCGGTCCCGGCGCCGCCTGTAACACCAGCCTCGGTCCCAGCCCCAGCCCCGGCCTCGATCCCGGCTCCGGTGCTGCCGCAACACCCATCGACGCCGGTTGACCTAACTACACCTCCACCGGCGCCGATGTCTCCGGTGCCGTTCCCGACGCCGCCCGTCGTTCCCCGGTTCTCTCCGGATCCGGACATAGCGCCGGACCGGCGTCGCTCGACGCCGGCTCCGACGCCGATGGGACTTTCGGTCCCACATGTCCCTCCTCCTCCTTATTTTGAACCTGACTTGGAGGACGGAGATAACTGGGAGGGGTCTGATGACCCTCTCACACAGCAGTGTGAGTTTGATCAGGACTGGACTGAGGAACTTCGGGATGCCAGTGGGCTGGACACCTCCCCTGACTCTGGCATGCTGTCTCCTCCATCCGTGGCAACGGAGGAGAGAGCGAATTTTGCAACGGTGTTGCGTAGAGCAGCTGGGGCCTTAAACCTCCAGTTGCCTACAGTGGCTGTCAGGACTAACATCCTGACGGAAGTGCTTCAGCCGGCGGCTACCTCTTCGGAGCCACTGCTGCCGTTCAACGAGGCGCTTTCCGACGTTCTTTTGGGCACCTGGTCCAAGCCCACCACAGGGGCTCCTGTGGTTAGGAACGTGGCCCGACGCCATCGCCCTGCTCCGGGCGACCCCCCGTTCCTCTCTCTACACCCCACCCCTGAGAGCTTGGTGGTCCAAGCCTCTGCTTCCCAAAGCGCCTTCCCTACCGCTCCCCCGGATAGGGAATCCAAACGCCTGGATCAATTTGGGAAGAAGGTCTTTTCTTCCGCCAGTGCTGGCTTGCGGTCAGTCAACACCACTTGCCTCTTGGGCCGATATTCCCACTCCCTGTGGGACTCGGTGGCGCAAGTTCTGCCCCAGTGTCCTGAGGAGGTCCAGACACTGCTTTCCCGCACCATTGCGGAGGGAAGGGATGCAGCAAAGTACACCATCAGATGTGGCCTTGATACCGCCGACTCGCTAGGCAGATCGCTTGCGACGACAGTGGCGCTGCGCCGTCACGCCTGGCTGAGGACCACTGGTTTCTCGGGTGATGTCCAAAACTCTCTTATGGACATGCCCTTTGATGGAGTCGGTCTTTTTGGGACAAAGGCAGACCATGCGCTGGAGCGCTTTAAGGACTCACGGGCTACAGCCAAGTCCCTGGGCCTTTCTGCTGTGCGCCCTCAGCAACAGTCTGCTTTTCGCCCCTTTCGTGGCCACGGAAGGGGCGCCCAGTCACGTCCGCTGCCCAGCCACCGGCCCGCGCAGCAGGCGCCTACGCGTGGCCGAGGACGTGGCTCCCGCCGTGGCGGGTCAGGCAACCAGCGTGCGGGTCAGGCCACCAACCCCGCCCCGTCCGCGGCCTCCAAGCCCTCCTAGTCCTTCCTTTCAGGTGCACAGCACGCCAGTAGGGGGCAGGGTCCGCCATCACCTTCACCACTGGCGTGCCATCACCTCGGACAGGTGGGTCTTGGACATTGTCCGAAGGGGCTACTCCCTCCCCTTCGTGACCATGCCCCCAGCCATGCCACCTCAATTCCACCGCATGTCAGGGGATCACTTGGTGCTTCTTCAAAAGGAAGTTGCGGCCCTCTTGGCCAAGAGGGCCATCGAGCGTGTTCCGACCCCAGAAGTAGGACGTGGTTGCTACTCCCACTACTTTCTGGTGCCCAAAAAGGACAAGGAGGACATGCGTCCTATCTTGGACCTCCGGAACGTCAATCGCTTCCTCCGGAAGGAGAAGTTCAAGATGCTCACCTTAGCTCAGGTCTTGACTGCTCTCGACCCTGGAGACTGGATGGTAGCGTTGGACTTGCAGGACGCATATTTCCACATTCCCGTCCTGCGGGCCCACCGGCGTTACCTGCGGTTCACGGTAGGCCTCGAGCACTTTCAGTTCACCGTGCTTCCCTTTGGCCTTACCAGCGCCCCTCGGGTGTTCACGAAAGTGATGGAGGTGGTCGCAGCTCATCTGCGCCGGGCAGGGGTTCCAGTCTTCCCCTACCTCGACGACTGGCTGCTGAAGGCGGGCTCGTCCCAGGAAGTCGTCTCCCACCTCCAGACAACGGCCGAACTCCTGCACTCGCTGGGGTTCTCCATCAATGTGCCGAAGTCGCACCTGATTCCTTCTCCACAGCTCCTTTTCATCGGAGCAGTTCTGGACACGACGCAGTTTCGGGTCTATCCTCCCGAACGGCGAGTCAGGGATATTCAGGCTATGATTCCGATCTTTCGGCCTTTATCCTGGGTTTCGGTACGGATGACCCTGAGGCTGCTGGGCCTCATGGCCTCCTGCATCCTGCTGGTCGATCATGCCAGATGGCATATGCGGGCTCTGCAGTGGGACCTGAAGTTCCAGTGGGCGCAGCACCAGGGCAACCTGTCCGATCACGTCCAGATCTCGGAGGGGACTGCAAAACAGTTGCAGTGGTGGCTCTCGAACCGGCAATGGGTCATGGGCAGATCCCTCTCCCTTCCCCAGCCAGAGCGCACAGTTGTGACGGACGCGTCCCTTCTGGGATGGGGCGGTCACATGGGAGAGGCGGAGATCAGAGGCCTCTGGTCTCCGGCGGAGTCCCGGCTCCATATCAACATTCTGGAGCTCCGGGCGATCCGACTTGCACTCAAGGCATTCCTTCCCTCTGTCAAAGGGAAGGTAGTGCAGGTGTTCACAGACAACACCACCGCCATGTGGTACTGCAACAAACAGGGCGGGGTGGGGTCGTGGACCCTATGTCAGGAGGCTCTGCGCCTCTGGACATGGCTGGAACATCAGGGCATATTCCTGATGGTTCAGCACCTGGCAGGTTCCCTGAACGCCAGGGCGGACGAACTCAGCCGCAGGTGCATGATGGATCACGAATGGCGTCTTCACTCGGAAGTGGCGCAAGGACTCTTTCTACAGTGGGGAGAGCCTTGGTTAGATCTATTCGCCACCGAAGAGAACGCGCAATGTCATCAGTTCTGCGCGTTGGAATTTCCAAGGCGGCACTCGCTCGGCGACGATTTCGTCGCGAGTGGAGTTGCGGTCTGTTGTACGCATCTGAAAGAGACACGTTAGTGACAGATTCCTTACCTTAGAATATCCCCAGGCGTCAGGCTGGATCCGGAAAGTTTTTTGCGTAGCAGTACCCTTGCGCGTCGGTAGGCGGCGTCGTGCGGCTCCGCGTCCGTCGTCGGCGTCGTGATCGCCGGGATGACGTCGCGGGCAGTACTCAGGCGCCGCCCCTGCGCGCTGACGTCAGTTCTTCTTTTTCCGCGCCAGCAAGCGCAGATCCGGGAAGAGCAGTGCCCTGGTCATTTTTTGACCATACTTTTTGGTGAATTTTTTCACTGTTTTTCATCTATCAAGGTGTCGTAGGGATGCCCGGTTTCAAACGTTGCGGCGCCTGTGCGCGGATGATGTCCGTCACCGACCCGCATTGGGAGTGTCTCTTCTGCCTCGGCCGAGGCCACGACACTGAGTCTTGTACCGACTGCCAGGCCCTCAACCCGAAAGCTTTGCGGAGCGGTCTCGAAAGCTCCTCGAGGCCCGGCATTCGGCTCCGCGGAAGCCCCGGTCGCGTGAGAGGTCCAGGGGTCGATCGCGGAGTCCACACCGGTCGTCGGCGTCGAAGTCTTCTTCGTCCGGTAAGTCGAAACACAAGAAGTCCAAAAAGCATCATCGCTCTAGGACTTCGCCTCGCCGGTCTGGCGACTCGGCTGAGGCCCCTCCCGGCACCGTCCCCGCCCCCACGGCCCCGGACATGCCTGTGGAGTCGCCCCCGCCATACCCGCCCTTCCCGGGTTCGGGGGCGGATCCAGCCAAAGTGCAGGAATTCCTGTCGGCCATGGCCCGCCTCTTCGGGCCTCCAGGCCCCTCCGGTGCGCCTTCGGGCCCCGCGGGCCTGATGGGGTTGCTCCGGCGTCGCCGGCGGCTCCGGCCCCGGCGTCGCCCGTGCCTCCAGCCTCGATCCCGGCTCCGGCTTCGGCCCCAGCCTCGATCCCGGCTCCACAACCCCCATCGAAGCCGGTCGACCTAACGACACCTCCGCCGGCGCCGATGTCTCCGGTGCCGTTCTCGACGCCGCCCTGGGCTCCGGGCGGCGTCGTCCCCAGTTCCTTCCGGCTCCGGACATGGATCCGGACCGACGTCGCTCGACGCCGGTTCCGGCGCCGATGGGACCTTGGATCCCAACTGTCCCTCCTCCTCCTTATTTTGAACCAGAGGAGGACCAGGTGGACTGGGAGGGGTCTGATGACCCTCTGACACGACGGTGTCAGTACGATGAGGACTGGACAGAGAGTCTAGGGAGGCCAGTGGTCTGGATACTTCCCCTGACACTGGCATGCTGTCTCCTCCCATGGCTACGGAGGAGGGAGCCAATTTTGGTACGGTGTTGCGTAGGGCAGCTGGGGCCTTACGTCTCCAACTCCCTACTTTGACGGTCAAGCCTAACATCTTGACAGAGGTGCTTCAGCCGGCAGCCTCCTCTGCGGAGACTGTGCTGCCGTTTAACGACGCCCTCACTGACGTTCTTTTGGGCGCCTGGTCCAAGCCCAACACAGGGGCTCCTGTGGATCGGAACGTGTCACGACGCCATCGCCCAGCTCCGGGCGACCCCCTGTTTCTCTCTGTCCACCCCACTCCTGAGAGCTTGGTTGTCCAAGCCTCCGCTTCCCAAACCGCCTTCCCTACCGCCCCTCCGGATAGGGAATCCAAACGCCTGGATCAGTTTGGGAAGAAGGGTTTTTCTTCCTCCAGTGCTGGCTTGCGGTCCGTTAACACCGCTTGTCTTTTGGGCCGATATACCCACTCCCTGTGGGATTCGGTGGCGGATGTTTTGCCCCAGTGTCCTGAGGAGGTCCAGACACTGCTTTCCCGCGCCATTGCGGAAGGAAGGGATGCGGCTAAATACACAATACGTTGTGGCCTTGACACCGCCGACTCGCTGGGCAGGTCTATTGCAACGACGGTGGCGCTCAGACGCCACGCCTGGCTGAGAACCACTGGTTTTTCAGGGGATGTCCAGAATACTCTCATGGACATGCCCTTTGATGGAAGTCGGTCTTTTTGGGTCCAAAGCAGACCATGCGTTGGAGTGCTTTAAGGACTCACGGGCTACTGCCAAGTCCCTGGGCCTTTCTGCTACACGCCCTCCGCTAACTTCTGCTTTTCGCCCCTATCGTGGCCACGGTAGGGGCGCCCCTTCACGTCAGCAGCCCAGCCACCGGCCCGCGCAGCAGGCGTCTTCGCGTGGCCGAGGACGTGGATTCCGCCGTGGCGGATCGGGCAACCAGCGTGCGGGTCAGGCCACCACCTCCAACCCGTCCGCGGCCTCCAAGCCCTCCTAGTCCCTCCTTTCAGGTGCACAGCACGCCAGTAGGGGCAGGGTCCGCCATCACCTTCCCCACTGGCGTACCATCACCTCGGACAGGTGGGTCTTGGACATTGTCCGAAGGGGCTACTCCCTCCCCTTCGAGACCACCCCCAGCCATGCCACCTCAATTCCACCGCATGTCAGGGGATCACTTGGTGCTTCTACAGAAGGAAGTCGCGGCCCTCTTGACCAAGAGGGCCATCGGCGTGTTCCGACCCCAGAAGTAGGGCGTGGTTGCTACTCCCACTACTTTCTGGTGCCCAAAAAGGACAAGGAGGACATGCTTCCTATCTTGGACCTCCGGAACGTCAATCGCTTCCTCCGGAAGGAGAAGTTCAAGATGCTCACCCTAGCTCAGGTCTTGACTGCCCTCGACCCTGGAGACTGGTTGGTAGCGTTGGACTTGCAGGACGCATATTTCCACATCCCCGTCCTGCCGGCCCACCGGCGTTACCTTCGGTTCACGGTAGGCCCCGAGCATTTTCAGTTCACCGTGCTCCCCTTTGGCCTTACCAGTGCCCCTCGGGTGTTCACGAAAGTGATGGCGGTGGTCGCAGCTCATCTGCGCCGGGCAGGGGTTTCAGTCTTCCCCTACCTCGACGACTGGCTAATGAAGGCGGGCTCGTCCCAGGCAGTCGTCTCCCACCTCCAGACTACGGCCGAACTCCTGCACTCGCTGGGGTTCTCCATCAATGTGCCGAAGTCGCATCTGATTCCCTTCTCCACAGCTCCTTTTCATCGGAGCGGTTCTGGACACGACGCAGTTTCGGGCCTATCCTCCCGAACGGCGAGTCCGGGATATTCAGGCTATGATTCCGATCTTTCAGCCTTTATCCTGGGTTTCGGTACGGATGACCCTGAGGCTGCTGGGCCTCATGGCCTCCTGCATCCTGCTGGTCAATCATGCCAGATGGCATATGCGGGCTCTGCAGTGGGACCTGAAGTTCCAGTGGGCGCAGCACCAGGGCAACCTGTCCGATCACGTCCAGATCTCGGAGGGGACTGCAAGACAGTTGCAGTGGTGGCTCTCGAACCGGCAATGGGTCATGGGCAGATCCCTCTCCCTTCCCCAGCCAGAGCACACAGTTGTGACGGACGCGTCCCTTCTGGGATGGGGCGGTCACATGGGAAGGCGGAGATCAGAGGCCTCTGGTCTCCGGCGGAGTCCCGGCTCCATATCAACCTTCTGGAGCTCCGGGCGATCCGACTTGCACTCAAGGCATTCCTTCCCTCTGTCAAAGGGAAGGTAGTGCAGGTGTTCACAGACAACACCACCGCCATGTGGTACTGCAACAAACAGGGCGGGGTGGGGTCTTGGACCCTTTGTCAGGAGGCTCTGCGCCTCTGGACATGGCTGGAACATCAGGGCATGTTCCTGATGGTTCAACACCTGGCAGGTTCCCTGAACGCCAGGGCGGACGAACTCAGCCGCAGGTGCATGATGGATCACGAATGGCGTCTTCACTCGGAAGTGGCGCAAGGACTCTTTCTACAGTGGGGAGAGCCTTGGTTAGATCTATTCGCCACCGAAGAGAACGCGCAATGTCATCAGTTCTGCGCGTTGGAATTTCCAAGGCGGCACTCGCTCGGCGACGCTTTTCGTCACGAGTGGAGTTGCGGTCTGTTGTACGCCTTTCCGCCTATACCACTTCTACCCAGAGTGTTGAAGAAGATTCGGCACGACCGGGCCCAAGTCATTCTTGTGGCTCCGGACTGGGCTCGAAGAGTTTGGTATCCCGAGCTACTCAATATGAGCGTAGATCCCCGATCCGTCTGCCTCTTCGGGAGGATCTTCTGTCGCAGCAGCAGGGACGGTCCTCCACCCGAACCTGTCCAGTCTACACCTGCTTGCGTGGAGATTGAGCGGCGGCAGTTGATTCCTTTCGACTTGCCTCCCGAAGTTTGTGATGTGATTCTGGCAGCCAGGCGTCCCTCCACTAAGGTGGAATACGCCTGCAGGTGGAACAAATTTGTGGCATGGTGCACAGCAAAGGCTGTGAATCCCCTTTCTGCCCCTCTTTCTGAGGTCCTTCTGTTCCTTCTCTCTCTGGCCCAACAGGGTTCTGCCCTGGGTACCATCAAGGGTTATCTTTGTGCTATCTCGGCCTTCCTCAGGCTCCCTGATCAGCCCTCCCTCTTCAAGTCCCCTGTTGTTAACAGGTTCTTAAAAGGCATTACACACTTCTTCCCTCCTGTTCCGTTTGTCATGCCTCAGTGGGACTTAAACTTGGTTCTTACCTTTTTGATGTGCGCTCCCTTTGAGCCTCTACATAACTGTCCTCTTCGTCTTCTTACTTTGAAGACAGCCTTTCTGGTGGCCATCACCTCCGCTCGGCGGGTGAGTGAGCTCCAGGCTCTATCATGCAAACCTCCTTTTCTGTCTGTCCATCCAGACAACGTTGTTCTTAGGACGCGTCCGTCCTTCTTGCCAAAGGTGGTTACTGCCTTCCACATTGGGCAGACCATCACTTTGCCCACCTTCTTTCCGCCTCCGCATCCTTCCAGAGAGGGAGAGGCTCCACCGTCTGAACCCAAAACGTGCGCTTTCCTTTTATATCAACCGCACACAACACTTCCGGGTGGATGACCAGCTCTTTGTTGGCTACGTGGGCGACAAAAAAGGTCGGGCGGTGCACAAGAGAACCATCTCCCGCTGGGTCACCTTGTGTATCAAAGCCTGCTATTCTTTGGCTAAGAAGGTTGGGCTGCGTGCCCATTCCACCAGGGCAACGGCTGCTACCACGGCTTTAGGCCGCGGTGTTCCGCTGCAAGATATATGTCAGGCAGCTACGTGGGCCTCGCTGCACACATTTACAAAGCATTACTGCCTTGACAGTCCGGTCCGGAGGGACGGCTTCTTTGGCCGTTCTGTCCTCCGGGACTTCCTTGTCTGATCTTTGTTCGCAGACCCACCACCGGGGTTGGTATTGCTGGGGTATCTATTCTAAGGTAAGGAATCTGTCACTAACGTGTCTCTTTCAGATGCACAAGTTACTAACTTGTGTAACGATATATCTGTAAGAGACAGTAGTTAGTGACAGATTCCTTACCGCCCACCATCCTCCCCGTTCTGCGAACTGATTTCTAGGGTTAAGGACATCCCTTTCAGGGCCCTAGTATTTTTCAGACACCTATGTCAGCTTCTTGCATGGCTCTGCGTTCCTGGCGCGGAAAGTCGTGTACAGAACTGACGTCCAGCCCGCAGGGCGGCGTCTAAGTACTGCCCGCGACGTCATCCCGGCGATCACGACGCCGGCGACGGACGCGGAGCCGCACGACGCCGCCTACCGACGCGCAAGGGTACTGCTACGCAAAAACTTTCCGGATCCAGCCTGACGCCTGGGGATATTCTAAGGTAAGGAATCTGTCACTAACTACTGTCTCTTACAGATATATCGTTACACAAGTTAGTAACTTGTGCATCTGTCTTGCTTGTCTACTTTGCAAGGTAGCATTTGCAGGCTCTGTATGGGATCTGAAGTATGTGGGCCCAGCACCAAGGAAACCTGTAAGATGTCATCCAGATTTCAGAGGAAACTGAATGCGATCTTCAGCTGTGACTGCTAGACCGGTGGCAGACCCATTTCCTTTTCCTACAGTGAGTTGGCAGTGGTGATGGTTGTGTCCTTTTTGGATTCTGGCGGTCATCTTGAAGATGAGATCAGTGGACTCTGGTCTCTAGTTTAAACCTGGCTCCACATACATCTGTTGGAGCTCCAGGCCATAAGCTTGCTGTTGAAAGCCTTCCTGCTATCCATCAGGGGAAGGCTGGTATACATTGTCATGGATAATAACACCTCCAAGTGATTCTGCAGCAAGCATGGAGTGGGGTCCTGGGTCCTGTGCCAAGAGGCATTGCACATCTAGAGTTGGCTGGAGTGTCAGGGCCTTTCTCTGGTTGTGAGCCACTTGGCAGAATCCTTGACCTCCAGTGCAGACTAGCTCAACCAGCTGCTCTTAGCGGAACACAAATAGCGGTTACATCTCAAGGTGGCGCAGGATATCTTCTGTCAGTGAAAAGACCCCTGGCTGGATCTTTTCACTACCTTAGAGAACGCATAGTGTCAGACTTCCAGCATTGGAGTTTTCAAGAACTCTCTCTGTTGGAGACTCATTCAGGATAGCATGCACAAGGGACTGCAGTATGCCTTTCATACCACTGCTTCTCCTGCCCTGAGTTCTGAAGAAGATCAGAAACAACTGTGCTCAAAGTCATAGTAGTGCCACCGGATTGGGACAGGAGAGTGTGGTACCTAGAATTTCTGGACATGAGCATTTGTCCTCCCATCAGGCTACTGCTGTGTGAGGATCTTCCGTTGCAGCAGCAGGGCAGGGTTCTGAACCCATACCTGCACAATCTCTACCTCTATATGCGGAGATAGAGCAGCAGCATTTGAGTGAGTTTGATCTGCCACCTGAGCTTGGGGATATTGTCATGCGTCCAAGCAGCTTCAACGAATCCCATTTACACTGATGGTAGCAACAATTTGCGGCCTGGTTTGGAACCCCTATTATAGACCCCTTACAGGCCAAACTGTTTGATTTTTTGACTGTTTGTTTTGTCTTTGGCCCAGCAGGTTTTTGCACTAGGCACTGTTAACGGTTGTATGTCAGCCCTTTCGGCCTTTTTGCATTTGCTGGACCAGCTGTCCTTGTTTAAATGACTGGTTTTAATGCGTTTTATTACAGGTTGGACACGCATACAACAAATTCCAATACACTACATACAACACATATAACAAGTTGCATAGATAACAATTTATATCTATATATAAGAAATTAATTTTTCCATATTTATTTTTTGCTCATTGTACTTGCATCAGTATTTATTTTGTGGTTAGTGATAAAATGAAGCTGCAATGCTTATATTTCCACATTTATTCAACCAGTAAAAGTATACTCGCGTTTAAATGTCTAGTGGATTCTAGAAATTGCCAGAACAATGCAATCATCTGAAAACATTTATAGTGTGGAACAGCTTAAAAATCAGTATATTTAGTTATTTAAACTTTATTAGGAAATCTTTTTTTAACTCCCCTATCTGTCAATCTACACAGCTACTGACCTGCCACTCGTGACTGACAGGAGTGAGAATCATCCAAAAGAAGACCTATTGTCCGTATTTTTGCATATTTTAAAATGAATACAGATAGGAAAATATATTGTATCTGAAAGAAAGTTAGTTATAGACTCCTTACCTTAGAATTACCCCCAGGCGTCAGACTGGATCTGGAAAGTTTTTCGTCAGCAGTACCTCTGCGCGTCGAAAGGTGCCGTCGGTCGGCTCCGCGTCCATCGTTGGCGTCGTGGTCGCCGGGATGACGTCGCGGAAGCTACTTAGACGCCGCCCTCGCGCGCTGACGTCAGTTCTTTCTTTTTCCGCGCCAGCCAGCGCAGATCCGGAGAGAGCGGTACCTCCAGTCACTTTTTCGACTGAACTTTTTGAGCGACTTTTGTCTACGTCTTTTGAGTCCTATCGACTTCTGGTGCACGTAGGGATGCCCGGCTTCAAGGCTTGCGGTTCCTGTACCCGACTGATGTCGGTGACGGATCCGCACCGCATGTGCCTCTTTTGCCTGGAGCGCGACCACGACCCCAAGTCGTGCTTCGACTGCTGGACCATGGCTCCGAAGTATTTGCGGGAGCGGTCCCGAAAGCTTTTTGTGAGCCGGCAGTCGGCTCCACGCCGTTCGAGGTCGCGAGGGAGGTCGAGGGACCGGTCGCGGAGCCATCACCACTCGTCATCCAAGCCTTCGCACTCAGGGTCAGGTAAGTCGAAGCACAAGAAGAAGTCGAAGAAGCATCGTCGCTCTTCGACTTCTCCCCGTCAGTCGGCTGGCGCGACAAGGGATACGGGCGGTGCCACCCCCGCGGCTCCGCGTGCGGAGCCTGAACGGTAGAGTCTGAGTTTCCTTCCCGGGACCCGGAGCGACCCCTGCCCAGCTTCGTCAGTTTTAGGAGGCGATGCATGCCATCTTTGGGCAGCCCGACTCTGCTGGCGCGCCTTCGGGCCCCGCGGACTCGGTTGGGGGTCCTAGGCCTTCCCTGCCGGCGGCTCTGGCCCCGGCGCCGCAGGGCCCCCCATGGATCCAGGCCTGGATCCGGATCAGCACCGGTTGACCTCATTACGCCTCCACCGACGCCGTTTCCTTCGGCACTGCAACCGCACTCGACGCCGGTTGTGCCTCCAGCCGGCGTCGACCCCGGCCTCCATTCTGATGTGGACACGGAGCCGGACCGGCGTCGACCGACGCCGTATCCGGCGCCGAGTGGTGTCTTTGTACCCCTGTTCACTCCTGGGGTCCCTTTCAGGCCAAATTGGCACCCAGAGGACGAGGAGGAGGACTGGGAGGGGTCAGGTGACCCTCTGACCGACCCGTTGGATTATGATCCGGACTGGAGAGAGGACCTGGAGGATGCAAGTGGTCTCGTAACCTTCCCAGACCTTGGCATGTTGTCTCCGCCTGTCGCGGCTACGGAGGAGGGAGCTTCCTATGCAGTGGTGTTGCGTAGGGCGGCCGGGGCTCTCCACCTCGAGCTCCCTACAGTGGCGGTCAGGACTAATCTCCTGACAGAGGTGCTTCAACCGCAAGCGAGCTCTTCGGAGCCCCTGCTTCCGTGTAATGAAGCCCTAACCGACCTCCTTTTGGGCACCTGGGCATGGCCCAACACGGGGGCTCCCGTGGATAGGGTGATTGCCCACCGCCCGGCCCCGGGCGACCCCACTTTCCTCTCCCAACACCCCACCCCGGAGAGCTTGGTGGTACAAGCCTCTACTTCCAAGAGCGCATTCCCTAACGCACCACCAGATAGGGAATCCAAGGAGCTGGATCATCTTGGAAAGAAGATTTTTTCTTCCGCCAGCTTGGGACTGCGGTCGGTAAACACCGCATGTCTGTTGGGCCATTATTCCCACTCTGTGTGGGACACGGTTGCGCAAGTGCTGCCTCAGTGTCCGGAGGAGGCCCGGACCGTACTCTCCCAGGCTGTTGCCGCAGGGAGAGACGCAGCGGAGTTTACCATCCGCTGTGGGCTGGATACCGCCGACTCTCTAGGCAGGACGATTTCCACGTCGGTAGCCCTTCGTCGCTACGCCTGGATGAGATGGACTGGCTTTTCTGGGGATGTCCAGAGCACTCTTATGCAAAAACAACAGTTGATGGACAGAATGCAGAACAATGTCATACATTCACCCCAGTACAGAGATCTGGGCCTAAATCCATCGTTTTTTTGCTCACCATGCCATTCCAGTTTGAACCCAGCCATATGCAAATCAGTCTTGACCCTGTGCCTCATGGGAACAGTCCAGCCCGAACTGCCAAGCCAGGTCCTCCCTGGACTGGAAACAAGCATCCTAGGACCGGTTTCGGGGTTTCACCCTCTTCAGCCAGGATAGCTTGATTCCAGTGGCATGGAGAGCACGGGACCCACGTCTGGGCATACCCGTCCCACTCGGGGTGACAAATGCAAAAACAACAGTTGATGGACAGAATGCAGAACAATGTCATACATTCACCCCAGTACAGAGATCTGGGCCTAAATCCATCGTTTTTTGCTCACCATGCCATTCCAGTTTGAACCCAGCCATATGCAAATCAGTCTTGACCCTGTGCCTCATGGGAACAGTCCAGCCCGAACTGCCAAGCCAGGTCCTCCCTGGACTGGAAACAAGCATCCTAGGACCGGTTTCGGGGTTTCACCCTCTTCAGCCAGGATAGCTTGATTCCAGTGGCATGGAGAGCACGGGACCCACGTCTGGGCATACCCGTCCCACTCGGGGTGACAAATGCAAAAACAACAGTTGATGGACAGAATGCAGAACAATGTCATACATTCACCCCAGTACAGAGATCTGGGCCTAAATCCATCGTTTTTTTGCTCACCATGCCATTCCAGTTTGAACCCAGCCATATGCAAATCAGTCTTGACCCTGTGCCTCATGGGAACAGTCCAGCCCGAACTGCCAAGCCAGGTCCTCCCTGGACTGGAAACAAGCATCCTAGGACCGGTTTCGGGGTTTCACCCCTCTTCAGCCAGGATAGCTTGATTCCAGTGGCATGGAGAGCACGGGACCCACGTCTGGGCATACCCGTCCCACTCGGGGTGACAAATGCAAAAACAACAGTTGATTTGCATATGGCTATGTCTGAACTGGGGTGGCGTGGTGAAGCAAAATAACGATGGATTAAACCCAGATCTGTGACTGGGGGTGAATGTTTGCCAATGTGCAGCATTCCGTCCATCATCTTGTGTGTTTTGCATTTCGCCTAAGTGGGAAGGGTATGCCCAGACGTGGGTCCCGTGCTCACTACGCCACTGGAGTCAAGCTATCCTGGCTGATGAAGGCTGATAGCCTGAAACCGGTCCTAGGATGCTTGATTCCGGTCCAGGGAAGACATGGCTTGGCAGTTCGCTCTGGACTGTTCCCATGAGGCACAGGGTCATGACTGATTTGCATATGGCTATGTCTGAACTGGGGTGGCGTGGTGAAGCAAAATAACGATGGATTAAACCCAGATCTGTGACTGGGGGTGAATGTTTGCCAATGTGCAGCATTCCGTCCATCATCTTGTGTGTTTTGCAGAGCACTCTTATGGACATTCCCTTTGATGGCCGTCGCCTTTTTGGCGACAAAGCAGACAACGCTCTAGAGCGTTTCAAGGACTCACGGGCTACGGCCAAGTCCTTGGGCCTCTCCAACCGCCCTGCGCAGTCTGCTTTTCGCCCCTTTCGTGGCTACGGAAGGGGTGCCCCACTGCGTCCCGCCCAGAGCCACAGGCCGGCGCAAGCTGCACAACCTTCGCGCGGCCAGGGACGTGGGAACCACTGCCGTGGTTCTGGGGGCCAGCGAGCGGACCAGTCCACCAACCCCCCCTCTGCTTCAGCCTCCAAACCTTTCTAGTCCGACCTTTCAGGCCCATCAATCGCCAGTGGGCGGCAGGATCCGCCATCACCTCCCCCACTGGCGCACCATCACGTCGGACAGGTGGGTTTTGCAGATAGTCCGAAGGCGCTACTTCCTCCCCTTCGAGGCTACCCCCCCAGCCATGCCACCTCAGTACCATCGCATGTCGGAGGATCACCTGGGCCTTCTCCAACAGGAAGTTACGGCTCTCCTGGCCAAGAGAGCCATCGAGCTCGTTCCTGCCCCAGAAGTAGGTCGTGGTTGCTATTCCCACTACTTTCTGGTACCCAAGAAGGACAAGGGCCTGCGTCCTATCTTGGACCTCAGGAACGTCAACCGCTTCCTCCGGAAGGAGAAGTTCAAAATGTTGAGGTTAGCTCAGGTCTTGTCTGCCCTCGACCCTGGAGACTGGATGGTAGAGTTGGACTTGCAGGACGCCTATTTTCACATCCCCGTCCTGCCGGCCCACCGGCGATACTTGCTGTTCACGGTAGGCCACGAGCATTTTCAGTTTACCGTGCTCCCCTTCGGCCTTACCAGCGCCCCTCGGGTGTTCACGAAAGTGATGGCGGTGGTCGCAGCTCATCTGCGCAGATCAGGGGTCCTAGTCTTCCCCTATCTCGACGACTGGTTGTTGAAGGCGGGCTCGCCCCAGACAGTCGTCTCTCACCTCCAGACTACGGCCGACCTCCTGCATTCGCTGGGGTTCTCCATCAACGTGCCGAAGTCACACCTGATTCCCTCTCAGAAGCTCCTCTTTATCGGAGCGGTTCTGGACACGACGCGGTTTCGGGTCTATCCTCCCGAGCAACGAGTCTGGGATATTCGGGCTATGATTCCGATCTTTCAGCCCTTGTCCCGGGTTTCGGTCAGGATGACCCTCCGGCTGCTGGGCCTAATGGCCTCCTGCATCCAGCTGGTGGATCATGCCAGGTGGCATATGCGGGCTCTGCAGTGGGACCTGAAGTTCCAGTGGGCGCAACATCAGGGGAATCTGTCCTATTGCTTCCAGATCTCAGAGGGCTCTGCACACCAATTGCAATGGGGGCTCACGAACCAGCATTGGGTCACAGGCAGATCCCTCTCCCTTCCTCAACCAGAGTTCACAGTGGTGACCGATGCATCACTGCTGGGATGGGGCGGCCACATGGGGGAGGCGTAGATCAGAGGCCTCTGGTCTCCGGCGGAGTCCGGGCTCCACATCAACCTTCTGTTGCTGCGGGCGATCCGTCTTGCACTGAAAGCATTCCTTCCCTCTGTCCGGGGAAGAGTAGTGTAGGTGTTCACGGACAACACCACCGCCATGTGGTACTGCAACAAACAAGGCGGGGTGGGATCGTGGACCCTATGTCAAGAGGCCCTCCGCCTCTGGACATGGCTGGAACATCAGGGCATTTCCCTGGTGGTTCAACACCTGGCAGGTTCTCTGAACGCCAGGGCGGACTAACTCAGCCGCAGGTTCATGATGGATCACGAATGGCGTCTTCACTCGGAGGTGGTGCAATGTCTCTTTCAGCAGTGGGGAGAGCCTTGGTTAGATCTATTCGCCACCGAAGAGAACGCGCAATGTCAGCAATTCTGCGCGTTGGAATTTCCAAGGCGGCAATCGCTAGGTGACGCTTTTCGTCACGAGTGGGGTTGCGGTCTGTTGTCCGCCTTTCCGCCTATACCACTTCTGCCCAGAGTGCTGAAGAAGAGCAAGCGCGACCGGCCCCAAGTCATTCTTGTGGCTCCGGATTGGGCACGAAGAGTCTGGTATCCCAAGCTACTGCATCTAGCCATCGATCTTCCGATACGTTGCCTCTTCGGGAGGATCTTCTGTCGCAGCAGCAGGGGACGGTCCTCCACCCGAACCTATCCAGCCTCCACCTCCTTGCGTGGAGATTGAGCGGCGGCAGTTGACGTCATTCGACTTGCCTCGCCGAAGTCTGTGATGTAATCTTGGCAGCCAGGCGTCCCTCCACTAAGACTGTATACGCCTGTCGATGGAACAAATTTGTGGCATGGTGTGCAGCAAAGGCTGTGGATCCCCTTTCCGCCCCTCTTTCTGAGGTTCTCTTGTTCCTCCTTTCTTTGGCCCAGCAGGGCTCTGCTCTGGGCACCATCAAGGGCTATCTCTCGGCCCTTTCTGCCTTTCTTAGGCTTCCTGATCAGCCTTCTCTCTAAAAGTCCCCGGTTGTAAATCGCTTCTTAAAAGGCATTACTCATCTCTTTCCTCCTATCCCCTTCGTAATGCCTCAGTGGGACTTGAATCTGGTCTTGACCTATTTGATGTGCGCTCCCTTTGAGCCGCTTCACAACTGTCCTCTCAGACTCTTAACTCTTAAGACTGCATTCCTGGTGGCCATCACATCTGCCAGAAGAGTGAGTGAGCTCCAGGCCCTTTCATCCAAGCCTCCTATTCTGGCTGTACATCCGGACAAGGTTGTCCTAAGAACTCGTCCATCCTTCCTTCCCAAGGTGGTCACCTCCTTTCATATTGGGCAAACCATCACTTTGCCCACCTTCTTTCCGCCTCCGCATCCTTCTAAAGAGGAAGAGAGGCTCCACCGTCTGGACCCAAAACGTGCGCTTTCCTTCTATCTGGATCGCACAAAACAGTTCCGGGTGGATGACCAGCTCTTTGTTGGCTACGTGGGCGCCAAGAAAGGTCGGGCCGTACACAAGCGGACCATTTCTAGATGGGACGTTTTGTGTATTAAATCCTGCTATTCTCTAGCAAAAAAGGAGCCTCCAGTGGGGCTGCACGCCCATTCCACCAGGGCGACGGCAGCCACTACTGCTTTGGGACGAGGAGTCCCTCTGAATGACATTTGCCAGGCAGCGACGTGGGCATCGTTGCACACGTTCACTAAACACTACTGCCTGGACAGCCAAGTCCGGAGAGACGGCTTCTTTGGCGTTCTGTTCTCCAGGACTTTCTGGTGTGAAATTGGTTCGCAGACCCACCTCCGGGGTTGGTATTGCTGGGGTATCTATTCTAAGGTAAGGAATCTATAACTAACTGTTTCTTTCAGATGAACAAGTTACTTACCTTCGGTAACGATATATCTGTAAGAAACATAGGTTAGTTATAGATTCCTTACCGCCCCACCCATCCTCCCCGTTCTGCGAACTGACTTCTAGGGTTAAGGACATCCTTTCAGGGCCCTAGAGTTTTGTGCACCAGAGGTCAGGGTCTTGCGTGGCTCTGCGTTTCTGGCGTGGAAAGTCGTGTACAGAACTGACGTCCGCGCGCGAGGGCAGCGGCTAAGTAGCTACCGCGACGTCATCCCGGCGGCAACGACGGACGCGGAGCCGACCGACGCCACCTTTCGACGCGCAGAGGTACTGCTGACGAAAAACTTTCCGGATCCAGTCTGATCCCTGGGGGTAATTCGAAGGTAAGGAATCTATAACTAACCTATGTTTCTTACAGATCTATCGTTACCGAAGGTAAGTAACTTGTTCTTTCTGTCTGTATCTGGAAAAATCAGTAAAAACTGAAAATTTGGAGCCTTAATCTGAAAGAGACACGTTAGTGATAGACTCCTTACCTTAGAATATCCCCAGGCGTCAGACTGGATCCAGAAAGTTTTGCTAGCAGTACCCCTGCGCGCCAGTAGGTGGCGTTGTGCGGCTCCGCGTCCGTCGCTGGCGTCGTAAGCGCCGAGATGATGTCACGGAGACTACTTAGGCGCCACCCATGCGCTCTGACGTCAGTTCTTTCTTTTTCCGCGCCAGTAAGCGCAGATCCGGTTAGAGCACGTACCTTAGTCACTTTTTGACTACCTTTTTTGAGACTTTTGTCTCCTGTTGGTTTCCTTGGTGTACGTAGGGATGCCTGGATTTAAGTCTTGTGGGGCCTGCTGTTGCAATATGTCGGTGGCGGACCCCCACGATGTTTGCCTCTACTGCCTGGAGACCGACCACGACTCCTGGTCCTGTCGGGCCATGGCCTCGAAGGCCTTGAGGGAGCGGCACCGGAAGCTGCTGGAGGTCCGGCACTCGTCCCAGCGCCGTTCCCGGTCTAGGGGCCGTTCCAGAGAACGCTCGCGGGGCCACAGTCATCGCTCCTCGGCTCGAAGTCTTCACCCTCGGATTTGGGTAAGAGACGACATAAAAAGAAGTCGAAGAAGCGTGTTCGCTCTCCGACGTCCCCCCGTCGGTCCCCGGATGCGGACGAGGGGGACAGGGGCTTTGCCCCTGCGGCTCCTTTGGAGCCCGGGAGTCCCGCGGCCTACCCACCTTACCCGGGTCCGTCGGCGACTCCCGCACAGGTGCAAGAGTTTCTTGCTACCATGGACCGCCATTTTAGGCCTCAAGCTCCCGCCGGCGCGCCCTCGGGCCCCGCGGTCCCGTGTCAGGATCCTGTTGGACCGTCGGCGCCGCCGGTGGATCCAGCTTCGGCGCCACAGGATCCTGCGCCATCGGCTCCGGCGCCAAAAGGTCCATCGCTGCCGGCTCCGGCCCCAGCGCCACCCTCGGCTCCGGCGCCGCAGTGGGTACCATTTGTCCCGCCCTTGCCCAGGTTCCCGGACCATTTTGCTCCTACCTGGGATCCGCATTGGGACACGGCACCGGTCCGGCCCCGGCCGGCGCCGTTCCCAACGCCGTTTGTCCCTTCCCCGGCTCCTGCCCTGCCGCCACGGTCGGTGCCACAGGCGGCGGAGGTGGAGGACGACTGGGAGGGGTCTGAGGACCCTCTTGCTCGTCAGTGTGACTCTGAGCAGGACTGGGCGGACGATTTGGGGGACGCCGGCGACCTCGACGTCTCGTCGGACCCGGGGTTTGCCTCTCCCCCGCCTACCATGGAGGAGGGCGCCTCCTACACGGTGGTGCTTCGTCGGGCAGCTGAGGTTCTCCACCTTGACCTCCCTACGGTAGCCCTCAAAACTAACCTCCTAACTGAGGTGCTCCTGACGGCGTCCACTGCGTCGGAGCCCCTGCTGCCATTTAATGACGCCCTCACTGACGTCTTGCTGGGCACTTGGTCGCGGCCCGCCACAGGGGCCCCTGTGGATAAGAAAGTTGCCAGGCGTCATGGCCCGGCTCCGGGTGACCGTGCCTTTTTGACCACTCATCCTACGCCCGAGAGTCTGGTCATCCAAGCTTCCACGTCGCAGAGTGCCTTTCCCAACGCTCAGCCGGATAAGGACTCTAAGAAGCTGGAACAGTTCGGCAAACGTTTGTTCTCTTCGGCCAGCTTGGGGCTGCGGTCAGTGAATACTGCCTGTCTATTGGGCCGCTATTCCCACGCGGTGTGGGACACAGTTGCGCAGGTGTTACCTCAGTGTCCTGAGGAAACCCAAGCTGTATTGTCCCAAGCCATTGCAGAAGGTAAGGATGCGGCTAAGTTCGCCATTCGGTGTGGTTTAGACACCGCGGACTCCTTGGGTAGAGCGATTTCTACCACTGTGGCGCTTCGCTGCCACGCCTGGCTCAGATCTACCGGGTTCTCGCCAGACATCCAAAACTCACTCATGGACATGCCCTTTGATGGCACTCGCCTGTTTGGCGATAAGGCCGACAGTGCGCTGGAGCGTTTCAAGGACTCACGGGCCACGGCCAAGTCCTTAGGTCTTTCCACGAGAAGCCCAGCCACTCCTGGTTTTCGTTCCTTTCGTGGCCAAGGACGGGGCGCCCAGGCGCGTTCCTTCACCAAGCCTGGTCAGCACCAGCCTCAGCGCGGCCGCGGACGCGATTTCTGCAGGGGCGGGTCTGGGAGTCAGCGTGGGGGTCAGTCCACCTCCGCCCCCGCCGCTTCTACTTCCAAACCTTCCTAATCCGAGCTTTGTGGGGCATCCCACACCAGTGGGTGGCAGGGTCCGCCATCATCTCCCCCACTGGCACGCTATCACATTGGACAAGTGGGTGTTGCAGATCATCCGCAAGGGTTACGCCCTTCCTTTTCAGTCCACCCCTCCAGCCATGCCGCCTCAGTTCCACCGCGTGTCAGGGGACCACTTGGCACTTCTCCTGCAGGAAGTCACGGCCCTCTTGGCCAAGGGGGCCATCGAGTGTGTTCCTGGACCGGAAGTAGGGAGCGGTTGTTATTCCCACTACTTTCTGGTCCCCATGAAGGACAATGGGGGATTGCGCCCCATCTTGGACCTCAGGAACGTCAATCGCTTCCTCCGGAAGGAGAAGTTCAAGATGTTGACTCTAGCTCAGGTCTTGGCTGCCCTCGACCCTGGAGACTGGATGGTAGCGTTGGACTTGCAGGACGCATATTTTCACATTCCCGTCCTGCCGGCCCACCAGCGTTACCTGCGGTTCACGGTAGGCCAGGAGCATTTTCAGTTTGCCGTGCTCCCCTTCGGCCTTACCAGCGCGCCTCGGGTGTTCACGAAGGTGATGACGGTGGTCGCAGCTCATCTGCGCAGGTCAGGGGTGTCAGTCTTCCCCTACCTCGACGACTGGTTGTTGAAGGCGGGCTCGCCCCAGGCAGTTGTCACCCACCTTCAGACTACGGCCGACCTCCTGCATTTGCTGGGGTTCTCCATCAATGTGCCGAAGTCGCACCTGAGTCCTTCTTAGAAGCTCCCCTTCATCGGAGCGGTTCTGGATTCAACGCTGTTTCGGGTTTATCTTCCCGAGCAGCGGGTCCGGGATATTCAGGCTATGATTCCGATCTTTCAGCCGCTATCCTGGATCTCAGTCAGGATGACCCTTCGGCTCCTGGGCCTGATGGCTTCCTGCATCCTGCTGGTGCAACATGCCAGATGGCATATGCAGGCTCTGCAGTGGGACCTGAAGTTCCAGTGGGCACAGCATCAGGGCAACCTTTTCGATCATGTCCAAATCTCGGAGGGCACTGCACGACATTTGCAGTGGTGGCTCACGAATCGCGATTGGGTCAATGGCAGATCCCTCTCCCTTCCCCAACCGGAGCACACAGTGGTGACGGATGCGTCCCTCCTGGGATGGGGTGGCCACTTGGGAGAGGCGGAGATCAGAGGCCTCTGGTCTCAGGCGGAGTCCCGTCTCCATATCAATCTTTTGGAGCTTCGGGCGATCCGGCTTGCACTGAAGGCATTCCTTCCCTCTGTCCGGGGAAGTGTGGTGCAGGTGTTCACGGACAACACCACCGCCATGTGGTATTGCAACAAACAGGGCGGGGTGGGGTCCTGGACCCTATGTCAGGAGGCTCTGCGCCTCTGGACATGGCTGGAACATCAAGACATTACCTTGGTGGTTCAACACCTGGCAGGTTCTTTGAACGCCAGGGACAACGAACTCAGCCGCCGGTGCTTGATGGATCACGAAGGGTGTCTGAACTTGGACGTGGCGCAAGGTCTCTTTCTGCAGTGGGGAGATCCTTGGTTAGATCTATTCGCCACCGAAGAGAACGCGCAATGTCATCAGTTCTGCGCGTTGGAATTTCCAAGGCGGCACTCGCTCGGCGACGCTTTTCGTCGCGAGTGGAGCTGCGGTCTGTTGTACGCCTTTCCGCCTATACCACTTCTGCCCAGAGTGCTGAAGAAGATTCGGCGCGACCGGGCCCAAGTCATCCTTGTGGCTCCGGATTGGGCACGAAGATACTGGTATCCCGAGCTACTCAACATGGCGATCGATCCCCCGATCCGACTGCCTCTTCGGGAGGATCTTCTGTCGCAGCAGCAGGGGGCGGTCCTACACCCGAACCTGGCCAGCCTCCACCTCCATGCGTGGAGATTGAGCGGCGACAGCTGATTCCATTTGACTTGCCTCCTGAAGTCTGTGATGTCATTTTGGCAGCCAGTCGTCCCTCCACTAATTCGGTATACGCCTGCCGGTGGAACAAATTTGTGGCATGGTGCACAGCTAAGTCTGTGGATCCCCTTTCTGCCCCTCTTTCTGAGGTCATTGTGTTCCTCCTATCCTTGGCCCAGCAGGGCTCTGCTCTGGGCACTGTCAAAGGTTATCTTTCGGCTATCTCCGCCTTTCTTCGGCTTCCAGATCAGCCTTCTCTCTTTAAGTCCCCGGTTGTTAGCCGTTTCCTCAAAGGCATTACACACACTTTTCCCCCCATGCCTTTCATAATGCCTCAATGGGACTTAAATCTTGTCTTGACCTATCTGATGTGCGCTCCCTTCGAGCCCCTTCATAACTGTCCTTTACGTCTTCTTACTCTCAAGACGGCTTTCCTGGTAGCTATCACCTCTGCCAGAAGAGTGAGTGAGCTCCAGGCTCTTTCTTCTAAACCTCCTTTCCTTTCTGTTCATCCGGACAAGGTGGTTTTAAGGACCCGTCCTTCTTTCTTGCCAAAGGTTGTCACGCCCTTCCACATCGGGCAGACCATCACTTTGCCCACCTTCTTTCCGCCTCCGCATCCTTCAAAAGAGGAAGAGAGGCTCCATCGTCTGGACCCAAAACGTGCGCTCTCCTATCTGACGCGCACACAACAGTTCCGGGTGGATGACCAGCTCTTTGTTAGCTACGTGGGCGCCAAAAAAGGTTGGGCCGTGCACAAACGCACCATCTCTCGGTGGGTCGTTTTGTGCATCAAGGCATGTTACTCCTTGGCTAAGAAGGAGCCTCCTGTGGGACTGCGTGCCCATTCTACCATGGCAACAGCAGCCACTACTGCATTGGGACGCGGTGTCCCCCTGCAAGACAACGGTCAGGCATCCACGTGGGCCTCGTTGCACACATTTACCAAGCATTACTGCCTTGACAGTCAAGTCCGGAGAGACTGCTTCTTTGGCCGTTCTGTTCTCCGTGACTTTCTGGTGTAATCTATTCGCAGACCCACCACCGGTGTTGGTATTGATGGGGTATCTATTCTAAGGTAAGGAATCTATCACGAACGTGTCTCTTTCAGATGCACAAGTTACTAACTTGTGAAACGATATATCTGTAAGAGACAGTAGTTAGTGACAGATTCCTTACCGCCCCACCCATCCTCCCCGTTCTGCGAACTGATTTCTAGGGTTAAGGTCATCCCTTTTAGGGCCCTAGTTTCATGGCACCAGTGGTCAGTTTCTTGCATGGCTCTACGTTCCTTGCGCGGAAAGTCGTGTCCAGACTTGACGTCATCGCGCATGGGTGGCGCCTAAGTAGTCTCCGTGACATCATCTCGGCGCTTACGACGCCAGCGACGGACGCGGAGCCGCACGACGCCACCTACTGGCGCGCAGGTGTACTGCTAGCAAAACTTTCCGGATCCAGTCTGACGCCTGGGGATATTCTAAGGTAAGGAATCTATCACTAACTAATGTCTCTTACAGATATATCGTTACACAAGTAGTAACTTGTGCATCTGAAAGAGACACGTTAGTGACAGATTCCTTACCTTAAAATATCCCCAGACGTCAGGCTGGATCCGGAAAGTTTTGCGTAGCAGAACCCCCGCGCGTCGGTAGGTGGCGTCGTGCGGCTCCGCGTCCATCGTCGGCATCGTAATCGCCGGGATGACGTCGCGGCCAGTACTTAGACGCCGCCCATGCGCGCTGGCGTCAGTTATTTCTTTTTCCGCGCCAGTAACCGCAGATCCGGATTGAGCAGTGCCCCAGTCATTTTTTGACTGAGTATTTTTTGAGACTTTTTGTCCAAGTTTTCGAGTCGTTTCGACTCCAAGGTGTCAGTAGGGATGCCCGGCTTCAAGCCATGAGAGGTCTGTAATCGCATGATGTCGATTACGGATCCGCACCGAGTGTCTCTTCTGCCTGGGGCGCGGCCACGACCCCAAGTCGTGCCCCGAGTGTCGGTCCCTCGCTCCGAAGGCTTTGCGAGAGCGGTCTCGAAAGCTTCTCGAGGCCCGGCACTCGACTCCGCGCCGAAAGAGGTCCCGGTCCCGGGAGAGGTCGAGGGGCCGGTCGCCTAGTCGTCCTCATTCGTCAGTCTTAAGTCTTAGTCTTCAGGTAAGGCGAAGCACAAGAGGTCTAAGAAGTGTCGCTCTAAGACCTCCCCTCGCCGGTCTCTCGACTCGGCTGAGGTTCCAGTTGGTACCGCCCCCGCGGCTCCGGGGGTTCCCGAACAGTCGACACCGTCCTACCCGCCTGTTCCGGGTCCGACGTCGACTCCGGCCGACATCCAAGACTTCTTGTCGGCCATGGCTCGCATCTTCGGGCCTAAGGGTTACCCCGGTGCGCCTTCGGGCCCCAGTGGGAGTCTTCCTTCGGCACCACCGGCGGCTCCGACCCCGGTGTCTCTGGCGGCTCCGGCCCCGGCGCCGCAGGACCCCCACGGATCCAGGCCTGGATCCCGGTCGACGCCGGTTGACCTAATAACACCTCCACCGGCGCCGACCTCCCCGGTACCATTCACGGCGCCGTCCGAGGCCCCGGGTGGCGCCGCCCCCAGGTTCTCCCCGGAACCGGACACGGAGCCGGATCGACGCCGATTCCGACGCCGATGGGACTTTTCTTCCCTCATGTCCGCCCTCCATACTTTTCACCTGTTTTGGAGGACGAGGAGGACTGGGAGGGGTCGGAAAACCCTCTCACAGCTCAATGTGAGCCTTATCAGGACTGGGCTGAGGAACTGGGTGATGCCAGTGGCCTGGACACCTCTCCAGACCTTGGCATGCTATCTCCTCCTTCCGTGGCTACGGAGGAGGGAGCAAGTTATGCAACGGTGTTGCTTAGGGCGGCCGCGGCCTTGCGCCTCGAGCAGCCTACAGTGGCTGTCAGGACTAACCTCCTGACGGAAGTGCTTCAGCCGGCAGCTACCTCTTCGGAGCCACTGCTGCCGTTCAACGACGCACTTTCTGATGTTATTGGGGGCACCTGGTCCAGGCCCACCACAGGGGCTCCTGTGGACAGGAACGTAGCCCGACGCCATAGCCCGGCCCCGGGCGACCCCTTGTTCCTCTCCCAACACCCCACCCCCGAGTTCTTGGTTGTCCAAGCCTCTACCTCTCAGAGCGCCTTCCCTACGGCTCCGCCGGACAGGGAATCAAAAAACTGGAACAATTTGGGAAGAAGATTTTCTTTTCCTCCAGTGCTGGCTTGCGGTCCGTGAACACCGCTTGCCTTTTGGGCTGTTATTCCCACTCTCTGTGGGATTCGGTAGCGCAGGTGCTGCCTAAGTGTCCTGAGGAGGTCCAGACACTGCTCTCCCGTGTTATTGCAGACGGGAGGGACGCGGCCAAGTTCACAATCCGATGTGGCCTTGACACCGCTGACTCGCTGGGCAGATCGCTTGCTACGACAGTGGCGCTGCGCCGTCACGCCTGGCTGAGGACCACTGGTTTCTCGGGTGATGTCCAAAACACCCTTATGGACATGCCCTTCGATGGTATCCGCCTTTTTGGCAATAAGGCAGACAGCGCGCTGGAGCGCTTTAAGGACTGGCGGGCTACGGCCAAGTCCTTGGGCCTCTCCGCCTCGCGCCCTCCGCAGCAGTCTGCTTTTCGCCCCTTTCGTGGCCACGGAAGGGGCGCCCAGTCACGTCCATTGCCCAGCCACCGGCCCGCGCAGCAAGCGCCTTCGCGTGGCCGAGGACGTGGCTCCCGCCGAGGCGGGTCGGGTAACCAGCGTGCGGGTCAGGCCACAACCTCCGCCCCGTCTGCGGCCTCCAAACCCTCCTAGTCCATCCTTTCAGGTCCACAGCACGCCAGTGGGGGGCAGGGTCCGCCATCACCTTCCCCAGTGGCGCACCATCACATCGGACCGGTGGGTTTTGGACATTGTCCGAAGGGGCTACTCCCTCCCCTTCGAGACTACCCCCCCAGCCATGCCACCTCAGCACCACCCCATTGCGGGGGACCATTTGGTACTTCTTCGAAAGGAAGTTGCGGCCCTCTTGGCCAAGGGGGCCATCGAGCACGTTCCAACCCCAGAAGTAGGGCGTGGTTGTTATTCCCACTACTTTCTGGTGCCCAAAAAGGACAAGGAGGACATGCGTCCTATCTTGGACCTCCGGAACGTCAATCGCTTCCTCCGGAAGGAGAAGTTCAAGATGCTCACCCTAGCTCAGGTCTTGACTGCCCTCGACCCTGGAGACTGGATGGTAGCGTTGGACTTGCAGGACGCATATTTTCACATCCCCGTCCTGCCGGCCCACCGGCGTTACCTGCGGTTCACGGTAGGCCTCGAGCACTTTCATTTCACCGGGCTTCCCTTTGGCCTTACCAGCGCCCCTCGGGTGTTCACGAAGGTGATGGCGGTGGTCGCAGCTCATTTGCGCCGGGCAGGGGTTCCAGTCTTTCCCCTACCTCGACGACTGGCTGCTAAAGGCGGGCTCGTCCCAGGCAGTCGTCTCCCACCTCCAGACTACGGCCGAACTCCTGCACTCGCTGGGGTTCTCCATCAACGTGCCGAAGTCGCACCTCATTCCTTCTCCACAGCTCCTTTTCATCGGAGCAGTTCTGGAAACAACGCAGTTTCGGGCCTATCCTCCCGAACGGCGAGTCCAGGATATTCAGGCTATGATTCCGATCTTTCAGCCTCTATCCTGGGTTTCGGTACGGATGAACCTGAGGCTGCTGGGCCTCATGGCCTCCTGCATCCTGCTGGTCGATCATGCCAGATGGCATATGCGGGCTCTGCAGTGGGACCTGAAGTTCCAGTGGGCGCAGCATCAGGGGAACCTGTCCGATTACGTCCAGATCTCGGAGGGGACTGCACGACAGTTGCAGTGGTGGCTTTCGAACCGGCAATGGGTCACGGGCAGATCCCTCTCCCTTCCCCAGCCAGAGCACACAGTTGTGACGGATGCGTCCCTTCTGGGATGGGGCGGTCACATGGGAGAGGCGGAGATCAGAGGCCTCTGGTCTCCGGCGGAGTCCCGGCTCCATATCAACCTTCTGGAGCTCCGGGCGATCCGACTTGCACTAAAGGCATTCCTTCCCTCTGTCAAGGGGAAGGTAGTGCAGGTGTTCACAGACAACACCACCGCCATGTGGTACTGCAACAAACAAGGCGGGGTGGGGTCGTGGACCCTATGTCAGGAGGCTCTGCGTCTCTGGACATGGCTGGAACATCAGGGCATTTTCCTGATGGTACAACACCTGGCAGGTTCCCTGAACGCCAGGGCGGACGAACTCAGCCGCAGGTGCATGCTGGATCACGAATGGCGTCTTCACTCGGAGGTGGAGCAAGGACTCTTTCTACAGTGGGGAGAGCCTTGGTAAGATCTATTCACCACCGAAGAGAACGCGCAATGTCATCAGTTCTGCGCGTTGGAATTTCCAAGGCGGCACTCGCTCGGCGATGCTTTTCGTCGCGATTGGAGTTGCGGTCTGTTGTACGCCTTTCCGCCTATACCACTTCTACCCAGAGTGTTGAAGAAGATTCGGCGCGACCGGGCCCAAGTCATTCTTGTGGCTCCGGACTGGGCTCGAAGAGTTTGGTATCCCGAGCTACTCAGTATGAGCATCGATCCTCCGATCCGTCTGCCTCTTCGGAAGGATCTTCTGTCGCAGCAGCAGGGGACGGTCCTCCACCCGAACCTGTCCAGTCTCCACCTCCTTGCGTGGAGATTGAGCGGCAGCAGTTGATTCCTTTCGACTTGCCTCCCGAAGTTTGTGATGTGAATCTGGCAACCAGGCGTCCCTCCACTAAGGTGGTATACGCCTGCAGGTGGAACAAGTTTGTGGCATGGTGCGCAGCAAAGGCTGTGAATCCCCTTTCTGCCCCTCTTTCTGAGGTTCTTCTGTTCCTTCTTTCTCTGGCCCAACAGGGTTCTGCCCTGGGTACCATCAAGGGCTACCTTTGTGCAATCTCGGCCTTTCTCAGGCTTCCTGATCAGCCCTCCCTTTTCAAGTCCCCTGTTGTTAACAGGTTTCTTAAAGGCATTACACACCTTTTCCCTCCTGTTCCGTTTGTGATGCCTCAGTGGGACTTGAACTTGGTTCTTACCTTTTTAATGTGCGCTCCCTTTGAGCCTCTCCATAACTGTCCTCTTAGTCTTCTCACTCTGAAGACAGCCTTTCTGGTGGCTATCACCTCCGCTCGACGGGTGAGTGAGCTCCAGGCTCTTTCTTGCAAGCCCCCCTTTCTGTCTGTTCATCCATACAAGGTTGTTCTTAGGACGCGTCCGTCCTTCTTGCCAAAGGTGGTTACTGCCTTCCACATTGGGCAGACCATCACTTTGCCCACCTTCTTTCCGCCTCCGCATCCTTCCAGAGAGGAAGAGAGGCTCCACCGTCAGGACCCAAAACGTGCGCTTTCCTTTTATATCAACCGCACACAACAGTTCCGGGTGGACGACCAGCTCTTTGTTGGCTGCGTGGGCGCCAAAAAAGGTCGGGCGGTACAGAAGCGGACCATCTCCCGCTGGGTTGTCTTGTGTATCAAAGCCTGCTATTCTTTGGCTAAGAAGGAGCCCCCTGTTGGGCTACGTGCCCATTCCACCAGGGCGACAGCCGCCACCACGGCTTTGGGACGTGGTGTCCCATTGCAGGACATTTGTCAGGCAGCTACGTGGGCCTCGCTGCACACGTTTACCAAGCATTACTGCCTTGACAGCCAAGTCCGGAGAGACGGCTTCTTTGGCCGTTCTGTTCTCCGAGACTTCCTCGACTGATCTTTGTTCGCAGACTCACCACCGGGGTTGGTATTGCTGGGGTATCTATTCTAAGGTAAGGAATCTGTCACTAACGTGTCTCTTTCAGATGCACAAGTTACTAACTTGTGTAACGATATATCTGTAAGAGACAGTAGTTAGTGACAGATTCCTACCGCCCACCCATCCTCCCGTTCTGCGAACTGATTTCTAGGGTTAAGGACATCCCTTTCAGGGCCCTAGTATTTTTCAGACACCTATGTCAGCTTCTTGCATGGCTCTGCGTTCCTGGCGCGGAAAGTCGTGTACAGAACTGACGTCAGCGCGCAGGGGCGGCGTCTAAGTACTGCCCGCGACGTCATCCCGGCGATCACGACGCTGACGACGGACGCGGAGCCGCACGACGCCGCCTACCGACGCGCAAGGGTACTGCTACGCAAAAACTTTCTGGATCCAGCCTGACGCCTGGGGATATTCTAAGGTAAGGAATCTGTCACTAACTACTGTCTCTTACAGATATATCGTTACACAAGTTAGTAACTTGTGCATTAGGACCTCTATATATTGGCCAAGATGAAACCTCCAGAAGGCATGAGTTCCACCTGGTCCAAGGCTGATAAAACTGCCTTGGCATGGGAAGTGCTTGATTACGACATCTACCAGGCCGCGACATCGGCGTTCGTGCAGACGTTCAGAAAGCACTTGCCTGGACTGTTCGGTCTGACTGGAAGGACGTTTCGGCCGTTCGTTCCTGCAGGACTTCTGGTATGAGCCAACTTCACAGATCCTCTCCTTGGAGGGGAAGTACTGCTTTGGTATCTATTCTAAAGCTGAAGAATCTGCAGTTAGAAGTATCCAACATAAGTTACCTATGTTGGGCAACGCTTTTCTGGTGGTTACTCGACCTAACTGCAGATACCTCACTCCCTCGCACCTCAACGTTCTGTGGAGGGGTCTCCTTTTGTGATCTAAAAAGGTGCCAAATAAGAGATCTGTACACTTGTACATCCGATTCTTTTATTTTTTAGGGCACAGAAAGAGTTCAGCATGATACTGACGTCGGTGCAGAGGTGCGGTGCTTATAAGTGGCTCCACTCCGTCCCTTCTGGCATGGAACGAGGCCAGTGTGGAGCGTGGATACATGGACAGCAAAATTGGCAAAGGAGTCCAGAATGGGACTTCTTGTAGATGGTTAATTCTGTGTATCAAAACCTGTCAGGCACTGGCATTTCTTGTACATTGACAATTTAACATTCAGTGTATACTATCATCTACAAGTTCATGAAATGATGCTATTGATTAATTACAAATGCTTAATAATAGGATTTTGTTTAAAATTAAAGGATAGTTAAAATTTAAATGATAATTTCCTTCACTTTTAAATCATTGCTTTTTAGAAACAAATGTTGGTGGGCTGTCCTTGCTTTGTTTATTGACGTGGTTATGTCTTGTAGCATATCTTGTGTTGCACAGACACTAACTTTATAGCACTCTTTAGTGTGAAAGTGTTTTACGGCATATGGCACCCGATCTAGATGGAATATTCAAGTTTTCTATTATTTAAATTGGAATTGGCAAATCATGTGATAGGATATGTCAATATCTACCATTTCATAGTTATTGAAATCACACACCAATTGGCTTCTTTTTCAGAGTGAAAGGAGTGGTTGATGGTGTTAATCTGTGCAGAAATGGGAGCCTGCTGTGTATGAGTCAAGCATATATTTGTGATATTGACAAACAAAGCTCTTTATTAAAATAGCTTCAATGCAGTTTCTAGTTACACCATTGCATGTCGGAGATATCCTGTAGTTTTAATTTGGGACAGATCCTCTAAAATACTAGTAATGGATTAAGAATAAAAGTAACCTTATCCTTATTTTCTTTACTAAAGTGTTCTCTCCATCCCAGCTTAGTGACATTTTCAGATGAAGTTCCATTATCTGAAAGAGACACGTTAGTGATAGATTCCTTACCTTAGAATATCCCCAGGCGTCAGGCTGGATCCGGAAAAGTTTTGCGTAGCAGTACCCTTGCGCGTCGGTAGGCGGCGTCGTGCGGCTCCGCGTCCGTCGTCGGCGTCGTGATCGCCGGGATGACGTCGCGGGCAGTACTTAGGCGCCGCCCCTGCGCGCTGACGTCAGTTCTTCTTTTCCGCGCCAGTAAGCGCAGATCCGGGAAGAGCAGTGCCCTGGTCAATTTTTGACCATACTTTTTGGTGATTTTTCACTGTGTTTTTCCAGCCTTCAGGTGTCGTAGGGATGCCCGGCTTCAAGCGATGCGGCGCCTGTGCGCGGATGATGTCCGTCACCGACCCGCATTGGGAGTGTCTCTTCTGCCTCGGCCGAGGCCACGACACCGAGTCTTGTCCCGAATGCCAGGCCCTCAACCCGAAGGCTTTGCGAGAGCGGTCTCGAAAGCTCCTCGAGGCCCGGCATTCGGCTCCGCGGAAGCCCCGGTCGCGTGAGAGGTCCAGGGGTCGCTCGCGGAGTGCACACCGGTCGTCGGCGTCGAAGTCTTCTTCGTCCGGTAAGTCTCGACACAAGAAGTCCAAGAAGCATCGTCGCTCTCGGACTTCGCCTCGCCGGTCTCGCGACTCGGCTGAGGCCCCTCCCGGCACCGTCCCCGCCCCCGCGGCCCCGGACTTGCCTGTGGAGTCGCCCCCGTCATACCCGCCCTTCCCGGGTTCGGGGCGGATCCGGCCAAGGTACAGGAGTTCCTGTCGGCCATGGCCCGCCTCTTCGGGCCTTCAGGCCCCTCCGGTGCGCCTTCGGGCCCCGCGGGCCCTGATGGGGTTGCTCCGGCGTCGCCGGCGGCTCCGGCCCGGCGTCGCCCGAGCCTCCAGCCTCGATCCCGGCTCCGGCTTCGGCCCCGGCCTCGATCCCGGCTCCACAACCCCCATCGACGCCGGTCGACCTCACGACACCTCCGCCGGCGCCGATGTCTCCGGTGCCGTTCTCGACGCCGCCCTGGGCTCCGGGCGGCGTCGTTCCCCAGTTCCTTCCGGCTCCGGACATGGACCCGGAGCGACGTCGCTCGACGCCGGCTCCGGCGCCGATGGGACCTTGGGTCCCAAATGTCCCTCCTCCTCCTTATTTTGAACCAGAGGAGGACCAGGAGGACTGGGAGGGGTCTGATGACCCTCTGACACGAAACTGTCAGTATGATGAGGACTGGACAGAGAGTCTAGGGGAGGCCAGTGGTCTGGATACTTCTCCTGACACTGGCATGCTGTCTCCTCCCGTGGCTACGGAGGAGGGGGCCAATTTTGGTACGGTGTTGCGTAGGGCTGCTGGGGCCTTACGTCTCCAGCTCCCTACTTTGACGGTCAAGACTAACATCTTGACAGAGGTGCTTCAGCCGGCAGCCTCCTCTGCGGAGACTGTGCTGCCGTTTAACGACGCCCTCACTGACGTTCTTTTGGGCGCCTGGTCCAAGCCCAACACAGGGGCTCCTGTGGATCGGAACGTGTCACGACGCCATCGCCCCGCTCCGGGCGACCCCCTGTTTCTTTCTGTCCACCCCACTCCTGAGAGCTTGGTTGTCCAAGCCTCCGCTTCCCAAACCGCCTTCCCTACCGCTCCTCCGGATAGGGAATCCAAACGCCTGGATCAGTTTGGGAAGAAAGGTTTTCTTCCTCCAGTGCTGGCTTGCGGTCCGTTAACACCGCTTGTCTTTTGGGCCGATATACCCACTCTCTGTGGGATTCGGTGGCGGATGTTTTGCCCCAGTGCCCTGAGGAGGTCCAGGCACTGCTTTCCCGCGCCATTGCGGAAGGAAGGGATGCGGCCAAATACACTATCCGTTGTGGCCTTGACACCGCCGACTCGCTGGGCAGGTCGATTGCAACGACGGTGGCGCTCCGACGCCACGCCTGGCTAAGAACCACTGGTTTTCAGGGGATGTCCAGAATACTCTCATGGACATGCCCTTTGATGGAGTCGGTCTTTTTGGGTCCAAAGCAGACCATGCGTTGGAGCGCTTTAAGGACTCACGGGCTACTGCCAAGTCCCTGGGCCTTTCTGCTACACGCCCTCCGCTGCCTTCTGCTTTTCGCCCCTATCGTGGCCACGGTAGGGGCGCCCCTTCACGTCAGCAGCCCAGCCACCGGCCCGCGCAGCAGGCGTCTTCGCGTGGCCGAGGACGTGGATTCCGCCGTGGCGGATCGGGCAACCAGCGTGCGGGTCAGGCCACCACCTCCAACCCGTCCGCGGCCTCCAAGCCCTCCTAGTCCCTCCTTTCAGGTGCACGGCACGCCAGTAGAGGGCAGGGTCCGCCATCACCTTCCCCACTGGCGCACCATCACCTCGGACAGGTGGGTCTTGGACATTGTCCGAAGGGGCTACTCCCTCCCCTTCGAGACCACCCCCCAGCCATGCCACCTCAATTCCACCGCATGTCAGGGGATCACTTGGTGCTTCTACAGAAGGAAGTCACGGCCCTCTTGACCAAGAGGGCCATCGAGCATGTTCCGACCCCAGAAGTAGGGCGTGGTTGCTACTCCCACTACTTTCTGGTGCCCAAAAGGACAAGGAGGACATGCGTCCTATCTTGGACCTCCGGAACGTAAATCGCTTCCTCCGGAAGGAGAAGTTCAAGATGCTCACCCTAGCTCAGGTCTTGACTGCCCTCGACCCTGGAGACTGGTTGGTAGCGTTGGACTTGCAGGACGCGTATTTCCACATCCCCGTCCTGCCGGCCCACCGGCGTTACCTTCGGTTCACGGTAGGCCCCGAGCATTTTCAGTTCACCGTGCTCCCCTTTGGCCTTACCAGTGCCCCTCGGGTGTTCACGAAAGTGATGGCGGTGGTCGCAGCTCATCTGCGCCGGGCAGGGGTTTCAGTCTTCCCCTACCTCGACGACTGGCTGCTGAAGGCGGGCTCGTCCCAGGCAGTCGTCTCCCACCTCCAGACTACGGCCGAACTCCTGCACTCGCTGGGGTTCTCCATCAATGTGCCAAAGTCGCATCTAATTCCTTCTCCACAGCTCCTTTTCATCGGAGCAGTTCTGGACACGACGCAGTTTCGGGCCTATCCTCCCGAACGGCGAGTCCGGGATATTCAGGCTATGATTCCGATCTTTCGGCCTTTATCCTGGGTTTCGGTACGGATGACCCTGAGGCTGCTGGGCCTCATGGCCTCCTGCATCCTGCTGGTCAATCATGCCAGATGGCATATGCGGGCTCTGCAGTGGGACCTGAAGTTCCAGTGGGCGCAGCACCAGGGCAACCTGTCCGATCACGTCCAGATCTCGGAGGGGACTGCAAAACAGTTGCAGTGGTGGCTCTCGAACCGGCAATGGGTCATGGGCAGATCCCTCTCCCTTCCCCAGCCAGAGCATACAGTTGTGACGGACGCGTCCCTTCTGGGATGGGGCGGTCACATGGGAGAGGCGGAGATCAGAGGCCTCTGGTCTCCGGCGGAGTCCCGGCTCCATATCAACCTTCTGGAGCTCCGGGCGATCCGGCTTGCACTCAAGGCATTCCTTCCCTCTGTCAAAGGGAAGGTAGTGCAGGTGTTCACAGACAACACCACCGCCATGTGGTACTGCAACAAACAGGGCGGGGTGGGGTCTTGGACCCTTTGTCCAGGAGGCTCTGCGCCTCTGGACATGGCTGGAACATCAGGGCATGTTCCTGATGGTTCAACACCTGGCAGGTTCTCTGAACGCCAGGGCGGACGAACTCAGCCGCAGGTGCATGATGGATCACGAATGGCGTCTTCACTCGGAAGTGGCGCAAGGACTCTTTCTACAGTGGGGAGAGCCTTGGTTAGATCTATTCGCCACCGAAGAGAACGCGCAATGTCATCAGTTCTGCGCGTTGGAATTTCCAAGGCGGCACTCGCTCGGCGACGCTTTTCGTCGCGAGTGGAGTTGCGGTCTGTTGTACGCCTTTCCGCCTATACCACTTCTACCCAGAGTGTTGAAGAAGATTCGGCACGACCGGGCCCAAGTCATTCTTGTGGCTCCGGACTGGGCTCGAAGAGTTTGGTATCCCGAGCTACTCAATATGAGCATAGATCCCCCGATCCGTCTGCCTCTTCGGGAGGATCTTCTGTCGCAGCAGCAGGGGACGGTCCTCCACCCGAACCTGTCCAGTCTACACCTGCTTGCGTGGAGATTGAGCGGCGGCAGTTGATTCCTTTCGACTTGCCTCCCGAAGTTTGTGATGTGATTCTGGCAGCCAGGCGTCCCTCCACTAAGGTGGTATACGCCTGCAGGTGGAACAAAATTGTGGCATGGTGCACAGCAAAGGCTGTGGATCCCCTTTCTGCCCCTCTTTCTGAGGTCCTTCTGTTCCTTCTCTCTCTGGCCCAACAGGGTTCTGCCCTGGGTACCATCAAGGGTTATCTTTGTGCTATCTCGGCCTTCCTCAGGCTCCCTGATCAGCCCTCCTTTTCAAGTCCCCTGTTGTTAACAGGTTCTTAAAAGGCATTACTCACCTCTTCCCTCCTGTTCCGTTTGTAATGCCTCAGTGGGACTTGAACTTGGTTCTTACCTTTTAATGTGCGCTCCCTTTGAGCCTCTGCATAACTGTCCTCTTCGTCTTCTGACTCTAAAGGCAGCCTTTCTGGTGGCCATCACCTCCGCTCGGCGGGTGAGTGAGCTCCAGGCTCTTTCTTGCAAACCTCCCTTTCTGTCTGTTCATCCAGACAAGGTTGTTCTTCGGACGCGTCCGTCCTTCTTGCCAAAGGTGGTTACTGCTTTCCACATTGGGCAGACCATCACTTTGCCCACCTTCTTTCCGCCTCCGCATCCTTCCAGAGAGGAAGAGAGGCTCCACCGTCTGGACCCAAAACGTGCGCTCTCCTTCTATATCGACCGCACGAAACACTTCCGGGTGGATGACCAGCTCTTTGTTGGCTACGTGGGCGCCAAAAAGGTCGGGCGGTGCACAAGAGGACCATCTCCCGCTGGGTTACCTTGTGCATCAAGACCTGCTATTCTTTGGCTAAGAAGGAGCCTCCTGTTGGGCTGCGTGCCCATTCCACCAGGGCAACGGCTGCTACCACGGCCTTGGGCCGCGGTGTTCCGCTGCCGGTTATCTGTCAGTCAGCTACGTGGGCCTCGCTGCACACGTTTACTAAGCATTACTGCCTTGACAGTCAGGTCCGGAGGGACGGCTTCTTTGGCCGTTCTGTCCTCCAGGACTTCCTTGTCTGATCTTTGTTCGCAGACCCACCACCGGGGTTGGTATTGCTGGGGTATCTATTCTAAGGTAAGGAATCTATCACTAACGTGTCTCTTTCAGATGCACAAGTTACTAACTTGTGTAACGATATATCTGTAAGAGACAGTAGTTAGTGATAGATTCCTACCGCCCCACCCATCCTCCCCGTTCTGCGAACTGATTTCTAGGGTTAAGGACATCCCTTTCAGGGCCCTAGTATTTTTCAGACACCTGTGTCAGCTTCTTGCATGGCTCTGCGTTCCTGGCGCGGAAAGTCGTGTACAGAACTGACGTCAGCGCGCAGGGGCGGCGCCTAAGTACTGCCCGCGACGTCATCCCGGCGATCACGACGCCGACGACGGACGCGGAGCCGCACGACGCCGCCTACCGACGCGCAAGGGTACTGCTACGCAAAACTTTCCGGATCCAGCCTGACGCCTGGGGATATTCTAAGGTAAGGAATCTATCACTAACTACTGTCTCTTACAGATATATCGTTACACAAGTTAGTAACTTGTGCATCAGAACAAATGGGTGACATGTTTGATTAGCAAGCTTGTCCTAGAGAAAGCTCCAACTGAATCACTAATCTACTTTGTGGGGACTGATTTTGTGGTGTATTTTTTTCCAACCCACAGCAATTAGCTGAAGAGAGTTTATGCAAAATGGATCTTCAGATGCAGCTGGACAGCAAAGAGAGTGATATAGAACAGCTCCGTGCTAAACTGTCAGATCTACAACTTAGAATGGATTCTACTAGTGTTTCCAGTCTCCAAACAGATGAAGCTGATGGAATTGTTGGAGGTAAGACCCACTCTGTTGTACAAAGTTGCTTTGATACTTTTTGGTTCCTTCTACTACTTGGCATTCTTAAATAGCATTTCCAAAAGGAGCTCTTCGTAGGAACCGGTTACAGGCTCTTGATCGCTATAAAATATAGGTTAATTAGTGAGCTTATTGTTGCTTCTGCAGTTCATGTCAGAGAAAATGCATTGGTTTCTGTAGCTTCACTTGCCTTGGTACTATTGTGTTAAACTATTGGCCATTCTTTCCTGTCCTGCTTATTTCTTTGTTTTTCATCAAAGTAAAAAATTTAGTAAGTAGTACAACTGAGCACATCAGTGCAAAGAATTAAAAAAAATCAGAGGAAAGAATAGAAAACAACTTATTATATCTCTACATGCAAATATCTGGTGAAGGACCCGTTTCAAAAGTACCTTATGGTGTTAGAAAGCAAAAAACGGATTGTATAATTTAGAAAAATAAATATATAAAATAGGACTCCATTAGAGAAGACATATGTTGCATAGATGAAAGATCTATAAGTGCATTGAGCCAGCATTAATACGATTTTCCAAAGTTCTGACCAGAAGCACTATAATAAGCAGCACAATATGTAAAAGCACTACTCAACGATGGTGATGGCATGGGTGGTTCTAGGATAGGGCAATACTAGACTTCCACCACTGCCTCAAAGAGAGTGCACCATGGGCAAAAAAGTTGAGGGAACGCCAGATTTCCCTTGCTAGCAGCTAGTGTGTATACATTGCCTTTTGAGGGATGGTGAAATGTCACCTTGTATAGTGTGGCCTTAACTACTGACATATCTGGCAAAACCATGCTAATTGAAGGTTGTGAGCTACACAAATTCTAATTAACAAAAGCGAAAAGTCGTTAAATTGCGATTTCATGGTGAGACAGAAAGATATTGTCAAATCTGAATGTCAGTGGATGAAAGGTAAGGTTTTGCTATAAGGATTTAGAGAGGACAGCATTCAATAACAGAATACGCCTGCTGAAATTGACAAAATATGGAGTAAAATGACCTGCAGGAAATTGATGGCTATGGTGTTGCCAAAGACAACACTAAAGAACGATGTTGCACTGAAAGAGCTAGAAGGGAACTGAGCATTTTATTGTAGACTTTATTTGCTGCATTACCATAGCATGGTGACTCTACGCATGTTGAGTATGCATCACTGACTTGGTCTCCAGTACAGCGATGCTGATCTGAGAACATTGGATTAGAGTTGTTGTTGCATCATAAGTATTTTGGATGACATGCAGAAGGATAATGATTGTTAAATTATTAAATGATTTATATTTTCACCAAGTAAGAGAAGTGATGACATTAGTTAATACATTTGTGGAAATTTGGGAATCCTAGTCCACCTTATTTTGGTCTTCCTTTAAATATATTCCTGGAGACATATTCCTTTATTTTGTCTCACCAGGAAAAGTTATGGATAGAATTGGGAACTTCAGAGATTGTGTTTTCCATGAAGAAAATAGACTGGCTTAAAAGATGAGGAGGGCCCTCAGGACAGTTGTCATCTTTTTTTATACCAAGTATGCCCCATTAAGTGGAACTTAAGGCTGCTTGTTGTCATCTTGTGTAGAATGATTCCCAATAAAGATAGAAGTGATATTAGTTACCTTAATTCATGTCGTTTCATATCTAAATGTATACTCGAATAATTTATTGCTTTCCAGTTTCATACCGCAATGAGTGGTAAGTGATTGAAAGAGAAGTTCAGTACAAAGAAAAAATGTACATGTTTATAATGCTTAACCAGAACTGTTAGCAAAAGTTTGGACTTTGATGAGGAAACCATCAACATATAGCAAACTCCTAATCTAAGTATGCCTGTGTAGCTAAATCCACCTAAATAGGAGTGTAGTCCATGCTAACAGTTTTGGTACTGGGATGCCTGTTGACATGATGATCACAGAGCTGAGTAAGAATCTGTGTGTTAAAACATCTGAAAGAGACACGTTAGTGATAGATTCCTTACCTTAGAATATCCCCAGGCGTCAGGCTGGATCCGGAAAGTTTTGCGTAGCAGTACCCTTGCGCGTCGGTAGGCGGCGTCGTGCGGCTCCGCGTCCGTCGTGATCGCCGGGATGACGTCGCGGGCAGTACTTAGGCGCCGCCCCTGCGCGCTGACGTCAGTTCTTCTTTTTCCGCGCCAGCAAGCGCAGATCCGGGAAGAGCAGTGCCCTGGTCAATTTTTGACCATACTTTTTGGTGATTTTTTCACTGTTTTTCCGACTTTAAGGTGTCGTAGGGATGCCCGGCTTCAAGCGATGCGGCGCCTGTGCGCGGATGATGTCCGTCACCGACCCGCATTGGGAGTGTCTCTTCTGCCTCGGCCGAGGCCACGACACCGAGTCTTGTCCCGAATGCCAGGCCCTCAACCCGAAAGCTTTGCGAGAGCGGTCTCGAAAGCTCCTCGAGGCCCGGCATTCGGCTCCACGGAGGCCCCGGTCGCGTGAGAGGTCCAGGGGTCGCTCGCGGAGTGCACACCGGTCGTCGGCGTCGAAGTCTTCTTCGTCCGGTAAGTCTAAGCACAAGAAGTCCAAGAAGCATCGTCGCTCTCGGACTTCGCCTCGCCGGTCTCGCGACTCGGCTGAGGCCCCTCCCGGCACCGTCCCCGCCCCGCGGCCCCGGACTTGCCTGTGGAGTCGCCCCCGACATACCCGCCCTTCCCGGGTTCGGGGGCGGATCCGGCCAAGGTACAGGAGTTCCTGTCGGCCATGGCCCGCCTCTTCGGGCCTTCAGGCCCCTCCGGTGCGCCTTCGGGCCCCGCGGGCCCTGATGGGGTTGCTCCGGCGTCGCCGGCGGCTCTGGCCCCGGCGTCGCCCGTGCCTCCAGCCTCGATCCCGGCTCCGGCTTCGGCCCCGGCCTCGATCCCGGCTCCACAACCCCCATCGACGCCGGTCGACCTCACGACACCTCCGCCGGCGCCGATGTCTCCGGTGCCGTTCTCGGCGCCGCCCTGGGCTCCGGGCGGCGTCGTCCCCAGTTCCTTCCGGCTCCGGACATGGACCCGGAGCGACGTCGCTCGACGCCGGCTCCGGCGCCAATGGGACCTTGGGTCCCAAATGTCCCTCCTCCTCCTTATTTTGAACCAGAGGAGGACCAGGAGGACTGGGAGGGGTCTGATGACCCTCTGACGCGCAACTGTCAGTATGATGAGGACTGGACAGAGAGTCTAGGGAGGCCAGTGGTCTGGATACTTCCCCTGACACTGGCATGCTGTCTCCTCCCGTGGCTACGGAGGAGGGGGCCAATTTTGGTACGGTGTTGCGTAGGGCTGCTGGGGCCTTACGTCTCCAGCTCCCTACTTTGACGGTCAAGCCTAACATCTTGACAGAGGTGCTTCAGCCGGCAGCCTCCTCTGCGGAGACTGTGCTGCCGTTTAACGACGCCCTCACTGACGTTCTTTTGGGCGCCTGGTCCAAGCCCAACACAGGGGCTCCTGTGGATCGGAGCGTGTCACGACGCCATCGCCCCGCTCCGGGCGACCCCCTGTTTCTTTCTGTCCACCCCACTCCTGAGAGCTTGGTTGTCCAAGCCTCCGCTTCCCAAACCGCCTTCCCTACCGCTCCTCCGGATAGGGAATCCAAACGCCTGGATCAGTTTGGGAAGAAAGGTTTTCTTCCTCCAGTGCTGGCTTGCGGTCCGTTAACACCGCTTGTCTTTTGGGCCGATATACCCACTCCCTGTGGGATTCGGTGGCGGATGTTTTGCCCCAGTGCCCTGAGGAGGTCCAGGCACTGCTTTCCCGCGCCATTGCGGAAGGAAGTGATGCGGCCAAATACACTATCCGTTGTGGCCTTGACACCGCCGACTCACTGGGCAGGTCGATTGCAACGACGGTGGCGCTCCGACGCCACGCCTGGCTGAGAACCACTGGTTTTCAGGGGATGTCCAGAATACTCTCATGGACATGCCCTTTGATGGAGTCGGTCTTTTTGGGTCCAAAGCAGACCATGCGTTGGAGCGCTTTAAGGACTCACGGGCTACTGCCAAGTCCCTGGGCCTTTCTGCTACACGCCCTCCGCTGCCTTCTGCTTTTCGCCCCTATCGTGGCCACGGTAGGGGCGCCCCTTCACGTCAGCAGCCCAGCCACCGGCCCGCGCAGCAGGCGTCTTCGCGTGGCCGAGGACGTGGATTCCGCCGTGGCGGATCGGGCAACCAGCGTGCGGGTCAGGCCACCACCTCCAACACGTCCGCGGCCTCCAAGCCCTCCTAGTCCCTCCTTTCAGGTGCACGGCACGCCAGTAGGGGCAGGGTCCGCCATCACCTTCCCCACTGGCGCACCATCACCTCGGACAGGTGGGTCTTGGACATTGTCCGAAGGGGCTACTCCCTCCCCTTCGAGACCACCCCCCAGCCATGCCACCTCAATTCCACCGCATGTCAGGGGATCACTTGGTGCTTCTACAGAAGGAAGTCACGGCCCTCTTGACCAAGAGGGCCATCGAGCATGTTCCGACCCCAGAAGTAGGGCGTGGTTGCTACTCCCACTACTTTCTGGTGCCCAAAAAGGACAAGGAGGACATGCATCCTATCTTGGACCTCCGGAACGTCAATCGCTTCCTCCGGAAGGAGAAGTTCAAGATGCTCACCCTAGCTCAGGTCTTGACTGCCCTCGACCCTGGAGACTGGTTGGTAGCGTTGGACTTGCAGGACGCGTATTTCCACATCCCCGTCCTGCCGGCCCACCGGCGTTACCTTCGGTTCACGGTAGGCCCCGAGCATTTTCAGTTCACCGTGCTCCCCTTTGGCCTTACAAGTGCCCCTCGGGTGTTCACGAAAGTGATGGCGGTGGTCGCAGCTCATCTGCGCCGGGCAGGGGTTTCAGTCTTCCCCTACCTCGACGACTGGCTGCTGAAGGCGGGCTCGTCCCAGGCAGTCGTCTCCCACCTCCAGACTACGGCCGAACTCCTGCACTCGCTGGGGTTCTCCATCAATGTGCCGAAGTCGCATCTGATTCCTTCTCCACAGCTCCTTTTCATCGGAGCAGTTCTGGACACGACGCAGTTTCGGGCCTATCCTCCCGAACGGCGAGTCCGGGATATTCAGGCTATGATTCCGATCTTTCGGCCTTTATCCTGGGTTTCGGTACGGATGACCCTGAGGCTGCTGGGCCTCATGGCCTCCTGCATCCTGCTGGTCAATCATGCCAGATGGCATATGCGGGCTCTGCAGTGGGACCTGAAGTTCCAGTGGGCGCAGCACCAGGGCAACCTGTCCGATCACGTCCAGATCTCGGAGGGGACTGCAAAACAGTTGCAGTGGTGGCTCTCGAACCGGCAATGGGTCATGGGCAGATCCCTCTCCCTTCCCCAGCCAGAGCATACAGTTGTGACGGACGCGTCCCTTCTGGGATGGGGCGGTCACATGGGAGAGGCGGAGATCAGAGGCCTCTGGTCTCCGGCGGAGTCCCGGCTCCATATCAACCTTCTGGAGCTCCGGGCGATCCGGCTTGCACTCAAGGCATTCCTTCCCTCTGTCAAAGGGAAGGTAGTGCAGGTGTTCACAGACAACACCACCGCCATGTGGTACTGCACCAAACAGGGCGGGGTGGGGTCTTGGACCCTTTGTCAGGAGGCTCTGCGCCTCTGGACATGGCTGGAACATCAGGGCATGTTCCTGATGGTTCAACACCTGGCAGGTTCTCTGAACGCCAGGGCGGACGAACTCAGCCGCAGGTGCATGATGGATCACGAATGGCGTCTTCACTCGGAAGTGGCGCAAGGTCTCTTTCTGCAGTGGGGAGAGCCTTGGTTAGATCTATTCGCCACCGAAGAGAACGCGCAATGTCATCAGTTCTGCGCGTTGGAATTTCCAAGGCGGCACTCGCTCGGCGACGCTTTTCGTCGCGAGTGGAGTTGCGGTCTGTTGTACGCCTTTCCGCCTATACCACTTCTACCCAGAGTGTTGAAGAAGATTCGGCACGACCGGGCCCAAGTCATTCTTGTGGCTCCGGACTGGGCTCGAAGAGTTTGGTATCCCGAGCTACTCAGTATGAGCATAGATCCCCCGATCCGTCTGCCTCTTCGGGAGGATCTTCTGTCGCAGCAGCAGGGGACGGTCCTCCACCCGAACCTGTCCAGTCTACACCTGCTTGCGTGGAGATTGAGCGGCGGCAGTTGATTCCTTTCGACTTGCCTCCCGAAGTTTGTGATGTGATTCTGGCAGCCAGGCGTCCCTCCACTAAGGTGGTATACGCCTGCAGGTGGAACAAATTTGTGGCATGGTGCACAGCAAAGGCTGTGAATCCCCTTTCTGCCCCTCTTTCTGAGGTCCTTCTGTTCCTTCTCTCTCTGGCCCAACAGGGTTCTGCCCTGGGTACCATCAAGGGTTATCTTTGTGCTATCTCGGCCTTCCTCAGGCTCCCTGATCAGCCCTCCCTTTTCAAGTCCCCTGTTGTTAACAGGTTCTTAAAAGGCATTACTCACCTCTTCCCTCCTGTTCCGTTTGTAATGCCTCAATGGGACTTGAACTTGGTTCTTACCTTTTTAATGTGCGCTCCCTTTGAGCCTCTGCATAACTGTCCTCTTCGTCTTCTGACTCTGAAGACTGCCTTTCTGGTGGCCATCACCTCCGCTCGGCGGGTGAGTGAGCTCCAGGCTCTATCTTGCAAACCTCCCTTTCTGTCTGTTCATCCAGACAAGGTTGTTCTTCGGACGCGTCCGTCCTTCTTGCCGAAGGTGGTTACTGCTTTCCACATTGGGCAGACCATCACCTTGCCCACCTTCTTTCCGCCTCCGCATCCTTCCAGAGAGGAAGAGAGGCTCCACCGTCTGGACCCAAAACGTGCGCTCTCCTTCTATATCGACCGCACAAAACACTTCCGGGTGGATGACCAGCTCTTTGTTGGCTACGTGGGCGCCAAAAAGGTCGGGCGGTGCACAAGAGGACCGTCTCCCGCTGGGTTACCTTGTGCATCAAGACCTGCTATTCTTTGGCCAAGAAGGAGCCTCCTGTTGGGCTGCGTGCCCATTCCACCAGGGCAACGGCTGCTACCACGGCCTTGGGCCGCGGTGTTCCGCTGCCGGTTATCTGTCAGGCAGCTACGTGGGCCTCGCTGCACACGTTTACTAAGCATTACTGCCTTGACAGTCAGGTCCGGAGGGACGGCTTCTTTGGCCGTTCTGTCCTCCAGGACTTCCTTGTCTGATCTTTGTTCGCAGACCCACCACCGGGGTTGGTATTGCTGGGGTATCTATTCTAAGGTAAGGAATCTATCACTAACGTGTCTCTTTCAGATGCACAAGTTACTAACTTGTGTAACGATATATCTGTAAGAGACAGTAGTTAGTGATAGATTCCTTACCGCCCATCCATCCTCCCCGTTCTGCGAACTGATTTCTAGGGTTAAGGACATCCCTTTCAGGGCCCTAGTATTTTTCAGACACCTGTGTCAGCTTCTTGCATGGCTCTGCGTTCCTGGCGCGGAAAGTCGTGTACAGAACTGACGTCAGCGCGCAGGGCGGCGCCTAAGTACTGCCCGCGACGTCATCCCGGCGATCACGACGCCGACGACGGACGCGGAGCCGCACGACGCCGCCTACCGACGCGCAAGGGTACTGCTACGCAAAACTTTCCGGATCCAGCCTGACGCCTGGGGATATTCTAAGGTAAGGAATCTATCACTAACTACTGTCTCTTACAGATATATCGTTACACAAGTTAGTAACTTGTGCATCACTTGCCCACAACTAAATCTATATATATGAGTCAGTCATCATCAAACGAAGCATGGTCCCACTGTATGCCAGACATTTGAGTGCAGTCTAAAGGAATTTACCTTGACGATTCGTAGGTTTCTGATGGATACTTCTAACCTCAGATTCCTCACCTTGTGAATATTCCCCAATTATCAGACTAGATCTGGAAACTTTAAACCACTATTGCTATGCACTGGCAGGTGGCATCATGAGGCTGCTAGCCTATGTCGGTCCACTCCGGAAGTGATGAGCAGAGCCGCACATAAGTGCCACCCCTGCGCTCTGACAACCATTTCTTTCTTTCTGCTCCTTCTGCCTTGCATACGTCGTTCATTCACGATTTCTTCTTACCAAAAAACATCCTGATTAAAATTTCTATAGTGTGCAAGGGATATGACACCTCCTAAAACAACAGGGTTTATTTGTTAGGATGGTCACAAACAAATGTCTGTGACTGACCTTCACCCGCTATGTCGCTGGTGTCTCAGGTCATCATACGACTCAAAGTATTGTGGGGATTGTTCCAAGATGAATCTGAATAAGATTCGGGAATGCAAAGCCAAACATTACATTGCGGAGCATTGTCGAAAAGCAGGGAAAAACCATTCCTGGTCGAGGGTGTGGTCCTGTTCCTGCTTTTAAGAACGTTCCTGTGACAGATAGTCTTCCCACTCCAGGTCTTTTAGTAAGTCCAAAAAGAAGCATAAGAAGTCAAAGCAGGACTCTCCCACTTCCAGCCACTCTCATTCTAGGAAGCCACACAGATGTCAAGGTGCCTCTCAATCACAAACACCTACAGAACAGATTACCCAACTTATCCTGATGTGAACCCAGTTTCTGGTACCATTGCGATGCTGCAACTGGTGGAAGCCTTGAAGGAGGCCATGTGATGACTCTTTGGCACCCTTCCAGTTCCGTGGGGTCCCCCAGTCTGGTTACCACCAGCGGACCCATCCGTGACGTCATTTTTGCTTCTCAATCCTACAGCTGGCTCAGGCCCAACTCCATGGCAAAAGTTCGTCCCGGCTCCAACTCCATGACACAACCCACAACAAATGACCTCGGCTGCAGTTGCATGCTCCTCCAAATTTGCCTCAACCTACCCAGCCTCTTTATGACTCTGACGGAACTCTGCCATTATCTCTTGACAGGCATTCACTTCACAACCTTGGCTCAGATTCAGATAATAGCTGTTAGAAATGTGGTTGCTGGTTGGCTGGGATGTAAGCCCTGGTCAAGCAGCAACCACAACCCTAGTTAGGGTGAGAGACAGGCAAACCCTAAATCAACCTGTGCTCACCCTTTGGTAGCTTGGCACAGAGCAGTCAGGCTTAACTTTAGAGGCTGTGTGAAGTATTTGTGCAACACTTGAAACTGTAAAACAGTGACAACACTGCACCAAATGCTTCCACACCAAGTTAGAAAAATAGCTCTGATTTTAATAAATAAAACAAGACCAAAACGACAAAAATCCAATAAGTGGAACTTCAGATATTGAATTTCAAAGTTTTTAAGTAAAATAGCTCCAAGGAGCATAAAGCGCTATTTGGGATATCTGGTCATGCCGGGCCGGAACAAAATCAAAAGTTCATGCCGACCGCAATGGAGCGTGGCCCAGCTACAGGGATCCAGTTAGGCCCACTGAGCCAAAGTACCTTAAATCCTGGTTGCGGAGCATTTGCGCGGATCCGTATCGAATATGCGGTGCAGCGGCAGTGCGTCGGTTCCGAGATGCGACGAGGCTGCGGTGCGCGGTCCTGATGCATCGACATCGAGGATCTTGTCAACTGGGCTTGCGATGCGAAGGCCGGTGTTGAGGATGCGAGGCGCAGTGGAGACGATGCGTCTGTTCCGATGAGCAGTGAAGTTGCGAAGCGGAGGTTCATCGTTGAGGCACCTGTCGACAAGGGATGCGAGGAGCTTGCGCTGAGAAAAGCCTTGCGCAGTGGCAGTTCTAAAGGCGATGCATCGGTCCCAAGATGCGGGATGCAGCGGCATTGCAAGTCCAATCCAAGCAACAGCAGCAATGCATCAGTTCTGCTCGGGGATGCATCGCTCAGCAGAGGAGGCATCTGTTCCGCTGGAGAAACACCTGAGACCCACTTCCAAGGGTCCTGGACTGAGGTGGCACCACTTGGCAGGGTAGACTCGCATATAGCAGAGTCTAGGTGCAAAAGCAGGTGGGTTGGAAGTCCGTTATGTCCCTGAGACTTCAGATCAGAAGGCCAGACAGCTAGCCCCTGGAGTCACCACTCTGGGTTCAAGTGATGCAGGTCCAGTCCCCTCACCCAGGCAAGAGGGCAGCAGGTCATCACAGCAAGGCAGGAGTTCAGCAATACAGCAGTACAGCAGAGTGGCACTCCTTTCAGCTCCACCGCAGTCCTTCCTGGCAGAGTCTTCACAGGTCGAGAAGTGTACTGAAATGATGGTGTCAGAGGTCCAGTACTTATTCCTAGTTGGGCCTTTGAAGTGGGAGAGACTTCAAAGAAAGGCCTTTAAAATGCACAGAGGGTTCTGCCCTGGCTCCAGACTCGCTACAGGGGATTATGCAGCTCTTTGTGTGTGGACAGGACGCAGCCTATAAAGGTATAAGTGAGGCTGGGCCCAGCTCCTCCCTCCTATCCTGCCAGGATGGCCCATCAAGTCACACCTAAGCGCCCATTGTGTGTGGGTGTCTAGGGGAAATACACAAAGCTCAGCTGTCACCCACCCCAGACGTGATCAGAGACGGGCACCAGGCAGCAAATGGCTAAAGTAAGAAAATGTCAACATTCTAAAAGTGGCATTTTCAGAATTGTAATTTAAAATCTGACTTTACCATAAGTTAGGATTTTTAATTTGGATTCCAGAGACACCAGACTTGGAGATTTTATCTCTTCCCAATTGAAAATGACACTTATAAAATGTAGTAAGGTAATCCCAAAGTTATCCTTTGGTAGAGATAGGCTGTTAAGTTTTACCTGTCCTGGTAGTGAAAAACTGTCAAAGTATGTGTCCTGCCTTTTAAATACATTGCACCCTGCCTTCTGGGTTGCCCAGGGCCTCCCTTAGGGTTGACTTGTAAATATAAAAAGTGAAGGTTTGGGCTTGGCAAAAGGTTTATTTTGAAAATGTAGTATGTGCGGTGCACTCCAATGTATAACTGTTTAAACAAATCCCTTTTGTTAGAATTTGTCAGACCTAACGGACTAGGTTATAGTGTGCTACGCAGTATTTGTGGGCTGCCTGTCCCACATGTGAGTGAATAAAGAAGGTCAAGTAAAACTTTTACGTGACAAACTGCGTGCACTACGAAGTAAGTTCAACAAGCTTAAATCAATGTGAACTAAATCATCAAAATGTATGCTGATGCTTTAAGACAAGACATTTAAACGAAAACACAAACAGATTTCAAGTTGGTTGTATTCAATAATTTTTCTTATTGAAAATATCAAATCATAATTATATCATGTAAAACATCAAAGCGTGTTCACAATACATAATCTGTGATAATTTTTGAACTAATACAAAGTTATCCAACCTGGATACATTTGAAATTTATACAGTGTAGTTTATACACAAACAATCAAAAATAGCCCGATGCATTTCGGGACGAGTCCCTTCTTCGGGGGCCACTGTAATGCAAAAAATATATATACAAGTGAATATTAACTGATATTAACTGCATGATTCTTAATTTATGAAAAATGAAACAACTTGCAAAAGTTTTTTTAACCACATAGCTACCAAGGTGAGACACCCAATTGCCTAATTTTAAAACATATGTTGGTGATCATACTAAAAGGTAGAGAGAAAATATAATAAGCGAGAAATAGAGAGAGGAAGCGTTGCCATCACCAGTGAATGTAACTGTTAACACGTCCTAGATGTTACCCCCATAGGGAAAAGAACCAATTGCCATAAGCTACCTTATGCTCCATATTGTGAATCACATGCAAAATGTAAAGGAAGGAAAAATGAAAAAGAAAAATAATGACACATAAACAAATCTGACAAATACTTTAAACAAACCTGCCGGTCAGATAACTGAATAAAAACGTGTGATAACACAACGCAAATAGACTGCTAAGCTGAGAAGATGCGCTGTAAGTCAACAACCTGAAAATAACAGGAGTGGAAGTAGATAAGAAACGTGAATGAAAGTGATATAAAAAACTAGCCTCAAACCCATAACAACTAAGACAATACCTGAAAATGCGGGTAAACCAACGTAATCATCTGCAACAAAATGCAGAAAAATAATAAATACAACAAGCTTAGAAAAAGCCCCAAAGAGCTGCCAGTAACTTACAAACCTACAATCCAGGATCTAAAATGTGTAACTCACCAAAATGTAAGAAAACAGCGTCTCATGTAAAGGATCGTGACTGCACCATAGCCAGTAGTCAGCACTAATCCTGTATTTAACTACCGCGGAAAACCCGCGGAAATTGATCAGAAGGCCAGACAGCTAGCCCCTGGAGTCACCACTCTGGGTTCAAGTGATGCAGGTCCAGTCCCCTCACCCAGGCAAGAGGGCAGCAGGTCATCACAGCAAGGCAGGAGTTCAGCAATACAGCAGTACAGCAGAGTGGCACTCCTTTCAGCTCCACCGCAGTCCTTCCTGGCAGAGTCTTCACAGGTCGAGAAGTGTACTGAAATGATGGTGTCAGAGGTCCAGTACTTATTCCTAGTTGGGCCTTTGAAGTGGGAGAGACTTCAAAGAAAGGCCTTTAAAATGCACAGAGGGTTCTGCCCTGGCTCCAGACTCGCTACAGGGGATTATGCAGCTCTTTGTGTGTGGACAGGACGCAGCCTATAAAGGTATAAGTGAGGCTGGGCCCAGCTCCTCCCTCCTATCCTGCCAGGATGGCCCATCAAGTCACACCTAAGCGCCCATTGTGTGTGGGTGTCTAGGGGAAATACACAAAGCTCAGCTGTCACCCACCCCAGACATGTGATCAGAGACGGGCACCAGGCAGCAAATGGCTAAAGTAAGAAAATGTCAACATTCTAAAAGTGGCATTTTCAGAATTGTAATTTAAAATCTGACTTTACCATAAGTTAGGATTTTTAATTTGGATTCCAGAGACACCAGACTTGGAGATTTTATCTCTTCCCAATTGAAAATGACACTTATAAAATGTAGTAAGGTAATCCCAAAGTTATCCTTTGGTAGAGATAGGCTGTTAAGTTTTACCTGTCCTGGTAGTGAAAAACTGTCAAAGTATGTGTCCTGCCTTTTAAATACATTGCACCCTGCCTTCTGGGTTGCCCAGGGCCTCCCTTAGGGTTGACTTGTAAATATAAAAAGTGAAGGTTTGGGCTTGGCAAAAGGTTTATTTTGCCAGGTCGATATGGCACTGTAAACTGCACACAGGCTCTGCAATGGCAGGCCTTAGACATGGTTAACGGGCCCCTCAGTGCTGCAGACCCACTATTGGCAGTTAATTTACAGACCCTGGGAACAGGGAGTACCACTTTACTAGGGACTTTTATGTAAATTAAATATGCCAATTGGGGATGAACCAATATAACCATGTTTAGAGGAGAGTGAGCACAAGCACTTTAGCACTGGTTAACAGTGGTAAAGTGCACAGAGTCCTAATACCAGCAAAAACAGGTCAGAAAAGTGGAGGAGGCGGGCAAAAAGTTGGGGGAGGACTACCCTAAGGCTATCCGGTCTAACAATAGCCAACACGGCCTTTATGATAATCAAGATAATGACTATATCTATGATGATGATAATTTCTAAATTGATCTACAGGAGTCCAGTGAGCTGGATACTTCCCCGGACAGAGTTGAATTGCCCCATATCCCCTTCACTGAAGGATCTGCCTCTTTTGCAGTGCTGTGTACGTTTTTGATTTCCAATTTCCTTCTGTGGAAGTTAACGCAGATGTGCTTACTGACATCACTCAGCCTGGGCAGACTTCCTCTGAACCACTCATTCATTAAAGTACTGACATGCTCATTACTGGGTACTTGGGCCGAACCCTGTTTGAACCCATCGGTAAATAAGCAAATGACCAGAAGTCACAGTCTCTGGACTGGAGACCCGGCCTTTCTATCGCTATATTCTACGCCAGAAAGTTTGGTGGTTCAGGCGCCCACCAACAGATTTAAGCCAAACTTATTTTCCACTACACCTCCAGATAAGAAGTCCAACATTTGGAGGCTTAGACTATTGAGTGCTTGGGCAACGAAGTCACTACCAGCACTTTGCTTCTGAAGGATACTTCTACCTGCGGATTCCTCAGTTGTTGAATAATCTTAGCAGTCATACTGGATCCTGATATTTTAAAGCTCTCACGTCGCCAGTAGGGTTAGCTGGCTTTGTGACGACTCCAGAAATTGTGTCAGATGAGGTCTCCTAAGCCATATAGCGCCCACCGCAGGGCAACAACATTAGTTTTTTTTTTCATGCCTTCAAAGCAGACTATCAAAGAACATAAAGGTACTGCTTTGGTGTCTATTCACAAGATGAGGAATCTGCGGTTAGAAGTATTTGTCAGAAGATCAAGTTGCTTACCATTGGTAACGCTCTTTCTGGTTGGTACTCATTCTAAATGCAGATTCCTCCCCCACCTCCCTGTTCCGTGGAATCTATTGTTCTCCATCTTAAAAAGGTCCCAATTTAAAGATCTGCTCACTGACCAATCTAATCAGCCAATGCCTCCATGTCCGAAGGTGTGGGCAAGTGTCCGAAAGGAAGTGACAAAAGCGCACAAACATGGCAATCGTGTGGCTCCGGCCTCACTTTCAGGCCAGGGCTGTGCATATGCAGAACCACATGATGCCACCTACCGCCGTGCGAGGTAATTGCTCAAAAAAATCCTCCTGATCTAGTCTGGTGCCTGAAGTTCTCTGCGACTAGATTGAGTATCCACCAGAAAAAGCACTTCCTTACTGAATGCAAGTAACTTGTTAGTTTGAGGCATGTGTGGCTGTAGATGCACATGCTTAGCATAAGTCCACCATCTAGTGTTGGGATCAGATTTGTGCACGTTGTTTTTCAATGAAGAAGTCTTTCGAGTCACGAGGTGTAGTGACAACTCCTCTTGCTTGCAATGCACATGGTCCTCGACTCCATTGTTGGAATGTTTTTTTCCGCCGTCTGTTTCGGACGTATCCTCTGCTCTGGTTCGACACAGTTGTCTTTCATTTCTCTGATACAGTGGGTATTGTTTTCGAACGCGGTTCAATCCGTATCTCCCTAGTTATAACATCGACGTCAAATTCGTCCAGGGGATTCCATTCGGCTGCAGCTCCGTTAGGCCTTTGCCCTTTGGAGTGGAATTTCTCCTCAGTGTTCACTCCAAGAGATATCCAGTTGGTGATGGAACGGACACCTTTTCGTTTTTGCCCTTCTTGCCACGCCAAGTTTCCATGCATTGACTTACATCAGGTGTCTAACTTGTGCCTGTCCCCCGAACACAAGGAGGCAACTTGCGAGGCCTGCAGGTCTTTTCACTCCAAGAAAACATTCAGAGATCGGAAGTCTCAACGTCTCGGGATGTTTCTGCGCACCGCTGAAAACACACCCGAGCTCTTTGGTTCCTGACCTACTTGAGGTAGAGACCAATCCATCGGCTGCTGACGAAGGCAACCTTTCTCCTGGTGAGAGCTCAGGGTCTGACATGGAACTACAGGACACCACACCAGGGCAACCTGTGAGTGCTGTGCCCCCTCCACCTCGACCACAGCAGACGTCAAGAAAAACTTGACTACCTCCACCCCATAAAACCAAGACTACTGTTGGGCCACCACTGCCTTTGGGCAATCGTCGGCACCAACCGACTGCTTCGGCTACGTCCAGCCTCGGCTTGCCACCTAAAAAAACTGCCTAAACAGCAGGTCTTCTACCCCAAGCCCACCACATCTGACTCCAGCCGATCTTTGGCACCAAAAGCTTCAGATCCAAAACACCATTCCTCCTCGGCGCCGAAAAAAACCCGCTTCAGAGCCGAAAGCATCAGCTCCGAAAATAACATTGACAATACTTGAGTCGAAGCCAAAGCTCACACGTTTGCCAAACACTCAGTGGAAACAGTAGAACCGGGGCTTGAGAGACTTCACCAGGTGTTGGACTCAAGGCAAAAGCACCTAATGATCCACCCAGATACTGGATATATCCTCACCAGACTTGCTCACTCAGGGGCACAATCTGCAAAAAGACAGCTGTCTTTTGAGGTGGCTTTGAACATTCCTATTCCTCCAAAAAAGAAGAAAAAAGATAAGGCTACCAGCCCACTGCACACCAGCCCACCACCACCACAACCTGTTGTGTACCCAAATCACCACAACTTTCACCTGTTCAGCCTACTACTGGTTCACCTGGGAGTTCGCTACCCACCTACACAGGGGATGAAGACCAATACTCAATCCCACCTCAAGAGGATCCGTGGGATTCATATGATGCAGAGCTACTTGATAATACAGACCCGGATCTATATCCGTATAGCAAACAAAAATAGATCTAAATCTGCCCACCCCCAAGATACAACAACCTATCATGACCTGATAAGTAGGACAGCTACATTTCATAAATTACCATTACATATTGAGCCTCTAAAGGACGATTTTTTTTGGAAACCCTCTCGTACACTGTGTTCAGCACAATATCTGCCAATGCTTAAGTGTATGCTCAAACACACTCGACATTTTTAATGACTCCGTTACGGCTAGAATTATTACTACCAGGGTCGATAAAAAATTACAAACCTTCAACTATTGACCCTACATACATTAAGGGACTACTTCCACCTGACTCCCTAGTGGTGGCTACAGCCCGTCAAAGGACAAACTCTCAGACATCTTGTAATGCACCCCCACCAGATAAAAATGAGCAAGAAAATTGACGCTGCGGGTAAGAGAGTGGCTTCGCAATCTGCCAACCATTGAAGTAGTGCAAACTCCATTGGTCTCTTATCGTGCTATGACACGGCCCCCTGGGACCAGATGGAGGATATTCTCCAGCATCTTCCTGAAGAGCAGAAAAAAAGGGCATATCAGATTGCCTCAGAAGGCAAACTTATATTAAATTCAACAATATGTTGTGCCCTTAATGCAGCTGACACAGCAGCTGGGGACATTAATTCAAGCCTGCTCTTTAGGAGGCATGACTGGCTAAGAGTGTCTGGCTTTAAGCCTGAGGTTCAACAGAACTTACTAGCTCTCCCCTTTGACGGGGAACGTCTTTTTGGACCTCCGGTAAATACACTTCTAAAAAAAAGATAATGAGATGGCAAAAGCAATGGGAGAGTTGCAAACACAATCACAATGTGGCTCTTTTCGCCACTCATCCTATCGTGGAGGGTCCAAGATAACCTCCCCTGAGACGTCCACCTCCTATCCTAAAACCCACACCCAATTATCCTCCCCAACAGGACTATAGAGCTTTATATAGGGGAAACAATTCCAGAGGCAGAGTTAAAGGAGGTTTTACCAAACCTTCCACCTCCACCATCAAGCCTTGACTTTCTTTGCATTCCCTTCAGTCATACCACACCAGTTGTAGGAAGACTTTAACAGTTCTTTCCCGCATGGCAGAATATCACCTCCAACCTGTGGGTGCTGGATATTATCTAACATGGTTATTGCCTTGAGCTCACTTCCACACCTCCAAACATTCCGCTTCACACCCACAGACTGTCAACAGAACATCAGCAGCTGTTTCTGGAACTTGTTTTGTCGAATACTCGACATCTGAAAGAGACACATCTGAAAGAGACACGTTAGTGATAGATTCCTTACCTTAGAATATCCCCAGGCGTCAGGCTGGATCCGGAAAGTTTTGCGTAGCAGTACCCTTGCGCGTCGGTAGGCGGCGTCGTGCGGCTCCGCGTCCGTCGTCGGCGTCGTGATCGCCGGGATGACGTCGCGGGCAGTACTTAGACGCCGCCCCTGCGCGCTGACGTCAGTTCTTCTTTTCCGCGCCAGCAAGCGCAGATCCGGGAAGAGCAGTGCCCTGGTCAATTTTTGACCATACTTTTTGGTGATTTTTTCACTGTTTTTTCCATCTTTAAGGTGTTGTAGGGATGCCCGGCTTCAAGCGATGCGGCGCCTGTGCGCGGATGATGTCCGTCACCGACCCGCATTGGGAGTGTCTCTTCTGCCTCGGCCGAGGCCACGACACCGAGTCTTGTCCCGAATGCCAGGCCCTCAACCCGAAAGCTTTGCGAGAGCGGTCTCGAAAGCTCCTCGAGGCCCGGCATTCGGCTCCACGGAGGCCCCGGTCGCGTGAGAGGTCCAGGGGTCGCTCGCGGAGTGCACACCGGTCGTCGGCGTCGAAGTCTTCTTCGTCCGGTAAGTCTAAGCACAAGAAGTCCAAGAAGCATCGTCGCTCTCGGACTTCGCCTCGCCGGTCTCGCGACTCGGCTGAGGCCCCTCCCGGCACCGTCCCGCCCCGCGGCCCCGGACTTGCCTGTGGAGTCGCCCCCGTCATACCCGCCCTTCCCGGGTTCGGGGGCGGATCCGGCCAAGGTACAGGAGTTCCTGTCGGCCATGGCCCGCCTCTTCGGACCTTCAGGCCCCTCCGGTGCGCCTTCGGGCACCGCGGGCCCTGATGGGGTTGCTCCGGCGTCGCCGGCGGCTCCGGCCCCGGCGTCGCCCGGGCCTCCAGCCTCGATCCCGGCTCCGGCCCCGGCCTCGATCCCGGCTCCACAACCCCCATCGACGCCGGTCGACCTCACGACACCTCCGCCGGCGCCGATGTCTCCGGTGCCGTTCTCGACGCCGCCCTGGGCTCCGGGCGGCGTCGTCCCCAGTTCCTTCCGGCTCCGGACATGGACCCGGAGCGACGTCGCTCGACGCCGGCTCCGGCGCCGATGGGACCTTGGGTCCCAAATGTCCCTCCTCCTCCTTATTTTGAACCAGAGGAGGACCAGGAGGACTGGGAGGGGTCTGATGACCCTCTGACACGCAACTGTCAGTATGATGAGGACTGGACAGAGAGTCTAGGGGAGGCCAGTGGTCTGGATACTTCTCCTGACACTGGCATGCTGTCTCCTCCCGTGGCTACGGAGGAGGGGGCCAATTTTGGTACGGTGTTGCGTAGGGCTGCTGGGGCCTTACGTCTCCAGCTCCCTACTTTGACGGTCAAGCCTAACATCTTGACAGAGGTGCTTCAGCCGGCAGCCTCCTCTGCGGAGACTGTGCTGCCGTTTAACGACGCCCTCACGGACGTTCTTTTGGGCGCCTGGTCCAAGCCCAACACAGGGGCTCCTGTGGATCGGAACGTGTCACGACGCCATCGCCCCGCTCCGGGCGACCCCCTGTTTCTTTCTGTCCACCCCACTCCTGAGAGCTTGGTTGTCCAAGCCTCCGCTTCCCAAACCGCCTTCCCTACCGCTCCTCCGGATAGGGAATCCAAACGCCTGGATCAGTTTGGGAAGAAAGGTTTTTCTTCCTCCAGTGCTGGCTTGCGGTCCGTTAACACCGCTTGTCTTTTGGGCCGATATACCCACTCTCTGTGGGATTCGGTGGCGGATGTTTTGCCCCAGTGCCCTGAGGAGGTCCAGGCACTGCTTTCCCGCGCCATTGCGGAAGGAAGGGATGCGGCCAAATACACTATCCGTTGTGGCCTTGACACCGCCGACTCGCTGGGCAGGTCGATTGCAACGACGGTGGCGCTCCGACGCCACGCCTGGCTGAGAACCACTGGTTTTTCAGGGGATGTCCAGAATACTCTCATGGACATGCCCTTTGATGGAGTCGGTCTTTTTGGGTCCAAAGCAGACCATGCGTTGGAGCGCTTTAAGGACTCACGGGCTACTGCCAAGTCCCTGGGCCTTTCTGCTACACGCCCTCCGCTGCCTTCTGCTTTTCGCCCCTATCGTGGCCACGGTAGGGGCGCCCCTTCACGTCAGCAGCCCAGCCACCGGCCCGCGCAGCAGGCGTCTTCGCGTGGCCGAGGACGTGGATTCCGCCGTGGCGGATCGGGCAACCAGCGTGCGGGTCAGGCCACCACCTCCAACCCGTCCGCGGCCTCCAAGCCCTCCTAGTCCCTCCTTTCAGGTGCACGGCACGCCAGTAGGGGGCAGGGTCCGCCATCACCTTCCCCACTGGCGCACCATCACCTCGGACAGGTGGGTCTTGGACATTGTCCGAAGGGGCTACTCCCTCCCCTTCGAGACCACCCCCAGCCATGCCACCTCAATTCCACCGCATGTCAGGGGATCACTTGGTGCTTCTACAGAAGGAAGTCACGGCCCTCTTGACCAAGAGGGCCATCGAGCATGTTCCGACCCCAGAAGTAGGGCGTGGTTGCTACTCCCACTACTTTCTGGTGCCCAAAAAGGACAAGGAGGACATGCGTCCTATCTTGGACCTCCGGAACGTCAATCGCTTCCTCCGGAAGGAGAAGTTCAAGATGCTCACCCTAGCTCAGGTCTTGACTGCCCTCGACCCTGGAGACTGGTTGGTAGCGTTGGACTTGCAGGACGCGTATTTCCACATCCCCGTCCTGCCGGCCCACCGGCGTTACCTTCGGTTCACGGTAGGCCCCGAGCATTTTCAGTTCACCGTGCTCCCCTTTGGCCTTACCAGTGCCCCTCGGGTGTTCACGAAAGTGATGGCGGTGGTCGCAGCTCATCTGCGCCGGGCAGGGGTTTCAGTCTTCCCCTACCTCGACGACTGGCTGCTGAAGGCGGGCTCGTCCCAGGCAGTCGTCTCCCACCTCCAGACTACGGCCGAACTCCTGCACTCGCTGGGGTTCTCCATCAATGTGCCGAAGTCGCATCTGATTCCTTCTCCACAGCTCCTTTTCATCGGAGCAGTTCTGGACACGACGCAGTTTCGGGCCTATCCTCCCGAACGGCGAGTCCGGGATATTCAGGCTATGATTCCGATCTTTCGGCCTTTATCCTGGGTTTCGGTACGGATGACCCTGAGGCTGCTGGGCCTCATGGCCTCCTGCATCCTGCTGGTCAATCATGCCAGATGGCATATGCGGGCTCTGCAGTGGGACCTGAAGTTCCAGTGGGCGCAGCACCAGGGCAACCTGTCCGATCACGTCCAGATCTCGGAGGGGACTGCAAAACAGTTGCAGTGGTGGCTCTCGAACCGGCAATGGGTCATGGGCAGATCCCTCTCCCTTCCCCAGCCCGAGCATACAGTTGTGACGGACGCGTCCCTTCTGCGATGGGGCGGTCACATGGGAGAGGCGGCGATCAGAGGCCTCTGGTCTCCGGCGGAGTCCCGGCTCCATATCAACCTTCTGGAGCTCCGGGCGATCCGGCTTGCACTCAAGGCATTCCTTCCCTCTGTCAAAGGGAAGGTAGTGCAGGTGTTCACAGACAACACCACCGCCATGTGGTACTGCAACAAACAGGGCGGGGTGGGGTCTTGGACCCTTTGTCAGGAGGCTCTGCGCCTCTGGACATGGCTGGAACATCAGGGCATGTTCCTGATGGTTCAACACCTGGCAGGTTCTCTGAACGCCAGGGCGGACGAACTCAGCCGCAGGTGCATGATGGATCACGAATGGCGTCTTCACTCGGAAGTGGCGCAAGGACTCTTTCTACAGTGGGGAGAGCCTTGGTTAGATCTATTCGCCACCGAAGAGAACGCGCAATGTCATCAGTTCTGCGCGTTGGTATTTCCAAGGCGGCACTCGCTCGGCGACGCTTTTCGTCGCGAGTGGAGTTGCGGTCTGTTGTACGCCTTTCCGCCTATACCACTTCTACCCAGAGTGTTGAAGAAGATTCGGCACGACCGGGCCCAAGTCATTCTTGTGGCTCCGGACTGGGCTCGAAGAGTTTGGTATCCCGAGCTACTCAATATGAGCATAGATCCCCCGATCCGTCTGCCTCTTCGGGAGGATCTTCTGTCGCAGCAGCAGGGGACGGTCCTCCACCCGAACCTGTCCAGTCTACACCTGCTTGCGTGGAGATTGAGCGGCGGCAGTTGATTCCTTTCGACTTGCCTCCCGAAGTTTGTGATGTGATTCTGGCAGCCAGGCGTCCCTCCACTAAGGTGGTATACGCCTGCAGGTGGAACAAATTTGTGGCATGGTGCACAGCAAAGGCTGTGGATCCCCTTTCTGCCCCTCTTTCTGAGGTCCTTCTGTTCCTTCTCTCTCTGGCCCAACAGGGTTCTGCCCTGGGTACCATCAAGGGTTATCTTTGTGCTATCTCGGCCTTCCTCAGGCTCCCTGATCAGCCCTCCCTTTTCAAGTCCCCTGTTGTTAACAGGTTCTTAAAAGGCATTACTCACCTCTTCCCTCCTGTTCCGTTTGTAATGCCTCAGTGGGACTTGAACTTGGTTCTTACCTTTTTAATGTGCGCTCCCTTTGAGCCTCTGCATAACTGTCCTCTTCGTCTTCTGACTCTAAAGGCAGCCTTTCTGGTGGCCATCACCTCCGCTCGGCGGGTGAGTGAGCTCCAGGCTCTTTCTTGCAAACCTCCCTTTCTGTCTGTTCATCCAGACAAGGTTGTTCTTCGGACGCGTCCGTCCTTCTTGCCAAAGGTGGTTACTGCTTTCCACATTGGGCAGACCATCACTTTGCCCACCTTCTTTCCGCCTCCGCATCCTTCCAGAGAGGAAGAGAGGCTCCACCGTCTGGACCCAAAACGTGCGCTCTCCTTCTATATTGACCGCACAAAACACTTCCGGGTGGATGACCAGCTCTTTGTTGGCTACGTGGGCGCCAAAAAAGGTCGGGCGGTGCACAAGAGGACCATCTCCCGCTGGGTTACCTTGTGCATCAAGACCTGCTATTCTTTGGCTAAGAAGGAGCCTCCTGTTGGGCTGCGTGCCCATTCCACCAGGGCAACGGCTGCTACCACGGCCTTGGGCCGCGGTGTTCCGCTGCCGGTTATCTGTCAGGCAGCTACGTGGGCCTCGCTGCACACGTTTACTAAGCATTACTGCCTTGACAGTCAGGTCCGGAGGGACGGCTTCTTTGGCCGTTCTGTCCTCCAGGACTTCCTTGTCTGATCTTTGTTCGCAGACCCACCACCGGGGTTGGTATTGCTGGGGTATCTATTCTAAGGTAAGGAATCTATCACTAACGTGTCTCTTTCAGATGCACAAGTTACTAACTTGTGTAACGATATATCTGTAAGAGACAGTAGTTAGTGATAGATTCCTTACCGCCCCACCCATCCTCCCCGTTCTGCGAACTGATTTCTAGGGTTAAGGACATCCCTTTCAGGGCCCTAGTATTTTTCAGACACCTGTGTCAGCTTCTTGCATGGCTCTGCGTTCCTGGCGCGGAAAGTCGTGTACAGAACTGACGTCAGCGCGCAGGGGCGGCGTCTAAGTACTGCCCGCGACGTCATCCCGGCGATCACGACGCCGGCGACGGACGCGGAGCCGCACGACGCCGCCTACCGACGCGCAAGGGTACTGCTACGCAAAACTTTCCGGATCCAGCCTGACGCCTGGGGATATTCTAAGGTAAGGAATCTATCACTAACTACTGTCTCTTACAGATATATCGTTACACAAGTTAGTAACTTGTGCGTTAGTGACAGATTCCTTACCTTAGAATATCCCCAGCCGTCAGGCTGGATCCAGAAAGTTTTTGCGTAGCAGTACCCTTGCGCGTCGGTAGGCGGCGTCGTGCGGCTCCGCGTCGGCGTCGCATGAGACGCGTCGTGATGCGCCGCGCGATGACGTCAGTTCTTCTTTTTCCGCGCCAGCAAGCGCAGATCCGGGAAGAGCAGTGCCCTGGTCATTTTTTGACCATACTTTTTGGTGAATTTTTTCACTGTTTTTTCATCTCTCAAGGTGTCGTAGGGATGCCCGGTTTCAAACGTTGCGGCGCCTGTGCGCGGATGATGTCCGTCACCGACCCGCATTGGGAGTGTCTCTTCTGCCTCGGCCGAGGCCACGACACAGAGTCTTGTACCGACTGCCAGGCCCTTAACCCGAAAGCTTTGCGAGAGCGGTCTCGAAAGCTCCTCGAGGCCCGGCACTCGGCTCCGCGGAAGCCCCGGTCGCGTGAGAGGTCCAGGGGTCGATCGCGGAGTCCACACCGGTCGTCGGCGTCGAAGTCTTCTTCGTCCGGTAAGTCGAAACACAAAAAGTCCAAAAAGCATCATCGCTCTAGGACTTCGCCTCGCCGGTCTCGCGACTCGGCTGAGGCCCCTCCCGGCACCGTCCCCGCCCCGCGGCCCCGGACATGCCTGTGGAGTCGCCCCGCCATACCCGCCCTTCCCGGGTTCGGGGGCGGATCCGGCCAAAGTGCAGGAATTCCTGTCGGCCATGGCCCGCCTCTTCGGGCCTTCAGGCCCCTCCGGTACGCCTTCGGGCCCCGCGGGCCCTGATGGGGTTGCTCCGGCGTCGCCGACGGCTCCGGCCCCGGCGTCGCCCGTGCCTCCAGCCTCGATACCGGCTCCGGCTTCGGCCCCGGCCTCGATCCCGGCTCCACAACCCCCATCGACGCCGGTCGACCTAACGACACCTCCACCGGCGCCGATGTCTCCGGTGCCGTTCTCGACGCCGCCCTGGGCTCCGGGCGGCGTTGTCCCCCAGTTCCTTCCGGCTCCGGACATGGCTCCGGACCGACGTCGCTCGACGCCGGCTCCGGCGCCGATGGGACCTTGGGTCCCAACTGTCCCTCCTCCTCCTTATTTTGAACCAGAGGAGGACCAGTTGGACTGGGAGGGGTCTGATGACCCTCTGACATGACACTGTCAGTACGATGAGGACTGGACAGAGAGTCTAGGGGAGGCCAGTGGTCTGGATACTTCCCCTGACATTGGCATGCTGTCTCCTCCCGTGGCTACGGAGGAGGGAGCCAATTTTGGTACGGTGTTGCGTAGGGCAGCTGGGGCCTTACGTCTCCAACTCCCTACTTTGACGGTCAAGCCTAACATCTTGACAGAGGTGCTTCAGCCGGCAGCCTCCTCTGCGGAGACTGTGCTGCCGTTTAACGACGCCCTCACTGACGTTCTCTTGGGCTCCTGGTCCAAGCCCAACACAGGGGCTCCTGTGGATCGGAACGTGTCACGACGCCATCGCCCAGCTCCGGGCGACCCCCTGTTTCTCTCTGTCCACCCCACTCCTGAGAGCTTGGTTGTCCAAGCCTCCGCTTCCCAAACCGCCTTCCCTACCGCCCCTCCGGATAGGGAATCCAAACGCCTGGATCAGTTTGGGAAGAAAGGGTTTTCTTCCTCCAGTGCTGGCTTGCGGTCCGTTAACACCGCTTGTCTTTTGGGCCGATGTACCCACTCCCTGTGGGATTCGGTGGCGGATGTTTTGCCCCAGTGTCCTGAGGAGGTCCAGACACTGCTTTCCCGCGCCATTGCGGAAGGAAGGGATGCGGCTAAATTCACTATACGTTGTGGCCTTGACACCGCCGACTCGCTGGGCAGGTCTATTGCAACGACGGTGGCGCTCCGACGCCACGCCTGGCTGAGAACCACTGGTTTTTCAGGGGATGTCCAGAATACTCTCATGGACATGCCCTTTGATGGAGTCGGTCTTTTTGCGTCCAAAGCAGACCATGCGTTGGAGCGCTTTAAGGACTCACGGGCTACTGCCAAGTCCCTGGGCCTTTCTGCTACACGCCCTCCGCTGACTTCTGCTTTTCGCCCCTATCGTGGCCACGGTAGGGGCGCCCCTTCACGTCAGCAGCCCAGCCACCGGCCCGCGCAGCAGGCGTCTTCGCGTGGCCGAGGACGTGGATTCCGCCGTGGCGGATCGGGCAACCAGCGTGCGGGTCAGGCCACCACCTCCAACCCGTCCGCGGCCTCCAAGCCCTCCTAGTCCCTCCTTTCAGGTGCACGGCACGCCAGTAGGGGGCAGGGTCCGCCATCACCTTCCCCACTGGCGCACCATCACCTCGGACAGGTGGGTCTTGGACATTGTCCGAAGGGGCTACTCCCTCCCCTTCGAGACCACCCCCCAGCCATGCCACCTCAATTCCACCGCATGTCAGGGGATCACTTGGTGCTTCTACAGAAGGAAGTCACGGCCCTCTTGACCAAGAGGGCCATCGAGCATGTTCCGACCCCAGAAGTAGGGCGTGGTTGCTACTCCCACTACTTTCTGGTGCCCAAAAAGGACAAGGAGGACATGCGTCCTATCTTGGACCTCCGGAACGTCAATCGCTTCCTCCGGAAGGAGAAGTTCAAGATGCTCACCCTAGCTCAGGTCTTGACTGCCCTCGACCCTGGAGACTGGTTGGTAGCGTTGGACTTGCAGGACGCATATTTCCACATCCCCGTCCTGCCGGCCCACCGGCGTTACCTTCGGTTCACGGTAGGCCCCGAGCATTTTCAGTTCACCGTGCTCCCCTTTGGCCTTACCAGTGCCCCTCGGGTGTTCACGAAAGTGATGGCTGTGGTCGCAGCTCATCTGCGCCGGGCAGGGGTTCAGTCTTCCCTTACCTCGACGACTGGCTGCTGAAGGCGGGCTCGTCCCAGGCAGTCGTCTCCCACCTCCAGACTACGGCCGAACTCCTGCACTCGCTGGGGTTCTCCATCAATGTGCCGAAGTCGCATCTGATTCCTTCTCCACAGCTCCTTTTCATCGGAGCGGTTCTGGACACGACGCAGTTTCGGGCCTATCCTCCCGAACGGCGAGTCCGGGATATTCAGGCTATGATTCCGATCTTTCAGCCTTTATCCTGGGTTTCGGTACGGATGACCCTGAGGCTGCTGGGCCTCATGGCCTCCTGCATCCTGCTGGTCAATCATGCCAGATGGCATATGCGGGCTCTGCAGTGGGACCTGAAGTTCCAGTGGGCGCAGCACCAGGGCAACCTGTCCGATCACGTCCAGATCTCGGAGGGGACTGCAAGACAGTTGCAGTGGTGGCTCTCGAACCGGCAATGGGTCATGGGCAGATCCCTCTCCCTTCCCCAGCCAGAGCACACAGTTGTGACGGACGCGTCCCTTCTGGGATGGGGCGGTCACATGGGAGAGGCGGAGATCAGAGGCCTCTGGTCTCCGGCGGACTCCCGGCTCCATATCAACCTTCTGGAGCTCTGGGCGATCCGACTTGCACTCAAGGCATTCCTTCCCTCTGTCAAAGGGAAGGTAGTGCAGGTGTTCACAGACAACACCACCGCCATGTGGTACTGCAACAAACAGGGCGGGGTGGGGTCTTGGACCCTTTGTCAGGAGGCTCTGCCCCTCTGGACATGGCTGGAACATCAGGGCATGTTCCTAATGGTTCAACACCTGGCAGGTTCCCTGAACGCCAGGGCGGACGAACTCAGCCGCAGGTGCATGATGGATCACGAATGGCGTCTTCACTCGGAAGTGGCGCAAGGACTCTTTCTACAATGGGGAGAGCCTTGGTTAGATCTATTCGCCACCGAAGAGAACGCGCAATGTCATCAGTTCTGCGCGTTGGAATTTCCAAGGCGGCACTCGCTCGGCGACGCTTTTCGTCACGAGTGGAGTTGCGGTCTATTGTACGCCTTTCCGCCTATACCACTTCTACCCAGAGTGTTGAAGAAGATTCGGCACGACCGGGCCCAAGTCATTCTTGTGGCTCCGGACTGGGCTCGAAGAGTTTGGTATCCTGAGCTACTCAATATGAGCGTAGATCCCCCGATCCGTCTGCCTCTTCGGGAGGATCTTCTGTCGCAGCAGCAGGGGACGGTCCTCCACCCGAACCTGTCAAGTCTACACCTGCTTGCGTGGAGATTGAACGGCGGCAGTTGATTCCTTTCCACTTGCCTCCCGAAGTTTGTGATGCGATTCTGGCAGCCAGGCGTCCCTCCACTAAGGTGGTATACGCCTGCAGGTGGAACAAATTTGTGGCATGGTGCACAGCAAAGGCTGTGAATCCCCTCTCTACCCCTCTTTCTGAGGTCCTTCTGTTCCTTCTTTCTCTGGCCCAACAGGGTTCTGCCCTGGGTACCATCAAGGGTTATCTTTGTGCTATCTCGGCCTTCCTCAGGCTTCCTGATCAGCCCTCCCTTTTCAAGTCCCCTGTTGTTAACAGGTTCTTAAAAGGCATTACTCACCTCTTCCCTCCTGTTCCGTTTGTGATGCCTCAGTGGGACTTGAACTTGGTTCTTACCTTTTTAATGTGCGCTCCCTTTGAGCCTCTACATAACTGTCCTCTTCGTCTTCTGACTCTGAAGACAGCCTTTCTGGTGGCCATCACCTCCGCTCGGCGGGTGAGTGAGCTCCAGGCTCTATCTTGCAAACCTCCCTTTCTGTCTGTTCATCCGGACAAGGTTGTTCTTCGGACGCGTCCGTCCTTCTTGCCAAAGGTGGTTACTGCTTTCCATATTGGGCATACCATCACTTTGCCCACCTTCTTTCCGCCTCCGCATCCTTCCAGAGAGGAAGAGAGGCTCCACCGTCTGGACCCAAAACGTGCGCTCTCCTTCTATATTGACCGCACAAAACACTTCCGGGTGGATGACCAGCTCTTTGTTGGCTACGTGGGCGCCAAAAAGGTCGGGCGGTGCACAAGAGGACCATCTCCCGCTGGGTTACCTTGTGCATCAAGACCTGCTATTCTTTGGCTAAGAAGGAGCCTCCTGTTGGGCTGCGTGCCCATTCCACCAGGGCAGCGGCTGCTACCACGGCCTTGGGCCGCGGTGTTCCGCTGCCGGTTATCTGTCAGGCAGCTACGTGGGCCTCGCTGCACACGTTTACAAAGCATTACTGCCTTGACAGTCAGGTCCGGAGGGACGGCTTCTTTGGCCGTTCTGTCCTCCAGGACTTCCTTGTCTGATCTTTGTTCGCAGACCCACCACCGGGGTTGGTATTGCTGGGGTATCTATTCTAAGGTAAGGAATCTGTCACTAACGTGTCTCTTTCAGATGCACAAGTTACTAACTTGTGTAATGATATATCTGTAAGAGACAGTAGTTAGTGACAGATTCCTTACCGCCCCACCCTTCCTCCCCGTTCTGCGAACTGATTTCTAGGGTTAAGGACATCCCTTTCAGGGCCCTAGTATTTTTCAGACACCTATGTCAGCTTCTTGCATGGCTCTGCGTTCCTGGCGCGGAAAGTCGTGTACAGAACTGACGTCAGCGCGCAGGGGTGGCGTCTAAGTACTGCCCGCGACGTCATCCCGGCGATCTCGACGCCTACGACGGACGCGGAGCCGCACGACGCAGCGTACCGACGCGCAAGGGTACTGCTACGCAAAAAACTTTCCGGATCCAGCCTGACGCCTGGGGATATTCTAAGGTAAGGAATCTGTCACTAACTACTGTCTCTTACAGATATATCGTTACACAAGTTAGTAACTTGTGCTTCTGGTTCAGTAGGGAACCATGTCGGTGGCGGACCCGCATGACGTGTGTCTCTTCTGCTTCGGGCACGCCGAGACGTTCCCCGATTGTCCGGCCATGGCGCCGAAGGCTTTACGGGAGCGTTCCCGAAAGTTGTTGGAGGCCCGGCAATCGGTTCCACTCAAGGTCCCGCTCCCGTGGGAGGTAGAGGGACAGGTCGCGGAGCCGACACCATCATTCGTCGGCATCAGCAGGTAAGTCAAAGCGCCATAACAAATCGAAGTAGCGACGTCGCTCTTCGTCTACCCTTCAGCGGTCGCGGGACGCGGTGGAGGGGGCGGCCGGTCACTCCCCCGCGGCTCCGGTGGAGCCTCCGTTGTTGCCTGCGGCCTACCTGCCTTTCCCGGGGCCGTACGCGACTCCGGAAGAAATACAGGTATTCCTGTCGGCCATGGGCCGTTTATTGCCCCATCGGGTCCCTCCGGAGCGCCTTCGGGCCCCGTGGACCCGTTGGGTGGTTCTGCCCCCGGGCCGCCGCCTTTGGCCCCGGCTACGCCGACATGATACCCTGCGGCGCCGTTGGCTCCGGCCTCTGCGCCCCCTCCCGGGTCCCTCCGGAGCGCCTTCGGGCCCCGTGGACCGTTGGGTGGTTCCGCCCCGTGCCGCCACCTTTGGCCCCGGCTACGCCGGCAGGATACACTGCGGCGCTGTTGGCTCCGGCCTCGGCGCCGCTTCTGACGCCGGGTCCGGCTACGCCGGCAGCATACCCCTGCGGCGCCGTTGGCTCCGGCCTCGGCTCCGGCTCCGAGCCTGGCGCCGCCGACGCCGGACGCCGTTGCTATTACCCCCCCAATTCCTATTCCAGGAGGGGAATTTATTCCCTTTCCCCGGGCCCCTCGTCCTTACCAGCCTCAGTGTGAGGATGAGCTGGAATGGGAGGGCGATGTGGAGGGTCCAGGCGATCTGGATTTCTCTCCGCACCCTGGTACACTGTCCCCTTCTTCCGTAGCTCCGGACGGGGTTGGGTCCTTTTCTGTGGTGTTGCGTAGGGCGGCTGAGGCTCTTCACCTCGAGCTCCCCATCCGTGCCTATCGGGACCAATCTCCTGACTGAAGTGCTGCAGCCGGCGGCCTCCTCGGTGGAGCCGCTACTGCCCTTTAATAATGCGCTTACAGATATTCTATTAGGCACCTGGACGCCATCGCCCGGCCCTGGGCAACCCCAGTTTTCTCACGCAACACCCAACGCCTAAGAGTCTAGTTGTCAAGGCCTCTGCCTCTCCGAGCGCATTCCCTTCCGCACCTGCGGACAAGGAATCCAAAAACCTTGAGCTCCTGGCTCAGAACAACTGGCTTTGGTGACAGCACATTGGAACGCTTTAAAGACTCCTGGGCTACGGCCCAGTCCTTGGGTCTTGCCACCACGCGCACTCCCTTAGGGTCTGCCTTTTAAGGTCAAGGTCCAGGCGCACAAACGCGTTCCTTTCAGGGCCGCCGGCCTGCGCAGCAACAGTCTCAGCGCAGCCGCGGTCGGGGGCCCGCCGCACTGGGTCACAGGGCCAGCGGGCGGGTCGGTCCACTGCCGCCCTGCCACCACTGCCTCAAAACCTTCCTAGTCCGGTGTTTCAGGCCAACCGAAAGCCAGTGGGCGGCAGGATTCGCCATCGAGCACGTTCCGACGCCAAAAGTAGGTTGTGGTTGTTACTCCCACTACTTCCTGGTTCCAAAGAAAGACAAGGGCCTGCATCCTATCTTAGACCTCCGGAACGTCAATCGCTTCCTCCGAAAGGAAAAGTTCAAAATGCTCACGCTTACTCAGGTCTTGTCTGCCCTAGACCCGCAAGACTGGATGGTAGCGTTGGACTTGCAGGATGCTTATTTTCATATCCCCATCCTGCCGGCTCACCGGCGTTACCTGCAGTTCACGGTTGGCCACGAGCACTTTCAGTTCACCGTTCTCCCTTTCGGCCTTACCAGCGACCCTCGGGTGTTCACGAAAGTGATGGCGGTGGTCGCAGCTTATCTGCGCAGATCAGGGGTCTCAGTCTTCCCTATCTCAACAACTGGTTGTTGTAGGCGGGATCGCCCCAAGCAGTCGTCTCCCACCTCCAGACTACGGCCGACCTCCTGCATTTGCTGGGGTTCTCCATCACCGGGCCGAAGTCGCATCTGATTCCCTCTCAGAAGCTCCTCTTCATCGGAGCGGTTCTGGACACGGCGCAATTTCGGGTTTATCCTCCCGAACAGCGAGTCCGGGACACTCTGGCTATGATTCCGTTCTTTTATCCCTGGTCCTGGGTTTCGGTCAGGAAGACACTGAGACTGCTGGGCCTCTTGGCCTCCTGCATCCTACTGATCAATCATGCCAAATGGCATATGCGGGCTCTGCAGTGGGACCTGCAGTTCCAATGGACGCAGCATCAGGGAAATCTGTCCGACTACGTCCAGATCTCGAAGGTCACTGCACAGGACTTGCAGTGGTGGCTCACGGACCAGTGTTGGATCAGCAGCAGATCCCTCTTTCTTCCCCAACCGGAGCACACAGTGGTGACGGATGCGTCCCTCCTGGGATGGGGCGCCCACATGGGAGAGGCGGAGATCAGAGGCCTCTAGTCTCCGGCGGAGTCCAACCTCCATATCAATCTTTTGGAGCTCAGGGCGATCCTACTTGCACTGACAGCATTCCTCCCCTCTGTCAAGGGGAGGGTAGTGCAGGTGTTCACAGACAACACCACCGCCATGTGGTACTGCAACAAGCAAGGCGGGGTGGGGTCGTGGACCCTATGTCAGGAGGCTCTGCGCCTCTGGACGTGGCTGGAACGCCGGGGCGTTATCCTGGTGGTTCAACACTTGGCAGGTTCTTTGAACGCCAGGGCGGACGAACTCACCCCCCGGTGCATATTGGATCACGAATGGCGTCTTCACTCGGAGGCGGCACAAGGTCTCTTTCAGCAGTGGGGAGTACCTTGGTTAGATCTATTCGCCACCACAGAGAACGCGCAATGTCAGCAGTTCTGCTCTTTGGAGTTTCCAAGGCGGCACTCGCTCGGAGACGCTTTTCGTCGCGAGTGGAGTTGCGGTCTGTTGTACGCCTTTCCACCTATACCTCTTTTACCCAGAGTGCTAAACAACATCAGACGCACCCGGGCCCAAGTCATTCTTGTGGCACCGGACTGGGCTCAAACAGTTTGGTATCCCGAGCTACTCAGTATGAGCGTGGACCCCCGATCCCGCTGCCTCTTCGGGAGGATCTTCTGTCGCAGCAACAGGGGACGGTCTTCCACCCGAACCTGTCCTGCCTCCACCTCCTTCCGTGGAGATTCAGCGGCGACAGTTGATTCCAATTGATTTGCCTCCTGAAGTCTGTAATGTGATCCTGGCAGCCAGGCGTCCCTCGACTAAAACTGTCTACGCCTGCCGGTGGAACAACTTTGTGGCATGGTGCACAGCCAAAGCTGTAGATCCCCTTTCTGCCCCTCTTTCTGAGGTCCTATTGTTCCTTCTCTTCTGGCCCAGCAGGGCTCTGCTCTCGGCGCACTCAAGGGCTACCTTTCAGCCTTTCTCAGGCTGCCTAATCAGCCCTCTCTTTTCAAGTCCCCTGTTGTCAATAGATTTCTCAAAGGCATTACTCACCTTTTCCCTCCTATTCCCTTTGTGATGCCTCAGTGGGACTTGAACCTGGTTCTCACATACTTAATATGCGCTCCCTTTGAGCCTCTTCATAACTGTCCTTTGCGGTTATTAACTTTGAAAACGGTCTTCCTGGTGGCCATCACCTCCGCTAGGCGGGTGAGTGAGCTCCAGGCTCTTTCATGTAAACCTCCTTTCCTGGCGATTCATCCGGACAAGGTTGTGCTTCGCCCACGTCCCTCCTTTCTACCGAAAGTAGTCACTGCCTTTCATCTTGGGCAAACTGTCACTCTGCCCACTTTCTTTCTCCGCACCCTTCGAAAGAGGAAGTGAGGCTCCACCGTCTGGACCCGAAATGTGCGCTTTCATTCTATCTCAACCGCACACAACAGTTCCGGGTGGATGACCAGCTCTTTGTTGGCTACGTGGGCGCCAAGAAAGGTCCAGCTGTACACAAGCAGGCTCTCTCCCGATGGGTTGTCTTGTGTATCTGAAAGAGACACGTTAGTGATAGATTCCTTACCTTAGAATATCCCCAGGCGTCAGGCTGGATCCGGAAAGTTTTGCGTAGCAGTACCCTTGCGCGTCGGTAGGCGGCGTCGTGCGGCTCCGCGTCCGTCGTCGGCGTCGTGATCGCCGGGATGACGTCGCGGGCAGTACTTAGGCGCCGCCCCTGCGCGCTGACGTCAGTTCTTCTTTTTCCGCGCCAGTAAGCGCAGATCCGGGAAGAGCAGTGCCCTGGTCAATTTTTGACCATACTTTTTGGTGATTTTTTCACTGTTTTTTCCATCTTTAAGGTGTCAGTAGGGATGCCCGGCTTTAAGCGATGCGGCGCCTGTGCGCGGATGATGTCCGTCACCGACCCGCATTGGGAGTGTCTCTTCTGCCTCGGCCGAGGCCACGACACCGAGTCTTGTCCCGAATGCCAGGCCCTCAACCCGAAAGCTTTGCGAGAGCGGTCTCGAAAGCTCCTCGAGGCCCGGCATTCGGCTCCGCGGAAGCCCCGGTCGCGTGAGAGGTCCAGGGGTCGCTCGCGGAGTGCACACCGGTCGTCGGCGTCGAAGTCTTCTTCGTCCGGTAAGTCCAGGCACAAGAAGTCCAAGAAGCATCGTCGCTCTCGGACTTCGCCTCGCCGGTCTCGCGACTCGGCTGAGGCCCCTCCCGGCACCGTCCCGCCGCGGCCCCGGACTTGCCTGTGGAGTCGCCCCCGTCATACCCGCCCTTCCCGGGTTCGGGGCGGATCCTGCCAAGGTACAGGAGTTCCTGTCGGCCATGGCCCGCCTCTTCGGGCCTTCAGGCCCCTCCGGTGCGCCTTCGGGCCCCGCGGGCCCTGATGGGGTTGCTCCGGCGTCGCCGGCGGCTCCGGCCCCGGCGTCGCCCGGGCCTCCAGCCTCGATCCCGGCTCCGGCTTCGGCCCCGGCCTCGATCCCGGCTCCACAACCCCCATCGACGCCGGTCGACCTCACGACACCTCCGCCGGCGCCGATGTCTCCGGTGCCGCTCTCGACGCCGCCCTGGGCTCCGGGCGGCGTCGTCCCCCAGTTCCTTCCGGCTCCGGACATGGACCCGGAGCGACGTCGCTCGACGCCGGCTCCGGCGCCGATGGGACCTTGGGTCCCAAATGTCCCTCCTCCTCCTTATTTTGAACCAGAGGAGGACCAGGAGGACTGGGAGGGGTCTGATGACCCTCTGACACGCAACTGTCAGTATGATGAGGACTGGACAGAGAGTCTAGGGGAGGCCAGTGGTCTGGATACTTCTCCTGACACTGGCATGCTGTCTCCTCCCGTGGCTACGGAGGAGGGGGCCAATTTTGGTACGGTGTTGCGTAGGGCTGCTGGGGCCTTACGTCTCCAGCTCCCTACTTTGACGGTCAAGCCTAACATCTTGACAGAGGTGCTTCAGCCGGCAGCCTCCTCTGCGGAGACTGTGCTGCCGTTTAACGACGCCCTCACGGACGTTCTTTGGGCGCCTGGTCCAAGCCCAACACAGGGGCTCCTGTGGATCGGAACGTGTCACGACGCCATCGCCCCGCTCTGGGCGACCCCCTGTTTCTTTCTGTCCACCCCACTCCTGAGAGCTTGGTTGTCCAAGCCTCCGCTTCCCAAACCGCCTTCCCTACCGCTCCTCCGGATAGGGAATCCAAACGCCTGGATCAGTTTGGGAAGAAAGGTTTTTCTTCCTCCAGTGCTGGCTTGCGGTCCGTTAACACCGCTTGTCTTTTGGGCCGATATACCCACTCCCTGTGGGATTCGGTGGCGGATGTTTTGCCCCAGTGCCCTGAGGAGGTCCAGGCACTGCTTTCCCGCGCCATTGCGGAAGGAAGGGATGCGGCCAAATACACTATCCGTTGTGGCCTTGACACCGCCGACTCGCTGGGCAGGTCGATTGCAACGACGGTGGCGCTCCGACGCCACGCCTGGCTGAGAACCACTGGTTTTCAGGGGATGTCCAGAATACTCTCATGGACATGCCCTTTGATGGAGTCGGTCTTTTGGGTCCAAAGCAGACCATGCGTTGGAGCGCTTTAAGGACTCACGGGCTACTGCCAAGTCCCTGGGCCTTTCTGCTACACGCCCTCCGCTGCCTTCTGCTTTTCGCCCCTATCGTGGCCACGGTAGGGGCGCCCCTTCACGTCAGCAGCCCAGCCACCGGCCCGCGCAGCAGGCGTCTTCGCGTGGCCGAGGACGTGGATTCCGCCGTGGCGGATCGGGCAACCAGCGTGCGGGTCAGGCCACCACCTCCAACTCGTCCCGCGGCCTCCAAGCCCTCCTAGTCCCTCCTTTCAGGTGCACGGCACGCCAGTAGGGGGCAGGGTCCGCCATCACCTTCCCCACTGGCGCACCATCACCTCGGACAGGTGGGTCTTGGACATTGTCCGAAGGGGCTACTCCCTCCCCTTCGAGACCACCCCCCAGCCATGCCACCTCAATTCCACCGCATGTCAGGGGATCACTTGGTGCTTCTACAGAAGGAAGTCACGGCCCTCTTGACCAAGAGGGCCATCGAGCATGTTCCGACCCCAGAAGTAGGGCGTGGTTGCTACTCCCACTACTTTCTGGTGCCCAAAAGGACAAGGAGGACATGCGTCCTATCTTGGACCTCCGGAACGTCAATCGCTTCCTCCGGAAGGAGAAGTTCAAGATGCTCACCCTAGCTCAGGTCTTGACTGCCCTCGACCCAGGAGACTGGTTGGTAGCGTTGGACTTGCAGGACGCGTATTTCCACATCCCCGTCCTGCCGGCCCACCGGCGTTACCTTCGGTTCACGGTAGGCCCGAGCATTTTCAGTTCACCGTGCTCCCCTTTGGCCTTACCAGTGCCCCTCGGGTGTTCACGAAAGTGATGGCGGTGGTCGCAGCTCATCTGCGCCGGGCAGGGTTTCAGTCTTCCCCTACCTCGACGACTGGCTGCTGAAGGCGGGCTCGTCCCAGGCAGTCGTCTCCCACCTCCAGACTACGGCCGAACTCCTGCACTCGCTGGGGTTCTCCATCAATGTGCCGAAGTCGCATCTGATTCCTTCTCCACAGCTCCTTTTCATCGGAGCAGTTCTGGACACGACGCAGTTTCGGGCCTATCCTCCCGAACGGCGAGTCCGGGATATTCAGGCTATGATTCCGATCTTTCGGCCTTTATCCTGGGTTTCGGTAAGGATGACCCTGAGGCTGCTGGGCCTCATGGCCTCCTGCATCCTGCTGGTCAATCATGCCAGATGGCATATGCGGGCTCTGCAGTGGGACCTGAAGTTCCAGTGGGCGCAGCACCAGGGCAACCTGTCCGATCACGTCCAGATCTCGGAGGGGACTGCAAAACAGTTGCAGTGGTGGCTCTCGAACCGGCAATGGGTCATGGGCAGATCCCTCTCCCTTCCCCAGCCAGAGCATACAGTTGTGACGGACGCGTCCCTTCTGGGATGGGGCGGTCACATGGGAGAGGCGGAGATCAGAGGCCTCTGGTCTCCGGCGGAGTCCCGGCTCCATATCAACCTTCTGGAGCTCCGGGCGATCCGGCTTGCACTCAAGGCATTCCTTCCCTCTGTCAAAGGGAAGGTAGTGCAGGTGTTCACAGACAACACCACCGCCATGTGGTACTGCAACAAACAGGGCGGGGTGGGGTCTTGGACCCTTTGTCAGGAGGCTCTGCGCCTCTGGACATGGCTGGAACATCAGGGCATGTTCCTGATGGTTCAACACCTGGCAGGTTCTCTGAACGCCAGGGCGGACGAACTCAGCCGCAGGTGCATGATGGATCACGAATGGCGTCTTCACTCGGAAGTGGCGCAAGGACTCTTTCTACAGTGGGGAGAGCCTTGGTTAGATCTATTCGCCACCGAAGAGAACGCGCAATGTCATCAGTTCTGCGCGTTGGAATTTCCAAGGCGGCACTCGCTCGGCGACGCTTTTCGTCACGAGTGGAGTTGCGGTCTGTTGTACGCCTTTCCGCCTATACCACTTCTACCCAGAGTGTTGAAGAAGATTCGGCACGACCGGGCCCAAGTCATTCTTGTGGCTCCGGACTGGGCTCGAAGAGTTTGGTATCCCGAGCTACTCAATATGAGCATAGATCCCCCGATCCGTCTGCCTCTTCGGGAGGATCTTCTGTCGCAGCAGCAGGGGACGGTCCTCCACCCGAACCTGTCCAGTCTACACCTGCTTGCGTGGAGATTGAGCGGCGGCAGTTGATTCCTTTCGACTTGCCTCCCGAAGTTTGTGATGTGATTCTGGCAGCCAGGCGTCCCTCCACTAAGGTGGTATACGCCTGCAGGTGGAACAAATTTGTGGCATGGTGCACAGCAAAGGCTGTGGATCCCCTTTCTGCCCCTCTTTCTGAGGTCCTTCTGTTCCTTCTCTCTGGCCCAACAGGGTTCTGCCCTGGGTACCATCAAGGGTTATCTTTGTGCTATCTCGGCCTTCCCTCAGGCTCCCTGATCAGCCCTCCCTTTTCAAGTCCCCTGTTGTTAACAGGTTCTTAAAAGGCATTACTCACCTCTTCCCTCCTGTTCCGTTTGTAATGCCTCAGTGGGACTTGAACTTGGTTCTTACCTTTTAATGTGCGCTCCCTTTGAGCCTCTGCATAACTGTCCTCTTCGTCTTCTGACTCTAAAGGCAGCCTTTCTGGTGGCCATCACCTCCGCTCGGCGGGTGAGTGAGCTCCAGGCTCTTTCTTGCAAACCTCCCTTTCTGTCTGTTCATCCAGACAAGGTTGTTCTTCGGACGCGTCCGTCCTTCTTGCCAAAGGTGGTTACTGCTTTCCACATTGGGCAGACCATCACTTTGCCCACCTTCTTTCCGCCTCCGCATCCTTCCAGAGAGGAAGAGAGGCTCCACCGTCTGGACCCAAAACGTGCGCTCTCCTTCTATATCGACCGCACGAAACACTTCCGGGTGGATGACCAGCTCTTTGTTGGCTACGTGGGCGCCAAAAAGGTCGGGCGGTGCACAAGAGGACCATCTCCCGCTGGGTTACCTTGTGCATCAAGACCTGCTATTCTTTGGCTAAGAAGGAGCCTCCTGTTGGGCTGCGTGCCCATTCCACCAGGGCAACGGCTGCTACCACGGCCTTGGGCCGCGGTGTTCCGCTGCCGGTTATCTGTCAGGCAGCTACGTGGGCCTCGCTGCACACGTTTACTAAGCATTACTGCCTTGACAGTCAGGTCCGGAGGGACGGCTTCTTTGGCCGTTCTGTCCTCCAGGACTTCCTTGTCTGATCTTTGTTCGCAGACCCACCACCGGGGTTGGTATTACTGGGGTATCTATTCTAAGGTAAGGAATCTATCACTAACGTGTCTCTTTCAGATGCACAAGTTACTAACTTGTGTAACGATATATCTGTAAGAGACAGTAGTTAGTGATAGATTCCTACCGCCCACCCATCCTCCCCGTTCTGCGAACTGATTTCTAGGGTTAAGGACATACCTTTCAGGGCCCTAGTATTTTTCAGACACCTGTGTCAGCTTCTTTCATGGCTCTGCGTTCCTGGCGCGGAAAGTCGTGTACAGAACTGACGTCAGCGCGCAGGGGCGGCGCCTAAGTACTGCCCGCGACGTCATCCCGGCGATCACGACGCCGACGACGGACGCGGAGCCGCACGACGCCGCCTACCGACGCGCAAGGGTACTGCTACGCAAAACTTTCCGGATCCAGCCTGACGCCTGGGGATATTCTAAGGTAAGGAATCTATCACTAACTACTGTCTCTTACAGATATATCGTTACACAAGTTAGTAACTTGTGCATTAAAGCCTGTTACTCTGGCTAAAAAGGAACCTCCGGTAGGGCTGCGCGCCCATTCTACCAGGGCAACGGCAGCTACTACAGCATTGGGACGCGGTGTCCCCATGCAACACATCTGTGAGGCTGCCACGTGGGCCTCGCTGCATACTTTCACTAAGCACTATTGCCTTGACAGTCAATTCCAGGGAGACGGCTTTAGCCGTTCTGTTCTCCGTGACTTTCTGGTGTAATCTCACTTCGCAGACCCACCACCGGGGTTGGTATTAGCTTGGGTATGTATTCTAAGGTAAGGAATCTATCACCTAACGTGTCTCTTTCAGATGCACAATTGCTACTTGTGCAACGATATATCTGTAAGAGACATTAGTTAGTGATAGATTCCTTACCGCCCACCCATCCTCCTCGCTCTGGGAACTGTTCTCTAGGGTTCAGGTAGTCCCTTTCAGGGCCCTAGTTCTATTGCACCAGTAGTCGGTCTCTGGCATGGCTCTGCGTTCCTGGCGCGGAAAGTCGTGGTACAGAACTGACGTCAGCGCGCGTGGGCGCGTCGAAGTAGCTCCGACTACGTCATCTCGGCGACTACGACGCCAGCGACGTACGCGGAGCCGCCCGACGACGCCTACCGACGCGCAGGGGTACTGCTGACGAAACTTTCCGGATCCAGTCTGACGCCTGGGGATATTCTAAGGTAAGGAATCTATCACTAACTAATGTCTCTTACAGATATATCGTTACACAAGTAAGTAACTTGTGCTTCAAGGTGCTTCCATTCAAGGTCACCACAGCCCCCAGGGTGTTTACCAAATGCTTAGCAGTAGTAGAACCTCACTTAAGCCGGCAAAACATACACATTTTCCCTTATCTTGATGACTGATTTAATCAAAAGCACACACTATCAGAAGTGTTTTCAACACACTCAAACTACCATAAACCTACTTCACAAGCTAGGTTTTACAGTCAATGCAAACAAGTCTCACCTCCAACTTCTTCAAATACAGCCTTACCTAGGAGCCATTCTCAACTCACAAATAGGGATAGCTTACTCAAATGCTGCAAGTATTCAATCCTTCCAAGCACTCATTCTACAGTTTTGTCCTCATCAGCAAATAACAATGAGAATAGTTATGTGCCTCCTAGTCACCATGGTATCATGCATAGCCATAGTACCTCATGCGAGACTCAATAGGTGTCTGTTACAAGAATGCTCAGTGCATCAATGGACTCAAGCAGAATGTCAACTGCAAGATCTAGTGTTGGTGAGCCATCAAGCTTGCTACTCTCTGCAGTTGTGGAATACCAACAACCTTCTAAAGGGACGGCCGTTCTTAGACCTAGTTCCACAGAGAACCATAACAACGGACACTTCTCTCACAGGTTGGAGAAGCATTCACAGGAGTGGACTGTGATAGGAAACTGGACTGTCAGCCAAACATATCTCCATATCAATCACCTAGAGCTGCTAGCTGTTCACCTAGCGCTGAAAGCATTCCTTCCCCACTTCATTGGCAAAGTAGTTCTCATCAAAACAGACAACATGACTGTGATGTATTATCTGCAAAAACGGGGGCAGCAGGTCCTCTCAGCTATCTCATCTAGCCAAGAACATCTGGAAGTGGGCTCTACGGCACAACATTCACATCTTAACGGAGTACCTACCGGGAGTGGACAATGAATCTGCAGATCTCCTCAACAGGTGGCACCAACAAGTCCACAACTGGGAGCTCAACCAACAAGTCCTCCTCCCATTCTTCCATCAGTGGGATCATCCAGACATAGACCTCTTTGCCACAGCAGATGACGCCAAATGCCCATAATTCGCCTCCAGGTTCCCACAGTCCAAGGGCAATGCACTATAGATGAGTTGGTCAGAGATATTTGCTTATGCTTTTCCATCTCTCCCACTGCTTCTGTTTGTGATAAACAAACTTCAGCAGACATCTCCCATCCTAATGACTCCCACATGGGCATGGAAACCATGGTTCATCACACTACTGGAACTTTCAGTAGTGCCACACCAGGTACTTTCCAATTTGTAGGATCTTCCAACTTAAAACCATGGAGCAGTAAGACACCCAAATCCCAGATCTCTCAATCTTGCAATCTGGCTCCTGAGGTCTTAAGAGTTTGAATAGCTACATCTACCTCTATAGGGCAAGTTATTGTGGGATACAATTGGAGCCATGTCCAAAAGTTGGGGTCTCCTTGGAAGCTGAGGTCAGGTCTTATGTATCCTGAATGATGGGGGGGGGGGGAAGACATGTGATGCATGTTGGTTATATTCCTTTGCTTTTTCTGCTCTCTGTGGTAATGCTGAATGTGGATGCTTTGTGGTTAACATTTTTATTTTGTCTGTTTCTGTTCTTGATTTAATGATGGCAGTCACTATTGGCCATTATGCCAGACTTGCATGTTCTGTGACTTTGGTCATCTCAGTGATGTGCTTATTGCATATTTTAAAGAGCTGCCTTTTCTTACAAAACCCAATAAAAAGTTTGAGAGAAAACAAAAAAAAATCTACCTCAACAGTGTATCGACATTCTAAAAGAAGCTAGAGGGCCCACTACTAGGGTTTGTTATGCAGCAAAGTAGAAACACTTTGTTCACTATTTTCATTCAAAAAGCATTGATCCTTTAACAGCAAAGGCTCAAGATATAGTTTGCTACCTATTTCATTTACATACTTCTATAAGGCTACACTTAGCAGCAGTCCCCACATATCTGCAGAACAGACAGCACACTTCTGTATTCAGAATCCCTGTAATCAAAGCATTCTTAGAGGGCCTCAAGCGTTAAACCGCTTAGGGTACCGCCAGCCCCTACTTGGAATCTCAACATTGTGTTAGCAAGATTAATTGTTCCTCCATGTGAGCCTCTCCACTCCTGCTCTCTCCAGTTTGTCTCCTGGAAGGTTACATTTCTCATTCCAATCACTTCACTCAGATGTGTCAGTGAGATTCAGGCTTTAACTTTAGAAGAACAATTCTTCCAACTTCATAAAGGCAAGGTGGTACTACGTACCAATCCTAAATTCCTGCCAAAAGTGTTGTCTCAGTTCCACTTAAATCAGTCTATCGCATTACCTTTTTTTTTCCCTCAACCTGATTCTGTTGTGGAAAGGGCTGCTAGATGTAAAAAAGAGCTCTTATGTACTATATCGATAGAACTCAATCATTTAGAAAAACACAACAACTGTTTGTTGCATTCTCCAAACCACACAAAGGCAAGGCCATTTCTAAATCATGCATTTCTGATGGATACATCTGCCTGTGTATTCCTCACCTTTTGAATTATCCCAATGCGCAGCATTCCACAGAAACTTTTCTCCTCAGCTCTCCCACGTCAACAAGGACGTCACAATAGAACAGCTCCGCACGCGACTCCGCGTGATGTCATCAGAGCCATAAGAAGACCTTGTTGGTGTGCTGACATCAGTTCCATTTTTTCATGCTGTCGACGCGTAACATTTTTTTCCCAGGCTCTCCATTTCTGGGAGTTTCTTTGTTGCGGATTGTCGTGACTTTGTAGCCATCAAGGTTGACTACTCCACGAAAATCAGATTTCAAGCCATGCAGAGAATGCGGGGGCCAGATGTCCATCACTGACCCCCATGAAGACTGTTTATGGTGTCTTTCGTCGGACCACGACGTCAAGATGTGCACTTCGTGCAAGCATATAAATCCTAAAGCGCAAAAGGAGAGGGAGGCCAAATTATTCATGCCCAAGGCCAAGAAGCAGAAAAGGGGTCACAAGAGGTCAAGGAGCAGTTCGAAGTCGTCGACTCCACATACTTCGAGGTCGTCTAAGAAACATAGGAAAAAGCAGCGCCATGGTTCTCGGCATAGCTCATCGAAGGATGAGACTCCGAAGTCAGTGTCTCTGTGTCCCAGTCGTCATCAAAGGGATGAGATCTCGCCATCTCCTTCACCTGAGGGGACTCCGGCCCCGTCTCTGAGAGTAATTACTCCACCAGCTCTGAGAGATGCAATGCTTCCACCGTTGCCGAAGTCGATCACTCCACCTCTAGCTCCGGGGTCTCTGGCGCCACAGCCAGAGCCGAATTTGGTGCCTCCCCGAGCGGCTTCCGAGCCTGTTGTACCGGATCTGATGTAGCCTGCTTTCCCGACTCCAGGTACAAATCAGTCGCATTTTTTGAATGCGATGTTTGGCTTGTTCGCCAGAGCAGCGAACCCTACTGGTGCCCCTGTTGGCCTCATGGGTCTGTTGTCATATTCCTCGGAGGTTTGCCACCTCACTTTCCTCAGGCACCTCATGCCTTTCATGCCTAAGGCTCAAGGGAGTTGGCCTTTTCCGACGCTGAGAATATCTGAAAGAGACACGTTAGTGACAGATTCCTTACCTTAGAATATCCCCAGGCGTCAGGCTGGATCCGGAAAGTTTTTTGCGTAGCAGCACCTTTGCGCGCCGGTAGGCGGCGTCGTGCGGCTCCGCGTCCGTCGTCGGCGTCGTGATCGCCGGGATGACGTCGCGGGCAGTACTTGGGCGCCGCCCCTGCGCGCTGACGTCAGTTCTTCTTTTTCCGCGCCAGCAAGCGCAGATCCGGGAAGAGCAGTGCCCTGGTCATTTTTTGACCATACTTTTTGGTGAAATTTTTTCACTGTTTTTCTCTCTCAAGGTGTCGTAGGGATGCCCGGTTTCAAACGTTAGCGGCGCCTGTGCTCGGATGATGTCCGTCACCGACCCGCATTGGGAGTGTCTCTTCTGCCTCGGCCGAGGCCACGACACGGAGTCTTGTACCGACTGCCAGGCCCTCAACCCGAAAGCTTTGCGAGAGCGGTCTCGAAAGCTCCTGGAGGCCCGCATTCGGCTCCGCGGAAGCCCCGGTCGCGTGAGAGGTCCAGGGGCCGATCGCGGAGTCCACACCGGTCGTCGGCGTCGAAGTCTTCTTCGTCCGGTAAGTCGAAACACAAGAAGTCCAAAAAGCATCATCGCTCTAGGACTTCGCCTCGCCGGTCTCGCGACTCGGCTGAGGCCCCTCCCGGCACCGCCCCCGCGGCCCCGGACATGCCTGTGGAGTCGCCCCCGCCATACCCGCCCTTCCCGGGTTCGGGGGCGGATCCGGCCAAAGTGCAGGAATTCCTGTCGGCCATGGCCCGCCTCTTCGGGCCTCCAGGCCCCTCCGGTGCGCCTTCGGGCCGCGGGCCCGGATGGGGTTGCTCCGGCGTCGCCGACGGCTCCGGCCCCGGCGTCGCCCGTGCTCTCCAGCCTCGATCCCGGCTCCGGCTTCGGCCCCGCCTCGATCCCGGCTCCACAACCCCCATCGACGCCGGTCGACCTAACGACACCCTCCGCCGGCGCCGATGTCTCTGGTGCCGTTCTCGACGCCGCCCTGGGCTCCGGGCGGCGTCGTCCCCCAGTTCCTTCCGGCTCCGGACATGGACCCGGAACGACGCCGCTCGACGCCGGTTCCCGGCGCCGATGGGGCCTTGGGTCCCAAATGTCCCTCCTCCTCCTTATTTTGAACCAGAGGAGGACCAGGAGGACTGGGAGGGGTCTGATGACCCTCTGGCACGGCAGTGTCAGTACGATGAGGACTGGACAGAGGGTCTAGGGGAGGCCAGTGGTCTGGATACTTCCCTGACACTGGCATGCTGTCTCCTCCCGTGGCTACGGAGGAGGGAGCCAATTTTGCTACGGTGTTGCGTAGGGCGGCTGGGGCCTTACATCTCCAACTCCCTACTTTGACGGTCAAGCATAACATCTTGACAGAGGTGCTTCAGCCGGCGGCCTCCTCTGCGGAGACTGTGCTGCCGTTTAACGCACGCCCTCACTGACGTTCTTTTGGGCGCCTGGTCCAAGCCCAACACAGGGGCTCCTGTGGATAGGAACGTGTCACGACGCCATCGCCCAGCTCCGGGCGACTCCCTGTTTCTCTCTGTTCACCCCACTCCTGAGAGCTTGGTTGTCCAAGCCTCCGCTTCCCAAACCGCCTTTCCTACCGCTCCTCCGGATAGGGAATCCAAACGCCTGGATCAATTTGGGAAGAAGGGTTTTTCTTCCTCCAGTGCTGGCTTGCGGTCCGTTAACACTCGCTTGTCTTTTGGGCCGATATACCCACTCCTGTGGGATTCGGTGGCGGATGTTTTGCCCCAGTGTCCTGAGGAGGTCCAGACACTGCTTTCCCGCGCCATTGTGGAAGGAAGGGATGCGGCTAAATACACAATACGTTGTGGCCTTGACACCGCCGACTCGCTGGGCAGGTCTATTGCAACGACGGTGGCGCTCAGACGCCACGCCTGGCTGAGAACCACTGGTTTTTCAGGGGATGTCCAGAATACTCTCATGGACATGCCCTTTGATGGAGTCGGTCTTTTTGGGTCCAAAGCAGACCATGCGTTGGAGCGCTTAAGGACTCACGGCTACTGCCAAGTCCCTGGGCCTTTCTGCTACACGCCCTCCGCTGACTTCTGCTTTTCGCCCCTATCGTGGCCACGGTAGGGGCGCCCCTTCACATCAGCAGCCCAGCCACCGGCCCGCGCAGCAGGCGTCTTCGCGTGGCCGAGGACGTGGATTCCGCCGTGGCGGATCGGGCAACCAGCGTGCGGGTCAGGCCACCACCTCCAACCCGTCCGCGGCCTCCAAGCCCTCCTAGTCCCTCCTTTCAGGTGCACAGCACGCCAGTAGGGGGCAGGGTCCGCCATCACCTTCCCCACTGGCGTACCATCACCTCGGACAGGTGGGTCTTGGACATTGTCCGAAGGGGCTACTCCCTCCCCTTCGAGACCACCCCCCAGCCATGCCACCTCAATTCCACCGCATGTCAGGGGATCACTTGGTTCTTCTACAGAAGGAGTCACGGCCCTCTTGACCAAGAGGGCCATCGAGCGTGTTCCGACCCCAGAAGTAGGGCGTGGTTGCTACTCCCACTACTTTCTGGTGCCCAAAAAGGACAAGGAGGACATGCGTCCTATCTTGGACCTCCGGAACGTCAATCGCTTCCTCCGGAAGGAGAAGTTCAAGATGCTCACCCTAGCTCAGGTCTTGACTGCCCTCGACCCTGGAGACTGGTTGGTAGCGTTGGACTCGCAGGACGCATATTTCCACATCCCCGTCCTGCCGGCCCACCGGCGTTACCTTCGGTTCCACGGTAGGCCCCGAGCATTTTCAGTTCACCGTGCTCCCCTTGGCCTTACCAGTGCCCCTCGGGTGTTCACGAAAGTGTTGGCGGTGGTCGCAGCTCATCTGCGCCGGGCAGGGGTTTCCAGTCTTCCCCTACCTCGACGACTGGCTGCTGAAGGCGGGCTCGTCCCAGGCAGTCGTCTCCCACCTCCAGACTACGGCCGAACTCCTGCACTCGCTGGGGTTCTCGATCAATGTGCCGAAGTCGCATCTGATTCCTTCTCCACAGCTCCTTTTCGTCGGAGCAGTTCTGGACACGACGCAGTTTCGGGCCTATCCTCCCGAACGGCGAGTCCGGGATATTCAGGCTATGATTCCGATCTTTCAGCCTTTATCCTGGGTTTCGCGTACGGATGACCCTGAGGCTGCTGGGCCTCATGGCCTCCTGCATCCTGCTGGTCAATCATGCCAGATGGCATATGCGGGCTCTGCAGTGGGACCTGAAGTTCCAGTGGGCGCAGCACCAGGGCAACCTGTCCGATCACGTCCAGGTCTCGGAGGGGACTGCAAAACAGTTGCAGTGGTGGCTCTTGAACCGGCAATGGGTCATGGGCAGATCCCTCTCCCTTCCCCAGCCAGAGCACACAGTTGACGGACGCGTCCCTTCTGGGATGGGGCGGTCACATGGGAGAGGCGGAGATCAGAGGCCTCTGGTCTCCGGCGGAGTCCCGGCTCCATATCAACCTTCTGGAGCTCCGGGCGATCCGACTTGCACTCAAGGCATTCCTTCCCTCTGTCAAAGGGAAGGTAGTGCAGGTGTTCACAGACAACACCACCGCCATGTGGTACTGCAACAAACAAGGCGGGGTGGGGTCGTGGACCCTTTGTCAGGAGGCTCTGCGCCTCTGGACATGGCTGGAACATCAGGGCATGTTCCTGATGGTTCAACACCTGGCAGGTTCCCTGAACGCCAGGGCGGACGAACTCAGCCGCAGGTGCATGATGGATCACGAATGGCGTCTTCACTCGGAAGTGGCGCAAGGACTCTTTCTACAGTGGGGAGAGCCTTGGTTAGATCTATTCGCCACCGAAGAGAACGTGCAATGTCATCAGTTCTGCGCGTTGGAATTTCCAAGGCGGCACTCGCTCGGCGACGCTTTTCGTCACGAGTGGAGTTGCGGTCTGTTGTACGCCTTTCCGCCTATACCACTTCTACCCAGAGTGTTGAAGAAGATTCGGCACGACCGGGCCCAAGTCATTCTTGTGGCTCCGGACTGGGCTCGAAGAGTTTGGTATCCCGAGCTACTCAATATGAGCGTAGATCCCCCGATCCGTCTGCCTCTTCGGGAGGATCTTCTGTCGCAGCAGCAGGGGACGGTCCTCCACCCGAACCTGTCCAGTCTACACCTGCTTGCGTGGAGATTGAGCGGCGGCAGTTGATTCCTTTCGACTTGCCTCCCGAAGTTTGTGATGTGATTCTGGCAGCCAGGCGTCCCTCCACTAAGGTGGTATACGCCTGCAGGTGGAACAAATTTGTGGCATGGTGCACAGCAAAGGCTGTGAATCCCCTTTCTGCCCCTCTTTCTGAGGTCCTTCTGTTCCTTCTCTCTCTGGCCCAACAGGGTTCTGCCCTGGGTACCATCAAGGGTTATCTTTGTGCTATCTCGGCCTTCCTCAGGCTCCCTGATCAGCCCTCCCTTTTCAAGTCCCCTGTTGTTAACAGGTTCTTAAAAGGCATTACACACCTCTTCCCTCCTGTTCCGTTTGTGATGCCTCAGTGGGACTTGAACTTGGTTCTTACCTTTTAATGTGCGCTCCCTTTGAGCCTCTACATAACTGTCCTCTTCGTCTTCTGACTCTGAAGACAGCCTTTCTGGTGGCCATCACCTCCGCTCGGCGGGTGAGTGAGCTCCAGGCTCTATCTTGCAAACCTCCCTTTCTGTCTGTTCATCCAGACAAGGTTGTTCTTCGGACGCGTCCGTCCTTCTTGCCAAAGGTGGTTACTGCTTTCCACATTGGGCAGACCATAACTTTGCCCACCTTCTTTCCGCCTCCGCATCCTTCCAGAGAGGAAGAGAGGCTCCACCGTCTGGACCCAACACGTGCGCTCTCCTTCTATATTGACCGCACAAAACACTTCCGGGTGGATGACCAGCTCTTTGTTGGCTACGTGGGCGCCAAAAAAGGTCGGGCGGTGCACAAGAGGACCATCTCCCGCTGGGTTACCTTGTGCATCAAGACCTGCTATTCTTTGGCTAAGAAGGAGCCTCCTGTTGGGCTGCGTGCCCATTCCACCAGGGCAACGGCTGCTACCACGGCCTTGGGCCGCGGTGTTCCGCTGCCGGTTATCTGTCAGGCAGCTACGTGGGCCTCGCTGCACACGTTTACAAAGCATTACTGCCTTGACAGTCAGGTCCGGAGGTACGGCTTCTTTGGCCGTTCTGTCCTCCAGGACTTCCTTGTCTGATCTTTGTTCGCAGACCCACCACCGGGGTTGGTATTGCTGGGGTATCTATTCTAAGGTAAGGAATCTGTCACTAACGTGTCTCTTTCAGATGCACAAGTTACTAACTTGTGTAACGATATATCTGTAAGAGACAGTAGTTAGTGACAGATTCCTTACCGCCCTACCCATCCTCCCCGTTCTGCGAACTGATTTCTAGGGTTAAGGACATCCCTTTCAGGGCCCTAGTATTTTTCAGACACCTATGTCAGCTTCTTGCATGGCTCTGCGTTCCTGGCGCGGAAAGTCGTGTACAGAACTAACGTCAGCGCGCAGGGGCGGCGTCTAAGTACTGCCCGCGACGTCATCCCGGCGATCTCGACGCCTACGACGGACGCAGAGCCGCACGACGCCGCCTACCGACGCGCAAGGGTACTGCTACGCAAAAAACTTTCCGGATCCAGCCTGACGCCTGGGGATATTCTAAGGTAAGGAATCTGTCACTAACTACTGTCTCTTACAGATATATCGTTACACAAGTTAGTAACTTGTGCTTCTGGTTCAGTAGGGAACCATGTCGGTGGCGGACCCGCATGACGTGTGTCTCTTCTGCTTCGGGCACGCCGAGACGTTCCCCGATTGTCCGGCCATGGCGCCGAAGGCTTTACGGGAGCGTTCCCGAAAGTTGTTGGAGGCCCGGCAATCGGTTCCACTCAAGGTCCCGCTCCCGTGGGAGGTAGAGGGACAGGTCGCGGAGCCGACACCATCATTCGTCGGCATCAGCAGGTAAGTCAAAGCGCCATAACAAATCGAAGTAGCGACGTCGCTCTTCGTCTACCCTTCAGCGGTCGCGGGACGCGGTGGAGGGGGCGGCCGGTCACTCCCCCGCGGCTCCGGTGGAGCCTCCGTTGTTGCCTGCGGCCTACCCGCCTTTCCCGGGGCCGTACGCGACTCCGGAAGAAATACAGGTATTCCTGTCGGCCATGGGCCGTTTATTGCCCCATCGGGTCCCTCCGGAGCGCCTTCGGGCCCCGTGGACCCGTTGGGTGGTTCTGCCCCCGTGCCGCCGCCTTTGGCCCCGGCTACGCCGACATGATACCCTGCGGCGCCGTTGGCTCCGGCCTCTGCGCCCCCTCCCGGGTCCCTCCGGAGCGCCTTCGGGCCCCGTGGACCGTTGGGTGGTTCCGCCCCGTGCCGCCACCTTTGGCCCCGGCTACGCCGGCAGGATACACTGCGGCGCTGTTGGCTCCGGCCTCGGCGCCGCTTCTGACGCCGGGTCCGGCTACGCCGGCAGCATACCCTGCGGCGCCGTTGGCTCCGGCCTCGGCTCCGGCTCCGAGCCTGGCGCCGCCGACGCCGGACGCCGTTGCTATTACCCCCCCAATTCCTATTCCAGGAGGGGAATTTATTCCCTTTCCCCGGGCCCCTCGTCCTTACCAGCCTCAGTGTGAGGATGAGCTGGAATGGGAGGGAGATGTGGAGGGTCCAGGCGATCTGGATTTCTCTCCGCACCCTGGTACACTGTCCCCTTCTTCCGTAGCTCCGGACGGGGTTGGGTCCTTTTCTGTGGTGTTGCGTAGGGCGGCTGAGGCTCTTCACCTCGAGCTCCCCATCCGTGCCTATCGGGACCAATCTCCTGACTGAAGTGCTGCAGCCGGCGGCCTCCTCGGTGGAGCCGCTACTGCCCTTTAATAACGCGCTTACAGATATTCTATTAGGCACCTGGACGCCATCGCCCGGCCCTGGGCAACCCCAGTTTTCTCACGCAACACCCAACGCCTAAGAGTCTAGTTGTCAAGGCCTCTGCCTCTCCGAGCGCATTCCCTTCCGCACCTGCGGACAAGGAATCCAAAACCTTGAGCTCCTGGCTCAGAACAACTGGCTTTGGTGACAGCACATTGGAGCGCTTTAAAGACTCCTGGGCTACGGCCCAGTCCTTGGGTCTTGCCACCACGCGCACTCCCTTAGGGTCTGCCTTTTAAGGTCAAGGTCCAGGCGCACAAACGCGTTCCTTTCAGGGCCGCCGGCCTGCGCAGCAACAGTCTCAGCGCAGCCGCGGTCGGGGGCCCGCCGCACTGGGTCACAGGGCCAGCGGGCGGGTCGGTCCACTGCCACCACTGCCTCAAAACCTTCCTAGTCCGGTGTTTCAGGCCAACCGAAAGCCAGTGGGCGGCAGGATTCGCCATCGAGCACGTTCCGACGCCAAAAGTAGGTTGTGGTTGTTACTCCCACTACTTCCTGGTTCCAAAGAAAGACAAGGGCCTGCATCCTATCTTAGACCTCCGGAACGTCAATCGCTTCCTCCGAAAGGAAAAGTTCAAAATGCTCACGCTTACTCAGGTCTTGTCTGCCCTAGACCCGCAAGACTGGATGGTAGCGTTGGACTTGCAGGATGCTTATTTTCATATCCCCATCCTGCCGGCTCACCGGCGTTACCTGCAGTTCACGGTTGGCCACGAGCACTTTCAGTTCACCGTTCTCCCTTTCGGCCTTACCAGCGACCCTCGGGTGTTCACGAAAGTGATGGCGGTGGTCGCAGCTTATCTGCGCAGATCAGGGGTCTCAGTCTTCCCCTATCTCAACAACTGGTTGTTGTAGGCGGGATCGCCCCAAGCAGTCGTCTCCCACCTCCAGACTACGGCCGACCTCCTGCATTTGCTGGGGTTCTCCATCACCGGGCCGAAGTCGCATCTGATTCCCTCTCAGAAGCTCCTCTTCATCGGAGCGGTTCTGGACACGGCGCAATTTCGGGTTTATCTTCCCGAACAGCGAGTCCGGGACACTCTGGCTATGATTCCGTTCTTTTATCCCTGGTCCTGGGTTTCGGTCAGGAAGACACTGAGACTGCTGGGCCTCTTGGCCTCCTGCATCCTACTGATCAATCATGCCAAATGGCATATGCGGGCTCTGCAGTGGGACCTGCAGTTCCAATGGACGCAGCATTAGGGAAATCTGTCCGACTACGTCCAGATCTCGAAGGTCACTGCACAGGACTTGCAGTGGTGGCTCACGGACCAGTGTTGGATCAGCAGCAGATCCCTCTTTCTTCCCCAACCGGAGCACACAGTGGTGACGGATGCGCCCCTCCTGGGATGGGGCGCCCACATGGGAGAGGCGGAGATCAGAGGCCTCTAGTCTCCGGCGGAGTCCAACCTCCATATCAATCTTTTGGAGCTCAGGGCGATCCTACTTGCACTGACAGCATTCCTTCCCTCTGTCAAGGGGAGGGTAGTGCAGGTGTTCACAGACAACACCACCGCCATGTGGTACTGCAACAAGCAAGGCGGGGTGGGGTCGTGGACCCTATGTCAGGAGGCTCTGCGCCTCTGGACGTGGCTGGAACGCCGGGCGTTATCCTGGTGGTTCAACACTTGGCAGGTTCTTTGAACGCCAGGGCGGACGAACTCACCCGCCGGTGCATATTGGATCACGAATGGCATCTTCACTCGGAGGCGGCACAAGGTCTCTTTCAGCAGTGGGGAGTACCTTGGTTAGATCTATTCGCCACCACAGAGAACGCGCAATGTCAGCAGTTCTGCGCTTTGGAGTTTCCAAGGCGGCACTCGCTCGGAGACGCTTTTCGTCGCGAGTGGAGTTGCGGTCTGTTGTACGCCTTTCCACCTATACCTCTTTTACCCAGAGTGCTAAACAACATCAGACGCACCCGGGCCCAAGTCATTCTTGTGGCACCGGACTGGGCTCAAACAGTTTGGTATCCCGAGCTACTCAGTATGAGCGTGGACCCCCCGATCCCGCTGCCTCTTCGGGAGGATCTTCTGTCGCAGCAACAGGGGACGGTCTTCCACCCGAACCTGTCCAGCCTCCACCTCCTTCCGTGGAGATTCAGCGGCGACAGTTGATTCCAATTGATTTGCCTCCTGAAGTCTGTAATGTGATCCTGGCAGCCAGGCGTCCCTCGACTAAAACTGTCTACGCCTGCCGGTGGAACAACTTTGTGGCATGGTGCACAGCCAAAGCTGTAGATCCCCTTTCTGCCCCTCTTTCTGAGGTCCTATTGTTCCTTCTCTTTTTGGCCCAGCAGGGCTCTGCTCTCGGCGCACTCAAGGGCTACCTTTCAGCCTTTCTCAGGCTGCCTAATCAGCCCTCTCTTTTCAAGTCCCCTGTTGTCAATAGATTTCTCAAAGGCATTACTCACCTTTTCCCTCCTATTCCCTTTGTGATGCCTCAGTGGGACTTGAACCTGGTTCTCACATACTTAATATGCGCTCCCTTTGAGCCTCTTCATAACTGTCCTTTGCGGTTATTAACTTTGAAAACGGTCTTCCTGGTGGCCATCACCTCCGCTAGGCGGGTGAGTGAGCTCCAGGCTCTTTCATGTAAACCTCCTTTCCTGGCGATTCATCCGGACAAGGTTGTGCTTCGCCCACGTCCCTCCTTTCTACCGAAAGTAGTCACTGCCTTTCATCTTGGGCAAACTGTCACTCTGCCCACTTTCTTTCTCCGCACCCTTCGAAAGAGGAAGTGAGGCTCCACCGTCTGGAGCCGAAATGTGCGCTTTCATTCTATCTCAACCGCACACAACAGTTCCGGGTGGATGACCAGCTCTTTGTTGGCTACGTGGGCGCCAAGAAAGGTCCAGCTGTACACAAGCAGGCTCTCTCCCGATGGGTTGTCTTGTGTATTAAAGCCTGTTACTCTGGCTAAAAAGGAACCTCCGGTAGGGCTGCGCGCCCATTCTACCAGGGCAACGGCAGCTACTACAGCATTGCGACGCGGTGTCCCCATGCAACACATCTGTCAGGCTGCCACGTGGGCCTCGCTGCATACTTTCACTAAGCACTATTGCCTTGACAGTCAATTCCAGGGAGACGGCTTCTTTAGCCGTTCTGTTCTCCGTGACTTTCTGGTGTAATCTCACTTCGCAGACCCACCACCGGGGTTGGTATTGCTTGGGTATGTATTCTAAGGTAAGGAATCTATCACTAACGTGTCTCTTTCAGATGCACAAATTACTTACTTGTGTAACGATATATCTGTAAGAGACATTAGTTAGTGATAGATTCCTTACCGCCCACCCATCCTCCTCGTTCTGGGAACTGTTCTCTAGGGTTCAGGTAGTCCCTTTCAGGGCCCTAGTTCTATTGCACCAGTAGTCGGTCTCTGGCATGGCTCTGCGTTCCTGGCGCGGAAAGTCGTGTACAGAACTGACGTCAGCGCGCGTGGGCGCGTCGAAGTAGCTCCGACTACGTCATCTCGGCGACTACGACGCCAGCGACGTACGCGGAGCCGCCCGACGACGCCTACCGACGCGCAGGGGTACTGCTGACGAAAACTTTCCGGATCCAGTCTGACGCCTGGGGATATTCTAAGGTAAGGAATCTATCACTAACTAATGTCTCTTACAGATATATCGTTACACAAGTAAGTAACTTGTGCTTCAAGGTGCTTCCATTCAAGGTCACCACAGCCCCCAGGGTGTTTACCAAATGCTTAGCAGTAGTAGAACCTCACTTAAGCCGGCAAAACATACACATTTTCCCTTATCTTGATGACTGATTTAATCAAAAGCACACACTATCAGAAGTGTTTTCAACACACTCAAACTACCATAAACCTACTTCACAAGCTAGGTTTTACAGTCAATGCAAACAAGTCTCACCTCCAACTTCTTCAAATACAGCCTTACCTAGGAGCCATTCTCAACTCACAAATAGGGATAGCTTACTCAAATGCTGCAAGTATTCAATCCTTCCAAGCACTCATTCTACAGTTTTGTCCTCATCAGCAAATAACAATGAGAATAGTTATGTGCCTCCTAGTCACCATGGTATCATGCATAGCCATAGTACCTCATGCGAGACTCAATAGGTGTCTGTTACAAGAATGCTCAGTGCATCAATGGACTCAAGCAGAATGTCAACTGCAAGATCTAGTGTTGGTGAGCCATCAAGCTTGCTACTCTCTGCAGTTGTGGAATACCAACAACCTTCTAAAGGGACGGCCGTTCTTAGACCTAGTTCCACAGAGAACCATAACAACGGACACTTCTCTCACAGGTTGGAGAAGCATTCGCAGGAGTGGACTGTGATAGGAAACTGGACTGTCAGCCAAACATATCTCCATATCAATCACCTAGAGCTGCTAGCTGTTCACCTAGCGCTGAAAGCATTCCTTCCCCACTTCATTGGCAAAGTAGTTCTCATCAAAACAGACAACATGACTGTGATGTATTATCTGCAAAAACGGGGGCAGCAGGTCCTCTCAGCTATCATCTAGCCAAGAACATCTGGAAGTGGGCTCTACGGCACAACATTCACATCTTAACGGAGTACCTACCGGGAGTGGACAATGAATCTGCAGATCTCCTCAACAGGTGGCACCAACAAGTCCACAACTGGGAGCTCAACCAACAAGTCCTCCTCCCATTCTTCCATCAGTGGGATCATCCAGACATAGACCTCTTTGCCACAGCAGATGACGCCAAATGCCCATAATTCGCCTCCAGGTTCCCACAGTCCAAGGGCAATGCACTATAGATGAGTTGGTCAGAGATATTTGCTTATGCTTTTCCATCTCTCCCACTGCTTCTGTTTGTGATAAACAAACTTCAGCAGACATCTCCCATCCTAATGACTCCCACATGGACATGGAAACCATGGTTCATCACACTACTGGAACTTTCAGTAGTGCCACACCAGGTACTTTCCAATTTGTAGGATCTTCCAACTTAAAACCATGGAGCAGTAAGACACCCAAATCCCAGATCTCTCAATCTTGCAATCTGGCTCCTGAGGTCTTAAGAGTTTGAATAGCTACATCTACCTCTATAGGGCAAGTTATTGTGGGATACAATTGGAGCCATGTCCAAAAGTTGGGGTCTCCTTGGAAGCTGAGGTCAGGTGTTATGTATCCTGAATGATGGGGGGGGGGGGGGGAAGACATGTGATGCATGTTCGATCTGAAAGAGACACGTTAGTGATAGATTCCTTACCTTAGAATATCCCCAGGCGTCAGGCTGGATCCGGAAAGTTTTGCGTAGCAGTACCCTTGCGCGTCGGTAGGCGGCGTCGTGCGGCTCCGCGTCCGTCGTCGGCGTCGTGATCGCCGGGATGACGTCGCGGGCAGTACTTAGACGCCGCCTCTGCGCGCTGACGTCAGTTCTTCTTTTTCCGCGCCAGCAAGCGCAGATCCGGGAAGAGCAGTGCCCTGGTCAATTTTTGACCATACTTTTTGGTGATTTTTTCACTGTTTTTTCCATCTTTAAGGTGTCGTAGGGATGCCCGGCTTCAAGCGATGCGGCGCCTGTGCGCGGATGATGTCCGTCACCGACCCGCATTGGGAGTGTCTCTTCTGCCTCGGCCGAGGCCACGACACCGAGTCTTGTCCCGAATGCCAGGCCCTCAACCCGAAAGCTTTGCGAGAGCGGTCTCGAAAGCTCCTCGAGGCCCGGCATTCGGCTCCACGGAGGCCCCGGTCGCGTGAGAGGTCCAGGGGTCGCTCGCGGAGTGCACACCGGTCGTCGGCGTCGAAGTCTTCTTCGTCCGGTAAGTCTAAGCACAAGAAGTCCAAGAAGCATCGTCGCTCTCGGACTTCGCCTCGCCGGTCTCGCGACTCGGCTGAGGCCCCTCCCGGCACCGTCCCCGCCCCCGCGGCCCCGGACTTGCCTGTGGAGTCGCCCCCGTCATACCCGCCCTTCCCGGGTTCGGGGGCGGATCCGGCCAAGGTACAGGAGTTCCTGTCGGCCATGGCCCGCCTCTTCGGTCCTTCAGGCCCCTCCGGTGCGCCTTCGGGCCCCGCGGGCCCTGATGGGGTTGCTCCGGCGTCGCCGGCGGCTCCGGCCCCGGCGTCGCCCGGGCCTCCAGCCTCGATCCCGGCTCCGGCTTCGGCCCCGGCCTCGATCCCGGCTCCACAACCCCCATCGACGCCGGTCGACCTCACGACCCCTCCGCCGGCGCCGATGTCTCCGGTGCCGTTCTCGACGCCGCCCTGGGCTCCGGGCGGCGTCGTCCCCCAGTTCCTTCCGGCTCCGGACATGGACCCGGAGCGACGTCGCTCGACGCCGGCTCCGGCGCCGATGGGACCTTGGGTCCCAAATGTCCCTCCTCCTCCTTATTTTGAACCAGAGGAGGACCAGGAGGACTGGGAGGGGTCTGATGACCCTCTGACACGCAACTGTCAGTATGATGAGGACTGGACAGAGAGTCTAGGGGAGGCCAGTGGTCTGGATACTTCTCCTGACACTGGCATGCTGTCTCCTCCCGTGGCTACGGAGGAGGGGGCCAATTTTGGTACGGTGTTGCGTAGGGCTGCTGGGGCCTTACGTCTCCAGCTCCCTACTTTGACGGTCAAGCCTAACATCTTGACAGAGGTGCTTCAGCCGGCAGCCTCCTCTGCGGAGACTGTGCTGCCGTTTAACGACGCCCTCACGGACGTTCTTTTGGGCGCCTGGTCCAAGCCCAACACAGGGGCTCCTGTGGATCGGAACGTGTCACGACGCCATCGCCCCGCTCCGGGCGACCCCCTGTTTCTTTCTGTCCACCCCACTCCTGAGAGCTTGGTTGTCCAAGCCTCCGCTTCCCAAACCGCCTTCCCTACCGCTCCTCCGGATAGGGAATCCAAACGCCTGGATCAGTTTGGGAAGAAAGGTTTTTCTTCCTCCAGTGCTGGCTTGCGGTCCGTTAACACCGCTTGTCTTTTGGGCCGATATACCCACTCTCTGTGGGATTCGGTGGCGGATGTTTTGCCCCAGTGCCCTGAGGAGGTCCAGGCACTGCTTTCCCGCGCCATTGCGGAAGGAAGGGATGCGGCCAAATACACTATCCGTTGTGGCCTTGACACCGCCGACTCGCTGGGCAGGTCGATTGCAACGACGGTGGCGCTCCGACGCCACGCCTGGCTGAGAACCACTGGTTTTTCAGGGGATGTCCAGAATACTCTCATGGACATGCCCTTTGATGGAGTCGGTCTTTTTGGGTCCAAAGCAGACCATGCGTTGGAGCGCTTTAAGGACTCACGGGCTACTGCCAAGTCCCTGGGCCTTTCTGCTACACGCCCTCCGCTGCCTTCTGCTTTTCGCCCCTATCGTGGCCACGGTAGGGGCGCCCCTTCACGTCAGCAGCCCAGCCACCGGCCCGCGCAGCAGGCGTCTTCGCGTGGCCGAGGACGTGGATTCCGCCGTGGCGGATCGGGCAACCAGCGTGCGGGTCAGGCCACCACCTCCAACCCGTCCGCGGCCTCCAAGCCCTCCTAGTCCCTCCTTTCAGGTGCACGGCACGCCAGTAGGGGGCAGGGTCCGCCATCACCTTCCCCACTGGCGCACCATCACCTCGGACAGGTGGGTCTTGGACATTGTCCGAAGGGGCTACTCCCTCCCCTTCGAGACCACCCCCAGCCATGCCACCTCAATTCCACCGCATGTCAGGGGATCACTTGGTGCTTCTACAGAAGGAAGTCACGGCCCTCTTGACCAAGAGGGCCATCGAGCATGTTCCGACCCCAGAAGTAGGGCGTGGTTGCTACTCCCACTACTTTCTGGTGCCCAAAAAGGACAAGGAGGACATGCGTCCTATCTTGGACCTCCGGAACGTCAATCGCTTCCTCCGGAAGGAGAAGTTCAAGATGCTCACCCTAGCTCAGGTCTTGACTGCCCTCGACCCTGGAGACTGGTTGGTAGCGTTGGACTTGCAGGACGCGTATTTCCACATCCCCGTCCTGCCGGCCCACCGGCGTTACCTTCGGTTCACGGTAGGCCCGAGCATTTTCAGTTCACCGTGCTCCCCTTTGGCCTTACCAGTGCCCCTCGGGTGTTCACGAAAGTGATGGCGGTGGTCGCAGCTCATCTGCGCCGGGCAGGGGTTTCAGTCTTCCCCTACCTCGACGACTGGCTGCTGAAGGCGGGCTCGTCCCAGGCAGTCGTCTCCCACCTCCAGACTACGGCCGAACTCCTGCACTCGCTGGGGTTCTCCATCAATGTGCCGAAGTCGCATCTGATTCCTTCTCCACAGCTCCTTTTCATCGGAGCAGTTCTGGACACGACGCAGTTTCGGGCCTATCCTCGCGAACGGCGAGTCCGGGATATTCAGGCTATGATTCCGATCTTTCGGCCTTTATCCTGGGTTTCGGTAAGGATGACCCTGAGGCTGCTGGGCCTCATGGCCTCCTGCATCCTGCTGGTCAATCATGCCAGATGGCATATGCGGGCCCTGCAGTGGGACCTGAAGTTCCAGTGGGCGCAGCACCAGGGCAACCTGTCCGATCACGTCCAGATCTCGGAGGGGACTGCAAAACAGTTGCAGTGGTGGCTCTCGAACCGGCAATGGGTCATGGGCAGATCCCTCTCCCTTCCCCAGCCAGAGCATACAGTTGTGACGGACGCGTCCCTTCTGGGATGGGGCGGTCACATGGGAGAGGCGGAGATCAGAGGCCTCTGGTCTCCGGCGGAGTCCCGGCTCCATATCAACCTTCTGGAGCTCCGGGCGATCCGGCTTGCACTCAAGGCATTCCTTCCCTCTGTCAAAGGGAAGGTAGTGCAGGTGTTCACAGACAACACCACCGCCATGTGGTACTGCAACAAACAGGGCGGGGTGGGGTCTTGGACCCTTTGTCAGGAGGCTCTGCGCCTCTGGACATGGCTGGAACATCAGGGCATGTTCCTGATGGTTCAACACCTGGCAGGTTCTCTGAACGCCAGGGCGGACGAACTCAGCCGCAGGTGCATGATGGATCACGAATGGCGTCTTCACTCGGAAGTGGCGCAAGGACTCTTTCTACAGTGGGGAGAGCCTTGGTTAGATCTATTCGCCACCGAAGAGAACGCGCAATGTCATCAGTTCTGCGCGTTGGAATTTCCAAGGCGGCACTCGCTCGGCGACGCTTTTCGTCGCGAGTGGAGTTGCGGTCTGTTGTACGCCTTTCCGCCTATACCACTTCTACCCAGAGTGTTGAAGAAGATTCGGCACGACCGGGCCCAAGTCATTCTTGTGGCTCCGGACTGGGCTCGAAGAGTTTGGTATCCCGAGCTACTCAATATGAGCATAGATCCCCCGATCCGTCTGCCTCTTCGGGAGGATCTTCTGTCGCAGCAGCAGGGGACGGTCCTCCACCCGAACCTGTCCAGTCTACACCTGCTTGCGTGGAGATTGAGCGGCGGCAGTTGATTCCTTTCGACTTGCCTCCCGAAGTTTGTGATGTGATTCTGGCAGCCAGGCGTCCCTCCACTAAGGTGGTATACGCCTGCAGGTGGAACAAATTTGTGGCATGGTGCACAGCAAAGGCTGTGGATCCCCTTTCTGCCCCTCTTTCTGAGGTCCTTCTGTTCCTTCTCTCTCTGGCCCAACAGGGTTCTGCCCTGGGTACCATCAAGGGTTATCTTTGTGCTATCTCGGCCTTCCTCAGGCTCCCTGATCAGCCCTCCCTTTTCAAGTCCCCTGTTGTTAACAGGTTCTTAAAAGGCATTACTCACCTCTTCCCTCCTGTTCCGTTTGTAATGCCTCAGTGGGACTTGAACTTGGTTCTTACCTTTTTAATGTGCGCTCCCTTTGAGCCTCTGCATAACTGTCCTCTTCGTCTTCTGACTCTAAAGGCAGCCTTTCTGGTGGCCATCACCTCCGCTCGGCGGGTGAGTGAGCTCCAGGCTCTTTCTTGCAAACCTCCCTTTCTGTCTGTTCATCCAGACAAGGTTGTTCTTCGGACGCGTCCGTCCTTCTTGCCAAAGGTGGTTACTGCTTTCCACATTGGGCAGACCATCACTTTGCCCACCTTCTTTCCGCCTCCGCATCCTTCCAGAGAGGAAGAGAGGCTCCACCGTCTGGACCCAAGACGTGCGCTCTCCTTCTATATCGACCGCACGAAACACTTCCGGGTGGATGACCAGCTCTTTGTTGGCTACGTGGGCGCCAAAAAGGTCGGGCGGTGCACAAGAGGACCATCTCCCGCTGGGTTACCTTGTGCATCAAGACCTGCTATTCTTTGGCTAAGAAGGAGCCTCCTGTTGGGCTGCGTGCCCATTCCACCAGGGCAACGGCTGCTACCACGGCCTTGGGCCGCGGTGTTCCGCTGCCGGTTATCTGTCAGGCAGCTACGTGGGCCTCGCTGCACACGTTTACTAAGCATTACTGCCTTGACAGTCAGGTCCGGAGGGAAGGCTTCTTTGGCCGTTCTGTCCTCCAGGACTTCCTTGTCTGATCTTTGTTCGCAGACCCTCCACCGGGGTTGGTATTGCTGGGGTATCTATTCTAAGGTAAGGAATCTATCACTAACGTGTCTCTTTCAGATGCACAAGTTACTAACTTGTGTAACGATATATCTGTAAGAGACAGTAGTTAGTGATAGATTCCTTACCGCCCCACCCATCCTCCCCGTTCTGCGAACTGATTTCTAGGGTTAAGGACATCCCTTTCAGGGCCCTAGTATTTTTCAGACACCTGTGTCAGCTTCTTGCATGGCTCTGCGTTCCTGGCGCGGAAAGTCGTGTACAGAACTGACGTCAGCGCGCAGGGGCGGCGTCTAAGTACTGCCCGCGACGTCATCCCGGCGATCACGACGCCGACGACGGACGCGGAGCCGCACGACGCCGCCTACCGACGCGCAAGGGTACTGCTACGCAAAACTTTCCGGATCCAGCCTGACGCCTGGGGATATTCTAAGGTAAGGAATCTATCACTAACTACTGTCTCTTACAGATATATCGTTACACAAGTTAGTAACTTGTGCTTCTATTCCTTTGCTTTTTCTGCTCTCTGTGGTAATGCTGAATGTGGATGCTTTGTGGTTAACATTTTTATTTTGTCTGTTTCTGTTCTTGATTTAATGATGGCAGTCACTATTGGCCATTATGCCAGACTTGCATGTTCTGTGACTTTGGTCATCTCAGTGATGTGCTTATTGCATATTTTAAAGAGCTGCCTTTTCTTACAAAACCCAATAAAAAGTTTGGGAGAAAACAAAAAAAAAATCTACCTCAACAGTGTATCGACATTCTAAAAGAAGCTAGAGGGCCCACTACTAGGGTTTGTTATGCAGCAAAGTAGAAACACTTTGTTCACTATTTTCATTCAAAAAGCATTGATCCTTTAACAGCAAAGGCTCAAGATATAGTTTGCTACCTATTTCATTTACATACTTCTATAAGGCTACACTTAGCAGCAGTCCCCACATATCTGCAGAACAGACAGCACACTTCTGTATTCAGAATCCCTGTAATCAAAGCATTCTTAGAGGGCCTCAAGCGTTAAACCGCTTAGGGTACCGCCAGCCCCTACTTGGAATCTCAACATTGTGTTAGCAAGATTAATTGTTCCTCCATGTGAGCCTCTCCACTCCTGCTCTCTCCAGTTTGTCTCCTGGAAGGTTACATTTCTCATTCCAATCACTTCACTCAGATGTGTCAGTGAGATTCAGGCTTTAACTTTAGAAGAACAATTCTTCCAACTTCATAAAGGCAAGGTGGTACTACGTACCAATCCTAAATTCCTGCCAAAAGTGTTGTCTCAGTTCCACTTAAATCAGTCTATCGCATTACCTTTTTTTTCCCTCAACCTGATTCTGTTGTGGAAAGGGCTGCTAGATGTAAAAAAGAGCTCTTATGTACTATATCGATAGAACTCAATCATTTAGAAAAACACAACAACTGTTTGTTGCATTCTCCAAACCACACAAAGGCAAGGCCATTTCTAAATCATGCATTTCTGATGGATACATCTGCCTGTGGATTCCTCACCTTTTGAATTATCCCAATGCGCAGCATTCCACAGAAACTTTTCTCCTCAGCTCTCCCACGTCAACAAGGACGTCACAATAGAACAGCTCCGCACGCGACTCCGCGTGATGTCATCAGAGCCATAAGAAGACCTTGTTGGTGTGCTGACATCAGTTCCATTTTTCATGCTGTCGACGCGTAACATTTTTTTTCCCAGGCTCTCCATTTCTGGGAGTTTCTTTGTTGCGGATTGTCGTGACTTTGTAGCCATCAAGGTTGACTACTCCACGAAAATCAGATTTCAAGCCATGCAGAGAATGCGGGGGCCAGATGTCCATCTCTGACCCCCATGAAGACTGTTTATGGTGTCTTTCGTCGGACCACGACGTCAAGATGTGCACTTCGTGCAAGCATATAAATCCTAAAGCGCAAAAGGAGAGGGAGGCCAAATTATTCATGTCCAAGGCCAAGAAGCAGAAAAGGGGTCACAAGAGGTCAAGGAGCAGTTCGAAGTCGTCGACTCCACATACTTCGAGGTCGTCTAAGAAACATAGGAAAAAGCAGCGCCATGGTTCTCGGCATAGCTCATCGAAGGATGAGACTCCGAAGTCAGTGTCTCTGTGTCCCAGTCGTCATCAAAGGGATGAGATCTCGCCATCTCCTTCACCTGAGGGGACTCCGGCCCCGTCTCTGAGAGTAATTACTCCACCAGCTCTGAGAGATGCAATGCTTCCACCGTTGCCGAAGTCGACCACTCCACCTCTAGCTCCGGGGTCTCTGGCGCCGCAGCCAGAGCCGAATTTGGTGCCTCCCCGAGCGGCTTCCGAGCCTGTTGTACCGGATCTGATGTAGCCTGCTTTCCCGACTCCAGGTACAAATCCGTCGCATTTTTTGAATGCGATGTTTGGCTTGTTCGCCAGAGCAGCGAACCCTACTGGTGCCCCTGTTGGCCTCATGGGTCTGTTGTCATATTCCCTCGGAGGTTTGCCACCTCACTTTCCTCAGGCACCTCATGCCTTTCATGCCTAAGGCTCAAGGGAGTTGGCCTTTTCCGACGCTGAGAATATCTGAAAGAGACACGTTAGTGACAGATTCCTTACCTTAGAATATCCCCAGGCGTCAGGCTGGATCCGGAAAGTTTTTTGCGTAGCAGTACCCTTGCGCGTCGGTAGGCGGCGTCGTGCGGCTCCGCGTCCGTCGTCGGCGTCGTGATCGCCGGGATGACGTCGCGGGCAGTACTTGGGCGCCGCCCCTGCGCGCTGACGTCAGTTCTTCTTTTTCCGCGCCAGCAAGCGCAGATCCGGGAAGAGCAGTGCCCTGGTCATTTTTTGACCATACTTTTTGGTGAATTTTTTCACTGTTTTTCTCTCTCAAGGTGTCGTAGGGATGCCCGGTTTCAAACGTTGCGGCGCCTGTGCTCGGATGATGTCCGTCACCGACCCGCATTGGGAGTGTCTCTTCTGCCTCGGCCGAGGCCACGACACGGAGTCTTGTACCGACTGCCAGGCCCTCAACCCGAAAGCTTTGCGAGAGCGGTCTCGAAAGCTCCTGGAGGCCCGGCATTCGGCTCCGCGGAAGCCCCGGTCGCGTGAGAGGTCCAGGGGTCGATCGCGGAGTCCACACCGGTCGTCGGCGTCGAAGTCTTCTTCGTCCGGTAAGTCGAAACACAAGAAGTCCAAAAAGCATCATCGCTCTAGGACTTCGCCTCGCCGGTCTCGCGACTCGGCTGAGGCCCCTCCCGGCACCGTCCCCGCGGCCCCGGACATGCCTGTGGAGTCGCCCCCGCCATACCCGCCCTTCCCGGGTTCGGGGGCGGATCCGGCCAAAGTGCAGGAATTCCTGTCGGCCATGGCCCGCCTCTTCGGGCCTCCAGGCCCCTCCGGTGCGCCTTCGGGCCCCGCGGGCCCGGATGGTGTTGCTCCGGCGCCGCCGACGGCTCCGGCCCCGGCGTCGCCCGTGCCTCCAGCCTCGATCCCGGCTCCGGCTTCGGCCCCGGCCTCGATCCCGGCTCCACAACCCCCATCGACGCCGGTCGACCTAACGACACCTCCGCCGGCGCCGATGTCTCCGGTGCCGTTCTCGACGCCGCCCTGGGCTCCGGGCGGCGTCGTCCCCAGTTCCTTCCGGCTCCGGACATGGACCCGGAACGACGTCGCTCGACACCGGTTCCGGCGCCGATGGGGCCTTGGGTCCCAAATGTCCCTCCTCCTCCTTATTTTGAACCAGAGGAGGACCAGGAGGACTGGGAGGGGTCTGATGACCCTCTGGCACGGCAGTGTCAGTACGATGAGGACTGGACAGAGGGTCTAGGGGAGGCCAGTGGTCTGGATACTTCCCCTGACACTGGCATGCTGTCTCCTCCCGTGGCTACGGAGGAGGGAGCCAATTTTGCTACGGTGTTGCGTAGGGCGGCTGGGGCCTTACATCTCCAACTCCCTACTTTGACGGTCAAGCATAACATCTTGACAGAGGTGCTTCAGCCGGCAGCCTCCTCTACGGAGACTGTGCTGCCGTTTAACGACGCCCTCACTGACGTTCTTTTGGGCGCCTGGTCCAAGCCCAACACAGGGGCTCCTGTGGATAGGAACGTGTCCCGACGCCATCGCCCAGCTCCGGGCGACCCCCTGTTTCTCTCTGTCCACCCCACCCCTGAGAGCTTGGTTGTCCAAGCCTCCGCTTCCCAAACCGCCTTCCCTACCGCTCCTCCGGATAGGGAATCCAAACGCCTGGATCAATTTGGGAAGAAGGGTTTTTCTTCCTCCAGTGCTGGCTTGCGGTCCGTTAATACCGCTTGTCTTTTGGGCCGATATACCCACTCCCTGTGGGATTCGGTGGCGGATGTTTTGCCCCAGTGTCCTGAGGAGGTCCAGACACTGCTTTCCCGCGCCATTGTGGAAGGAAGGGATGCGGCTAAATACACAATACGTTGTGGCCTTGACACCGCCGACTCGCTGGGCAGGTCTATTGCAACGACGGTGGCGCTCAGACGCCACGCCTGGCTGAGAACCACTGGTTTTTCAGGGGATGTCCAGAATACTCTCATGGACATGCCCTTTGATGGAGTCGGTCTTTTTGGGTCCAAAGCAGACCATGCGTTGGAGCGCTTTAAGGACTCACGGGCTACTGCCAAGTCCCTGGGCCTTTCTGCTACACGCCCTCCGCTGACTTCTGCTTTTCGCCCCTATCGTGGCCACGGTAGGGGCGCCCCTTCACATCAGCAGCCCAGCCACCGGCCCGCGCAGCAGGCGTCTTCGCGTGGCCGAGGACGTGGATTCCGCCGTGGCGGATCGGGCAACCAGCGTGCGGGTCAGGCCACCACCTCCAACCCGTCCGCGGCCTCCAAGCCCTCCTAGTCCCTCCTTTCAGGTGCACAGCACGCCAGTAGGGGGCAGGGTCCGCCATCACCTTCCCCACTGGCGTACCATCACCTCGGACAGGTGGGTCTTGGACATTGTCCGAAGGGGCTACTCCCTCCCCTTCGAGACCACCCCCCAGCCATGCCACCTCAATTCCACCGCATGTCAGGGGATCACTTGGTTCTTCTACAGAAGGAAGTCACGGCCCTCTTGACCAAGAGGGCCATCGAGCGTGTTCCGACCCCAGAAGTAGGGCGTGGTTGCTACTCCCACTACTTTCTGGTGCCCAAAAAGGACAAGGAGGATATGCGTCCTATCTTGGACCTCCGGAACGTCAATCGCTTCCTCCGGAAGGAGAAGTTCAAGATGCTCACCCTAGCTCAGGTTTTGACTGCCCTCGACCCTGGAGACTGGTTGGTAGCGTTGGACTTGCAGGACGCATATTTCCACATCCCCGTCCTGCCGGCCCACCGGCGTTACCTTCGGTTCACGGTAGGCCCCGAGCATTTTCAGTTCACCGTGCTCCCCTTTGGCCTTACCAGTGCCCCTCGGGTGTTCACGAAAGTGTTGGCGGTGGTCGCAGCTCATCTGCGCCGGGCAGGGGTTTCAGTCTTCCCCTACCTCGACGACTGGCTGCTGAAGGCGGGCTCGTCCCAGGCAGTCGTCTCCCACCTCCAGACTACGGCCGAACTCCTGCACTCGCTGGGGTTCTCCATCAATGTGCCGAAGTCGCATCTGATTCCTTCTCCACAGCTCCTTTTCGTCGGAGCAGTTCTGGACACGACGCAGTTTCGGGCCTATCCTCCCGAACGGCGAGTCCGGGATATTCAGGCTATGATTCCGATCTTTCAGCCTTTATCCTGGGTTTCGGTACGGATGACCCTGAGGCTGCTGGGCCTCATGGCCTCCTGCATCCTGCTGGTCAATCATGCCAGATGGCATATGCGGGCTCTGCAGTGGGACCTGAAGTTCCAGTGGGCGCAGCACCAGGGCAACCTGTCCGATCACGTCCAGATCTCGGAGGGGACTGCAAAACAGTTGCAGTGGTGGCTCTCGAACCGGCAATGGGTCATGGGCAGATCCCTCTCCCTTCCCCAGCCAGAGCACACAGTTGTGACGGACGCGTCCCTTCTGGGATGGGGCGGTCACATGGGAGAGGCGGAGATCAGAGGCCTCTGGTCTCCGGCGGAGTCCCGGCTCCATATCAACCTTCTGGAGCTCCGGGCGATCCGACTTGCACTCAAGGCATTCCTTCCCTCTGTCAAAGGGAAGGTAGTGCAGGTGTTCACAGACAACACCACCGCCATGTGGTACTGCAACAAACAAGGCGGGGTGGGGTCGTGGACCCTTTGTCAGGAGGCTCTGCGCCTCTGGACATGGCTGGAACATCAGGGCATGTTCCTGATGGTTCAACACCTGGCAGGTTCCCTGAACGCCAGGGCGGACGAACCTCAGCCGCAGGTGCATGATGGATCACGAATGGCGTCTTCACTCGGAAGTGGCGCAAGGACTCTTTCTACAGTGGGGAGAGCCTTGGTTAGATCTATTCGCCACCGAAGAGAACGCGCAATGTCATCAGTTCTGCGCGTTGGAATTTCCAAGGCGGCACTCGCTCGGCGACGCTTTCGTCACGAGTGGAGTTGCGGTCTGTTGTACGCCTTTCCGCCTATACCACTTCTACCCAGAGTGTTGAAGAAGATTCGGCACGACCGGGCCCAAGTCATTCTTGTGGCTCCGGACTGGGCTCGAAGAGTTTGGTATCCCGAGCTACTCAATATGAGCGTAGATCCCCGATCCGTCTGCCTCTTCGGGAGGATCTTCTGTCGCAGCAGCAGGGGACGGTCCTCCACCCGAACCTGTCCAGTCTACACCTGCTTGCGTGGAGATTGAGCGGCGGCAGTTGATTCCTTTCGACTTGCCTCCCGAAGTTTGTGATGTGATTCTGGCAGCCAGGCGTCCCTCCACTAAGGTGGTATACGCCTGCAGGTGGAACAAATTTGTGGCATGGTGCACAGCAAAGGCTGTGAATCCCCTTTCTGCCCCTCTTTCTGAGGTCCTTCTGTTCCTTCTCTCTCTGGCCCAACAGGGTTCTGCCCTGGGTACCATCAAGGGTTATCTTTGTGCTATCTCGGCCTTCCTCAGGCTCCCTGATCAGCCCTCCCTTTTCAAGTCCCCTGTTGTTAACAGGTTCTTAAAAGGCATTACACACCTCTTCCCTCCTGTTCCGTTTGTGATGCCTCAGTGGGACTTGAACTTGGTTCTTACCTTTTTAATGTGCGCTCCCTTTGAGCCTCTACATAACTGTCCTCTTCGTCTTCTGACTCTGAAGACAGCCTTTCTGGTGGCCATCACCTCCGCTCGGCGGGTGAGTGAGCTCCAGGCTCTATCTTGCAAACCTCCCTTTCTGTCTGTTCATCCAGACAAGGTTGTTCTTCGGACGCGTCCGTCCTTCTTGCCAAAGGTGGTTACTGCTTTCCACATTGGGCAGACCATCACTTTGCCCACCTTCTTTCCGCCTCCGCATCCTTCCAGAGAGGAAGAGAGGCTCCACCGTCTGGACCCAACACGTGCGCTCTCCTTCTATATTGACCGCACAAAACACTTCCGGGTGGATGACCAGCTCTTTGTTGGCTACGTGGGCGCCAAAAAGGTCGGGCGGTGCACAAGAGGACCATCTCCCGCTGGGTTACCTTGTGCATCAAGACCTGCTATTCTTTGGCTAAGAAGGAGCCTCCTGTTGGGCTGCGTGCCCATTCCACCAGGGCAACGGCTGCTACCACGGCCTTGGGCCGCGGTGTTCCGCTGCCGGTTATATGTCAGGCAGCTACGTGGGCCTCGCTGCACACGTTTACAAAGCATTACTGCCTTGACAGTCAGGTCCGGAGGGACGGCTTCTTTGGCCGTTCTGTCCTCCAGGACTTCCTTGTCTGATCTTTGTTCGCAGACCCACCACCGGGGTTGGTATTGCTGGGGTATCTATTCTAAGGTAAGGAATCTGTCACTAACGTGTCTCTTTCAGATGCACAAGTTACTAACTTGTGTAACGATATATCTGTAAGAGACAGTAGTTAGTGACAGATTCCTTACCGCCCCACCCATCCTCCCCGTTCTGCGAACTGATTTCTAGGGTTAAGGACATCCCTTTCAGGGCCCTAGTATTTTTCAGACACCTATGTCAGCTTCTTGCATGGCTCTGCGTTCCTGGCGCGGAAAGTCGTGTACAGAACTGACGTCAGCGCGCAGGGGCGGCGCCTAAGTACTGCCCGCGACGTCATCCCGGCGATCACGACGCCGACGCCGGACGCGGAGCCGCACGACGCCGCCTACCGACGCGCAAGGGTACTGCTACGCAAAAAACTTTCCGGATCCAGCCTGACGCCTGGGGATATTCTAAGGTAAGGAATCTGTCACTAACTACTGTCTCTTACAGATATATCGTTACACAAGTTAGTAACTTGTGCTTCTACGCCGTTGCAATCTTTGGAGGAGTGAGTACCACTGGATGATTCATCCCCGGCGCCGTCTAGTTCCGAACCGGCGCCGACTCGACCGCCTTCGACTCCTGTTCCTATGGACCTCCCTACGACGCCGATCCCGAAGTCACCGGCTCTGCGTCTGGCGCTGCTGACGCCTGTTCCGAGGATGAGGTCTCGGAGAGAGGCACAAAGACTATTGGAGGAAGAAGAGTACCAGGAGGAGCATGAAGAGGCTGAGGAAGGAGAGATTGTGGATCCTGACCCCGATTTTGAAGGTTTACAGGAGGCTAGTGATCTGGATACCTCTCCTGAATGGGAGCTTTCATCTCCAAAGGGTCTGCGGACGCAGGAGGTGACCACTTATCACGCTGTGATCAGGAAGGCTGCGGATCTCTTGGAATTGCCTCTTCCTACAGCGAAATTCAAGTCTAATATCCTAATGGAGGTGTTCCATTCTCCTTCCTCTATTTCAACGCCTTTACTTCCCTTTAATGAGGCTTTGACAGAGGCCATTCTCAATGTCTGGCAGAAGCCGATGTCTGCTCCAGGTGTGTCCAGGACCGTGGCAAGGAGGTACAATGTGGCTCCCGGGGATCTTGCTTTTCTGTACACCTGTCCTTCGTCGGTAAGCTTGGTCATCCAGGCTTCGTGCTCCTCGAGGCAGTCTGCAGGTTCCTTCCCATCTACACCTGCAGATAGGGAGTCAAAACGCATGGAGCAATCGTCAAAGATGGTGTTCTTGTCGGGGAGTATAGCCCTAAAGTCAATGAATGCCACATGCCTTTTTGGTCGCTAAATCCACGTCCTCGTGGACTCTGCCAGGGAGGTGGTCCCAAAATTGCCCAAGGATGTGCAATGGCATTTCTCAGAGGTGCTGTCGGATGCCCAAGCTGCTGCCCGCCAGGTGATAGTCTGGTCTGGACACTGCCAATTCGGTAGCCAGGGCGATGGGATCGTCTATGGCTACTAGGAGGCATTCTTGGTTGCGTGGTTCAGGGTTCTCTCCTGATGTCCAAGCTACTTTACTGGATCTGCCATTCGATGGATCTCGCCTGTTTTGGGGCTAAAGCGGATTCGGTGCTGCAGTGCTTTAAAGACAGTAAAGCCACAGCAAGGTCATTGGGACTATAGCCCAAGATGTTTGGACAGTGCTGCAAGTTTTGTGGCTTTGGGAGGAACTTGTCCTTTCGTGCCAGGCAGCAGCCGCTTCAGCAGCAACAGCAGGCACTTCCCTAGTACAGATCCTACAGGGGAGAGCGCAGAGGTCTTCTCCGGGGTGCTGCGCGACAACAGGTCTCCTCCTCCTCTTCTGCCCCTCCAACTGGTGTGGCAGGGAAGCAGCTCTAGCTCCACCATCCTAAAGCATTCTTGTACTGTGGGAGGACGGGTGTCCCATTTTCTACAACATTGGAGGCCTGTTACTACAGATCTCTGGGTGTTGAACATAGTAGAGAATGGGTATGCCCTACCGTTCCGGGAGTTCCCCCATCCTTTCCCTCCCCGTCAGGGCTTTTGCTCGGAAGAGCACCTTCTGCTTCTCCAGCATGAGGTTCTGTAATTGCTGTAAAAGGGTGCAATCAATTTGGTTCGGAGCAGGAAAGGGAGCAGGGGTGCTACTCTTGGTACTTCCTGATCCCCAAAAAGGACGGTCGTTTACAACTGATCCTCGACCTCAGGGTTTTGAATTTTTACCTCAAACAGGATAAATTCAAATTGTTGAACCTGGCTCAGGTTCTTCTTGTGCTGCAGAAGGAAGACTGGATGTTGTTGATCGATTTACAGGATGCGTATTTTCACATTCCGATCCTGAAATCGCACCGAAGTATCTCCGTTTTACAGTGGGGTCTCAACACTACCAGTTTGTGGTACTTCCGTTCGGCCTTACTCCTGCACCTCGGGTCTTCACAAAGGTGATGGCGGTAGTGGCAGCACATCTCAGAAGGTCGGGATTCCTGTTTTCCCCTATCTGGACGACTGGCTGCACAAAGTGAAGTCACCAGAGATGGTGTTACATCATTTGCAAGTAACAACACAACTGTTGTTCGACTTGGGGTTTTCTATAAATGTACCCAAATCTCACCTGGTGCCTCTCAGCGCAACCTCTTCATAGGGGCAGTACTGGACACTACTGTAAGTCGTGCCTTCTTGCCTTTACAGAGGATTCAAGACATCCAGGCTATGATTCCACTTTTTCAGAATGGAGCGGCTGTTCCAGTCCTGAAGGGCTTGCGCCTGCTTGGTCTGTTCGCTTCCTAGATACTGTTGGTCAGCCATGCAGGCTGGCATATGAGGGCCCTCCAGTGGTGCCTCTGCAGACAGTGGTTTAAACACAACGGAAATCTTGAAGAGGTGGTCAGAATCTCCAGAAACACTGCAGCGGAGCTCTTATGGTGGAGCGTTCCAGGCAACCTGTCTCAAGGGAAGCCGTTTCAACCTCCTTCACCAGTGGCAACAGTGATAACGGATGCCTTCACTCTAGGCTGGGGAGCCCATCTGGGGGATCTGGAGGTCAAAGGTCTTTGGTCTCCAGAGGAAAGATTGTTTCACATCAATCTTCTGGAATTGCAGGCGATACGTTTGGCTCTCAAGGCCTTCCTTCCCTCCCTTCGCAGTCAGTTGGTTCAGGTCCTAACGGACAACACTACTGCGATGTGGTACATCAACAAACGGAGGAGTAGGGTTGTATCTTCTTTGCAGAGAGGCTCTGTGACTCTGGTCCTGGGCTCAGACCATCGGATTTGCGTGATCGCAGATTATCTGGCCAGAGAACTGAATGTGCTTGCGGACAGTCTGTCGGCAGTATTCGGCCAATCATAAGTGGCGTCATCATCCGGAGGTGGTCCTTCACATTTTCGGGATGTGGGGGTTTCCTCAGTTTGACCTATTTGCCACTCATGAGAACGTGCACTGCCTGTCGTTCTACAGTCTCCGGTATCCGATGCAGGGAGCGTTGGGGGACGCGTTTCAGTTAGATTGGGGTTCACAGCTTCTTTACGCATTTCCTCCTATACCCTTGATTCCTCGAGTTATGAGGAAGATTTGCCTAGACCGGCCCAAAGTCATATTGATTGCCCCGAATTGGCTGCGAAGGGTTTGGTACACCGACCTTCTTTACCTCTTATTGCACCCTCCGCTCCGTCTCCCTCTCAGGGCAGACCTCCTCTCGCAGTCACAGGGGCAGATTCTACACCCCCAACTCCAGAGCCTGCACCTTCATGCCTGGAGATTGAACGGGGCAACCTGAGCTCTTTCTCTCTCCCACCGGATGTGGTGGATGTATCATCGGCCAGAAGACACTCCACCAAATCTGTCTATTCTGGTAGGTGGGCCAAGTCTGTTAAATGATGTGGAGAGAGATCGATTGAGCCTTTGCAGGCCCATTTGTCTGATGTTCTGAGTTTCTCTCTTTTTCTAGCACTACTGGGTTGTGCACTAGCTACTGGTAAGGGCTACTTGTCTGCCCTGACGGCTTTTCTCTGTTTACCAGATCAACACTCGTTGTTTAAATCTCCCATAGTTATGAGGGTCTCACAAATAGGTTTCCTCCCACTCCTTTTATCATGCCTCAGTGGGATTTGAATTTGGTTCTCACTTTCTTGATGGGTTCACCCTTTGAACCATTACGTAGTTGTCCCTTAAGGCTCCTAGCGTTTAAAACAATATTTTTGGTTGCAATCACTTCCGCTAGGAGAGTGAGCCAGTTGCAAGCCCTTAGCTTCAAGCCTCCTTTTACATCATTCCATGCGCATAAGATGGTTCTTAGGACAAGAGCTGCTTTCCTGCCTAAGGTGGTCACTCCTTTCCACTTGAGGCAGTCCATCACTTTACCACTTTCTGTCCTTCCCCCTCATCCTTCTAAGGAGGAGGAGAGACTTCATCGCCTGGACCCCAAGAGGGCCGTCAACTTCTACTTGGACAGAACCAAGGACTTCAGGTTGGACGATCAACTCTTCATTGGTTACGTGGGCAAGATGAAGGGCAAGGCTGTCCACAAAAGAACGCTGTCTAGGTGGATCATCCTCTGTATCAAGATCTGCTACGCCTTGGTCAAGAAGGAGCCCCCTGAAGGTATTCGCGCTCATTCTACCAAAGCTAAGTCTTCTTCTTCGGCTTTAGCTAGAGGTGTACCTGTGGTAGGCAACAACTTGGGCCTCCCTCCACAGTATTGCAAACCACTATTGCTTGGATTCGGAGGTGAGTAGGGACGGCCATTTTGCACGTTCTGTGCTGCCGGATTTTGGGTACAGGCTGGCACTTTCCGCCGGGAGCGGGACTGCTTGGGGATTCAATTCAAAAGGTGAGGAATCCACAGGCAGATGTATCCATCAGAAGAACAAGTTACTTACCTTCGGTAACGCTTTTTCTGGTGGATACAGTATCTGCCTGTGGATTGCGCACTGACCCACCCGCCTCCCCGTTGCCTGTCTGCTTATACCGAAAATTAATCAATGTATGTCTTATGTGATTTATTGTTGGAATCATGTGATGCTTGGCACTAGGAAACATCTGATGAAGAATTTCCAGTTTTGGCTGTATCTGTATACTGTGTATACTTGTGAAAATGTCGGTTCACCCGTTCGCCTCGAAAGCATTGGAAAAAATGGGTGGAATTGACGTCATCTCGCCGACGAGGTCGTCTTATGGCTCCGATGACGTCATGCGGAGTCCCGTGCGGAGCCATTCCATTGTGACGTCCTCGTCGACGTGGGAGAGCTGAGGAGAAAAGTTTCTGTGGAATCCTGCGCATTGGGATAATTCAAAAGGGGAGGAATCCACAGGCAGATACTGTATCCACCAGAAAAAGCGTTACCGAAGGTAAGTAACTTGTTCTTCACGTTTGATCGTTAACTGTATCCAAACCTGTTACGATAAAGCTAAACGGACTCTACTTATCTCACCAAAAGCTCACTCTACTCGCAAAAAAGGAGCTTCAATTACCTTTTTAGGAAACATACCTATAGTGGACATATGTGAAGCATTACTGTGTAGATGTCATGGCCCATCAACAAGCTAATGTGGACCAACCGATTTTACGCACATTATTTCAAACAAATGCAACCCACACAGGTCAGCCACCGCTTCAGGAGGAAAACTGTTTTACAGTCTATTCTAAGCATTTGTATTCACAGCCACACATGCCTCAAACGGAAATGTTATTTAGCGAGTAAGCATCTGTTTGTGACATGTAGTGCTGTATATTCACATTCGCCCAGCCTCCTCCCTGGAAACCTGTGTTGGTTGTAGTTATCTACATTAAATATTACATCTGAAAGAGACACGTTAGTGACAGATTCCTTACCTTAGAATATCCCCAGGCGTCAGGCTGGATCCGGAAAGTTTTTATGTAGCAGTACCCTTGCGCGTCGGTAGGCGGCGTCGTGCGGCTCCGCGTCCGTCGTCGGCGTCGTGATCGCCGGGATGACGTCGCGGGCAGTACTTAGACGCCGCCCCTGCGCGCTGACGTCAGTTCTTCTTTTTCCGCGCCAGCAAGCGCAGATCCGGGAAGAGCAGTGCCCTAGTCATTTTTTGACTAACTTTTTTGGTGAATTTTTTCACTGTTTCTTTCAATCGAGGTGTCGTAAGGATGCCCGGCTTTAAACGTTGCGACGCCTGTGCTCGGATGATGTCCATCACAGACCCGCATCTGGAGTGTCTCTTCTGCCTCGGGCGAGACCACGACACGAAGTCGTGTTCCGACTGCCTGGCCCTCAACCCGAAAGCTTTGCGAGAGCGGTCTCGAAAGCTCCTCGAGGCCCGGCAGTCGGCTCCGCGCCACACCAAGCCCCGGTCGCGTGAGAGGTCGAGGGGTCGGTCGCGGAGTCCTCGCCGGTCGTCGGGATCCAAGTCTTCGTCGTCCGGTAAGTCTAAACACAAGAAGTCCAAAAGCATCATCGCTCTAGGACTTCGCCTCGCCGGTCTCGCGACTCGGCTGAGGCCCCTCCCGGCACCGTCCCCGCGGCCCCGGACATGCCTGTGGAGTCGCCCCGCAATACCCGTCCTTCCCGGGTTCGGGGCGGATCCGGCCCAAGTACAGGAATTCCAGTCGGCCATGGCCCGCCTCTATGGGCCTCAAGGTCCCTCCGGTGCGCCTTCGGGCCCCGCGGGCCCTGATGGGGTTGCCCCGGCGTCGCCGACGACTCCGGTCCCGGCGTTGCTCGTGCCTCCAGCCTCGGTCCCGGCTCCGGCTTCGGCCCCGGCCTCGATCCCGGCTCCGGTGGTACCGCAACCCCATCGACGCCGGTCGACCTGACCACGCCTCCGCCGGCGTCGATGTCTCCGGTGCCGTTCCTGACGCCGCCCGGGGCTCCGGGCGGCGTCGTCCCCATGTACTCTCCGGCTCCGGACATGGAGCCGGACCGACGCCGCTCGACGCCGGTTCCGGCGCCGATGGGACCTTGGGTCCCAAATGTCCCTCCTCCTCCTTATTTTGAACCGGAGGAGGACCAGGAGGACTGGGAGGGGTCTGAGGACCCTCTGGCACAGCAGTGTCAGTATGATGAGGACTGGGCAGAGGAACTAGGGGATGCCAGTGGTCTAGATACTTCCCCTGACACTGGCATGCTGTCTCCTCCCGTGGCTACGGAGGAGGGAGCCAATTTTGCAACAGTGTTGCGTAGGGCAGCTGGAGCCTTACATCTCCGACTCCCTACGGTGACGGTCAAGACTAATCTCTTGACAGAAGTGCTTCAGCCGGCAGCCTCCTCCTTGGAGACTGTGCTGCCGTTCAACGATGCACTAACTGACGTTCTTTTGGGCGCCTGGTCCAAGCCCAACACAGGGGCTCCTGTGGATAGGAACGTGTCCCGACGCCATCGCCCAGCTCCAGGCGACCCCTTGTTTCTCTCTGTCCACCCCACTCCTGAGAGCTTGGTTGTCCAAGCCTCCGCTTCCCAAACCGCCTTCCCTACCGCCCCTCCGGATAGGGAATCCAAACGCCTGGATCAATTTGGGAAGAAGGGTTTTTCTTCCTCCAGTGCTGGCTTGCGGTCCATCAACACCGCTTGTCTTTTGGGCCGATATACCCACTCCTTGTGGGATTCGGTGGCGACTGTTTTGCCCCAGTGTTCTGAGGATGTCCAGACACTGCTTACCCGCGCCATTGCGGAAGGAAGGGATGCGGCCAAATACCCCATACGTTGTGGCCTTGCTACCGCCGACTCGCTGGGCAGATCTATTGCAACGACGGTGGCGCTGCGTCGCCACGCCTGGCTGAGAACCACTGGTTTTTCAGGGGATGTCCAGAATACTCTCATGGACATGCCCTTTGATGGAGTCGGTCTTTTTGGTTCCAAAGCAGACCATGCGTTGGAGCGTTTTAAGGACTCACGGGCTACTGCCAAGTCCCTGGGCCTTTCTGCTACACGCCCTCCGCTACCTTCTGCTTTTCGCCCCTATCGTGGCCACGGAAGGGGCGCCCAGCCACGTCAGCAGCCCGGCCACCGGCCCGCACTGCAGGCGTCTTCGCGTGGCCGAGGACGTGGATACCGCTGTGGCGGTTCGGGCAACCAGCGTGCGGGTCAGGCCACCACCTCCAACCCGTCCGCGGCCTCCAAGCCCTCCTAGTCCCTCCTTTCAGGTGCACAGCACGCCAGTAGGGGGCAGGGTCCGCCATCACCTTCACCACTGGCGTCCCATCACCTCGGACAGGTGGGTCTTGGACATTGTCCGAAGGGGCTACTCCCTCCCCTTCGAGACCACCCCCCCAGCCATGCCACCTCAATTCCACCGCATGTCAGGGGATCACTTGGTACTTCTGCAGAAGGAAGTCACGGCCCTCTTGGCCAAGAGGGCCGTCGAGCATGTTCCGAACCCAGAAGTAGGACGTGGTTGCTACTCCCACTACTTCCTGGTGCCCAAAAAGGACAAGGAGGACATGCGTCCTATCTTGGACCTCCGGAACGTCAATCGCTTCCTCCGGAAGGAGAAGTTCAAGATACTCACCCTAGCTCAGGTCTTGACTGCCCTCGACCCTGGAGACTGGTTGGTAGCGTTGGACTTGCAGGACGCCTATTTCCACATCCCCGTCCTGCCGGCCCACCGGCGTTACCTTCGGTTCACGGTAGGCCTCGAGCATTTTCAGTTCACCGTGCTCCCCTTTGGCCTTACCAGTGCCCCTCGGGTGTTCACGAAAATGATGGCGGTGGTCGCAGCTCATCTGCGCCGGGCAGGGGTTTCAGTCTTCCCCTACCTCGACGACTGGCTGCTGAAGGCGGGCTCGTCCCAGGCAGTCGTCTCCCACCTCCAGACTACGGCCGAACTCCTGCACTCGCTGGGGTTCTCCATCAATGTGCCGAAGTCGCATCTGATTCCTTCTCCACAGCTCCTTTTCATCGGAGCAGTTCTGGACACGACGCAGTTTCGGGCCTATCGTCCCGAACGGCGAGTCCGGGATATTCAGGCTATGATTCCGATCTTTCAGCCTTTATCCTGGGTTTCGGTACGGATGACCCTGAGGCTGCTGGGCCTCATGGCCTCCTGCATCCTGCTGGTCAATCATGCCAGATGACATATGCGGGCTCTGCAGTGGGACCTGAAGTTCCAGTGGGCGCAGCACCAGGGCAACCTGTCCGATCACGTCCTGATCTCGGAGGGGACTGCAAAACAGTTGCAGTGGTAACTCTCGAACCGGCAATGGGTCATGGGCAGATCCCTCTCCCTTCCCCAGCCAGAGCACACAGTTGTGACGGACGCGTCCCTTCTGGGATGGGGCGGTCACATGGGAGAGGCGGAGATCAGGGGCCTCTGGTCTCCGGCGGAGTCCCGGGTCCATATCAACATTCTGGAGCTCCGGGCGATCCGACTTGCACTCAAGGCATTCCTTCCCTCTGTCAAAGGGAAGGTAGTACAGGTGTTCACAGACAACACCACCGCCATGTGGTACTGCAACAAACAGGGCGGGGTGGGGTCGTGGACCCTCTGTCAGGAGGCTCTGCGCCTCTGGACATGGCTGGAACATCAGGGCATGTTCCTGATGGTTCAACACCTGGCAGGTTCCCTGAACGCCAGGGCGGACGAACTCAGCCGCAGGTGCATGATGGATCACGAATGGTGTCTTCACTCGGAAGTGGCGCAAGGACTCTTTCTACAATGGGGAGAGCCTTGGTTAGATCTATTCGCCACCGAAGAGAACGCGCAATGTCATCAGTTCTGCGCATTGGAATTTCCAAGGCGGCACTCGCTCGGCGACGCTTTTCGTCGCGAGTGGAGTTGCGGTCTGTTGTACGCCTTTCCGCCTATACCACTTCTACCCAGAGTGTTGAAGAAGATTCGGCACGACCGGGCCCAAGTCATTCTTGTGGCTCCGGTCTGGGCTCGAAGAGTTTGGTATCCCGAGCTACTCAGTATGAGCGTAGATCCCCCGATCCGTCTGCCTCTTCGGGAGGATCTTCTGTCGCAGCAGCAGGGGACGGTCCTCCACCCGAACCTGTCCAGTCTACACCTGCTTGCGTGGAGATTGAGCGGCGGCAGTTGATTCCTTTCCACTTGCCTCCCGAAGTTTGTGATGTGATTCTGGCAGCCAGGCGTCCCTCCACTAAGGTGGTATACGCCTGCAGGTGGAACAAATTTGTGGCATGGTGCACAGCAAAGGCTGTGAATCCCCTTTCTGCCCTCTCTCTGAGGTCCTTCTGTTCCTTCTTTCTCTGGCCCAACAGGGTTCTGCCCTGGGTACCATCAAGGGTTATCTTTGTGCTATCTCGGCCTTCCTCCGGCTCCCTGATCAGCCCTCCCTTTTCAAGTCCCCTGTTGTTAACAGGTTCTTAAAAGGCATTACACACCTCTTCCCTCCTGTTCCGTTTGTGATGCCTCAGTGGGACTTGAACTTGGTTCTTACCTTTTTAATGTGCGCTCCCTTTGAGCCTCTACATAACTGTCCTCTTCGTCTTCTCACTCTGAAGACAGCCTTTCTGGTGGCCATCACCTCCGCTCGGCGGGTGAGTGAGCTCCAGGCTCTATCTTGCAAACCTCCCTTTCTGTCTGTTCATCCAGACAAGGTTGTTCTTCGGACGCGTCCGTCCTTCTTGCCAAAGGTGGTTACTGCCTTCCACATTGGGCAGACCATCACTTTGCCTACCTTCTTTCCGCCTCCGCATCCTTCCAGAGAGGAAGAGAGGCTCCACCGTCTGGACCCAAAACGTGCGCTCTCCTTCTATATCGACCGCACGAAACACTTCCGGGTGGATAACCAGCTCTTTGTTGGCTACGTGGGAGCAAAAAAAGGTCGGGCGGTGCACAAACGAACCATCTCCCGCTGGGTTACCTTGTGCATCAAGACCTGCTATTCTTTGGCTAAGAAGGAGCCTCCTGTTGGGCTGCGTGCCCATTCCACCAGGGCAACGGCTGCTACCACAGCCTTGGGCCACGGTGTTCCGCTGCCGGTTATCTGTCAGGCAGCTACGTGGGCCTCGCTGCACACGTTTACAAAACATTACTGCCTTCACAGTCAGGTCCGGAGGGTCGGCTTCTTGGCCGTTCTGTCCTCCAGGACTTCCTTGTCTGATCTTTGTTCGCAGACCCACCACCGGGGTTGGTATTGCTGGGGTATCTGAAAGAGACACGTTAGTGACAGATTCCTTACCTTAGAATATCCCCAGGCGTCAGGCTGGATCCGGAAAGTTTTTGCTTAGCAGTACCCTTGCGCGTCGGTAGGCGGCGTCGTGCGGCTCCGCGTCCGTCGTCGGCGTCGTGATCGCCGGGATGACGTCGCGGGCAGTACTTAGGCGCCGCCCCTGCGCGCTGACGTCAGTTCTTCTTTTTCCGCGCCAGCAAGCGCAGATCCGGGAAGAGCAATGCCCTGGTCATTTTTTGACCATACTTTTTGGTGAATTTTTTCACTGTTTTTCTCTTCAAGGTGTCGTAGGGATGCCCGGTTTCAAACGTTGCGGCGCCTGTGCTCGGATGATGTCCGTCACCGACCCGCATTGGGAGTGTCTCTTCTGCCTCGGCCGAGGCCACGACACGGAGTCTTGTACCGACTGCCAGGCCCTCAACCCGAAAGCTTTGCGAGAGCGGTCTCGAAAGCTCCTCGAGGCCCGGCATTCGGCTCCGCGGAAGCCCCGGTCGCGTGAGAGGTCCAGGGGTCGATCGCGGAGTCCACACCGGTCGTCGGCATCGAAGTCTTCTTCGTCCGGTAAGTCGAAACATAAAAAGTCCAAAAGCATCATCGCTCTAGGACTTCGCCTCGCCGGTCTCGCGACTCGGCTGAGGCCCCTCCCGGCACCGTCCCCGCCGCCCCGGACATGCCTGTGGAGTCGCCCCGCAATACCCGCCCTTCCCGGGTTCGGGGGCGGATCCGGCCAAAGTGCAGGAATTCCTGTCGGCCATGGCCCGCCTCTTCGGGCCTTCAGGTCCCTCCGGTGCGCCTTCGGGCCCCGCGGGCCCTGATGGGGTTGCTCCGGCGTCGCCGACGGCTCCGGCCCCGGCGTCGCCCGTGCCTCCAGCCTCGATCCCGGCTCCGGCCTCGATCCCGGCTCCGCAACCCCCATCTACGCCGGTCGACCTAACGACACCTCCGCCGGCGCCGATGTCTCCCGTGCCGTTCTCGACGCCGCCTGGGGCACCGGGCGGCGTCGTTCCCCAGTTCCTTCCGGCTCCGGACATGGACCCGGACAGACGTCGCTCGACGCCGGTTCCGGCGCCGATGAGACCTTGGGTCCCAAATGTCCCTCCTCCCCCTTATTTTGAACCTGAGGAGGACCAGGAGGACTGGGAGGGGTCTGATGACCCTCTGACACAACAGTGTCAGTATGATGAGGACTGGACAGAGGGTCTAGGGGATGCCAGTGGTCTAGATACTTTCCCTGACACTGGCATGCTGTCTCCTCCCGTGGCTACGGAGGAGGGAGCCAATTTTGCAACGGTGTTGCGTAGGGCGGCTGGAGCCTTACATCTCCAACTCCCTGCTGTGGCGGTCAAGGTTAATCTCTTGACAGAGGTGCTTCAGCCGGCAGCCTCCTCTACGGAGACTGTGCTGCCGTTTAACGACGCCCTCACTGACGTTCTTTGGGCGCCTGGTCCAAGCCCAACACAGGGGCTCCTGTGGATAGGAACGTGTCCCGACGCCATCGCCCAGCTCCGGGCGACCCCCTGTTTCTCTCTGTCCACCCCACCCCTGAGAGCTTGGTTGTCCAAGCCTCCGCTTCCCAAACCGCCTTCCCTACCGCCCTCCGGATAGGGAATTCAAACGCCTGGATCAATTTGGGAAGAAGGGTTTTTCTTCCTCCAGTGCTGGCTTGCGGTCCATCAACACCGCTTGCCTTTTGGGCCGATATACCCACTCCTTGTGGGATTCGGTGGTGAATGTTTTGCCCCAGTGTTCTGAGGAGGTCCAGACACTGCTTTCCCGCGCCATTGCGGAAGGAAGGGATGCGGCCAAATTCACAATTCGATGTGGCCTTGATACCGCCGACTCGCTGGGCAGGTCTATTGCAACGACGGTGGCGCTACGACGCCACGCCTGGCTGAGAACCACTGGTTTTTCAGGGGATGTCCAGAATACTCTCATGGACATGCCCTTTGATGGAGTCGGTCTTTTTGGGTCCAAAGCAGACCATGCGTTGGAGCGCTTTAAGGACTCACGGGCTACTGCAAAGTCCCTGGGCCTTTCTGCTACACGCCCTCCGCTGACTTCTGCTTTTCGCCCCTATCGTGGCCACGTAGGGGCGCCCCTTCACGTCAGCAGCCCAGCCACCGGCCCGCGCAGCAGGCGTCTTCGCGTGGCCGAGGACGTGGATTCCGCCGTGGCGGATCGGGCAACCAGCGTGCAGGTCAGGCCACCACCTCCAACCCGTCCGCGGCCTCCAAACCCTCCTAGTCCCTCCTTTCAGGTGCACAGCACGCCAGTAGGGGGCAGGGTCCGCCATCACCTTCCCCACTGGCGTACCATCACCTCGGACAGGTGGGTCTTGGACATTGTCCGAAGGGGCTACTCCCTCCCCTTCGAGTCCACCCCCCAGCCATGCCACCTCAATTCCACCGCATGTCAGGGGATCACTTGGTACTTCTGCAGAAGGAAGTCACGGCCCTCTTGGCCAAGAGGGCCATCGAGCATGTTCCGACCCCAGAACTAGGGCGTGGTTGCTACTCCCACTACTTCCTGGTGCCCAAAAAGGACAAGGAGGACATGCGTCCTATCTTGGACCTCCGGAACGTCAATCGCTTCCTCCGGAAGGAGAACTTCAAGATGCTCACCCTAGCTCAGGTCTTGACTGCCCTCGACCCTGGAGACTGGTTGGTAGCGTTGGACTTGCAGGACGCATATTTCCACATCCTCGTCCTGCCGGCCCACCGGCGTTACCTTCGGTTCACGGTAGGCCTCGAGCATTTTCAGTTCACCGTGCTCCCTTTGGCCTTACCAGTGCCCCTCGGGTGTTCACGAAAGTGATGGCGGTGGTCGCAGCTCATCTGCGCCGGGCAGGGGTTTCAGTCTTCCCCTACCTCCACGACTGGCTGCTGAAGGCGGGCTCGTCCCAGGCAGTCGTCTCCCACCTCCAGACTACGGCCGAACTCCTGCACTCGCTGGGGTTCTCCATCAATGTGCCGAGTCGCATCTGATTCCTTCTCCACAGCTCCTTTTCATCTGAGCAGTTCTGGACACGACGCAGTTTCGGGCCTATCCTCCCGAACGGCGAGTCCGGGATATTCAGGCTATGATTCCGATCTTTCAGCCCTTATCCTGGGTTTCGGTACGGATGACCCTGAGGCTGCTGGGCCTCATGGCCTCCTGCATCCTGCTGGTCAATCATGCCAGATGGCATATGTGGGCTCTGCAGTGGGACCTGAAGTTCCAGTGGGCGCAGCACCAGGGCAACCTGTCCGATCACGTCCAGATCTCGGAGGGGACTGCAAAACAGTTGCAGTGGTGGCTCTCGAACCGGCAATGGGTCATGGGCAGATCCCTCTCCCTTCCCCAGCCAGAGCACACAGTTGTGACGGACGCGTCCCTTCTGGGATGGGGCGGTCACATGGGAGAGGCGGAGATCAGAGGCCTCTGGTCTCCGGCGGAGTCCCGGCTCCATATCAACCTTCTGGAGCTCCGGGCGATCCGACTTGCACTCAAGGCATTCCTTCCCTCTGTCAAAGGGAAGGTAGTGCAGGTGTTCACAGACAACACCACCGCCATGCGGTACTGCAACAAACAAGGCGGGGTGGGGTCGTGGACCCTTTGTCAGGAGGCTCTGCGCCTCTGGACATGGCTGGAACATCAGGGCATGTTCCTGATGGTTCAACACCTGGCAGGTTCGCTGAACGCCAGGGCGGACGAACCTCAGCCGCAGGTGCATGATGGATCACGAATGGCGTCTTCACTCGGAAGTGGCGCAAGGACTCTTTCTACAGTGGGGAGAGCCTTGGTTAGATCTATTCGCCACCGAAGAGAACGCGCAATGTCATCAGTTCTGCGCGTTGGAATTTCCAAGGCGGCACTCGCTCGGCGACGCTTTCGTCACGAGTGGAGTTGCGGTCTATTGTACGCCTTTCCGCCTATACCACTTCTACCCAGAGTGTTGAAGAAGATTCGGCACGACCGGGCCCAAGTCATTCTTGTGGCTCCGGACTGGGCTCGAAGAGTTTGGTATCCCGAGCTACTCAATATGAGCGTAGATCCCCCGATCCGTCTGCCTCTTCGGGAGGATCTTCTGTCGCAGCAGCAGGGGACGGTCCTCCACCCGAACCTGTCCAGTCTACACCTGCTTGCGTGGAGATTGAGCGGCGGCAGTTGATTCCTTTCGACTTGCCTCCCGAAGTTTGTGATGTGATTCTGGCAGCCAGGCGTCCCTCCACTAAGGTGGTATACGCCTGCAGGTGGAACAAATTTGTGGCATGGTGCACAGCAAAGGCTGTGAATCCCCTTTCTGCCCCTCTTTCTGAGGTCCTTCTGTTCCTTCTCTCTCTGGCCCAACAGGGTTCTGCCCTGGGTACCATCAAGGGTTATCTTTGTGCTATCTCGGCCTTCCTCAGGCTCCCTGATCAGCCCTCCCTTTTCAAGTCCCCTGTTGTTAACCGGTTCTTAAAAGGCATTACTCACCTCTTCCCTCCTGTTCCGTTTGTGATGCCTCAGTGGGACTTGAACTTGGTTCTTACCTTTTTAATGTGCGCTCCCTTTGAGCCTCTACATAACTGTCCTCTTCGTCTTCTGACTCTGAAGACAGCCTTTCTGGTGGCCATCACCTCCGCTCGGCGGGTGAGTGAGCTCCAGGCTCTGTCTTGCAAACCTCCCTTTCTGTCTGTTCATCCAGACAAGGTTGTTCTTCGGACGCGTCCGTCCTTCTTGCCAAAGGTGGTTACTGCTTTCCACATTGGGCAGACCATCACTTTGCCCACCTTCTTTCCGCCTCCGCATCCTTCCAGAGAGGAAGAGAGGCTCCACCGTCTGGACCCAAAACGTGCGCTCTCCTTCTATATTGACCGCACAAAACTCTTCCGGGTGGATGACCAGCTCTTTGTTGGCTACGTGGGCGCCAAAAAGGTCGGGCGGTGCACAAGAGGACCATCTCCCGCTGGGTTACCTTGTGCATCAAGACCTGCTATTCTTTGGCTAAGAAGGAGCCTCCTGTTGGGCTGCGTGCCCATTCCACCAGGGCAACGGCTGCTACCACGGCCTTGGGCCGCGGTGTTCCGCTGCCGGTTATCTGTCAGGCAGCTACGTGGGCCTCGCTGCACACGTTTACAAAGCATTACTGCCTTGACAGTCAGGTCTCGAGGGACGGCTTCTTTGGCCGTTCTGTCCTCCAGGACTTCCTTGTCTGATCTTTGTTCGCAGACCCACCACCGGGGTTGGTATTGCTGGGGTATCTATTCTAAGGTAAGGAATCTGTCACTAACGTGTCTCTTTCGGATGCACAAGTTACTAACTTGTGTAACGATATATCTGTAAGAGACAGTAGTTAGTGACAGATTCCTTACCGCCCACCCATCCTCCCCGTTCTGCGAACTGATTTCTAGGGTTAAGGACATCCCTTTCAGGGCCCTAGTATTTTTCAGACACCTATGTCGGCTTCTTGCATGGCTCTGCGTTCCTGGCGCGGAAAGTCGTGTACAGAACTGACGTCAGCGCGCAGGGGCGGCGCCTAAGTACTGCCCGCGACGTCATCCCGGCGATCACGACGCCGACGACGGACGCGGAGCCGCACGACGCCGCCTACCGACGCGCAAGGGTACTGCTACGCAAAAACTTTCCGGATCCAGCCTGACGCCTGGGGATATTCTAAGGTAAGGAATCTGTCACTAACTACTGTCTCTTACAGATATATCGTTACACAAGTTAGTAACTTGTGCATTATTCTCGCATGGTCATCTCACTAGGATACATGATCCTTTACACTCAATCCTCACCCGCTGAGCGGAAAACAATCCAACAATGGAGTTGAGGACCTAGCGCATTGCAAGCAAGAGGAGTCGCTGCTACACCTCATCATTCGCAAGACTTCTTCTAAGAAAAACAACTTGCACCCACCCAAGCCCAACACTAGATGGCGGACTTATGCTAAGCATGTGAACCAAAGATATGGAGTTTAGAAGCAGTTATTTATGCATCTCTGAATTTGTGGGTACCCATATTAGCATGTGAATTAGAGGATATTGTTCAAAATGGCTTCTTTTTTACTCGCTGTCTTACATTTGGAAGGCAGAAATGCATAGAACGACAAATAGTAATAACACTTGTTCTACTATTCTGTGTTTCCCTAAGTCTCTCAATAAAAATGGTACCTCACTTGTGTGGGTAGGCCTTGTGTCTGCGACAGGAAACTGCCCAAAACGCAACTTGGACACATCACATTTGTTTTCCAATGAAAACTGACCATTTTTTCGCAATGTGCCGAACTATGGATTTTGGGCCCTAGCTCAGCCAGCACCTAGGGAAACCTAGCAAACCTGTACATTTTTTAAAACTAGGCACCCAGGATGGGGGTGACTAGTGTGGCTCTCACCAGGTTCTGTTACCCAGAATCCTTTGCAAACCTCAAACTTTGTGTAAAAAAAAAAAAAGTTTCCCTCACATTTCTGTGATGGAAAGTTTTGGAATCTGCAGGGAGCCACAAACTTCCACCCACCCACCCAGCATTCCTCCAAGTCTGCCGATAAAAATGGTACCTCACTTGTGTGGGTAGGCTTAGTGCCCGCGACAGGAAATGGCCCAAAACGCAACGTGGACACATCACATTTTTCCACAGAAAATGGACCCTTTTTTTGCAATGTGCCTAGCTGTGGATTTTGGGCCCTAGCTCAGCCGGCACCTAGGAAACCTAGCAAACCTGTACATTTTTGAAAACTAGACACCCATGAGAAATCCAGGATGGGGTGGCTTGTGTGGATCTCACCAGGTTCTGTTAGCCAGAATCACTTGCAAACCTCAAACTTTGTAAAAATAAACAAAACATAAAATAATAATAATATTTTTCCTCACATTTCTGAGATAGAAAGTTCTGGAATCTGCGGGGAGCCACAAACTTCCACTCATCCAGCATTCCCCCATGTCTGCCGATAAAAATGGTATCTCACTTGTGTGGGTAGGCCTAGTGCCTGCAACAGGAAATGGCCCAAAACTTAATGTGGAGACATCAAAATTATTTATCTGATAGAGACTTCTAGCTGCAGATTCCTTACCTTTGAATTTCCCAGGCGTCAGGCTGGATCCGGAAACATTTGCTGAGCAAAACCCCTAAGTACCACAAGCGGTTCTGTCGGATGAACAATTTCTTAGCATTCCATAATTAATATGTACCAAGAAACACACCAAGAGTATGATTGTCCGATTTCAACAATTAGTATATTATTCTTTTTTTTTTTCTTTTTTTTTATATATGTAAGGCTGTCACAAACATTTTCATCAATGAAATGCAAGTGCGTGACTTTCTGGTGAATAAGTGAAAGTAAGCGACAAGGTGATAATGTGCATACAATATATACAGTGAGGATATTGTAAAAAATATAAAATGTATGAATCAATTGACATCCGTCCCTATACAAAGTAATCTCAAGACCCCTGATCGGAGTCCTTTTTAGGTCTCGCAGACCTGCGTTGCAGCGCGCATGCGCTGCTCGCTCTGCGAGTCTTCTTGTAATCGGGATATTTCAGAAGTGGAGTTGAAGCCCCGCCCATCATTTTGATTGGCTGGCGTCACCGTTTATGCTAAACGCAGGCTCGTGATTCAGAATGAGGCTTTTTTGTTACCGCCCTGTCTCCTTCTCAGACGGCCCATCCGGACTGGATCTTTTACTTGAGGCGTTATACAGTCTCCTTTAACTAGTCGGTGAGCACTTTTTTTTACATTCGCGCAATGACGACGGCTTGTTTATTTCTGATGGATACATCTGCCTGTGGATTCCTCACCTTTCGAATTACCCCAGCGCCAGCATTCCACGGAAACTTTTCCCAAGCTCTCCCACGTCGATGAGGACGTCACAATGACACGGCTCCGCTCACGACTCCGTCTGACGTCATCGGAGCCACAAATAAACCTCGTCGGCGTGCTGTCAGTTCCCTTTTTTCCGCGCCGACGACGCGTAACGGTTTTCTGGGACTCTCCTTTCATTTGTTAGTAACTTTGTATTTCTCGAAGTTATCCTTTTGCGGATGTGATGGCGTCGAAGAAGTCAGGGTTTAAACCTTGTAGAGAATGCGGGGGTCATATGTCGATCACGGACCCCCACGAGGACTGTTTACGGTGCCTTTCGTCGGACCATGATGTCGATGGTTGTACTAGCTGCCGGAAAATGAATCCTAAGGCCTTAAAGGAGCGTGAGGCCAAGTTGTTCATGGCAAAGGCAAGAAAAGAAAAAAGAGGTCGGAAAAGATCGAAGTCGTCGTCTTCGCATGCTTCGAAGAAGCATAAGAAGAAGAGGAGGCATGGTTCTCGACGTCGGTTGTCGAAGGGTAGGGCTTCGAGATCTCCCTCTCCGGCTCCGAGACATCGCTCTAGAGATGTCATTTCTCCATCGCCTTCTCCTTCTCCAGCGACGCCAGCTGATTATCCAACGCCGGCTGGTTCTCCTGTGAGGTCATCGACGCCGAAAGGTGTTCCTCAGCTGGGCTCCTCTCCGGCTCCGAAGGATCCTGTTGTGCCTGTACCAGCGACTTCCCCAGTCTTGGTCCCGGCTTCACTGACGCCTGTACGGCCTCGTGAGGATCAGGATATGGCTCCATTACCAACCTTTCCTGGGCCTGGTACAGATCCATCGCAGTTCCTTAATGCGATGTATGGAGTGTTTGCAAGGGCAGCCTACCCTACCGGCGCGCCTTCGGGTCCCGTGGGTCCGCTTGCTTTTAATTTGGGCGTGCCTCAGCATTATGCCCAGGCACCATTCATGCCTTTTATGCCAGCGACGCCGTCGTGGCATTTCCCGGCGCCGAGGTTCTCGACGCCGGTATCTCAGTCTCCGGCTCCATCGGGAGTTCAGTCTTCGTCTCGACTCCGATCGGCGCCGAGGTCTGCGTCGGAAGCTGTTCCATCGACGCCGATGCCTGCTTCATCGACGCCGTATGTGGCGCTGTCGACGCCGATTCCCGGCCTGAAGATAAGGTCTAGGAGGGAAGCGCAAAGGCTTCTTGAAGAAGAAGAATATCAGCAGGAAGAGACTGAGGAAGGCGAGATTGAGGAGGATGTGTTTGAAGGCCTTCAAGAGGCAAGTGGATTAGATACTTCCCCGGAATGGGAACTTTCTTCTCCAAAGGATTTACCTTCACAGGATGTTGCATCTTACCATACTGTCATTAAAAAAGCCGCTGAACTTTCGGATCTTCAGCTTCCCATGGCTGATTTTACGCCTAATATTTTAACAGAGGTGTTGCAATCTCCTTCCTCTGCGGTTGAGCCTCTGTTACCTTTCAATGATGCTTTAACTGATCCTATTTTGGAGGTTTGGAGGAAGCCTCTTTCAGCTCCTGCAGTTTCTAGGTCCATAGCGAGAAGGTACAGGCCTGCTCCAAATGATCCAGCCTTTCTTTCTAGTCATCCTTCTCCAGATAGCTTGGTGGTGCAAGCTTCTTGTTCGAAACAATTTACTGGTTCGTTTCCCCAGACTCCTGGTGACAGAGATTCTAAAAAGTTAGAACAATCAGCTAAAAAGGTTTTCTCCTCTTCGAGTATGGCTCTGAAATCCACCAATGCAACTTGTTTGTTGGGGAGATATATCCATGCTTTGATGGATTCAGCAAAGCAGTTGATTCCGAAGTTGCCTGAAGGTGATCGGATATCTCTTCAGGAGGTTGTTTCGGATACTCTGGCAGCGGCACGGCAGGTCATACAGTCTGGTTTGGATACTGCTGATTCAGTGGCAAGAGTAATGGGATCTTCTGTGGTTACAAGAAGGCATGCTTGGCTTCGGTCGTCAGGGTTTTCTCCTCACGTTCAAAATACTCTTTTGGATCTTCCCTTTGATGGGTCAAGACTCTTTGGGGATAAAGCTGATTCTGCACTGCAGAGATTTAAGGATAGTAGGGCTACGGCTAAATCCTTAGGTCTCCAATCTCAATCTAGAGGTTTTGGTACAGTGGTTTTGGCAGGATGTCTTCCTTTCGAGGCAGTCAACAGCCTCAGTCGCAGCAGCAAAATCTTCAATACAGATCCTACAGAGGAAAGATTAGAGGACGTTTGCATGGTGCAGCAGCCCGTCGGCTCTCCAAGTCCGGGCCCAAGTCATCTTGATCGCCGCGGATTGGCCAAGAAGGGTGTGGTACACAGACCTCCTTCACCTCTCATCACACCCTCCGCTCCGTCTCCCTCTCAGGGCAGACCTCCTCTCGCAGTCGCAGGGGCAGGTTCTACACCCCCACCTCCAGAGCTTACACCTTCATGCCTGGAGATTGAACGGGGCAAGTACAATAAAGGGAGTCACTGTTCCTTGTAAAAGGAAGTCAAACAATGAAGTTTTGTCCTGTGCTACTCTATGTGTGGGGATGGTGTGTCCTCATCATGATGCCCTCACATACCGCGAAGGATGTCATGCTTCATCATAGGGCTTGTTGCTCCTCGTCGGGCCGGCGCTGCAATGCCCTACGGGTCCCCCGAAGGGTCTCTTTATCGGAGATCTTTTGATGAAGAAGCCGTATGGGTGCATGCGTGTGAGTGGTAGTGAAGTCTCATGTAGTGTTTTTCTAAAAAATGACTGGAGGGGGAGTGAATACTATTTATTAAGGTGATCCCTCTGTCATTGTTAAAAGGTGTGTGTGTGAACGGGGCAACCTGAATTCTTTCTCTCTTCCTCCGGATGTGGTGGATGTTATTTTATCATCCAGGAGACATTCCACCAAGTCTATTTATTCTTCTAGGTGGTCCAGGTTCGTTAAGTGGTGTGGAGAGAGATCCATTGATCCTTTAAAAGCCCGTTTATCTAATATTCTTGAGTTTTCTCTTTTTTTGGCCCAGCAGGGTTGCGCTGTGGCTACTGTAAAAGGATATTTGTCGGCTTTTCTATGTTTGCCAGACCAGCCGTCTTTATTTAAGTCACCGATTGTTATGAGGTTTATTAAGGGCCTCATTAATAAGTTTCCTCCCACTCCCTTCATTATGCCTCAGTGGGATTTAAATCTTGTACTCACTTTTCTTATGGGTTCTCCTTTTGAGCCTCTTCATAGTTGTCCGTTGAGGCTTCTCTCTTTTAAAACGGTCTTTCTGATCGCCATTACCTCGGCTAGGAGGGTAAGTGAGCTTCAGGCTCTTAGCTCCAAACCTCCGTTTTTGACCATGCATGCAAAAAAGTTGGTTCTCAGGACCAGGGCTGCTTTCCTGCCTAAGGTGGTTACCCCTTTCCATCTTGGGCAATCCATTACCCTTCCTACCTTTTATCCTCCCCCTCACCCTTCCAAGGAGGAGGAGAGACTTCATCGCCTGGATCCCAAGAGGGCTGTCAGTTTCTATCTGGACAGAACGAAAGATTTGAGACTGGACGATCAGCTCTTTGTGGGCTATGTTGGGCGAATGAAGGGCAAGGCTGTGCACAAGCGGACTCTTTCCAGGTGGATCATCTTGTACATCAAGATCTGCTACGCATTGGCCAAGAAAGAACCACCTGAAGGTATCAGAGCTCATTCCACCAGAGCTAAGTCTACTTCTTCTGCTTTGTCTAGAGGTGTTCCTGTTGTTGATATTTGTAAGGCAGCAACTTGGGAGTCCCTCCATACCTTTGCGAAGCATTATTGCTTGGATTCTGAGGTTAGGAGGGACGGCCATTTTGCACGTTCTGTGCTTCAAGAATTTTTGGTATAGGTCGGTGGACACCCTCCTCCGGGAGTGGGACTACTGTGGGATTCAATTCGAAAGGTGAGGAATCCACAGGCAGATGTATCCATCAGAAGAACAAGTTACTTACCTTTTGGTAACGCTTTTTCTGGTGGATACAGTATCTGCCTGTGGATTCCTCACTGACCCACCCTCCTCCCCGTTGTCCACCTTCGTATACCAAAGGGTTTTATTGGTTGTTTTTTAAATGCCTTGTTTTGTTTAAAGGAAATGCTTAGTTTCTTTCGCTTTTCCTTTGATATTTTATAATTTGTGTATTATATTTGTATTGTATACTGTGTATACTTCAATTATGATGTTGGTTCACCCGTTCGCCTCGGAGGCACGGAAAAAATGGGTGGAACTGACGTCAGCACGCCGACGAGGTCCATTTGTGGCTCCGATGACGTCAGACGGAGTCGCGAGCGGAGCCGTGTCATTGTGACGTCCTCGTCGACGTGGGAGAGCTTGGGAAAAGTTTCCGTGGAATGCTGGCGCAGGGGTAATTCGAAAGGTGAGGAATCCACAGGCAGATACTGTATCCACCAGAAAAAGCGTTACCGAAGGTAAGTAACTTGTTCTTCGCATCGAAACTTTCAGGCGCTATCAGGCAGGATCAGGTGCTTCGTGTATCTGTGCTTCATCAGTTAAGACGCTTTCGCGCAATGGCGATGGCTTATTTGAAGGGAAACTGGGCAGTGTTCATTTTTCCACCTGCATCGGTGGGCACGCAAACAGTGTTCTGGTTGCCTTTTTGTGTGTTCCAGGGGGAGCCTGGTGTCTTGGATAACTGTGCAGACTCGATGGAAAGCATTACGGTGGTTTCCATGTCAAGGGGAGTGGACAGGACAGAGATGGATTGGTGCTTGCGCTCCAGTGAGGGATAATCAGGGCAACATGTGCTCAAGATCATGTTGTTTCACTCCTGCGGTCTCTCGGCTGGTCCATGCCGGGCTACGAACAGTCTATTTAAGGCCCAACGCCGCAAACAACCTTCACTCAAGCCTCGTCCATCATGAATTAGTAATCGAGCTATTTAACTCCTCCCGTGACCGATGTGTGTGCCCGGTGGCTTCCCTCACCCCTCTGCAGTCACCTCTGCCTTCAATGCTCTGGAGACCTCGGATTTAAAACACGTCTATTGTTGATTTCTTTCCCAATGGCAAACTAGTCCTTCAATCTTACATTTACCTCGTTGACAAACACATAACGGAGTTATCAGTGCTTTGCACAAGGAAGTGCTTCTCTGAAATACATTTTAGTGGCCCCCGTGGCACTTGTCTTTACCACTTTTATTGCACCTCCTTGTTTCCCCGAGGCACTTTGACCCTTCTTGCACATTCAGCTGCTGTGATCTCAAAGTCCTTCTGACACACCTATATCAAGCAGCTGGTGACACAACCCTTGCCATCACCTCTCAACTTGTAAATTATGGTGACGTGCCCTTTTACATAAAGGCGTGTTTAGAATCAAATTGATGTCGGTGAGAGTTTTCTGCCACTTTTACCTGCTGTGCTTAGTGGGTAGATAATTTTTTGCTGGAGGGGGTTTTTCTGGAGATTAGATAGTTGGCACTTCAGCACACCACAGAAAACAAGCATTTGCAATGCAATAGGTCTCGCATTTACGCGAGTATAAGCTATTGGCATTGTAAATGACAATGCTTTTTATTTATGTTTTAAAAAACTAAAATAAAAGGCATTGTCATTTAATATGCCAATAGCTTAAACTCGGGTAAATGCGAGACCTATTGCATTGCAAATGCTTGTTCAACTTTGGGGTGAAGAGTCTGTAGGACATGGATTGTTGTGAGGCGTCGATGTTTCGACCCAGGAACGTGCGTTCCTAAGCCAACGTCACAGGGGGCCTTCTTCAGGACAGAGAGATGGATACATACAGCCAATTATGGTGGTCTTGATTTCCACGTGATCGGCTTGAAAACAAGAGGAAAATCCACCGTCGGGTTGGATTCTTCGCTAGGGCGGCGCTGGTGTCAATGAGGAGTCTTTGCAATGTGCAACGTGTAGGTGATTAGAAGCTGGATTCCATTAACCAGAATGTGATCTTCATGTCGAGGTAGGCAGGAGTGTGCTACCACCGAATATCTTCACATGATATGTAGGGTATCTTATGAAGAAATGCCGTCTGACTTTTTCATCTCGAGGATCAGGTATGCAGATACAGTTTATTTGGAATCTTTATTCGAAAGGCAGCTGGCTCATTCAGCTGGGGGATCCGATTTGTCAATGTTATTCTGAAACCACGTAAGTCGGTGAATGACTCCAATACCCCTTGCGCGCGCCGTTGGGTGGCTCTATTCGGCTCCGCGTGACGGCGTCGGTAGCGTTGGTTTAGATGTCACAATGCCTATATAGGTGCCACCCAGGCATGCAGACGTCAGTTCTTTTCTTTCTGCGACAGTTTAAGCGCCGAACCGTGAAGTTCTACCCCTCTGTTGCTTTTTGGCATGTTTTTTCTCCACTTTTGTCAAATTCTGAAGATTTTTCTAACTTCAATTGCTAGGGATTCCTCGAGGAAGACAGGTTTCAAGCCGTGCGGTGCCTGCCACCCCATGATGTCAGTTACCCGACCCCCCACCTCGTCTGTCTTGAGCACGACCACGACTCGAAGTCTTGCTCGGACTCCCGGGCCATGGCTCCGAAGGCCTTGAGGGAGTTGACGAAGCTCCTTGTGGCCCAGCAGTCGACACTGTCGAGCGAGACTCCGCGGAGGTCCCGGTCCAGATCGAGGAAGAGGAGGTCGCGGGGCCGCTCCCGGAACCCTAAGTCCTCTTAATCCCACTCGAGGTCCTCGGGACACTCGGGGAAGAGGTATAAGAAGGTGTCGTCCAAGCGGACTTCATCTTCACCTCGGCTGTTGTCCGTCGATGAGAGGTAAGGAGCACCAACGCTCTAGACACGGTTCGGTGGAGCCGGAGCCTGGGTCGACTTCGTGCCTCCCTTCTTTATCTGGGAGCCGGAGCAACCCCCGATCGGATAAAAGAATTTTACGAGGCCATGTGCCGCGTATTTGAGCGGGCCAACCCCGCTGGTGAGCCCGCGGAGTCGGAAGAGGTCCCATCGGGTTCGACGCCATCGGCTCCAGCCACAGCTCCGGTGGGGCCTCATGGATCCGATCCAGGATCAGTGTCGACGCCGGTCGTGCCAACGTGGCCTCCTCCGGGGTCAGACCCGAAGTTGGTGCCCGCGGCACCGCCGGTGCCAGCCCCAGCCTCACCCCCAGCCTCACCCCCGACGAGACAGAACGTCGCTCAACACAGAATCCGACGATTGAACACAGGGGTTCTATATTGTCGCCTGAGCACTTTGAGGATGTGCTAGGCTCAGGAGAAGAATGGGAAGTGTCTATGGACCCTCTGAAATACCAGGATGAGACTGCGGAGCAGTTGGACTGGTATGGGGAACTTGCGGAAGCCAGTGGACTGGACACTTCTCCAGATACTGGCATGCTCCCTCGGTAAACAGTGGCTACGGAGGAGGGGGCATCCTATGCCTTGGTGGTAAAAAGGTCAGCTGAGGTCCTTGGACTAGAGCTACCCTCCGTGCAGGTCTGGACTAATCTCCTGACCGAAGTGCTTCGATCTGGGGCTTCCACTTTCAAACCCCTTTTGCCCTTTAATGAGGCACTTACAGGCGTCCTTCTAGGCACATAGTCCAAGCCTAGCACAGGGACTCCTGTTAACAGGACGGTTGCACACCACCATCGCCCAGCACTGGGTGATCCAAAGTTCCTCAGCCAACACCCCACCCCAGAGAGTTTGGTGGTGCAGGCCTCTACTTCCCAGGGCGCGTCCCCTTCCGCCCCTCTGGACAGGGAATCCAAGAGGTTGGATGCATTTGAGAAGAATACGTTTTCTTCCTCCAGCCTGGTATTGCAGTCGGTGAATACTGCATGCTTATTGGGCCATTTATCTCACTCCCTTTGGGAGACTGTTGCACAAGTGCTGCCACAAGTTTCGTAGGAGGCCCAGGCTGTGCTCTCCCAAGCAGTCAAGGATGGGAGAGATGCGGGGGGCGTGGTTTGCCGAGCAGCGGAATGGCCGCTCTTTGAGTGCGCTCCGCCGGCTGGGTTGTAAATCCTACCGTAATCCTTGTCTGCGGTGGCGTGGCGAGCCCCTGAGCGATGTCCCCAACTGACTGCCCACAGCGGACTGCTCGGAGGTGAGATTCGTGCTCTGCGCGAGCTCTGAGGTGTGCGTAGCGGAGGTGCTGCCTGCCGCCTGTGCGATCCCGGCCCGCTGTGTGTACGGAGAGCGGACGCCCTACGAATCGAGCCCGAGGCTGCGGCGAAGATACAGGCCGAGACCCGGAAATGCGGAAGCCCTGAGACGACTAGCCTCGCAGCCGAGTTTGGGTACGTGAGCGGCGCAGGATGTGAGGGAGACTGAAATTGGTGGTGTCTGCCCCAATCGGCGCAAGTGGTTGACTTTTTGTCGAGGAGAGGAGTGTGCCCGGCGTGAATACAGCGGCCTGCCGCCGCCATCTTTGACGATTTGCGGCCAGAGGGGAGGTGGAGGAGGGCACACGCCGAGAGGAAAATCCGGCGCCATCGGCGATCCCTCATTGCTGCCGTACCCTGCGGAGTGCTTTGTGGCGCCGGCGGTGGAAGTCGCGACCACAACATTGTGACTGATCCCCATATTGCTGGGAGTGGGCCATCATTGCGGTGGACCTCCCGTGTTTGCTGCGGCAGGAGTGAGGCGTAGGAGGATGTGCCCTTGATCAGACACTGTACGCCCTAGGCGGGTCTCCTGGCCACGGTGTATTGAGGGGCGCCTTGCAGAGCAGAGGCGTTGGGGTCCAAGAGTGGCGGCTACGCGATCGATCTAGCACCTGATCCCCCAGCTACTGGGAGCTGGACATTCCTGGAGTGAACACGGAGACACGAGGTCCCTTGGCTGATTGAATGGCTCCCCGGGGCCGGACTGCAAACTGACGCTCGCTGTGGGTTTCCCTGTGGTGATGCTCCTGGAGTCTGCCGAGGCTTTGGAAGAACTCCCCACTTGATCCCTGCGCTGTGAGGGTTTGTGCTGGCCTGCCTCCACTGTCTCACCCGGTAAGAACTGGTGACGAAGAATCCTCAAAGGATGTGAATGTGCGCAGGTGGGCCGCAGCATTGGGGAATTGAGGAAAATCTGCGCTGAGACAAGCTGCATTGTGCGCCTTGAGTCGGGCTTGCCGTGGGGTGGAGGTCGGCGGCTGAGAGGCCCGGAGAGTCGACTGGGGCTGAGAGATTTCATCTGACCAGGTTGCACGCCACCCGATCGCCTCGACATGGGCAAACAGGATGCCAAACAACCGAAACTCACATTTGATAGACGTTCCACGCGCCAAACTGAGACGCCTCTGGATACACAAATGGAGGAGCAACAGGAGTTGCATTCTGAGGACCAGGGAGATGACTTGCGCACCCTCATGCTGGAGATGCGTTCCAGCCTGAGGAATATTGACTCCAAATTGGATACCCTGACTACGCAGCTGGACTCGGTCAAGGCCCAAGTCATTGTCCATGAAACCCGATTAGACGTCCTGGAAAACCGACAAACCGAATTCCACGAATTTCAGGTGACAACCAAAGAAAAATTGTTGCACATGGATAAACTTCTAGGGATCATCCGCGCCAAGAATGATGATTTGGAGGCGCGGTCAAGGAGAAACAACTTACGTATTACTGGTATTCCGGAGACCACCGCCATTACCAAGATGGAAACCTTTGTGACGGACGTCCTGCATGCGCTATTTGACCCACATTTGTCCCCTGTATTCGTGGTGGAAAGAGCACATAGATCCTTTGGTCAGAAGCCTCCAGTGGGGGCGCCGCCAAGACCGATATTGGCCAAATTGCTGAACTATCAGGACCGGGACAATATATTGAGAATGGCGAGGGAGAAAGGCCAATTGTCCTATCAGGGTAACAACATATCGCTCTACCCGGATTTTACCCCAACTGTACAGGCGGCGAGACGCGAGTTTCTACAGGCCAAGAGACTACTTTTACAGGCGCAGATTCCCCACTCCTTGCTATACCCTGCCAAGTTGAAGGTTTCGTATGATGGTACCGCACATTACTTCACTGACGCAAAATCTGCCCTGAAATTCGCCAAGCACGTGGGGGGAAGAAAAGCAGGGACCCTCGTGGGGCAGCGGCATCCACATCTAGCCAACTCAGTGATAATGACTGACTCCTGACATCGCTCTCTTCCGCTCTGAGTGCCTCTTCAACGCATTACTGAGCTATGTGGTACTTCATATATACATGACTGTGGGCTTTTATGCTTTATTTCCTTTAGTTAGCTGATTTGCCTGGGGATGTCGGGGAGGGCTTGTAGCGTACGCTGCAGTATTCCCAGCCACCCTGTTAACACAGGGGTGATTGCTGTTGCCACTACGCCCCCATGGGAAGTTTCCCTTTTATTTTCAGGAGATTGTTCTGTTCTAGCTCTTCAGGGAGGGTTATGCTGCAACCTGATTGGGGGGTTGGAGTGGGTGGTGGGTGGGTGGCGGGGATTGTTTGTTTGTTTGAAGCCAGTATGGATACTATACATTGGTCACTGTACACGCCTTGCGATTTGCTTACTAGACACACTGAGTCCCTCATCCGCGCTGAAGAGTTCCATATAGATAAACCCACGCACAACCATTAAATTTGCTAACGTGGAACATTAGAGGGTTAAATGATGGTCGTAAGTCCAGACTTGTGCATGCTTATTTATCTAGACATAACATTGACGTCTGCTTATTACAGGAGACGCATTTACACGCTGCACCATCTCAGAGACTGCGCCATCGAAGATGGGGTCATATGTACTCCTCCATATATTCCAATTATGCTAGAGGCGTAGCTGTGCTGGTTAAGCAGGGGATAGACTGGCGCGAGCGAGAAGTGCACAGAGACCCTGAGGGGAGGTTTGTCATTATCTGTGGATTGTTGGGAGGGGTTTCCCTGGTGATCGCAGCAGTTTATGGTCCGAATATTGATTCCCCCGAATTCTTTCATGATATATGGTCCAGAATCAAGGCGACAGGATATGACACCGTGTTGTGGGGTGGAGATTTCAATGCCATATTGGATGATGCCATGGACAGGAGGGGGGTGGCTCGCTCTTTACACCCGGCTGCCAGTGCCACTTTGCAATCCATAGCTACAGATGGAGATTTAGTAGATATTTGGCGTACTAGGCATCCCTTGGTGAGGGAAGGTACATGTATATCAGACCATCACAGTGCGTGGTCCCGCCTGGACTTTTGGTTGGTCTCTAGGGACGTTGCGGCTTGGACCACTGACATCTCGCACTTACCGCGCACACTGTCGGACCACGCCCCATGCTTGTTGCGAATACTGCTCCCGGGGTCACTCCCCCGTGCATTCACCTGGCGTCTCCCACCACATGCCCTGCTGGATGAGGCCTTTAAGGAAGAGATAAGGGGGACATTACTGACTACTTTACTAACAATCTAGGATCTGTGGATACAGAGGCATCACTTTGGGAGGCCTTTAAGGTGGTGATCAGAGGTCAATGCATTGCGCGGCAGGCAGGGGTGCTGAAGGCCATTCGAGGTACGCTTACCTCCCTGGAGACCCAGATTAAGGTACTAGAAGACACTTTCTACTCCACAAATGACCCCCTCACTGCACAAAAATTGAAATCTTTACTGTTAGATTATGCAGAGGAGGCGCAGCGCGAAACGAAATTTTTGGGTAAATATGCTGAGGCCCGTCGATACGGGGAGGGGGACAGGCCGGGGCGCACATTAGCAGGCATGATTAGACCATCTAGATCGGCGACATTTCTTCATGAGATACGTGATCCGCAGGGCAACATGGTTAGAGGCCACGTGGGGGTGTCTGATGAGTTCTCCGCGTTTTATTCCCAGCTGTACACAACTACTCGGGGGCATGTGAAGAGGAGCAACAATCGTTCCTTGATTCACTGGCACTGGTCTGGTTTAACAACACCCATCGAGAATATATGGACCTCCCATTTACAGTAGAAGATGTGGCGCGGGTTATTAAAGGCCTACCCCTAGGCAAAGCTCCTGGTCCCGATGGCCTAACTACATCATTCTATAAAACCTATGCCGAGGACTTGGCACCTAGGTTGTTAGCGGTGTATGAGGAAGCGCTGGAGTTGGGCGTGCTGCCCCAGTCCATGAGGGAGGCGACGATTCTCACGCTTTTAAAGCCTGGAAAACCGGAGGAGGAGCTGGACTCCTACCGTCCACTTTCTATGATTAATGTGGATGTCAAAATCCTAGCGAAGTTGATAGCTAACAGATTGCAGCCTCTCCTACCCATAATAGCGCTGCCAGATCAATCGGGGTTTATTCCGGGGAGATCAACGTCCCACAACCTCCGAACGATTTTTTCGGTATTACACTACTTACACCCAGATGAAAAAGCCGCAGTGGTGTTTTTAGACGCCACTAAGGCGTTTGATACGCTCGAATGGCCCTATCTTTTTTCCATTCTGGGGCGCATGGGCTTTAGTCCGCTTTTATGAACCGAATTAGGCTGCTGTACACTTTGCCCACGGCACGTGTCCAGGTGAATAGGGTTCTCTCTGATCCCTTCCGGATCTCTCGCGGCACTAGACAGGGGTGTCCCTTATCCCCGCTGCTTTTTGCAATCGCAATGGAACCCCTGGCCGCCCGAATCAGGCAACACCATACTGCACGAGGTATTGGACTCAGCTCTCGTAGCTTGCTCATCTCCTTATATGCGGATGATGTCACGCTTTACGTTGTGAACCCCGCAGAGAATCTGGATCCGATGCTGAGGGAGTTCATACGATTTGGCGGACTTTCGGGTGTATTTATAAATTGGGCTAAATCGGTGATATTCCCGTTGACGGATGGTACCCCCCGGTAACGTCGGAATTCCCCTTGCGATGGGAAGCTGCTGAGGTTAAATATTTAGGGGTCTGGATAAGTCGAGATACACAGGAGGTGTGGCGCCTCAATTACGGCCGAACTGTTATGTGGCTGGAGGAAAAGGTAAAAGTGTGGGCTCGGTTGCAACTGTCGTTAGCCGGCAGGATAGCCCTAGCCAAAATGGTTATTTTGCCAAAACTTTGTATTTGTTTGTTAACATACCGATTCCACTCACCAAACAATTTTTTAACACCCTCCAAGCAAACCTGACCACGCTGGCGTGGGCCGGGAAGCAGGTTAGAGCCTCTTGGGATCTGCTAACTCACCCGTTGCGACAGGGCGGTTTGGGAGCCCCTGACATGCGGCTATATGCACTATGTGCTCAAGCACAATTTTTGCATTATTGGGTCCACCCGACCCAATTCCAGCCACATGTGGCGGTTGAGACAGATGTCATGGCCCCCATCCCGCTAAAAGTGGCGCTGTATCAAAAGGCACGCCGCCCTCGAGGAGACATAGACTCTGCTGGGACCCTGTGCTGGTCATGGGATGAACTGCGTAGAAGAGCGGGGATCCCGGTGTTGTATGCCCCTTCCATTCCACTGGCTCAGAACCCGATGATGCCTGGTATACGGGACAGTCTGAGCAGGTCTTTAGCCCAGAAAATGACTCTCCAGACGTTTGAGGATTTATATCCAGGAGATGAATTTCGGCCTCCTCCTGTAGCTCCCGAGGGTCAGGTGGTACCGTTCTCTGAGCTGTTTTTATATCATAGAATACGCACGGCGTGCCGTGCCCTCTGGGAAGACTTCCCGAGAGCGCCGCCGACCCTGCCTGCATTGGATAACCTGCTGAAGTTCCCATCTCCCCGTAAACTCATTACGCGCCTTTACACCCGCATGCAAGATACCGCCCCGGTAGTGAAGCCCACGTCGTTTAGGCACTGGAACGACGAGCTGGAGACGCCCCTGACTGAGGCACAGTGGGATTATTGCTGTGGTCAACTTTCGGACCTCTCCCCGAATTATAAGTTGAGATTGATCCACTTTAAGTATTTGCATAGATATTACAGAACACCAGTGAGCCTCCACCGAATGGGCATCCGGGATGACGATAACTGCTGGAGATGTGGCTATGCCGCAGCTACATTCCTCCACATTGCATGGCACTGTCCCAGGATAGCCGTCTTCTGGGGGCAGATTTTTGAGTCAGTGAACAACATCTTGGGGCTGTCACTGGCCCCGTCCCCCACGCTTGGACTACTAGGGTACGTAAAAGATACGCCGCCCAAGTTGCGTAAATTGCCTGCTCTCCTCCTTCTGTTTGCTAAGAGACAGGTTGCAGTCCTCTGGGGCAGACGCCGAGTGCCTTCTATTAAAGATTGGGTTAGGGACCTCATATATGGGCACGCACAGTTGAGTACATTTTGGGAATTGATGCCACCCTCCTCTAGACCTCGGAATATATGGGAGCCATTCTTAACATGGAACGCTGGATCACAAACAACGATTGGAGTGGGGGACACAGGAGATTCGCAGACTACACCCTAAACATGGTACCCTTACACCCCATGCCCAATTCGAATGTCAGGATGCATGTATTGATGTGTAAGACTAGTGGCCCAATGCATAAAAGATGTAAAAGCCCCTCCGAGGCCGTTATGTGTAAAATGCTTACTCCTGGGATAGTGTTTGCTTAACTATGTGCACTATGTTCTGCTTGCTTATTATCATGGTTGTAATTAATGGAGGATGGATACGGTGTAAGCTGTTATTAGCTTTGTGTACTGATGTAATTATGGCTATATTGCTTATTTTCTTGATTAGTATTGAACTGGCCTGTTGGAATGTATTGGAACTGTTTGGTTAAAAATGTCAATAAAAAAAAAATTTAAAAAAAAGGATGGGAGAGATGCAGCAAAATTCACCATTCGGTGTGGCCTACATACGACAGATTCTCTGGGCAGATCGATTTCAACATCAGTGGCCTTAAAGCGCCACGCCTGGCTTAGGACAACTGGCTTCTTGGGCAATGTCCAGGCCAATCTGATGGACATGCCCTTTGATGGAGCCAGTCTATTTTGGGAAAAGGCAGATTCGGCCCTGGTCGGGTTCAAGGACTCTCGAGCTACTGCCAGATTCTTGGGCCTCTCCTCTACTCCTCGTGGCCAGTCTTCCTTTCGTAGCAATGGAAGGGGTTTCCAGCCCGTCAGCCCTATCCCAGCCACCGTCCTGCACAGACTGCCCAAGCCGTGCGGTGATGTGGATGCGGTGCATTCCGATCCAGGAATGGAGGCCAGAAGTAGTCTGCCTCCCGGCAGCCGCAGCCTCCAAGAACTCCTAGTCTGAGTCTGCAAGACCACACTACCCCAGTTGGCAGGAGAATTCATCACCATCTCCTCCACTGGAGATCCATAACATTGGACAAGTGTGTCTTGCAGATCATTCAGGAGGGCTATTCTCTGCCTTTCCTTTCTTTTCCTCCCCCCATTCCGCCAAATCAGGAACAGCTGACGGAGGATCTTCAAAAATTGCTCCATGAGGAAGTTACAGGTCTCTTGGCCAAAGGAGCTATAGAAAGGGTCCCGGTTTCAGAAGTAGGCAGTGGTTGTTATTCCTGCTGCTTTCTGGTTCCAAAGAAGAACAAAGGGTTGCGGCCCATTTTGGATCTTTGGACCGTCAATCTCTTCCTCAAGGAGGAGAAATTCAAGATGCTCACTCTAGCTCAGGTCTTGTCTGCCCTAGACCAAGAAGACTGTATGGTAGCATTGGACCCACAGGATGCGGATTTTTACATCCCCATCCTGCCAAGCCACAGGCGTTACTTAAGGTTTAAGGTAGGGTGCAAGCACTTTCAGTTTATGGTGCTCCCACTTCGGACTTACCAGTGCCCCTTGGGTGTTCACCAAGGTGATAGCGGTGGTCGCAGCTCATCTGCGCAGGTTAGGGGTGTCAGTCTTCCCCTACCTCGACGACTGCTGTTAAAGGCGTCCTTGCCCCAGGCAGTCGTCTCCCACCTTCAGACAACGGCGGACCTCCTGCATTTGCTGGGGTACTCTATAAACGTGCCGAAGTCACACCTGACTCCTTCTCAGACGCTTCCTTTCATCGGAGCAGTTCTGGACACAGTGCAGTTTCGGGCTTATCCTCCCGAGCAGCGAGTCCAGGATATTCAGGTTATGTTTCAGCCTCTATCCTGGATTTCGGTGAGACTGACTCTGAGGCTGTTGGGCCTCATGATCTCCTGCATCCTGTTGGTAAAGCATGCCAAGTGGCGTATGCGGACTCTGCAGTGGGACCTGAAGTTCCAATGGGCACAGCATCGAGGGAATCTCACCGACATGGTGTAGATCTCGGAAGGAACTGAGAGAGATCTGCAGTGATGGTTTACGAACCGCGATTGGATCAGCAGACCCCTCTCCCTTCCCCAACCAGAATTCACAATGGTGACAGATGCATCACTTCTGGGATGGGGCAGCCATCTGGAAGAGGTGGAGATCAGGGGACACTGGTCTCTGGCGGAGTCAGAGCTCCACATAAATCTGTTGGAGCTCCGAGCGATTAGATTGGCATTGAAAGCATTTCTTCCCTCTGTCAAGGAGAAGCTAGTGCACGTGTTAACGGACAACACCACCGCCATATGGTACTGCAACATGCGGGGTGGGGTCGTGGACCCTTTTCTGAGCAGCCCTGCGTCTCTGGACATGGCTGGAGCAGCATGGCATAACCCTGATGGTTCAAGACCCGGCAGGTTCTTTGAACGCCAGGGCGGACGAACTCCGCCGTCGATGCCTAGCGGATCACCAATGGCATCTCCAGTGGGAGGTGGTGCAAGGTCTCTTTCAACAGTGCGGAATACCTAGGTTAGATTTGTTGTCCCCCAAAGAGAACACGCAGTGTCAGCAGTACTGCATGCTGGAGTTTCCAAGGCGGCTATCACTCAGCGACGCCTTTCATTGTGAGTGGAGCTCAGGCCTGCTGTACGCCTTTCCACCCTTACCACTCCTGCCCAGGGTTCTGAAGAAGATCAGGAGCGACCGGGCCCAAGTCATTCTTGTGGTTCGGGACTGGGCGAGGAGAGTCTGGTATCCAGAGCTTCTGAAGATGAGCATTGATGATCTTCTTTCACAGCAGCAGAGGAGGGTCCTCCACCCGAGCCTGTCAACTCTGCGACTCCATGCTTGGAGATTGAGTGGCGGCAGTTGATGGCTTTTGACCTTCCTCCCAAAGTTTGTAATGTTATTCTGGCAGCCAGGCGGCCCTCCACTAAGACGGTATATGCCTGCCGTTGGCAGAAATTTGTATTATACTGTACAGAAAGGCCTATTGACCCTCTTTCTGCTTCTCTTCTGTCCATCTATTCATTCTAACTCTTGCCCAACAGGGCTCTGCTTTGGGAACTCTCAAGGGTTATCTCTCTGCTCTGTCTGCTTTTTTGCGGCTGCCAGACCAACCCTCGCTCTTCAAGACTCCTATTGTACATAGATTTCTAAAAGGGCTGGCTCACTTGTTTCCACCCACACCCTTTGTTATGCCACAGTGGGACCATAATTTGGTCCTCACCTACCTGATCTTTCCTCCATTTGAGCCTCTACACAATTGTCCCCTCCAGCTGTTGACCATCAAAACAGCCTTCTTATTGGCGATTACATCGGCCCGGAGGGTGAGTGAATTGTAGGCGGTATCTTGCTCACCTCCGTATCTAATGTCCTTTCCGGACAAAGTGGTGCTTTGTTCCCGGGCTTATTTTTTGCCAAAAGTTGGGACCCCATTTCACCTGGGTCAATCCATCACATTGCCCACCTTCTTTGCTCCCCTGCATCCCTCTAAGGAAGAGGAGCGTCTCCACCTGCTGGACCCAGAAAGAGCATTGTCGTTCTACCTTGACCGCACAAAAGAGTTCCGTGTGGACGACCAACTCTTTGTGGGGTACGTGGGAGCAAAGAAGGGGAGGGCAGTGCAGAAAAGAACCATTTCTCGCTGGGTCGTTCTCTGCATTATGGTCTCCTATGCCCTGGCAAAGAAGCAGCCCCCTGCGGGATTAAGGGCCCATTCCACCAGGCGAAAGGTTGCGACTACGGCCTTGGCTCTGGGTGTCCCAGTCCAAGACATCGGTCAGGCGGCAACTTGGGCGTCATTGCACGTTTGCAAAACACTACTGTCTGGATGGTCAGGTCCACAGAGAAGGGCACTTTGCCCGCTCTGTCCTGCAGGACTTTCTAGTTTAAGGTATTGGTCAGCACCCACCGCCGGGATGGTGTGGCTTGGGTATCTAATTCAGAGTTAAGGAATCTGCAGATAAACAAGTTACTTGCCTTCGGTAACTCATTATCTGGTAGAGACTCCATCTAGCTGCAGATTCCTTACAGCCCCACCCATGCCTCCCAGCTTTGCGGACTAATATTGTAGCGCTAGGGTTACTCCCCCTTTCAGGTCCCTAGTTTTGCACACAACTGCATCAGTTACTTAGTGGCTCTGCGCTTCTGGCTTGGAAAAAAACAAAAAGTACTGATGTCCCCATGCTGGGTGGCGCCTATATAGGCACCGCTATGTCATAACCGACGCTACCGACAGTGTCACGCGTAGCCGAATGGAGCCACCCGACGGCGCGCGCAAGGGTATTGCTCAGCAAAAGTTTCCGGACCCAGCCTGTCGCCTGGGAAATTCAAAGGTAAGGAATCTGCAGCTAGATAGTCTCTACCAGATAATGCGTTACCAAAGGTAAGTAACTTGTTCATCAGACATACACATTTAGGGGTCAGGGCACTGACACTTGGGTCTGGTTACCAGGTCTCAGAGCACTCTAAGTTAAAAAACCAGCAGCTTCAGTCCAAAACTTTGGGGGTGACCAAACAAAAAGAGGCATTTCCTTACGTAATGTAATTCACAATACTGATGATGATGAGAAGGAGGCAGAGACAATCTGTCCCCTCCCTCCTTACACTGATTAAAGACGGTAGGGTATTTAAACTTGTGCCAGTTAGCTACATTCTTCACCTGAGACAGAGCAAGACTTTCACCTGTTCCACCAGTGAAAGAAACTCCCTCTTTTGCTGGATTATTGTGAAGAGCAGCAGTAGGGCTAGACTTGCAGTCATCCACTCTGGAAACCAACGGCAACTTATGGATGGAAATTCTTCAACTAGGTCCATCTTCATCTGAGCAATTATTACCATTAATGAGGCCCTTAAATACTCTCATGACCACTTGGTCCGAGCCATGCTCAGCCCTTCTGGTCAGCCCAACCCTGGCAACACTGACTTTTTGACAAGACATGCAAAGCCTGAAAGCCTTATGGGGCAAGTGTCGACAAATAGTCAATCCAAATGCTTTTCCTTCAAACACCCTGGATAAGGATTCGAAACAAATAAATGCTTTTGGCAAGAAAATATTTTCCTCAGCTAGCCTGACTGTGGTCTTTTAATGTGCTGTGCCTTCTTGGCAGGTACACCCATAACTTATGGGACATGGCCAGTAAGAGCTTGCCAATTGTTCCAGAAGACCTTAGGAACTCACTGGTCCAGATGATCCATGATGGACTGGATGCACCAAAATATATGTTTCGGGCAGGCCAGGACATCACTGACTACATGGGACATGCTATTGGCATTTGTGTGGAACTTTCGAAAGCCTGCTTGTCTGATATTAACTGGATTTTCAGGGTTAAGCATCCCTTTCATGGCTCTAGGCTCTTCGACATTCAAGCGAATCAAAAACCGTCTCTCCATATCTCAATCCTTGGAATTATTTTCCCCATCCACACAATTTCATAACCAGTATAGAAAGTTTAGGGGCTATGTCAAAGGCAGAGCTTACCGGAAGCATCAGACTTGCCAGCGAGTGCAACAGCAAACTCCAGATCCTCTAGGGCAAAGGGTGTGTTGACGTCTAAAGTCGTTCTCTCCGTCTGAGACCGCAATCCTCCTCTAACTCTTCCTCCCCTGCTGCAGAGGACCCCATGCCTTTTTAATTTTCCGTCAGGCCCACAATTGGCCGTTGGAGTGCATAATGTGCTATTTCCTTCCGTTCTGGACATCTGCTATGTGCGACCAGGGTGTTTTAATAATTATTCAATGGGGCTATGCCCTACCTTTTATTTTTGTTTCCTCCTATTATTCCCGAACACCAGAGCAATTTGTTTTCAGTGGACCATGTCACTATCTTGATGCAAGAAGTTTGTGCTGGACTCAGTGAGGGATGCTATGTGCTCTATTTCCCCATGCAATAAGACAGTGGCCTCATGCCTATACTAGAACTTCAGCCATTGAATGCCGTTCTGAAGGACAAATTCAAAATGCTTACTCTGACTTAGACCACTGCTCTGTATTCAGGGTACTAGATGGTGTCCCTGGATTCACAGGATGCGTAAGTCCGTCCTGCAGTTCCACAGATGCTACCTGCATTTCAAAGAGGGGTCGTAACACTTTGAGTTTGCTATGCTGTCCTATGGCCTTACCTTGGTCCCTTGGGTGTTCACAAAAGTGACAGCGATGGTCACTGTCCACCTTTGGATGTCAGGAAAACATGTATTTCTTAACTCGACAACTGGCTGCACATGGCAGGCTTGTCACAGTCGGTCATGGACCACCTCTACAAATGGCAGCCTCATCTAAACGCTGCGCAGGGAATCTGTTCATAGGGGCTAACCTTGACACCATAGAATGAAGACCTTTTGACCACACAAGTCTGCAGTATTTAGGATATAAGTGCAGCATTTTGAGCTTTGTTGCTGGTCTCAGTGAGGATGGTTCCTTGGGTTCCTGGCCTTGCACATCCTTCTTGTCCTGTACTCCAGAAGGCACATGTGGACCCTGCAATGGAATCTAACGTTCAATTGTCCAAGCACCACAGCTCTTTCAAAAGATGACTCAGGACCTCATGTGGTGGCAGACGACTACCAGTCACTCTTTCCGACCCAAGTTTTAAAAGTTGTAAGGGATATATTGTTACTGGGTTGGGGAGGCCATCTAGGGGAAGTGGAAATCACTGGCTTCTTGTCTCTGGTGGAAAGCCAGCTCTACATAATGTGGCGCATCATCTAGACCCTCTGCAGGCCAAACTCTGTGATGTAATGTTGTTTTCTTTTGTCACTGGCCAGCATGGCCTTGTAGTGGGCACAGTTAGAAATTACTTTTCGGTCCTTTCGTCCTTTTTATCTGTTCCTGATCAACCCTCTGTCTTTAACTGATTGTGATGCATTTTCTGAAGGGTCTAATGCCTAAGTTCCCCCCAAAACAATTTGTTATGCCTCAGTTGGGCCTGAATCTTTGCCTGATGTTCCTTATATCCTGAGCATTCAAGCCTATACACATTTGCTCACTACAGCTTCTGACGTTTGAATGAAAAATGATTTGTATACCACGTGGCTACTCCAAGGAGTGTCCCGGCGCTCAGCTCGTGGGTGACTTTGCAGGTTATAGAGGACCCTTTATTTTTGCGTAAAAAGTCAAGTTTTCAGCCTTTTTTGAACAGAGAGATGGAGTCCACTGTGCGTACCTCAGTGGGGAGCTTGTTTCATGCAGACTGCCCCAAATAGGAGAAGGTCCTTCCCCCAACTCTGATGCGTCGAATCTTGGGGAACCTGGCCTGGAGGCTGTTGACTGATCGCATGTTTCTGGTGAGGACATTGAGGCTAATTCTTGCCCTAAGGTGGCCTGTGCCTGTTTGATGAAGTGCTTTGTGGTCTAGGACCAGCTCTTTAAACAGGATCCTCTTCCATATTGGAAGCCAGTGGAGGACATGTAGGTTAGAGGATGTGTGTGTTCTTGGAGGTAGGCTAAGAAGAATGCAGGTTGCCGTATTCTGGACCACCTGAAGTCAATTGGTCAGGGTGTCCCAGATACAGGGCATTTCCATAGTACAACCTCGAAGTTATGAGTGCTTGGATGACCAACTTCCTCACAGAGAATGAGAGGGAGTGCAAGAACGTTTTTAGAATGCGCAGCAGACCAAAGCACGCGCCCACCACCAAATTGATTTGTGGATGGAAGGTTAGGCGGTTGTCAAATTTGACACCTAGATTCTTGACTGTTCCCTCCTGAGGGCTTGGGGGAAAGGGGGCCGATGGGGTGTGTGTATCTGAAAGAGACACGTTAGTGATAGATTCCTTACCTTAGAATATCCCCAGGCGTCAGGCTGGATCCGGAAAGTTTTGCGTAGCAGTACCCTTGCGCGTCGGTAGGCGGCGTCGTGCGGCTCCGCGTCTGTCGTCGGCGTCGTGATCGCCGGGATGACGTCGCGGGCAGTACTTAGACGCCGCCCCTGCGCGCTGACGTCAGTTCTTCTTTTCCGCGCCAGCAAGCGCAGATCCGGGAAGAGCAGTGCCCTGGTCAATTTTTGACCATACTTTTTGGTGATTTTTTCACTGTTTTTTCCATCTTTAAGGTGTCGTAGGGATGCCCGGCTTCAAGCGATGCGGCGCCTGTGCGCGGATGATGTCCGTCACCGACCCGCATTGGGAGTGTCTCTTCTGCCTCGGCCGAGGCCACGACACCGAGTCTTGTCCCGAATGCCAGGCCCTCAACCCGAAAGCTTTGCGAGAGCGGTCTCGAAAGCTCCTCGAGGCCCGGCATTCGGCTCCACGGAGGCCCCGGTCGCGTGAGAGGTCCAGGGGTCGCTCGCGGAGTGCACACCGGTCGTCGGCGTCGAAGTCTTCTTCGTCCGGTAAGTCTAAGCACAAGAAGTCCAAGAAGCATCGTCGCTCTCGGACTTCGCCTCGCCGGTCTCGCGACTCGGCTGAGGCCCCTCCCGGCACCGTCCCCGCCCCCGCGGCCCCGGACTTGCCTGTGGAGTCGCCCCGTCATACCCGCCCTTCCCGGGTTCGGGGGCGGATCCGGCCAAGGTACAGGAGTTCCTGTCGGCCATGGCCCGCCTCTTCGGGCCTTCAGGCCCCTCCGTGCGCCTTCGGGCCCCGCGGGCCCTGATGGGGTTGCTCCGGCGTCGCCGGCGGCTCCGGCCCCGGCGTCGCCCGGGACTCCAGCCTCGATCCCGGCTCCGGCTTCGGCCCCGGCCTCGATCCCGGCTCCACAACCCCCATCGACGCCGGTCGACCTCACGACACCTCCGCCGGCGCCGATGTCTCCGGTGCCGTTCTCGACGCCGCCCTGGGCTCCGGGCGGCGTCGTCCCCCAGTTCCTTCCGGCTCCGGACATGGACCCGGAGCGACGTCGCTCGACGCCGGCTCCGGCGCCGATGGGCCCTTGGGTCCCAAATGTCCCTCCTCCTCCTTATTTTGAACCAGAGGAGGACCAGGAGGACTGGGAGGGGTCTGATGACCCTCTGACTCGCAACTGTCAGTATGATGAGGACTGGACAGAGAGTCTAGGGGAGGCCAGTGGTCTGGATACTTCTCCTGACACTGGCATGCTGTCTCCTCCCGTGGCTACGGAGGAGGGGGCCAATTTTGGTACGGTGTTGCGTAGGGCTGCTGGGGCCTTACGTCTCCAGCTCCCTACTTTGACGGTCAAGCCTAACATCTTGACAGAGGTGCTTCAGCCGGCAGCCTCCTCTGCGGAGACTGTGCTGCCGTTTAACGACGCCCTCACAGACGTTCTTTGGGCGCCTGGTCCAAGCCCAACACAGGGGCTCCTGTGGATCGGAACGTGTCACGACGCCATCGCCCCGCTCCGGGCGACCCCCTGTTTCTTTCTGTCCACCCCACTCCTGAGAGCTTGGTTGTCCAAGCCTCCGCTTCCCAAACCGCCTTCCCTACCGCTCCTCCGGATAGGGAATCCAAACGCCTGGATCAGTTTGGGAAGAAAGGTTTTTCTTCCTCCAGTGCTGGCTTGCGGTCCGTTAACACCGCTTGTCTTTTGGGCCGCTATACCCACTCTCTGTGGGATTCGGTGGCGGATGTTTTGCCCCAGTGCCCTGAGGAGGTCCAGGCACTGCTTTCCCGCGCCATTGCGGAAGGAAGGGATGCGGCCAAATACACTATCCGTTGTGGCCTTGACACCGCCGACTCGCTGGGCAGGTCGATTGCAACGACGGTGGCGCTCCGCCGCCACGCCTGGCTGAGAACCACTGGTTTTTCAGGGGATGTCCAGAATACTCTCATGGACATGCCCTTTGATGGAGTCGGTCTTTTTGGGTCCAAAGCAGACCATGCGTTGGAGCGCTTTAAGGACTCACGGGCTACTGCCAAGTCCCTGGGCCTTTCTGCTACACGCCCTCCGCTGCCTTCTGCTTTTCGCCCCTATCGTGGCCACGGTAGGGGCGCCCCTTCACGTCAGCAGCCCAGCCACCGGCCCGCGCAGCAGGCGTCTTCGCGTGGCCGAGGACGTGGATTCCGCCGTGGCGGATCGGGCAACCAGCGTGCGGGTCAGGCCACCACCTCCAACCCGTCCGCGGCCTCCAAGCCCTCCTAGTCCCTCCTTTCAGGTGCACGGCACGCCAGTAGGGGCAGGGTCCGCCATCACCTTCCCCACTGGCGCACCATCACCTCGGACAGGTGGGTCTTGGACATTGTCCGAAGGGGCTACTCCCTCCCCTTCGAGACCACCCCCAGCCATGCCACCTCAACTCCACCGCATGTCAGGGGATCACTTGGTGCTTCTACAGAAGGAAGTCACGGCCCTCTTGACCAAGAGGGCCATCGAGCATGTTCCGACCCCAGAAGTAGGGCGTGGTTGCTACTCCCACTACTTTCTGGTGCCCAAAAAGGACAAGGAGGACATGCGTCCTATCTTGGACCTCCGGAACGTCAATCGCTTCCTCCGGAAGGAGAAGTTCAAGATGCTCACCCTAGCTCAGGTCTTGACTGCCCTCGACCCTGGAGACTGGTTGGTAGCGTTGGACTTGCAGGACGCATATTTCCACATCCCCGTCCTGCCGGCCCACCGGCGTTACCTTCGGTTCACGGTAGGCCACGAGCATTTTCAGTTCACCGTGCTCCCCTTTGGCCTTACAAGTGCCCCTCGGGTGTTCACGAAAGTGATGGCGGTGGTCGCGGCTCATCTGCGCCGGGCAGGGGTTTCAGTCTTCCCCTACCTCGACGACTGGCTGCTGAAGGCGGGCTCGTCCCAGGCAGTCGTCTCCCACCTCCAGACTACGGCCGAACTCCTGCACTCGCTGGGGTTCTCCATCAATGTGCCGAAGTCGCATCTGATTCCTTCTCCACAGCTCCTTTTCATCGGAGCAGTTCTGGACACGACGCAGTTTCGGGCCTATCCTCCCGAACGGCGAGTCCGGGATATTCAGGCTATGATTCCGATCTTTCGGCCTTTATCCTGGGTTTCGGTAAGGATGACCCTGAGGCTGCTGGGCCTCATGGCCTCCTGCATCCTGCTGGTCAATCATGCCAGATGGCATATGCGGGCTCTGCAGTGGGACCTGAAGTTCCAGTGGGCGCAGCACCAGGGCAACCTGTCCGATCACGTCCAGATCTCGGAGGGGACTGCAAAACAGTTGCAGTGGTGGCTCTCGAACCGGCAATGGGTCATGGGCAGATCCCTCTCCCTTCCCCAGCCAGAGCATACAGTTGTGACGGACGCGTCCCTTCTGGGATGGGGCGGTCACTTGGGAGAGGCGGAGATCAGGGGCCTCTGGTCTCCGGCGGAGTCCCGGCTCCATATCAACATTCTGGAGCTCCGGGCGATCCGGCTTGCACTCAAGGCATTCCTTCCCTCTGTCAAAGGGAAGGTAGTGCAGGTGTTCACAGACAACACCACCGCCATGTGGTACTGCAACAAACAGGGCGGGGTGGGGTCTTGGACCCTTTGTCAGGAGGCTCTGCGCCTCTGGACATGGCTGGAACATCAGGGCATGTTCCTGATGGTTCAACACCTGGCAGGTTCTCTGAACGCCAGGGCGGACGAACTCAGCCGCAGGTGCATGATGGATCACGAATGGCGTCTTCACTCGGAAGTGGCGCAAGGACTCTTTCTACAGTGGGGAGAGCCTTGGTTAGATCTATTCGCCACCGAAGAGAACGCGCAATGTCATCAGTTCTGCGCGTTGGAATTTCCAAGGCGGCACTCGCTCGGCGACGCTTTTCGTCGCGAGTGGAGTTGCGGTCTGTTGTACGCCTTTCCGCCTATACCACTTCTACCCAGAGTGTTGAAGAAGATTCGGCACGACCGGGCCCAAGTCATTCTTGTGGCTCCGGACTGGGCTCGAAGAGTTTGGTATCCCGAGCTACTCAATATGAGCATAGATCCCCCGATCCGTCTGCCTCTTCGGGAGGATCTTCTGTCGCAGCAGCAGGGGACGGTCCTCCACCCGCACCTGTCCAGTCTACACCTGCTTGCGTGGAGATTGAGCGGCGGCAGTTGATTCCTTTCGACTTGCCTCCCGAAGTTTGTGATGTGATTCTGGCAGCCAGGCGTCCCTCCACTAAGGTGGTATACGCCTGCAGGTGGAACAAATTTGTGGCATGGTGCACAGCAAAGGCTGTGGATCCCCTTTCTGCCCCTCTTTCTGAGGTCCTTCTGTTCCTTCTCTCTCTGGCCCAACAGGGTTCTGCCCTGGGTACCATCAAGGGTTATCTTTGTGCTATCTCGGCCTTCCTCAGGCTCCCTGATCAGCCCTCCCTTTTCAAGTCCCCTGTTGTTAACAGGTTCTTAAAAGGCATTACTCACCTCTTCCCTCCTGTTCCGTTTGTAATGCCTCAATGGGACTTGAACTTGGTTCTTACCTTTTTAATGTGCGCTCCCTTTGAGCCTCTGCATAACTGTCCTCTTCGTCTTCTGACTCTAAAGGCAGCCTTTCTGGTGGCCATCACCTCCGCTCGGCGGGTGAGTGAGCTCCAGGCTCTTTCTTGCAAACCTCCCTTTCTGTCTGTTCATCCAGACAAGGTTGTTCTTCGGACGCGTCCGTCCTTCTTGCCAAAGGTGGTTACTGCTTTCCACATTGGGCAGACCATCACTTTGCCCACCTTCTTTCCGCCTCCGCATCCTTCCAGAGAGGAAGAGAGGCTCCACCGTCTGGACCCAAAACGTGCGCTCTCCTTCTATATCGACCGCACAAAACACTTCCGGGTGGATGACCAGCTCTTTGTTGGCTACGTGGGCGCCAAAAAGGTCGGGCGGTGCACAAGAGGACCATCTCCCGCTGGGTTACCTTGTGCATCAAGACCTGCTATTCTTTGGCTAAGAAGGAGCCTCCTGTTGGGCTGCGTGCCCATTCCACCAGGGCAACGGCTGCTACCACGGCCTTGGGCCGCGGTGTTCCGCTGCCGGTTATCTGTCAGGCAGCTACGTGGGCCTCGCTGCACACGTTTACTAAGCATTACTGCCTTGACAGTCAGGTCCGGAGGGACGGCTTCTTTGGCCGTTCTGTCCTCCAGGACTTCCTTGTCTGATCTTTGTTCGCAGACCCACCACCGGGGTTGGTATTGCTGGGGTATCTATTCTAAGGTAAGGAATCTATCACTAACGTGTCTCTTTCAGATGCACAAGTTACTAACTTGTGTAACGATATATCTGTAAGAGACAGTAGTTAGTGATAGATTCCTTACCGCCCACCCATCCTCCCCGTTCTGCGAACTGATTTCTAGGGTTAAGGACATCCCTTTCAGGGCCCTAGTATTTTTCAGACACCTGTGTCAGCTTCTTGCATGGCTCTGCGTTCCTGGCGCGGAAAGTCGTGTACAGAACTGACGTCAGCGCGCAGGGGCGGCGTCTAAGTACTGCCCGCGACGTCATCCCGGCGATCACGACGCCGACGACGGACGCGGAGCCGCACGACGCCGCCTACCGACGCGCAAGGGTACTGCTACGCAAAACTTTCCGGATCCAGCCTGACGCCTGGGGATATTCTAAGGTAAGGAATCTATCACTAACTACTGTCTCTTACAGATATATCGTTACACAAGTTAGTAACTTGTGCTTCAGGCCAGAAGATCTGCCTTGTTTCTGGGGAGTTTTGACCGAAGATTAGAATTTTGGCTTTGTCTGTGTTACAGTTTAGTTGATTGGCGGTCATCCATTGAAATACAGCTGTTAGGCAGGAGGGAATCACCTGCAATCTCTTGCATTTCACAGGAGAACAGCAGTGGAGTGTCGACAGCATATGAGGTCACTTTTACCCAAGGCTTCCGCGAACTGGGCTATTGCCTTAAGATACATATCTGAAAGAGACACGTTAGTGATCGATTCCTTACCTTAGAATATCCCCAGGCGTCGGACTGGATCCGGAAAGTTTTGCTAGCAGTACCCCTGCGCGCCAGTAGGTGGCGTCGTGCGGCTCCGCGTCCGTCGCTGGCGTCGTAAGCGTTGAGATGACGTCACGGAGACTACTTAGGCGCCACCCATGCGCGCTGACGTCAGTTCTTTCTTTTTCCGCGCCAGTAAGCGCAGATCCAGTTAGAGCACGTACCTTAGTCACTTTTTGACTACCTTTTTTGAGACTTTTGTCTCCTGTTGGTTTCCTTGGTGCACGTAGGGATGCCTGGGTTTAAGTCTTGTGGGGCCTGCCGTCGCAATATGTCGGTGGCGGACCCCCACGATGTTTGCCTCTACTGCCTGGAGACCGACCACGACTCCCGGTCCTGTCGGGACTGTCGGGCCATGGCCCCGAAGGCCTTGAGGGAGCGGCACCGGAAGCTGCTGGAGGTCCGGCACTCGTCCCAGCGCCGTTCCCGGTCTAGGGGCCGTTCCAGAGAACGCTCGCGGGGCCACAGTCATCGCTCCTCGGGCTCGAAGTCTTCACCCTCGGATTCGGGTAAGAGACGACACAAAAAGAAGTCGAAGAAGCGTGTTCGCTCTCCGACGTCCCCCCGTCGGTCCCCGGATGCGGACGAGGGGGACAGGGGCTTTGCCCCTGCGGCTCCTCTGGAGCCCGGGAGTCCCGCGGCCTACCCACCTTACCCGGGTCAGTCGGCGACTCCCGCACAGGTGCAAGAGTTTCTTGCTACCATGGACCGCCTTTTTAGGCCTCGGGCTCCCGCCGTAGCGCCCTCGGGCCCCGCGGTCCCGTGTCAGGATCCTGTTGGACCGTCGGCGCCGCCGGCGGATCCAGCTTCGGCGCCACAGGATCCTGCGCCATCTGCTCCGGCCCCAGCGCCACCCTCTGCTCCGCCTCAGGCGCCGCAGTGGGTACCATTTGTCCCGCCCTTGCCCAGGTTCCCGGACCATTTTGCTCCTTCCTGGGATCCGCATTGGGACACGCCGCCGGTCCGGCCCCAGCCGGCGCCGTTCCCAACGCCGTTTGTCCCTTCCCCGGCTCCTGCCCTGCCGCCACGGTCGGTGCCACAGGCGGCGGAGGTGGAGGACGACTGGGAGGGGTCTGAGGACCCTCTTGCTCGTCAGTGTGACTCTGAGCAGGACTGGGCGGACGATTTGGGGGGACGCCGGCGACCTCGACGACTCGTCGGACCCGGGGTTTGCCTCTCCCCCGCCTACCATGGAGGAGGGCGCCTCCTACATGGTGGTGCTTCGTCGGGCAGCTGAGGTTCTCCACCTTGACCTCCCTACGGTAGCCCTCAAAACTAACCTCCTAACTGAGGTGCTCCAGACGGCGTCCACTGCGTCGGAGCCCCTGCTGCCATTTGATGACGCCCTCACTGACGTCTTGCTGGGCACTTGGTCGCGGCCCGCCACAGGGGCCCCTGTGGACAAGAACGTTGCCAGGCGTCATCGCCTGGCACCGGGTGACCCCGCCTTTTTGACCACTCATCCTACGCCCGAGAGTCTGGTCATCCAAGCTTCGACGTCGCAGAGTGCCTTTCCCACGGCTCCGCCAGATAAGGACTCTAAGAAGCTGGAACAGTTCAGCAAACATTTGTTCTCTTCGGCCAGCTTGGGGCTGCGGTCAGTGAATACCGCCTGTCTATTGGGCCGCTATTCCCACGCGGTGTGGGACACAGTTGCGCAGGTGTTACCTCAGTGTCCTGAGGAAACCCAAGCTGTATTGTCCCAAGCCATTGCAGAAGGTAAGGATGCGGCTAAGTTCGCCATTCGGTGTGGTTTAGACACCGCGGACTCCTTGGGTAGAGCGATTTCTACCACTGTGGCGCTTCGCTGCCACGCCTGGCTCAGATCTACCGGGTTCTCGCCAGACGTCCAAAGCTCACTCATGGACATGCCCTTTGATGGCACTCGCCTGTTTGGCGATAATGCCGACAGTGCGCTGGAGCGTTTCAAGGACTCGCGGGCCACAGCCAAGTCCTTAGGGCTTTCCACGAGAAGCCCAGTCACTCCTGGTTTTCGTTCCTTTCGTGGCCAAGGACGGGGCACCCAGGCGCGTTCCTTCACCAAGCCTGTGCAGCACCAGCCTCAGCGGGGCCGCGGACGCGGTTTCCGCAGGGGCGGGTCTGGGAGTCAGCGTGGGGGTCAGTCCACCTCCGCCCCCACCGCTTCTACTTCCAAACCTTCCTAATCTGAGCTTTGTGGGGCACCCCACGCCAGTGGGTGGCAGGGTCCGCCATCTCCCCCACTGGCACGCTATCACATCGGACAAGTGGGTGTTGCAGATCATCCGCAAGGGTTACGCCCTTCCTTTTCAGTCCACCCCTCCATCCATACCGCCTCTGTTCCACCGCGTGTCGGGGGACCACTTGGCTCTTCTCCTGCAGGAAGTCACGGCCCTCTTGGCCAAGGGGGCCATCGAGTGTGTTCCTGGACCGGAAGTAGGGAGCGGTTGTTATTCCCACTACTTTCGGGTCCCCAAGAAGGAAAAGGGAGGATTGCGCCCCATCTTGGACCTCAGGAACGTCAATCGCTTCCTCCGGAAGGAGAAGTTCAAGATGTTGACTCTAGCTCAGGTCTTGGCTGCCCTCGACCCTGGAGACTGGATGGTAGCGTTGGACTTGCAGGACGCATATTTTCACATTCCCGTCCTGCCGGCCCACCGGCGTTACCTGCGGTTCACGGTAGGCCAGGAGCATTTTCAGTTTGCAGTCTTCCCCTACCTCGACGACTGGTTGTTGAAGGCGGGCTCGCCCCAGGCAGTTGTCACCCACCTTCAGACTACGGCCGACCTACTGCATTTGCTGGGGTTCTCCATCAATGTGCCGAAGTCGCACCTGAGTCCCTCTCAGAAGCTCCCCTTCATCGGAGCGGTTCTGGATTCGACGCTGTTTCTGGTTTATCCTCCCGAGCAGCGGGTCCGGGATATTCAGGCTATGATTCCGATCTTTCAGCCGCTATCCTGGATCTGTCAGGATGACCCTTCGGCTCCTGGGCCTGATGGCTTCCTGCATCCTGCTGGTGCAACATGCCAGATGGCATATGTGGGCTCTGCAGTGGGACCTGAAGTTCCAGTGGGCACAGCATCAGGGCAACCTGTCCGATCATGTCCAAATATCGGAGGCCACTGCACGACATTTGCTGTGGTGGCTCACGAATCGCGATTGGGTCAATGGCAGATCCCTCTCCCTTCCCCAACCGGAGCACACAGTGGTGACGGATGCGTCCCTCCTGGGATGGGGTGGCCACTTGGGAGAGGCGGAGATCAGGGGCCTCTGGTCTCCGGCGGAGTCCCGGCTCCATATCAATCTTTTGGAGCTTCGGGCGATCCGGCTTGCACTGAAGGCATTCCTTCCCTCTGTCCGGGGAAGTGTGGTGCAGGTGTTCACGGACAACACCACCGCCATGTGGTATTGCAACAAACAGGGCGGGGTGGGGTCCTGGACCCTATGTCAGGAGGCTCTGCGCCTCTGGACATGGCTGGAACATCAAGACATTACCTTGGTGGTTCAACACCTGGCAGGTTCTTTGAACGCCAGGGCCGACGAACTCAGCCGCCGGTGCTTGATGGATCACGAATGGCGTCTGAACTTGGACGTGGCGCACGGTCTCTTTCTGCAGTGGGGAGAGCCTTGGTTAGATCTATTCGCCACCGAAGAGAACGCGCAATGTCATCAGTTCTGCGCGTTGGAATTTCCAAGGCGGCACTCGCTCGGCGACGCTTTTCGTCGCGAGTGGAGCTGCGGTCTGTTGTACGCCTTTCCGCCTATACCACTTATGCCCAGAGTGCTGAAGAAGATTCGGCGCGACCGGGCCCATGTCATCCTTGTGGCTCCGGATTGGGCACGAAGATACTGGTATCCCGAGCTACTCAACATGGCGATCGATCCCCCGATCCGACTGCCTCTTCGGGAGGATCTTCTGTCGCAGCAGCAGGGGACGGTCCTACACCCGAACCTGGCCAGCCTCCACCTCCATGCGTGGAGATTAAGCGGCGACAGCTGATTCCATTTGACTTGCCTCCTGAAGTCTGTGATGTCATTCTGGCAGCCAGGCGTCGCTCCACTAAATCGGTATACGCCTGCCGGTGGAACACATTTGTGGCATGGTGCACAGCTAAGTCTGTGGATCCCCTTTCTGCCCCTCTTTCTGAGGTCCTTCTGTTCCTCCTATCTTTGGCCCAGCAGGGCTCTGCTCTGGGCACTGTCAAAGGTTATCTTTCGGCTATCTCCGCCTTTCTTCGGCTTCCAGATCAGCCTTCTCTCTTTAATTCCCCGGTTGTTAGCCGTTTCCTCAAAGGCATTACAAACACGTTTCCCCCCGTGCCTTTCATAATGCCTCAATGGGACTTAAATCTTGTCTTGACCTATCTGATGTGCGCTCTCTTCGAGCCCCTTCATAACTGTCCTTTACGTCTTCTTACTCTCAAGGCGGCTTTCCTGGAAGCTATCACCTCTGCCAGAAGAGTGAGTGAGCTCCAGGCTCTTTCTTCTAAACCTCCTTTCCTTTCTGTTCATCCGGACAACGTGGTTTTAAGGACCTGTCCTTCTTTCTTGCCAAAGGTTGTCACGCCCTTCAACATCGGGCAGACCATCACTTTGCCCACCTTCTTTCCGCCTCCGCATCCTTCAAAAGAGGAAGAGAGACTCCATCGTCTGGACCCAAAACGTGCGCTCTCCTTCTATCTGACGCGCACACAACAGTTCCGGGTGGATGACCAGCTCTTTGTTGGCTACGTGGGTGCCAAAAAAGGTCGGGCCATGCACAAACGCACCATCTCTCGGTGGGTCGTTTTATGCATCAAAGCATGTTACTCCTTGGCTAAGAAGGAGCCTCCTGTGGGACTGCGTGCCCATTCAACCAGGACAACAGCAGCCACTACTGCATTGGGACGCGGTGTCCCCCTGCAAGACATCTGTCAGGCAGCCACGTGGGCCTCGCTGCACACATTTACCAAGCATTACTGCCTTGACAGTCAAGTCCGGAGAGACTGCTTCTTTGGCCGTTCTGTTCTCCGTGACTTTCTGGTGTAATCTATTCGCAGACCCACCGCCGGGGTTGGTATTGCTGGGGTATCTATTCTAAGGTAAGGAATCTATCACTAACGTGTCTCTTTCAGATGCACAAGTTACTACTTGTGTAACGATATATCTGTAAGAGACATTAGTTAGTGATAGATTCCTTACCGCCCCACCCATCCTCCCCGTTCTGCGAACTGATTTCTAGGGTTAAGGTCATCCCTTTTAGGGCCCTAGTTTCATGGCACCAGTGGTCAGTTTCTTGCATGGCTCTGCGTTCCTGGTGCGGAAAGTCGTGTACAGAACTGATGTCAGCGCGCATGGGTGGCGCCTAAGTAGTCTCCGTGACGTCATCTCGGCGCTTACGACGCCAGCGACTGACGCGGAGCCGCACCACGCCACCTACTGGCGCGCAGGGGTACTGCTAGCAAAACTTTCCGGATCTAGTCTGACGCCTGGGGATATTCTAAGGTAAGGAATCTATCACTAACTAATGTCTCTTACAGATATATCGTTACACAAGTAGTAACTTGTGCGTTAAACAATGTGGGGCTCAGGGCCGAGCCCTGAGGCACCCTCAATGACAACTCCCGGGATTCTGCAGAAAAAGGAAGGAGCCATACTTTGTACTCTGCCCTCCAGAAAGGAGGCAAGCCATCCAGGGCTTGTCCAACTATCCGATAGTTTGGAAGATCAAGACAGTCTTTTTATCACCATCATTCTGCTCGCCACATGAGTGAACTACAGGCCCCCCTCCCTGCAACCTCGCTACATCACTTTTTTCTCAGAGAAATTGCTTCTGGGAACTCAAATAACATTACTTCATAAGGTGGTATCTTACTTACATGTCAGTCAGTTAATCTTCTTGCTTTTTTCATTCCACCATACCCATCAAAAGAGGAGGAGGAAAAGCTCCACTAGCTTGGTGTATGAGTGTTGAGTTTCCACATTGACTGTATGAGGGACCATTGTGTGGCTAATCAGCTTTTTAGTGGATTTCAACTGGGACCAGGAAAGGCAAAGCTGTTCAAAAGCTGACTCAGTCTAGGTGGATAGTCCTCTGCATTAAAATATGCTATTTGCATTGGCAAGGGTGGGAGGGGGTGCCAGTTCAGGACATCTGCCAGGTAGCGATATGGGCATTGATGCGCACATTCATTAAACACTTCTTACTGCCTTGACAGCCAGATTTGGCAAGTGGGCAATTTTACACACTGGTTCCTGCAAGACTTCCTAAACTGAGTCCACGGCTATTGGTGGCGATTTATATTGGAGGATGGTTCCTGCATGCAAGTGTGACTTAGTTCAAAATTCTTTCACCGTAGTAGTGCAGTTGTCTCGCTCAGCTTGCTCCCAACCAGATTGTAAAAGAGAAACAGCTAAGCAAAAGAGAACCTATAACATATTCTAGGTAATTTATAATAAACAAATCATGACTCCTCATGAGTACCACAACAGAAAACATTGTTATGGTGAGTAATTCTTTATTCAGCATTTTATTTATTAGAATAAGTGGATACAGATAGAGAGAACCTTTTAAAACTATTGTCTTGAATTATAAACTTATGTTTTTCACCTGGTCTCTGTGCCCTATTGTTAGCCACTGCCAATTTGAGACTCCTCTTCTCACCAATCTCATTGGCTTCAGATCGTACCTGAAAATTATACCAATTGCCCCTTCGAACATCCCCTGCCTCATAGCGCATTGATGTCTGAATATTCATAATGTTTTGCCTTTTTGTACTCTAGATATTACAGTCCTGGTGATGACGTACTGACATTGTCTCTTTGTGCTTTAAAACATTTGTTGTTACATTTCATACAACAGTTTTTTTGTTACTGGTTCCTAGTTTGTTATATATTGGTGTTGGAACAAGTAGTGTTTTCTTGTACTCATTAGATATCTGTTTCTTGAAATCTGAATAAATTGTCTTTTGTTCTTTATATCTAGTTGATTCTTCCTGCATTCCTAATTTCTTTATCTTCTATCCTTGCCTTCTGTGAGTAAATTGGATGTGTTAATTTGCTTATGGTTTTGTTAAGGCTGCCATTTCATTCTTATATATTGCATCTGTCTGCTGCATTTCAAAACAAAGTTGAAGTTGTTTTTTTATGTTATTTATACTTCAACGGATGCTAGAAGCAAAGAAACCTGCTTGCTCTGTATATTTATTTTTGGGTATGCCATGCTGATTGTGTCTTTATGGTCCTTAAATGTGTGATATTGCATGGATTGGTAAGATTGCAGAACACCCGTTTGGCTATTGTCTTCTGTTCTGCTTGTTACAGCATGAAACCATAATTTGAATTTTTCCTTTATATTATACTGTGAAATAGCTGATAACTTGTGTGTGTTGTTTTTTTTTTTAACTAGAATCCAGAGTTGAAGGTTGGCTTTCAATACCAAACAAGGGAAATATAAAACGCCATGGTTGGAAAAAGCAGGTACAGGCAATTTTTTCTTCTCTCCAAAATTACTCTATAACTTTTGGGAATTAAACAAGCAAGCGTATGCCCAGAAGCTGCGGCCTAGACTTTATCCATGCCAATCCAGATTCTGAAAGAACATCATCTTTTTTCTCGACTCCTCAGCCCGATCACAGGTTGAGGGCACCCAAGCCAGACGTGATAGTCCATCACCTCAGGACTTGGTTGTCTCCATATCCACCCCCTTGATTTTTTGCCTCAGGGAAGGGGAATTCCAAGGAGACAATTCAGATTTGGCTGTACATTCTGACCAAAGTAGCTGAATCTTGACCTGTCACAGACGCTTTACTCCCAACACGCAGCCCAGTGAGAGTAAATGTTTTTGCTCAACTTGGGCAAAAAGAAGATGAACAGTATCTACTGATGTCCCTGGGCCTCATTGTTACTGCTGGCATGACGTGGAACATCAGTCTTGCACTACACCAGCAGCTTCAGCCTAAGGCTCCAAATACCAAGCTGGAGGCCCAGGAGAAAATAATTAACCTCTTGTTTGAGGGGGACGAGCTTGTTTGACCCCTTGACCATCAAGGATCTCTAGCAGTGCAAAGCAGGTAGGCTGCTGCTAAGCAGTTGTACTGGTAAGACCACAGTCATATTTCAGTATGGAAGAGAATCCTTTAGCTCAAAGACTCCTGTACGTGTCTTCGCTTGCTGAGGTTCCACTTAGCAGGCCAAGAGTGGAAGCTTCAGTAGAAAGAAGCATCTCATTCCCCAGCCTCAGCAAATGTTAAGAAGTCCCTTTGGCTTCACCAGGCATCCACCTCTACTTCAGTGCCTTCTCAGAAGGTCCACTTCAGTGAGGGAAAGGGGAGGGTGCTTCTTTCCATTACCATCATTGGACCCATACTGATTACCATACTTTGGTCTTGGTAATTCACAGTGACTGTGGTTTTGCAGCTTCGCCATATTTTAAACAGTAGGGTCCCAAAGGAACAATATAATCTATTTTTAATCAGCTCTAGGAACGCTTTGGACGTAAATTCCCAGTGACCAATAAGATAAAGACTAGAATTGGAAACAAAAACCTTTAGACAGACAGATTATCATTATTTTATTCCGCCAGTTTTAAAAGGGAGTTTAGAAAAAGCATAGTCAAACGTATCAGTAGTACTTCCAAGCAAATGGAAAGAATGGTGTACAGTGGACCTAAGCTAAATAGTATTGATGGTAAATAACCAGAATCCTACAGTAGGTTTTGTTATCACAGGTGAGGATATCCTGACTCATAGCATGTGTGTGGTGCTGGCTTCGATGCGGCTTACTTAGAAGAACCAGGTCTTCAGCTTCTCACTGAATTCAAGAAGTGGTGAGGAGGCTCTAATATGGTGTGGGAGGTCTTTGCACGCTTAGGAGCGATGAATGAGAAAGCACAGTCTCCTGCTGTATGTGCCTATGCGTGGCATGTGCGCAACAGAGCGGAGGTTTTTTGGATAGCCACTTGAAAATCTTTTTCAGCACCCTCCTTGGCGATGGCGTTGACTTGGGAGGACATTTCCACCTTGATGTTGATTCCGAGGTTTCTTGCTTGTGTGCTGGTGGTAGGGCTATAATAAACAAAGATCGGATGGATAATTCCTGCGAATCCTCACCTCATGAGAATCAGCTTTCTCCTCGAAGAGCTGCTTGCCATAAAAGTGAATGCCTACCAAAGCCACCTCGACATCTCCCAAAAAGCCTTTGGAACTTATGCTGGCTTGACAGTGTAAGCTAACCGCTGATGCTTTGGACCAAGCCATCATGTTGATGGAGTGCAGGAAACATAAGAGAAGAAAGAACGGTTCACCTAGTAATCAGTTGCAGTCTTGAGATAGGTCACCTCAATTAACTACTCCAGTGGCGTTCTCCTCAGACGTGGAGTTAGGGGACATCACTCCACAAGGAGGCCATGCAACAGCAGCACCACCGCCTCCCATGCCTGTTCCCCTGTGCTCCCTGGCCTTTTTGCCATTCCTGACTCCAGCTCCCACGTCAACTACCCTGGAGTTTGAGGTGCTGGGTGCAGTTCTTACACGCTGTAATGGTGATTTTTTAGGAACGCAGCGGTTCCCTCTGGTTCACTTCACAGGCCCCCATGGGACCATTTGAATACCACTGGCGAGTCTGCCCTTAGTACTACTTGATGTAGGAGACTACCCCAATTCGCAACTTTAACACCAGCAGGAGTTCCCTATCTCTATTGCTACAGTAAAAGTAAACAAATTTAGTTAAAGGAGTCTTCAGACCCAGACCTCTCTTTATCTTTGAGTGGAGCTAGCTGCCATCACTGGCTAATGCCTCTTGGGGAGTTTTAATGGTTTATAACTCTATTCTTCACCTTGTTTTAGGGCACCTTCGGGCCCCATTCGCCGGACTTTTCGGTTGGGTGCCCTCCACTAGAACTTCTGGACACGAGTCCCTTATAATCACTGTACCTTATGGGAAACTATATATCTATATCGAAACGCGTAGATGATTGAAACCAGAGTGAAAACCCACGGAGTGCCGGTTCTGTCTCTTCATTGAGAAAGAAGTGTTTTTGCGCTATATATATATATATATATAACAGTCATGTCCCCCAGGGTGTGTCCGCCACCTATTGTCCTGAAGAAGACCTGGTTTGTTATAAAGCAACTTATTTATGGTTGAAATGTTTGATTGTAATTAATAACAGTGCTTGGATGTAGTATTATTTTGTGAACTGGCAGTACTTTCTGAATTATGCAGCTTGCCGAAATATAGTACAATTGATTTGTCCTAACCAGGCATTACTATTTTATCTTCACTTTCTTTTCAATACCCACAAGCAATGCGCCGCTGCACTTGGTTTGAATTGTGGAACACTCATTTCTGTGAATATATTTTGCTTTTATGTAGTTGACTTACAGTGAACAACTATGAATATGTGTGTATGTTACCTTCTGTGCATGTAAGGAAAACCACCTCCCTGTAGGCCTCTTCCAAAATGTACAATTGTTAATTGAAAGACATTCAACAGAATAAGTTCATTTTATAACTTTATTAGATGCCCAGATTCTGAAGAACACTGGCATATCTCATTGTAACATTTTGTTCGGAGTAAGGCAGCGGAGGTGCTAGTGCTACACCTACCTACAGTGGAGGCTAGGTCCAAGATACTTACTGAGTTCCTGAAGCCTGCTTCGGCATCATCACACCTGCTGCTTCTGTTCAACGAAGCCGTGCTTGATCACAACAAGGTGGCTTGGGATAAATCCACTTCAGCCCCAGCCACAAACTGACTGATTGGTAGTAAGATTTTAGTTGAAAGTCTTTCTGCTTCACTTGCAAGGAAGCTGGTACATGTTCTGGCAGACAGTGCCACAGCAATGCTCTCCCTGAACAAGCAATTTCAAGCATGTTTGGGATCTCTTTGCGCTGCTTCAGTAGGATTGGTCCATGGACAAAGACATTTTTTTCACCAGCTCATTCAGCGGCGAAGAGCGCCACTACGAAAAACCTCCTGAGCAGGCTGTCATCAGGCAATCACAAATGGGAGCTTGTGCAGGAAGTATAACCACTCCCAGGGCTTCCCAGAGATCACGGTTTCCCTGATTTGAGGTAACAAGAAAGTTCCCTCTTTTGATCAATGCAGCACCCTTGTACAATGCTCCGATTCTGAGTTGGACGTTTCCCCTACATTACCACCACATTCGGTCTTTCTAGTCACAGACCTAATAGCTTGAGAGTGAATCCTCACTCTTGAGACAGGCAGTGCTGTTGCCTTCGAACTACACGGTTTGCATTTTAGGAGTGCACCTTGCCTCTTGACCATAAAACTTCTTCTCACTTCTTTCAGTATACCTTCTGTGGCCACAGTTGTGCTCACACTCCTGGTGAATTGGCCTTTCTTGCTGCTTTTATACTGTTAGTATTTGTTGCTTGCTGTAGAGCTTATTACTTTTTATTTTAATTTAATTTTAATTACTATTCATTTCTTGTGTCCAACCATGCGTAAAAAGACCTATGTTCCATGTGGGCGGCCATCTCTGCCCCAAATGCAGAGCGGGTGTGATATCACTTGAGCTATATAATGCCCCTTCTGTGCCCTGACATCAGTTACCTTTTTTCCACACTCTCCATCATGGATCTGGGCTAGGTCTCTGATTTTTCATATTTTTCTAAAAGTTTTTACTCAAATAAGATTTCTCAACTGTGCAGGGCTTTAAAGATGTCTCCCCTGAAGAAGACAGGCTTCAGGCCTTGCCACTTCTGTGAGAGACCAGTGTCCATATTTAGCTCCCATAAGGACTGCTTATGGTACAAGGGGCATTGTCTGGCTCAACATCAAAGTTGCACTTATTTCTATCTATGAAATCATGCAAAAAGAAGAGTAAACCCAAGAAGAGGAGGAAAAGAGATGACACCTCACCTCAATGTCGCTCATGAGGCAGGTCCACTTGCTGCTCTTCTCCTCCAGCAGAGTCATCTTCAGAGCTAGTGGACGTCACTCCTCCTGAGGAGCTTCTGCTGTCAGCGTCTCTATCTACTCTGTTGCCTGGTCTGGTATCAGTCAAGTCTCATTTCCCAAGCCCCTTCACCAGTTCTGCTGGTGCCCTCTCCTGATCACCTTCCCGGCTCATGCACTTATTCTAGCCTTTATGGAGATTCCAGTGCAGTATGCCAACCTGGTGCAGTTCTGTGCAGCAGGATGCTGATTTTCATAAACCCAGCTCTCTAGGCTGGTGTGCCTGCGGGTTCCGATGACCATTTGGGACTTTGTCTGGAAACCCGCTGTTGGTTTGCCCTAGGCATAATTAAACTCCAGATATGTTCCTCAAGGCACTATACCTAAGTTGGCAAGAGCCATGCTGATGGCAGGACCTTTGCCAGTGCTTCCTTCACCTTCTCTGCTGATGCCACCATGAGAGCCTTCTCAGGTGCCAGCTCCTACCCATGGGCAGCCCTAAAAAACAAAGGCCATCCAGATGAGATCTGGGAGGGAGGCACAAAGACTAGCGAATGAGGTCAAGCACTGGGAGCAATCCCACACTAGATCTACACTATGCCAACCAAACAATACTGGTAAACTATTGACAACATCTTTAGGTTGGAATCAAACCATATCCACATGCCAGAGATGATACCCCACAATAAGGAAAGCAGTGGGGCAGCTATTTTTCTGCACCCTTGGACAAGGTAGACTACTTGTCCCTACAAAGCAACGGTGGCCTTGATACATCCTCGGAAACTGAGATGTGGTGCCTCACTGGGTTGGCCCCTCCTTAGATTACCACCTTCTATGCAGTACTGAAGAAGGCACACCCTATGACTCCATGAGGGCTGCCTAGAAAATAGACTTCTGTCCCAGTCTTCCACATGCTGGTATAGACGGCCCCAGGCAACCCTGCCTTGTCTGTGAGCACACTGGAAAACTTCCTGCACCTAGTAAAATTCTGGCGCTTTTCCAACCGCTTCTCGCGACAGGGGGGTCTAAGAAATTGGAGGCCCTGGGGAAAAGGTATTTGGGCATGTAGTTGTGCCTTGCCATGAATCCCTCGTCTGCTGAGTAGTTCTGATCGAGACTTCTAACTGCAGATTCCTAAACTTTTGAATGGTCGTCAGACTTGATTCGGAAACTTTTTAGCAGTATCTGTGCATGCTGGAAGGTGGCGCCGTGTGGCTATGTACTGACTCCATTCCACTCTGGAAATGATGTGTGGCACTTATATAGGCGGCACTTAAATGCGCTGACATCAGTTCCTTCCTTTCTGCGCCACCAGACGCGGATCTGGAGCTCCATTCTTCATCTCTTTGAGACTTGTACCTCAGAATTTTACCAGTGTGCAAGGGGTATCTGAAAGAGACACGTTAGTGACAGATTCCTTACCTTAGAATATCCCCAGGCGTCAGGCTGGATCCGGAAAGTTTTTGCGTAGCAGTACCCTTGCGCGTCGGTAGGCGGCGTTGTGCGGCTCCGCTTCCGTCGTCGGCGTTGGGACCGCCGGGATGACGTCGCGGGCAGTACTTAGACGCCGCCCCTGCGCGCTGACGTCAGTTCTTTCTTTCTTCCGCGCCAGTAAGCGCAGATCCGGGAAGAGCAGTGCCCTAGTCATTTTTTGACTAAGTTTTTTGGGTGATTTTTTCACTGTTTTCTCGAAGTCTCTCGACTCCGAAGGTGTCGGTAGGGATGCCCGGCTTTAAGCCATGCGACGCCTGTGGTCGAATGATGTCGATCACAGACCCGCATCAGGATTGTCTCTACTGCCTCGGCCGCGACCACGACACGAAGTCGTGTTCCGACTGCCGGGCCTTGCATCCGAAGGCTTTGCGAGAGCGGTCTCGAAAGCTCCTCGAGGTCTGGCAGTCGGCTCTGCGCCACGCCAAGCCCCGGTCACGTGAGAGGTCGAGGGGCCGGTCGCGGAGTCCTCATCGGTCGTCGGGGTCCAAGTCTTCGCACTCCTCCGGTAAGTCGAAGCATAAGAAGTCGAAGAAGCGTCATCGCCGACGACTTCCCCTCGCCGGTCTCGCGACTCGGCTGAGGGTCCTGTCGGCACCGTCCCCGCGTCTCCGGGAGTGCCTGTGGAGCCGCCCCCGCATTACCCGTCCTTCCCGGGTTCGGGGGCGACTCCGGCCGAGATACAGGAATTCCTGTCGGCCATGGCCCGCCTCTTCGGGCCTCAAGGTCCCCCCGGTGCGCCTTCAGGCCCTGATGGGGTTTCCCCGGCGGCGCCGGCGACTCCGGTCCCGGCGCCGCCTGTAACACCAGCCTCGGTCCCGGCCCCGACCTCGATCCCGGCTCCGGTGCTGCCACAACCCCCATCGACGCCGGTTGACCTGACGACACCTCCACCGGCGCCGATCTCTCCGGTGCCATTCCCGGCGCCGCCCGGGGCTCCGGGCGGCGTCGTTCCCCGGTTCTCTCCGGATCCGGACATGGCACCGGACCGACGTCGCTCGACGCCGGCTCCGACGCCGCTGGGACTTTGGATCCCACATGTCCCTCCTCCTCCTTATTTTGAACCTGAATTGGAGGACGGACATAACTGGGAGGGGTTGTGATGACCCTCTCACACAACAGTGTGAGTTTGATCAGGACTGGACTGAGGAACTTGGGGATGCCAGTGGGCTGGACACCTCCCCTGACTCTGGCATGCTGTCTCCTTCATCCGTGGCAACGGAGGAGGGAGCAAACTTTGCAACGGTGTTGCGTAGAGCAGCTGGGGCCTTAAACCTCCAGTTGCCTACAGTGGCTGTCAGGACTAACATCCTGACGGAAGTGCTTCAGCCGGCGGCTACCTCCTCGGAGCCACTGCTGCCGTTCAACGAGGCGCTTTCAGACGTTCTTTTGGGCACCTGGTCCAAGCTCACCACAGGATCTCCTGTGGATAGGAACGTGGCCCGACGCCATCGCCCTGCTCCGGGCGACCCCCCGTTTCTCTCTCTACACCCCACCCCTGAGAGCTTGGTGGTCCAAGCCTCTGCTTCCCAAAGCGCCTTCCCTACCGCTCTCCCGGATAGGGAATCCAAACGCCTGGATCAATTTGGGAAGAAGGTCTTTTCTTCTGCCAGTGCTGGCTTGCGGTCAGTCAACACCACTTGCCTCTTGGGCCGATATTCCCACTCCTTGTGGGACTCGGTGGCGCAAGTTCTGCCCCAGTGTCCTGAGGAGGTCCAGACACTGCTTTCCCGCACCATTGCGGAGGGAAGAGATGCGGCAAAGTACACCATCAGATGTGGCCTTGATACCGCCGACTCGCTAGCCAGATCGCTTGCGACGACAGTGGCGCTGCGCCGTCACGCCTGGCTGAGGACCACTGGTTTCTCGGGTGATGTCCAAAACTCTCTTATGGACATGCCCTTTGATGGAGTCGGTCTTTTTGGTACAAAGGCAGACCATGCGCTGGAGCGCTTTAAGGACTCGCGGGCTACAGCCAAATCCCTGGGCCTTTCTGCTGTGCGCCCTCAGTAACAGTCTGCTTTTCGCCCCTTTCGTGGCCACGGAAGGGGCGCCAAGTCACGTCCGCTGCCCAGCCACCGGCCCGCGCAGCAAGCGTCTTCGCGTGGCCGAGCCGTGGCTCCCGCCGTGGCGGGTCAGGCAACCAGCGTGCGGGTCAGGCCACCAACCCCGCCCCGTCCGCGGCCTCCAAGCCCTCCTAGTCCTTCCTTTCAGGTGCACAGCACGCCAGTAGGGGGCAGGGTCCGCCATCACCTTCACCACTGGCGTGCCATCACCTCGGACAGGTGGATCTTGGACATTGTCCGAAGAGGCTACTCCCTCCCCTTCGTGACCATCCCCCCAGCCATGCCACCTCCATTCCACTGCATGTCAGGGGATCACTTGGTGCTTCTTCAACAGGAAGTTGCGGCCCTCTTGGCCAAGAGGGCCATTGAGCGCGTTCCGACCCCAGAAGTAGGACGTGGTTGCTACTCCCACTACTTTCTGGTGCCCAAAGGGACAAGGAGGACATGCGTCCTATCTTGGACCTCCGGAACGTCAATCGCTTCCTCCGGAAGGAGAAGTTTAAGATGCTCACCCTAGCTCAGGTCTTGACTGCTCTCGACCCTGGAGACTGGATGGTAGCGTTGGACTTGCAGGACGCATATTTCCACATCCCCGTCCTGCCGGCCCACCGGCGTTACCTGCGGTTCACGGTAGGCCTCGAGCATTTTCAGTTCACTGTGCTCCCTTTTGGCCTTACCAGCGCCCCTCGGGTGTTCACGAAAGTGATGGCGGTGGTCGCAGCCCATCTGCGCCGGGCAGGGGTTCCAGTCTTCCCCTACCTCGACGACTGGCTGCTGAAGGCGGGCTCGTCCCAGGCAGTCGTCTCCCACCTCCAGACAACGGCCGAACTCCTGCACTCGCTGGGGTTCTCCATCAACGTGCTGAAGTCGCACCGGATTCCTTCTCCACAGCTCCTTTTCATCGGAGCAGTTCTGGACACGACGCAGTTTCGGGTTTATCCTCCCGAACGGCGAGTCCAGGATATTCAGACTATGATTCCGATCTTTCGGCCTTTATCCTGGGTTTTGGTACGGATGACCCTGAGGCTGCTGGGCCTCATGGCCTCCTGCATCCTGCTGGTCAATCATGCCAGATGGCATATGCGGGCTCTGCAGTGGGACCTGAAGTTCCAGTGGGCACAGCACCAGGGCAACCTGTCCGATCACGTCCAGATCTCGGAGGGGACTGCAAAACAGTTGCAGTGGTGGCTCTCGAACCGGCAATGGGTCATGGGCAGATCCCTCTCCCTTCCCCAGCCAGAGCACACAGTTGTGACGGACGCGTCCCTTCTGGGATGGGGCGGTCACATGGGAGAGGCGGAGATCAGAGGCCTCTGGTCTCCGGCGGAGTCCCGGCTCCATATCAACCTTCTGGAGCTCCGGGCGATCCGACTTGCACTCAAGGCATTCCTTCCCTCTGTCAAAGGGAAGGTAGTGCAGGTGTTCACAGACAACACCACCGCCATGTGGTACTGCAACAAACAGGGCGGGGTGGGGTCTTGGACCCTTTGTCAGGAGGCTCTGCGCCTCTGGACATGGCTGGAACATCAGGGCATATTCCTGATGGTTCAACACCTGGCAGGTTCCCTGATTGCCAGGGCGGACGAACTCAGCCGCAGGTGCATGATGGATCACGAATGGCGTCTTCACTCGGAGGTGGCGCAAGGTCTCTTTCAGCAATGGGGAGAGCCTTGGTTAGATCTGTTCGCCACCGAAGAGAACGCGCAATGTCAGCAGTTCTGCGCGTTGGAATTTCCAAGGCGGTACTCGCTCGGCGACGCGTTTTGTCGCGAGTGGCGTTGCGGTCTGTTGTACGCCTTTCCGCCTATTCCACTTCTACCCAGAGTGTTGAAGAAGATTCGGCGCGACCGGGCCCAAGTCATCCTTGTGGCTCCGGACTGGGCTCGAAGAGTTTGGTATCCCGAGCTACTCAGTATGAGCGTCGATCCCCCGATCCGTCTGCCTCTTCGGGAGGATCTTCTGTCGCAGCAGCAGGGGACGGTCCTCCACCCGAACCTGTCCAGTCTCCACCTGCTTGCGTTGAGATTGAGCGGCGGCAGTTGATTCCTTTCGACTTGCCTCCCGAAGTTTGTGATGTGATTCTGGCAGCCAGGCGTCCCTCCACTAAGGTGGTGTACGCCTGCAGGTGGAACAAGTTTGTGGCATGGTGCACAGCAAAGGCTGTGAATCCCCTCCCTGCCCCTCTTTCTGAGGTTCTTCTGTTCCTTCTTTCTCTGGCCCAACAGGGTTCTGCCCTGGGTACCATCAAGGGCTATCTTTGTGCTATCTCGGCCTTCCTCAGGCTTCCTGATCAGCCCTCCCTTTTCAAGTCCCCTGTTGTTAACAGGTTCCTAAAAGGCATTACACACCTCTTCCCTCCTGTTCCGTTTGTAATGCCTCAGTGGGACTTGAACTTGGCTCTTACCTTTCTCATGTGCGCTCCCTTTGAGCCTCTACATAACTGTCCTCTTCGTCTTCTGACTCTGAAGACAGCCTTTCTGGTGGCCATCACCTCCGCTCGGCGGGTGAGTGAGCTCCAGGCTCTATCATGCAAACCTCCCTTTCTGTCTGTCCATCCAGACAAGGTTGTTCTTCGGACGCGTCCGTCCTTCTTGCCAAAGGTGGTTACTGCCTTCCACATTGGGCAGACCATCACTTTGCCCACCTTCTTTCCGCCTCCGCATCCTTCCAGAGAGGAAGAGAGGCTCCACCGTCTGGACCCAAAACGTGCGCTTTCCTTTTATATCAACCGCACACAACACTTCCGGGTGGATGACCAGCTCTTTGTTGGCTACGTGGGCGCCAAAAAGGTCGGGCGGTGCACAAGAGAACCATTTCCCGCTGGGTAACCTTGTGTATCAAAGCCTGCTATTCTTTGGCTAAGAAGGAGCCTCCTGTTGGGCTGCGTGCCCATTCCACCAGGGCAACGGCTGCTACCACGGCCTTAGGCCGCGGTGTTCCGCTGCAGGATATCTGTCAGGCAGCTACGTGGGCCTCGCTGCACACGTTTACCAAGCATTACAGCCTTGACAGTCAGGTCCGGAGGGACGGCTTCTTTGGCCGTTCTGTCCTCCGGGACTTCCTTGTCTGATCTTTGTTCGCAGACCCACCACCGGGGTTGGTATTGCTGGGGTATCTATTCTAAGGTAAGGCATCTGTCACTAACGTGTCTCTTTCAGATGCACAAGTTACTAACTTGTGTAACGATATATCTGTAAGAGACAGTAGTTAGTGACAGATTCCTACCGCCCACCCATCCTCCCCGTTCTGCGAACTGATTTCTAGGGTTAAGAACATCCCTTTCAGGGCCCTAGTATTTTTCAGACACCTATGTCAGCTTCTTGCATGGCTCTGCGTTCCTGGCGCGGAAAGTCGTGTACAGAACTGACGTCAGCGCGCAGGGGCGGCGTCTAAGTACTGCCCACGACGTCATCCCGGCGGTCCCGACGCCGGACGCGGAGCCGCACGACGCCGCCTACCGATTCGCAAGGGTACTGCTATGCAAAAACTTTCCGGATCCAGCCTGACGCCTGGGGATATTCTAAGGTAAGGAATCTGTCACTAACTACTGTCTCTTACAGATATATCGTTACACAAGTTAGTAACTTGTGCGTCACTCCCCAAAACTATGGGCTTCACGCCCTGTTAAGACTGTTGTAAACAGATGTCGAGCTATGACTTCAAGGCTTGCACCTACTGCACGTCAATGAGCCCAAAGGCCATTAGGAATTGTGAGACAAAACTATATGTCGCCAGACATAAAAAGACTCCACGTCGTGCCGCTCTAACTCACGGTCCACATCCAAAGTTCATTCCTGATCTTGTTCACGGAGTCGTCTGAGCCACTCCAGAGGCCCGTTTTGGTCACACTCCAAATCTTCTGGTAAATCTAAAAGAAACAGAAGAAGTCCGAATGGGATGCCGCTTCAAGAGCGTGGGTGTGGCGCCAATATTCTTGATCTCGCTACTGAACTCTGCTGACTTAGGAGTCGATCCGCACCTTGTGCTGGCACAACCCAAGTTTCCGGGACAGAATGCCACACTTTGTCAGATCGAAGAATTCCATGCGGCCATGCTCTGGCTCTTCGGATACCTTGCGGCTCACTCTGGCTCTCCTTTAGGCCCAAAGGAACCGCAAGGCCCTCCATCTGAATACCACCAGCAGGTTCACCCTTGGCACCAGTTGGACCCTCCAGGCCTATTTTGCCTCAGGCTCTGCTTTCGACCGTGCCGGTCCCGGGTTCCTCGATGCCTGTACTGACTCTGTCGACGTCAGAGGAGGAACCAATTATTCTCTCTGACGTCAAGCTGGCACTGGTCTGACCTTGACCAATGTCGCATTCTAATCCAACTGAGGCGCTACTTCGTCTATTAGTGGTTCCTATTCCTCAAAGGAGGCAGCCCACCTTGCACTCTCTTCTTGGCACTGATTCTGATGACTATGATCAGAGGTGATCAATTTGCTTAGCCCTATACCGATGACAATTGGTATGACAATTTGCAGGAGGCTAGTGGCCTCGACATCGCTCCTGAGATGGCCCATTTTTCTCCTCCTCGATGCGCCACAGAGGAATCCGCTTCCTACACTATGGGTATACGTAGGCCAGCTGAAGTTCTTGACCTCCACCTCCCCACCCCAGAAGTCAAAACTAATGTTCTGACTGAAGTCCTACAACCTGGACAGACGTTTGCTGAGCCTCTCCTCCCATTTAACAAGGCCTTGTCAGGCACTTTGTGGGCTTTGGTCAAACCTTTTTCTAGTCCCCGTCGGCATCCTTGAACAGAAAGCCTTGTTGTTCAGGCCTCCACAAGTCGATCTAATCCAAACATGTTTCCTTACATTCCTCCTGAAAGGGAATCTAAATGTGTGGAAACATTAGGCAAAAGGTCTTTATTTCCTCCACCTTAGCCCTCCGCTCTATCAACGGCAGCTGCTTGTTGGGCCATTACTACCATGCCCTTTGAAATTCGGTGACTCAAATCCTACCAGGTTTTCCTGATGACCTTTGCCCTGTCTTGGCCCAGGTAATTCAAGATGGTCTTGATGCGGCCAAGTTCACAATACATTGTGGCTTGGAAATTACTCATTGGGCGAGCTATTGGCACCAGTGTTGCCATTCACCGTCATGCGTGGCTGTGTTCTGCTAGGTTCTCTAGCGACGTCCAGTCCTCTCTAATAGACATGCCCTTAGATGGGTAGCACCTGTTCGGGGGCAAGGCTGAATCCACATCAACCTTCTGGAGCTGAGAGCCATCTGCTTGGCTCAGAAAGCCTTCCTGCTGTCCATCAAGGGGAGGCTGGTACAGGAGCTCATGGACGACACCACTGCCATATGGTACTGCAACAAACAGGGCAGGGTGGATTCACAGACTCTGTGGCAGGAAGCCATGTGCCTCTGGAAATGGCTCTACCACCAAGGGATTTTCCTGGTTGTGAACCATCTAGCAGCATCCATGAATGCCAAGGGGGAAAAGCTCAGACGTCGACACCTAGTGGATCACGAGTGACAGTTACACCCAGACGTGGCGCAAGATCTATTCCATGAATGGGTAGAACCTTGTGTAGGAAAGTAGGATCTGCTTTCATGGTTACCCCCACTTTATGCTTGGTGTCAGTGTGTTTTTGATCTAGTCTGCTGGGATCCTGCTAATCAGGACCCCAGCAACTGTGCTTTCTCCTCTAAATTGAAATAGTAAGTACTTTTGTACCTCCACAATTGGCTACTGGTGTACCCGTATAAGTCCCTAGTATATGATAGTAAGTACCCAGGGCATAGGTACAGCAGGGGTCTCCCATGGGCTGCAGCATGTATTTTGCAACCCATGGGAGTCAACTTAAACTGTGAGGACAGGCCTGCCCTTGCTGCCTGTGTGAGTTGGTGCTTGCACCTCTCATGACAGATATAAGTTTCCTTATATCTGGGGTCACTAAACTTTAAACCTATAAGTCCACCCCTATGGCAGGCTCTTCAGTCCTAAGGGCAGGGTGCTTGGTTATAAGTGTGAGGGTGCCCCTGCATGAGCAGGAAACCCTTACAAACCCCGCTTTCTATTCTCCAGGCTTTGCAAGTGCGGTCTGCCATTTTAATACATATAGTGGACATCAGTCATCACGAGATGTCTAATAGTGCCTGCACCGAACCCGGTAATGTGTGGTATCAAACATGTTGGAATCCTACCCCAACACCGATTCCAGTGTTGGAAGTAGGATCCATGTACTGGGGGACTCCTTAGGGGACCCCCCTGTACTCCCGGTAACAGCATATCTGAAAGAGACACGTTAGTGACAGATTCCTTACCTTAGAATATCCCCAGGCGTCAGGCTGGATCCGGAAAGTTTTGCGTAGCAGTACCCCTGCGCGTCGGTAGGCATCGTCGTGCGGCTCCGCGTCCGTCGTCGGCATCATGATCGCCGGGATGACGTCGCGGCCAGTACTTAGACGCCGCCCATGCGCGCTGGCGTCAGTTCTTTCTTTTTCCGCGCCAGTAGGCGCAGATCCGGATTGAGCAGTGCCCCAGTCATTTTTTGACTGAGTATTTTTTGAGACTTTTTGTCCAAGTTTTCGAGTCGTTTCGACTCCAAGGTGTCAGTAGGAATGCCCGGCTTCAAGCCATGCGAGGTCTGTAATCGCATGTTGTCGATTACGGATCCGCACCGAGAGTGTCTCTTCTGCCTGGGGCGCGGCCACGACCCCAAGTCGTGCCCCGAGTGTCGGTCCCTCGCTCCGAAGGCTTTGCGAGAGCGGTCTCAAAAGCTTCTCGAGGCCTGGCACTCGCCTCCGCGCCGATCGAGGTCCCGGGAGATATCGAGGGGCCGGTCGCGGAGTCGTCGTCATTCGTCTGGGTCGAAGTCTTCGTCTTCAGGTAAGGCGAAGCACAAGAGGTCTAAGAAGCGTCGCTCTAAGACCTCCCCTCGCCGGTCTCTCGACTCAGCTGAGGGTCCAGTTGGTACCGCCCCCGCGGCTCCGGGGGTTCCCGAACAGTTGACGCCAGCCTACCCGCCTGTTCCGGGTCCGACATCGACTCCGGCCGACATCCAAGACTTCTTGTCGCCCATGGCTCGCATCTTCGGGCCTAAGGGTTACCCCGGTGTGCCTTCGGGCCCCGTGGGCCCCAGTGGGAGTCCTCCTTCGGCACCACCGGCGGCTCCGGCCCCGGTGTCTCCGGCGGCTCCGGCCCCGGCGCCACAGGACCCCCACGGATCCAGGCCTGGATCCCGGTCGACGCCGGTTGACCTAATAACACCTCCACCGGCGCCGACCTCCCCGGTACCATTCACGGCGCCGTCCGAGGCCCCGGGCGGCGCCGCCCCCAGGTTCTCCCCGGAACGGGACACTGAGCCGGATCGACGTTGCCCGACGCCGATTCCGACGGCGATGGGACTTTTCTTCCCTCATGTCCGCCCTCCATACTTTTCACCTGTTTTGGAGGACGAGGAGGACTGGGAGGGATCGGAAGACCCTCTCACAGCTCAATGTGAGCCTTATCAGGACTGGGCTGAGGAACTGGGTGATGCCAGTGGCCTGGACACCTCTCCAGACCTTGGCATGCTGTCTCCTCCTTCCGTGGCCAGGGAGGAGGGAGCAAGTTATGCAACGGTGTTGCGTAGGGCGGCTGCGGCCTTGCGCCTCGAGCTCCCTACAGTGGCTGTCAGGACTAACCTCCTGACGGAAGTGCTTCAGCCGGCAGCTACCTCTTCGGAGCCACTGCTGCCGTTCAACGACGCACTTTCTGACGTTCTTTTGGGCACGGTCCAGGCCCACCACAGGGGCTCCTGTGGACAGGAACACAGCCCGACGCCATCGCCCGGCCCCGGGCGACCCCTTGTTGCTCTCCCAACACCCCACCCCCGAGAGCTTGGTTGTCCAAGCCTCTACCTCTCAGAGCGCCTTCCCTACGGCTCCGCCGGACAGGGAATCCAAAAAACTGGAACAATTTGGGAAGAAGATTTTCTCTTCCTCCAGTGCTGGCTTGCGATCCGTGAACATCGCTTGCCTTTTGGGCCATTATTCCCAATCTCTGTGGGATTCAGTGGCGCAGGTGCTGCCTAAGTGTCCTGAGGAGGTCCAGACACTGCTCTCCCGTGTTATTGCAGACGGGAGGGATGCGGCTAAGTTCACAATCCGATGTGGCCTTGACACCGCTGACTCGCTGGGCAGATCGCTTGCTACGACAGTGGAGCTGCGCCGTCACGCCTGGCTGAGGACCACTGGTTTCTCGGGTGATGTCCAAAACACCCTTATGGACATGCCCTTCGATGGTATCCGCCTTTTTGGCAATAATTCAGACAGCGCGCTGGAGCGCTTTAAGGTCGTGGGCTACGGCCAAGTCCTTGGGCCTCGCGCCCTCCGCAGCAGTCTGCTTTTCGCCCCTTTCGTGGCCACGGAAGGGGCGCCCAGTCACGTCCATTGCCCAGCCATCGGCCCGCGCAGCAAGCGCTTCCCCAGCCAGAGCACACAGTTGTGACGGACGCGTCCCTTCTGGGATGGGGCGGTCACATGGGAGAGGCGGAGATCAGAGGCCTCTGGTCTCCGGCGGAGTCCCGGCTCCATATCAACCTTCTGGAGCTCCGGGCGATCCGACTTGCACTCAAGGCATTCCTTCCCTCTGTCAAAGGGAAGGTAGTGCAGGTGTTCACAGACAACACCACCGCCATGTGGTATTGCAACAAACAAGGCGGGGTGGGGTCGTGGACCCTTTGTCAGGAGGCTCTGCGCCTCTGGACATGGCTGGAACATCAAGGCATTACCTTGGTGGTTCAACACCTGGCAGGTTCTCTGAACGCCAGGGCGGACGAACTCAGCCGCCGGTGCTTGATGGATCACGAATGGCGTCTGAACTCGGACGTGGCGCAAGGTCTCTTTCTGCAGTGGGGAGAGCCTTGGTTAGATCTGAAAGAAACACATAGTGATAGATTCCTTCCCTTAGAATATCCCCAGGCGTCAGACTGGATCCGGAAAGTTTTCGTTAGCAGTACCCTTGCGCGTCGGTAGGGGCGTCGTGCGGCTCCGCGTCCGTCGTTGGTGTTGTGGTCGCCGAGATGATGTCGCGGGCGCTACTTAGACGCCGCCCACGCGCGCTGACGTAAGTTCTTTCTTTTTCCGCGCCAGCAAGCGCAGATCCGGAGAGAGCGGTACCCCTAGTTTTTTTTTACTAAGATTTTTGAGAATTTTTTCTCACCCTTTTCGAGTCGATATGACTCCTGGTGCAGTTAGGGATGCCCGGGTTTAAGTCTTGCGAGGACTGTCATCGGATGATGTCGGTGACGGACCCGCACCGCGTGTCTCTTCTGCCTGGGGCGCGACCACGACCCCAAGTCGTGCCCCGACTGCCGGTCCATGGCGCCGAAGTCTTTGCGGGAGCGGTCCCGAAAGCTGCTTGAAGCCCGGCAGTCGGCTCCGCGCCGTGAGAGGTCCCGGTCCAGAGGGAGGTCGAGGGACCGTGCGCGGAGTCATCATCGGCGATCGTCGGGATCGAAGTCTTCGCACTCGGGGTCAGGTAAGGCGAAGCACAAGAAGTCGAAGAAACGTCATCGTTCTCCGACTTCCCCTCGCCGGTCGCGCAACGCGGCTGAGGGTACGGGTGGTGCCACCCCCGCTGCTCCGGCGGAGTCCATAGAGTCGCCGCCCGACTACCCGCCCTTCCCGGGGTCGTCGGCGACTCCGGCCCAGATACAGGACTTCCTGTCGGCCATGGCTCGCCTCTTTGGGCCGTCTGGTCCCGCCGGTGCGCCTTCTGGCCCCGCGGTTCCGCATGGGTGTCCTCGCGTTTCCTCGCCGGCGGCTCCGGCGTCGCTGTCGGCTGCGGCCCCAGTGCCGCAGGACACCCTTGGATCCAGGCCTGGATTCCGGTCGACGCCGGTTGACCTTGTTACGCCTCCACCGACGTCGACTCCACCGGCACCGATCCTGACGCCGCCCGCTCCTCGGGACGACGTCGACCTCAGATTCAGCCCCGAAGTGGACGCGGCGTAGGTCCGGCGTCGATCGATGCCGTTCTCGACGCCGTTTGGGGATTTCTATCCCCATGTCCCTACTCCTTATTTTAGGCCTGTTGAACAGCCTGAGGAGCAAGGGGAGGAGTGGGAGGGGTCGGACGACCCTCTCGCTGCAGCCTGCGAGTCTGAACAGGACTGGGCTGAGGAATTGGGGGACGCCAGTGGTCTGGATACCTCCCCAGACCTTGGCATGCTGTCTCCTCCTACCGTGGCTATGGAGGAGGAAGCCAGTTATGCAGTGGTGTTGCGTAGGGCGGCGGAGGCCCTACACCTCCAGCTCCCTACTGTGGCCATCTGATAGAGACTACTAGCCGCAGATTCCTTAACGTAGAATTATCCCCAGGCGTGAGACTGGACCCGGAAAACTTTCTTTGCCCCAGCATCTCTGTGCGCCGGGGGGCGGTACCACGCAACTCCGCCCTGACGACGTCCGCGGGCGTAATGTCAGCGAGGTCACATAAGCCCCGCCCCGCTGACATCAGTTTCCTTCTTTTCCGCGTGCAACGCGGATCCGGAATCGTGTCCCTGGCCTGTTTTCAGGCCTTCTTTTACGCTTTTGCGTTGTGGAACAGTGTGCAAATGCCTTCGGGCTTCAAGACGTGCCCTTCTTGTGCGCGTCCGATGTCGGCGACGGACCCTCACCCTATTTGCATGTGGTGTCTGGGCGAGCACCATGATTCTGCGGACTGCGACGCTTGCCAGCATCTGAAGCCGAAGTCCCGGCGGGAGCGCCGAATGAAGCTCCTGTCGGCCCGCTTGTCCAGGTCGGTGTCGTCACCGCGTCCGTCCCCTGCGGAAGGGTCCAAGAACAGCCGATTCCGACATCGTCCTTCACCGAGGCCCCAGGGGCGTCGCTCGCCCGCCGGTAAGTCTTATAGCTTGTCCCCGAGGCCTGGTCCCCGTTCTGCGGAGGGCGCGGGTTCTCCTCGGGACATGCGGCCTCGTTCGTCGCCACCCTACCCGCCGTTTCCTGGCGTTGGGGTGACGAGGGCCCAAATGGAGACCTATGCTGCGGCTCTGCAGGCTTCCTTGGCCCCTCCTCCTCTTCCTGAGACGTCCGCGGATCCCTTGCCACGTGCGGGGCCTTCCGCCGAGTCGCCAGCGGCTCCGGCCCCGACGGGTTCGGCTCCAGGTTTTGGGGGTGTGGTGTCGTCTAGGTGTGGCCCTTCAGTGTTCCCCTCTTCGGCCCACGGCGCCTCTGCCTCGCCGCAAACCCCCGAGGGGGTCCCTGTGGTGTCGCAGGAGGTCGCTGGGACTCGGGGTTCGTCCCCGAGTCCCCCTCGATCCTCTGGGGAGGCGGCGGCCTTGCCGGAGGCCGAGCCGACGCCGCTCAGGCGCCGACGGCTGTCGGCCCTGGCGACGCCGCGGGTGCTGGCTAGGGGCCGGGGCGCTTCCCCGGGTCCCTCTCGGCCCTCCGCACAGGCGGCTGCCTCGTCGGAGGTCGTGTCGGCGCCTTTTCGGCGCCGTTCTTTAGCTGCCCCGGCCCCGCCCCATTCTCCTGGGGCGCAAGTGGTGGTGGGGGTCGACTCGGCGTCCCCGGTGACAGCACCGGCGCCGGTCGACGTCGCACCGGCGCCTGTGGCGGACTCCACGGCGTCGGGTCGTCGACTCGTCTCCAGAGGTCCCCTCCTCTCCGGATGTTTGTCAACTTTTTGTCTCCTCTTCCCCGGAGACGGGACGCTGCGTCGTTGCTTTTTCCCCGGCGTCTTCCAGGGAGGGCTCTTCGCCGTCCCCGCGATCTCGGCCTTCCCCGGAGGCACCTCAGTCCCCCCACTCGTCCGTGGATCTTCCGCCATTCAGGGGCTGGCCGTTTGTTCCTCCAGCTGGACTCTGGGATGGCCAGCTTAGTTTACAGCCATCGCCCACGGAGGAATTGCTCTCTCTCTCCCCCACGACGCCCTACGGAGGCGAGTGCAGCTTTTGTCCGGGCCATTTCCACGGCCGCTGGCATTTTGCGCATGGGCGACCCCGGCACCCCGTTCCTTACGGACCATTTGTTAGAGGTTCTCCATCAGGGCTCTGGTGGACGGGAGCTGCTTCTTCCATTCGAAGCTTCGCTCCATACTTCTCTTCTGGGGGCCTGGGGGCGTCCTGCCACGGGTGATCCGGTGCCTCAGCCGCTCCTACATCACCATCGCCCTGCTCTGCACGATCCAGTCTGCCTTTCTTTCCACCCTTCTACCCAGGGCCCTCTTCTGCAGACTGCTTTTCCTTCCCTGCCCTTGGTGGTGTTTCCTCCGTCACAGGAGGCCCGGTGGTTGAATTCGTGGGGGCGTAACATCTTCGCTTCCTCTAGTGCTGCTTTGCGAGTGCTCAACACACTTTGTGTGTTGGCCAGGGCTACTTCCAGTCTGTGGGATTCCGTGGAGTCACTTCTGTCTGGTGCCTTCCCCCGACGGTGTCCGCGCTGATCTGCGGCCCCATGTGTTGGATGTCCGGGAGTTGGCCGCGTTTATTCTTCGTTCGGCCTTAGATGTTTCTGATGCTCTCGGCCGCGCTATAGCAAGTTCAGTAGCTCTCCGTCGCCGTGCTTGGTTGAGGGATGGCGTTTCTCCAGAGAATATATGGGAGCGTCTGGTTGACCTTCCTTTTGATGGGGTTCTTTTGTTTAACACCCATGCGGACTCCGCCATTCAGCGGCTTCTTGCGGGGCTCTGACCTCCTCCCCCTCCGTAAACTTGGCTTGTCGGTCTTCGGGTGCTTTATGGGAGGCGTTATCCCACCTTTTTTCTGGGGTTTAGTGCTTCGATTGGCCCGTTGGTGTGTTCCGTGTGGTTTGGCGTGCCTTCGGGGTCCTTAGGTTGGGCCCTCTGTACTGTTGGCTGCTGGTACAGCCCCCTTTTGGCTTTTGTGGTTTTTTGGCGGTTGGTGAACCCGTATAGGTCCTCAGGTTGGGCCTTCTGTGTCTTTTTTGGCTGATTTGCAAGCCGTCTGTGGTTTTACCCGCAGGTCCTTTATGTTCTTGTCCTCTGCTGTGGAATTTTTTCCTAAGAAGTGTTCCCATGTTTTCCTTGGGACGTCTCATGCCCAAAGTTGGGTACTTGTAGCTATTACATGGCTCTGTCCTGCGCTGGGGAGGTGTGGATGCCCTTTTTCGGGTTCCTTGCCTTTCCTGGCATCACTGTATACAGCTGGTGCGGTCTCTTTTGCCTTTGTCTTGGTGCAGCTTGCGCTGCTCCAGCGTCTGTCATTCTCAGTGTTCGCTACACCAGCCTGGCATACTGTCTACGGCATCGTGTTGTGGCGTTTCCGCCTTCCTGTCCGGCGTTTCGGCCTGGTCCTCTGTCTGGTGTTCCAGGGGGGGCTAGGTTTCTTCTGGCTTTCCTGTGTTCTGGTTGCCGGCTGGTCCGTCCTCCGTGTCTCTACTCTTTCTCTTCTGGCTGGTCCCACTTCTTTTCGTGGGCCGGTGTGTGTCTCTGGCACGGCCCCCCTTTGGGGATTGTTCTGGATTTCCCTGGCCGCTGTCCTCGGCTTGCGCCTGGCTTGTTCTGGGTGCACTGCTCCATGGTGTTGCCAGCCGCCGGCTGCACATGTCTATCTGAAAGAGACACGTTAGTGACAGATTCCTTACCTTAGAATATCCCCAGGCGTCAGGCTGGATCCGGAAAGTTTTTGCGTAGCAGTACCCTTGCGCGTCGGTAGGCGGCGTCGTGCGGCTCCGCGTCGGGACCACCGGGATGACGTCGCGGGCAGTACTTAGACGCCGCCCCTGCGCGCTGACGTCAGTTCTTCTTTTTCCGCGCCAGTAAGCGCAGATCCGGGAAGAGCAGTGCCCTAGTCATTTTTTGACTATCTTTTTGGTGATTTTTCACTGTTTTTCTCCACGAGTCTCTCGACTCCGAAGGTGTCGGTAGGGATGCCCGGCTTCAAGCCCTGCGACGTCTGTGGTCGTATGATGTCGATCACAGACCCGCATTTAGAGTGTCTCTACTGTCTCGGCCGTGACCACGACACGAAGTCGTGCCCCGACTGCCGGGCCTTGCACCCGAAGGCTTTGCGAGAGCGGTCTCGAAAGCTCCTCGAGGTCCGACAGTCGGCTCCGCGCCACACCAAGCCCCGGTCACGTGAGAGGGGTCGAGGGGCCGGTCGCGGAGTCCTCATCGGTCGTCGGGGTCCAAGTCTTCGCACTCCTCCGGTAAGTCGAAGCATAAAAAGTCTAAGAAGCGTCATCGCTCCACGACTTTGCCTCGCCGGTCTCGCGACTCGGCTAAGGCTCCTGTCGGCACCGTCCCCGCGGCTCTGGGAGTGCCTGTGGAGCCGCCCCCGCATTACCCGTCCTTCCCGGGTTCGGGGGCGACTCCGGCCGAGATACAGGAATTCCTGTCGGCCATGGCCCGCCTCTTAGGGCCTCAAGGTCCCCTCGGTGCGCCTTCTGGCCCCGCGGGCCCTGATGGGGTTTCCCCGGCGCCGCCGACGACTCCGGTCCCGGCGCCGCCTGTCACACCAGCCTCGGGCCCGGCCCCTGCCTCGATCCCGGCTCCGGTGCTGCCGCAACCCCCATCGACGCCGGTTGACCAACCTACACCTCCGCCGGCGCCGATGTATCCGGTGCCGTTTCCGACGCCGCCCGGGGCTCCGGGCGGCGTCGTTCCCCGGTTCTCTCCGGATCCGGACACGGCGCCGGACCAGCGTCGCTCGACGCCGGCTCCAACGCCGTTGAGACCTTGGGTCCCGCGTGTCCCTCCTTCTCCATATTTTGAACCTGAGGAGGATGAAGAGGACTGGGAGGGGTCGGAGGACCCTCTCACACAGCAGTGTGAGTACGAACAGGACTGGGCTGAGGAACTTGGGGATGCCAGTGGGCTGGACACCTCCCCTGACCCTGGCATGCTGTCTCCTCCTTCCGTGGCAACGGAGGAGGGAGCAAATTTTGCAACGGTGTTGCGTAGAGCAGCTGGGGCCTTACACCTCCAATTGCCTACAGTGGCTGTCAGGACTAACCTCCTGACGGAAGTGCTTCAGCCGGCGGCCACCTCCTCGGAGCCACTGCTGCCATTTAATGACGCACTTTCTGACGTTCTTTTGGGCACCTGGTCCAAGCCCACCACAGGGGCTCCTGTGGATAGGAACGTGGCCCGACGCCATCGCCCCGCTCCGGGCGACCCCCTGTTCCTCTCCCAACACCCCACTCCTGAGAGCTTGGTTGTCCAAGCCTCTGCTTCCCAAACCGCCTTCCCTACCGCTCCTCCGGATAGGGAATCCAAACACCTGGATCAATTTGGGAAGAAGGTCTTTTCTTCCTCCAGTGCTGGCTTGCGGTCTGTCAACACTGCTTGCCTTTTGGGCCGATATTCCCATTCTCTGTGGGACTCGGTGGCGCAAGCTTTGCCCCAGTGTCCTGAGGAGGTCCAGACACTGCTTACCCGCGCCATTGCGGAAGGAAGAGATGCGGCTAAATTCACCATTCGATGTGGCCTTGATACCGCCGACTCGCTGGGTAGAACAATTGCAACGACAGTGGCGCTGCGCCGTCACCCCTGGCTGAGAACCACTGGTTTCTCGGGTGATGTCCAGAACACTCTTATGGACATGCCCTTTGATGGGGTCGGTCTTTTTGGGAACAAGGCAGACCATGTGCTGGAGCGTTTTAAGGACTCACGGGCTACGGCCAAGTCCCTGGGCCTTTCTGCTGTACGCCCTCCGCAGCCATCTGCTTTTCGCCCCTTTCGTGGCCACGGAAGGGGCGCCCAGTCACGTCCGCTGCCCGGCCACCAACCCGCGCAGCAAGCGTCTTCGCGTGGCCGAGGACGTGGCTCCCGCCGTGGCGGGTCAGGCAACCAGCGTGCGGGTCAGGCCACCAATCCTGCCCCGTCCGCGGCCTCCAAGCCCCCCTAGTCCTTCCTTTCCGGTGCACAGCACGCCAGTAGGGGGCAGGGTCCGCCATCACCTTCACCACTGGCGTGCCATCACCTTGGACAGGTGGGTCTTGGACATTGTCCGAAGGGGCTACTCCCTCCCCTTCGAGACCACCCCCCCAGCCATGCCACCTCAATTCCACCGCATGTCAGGGGATCACTTGGTGCTTCTTCAGAAGGAAGTTGCGGCCCTCTTGGCCAAGAGGGCCATCGAGCGCGTTCCGACCCCAGAAGTAGGACCTGGTTGCTACTCCCACTACTTTCTGGTGCCCAAAAAGGACAAGGAGGACATGCGTCCTATCTTGGACCTCCGGAACGTCAATCGCTTCCTCCGGAAGGAGAAGTTCAAGATGCTCACCTTAGCTCAGGTTTTGACTGCCCTGGAGACTGGATGGTAGCGTTGGACTTGCAGGACGCTTATTTCCACATCCCCGTCCTGCCGGCCCACCGGCGTTACCTGCGGTTCATGGTGGGCCTCGAGCATTTTCAATTCACCGTGCTCCCCTTTGGCCTCACAAGTGCCCCTCGGGTGTTCACGAAAGTGATGGCGGTGGTCGCAGCTCATCTGCGCCGGGCAGGGGTTCCAGTCTTTCCCTACCTCGACGACTGGCTGCTGAAGGCGGGCTCGTCCCAGGCAGTCGTCTCCCACCTCCAGACTACTTCAGATCTCCTGCACTCGCTGGGGTTCTCCATCAATGTGCCGAAGTCGCACCTGATTCCTTCTCCACAGCTCCTTTTCATCGGAGCAGTTCTGGACACGACGCAGTTTCGGGCCTATCCTCCCGAACGGCGAGTCCGGGATATTCAGGCTATGATTCCGATCTTTCAGCCTCTATCCTGGGTTTCGGTACGGATGACCCTGAGGCTGCTGGGCCTCATGGCCTCCTGCATCCTGCTGGTCGATCATGCCAGATGGCATATGCGCGCTCTGCAGTGGGACCTGAAGTTCCAGTGGGCGCAGCACCAGGGCAACCTGTCCGATCACGTCCAGATCTCGGAGGGGACTGCAAAACAGTTGCAGTGGTGGCTCTCGAACCGGCAATGGGACATGGGCATATCCCTCTCCCTTCCCCAGCCAGAGCACACAGTCGTGACGGACGCGTCCCTTCTGGGATGGGGCGGTCACATGGGAGAGGCGGAGATCAGAGGCCTTGTGAGAAGTTGGCCTGGTATATGCTGTTCACTAATTAAAGTGGACACCTTGCACCAGAACAATTCGACTCTTATGGTAGATAGGTTTAAGACAACCTTTATAGAAAGCTATCCTAGTGGTAGCTGTGGAGAGCAGCCTTCAGGCTAAGTCTTGAAGGAATGTAAAGCAGCTTGTTTTACCACACAATCTCTTGAATCACCAAATGAAAAGACACCACACAGGTATATATATCAAATATATATGTATTTATTAATAAACACTCTCTACTAATCTCTTTATGAGATTAGAGATCTGAAAGAGACACGTTAGTGATAGATTCCTTACCTTAGAATATCCCCAGGCGTCAGGCTGGATCCGGAAAGTTTTGCGTAGCAGTACCCTTGCGCGTCGGTAGGCGGCGTTGTGCGGCTCCGCGTCCGTCGTCGGCGTCGTGATCGCCGGGATGACGTCGCGGGCAGTACTTAGACGCCGCCCCTGCGCGCTGACGTCAGTTCTTCTTTTTCCGCGCCAGCAAGCGCAGATCCGGGAAGAGCAGTGCCCTGGTCAATTTTTGACCATACTTTTTGGTGATTTTTTCACTGTTTTTTCCATCTTTAAGGTGTCGTAGGGATGCCCGGCTTCAAGCGATGCGGCGCCTGTGCGCGGATGATGTCCGTCACCGACCCGCATTGGGAGTGTCTCTTCTGCCTCGGCCGAGGCCACGACACCGAGTCTTGTCCCGAATGCCAGGCCCTCAACCCGAAAGCTTTGCGAGAGCGGTCTCGAAAGCTCCTCGAGGCCCGGCATTCGGCTCCACGGAGGCCCCGGTCGCGTGAGAGGTCCAGGGGTCGCTCGCGGAGTGCACACCGGTCGTCGGCGTCGAAGTCTTCTTCGTCCGGTAAGTCTAAGCACAAGAAGTCCAAGAAGCATCGTCGCTCTCGGACTTCGCCTCGCCGGTCTCGCGACTCGGCTGAGGCCCCTCCCGGCACCGTCCCCGCCCCGCGGCCCCGGACTTGCCTGTGGAGTCGCCCCCGTCATACCCGCCCTTCCCGGGTTCGGGGCGGATCCGGCCAAGGTACAGGAGTTCCTGTCGGCCATGGCCCGCCTCTTCGGGCCTTCAGGCCCCTCCGGTGCGCCTTCGGGCCCCGCGGGCCCTGATGGGGTTGCTCCGGCGCCGCCGGCGGCTCCGGCCCCGGCGCCGCCCGGGCCTCCAGCCTCGATCCCGGCTCCGGCTTCGGCCCCGGCCTCGATCCCGGCTCCACAACCCCCATCGACGCCGGTCGACCTCACGACACCTCCGCCGGCGCCGATGTCTCCGGTGCCGTTCTCGACGCCGCCCTGGGCTCCGGGCGGCGTCGTCCCCAGTTCCTTCCGGCTCCGGACATGGACCCGGAGCGACGTCGCTCGACGCCGGCTCCGCGCCGATGGGACCTTGGGTCCCAAATGTCCCTCCTCCTCCTTATTTTGAACCAGAGGAGGACCAGGAGGACTGGGAGGGGTCTGATGACCCTCTGACACGCAACTGTCAGTATGATGAGGACTGGACAGAGAGTCTAGGGGAGGCCAGTGGTCTGGATACTTCTCCTGACACTGGCATGCTGTCTCCTCCCGTGGCTACGGAGGAGGGGGCCAATTTTGGTACGGTGTTGCGTAGGGCTGCTGGGGCCTTACGTCTCCAGCTCCCTACTTTGACGGTCAAGCCTAACATCTTGACAGAGGTGCTTCAGCCGGCAGCCTCCTCTGCGGAGACTGTGCTGCCGTTTAACGACGCCCTCACGGACGTTCTTTTGGGCGCCTGGTCCAAGCCCAACACAGGGGCTCCTGTGGATCGGAACGTGTCACGACGCCATCGCCCCGCTCCGGGCGACCCCCTGTTTCTTTCTGTCCACCCCACTCCTGAGAGCTTGGTTGTCCAAGCCTCCGCTTCCCAAACCGCCTTCCCTACCGCTCCTCCGGATAGGGAATCCAAACGCCTGGATCAGTTTGGGAAGAAAGGTTTTTCTTCCTCCAGTGCTGGCTTGCGGTCCGTTAACACCGCTTGTCTTTTGGGCCGATATACCCACTCTCTGTGGGATTCGGTGGCGGATGTTTTGCCCCAGTGCCCTGAGGAGGTCCAGGCACTGCTTTCCCGCGCCATTGCGGAAGGAAGGGATGCGGCCAAATACACTATCCGTTGTGGCCTTGACACCGCCGACTCGCTGGGCAGGTCGATTGCAACGACGGTGGCGCTCCGACGCCACGCCTGGCTGAGAACCACTGGTTTTTCAGGGGATGTCCAGAATACTCTCATGGACATGCCCTTTGATGGAGTCGGTCTTTTTGGGTCCAAAGCAGACCATGCGTTGGAGCGCTTTAAGGACTCACGGGCTACTGCCAAGTCCCTGGGCCTTTCTGCTACACGCCCTCCGCTGCCTTCTGCTTTTCGCCCCTATCGTGGCCACGGTAGGGGCGCCCCTTCACGTCAGCAGCCCAGCCACCGGCCCGCGCAGCAGGCGTCTTCGCGTGGCCGAGGACGTGGATTCCGCCGTGGCGGATCGGGCAACCAGCGTGCGGGTCAGGCCACCACCTCCAACCCGTCCGCGGCCTCCAAGCCCTCCTAGTCCCTCCTTTCAGGTGCACGGCACGCCAGTAGGGGGCAGGGTCCGCCATCACCTTCCCCACTGGCGCACCATCACCTCGGACAGGTGGGTCTTGGACATTGTCCGAAGGGGCTACTCCCTCCCCTTCGAGACCACCCCCCAGCCATGCCACCTCAATTCCACCGCATGTCAGGGGATCACTTGGTGCTTCTACAGAAGGAAGTCACGGCCCTCTTGACCAAGAGGGCCATCGAGCATGTTCCGACCCCAGAAGTAGGGCGTGGTTGCTACTCCCACTACTTTCTGGTGCCCAAAAGGACAAGGAGGACATGCGTCCTATCTTGGACCTCCGGAACGTCAATCGCTTCCTCCGGAAGGAGAAGTTCAAGATGCTCACCCTAGCTCAGGTCTTGACTGCCCTCGACCCTGGAGACTGGTTGGTAGCGTTGGACTTGCAGGACGCGTATTTCCACATCCCCGTCCTGCCGGCCCACCGGCGTTACCTTCGGTTCACGGTAGGCCCCGAGCATTTTCAGTTCACCGTGCTCCCCTTTGGCCTTACCAGTGCCCCTCGGGTGTTCACGAAAGTGATGGCGGTGGTCGCAGATGTGCCGAAGTCGCATCTGATTCCTTCTCCACAGCTCCTTTTCATCGGAGCAGTTCTGGACACGACGCAGTTTCGGGCCTATCCTCCCGAACGGCGAGTCCGGGATATTCAGGCTATGATTCCGATCTTTCGGCCTTTATCCTGGGTTTCGGTAAGGATGACCCTGAGGCTGCTGGGCCTCATGGCCTCCTGCATCCTGCTGGTCAATCATGCCAGATGGCATATGCGGGCTCTGCAGTGGGACCTGAAGTTCCAGTGGGCGCAGCACCAGGGCAACCTGTCCGATCACGTCCAGATCTCGGAGGGGACTGCAAAACAGTTGCAGTGGTGGCTCTCGAACCGGCAATGGGTCATGGGCATATCCCTCTCCCTTCCCCAGCCAGAGCATACAGTTGTGACGGACGCGTCCCTTCTGGGATGGGGCGGTCACATGGGAGAGGCGGAGATCAGAGGCCTCTGGTCTCCGGCGGAGTCCCGCCTCCATATCAACCTTCTGGAGCTCCGGGCGATCCGGCTTGCACTCAAGGCATTCCTTCCCTCTGTCAAAGGGAAGGTAGTGCAGGTGTTCACAGACAACACCACCGCCATGTGGTACTGCAACAAACAGGGCGGGGTGGGGTCTTGGACCCTTTGTCAGGAGGCTCTGCGCCTCTGGACATGGCTGGAACATCAGGGCATGTTCCTGATGGTTCAACACCTGGCAGGTTCTCTAAACGCCAGGGCGGACGAACCTCAGCCGCAGGTGCATGATGGATCACGAATGGCGTCTTCACTCGGAAGTGGCGCAAGGACTCTTTCTACAGTGGGGAGAGCCTTGGTTAGATCTATTCGCCACCGAAGAGAACGCGCTATGTCATCAGTTCTGCGCGTTGGAATTTCCAAGGCGGCACTCGCTCGGCGACGCTTTTCGTCGCGAGTGGAGTTGCGGTCTGTTGTACGCCTTTCCGCCTATACCACTTCTACCCAGAGTGTTGAAGAAGATTCGGCACGACCGGGCCCAAGTCATTCTTGTGGCTCCGGACTGGGCTCGAAGAGTTTGGTATCCCGAGCTACTCAATATGAGCATAGATCCCCCGATCCGTCTGCCTCTTCGGGAGGATCTTCTGTCGCAGCAGCAGGGGACGGTCCTCCACCCGAACCTGTCCAGTCTACACCTGCTTGCGTGGAGATTGAGCGGCGGCAGTTGATTCCTTTCGACTTGCCTCCCGAAGTTTGTGATGTGATTCTGGCAGCCAGGCGTCCCTCCACTAAGGTGGTATACGCCTGCAGGTGGAACAAATTTGTGGCATGGTGCACAGCAAAGGCTGTGGATCCCCTTTCTGCCCCTCTTTCTGAGGTCCTTCTGTTCCTTCTCTCTCTGGCCCAACAGGGTTCTGCCCTGGGTACCATCAAGGGTTATCTTTGTGCTATCTCGGCCTTCCTCAGGCTCCCTGATCAGCCCTCCCTTTTCAAGTCCCCTGTTGTTAACAGGTTCTTAAAAGGCATTACTCACCTCTTCCCTCCTGTTCCGTTTGTAATGCCTCAGTGGGACTTGAACTTGGTTCTTACCTTTTTAATGTGCGCTCCCTTTGAGCCTCTGCATAACTGTCCTCTTCGTCTTCTGACTCTAAAGGCAGCCTTTCTGGTGGCCATCACCTCCGCTCGGCGGGTGAGTGAGCTCCAGGCTCTTTCTTGCAAACCTCCCTTTCTGTCTGTTCATCCAGACAAGGTTGTTCTTCGGACGCGTCCGTCCTTCTTGCCAAAGGTGGTTACTGCTTTCCACATTGGGCAGACCATCACTTTGCCCACCTTCTTTCCGCCTCCGCATCCTTCCAGAGAGGAAGAGAGGCTCCACCGTCTGGACCCAAAACGTGCGCTCTCCTTCTATATCGACCGCACGAAACACTTCCGGGTGGATGACCAGCTCTTTGTTGGCTACGTGGGCGCCAAACAAGGTCGGGCGGTGCACAAGAGGACCATCTCCCGCTGGGTTACCTTGTGCATCAAGACCTGCTATTCTTTGGCTAAGAAGGAGCCTCCTGTTGGGCTGCGTGCCCATTCCACCAGGGCAACGGCTGCTACCACGGCCTTGGGCCGCGGTGTTCCGCTGCCGGTTATCTGTCAGGCAGCTACGTGGGCCTCGCTGCACACGTTTACTAAGCATTACTGCCTTGACAGTCAGGTCCGGAGGGACGGCTTCTTTGGCCGTTCTGTCCTCCAGGACTTCCTTGTCTGATCTTTGTTCGCAGACCCACCACCGGGGTTGGTATTGCTGGGGTATCTATTCTAAGGTAAGGAATCTATCACTAACGTGTCTCTTTCAGATGCACAAGTTACTAACTTGTGTAACGATATATCTGTAAGAGACAGTAGTTAGTGATAGATTCCTACCGCCCCACCCATCCTCCCCGTTCTGCGAACTGATTTCTAGGGTTAAGGACATCCCTTTCAGGGCCCTAGTATTTTTCAGACACCTGTGTCAGCTTCTTGCATGGCTCTGCGTTCCTGGCGCGGAAAGTCGTGTACAGAACTGACGTCAGCGCGCAGGGGCGGCGTCTAAGTACTGCCCGCGACGTCATCCCGGCGATCACGACGCCGACGACGGACGCGGAGCCGCACGACGCCGCCTACCGACGCGCAAGGGTACTGCTACGCAAAACTTTCCGGATCCAGCCTGACGCCTGGGGATATTCTAAGGTAAGGAATCTATCACTAACTACTGTCTCTTACAGATATATCGTTACACAAGTTAGTAACTTGTGCGTCAGGAACATATGTACAGATCAAATGTTATCAAAATAAGTTAAGCACAATCGAATATCACAATCTTAGTTTGCTAGACCTAGGTCTAGGGCATCTAGAATCGAGGGACCCCCAAGAACCACCCCAGGTAGTTGTAGGAGACCCACAGGGGACGGACGCGGTGTCCTGGCACCGGTGCGAGTCCTGTACGAGTCTATGCGCACAGACGCGATTGAGATTTCAATGTTAAAGGTCCCTTGCGTGTTCGAGGCGAACACACCGATCGGTCCTTGTACGAGTCGAAGGACGCGGTCACAGATAGAGTTGCAAGGGAGTTGGACGCGCTGTGTCTAACACAGACGCGAACCTTGTGCGAGTCAGTGCAATGGAGAACTCAGAGTTACAGGCCCTTTGTGTGTTCGAGGCGAACACCGATCGGACTCAGTACGAGTCGAAGGATACAGTTTTAGATAGTGTTACAAAGGAGATGGACGCGGTGTGTCGAACACAGACGCGAACCCTGTACGAGTCAGCGCAATTGTCGCACTTGGAAAGTTAGATTTTTAGGACACTTCTAGGGAAGCTACAAGCAAGTCACTTACAGGGTAAGTAGTTCTAGGGCCCACACCCACAGGAGCACCGTAGTGCTAAAGTTACCTCACCCAGGGGAGCCGGGTGCATAGGTGTTCTTTGGTGTCGGGTCGCAGCGTCGTTTTCAATGGGAGCCAGTGAAGACTTGCTGCTTGCGGCGACAGGAGAAGTGTCCGGAGGAATCCAAGCCTGGATTCGGAAGATGGAAGACCTGAAAGCAGAGGGGACAGTGTTCAAAGTCACTTGGCAGTGACTCGGGGCAAGGAAGATGGATGCCCACCGTCGTCGCAAGATTCAGGTCGTCCGCGGTTGCCTTGACTCTTCAGCCACGAGGTCCAGGAGGCGTCGACGACGACCAGGAGCTGGATTCGGCGTGTCCCACGATGTCTGCAGCTTACTGCGGTGTCGGCGACTCGATCGGAGCCAACAAGCCTTGGTAACAGCAAGTCTCGGGGAAAGTGTGAAGAGGCAATGGTGCAGACCAGCAAGGTCTGGGGGACTCACCCAGCGAGGGTAAGTCAGGGCAGGCCTGGAGCAACCAGGAGAGCCCTTTGGTTTCTTTAGAAAGTCTTCTGGGGACCCACAAGCCGGCTGGCAAGGGATCGCGAAGACGCCTCAGGAGGATTCACTCACAGGGGCCCACGGCCACTCGGGACGTGGTAGGCCTCTGATCTTAGGAGGGATTCCTGCTGGAGGCTGGGACCACACGTGGTCCAAAGCACAAGTTCGTGGAACGTTGTGAAGGGGTTGCACTCGACAATAGTGCACGGTACCCAGGGGTCGCGGTTCCTCGTTACTCTTGGGGTCCACTGGCCTCAGCTTCGCTGGGGACTCTCGATGGCCTTTGAGAAGTCAGGAAATCCACTTCTTGGGCTGCAGGGACTTCGGACTCCGGCGGGAGCGGCGTAGTTTGCGACCGTCGTTTGTAGTTTTTGGTGCCTGCCAAGCAGGGGAGTCACTCCTTGACTCCAAGGGAGATTCTTCAGTCTTCCAGAGGTAGTGGAACGTCGAAGGTCCGGGATTCGTCTTCAGAGCGTCGTCCAGGGAAATCTAGGGTGCAATGCACAGGTTCCCCCTCTTATACTAAAAGAAGGGGAGGGACTAGCTCTATGACCCTACCTATGGGAGGGTCAGGGGAGTGGGCGGCTACACCCACTTCCCTTTGTCCAGTTTCACGCCAGAGCAGGGACAGGTAGCCCCTGAGCCGGTTTGAACTGGCATATGCACAGAGGAGCCTTCTGCTCCCCCAGTGCAGGACTTCAAAGCACTCTAAGAGTGCACCCACCCAGCCCCAATACACTAAACCCTGTCTGGAAGGTGGTCACACCCCTTGGGACAGGATATCTATTGTTGGGCTTCCTCCACTGCGAGTGTTGGTCATCAGCAGGAGGGCAGCCCAGTGTCTGTGACTGGTGGCATCCATTTTGTGATGCCAGGGCTCTGCAGGATTCTACCGCGTTTCCACAGTAGGTACATGTCTATCCCTCTAGAAGGGTGGAATGCTACCCCAGCCGCCAGGACTGGCGGGGGTAGTATTCCAAGATGTTTGACACCAAACACGACATGTTTCGATGCAGCCATTCCAAAGTTAGCATTTTACCGCGAGGATATAATGCACTTAAAAGTATATGGTTTAACCGCATCCACAAACAGCACCAGAGAATGGACTCTGAGAGCTGCAGAGGGGCCCTGCTCAGGCAGAGGCACCCCCTCACATAGAAGCCAAGCACCCTGCCCTCAGGATTGATAGGGCCTGCCTTAGGGGTGACTGATAGGTTTATATGTGTGTGCAGGAGAGATATAGGGAACCTATATCTCAGTGAGGGGTGCTAGCACTTCCTCACCCAGGCTGCAGTAGCAGGCCTGTGGTGTCAGATTTAGTCTGCTTCCCAGGGGTGGCATAATACATGCTGCAGCCCCTGGTAGGCCTGTGAAGTACCTATGCCCTTGGTACCTAATGTACCATATTCTAGGGACTCATAAGGTACCACAGTATCCAATCACTAGTGCACCTAGAGTGCACTCCAAATCGTTTAGAGAGAACAGAGAGGCTGGGGCCCTGATTAGCAGGGACCCAGCCAGACTATAGCCAGAAACCAGTGTAAACATCAGAAAAAAAGTGGGGGCAACATAAGAGGCAGATCCTACTCTCCTACAGGCCTCTGGTCTCCGGCGGAGTCCCGGCTCCATATCAACCTTCTGGAGCTCCGGGCGATCCGGCTTGCACTCAAGGCATTCCTTCCCTCTGTCAAAGGGAAGGTAGTGCAGGTGTTCACAGACAACACCACCGCCATGTGGTACTGCAACAAACAAGGCGGGGTGGGGTCGTGGACCCTATGTCAGGAGGCTCTGCGCCTCTGGACATGGCTGGAACATCAGGGCATATTCCTGATGGTTCAACACCTGGCAGGTTCCCTGAACGCCAGGGCGGATGAACTCAGCCGCAGGTGCATGATGGATCATGAATGGCGTCTTCACTCAGAAGTGGCGCAAGGACTCTTTCTACAGTGGGGAGAGCCTTGGTTAGATCTATTCGCCACCGAAGAGAACGCGCAATGTCATCAGTTCTGCGCATTGGAATTTCCAATGCGGCACTCGCTCGGCGACGCTTTTCGTCGCGAGTGGAGTTGCGGTCTGTTGTACGCTTTTCCGCCTATACCACTTCTACCCAGAGTGTTGAAGAAGATTCGGTGCGACGGGCCCAAGTCATCCTTGTGGCTCCGGACTGGGCTCGAAGAGTTTGGTATCCCGAGCTACTCAGTATGAGCGTCGATCCCCCGATCCGTCTGCCTCTTCGGGAGGATCTTCTGTCGCAGCAGCAGGGGACGGTCCTCCACCCGAACCTGTCCAGTCTCCACCTGCTTGCATGGAGATTGAGCGGCGGCAGTTGATTCCTTTCGACTTGCCTCCTGAAGTTTGTGATGTGATTCTGGCAGCCAAGCGTCCCTCCACTAAGGTGGTATACGCCTGCAGGTGGAACAAGTTTGTGGCATGGTGCACAGCAAAGGCTGTGAATCCCCTCTCTGCCCCTCTTTCTGAGGTTCTTCTGTTCCTTCTTTCTCTGGCCCAACAGGGTTCTGCCCTGGGTACCATCAAGGGCTATCTTTGTGCAATCTCTGCCTTCCTCAGGCTCCCTGATCAGCCCTCTCTTTTTAAGTCCCCTGTTGCTAACAGGTTTGTAAAAGGCATTACACACCTCTTCCCTCCTGTTCCGTTTGTCATGCCTCAGTGGGACTTCATCTTGGTTCTTACCTTTTTAATGTGCGCTCCCTTTGAGCCTCTACATAACTGTCCTCTTCGTCTTCTTTTTTTTTTTATATTTCTTTTTATTAAACAAACATAAATACAATAATACATTACAGAGGAGTCAATCACTTAAGGGCATGAGGTATCCTGGGGGAGGAAAATCATTGTACATAATTACAGGAAATGAGGAATGCTACGGTGAGGGCGGGTCTGTAATATCAATACAGCGAGGCGGTGAGCATATGTCTCCTCGATATATATTCCAAGAGCCCCATACACGGGACCACTTTTTCGGGCAACCCCTGGCCATGTACACCGTTTTTTCCCTATACATGCACCAGTCTAGATCCCTCTCCCAGGCTTCTATTGTGGGAGGTTGCTCTACTCCCCATCGCTGCGCAATGTTCCTCTTTGCTATCATGAATCCCAGTGTGGACCATTGTGTCTGGGCTGTATTCAAGTCAGTAGGTTCCCAGATATTCAGGAGGCAGCGTCTCACCTCAGGGCGAAGCGAGATCGAGAGTACCGAGTTGATGACACCCTGAACCCTGCGCCAGAATGTGCTGATGACTGGACACTCCCAAAGAATATGTAGAAATGTTCCTGTGTGCCCACAGTTCCTCCTACACTCCCCACTTATCTCCCTTCCCATGTGTACTAGTTGAGGCCCGGTCATGTATATCCTGTGTAGGATTTTAAGCTGGACTAATCTGAGACGCGCTGATATGGCTACCACCCTGGGAGAGGATATCGCCTCCTGCCAATCCTCCTCATCCAATTCAATCCCGTCCCGTGTCCACTTCTCCCGCAGTGTTTGGAGCTGGTCCTCCCCATTGTTGATTAACTTCTTATATATGAGAGAAATGGTTTTCTCGGGTAGTGACCCGTCTAGTATTCTATCTTCCAGTGGTGAAGCGTCGGGAGGGACGGAGTCTCGTGTCAGGTGCATACGTAGTGAGTGCACGATTTGTACATAGCGGAAGTGTTCAGTGTCTGCCAGCTTATATTCATTTTGGAGGTCTACAAAGAGTTTGATCCCGCTGGTTCCCAACATATCTTTGATGTGTGAGATTCCTATTAGGTCCCACCTGTCAAACCCTTTCGTCTTCCACAGACTACCTAGCTTCTCTGAGTCCCACAGTGGAGTGGCTAGTGTCAATGTATTGCCCCACCCCAGTGAGGTAGTTGCGCTGTGCCAAACTTGAACGGTGTGTGCAGTGGGTCCAGTTAGGGCAAGCCGTCCAGGCCTTGAGTATAGTGCTCTACCATACGTCCCTCCCGGGAGGAGCCATCTGTCCATAGCATAGCCAGGGTCATCTGGGCGACCGTAGGTGCCGTGGTTAACGGCAGCAAGATGTGCTGCCCAATAGTATTTTTTAATGTCGGGAAGGCTAATGCCTCCTTCATACCACGATAGGGTGAGTTTAGTTAAAGCAATGCGAGGTTTTCCTTCCCACAGCAGAGTGCGCTGGAGGTTCTCAATCTCTTTGAAGTAGTGAGCTGGGACAGGGTCCAACGTGTTCTGTAGGATATATAGAAACCTAGGGAGGGACATCATTTTAAAAAGGGCTGCTCTACCCAAAAGCGAAAGGGGGAGTGTTTTCCAACTAGCAATATCCTTCTGGAGTCTGCGAAGGGGTGGAAGGAGATTCCGCTCGTATCGAAGTGCGGCATCTAGGGAAACAAATATGCCTAGGTATTTAAACCCGATTGTGTTTATCTGTATTGGACAGTTCCTGGGGGAAGAGGTGGGTCACCACTAAGGGCATATAACAGGGACTTATTCCAGTTTACGGTGAAGCCAGAAAATCTGCCAAAGACCTCCAGTATATCCAGTATCACCACCAGGGAGTGCTTCGGCGAGGCTAAATAAAGGAGGATGTCGTCCGCATATAAGGAAATGCGGTCCTCCCAGTCCGGGGACCATTTCAGTCCTCTTATCCTTGGGTCACCTCGGATCCATGCAGCAAAAGGTTCAAGGGCCAGGGCAAAGAGGAGGGGCGAGAGCGGACATCCCTGGCGGGTTCCCCTGCTAAGTGGGAAGGCTGCAGAAAGTTTGTTATTAACTACCACTTGGGCTAGGGGGTCACTGTACAGAAGACGTACCCATTGGATAAAGTTAGGCCCAAAGCCCAGTTTGGCCAAGACTGCCCACAAATATGGCCACTCCATAGTATCAAATGCCATGGTGGCGTCTAAGGACACAACCACCGCTGGTTCTTGAATAGTGTGTGCTCTACTCACCACTCCATGCAATCTGCGCAGGTTTAGTGCCGTGTTCCTATGCGGCATAAATCCAGATTGGTCCGGATGAACCAGGCCGCTGATTATTTTGGCTAAGCGCGTGGCCAATAATTTGGCCAATATTTTGGGTTCGGCGTTCAGAAGGGAGATGGGTCTGTATGATGCGCATTCGGTTTTGGCCTTGCCCTCTTTGTGGATTGTCACTATGGTCGCGAGCCTTTGCTCCCTAGGCAGCACCCCGCCCTCTCTGGCCTCCTCGAACATGGCCTTCAGGTATGGTGCCAGCTTATCTGGCCGAAGTTTGTATAGCTCAATAGGAATTCCATTAGGACCGAGTGCCTTCCCTGACTTCAAAGCGCGAATTGCTTGCCCAATCTCATCTATTGTCAGGTCGCTGTCCATATACTGACGGTCTTCTAAAGTGAGTCGGGGGAGCTTAATGTCACGCAGTAGTTCCTGTGAGTCTTCTTCGGAATGTGGGGTTACAGTTTTGTATACCGCGGAGAAGTGAGTAGCAAATCTGTCCGCTATGGTTTGTGGCTCCGTGATGGGCCCCTCTCCCTCAACCCTAAGTTCCGGCACCAGCCTATTCGCGTGCTCTTTTTTGTCGAGCCACGCTATAAGTTTCCCTGCTTTATCTCCAAGGTCATAGACCCAGCCTAGCTGCTCCCTGCTCATTGCCCTCGCCCTGTCTGTCACTAAGGCCTTGTATTCATGTTGTATCTGAAAGAGACACGTTAGTGATAGATTCCTTACCTTAGAATATCCCCAGGCGTCAGGCTGGATCCGGAAAGTTTTGCGTAGCAGTACCCTTGCGCGTCGGTAGGCGGCGTCGTGCGGCTCCGCGTCCGTCGTCGGCGTCGTGATCGCCGGGATGACGTCGCGGGCAGTACTTAGACGCCGCCCCTGCGCGCTGACGTCAGTTCTTCTTTTTCCGCGCCAGCAAGCGCAGATCCGGGAAGAGCAGTGCCCTGGTCAATTTTTGACCATACTTTTTGGTGATTTTTTCACTGTTTTTTCCATCTTTAAGGTGTCGTAGGGATGCCCGGCTTCAAGCGATGCGGCGCCTGTGCGCGGATGATGTCCGTCACCGACCCGCATTGGGAGTGTCTCTTCTGCCTCGGCCGAGGCCACGACACCGAGTCTTGTCCCGAATGCCAGGCCCTCAACCCGAAAGCTTTGCGAGAGCGGTCTCGAAAGCTCCTCGAGGCCCGGCATTCGGCTCCACGGAGGCCCCGGTCGCGTGAGAGGTCCAGGGGTCGCTCGCGGAGTGCACACCGGTCGTCGGCGTCGAAGTCTTCTTCGTCCGGTAAGTCTAAGCACAAGAAGTCCAAGAAGCATCGTCGCTCTCGGACTTCGCCTCGCCGGTCTCACGACTCGGCTGAGGCCCCTCCCGGCACCGTCCCCGCCCCCGCGGCCCCGGACTTGCCTGTGGAGTCGCCCCGTCATACCCGCCCTTCCCGGGTTCGGGGGCGGATCCGGCCAAGGTACAGGAGTTCCTGTCGGCCATGGCCCGCCTCTTCGGGCCTTCAGGCCCCTCCGGTGCGCCTCTCGGGCCCCGCGGGCCCTGATGGGGTTGCTCCGGCGTCGCCGGCGGCTCCGGCCCCGGCGTCGCCCGGGACTCCAGCCTCGATCCCGGCTCCGGCTTCGGCCCCGGCCTCGATCCCGGCTCCACAACCCCCATCGACGCCGGTCGACCTCACGACACCTCCGCCGGCGCCGATGTCTCCGGTGCCGTTCTCGACGCCGCCCTGGGCTCCGGGCGGCGTCGTCCCCCAGTTCCTTCCGGCTCCGGACATGGACCCGGAGCGACGTCGCTCGACGCCGGCTCCGGCGCCGATGGGCCCTTGGGTCCCAAATGTCCCTCCTCCTCCTTATTTTGAACCAGAGGAGGACCAGGAGGACTGGGAGGGGTCTGATGACCCTCTGACTCGCAACTGTCAGTATGATGAGGACTGGACAGAGAGTCTAGGGGAGGCCAGTGGTCTGGATACTTCTCCTGACACTGGCATGCTGTCTCCTCCCGTGGCTACGGAGGAGGGGGCCAATTTTGGTACGGTGTTGCGTAGGGCTGCTGGGGCCTTACGTCTCCAGCTCCCTACTTTGACGGTCAAGCCTAACATCTTGACAGAGGTGCTTCAGCCGGCAGCCTCCTCTGCGGAGACTGTGCTGCCGTTTAACGACGCCCTCACAGACGTTCTTTTGGGCGCCTGGTCCAAGCCCAACACAGGGGCTCCTGTGGATCGGAACGTGTCACGACGCCATCGCCCCGCTCCGGGCGACCCCCTGTTTCTTTCTGTCCACCCCACTCCTGAGAGCTTGGTTGTCCAAGCCTCCGCTTCCCAAACCGCCTTCCCTACCGCTCCTCCGGATAGGGAATCCAAACGCCTGGATCAGTTTGGGAAGAAAGGTTTTTCTTCCTCCAGTGCTGGCTTGCGGTCCGTTAACACCGCTTGTCTTTTGGGCCGCTATACCCACTCTCTGTGGGATTCGGTGGCGGATGTTTTGCCCCAGTGCCCTGAGGAGGTCCAGGCACTGCTTTCCCGCGCCATTGCGGAAGGAAGGGATGCGGCCAAATACACTATCCGTTGTGGCCTTGACACCGCCGACTCGCTGGGCAGGTCGATTGCAACGACGGTGGCGCTCCGCCGCCACGCCTGGCTGAGAACCACTGGTTTTTCAGGGGATGTCCAGAATACTCTCATGGACATGCCCTTTGATGGAGTCGGTCTTTTTGGGTCCAAAGCAGACCATGCGTTGGAGCGCTTTAAGGACTCACGGGCTACTGCCAAGTCCCTGGGCCTTTCTGCTACACGCCCTCCGCTGCCTTCTGCTTTTCGCCCCTATCGTGGCCACGGTAGGGGCGCCCCTTCACGTCAGCAGCCCAGCCACCGGCCCGCGCAGCAGGCGTCTTCGCGTGGCCGAGGACGTGGATTCCGCCGTGGCGGATCGGGCAACCAGCGTGCGGGTCAGGCCACCACCTCCAACCCGTCCGCGGCCTCCAAGCCCTCCTAGTCCCTCCTTTCAGGTGCACGGCACGCCAGTAGGGGGCAGGGTCCGCCATCACCTTCCCCACTGGCGCACCATCACCTCGGACAGGTGGGTCTTGGACATTGTCCGAAGGGCTACTCCCTCCCCTTCGAGACCACCCCCAGCCATGCCACCTCAACTCCACCGCATGTCAGGGGATCACTTGGTGCTTCTACAGAAGGAAGTCACGGCCCTCTTGACCAAGAGGGCCATCGAGCATGTTCCGACCCCAGAAGTAGGGCGTGGTTGCTACTCCCACTACTTTCTGGTGCCCAAAAAGGACAAGGAGGACATGCGTCCTATCTTGGACCTCCGGAACGTCAATCGCTTCCTCCGGAAGGAGAAGTTCAAGATGCTCACCCTAGCTCAGGTCTTGACTGCCCTCGACCCTGGAGACTGGTTGGTAGCGTTGGACTTGCAGGACGCATATTTCCACATCCCCGTCCTGCCGGCCCACCGGCGTTACCTTCGGTTCACGGTAGGCCACGAGCATTTTCAGTTCACCGTGCTCCCTTTGGCCTTACAAGTGCCCCTCGGGTGTTCACGAAAGTGATGGCGGTGGTCGCGGCTCATCTGCGCCGGGCAGGGGTTTCAGTCTTCCCCTACCTCGACGACTGGCTGCTGAAGGCGGGCTCGTCCCAGGCAGTCGTCTCCCACCTCCAGACTACGGCCGAACTCCTGCACTCGCTGGGGTTCTCCATCAATGTGCCGAAGTCGCATCTGATTCCTTCTCCACAGCTCCTTTTCATCGGAGCAGTTCTGGACACGACGCAGTTTCGGGCCTATCCTCCCGAACGGCGAGTCCGGGATATTCAGGCTATGATTCCGATCTTTCGGCCTTTATCCTGGGTTTCGGTAAGGATGACCCTGAGGCTGCTGGGCCTCATGGCCTCCTGCATCCTGCTGGTCAATCATGCCAGATGGCATATGCGGGCTCTGCAGTGGGACCTGAAGTTCCAGTGGGCGCAGCACCAGGGCAACCTGTCCGATCACGTCCAGATCTCGGAGGGGACTGCAAAACAGTTGCAGTGGTGGCTCTCGAACCGGCAATGGGTCATGGGCAGATCCCTCTCCCTTCCCCAGCCAGAGCATACAGTTGTGACGGACGCGTCCCTTCTGGGATGGGGCAGTCACTTGGGAGAGGCGGAGATCAGAGGCCTCTGGTCTCCGGCGGAGTCCCGGCTCCATATCAACCTTCTGGAGCTCCGGGCGATCCGGCTTGCACTCAAGGCATTCCTTCCCTCTGTCAAAGGGAAGGTAGTGCAGGTGTTCACAGACAACACCACCGCCATGTGGTACTGCAACAAACAGGGCGGGGTGGGGTCTTGGACCCTTTGTCAGGAGGCTCTGCGCCTCTGGACATGGCTGGAACATCAGGGCGTGTTCCTGATGGTTCAACACCTGGCAGGTTCTCTGAACGCCAGGGCGGACGAACTCCAGCCGCAGGTGCATGATGGATCACGAATGGCGTCTTCACTCGGAAGTGGCGCAAGGACTCTTTCTACAGTGGGGAGAGCCTTGGTTAGATCTATTCGCCACCGAAGAGAACGCGCAATGTCATCAGTTCTGCGCGTTGGAATTTCCAAGGCGGCACTCGCTCGGCGACGCTTTTCGTCGCGAGTGGAGTTGCGGTCTGTTGTACGCCTTTCCGCCTATACCACTTCTACCCAGAGTGTTGAAGAAGATTCGGCACGACCGGGCCCAAGTCATTCTTGTGGCTCCGGACTGGGCTCGAAGAGTTTGGTATCCCGAGCTACTCAATATGAGCATAGATCCCCCGATCCGTCTGCCTCTTCGGGAGGATCTTCTGTCGCAGCAGCAGGGGACGGTCCTCCACCCGAACCTGTCCAGTCTACACCTGCTTGCGTGGAGATTGAGCGGCGGCAGTTGATTCCTTTCGACTTGCCTCCCGAAGTTTGTGATGTGATTCTGGCAGCCAGGCGTCCCTCCACTAAGGTGGTATACGCCTGCAGGTGGAACAAATTTGTGGCATGGTGCACAGCAAAGGCTATGGATCCCCTTTCTGCCCCTCTTTCTGAGGTCCTTCTGTTCCTTCTCTCTCTGGCCCAACAGGGTTCTGCCCTGGGTACCATCAAGGGTTATCTTTGTGCTATCTCGGCCTTCCTCAGGCTCCCTGATCAGCCCTCCCTTTTCAAGTCCCCTGTTGTTAACAGGTTCTTAAAAGGCATTACTCACCTCTTCCTCCTGTTCCGTTTGTAATGCCTCAGTGGGACTTGAACTTGGTTCTTACCTTTTTAATGTGCGCTCCCTTTGAGCCTCTGCATAACTGTCCTCTTCGTCTTCTGACTCTAAAGGCAGCCTTTCTGGTGGCCATCACCTCCGCTCGGCGGGTGAGTGAGCTCCAGGCTCTTTCTTGCAAACCTCCCTTTCTGTCTGTTCATCCAGACAAGGTTGTTCTTCGGACGCGTCCGTCCTTCTTGCCAAAGGTGGTTACTGCTTTCCACATTGGGCAGACCATCACTTTGCCCACCTTCTTTCCGCCTCCGCATCCTTCCAGAGAGGAAGAGAGGCTCCACCGTCTGGACCCAAAACGTGCGCTCTCCTTCTATATCGACCGCACAAAACACTTCCGGGTGGATGACCAGCTCTTTGTTGGCTACGTGGGCGCCAAAAAGGTCGGGCGGTGCACAAGAGGACCATCTCCCGCTGGGTTACCTTGTGCATCAAGACCTGCTATTCTTTGGCTAAGAAGGAGCCTCCTGTTGGGCTGCGTGCCCATTCCACCAGGGCAACGGCTGCTACCACGGCCTTGGGCCGCGGTGTTCCGCTGCCGGTTATCTGTCAGGCAGCTACGTGGGCCTCGCTGCACACGTTTACTAAGCATTACTGCCTTGACAGTCAGGTCCGGAGGGACGGCTTCTTTGGCCGTTCTGTCCTCCAGGACTTCCTTGTCTGATCTTTGTTCGCAGACCCACCACCGGGGTTGGTATTGCTGGGGTATCTATTCTAAGGTAAGGAATCTATCACTAACGTGTCTCTTTCAGATGCACAAGTTACTAACTTGTGTAACGATATATCTGTAAGAGACAGTAGTTAGTGATAGATTCCTTACCGCCCCACCCATCCTCCCCGTTCTGCGAACTGATTTCTAGGGTTAAGGACATCCCTTTCAGGGCCCTAGTATTTTTCAGACACCTGTGTCAGCTTCTTGCATGGCTCTGCGTTCCTGGCGCGGAAAGTCGTGTACAGAACTGACGTCAGCGCGCAGGGGCGGCGTCTAAGTACTGCCCGCGACGTCATCCCGGCGATCACGACGCCGACGACGGACGCGGAGCCGCACGACGCCGCCTACCGACGCGCAAGGGTAATGCTACGCAAAACTTTCCGGATCCAGCCTGACGCCTGGGGATATTCTAAGGTAAGGAATCTATCACTAACTACTGTCTCTTACAGATATATCGTTACACAAGTTAGTAACTTGTGCTTTAGGCTCAACAGGTGGAGCTTTTCTGGCGTGGCTCCGAGTTCAGGGTCTCCCTCCAGGGCACTGATTTCGGACTCAATGTCGATCACTTCTTTACGATTGTCTTTCTTAACTCCGGAGATCAATGACAGTGCCTGGCCTCGGAGTACCGTCTTGAATGCTTCCCACAGTATCTGAGGTGAGGAAACAGAACCCTCATTATCCAAGAAATAGGTGTCCATAGCTTTCACTAATTCGTTTCGAGTTTTGGGGTTTTTTAGATACCAGGGGTTAATGGGAGCGATCCTGCCCACCGTGGAACGACTAAGGGCTATATGTGTCCATATTGGCGAGTGGTCCGAAATGCCTCTAGCTAAGTGTTTGATGTCCTGTATGCAGTGGGCCTGTGTTGCCGGAACTAGGCAGTAATCCAACCGGGAGAGACTATTGTGCGCACCGGAGTGGAAGGTATATTGCTGCTGTTCTGGATGATATGTTCTCCACCCGTCTACCAGTCCCATGGAATTGAGGAAGTCGGGTAACCATTGACAAGAAGGCCCCATGTCTCGCGGGGGATAACGGTCCAATGTGCCAGAGACTACTGCATTAAAGTCACCCCCTACAATCAAGTGGCCCTCTGGGATAGTGAGTAGGATAGAGCTCAGGTCTATAAATGTTGTGTTCTGTAGTACCCGGTGGGACGTAGATTGACATAAATGTGATGGTTCGCCCCTCCCACATGCCCGACACCCCCACATATCTGCCTCGGTCGTCCACCCACGTGGCGCTCACAGTCAGGGGAAAGGAGTTTTTCATCATGACGCCCACCCCCTTGAACTCGAGGTGAATCCTGCATGGGCCACCATTTTGTATCCCCATCTGTGCATTGCCTTGCATTTGTTACCAATGAGATGTGTTTCCTGTAGTAGGACGACATCCGGGGCGTGGCGTTTGATATACTGGAGGACTACACTACGCTTGATCTTGTCTCCCAGTCCGTTAACATTCCAACTCAATATCTTAATGTCTCCCCCTTGTGCACCCATTAATTAGTTCAAAAATTACAGGCTCCTCTGTTGCAAAATAAAATTGAAATAACAATTCAAGAACAATACAAACATAAAAATATGAAACCCCTCCCAACTACCCCCCACCCTGCTTCCCTGCACTGTGAGCGGAGAACTGCCCATAAAAACTCTGCAGAGTGCCTGTCGCCCTGAACGAACACTAAAAGTAGTAAACGTGGGGGCATGCCATACCAGTTAGCTGACCTTCCCCAGTCAATAAGTATGAAAGTCCCTCAGAGAGTCATGCACCACAAATCTGGGTAGAGACCGAGGGCCGGGGGGCCACTGTGATGGAGTTCGGCCCTCACCCCGCCCGTTACCTGTCTCAGGGCTTCAGAGGAGAGCGTCCGCTCCACGGAGAGCTTATATTTCTCTTAGTCCTTTTGCTCACGCTGTTGAGAGGCCTCCACCTCCGCAGCTCCGCTGCCGTCCTTCCCCTATTCGAGTGTGAGTCCAGCCACTCCGCCGCTTCCTCCGGCCGCTCAAAGAACCAGGCCCTTCCCCCGCCTCCACCCGGAGACGTGCCGGGAATAGCATGGCGTACCTGAAACCTTGGTCTCTTAGTGTTCGTTTAACAGGGAGGAAGGACCTCCTTTGTCTCTGCACTCGCTGTGTGAAGTCCGGGAAGAAAGAAATGTCTGCATTCTCGTAGCGGAGGCCAGGTCGGGCCCTGGCGTTCTGGAGGATTATATCTCGATCGCGGAAATTTAGCACTCTAGCTAACAACGGGCGAGGCGGAGCCCCCGGCCTGGGGCGGCCTCCGGGAACCCTGTGGGCCCGCTCGATGACGAAGAACTTGCTGAGACCCTTGGGCTGCAGTTGGTGCAGGATAAGGTCCTCCACAAAGAGGTCTGGGGACTGCCCTTCCGCTTTTTCCGGCACTCCTAGGATCCGTAGGTTGTTGCGACGCAGCCGCCCTTCATAGTCATCCAGCTTTACCTCAGTCGCCACACGGAATGTCCGCATCTCCTGCATTTCCTCTTGGATCTGTGCCACGTCTCCCACCAAGCTAGAGGTGGTAATCTCAACCTGTTTGACTTTGTCGCTGAGTTTAGACAGGTCTGCTCGGATTAAGTTAACCTCTATGGCGATTGTGTCCATTTTGTGTTCCAGAGAGGTTTTTACACTGGAGATGGCATCCATGACATCCCTCAGGGACAGCTCCTGGTCTTCCCCACCTTGTTCACTCGCGGGGCTGTCTCTGGATTGACGGCGTTGGATCACGTCTTTAGGGAGGGTGTAGCGATCCAATTTGTTGGACTGCACCGCCTTAGAGCCCCTGGCACTCTGCCGCCTTGCCCTTCTCCATGTCTGCTTAGTGACACTCACTGTGTCCCTGGAGATGTCCAAGTTTGGCTCTCTCTGAGCCGTGGGCTCGGTCACTGACACCGGCGCCCTTCACCGCCTGTCTCACCGAAATCAGCGGCACCCAAGCCAGGGAGAGGGAGACGTCACGTTCACCATGCCCCGGCCCCGGGCGTCCGGAATTTCAGTCCGATGTCCTGCGACCGCAAAGCCGCTGCCTCATTCCCAGCTGGGCGCCGTCTATCCGCGACAAGGGCGTGCAGGCAGGCTGTTGCTTTCAAGGCCACCATCCAGGGTGTCACACAGCTCCAGTAGATCCCCGTCTCCCCTCGTATCACGGATCAATGGGGAAGGGCAGTTAATCGCCCCCGCAACGGGATGCGAAAAATTCAGAGGGTGAGGAACCCGGTGTTCCAGTCTGCACCAATCTCCCGGCAACTCTCGTGCCAGGGACACCACTGTCCACGGTGCCTCCGCTGGATCCCCGCACCGCCACAAACAGTCCCCGGCGCCGCACTGGTCCCAGCACGCACGGATATAGAGAGACGAGGGCGCACTAGAGTGCAGCGGTTTGTCACGGAAATCGAGCCTCCGGCGTTAGATTGTCTGTGGGCCCTCGTTGCAGTGTGACTATATTCTTTGACCCAAATGATGGTCAGTCGCCTCCTCACGTCCCGTGCTTTCGCTAATGGGGTCTCCTGCCACCTCACCTCTCCGTTCAGGCTGTATCCGCCTCCTGGTTCAATCACAGCCAGCGCCCCCGCAGGTCCCAGCCGCTCGCCCGGTCCGCATATGGCACCGCGCCGATCCGTCAGCCCCAGGTGGTAGAGGCCAAGGCTGTGGTGCGCTCCGGCGGCCTGTCTCGAAAATCGAGCCCCCGGCTTCACAGGCCCCTCTCTCACGAGGGTCGCAGTGTCTATTTCAGGCGGAGCTCGGCCCTCGCGCCCGGCACAATGTCTTCCGCTATCGTTCCGGTGCAATTCCCGACCTTCGGGTTTCGGATTTGTGTGGCGGATAGTCGTGGGGAGATCAGCTACGACGGAGCTCCCTCTTTAGGCGGCCATCTCGGTTCGGGTCTTGGCCACGCCCCCCCTCTTCGTCTTCTTACTTTGAAGACAGCCTTTCTGGTGGGCACCACCTCCGCTCGGCGGGTGAGTGAGCTCCAGGCTCTATCATGCAAACCTCCTTTTCTGTCTGTCCATCCAGACAAGGTTGTTCTTAGGACGCGTCCGTCCTTCTTGCCAAAGGTGGTTACTGCCTTCCACATTGGGCAGACCATCACTTTGCCCACCTTCTTTCCGCCTCCGCATCCTTCCAGAGAGGAAGAGAGGCTCCACCTTCTGGACCCAAAACGTGCGCTTTCCTTTTATATCAACCGCACACAACACTTCCGGGTGGATGACCAGCTCTTTGTTGGCTACGTGGGCGCCAAAAAAGGTCGGGCGGTGCACAAGAGAACCATCTCCCGCTGGGTCACCTTGTGTATCAAAGCCTGCTATTCTTTGGCTAAGAAGGAGCCTCCGGTTGGGCTGCGTGCCCATTCCACCAGGGCAACGGCTGCTACCACGGCTTTACGCCACGGTGTTCCGCTGCAAGATATGGCAGGCAGCTACGTGGGCCTCGCTGCACACGTTTACCAAGCATTACTGCCTTGACAGCCAGGTCCAGAGGGACGGCTTCTTTGGCCGTTCTGTCCTCCGGGACTTCCTTGTCTGATCTTTGTTCGCAGACCCACCACCGGGGTTGGTATTGCTGGGGTATCTATTCTAAGGTAAGGAATCTGTCACTAACGTGTCTCTTTCAGATGCACAAGTTACTAACTTGTGTAACGATATATCTGTAAGAGACAGTAGTTAGTGTCAGATTCCTTACCGCCCCACCCATCCTCCCCCGTTCTGCGAACTGATTTCTAGGGTTAAGGACATCCCTTTCAGGGCCCTAGTATTTTTCAGACACCTATGTCAGCTTCTTGCATGGCTCTGCGTTCCTGGCGCGGAAAGTCGTGTACAGAACTGACATCAGCGCGCAGGGGCGGCGCCTAAGTACTGCCCGCGACGTCATCCCGGCGGTGCCGACGTCGGACGCGGAGCCGCACGACGCCGCCTACCGACGCGCAAGGGTACTGCTACGCAAAAACTTTCCGGATCCAGCCTGACGCCTGGGGATATCCTAAGGTAAGGAATCTGTCACTAACTACTGTCTCTTACAGATATATCGTTACACAAGTTAATAACTTGTGCGCTCGTTCTGGTCCACCGCCGTGGCCCTTGGTGTGTTCCTTTGTGCCCCTGCCTCTTGTTCTGCTGGGGCTTTGTGCAACTGTGACTTTCTTCTTCGCCTGCGCTTTTTGGCTGTGGAGCCGCTCCTGCCTTGTCCGCTGCCTTGAGGCTGATGCCTGTTCAGCTGCCCCCTATCGCTGTCTATTTTTTCCTACGGCGGGCTCTGCCTCCGGTTCTACCTCTTCTCCCTGGAGTTTGGGGTGGTTCTTTTCTTCCTTGGTGCTCCTCTGGCGCTGTCTGCCCCTATGGGGGTTTTCTGGTGGTTGTACCTTGGATGGGATTGGGTTCTCCTGGCCTTCCCTTTGCCTTGTTCTTGCTTACTTCTGCTTGGTGAGGGCTGGGCCGCCCTTCTTGCCCCTGTGACACATCCCCTGCTGGGGCCCTGTGTTTCTTCCTACTGGGGAGGCTCTGTCGCAGGCCCTCCTCCCCTCTGGGTATGGCTAGGGTATCTATTCTACGTTAAGGAATCTGCGGTTAGTAGTCTCTATCAGATGTACTAGTTATTTACCTTCGGTAACGATGTATCTGGTAGAGACGATTCTAGTCGCAGATTCCTTCACGACCCGCCCTTCCTCCCCGTTCTGCGAGGACCTTCAGTTTGGTTTTCTGCACTCGCCTCCCTCCGGGTGGCTTGTCTTCTGTGGGTGTCTGCTTCGTCTCCTCCCGGACAGGATGCTTCGTTCTGCTTGATTGTTCCACCCCTTCCTTTATGATACAAGGTCGGTTGGTTCATGTGTGCTTCTGCATCCCTCCACTCTGGTTTTTTCTCCAGTGTAGGAGCCTACTTTTACTCTTCTCCCTTTTCTTGCAGTTCTCTGCGTTGGTTTTTTTTGTTGCTTGTACCTCGGCCCTTTCGTTCCTTTCAGGGGTTACGGTCCCCCCTTGAAGGTGTCGTCTGGGGGTGTATTGCTGTTACTCCTCTGTTCCGAGCTTGTTGCCCCTTCACTGTTGTGGATTGTGATTGCAGATTCTCTCTCTCTCTCTCTCTTCTGCTATAGAGTTTTTCACATGTGTTCTGCCTCCAGGGGGGATGTCGCCTTAGCTTGCAAGGTTGTTCCTCACAGCGGTGCTCTGCTCTTTCCCTGCTATGGCTTTCGCTGCTATGGCTTTTTGGTACCTTAGTGCTTGGCACTTTTCCAATTGGTGCTGTTCCTCACCTTTCGTTTCTCTCTTCTTTTCACTGCTTTTTCGCACACTGTTCCCATAATCTCCACAGTTTTGTTTGTGATGGCTCCGCGTTGTGGTGCGGAAAAGTTCTCCGAAGAAAACTGATGTCAGTGCGCCGGGGTGGGGCTTATGTGACCTCGCTGACGTGACGCCCGCGGACGACGTCAGGGCGGAGTCGCGTGGTACCGCCCCCCCGGCGCGCTGAGATGCTGGGGCAAAGAAAGATTTCCGGGTCCAGTCTCACGCCTGGGGATAATTCTACGTTAAGGAATCTGCGGCTAGAATCGTCTCTACCAGATACATCGTTACCGAAGGTAAGTAACTTGTACTTCTGGCAGCCAGGCGTCCCTCTACTAAAGTGGTATACGCCTGCAGGTGGAACAAATTTGTGGCATGGTGCACAGCAAAGGCTGTGGATCCCCTTTCTGCCCCTCTTTCTGAAGTTCTACTGTTCCTTCTTTCTTTGGCCCAGCAGGGCTCTGCTCTGCGCACTATCAAGGGCTACCTTTCTGCTATTTCGGCCTTTCTCAGGCTCCCTGATCAGCCCTCTCTTTTCAAGTCCCCTGTTGTAAATAGGTTTCTTAAAGGCATTACACACCTTTTTCCTCCTATTCCTTTCGTGATGCCTCAGTGGGACTTGAATCTTGTTCTGACGTACTTGATGTGCGCTCCTTTTGAGCCCCTTCACAACTGTCCTCTTCGTCTTTTGACGTTAAAGACTGCCTTCCTGGTGGCCATCACTTCCGCCAGACGAGTGAGTGAGCTCCAGGCTCTTTCCTGTAAGCCTCCTTTCCTATCAGTCCATCCGGACAAGGTTGTGCTCAGGCCCCGTCCTTCCTTTTTGCCAAAGGTGGTTACAGCCTTTCACATTGGGCAGACTATTACCTTGCCCACCTTTTTTCCGCCTCCGCATCCTTCCAGAGAGGAAGAGAGGCTCCACCGTCTGGACCCAAAACGTGCGCTTTCTTTTTATCTCAACCGCACACAGCAGTTCCGGGTGGATGACCAGCTTTTTGTTGGCTACGTTGGCACCAAGAAAGGTCGGGTGGTCCATAAGAGAACCAACTCCCGCTGGGTTGTCTTGTGTATCAAAGCCTGTTACTCTTTGGCTAAAAAGGAACCTCCTGTGGGGCTGTGTGCTCATTCCACCAGAGCTACCGCAGCCACTACTGCATTGGGACGTGGTGTCCCCCTGCAAGACATCTGTCAGGCAGCCACGTGGGCCTCGCTGCACACGTTTATCAAACATTATTGCCTGGACAGCCAAGTCCGGAGAGACGGCTTCTTTGGCTGTTCTGTTCTCCGTGACTTTCTGGTGTGATCTTAGTTCGCAGACCCACCACCGGGGTTGGTATTGCTGGGGTATCTATTCTAAGGTAAGGAATCTATAACTATGTGTTTCTTTCAGATGCACAAGTTACTTACCTTCGGTAACGATATATCTGTAAGAAACATTAGTAGTGATAGATTCCTTACCGCCCCACCCATCCTCCCCGTTCTGCGAACTGATTTCTAGGGTTAAGGTCATCCCTTTCAGGGCCCTAGTTTCAATGCACCAGTGGTCAGTATCTTGCATGGCTCTGCGTTCCTGGCGCGGAAAGTCGACGCCAACGACGGACGCGGAGCCGCACGACGCCCCTACCGACGCGCAGGGGTACTGCTGATGAAAACTTTCCGGATCCAGTCTGACGCCTGGGGATATTCTAAGGTAAGGAATCTATCACTACTAATGTTTCTTACAGATATATCGTTACCGAAGGTAAGTAACTTGTGCATCTATTCGCCACCGAAGAGAACGCGCAATGTCATCAGTTCTGCGCGTTGGAATTTCCAAGGCGGCACTCGCTCGGCGATGCTTTTCGTCGCGAGTGGAGCTGCGGTCTGTTGTACGCCTTTCCGCCTATACCACTTCTGCCCAGAGTGCTGAAGAAGATTCGGCGCGACCGGGCCCAAGTCATCCTTGTGGCTCCGGATTGGGCACGAAGATACTGGTATCCCGAGCTACTCAACATGGCGATCGATCCCCTATCCGACTGCCTCTTCGGGAGGATCTTCTGTCGCAGCAGCAGGGACGGTCCTCCACCCGAACCTGTCCAGCTCCACCTCCATGCGTGGAGATTGAGCGGCGACAGTTAACAGCTTTCCATCTTCCTCCCGAAGTCTGTGATGTCATTCTGGCAGCCAGGCGTCCCTCCACTAAGACGGTATACGCCTGCAGGTGGAACAAGTTTGTGGCATGGTGCACAGCAAAGTCTGTGGATCCCCTCTCTGCCCCTCTTTCTGAGATCCTTCTGTTCCTACTATCCTTGGCCCAGCAGGGCTCTGCTCTGGGCACTATCAAAGGTTATCTTTCGGCCATCCCCGCCTTTCTCCGGCTTCCAGATCAGCCTTCTCTCTAAGTCCCCGGTTGTTAACTGTTTCCTAAAAGGCATTACACACACGTTTCCTCCCGTGCCTTTCATAATGCCTCAATGGGACTTAAATCTCGTCTTGACCTATCTGATGTGCGCTCCTTTTGAGCCCCTTCATAACTGTCCTTTACGTCTTCTTACTCTAAAGACGGCTTTCCTGGTAGCCATCACCTCTGCCAGAAGAGTGAGTGAGCTCCAGGCTCTTTCTTCTAAACCTCCTTTCCTTTCGGTTCATCCGGACAAGGTGGTGTTAAGGACCCGTCCTTCTTTCTTGCTAAAGGTTGTCACGCCCTTCCACATCGGGCAGACCATCACTTTGCCCACCTTCTTTCCGCCTCCGCATCCTTCAAAAGAGGAAGAGAGGCTCCATCGTCTGGACCCAAAACGTGCGCTCTCGTTCTATCTGAAGCGCACACAACAGTTCCGGGTGGATGACCAGCTCGTTGTTGGCTACGTGGGCGCCAAAAAAGGTCGGGCCGTGCACAAACGCACCATCTCTCGGGTCGTTCTGTGCATCAAAGCGTGTTACTCGTTGGCTAAAAGGAGCCTCCTGTAGGGCTGCGTGCCCATTCTACCAGGGCGACAGCAGCCACTACTGCCTTGGGACGCGGCGTTCCCTTGCAGGATATTTGTCAGGCAGCCACGTGGGCCTCGCTGCACACATTTACCAAGCATTACTGCCTTGACAGTCAAGTCCGGAGAGACGGCTTCTTTGGCCGTTCTGTTCTCCGTGACTTTCTGGTGTAATCTATTCGCAGACCCACCACCGTGGTTGGTATTGCTGGGGTATCTATTCTAAGGTAAGGAATCTATCACTAACGTGTCTCTTTCAGATGCACAAGTTACTACTTGTGTAACGATATATCTGTAAGAGACATTAGTTAGTGATAGGTTCCTTACCGCCCCACCCATCCTCCCCACGTGGGCCTCGCTGCACACGTTTACCAAACATTATTGCCTAGACAGCCAAGTCCGGAGAGACGGCTTCTTTGGCCGTTCTGTTCTCCGTGACTTTCTGGTGTGATCTTAGTTCACAGACCCACCACCGGGGTTGGTATTGCTGGGGTATCTATTCTAAGGTAAGGAATCTATCACTATGTGTTTCTTTCAGATGGACAAGTTACTTACCTTCGGTAACGATATATCTGTAAGAAACATTAGTAGTGATGGATTCCTTACTGCCCCACCCATCCTCCCCGTTTTGCGAACTGATTTCTAGGGTTAAGGTCATCCCTTTCAGGGCCCTAGTTTCATGGCACCAGTGGTCAGTTTCTTGCATGGCTCTGCGTTCCTGGCGCGGAAAGTCGTGTACAGAACTGACGTCAGCGCGCATGGGTGGCTCCTAAGTAGCTGCTGCAACGTCATCCCAGCGATCACGACGCCTACGACGGACGCGGAGCCGCACAACGCCACCTTCCGACGCGCAGGGGTACTGCTGACGAAAACTTTCCGGATCCAGACTGACGCCTGGGGATATTCTAAGGTAAGGAATCTATCACTAACTAATGGCTCTTACAGATATATCGTTACTGAAGGTAAGTAACTTGTGCATCAGTCCCAGAGGATCTTTCGGCTTCTTTGGCTCAGATAATACATGATGAGCAGGACACGGCCAAGTAGGTTATCCATGCAGGTCTGGACACCACAGAGTTGCCTTTGCAGGCCTGTCGGTACATGTGTTGTCCTTCGTAGACATGCCTGAATGAGGTACTGGGTTCTCCAGCGATGTACAGGCTTCAGTAATGGACATGCCTTTTGAGGGGTCTCACCTCTTTGGAGAGCAGGCAAACTCCGCTTTAGAACTCTTTAAGGACAGTGGAGCTCCACTGTGTCCTTCACAAACATTTCAACACCAGTTCTGGAATTTTAAGGGCTAATTCAGAGGGTTGGCGTGTAGAAAGAGATAGCATTCTGACACTAACTTGTGAGTGCAAATTCCTCACCTTTAGAATATCCTAGGCGCCAGACTGAATCCGAAACCACCTTCACAGCAGCATTTATGCACACCCATAAGTCGTGCTGTGCGGCTTCGCATTGACTTCGTTCAATCTGGAAATGACGATCGGAGCCCCATATAAGCGCCACCCCTGCATGCTGATGTCAGTTCCTTTTTGTGACTTTTGAACGTGGATCTGGAGCTCTGTTTCCCTTTTTCCTCCTCATTTAATGAGATTTCTTTCTCCATAAACTTTTGTCCAGTGTTCAAGAAAACTATGCCCTCTCCAAAAACTACAGGATTTAAACCATGCCGGGACTATCGCAAACAAATGTCTGACTGACCCTCATTTGGAATGCCCTTGGTGGTTGGCCCTTCGAGACAACTCCAAGTTGTGCGAGGATTGGGTTCTCATGAATCCGAAGGCAATTCAGGAACGTGAAGCAAAGGTGTGCATTGCTGATAAGCGGAAGAAGCCACAATTGCTGCTCCAAGTCCAGAGCGTGGACTCATTCCCCAATATCAAGGTCATTGCCATGACAGGTCCTCATCACTGTTGAAGTCTTTGGGTAAGTCCAAATCGAAGTCTAAGAGGAAGCACATGAAAACCAAGTGGGACTCGTCTCTGTCCCACCACTCTCTATCTCCAGAGAGTTTGTAAGGGTGTCAGTGTGCCAGTCTATCTCTCTCCTGATCCACTGAGGCGCCGATTCCACAATTGATCCCGATGGTGCCCACAGTTCCTGTGCCATCGGTGACAGTGAAACAAAGGTGGTTACGGAGGCCATGTTGCACATCTTTGGCAGTCTTCTGGTTCTTTCTGGCATGCCTTTGGGCCTCAAGGATATTCAGAGGCCTCCAGTCGAGATATCGCAGGCAAATTTGTCCTCAGCGTCCCTTGTGTGTCTCGAACCCACTTTGGGGTCCACACTGACTTAGGTGCAGACACCAACATTTTTGCCGGCCCCTTCTACTTTGACGCCGGCCCATCTGTGCCGGAGGAGGACCCTCTACCGATACTTGGATCTGAGTGAGCCGAACTTGTCATGGCCTCAACTAAGATCATGTCCCGAATCCTCTGTCGTAGCCGGTCTCCATAGAGTCAGATTCAGAAACAACACTGCCTCTGTCATTCATCTGACTTCAGGTGCTCCACCAACTTTTGGCTACGACTGATCAATTTCAGTCAGCCTTCTTTGATGACAATGGAGATGATGAAAATTACTTGTTCCCTCATTATGATAATGACAGTCTCTACATGGAATTACATGAGGTCAGTAGGCTGGATATGTCCCCTGATACTGGGTTAAATTTCAACCCCTGGACTGCCAACAGAGAAAAGTGCTTCCTTTGCTGCTGTGATTACACGTGCAGCTGAGTTTTTGGATCTACAACTCTCTTCTGTGGAGGTAAAGACTAATGCACTCACAGAGGTGTGGAAGCCTGGGCAGGCTTCCTCTGAGCGTTTGATACCATTAAACAAAGCTCTTACGGACACATTGATGGGCACTTAGGCAAAGCCTTGTTCTTGCCCCCTCCCCACCCCCAAGTGATGAAACAGGTTGCTAGGTGGCACAGACTGTTGCAAGGGAACCCTGATTTTGTGACTCCACATCAGACTCCAGAGAGTTTAGAGGGTCAAGCTGTCACTAGCAAGATGAACCCTTATTCATTTCCCATGTTCACTTCCCCCCGCTCCACCCAAACTCCAGCTCCCAGACAGAATCAAAGAAAATTAAGGCATTTGGGGAATGGATGTTCTCATCTGCCAGCCTAACCTTCCGGTCCATCAGTGCTAGTTGCCTGCTTGGCTTATTTTATCACTCCCTCTGGGAGATAGTTCCCAAGATTGTACTGGCAGTCCTTGAAGACTGTGGACCTCCCTGGTTCAAATAATTCAGGATGGTCAAGATACTGCCTATTGTGTCATTAGGTCTGGTCCTGGATACTACAGATTGCTTGGGTCAGGCAGTCTGCACCAGTGTGGTGCTCCTTCTCCACACTTGGATGAGATCTATAGGCTTCTCTGGGAATGTCAATGCGTCTAATATGGAGATGCCTTTCAACGTGTTCCGCCCGTTTGGCAGGAAGACCTATTCAGCAATGGAACTCGGTAAGGAGAGTGAGATATAGTGTGTTCCTTGGGCCTTTTGATGCTTCCCATGCAGTTTCCTCAGCAATTTTGTTCCTATCTGATAGAGACTTCTAGCTGCAGATTCGTTATCTTTTGAATTTCTCCAGGCGTTAGACTGGATCCAGAAGATTTTTCGTGGGCAGTACCCCTGCACGCCGGTAGGTGCCGTTGATCGGCTCTGCGTTCGGCCTCGTAAATGTCATCACTGTACCTATATAGGCACCACCCAGGCGCGCTGAAGTCCGCTCTTTTCGTGCCAGCCAGCGCTGATCCGGAGGAGAAGAGCTGCCCCTCTGTCATTTTTTGACAGGCTTTTTTCAACGTTTTGTCGAGTATCTTTGAAGGTTTACCTCCTTGTGTGTTGAGAATGTCTTTGCGCCAGTCGTGTTTTAAGTCCTGCGGTGCCTGTCACTGACCAATGTCGGTGAGGGACCTGCACCTTGTTTGTCTTTGGTGTCTGGAGAGCAACCACAACACCAAGTTGTGTTACAGTTGCTAAAGTCAATTGGGGGTTTCTTCGTGAAATCGCCTATTGACCAAGTGATATTAGCAAGTGCAAAGTCTTGTACCCTAACGCTGATCCACCAATGTAGGAAGCTGAATTTTCATGTAATGCACCAAAATGATGTTCATTATGTAGAAAGTCCAGATGACCCTTATTGGCTTACAGGGCATAAATTAAAAAATCCCAGAAGCTCTCTTTGTTGTTCTGTGGGCAAGCAGTTAGACACCAAGATTATTGGAATCAGGTAAGAACTTTAGACTTTATGGATTTTTACAGGTAAAACAGTAGAATATCACAGCTATCAGATTTGAGGCATGAGCCTCAAATGCGGTAATGTTATCCTATGAGAGAAACATTCAGTGCATAGGTGCACTTACAGATGATTCTCAGGGTTACTCTCCTAGACTTAAGGTGCTTAGGAGCCAAGGTCCACAGAACCATCAGCAGTTCGTAACTACCTGCCCCGGTGTGTCTGGGTGCACAGGTGCTGGTTGCAATGGTAGCCTCAAACGCTACCCGTTAAAGTCTATGGAGAAACCTGTAACAAGAAAAGGTTGCAAGTGGGGACTTGGGGACAAATCTGGCAGAACACACAGGGGGGCTTGGCTCTTGAGGGTCTCTGGAGTTAGGGAGCACCGTCAGTTGTCTCAGACTCGAGCTGTAAGGCTCTGGTGCAGAGGTGTTTTGTCCGGAAGGTCGCTTGCGTTGGAGGCTCTCACTTCTTGGGGTCTGGTGATGGGGCAAACAGGACAGCAGGGCCACTCTCGGTGCTGACCTCGATGATGCTGATGTTCCTCATCGGTAGGTCGGTCTTGGCAGGGTTGTTGTCTGGACTGGACACTTAACAAGCCTTGGCTGCTGCAAGGGCTTCGGTACCTAGCATATTGCTACTGTGGGGCTCCTGGAGGGTCTAGAGGCTCGAAGCTTGCTGGTGAGACTGGGATGACCTCTGGGAGCCACAAAGTCCTTTTCCTGGGGTGCTTCTTTCTGAGTGGGCCTGGTGGTCAGCAGAACGGGTACCAGGCAGATTCAGTTGGAGCCTGCAGATTGCAGGGAAGTGGCTCATCCACTTCAAGGGAGATGTTGATTTGATGGTGAAGTGCTGTCAACCCTCCAAGGCTTTAGGAGGATGCACAGCTGCTGGATGAGTCGGGTCTTTGCAATTGTTGGGATAACAGCAGGCAGGCAGGGTTTTGGGCCAAATCCGAGGCTGGTCCACGGTTCTTGCATTTTTAGCTATTCTTGGTCCTCCTTCTGTTCCCAGTAGACGTATCTGGGTTCCTGGTGTCAGGGGGCTACCTAAATACTGAATTTAGGGGTGTTAAGGGGAGTGTAAGGTAGTAGCTAATGGACTACCTACTCCTTGGGTGTCTACACCCCTTATATGACCACTTCCTGTGGAGAGTGGGCATATACCTGACCCAGAGTTCCTAGTTCCTCTAAAGACAAGATGCTGGAACCCTTATTTCGTTGTTCACTTCAGAGGTCCTCGTCCTCGGACCCTCCCCCACTGTGTGGGACAGCTCCTGGTGGCCCCCTGCCCTCGGAAACCCACCCACCCCGACGGACCACGCCCGGAACCTCAGCATCATCCTAGACTCCTCTCTCACCTTGACCCACCAGATCAACGCCGTCGCCTCCACCTGCTTCAACTCCCTCCGCAAGACCTTCAAGTTGATCCCCCCCCCCCCCGAATGCAGAAAGACCGTCACCCATGCACTCATAACCAGCAGACTGGACTACGGCAACGATCTCTACGCCGGAATCAACAAAACCCTGCTACACAAGCTCCAAACCATCCAGAACACCTCAGCCAGACTCGTCCTCGGAACCCCACGACACGAGCACATGACCCAGCACCTACGAGACCTCCACTGGCTCCCCATCGAGAAGAGAGCTACTCACCCACGCCTACAAATCCCTCCACAACATCGGACCCAAATACTTCAACGAAAGAGTCTCCTTCCACGTACCCAAAAGGAACCTCCGCTCCGCTGACCTCGCCCTGGCAGAGACCCCACGCATCCGCAGAACCAGAGCAGGCGGACGAGCCTTCTCCTACGTCGCAGCAAAGACCTGGAACGAGCTCCCAGTCAACATCAGACGCTCCCCCACTCTGCACACCTTCAGGAAGAGCCTCAAGACCTGGCTCTTCGACTGATCCGGAGCTGCACTCCCCACCTCTTCCCCCTAACCCCCGGCACCTTGAGACCCTCACAGGTGAGTAGCGCGCTTTGTAAACCGCTGATTGATTGACTTCAGGTAGCCCACCTTAGGGTTGTGACTAGCCTGAGGGTGAACATGCCTTCTGACTAGCTAATTTCCCTGCCTGTTCTGGTGCCAAATGGGCCTCAGGCCAGGAGCGTCATCTCCCAGGTCTGGGGTAAACCAGGGTCACATATCAAAGGCGGTAGAAGCTTTGAAGCTTCTGGCCCCTAATATGCTAAAACACTAGCCATCCTGCTGGAGGAGGTGGGAACACCTTCCTCCGGAGCAGGCATTGTTTTTCGCGTCTGAGAGCACAGGCTCTCACCAGCAGGGGGTCAGAAACCTGTCTGTAGGTGCAGGCTGGACGATACCAGTCAGCCAGCGCACAAAGAGAATAGTAGGATTCAGGGAGCACCTCTAAGGTGCCCCCTGGGTGCATGTCAGGAAAAATCCGGTACTGGCAACAGTATGGATTTCTCAAGACGTGGTGTTTGAAAACAATCACCATTATTTTCAGTGAAGCCATTATGTAGCTGAGTAACTTGTAATGACCAGTGCCCAGTACATATACTTAAGATGGCTCCCTGAACACTTACAAAGTTGTGGTAATTGAACCAGACATCACAGGGGCATATCTGTTCATGCAAATGATTTTCACATATAATTTAATGCACCCAGCCTTAGGGCTCTAAGGCCTGCTGTAGGGATGACTTTCATATTGTATATACAGTGTGCATCGGCATGGCAAAAAGGGAGTGTGCCAAGTAGTGTTTCGAAAATGGTTTGCACCATTTCATGCATCTTGCAATGGCAGTTTGTGTGTGAGTCCCTTAGGGTGGCATAATACATGCTACATCCCTTAGGGACCCTCTTTTTAGTTCCCATGCCCTAGGTACGAGGGGTACCATATTCTAGGGACTTACAGGGGTGCTAAAGTCCTTGCCCGTTGGTTTAACAATTGAACATGTCGTTTTTTTAGGAGAAGAGCACTGAGGCCTGGTGAGCAGAGACCCAGTGCACTTTCAGTTGAAAAGCATGAGTACTAGGGCAAAAAGTGGGGGTGACCATGTCCAAAGGAGGCACTTTCCTACAGCGCCTTCGGGTTCTGTGGGGTCAGAAGGAGCACCATCTGGTTCCGTGCTTGCAGCTCCGGTGGGGCCCCAGAATCATTCCTGGATCCAGACCGACGCCGGTTGTTCCGTCTCGACTTTCCCCGGTGCGGGTCCCGATGCTGAAGCTCCCTGCGCCGCCATCCCTATTGTCATCCCGGACTCCGACGCCGCAGGAGCCTTGCCTCCTAGATCTGAGCCTGAGCCTTATTTTCATCGTCTAGACCTCGGGGAAGACTGGGAGAGGTCACTGGACCCTTAAGAATACCAGCCTTTTGAGTAAGAACAGAGTGTGGACTGGTGTGAGGACCTGGGTGTGGCCAGTGGCCTGGATGCATCTCCAGATGGTGTTCTGCTTTTTTCCCCCTACCATGGCTACGGAGGAGGGAGCTTCTTACACAGTGGTGGTGTGGAGGGCTGCTGAGGTTTTCGACCTTCAGTTACCCATAGTGGCAGTCAAGACTAATCTCCTGACAGATGCTGCAACCGGGAGTCTCCACATCGGAACACTTACTCCGATTCAGTGACACCCTCACTGACATTCTGTTGGGTACCTGATCCAAACCCAGCACAGGTACTCTTGTGAATAGGACGATTGCATGCCGGCATCGCCCCGCACCTGGAGACACAAACCTCCTCAAGCAACACCCTACCCCCGAGAGCTTGGTGGTCCAAGCCCCCACCTCCCATGGCACTTTCCCTACCGCACCCATAGATAGCGAATCTAAGAGGCTGGACTCATTTGGGTAGAACATGTTTTTTCTGCCAGCCTGGCATTGCGGTCCGTGAACACTGCATGCCTTATGGGCCGTTATTCTCACACCTTGTGGGATACGGTTGCGCAGGTACTGCCTCACGCCCGGGCTGTACTTTCCCAAGCTGTCACAGACAGGAGAGACGAGCTATTTGATGCGGACTTGACGCAACCAAGTCACTTGGCAGAGCGGTTTCCACGACAGTGGACCTTAGACACCACGCCTAGCTGAGGACGATGTCCAAGTTTCTCTTATGGACGTGTCCTACGATGGCACCAGTCTCTGCGGAGACAAGGCAGATTTGGCGCTCGAGTGCTATAAGGATTCTCGTGCTACGGCCAGGTTCTTAGGCTTCTCTGCTGCTCCACGTCCACCTCAATCTACCTTTCACTCCTTTCGTGGCTACGAAAGGGGCTTACTGCCCCCCCAATTCCTGCCCAGCCACCTTGCTGCGGATGCTCCCCAGCCGCTGCGTGGCTGATGGCCCATAGAGCTTGTGGGTCAAGTGGCCAGCGGTCTGGTGAGTACCCCTCCACTGCAATGGCCTCCAAACCCTCCTAGTCTGCCCCATTTACCGGCACCCAGTTGGCGCAGGATTTGCCATCACCTGCCCAGCTGGCAGTCCATAACATCGGACAGGTGGATTTTGCAGATTGTCTGAAGGGACTACTCCTTCCCCTTTGAGAGTAGCCCTCCTGCCATGCCACCTTCTCACGTCCGGCTGACTGAGGATCATCTGTCCCTTCTCCGTGAGGAGGTCTCAGCTCACTTGGCCAAGGGGGCGATAGAGAGGGTTCCGGTGCCAGAAGTAGGCTGTGGTGGTTATTCCTGCTACTTTCTGGTTCCCAAAAAGAACAAGGGCCTTCATCCTATCCTCGATCTCCGAACACTCGGTCTCTTCCTCAAAAATGCTTACGTTAGTTCAGGTATTGTCTGCCCTGGGCCCAGGAGACTGGATGGTAGCGTTGGACTTGCAGGACTCTTACTTTCATATTCCCGTCCTGCCTGCCCACTGGTGCAATCTGTGGTTTATAGAAGGCCACGAGTACTCTCAGTTCACCGTGCTTCCTTTTGGCCTTAGCAGCATCTCTCGAGTGTTCACCAAGGTGATGGTGGTGGTTGCAGCTCATCTGTGTAGGTCAGGGGTGCCTATCTTTCCCTACCTCAAGGACTGGTTGCTGAAGGAGCGCTCGCCCCAGGCTTTTGTCTCCCATCTCCAGACTATGGCGAACCTTCTGCACTTGCTGGGGTTCACTATCAACGTGCCGAAGTCTCACCTAACTCCCTCTCAGGCTCTTCATTTCATCAGAGCTGTTCTAGATACAGTGCAGTTAAGATCTTATCCTCCCGAGCGTCAAGTCCAGGATATTCAGGCTATGATAACAAAATTTCACCCTCTGTCCTGGGTTTCAGTGATACTGACTCAGGCTGCTGGGCCTCATGTCCTCCTACATCCTGCTAGTGACACATGATAGATGGCATATGCGGGCTCTGCAGTGGGACCTGAAGTTCCAGTGGGTGCAGCATCAAGGGAATCTCTCCGAACTGGTCCAGATCTTGGAGGGAACCTCAAATGATCTGCAGTGGTGGCCAACAAACCGTGATTGGGTCAGACCAGATCTGACAGTAATGACAGACGTGTCACTCCTGGGACGGGTAGGCCATCTGGGAGAGGTGGAGATCAGAAGACTCTGGTCTTCAGCGGAATCCGGACTCCACATCAACCTGCTGGAGCTCCGTGCAGTCCAACCGGCACTGAAAACCTTTCTGCACTCCATCAGATAACGGCTAGTACAAGTGTTCACAGCCAACACCACTGTCATGTGGTACTGCAAGAAACAGGGCGGGGTGGGGTTGTGGACCCTTTGTCAAGAGGCCCTTTGTCTCTGAATTTGGCTGGAATAGCAGGGCATATCCCTGGTGGTTCAACACCTGGCGAGTTCTCTGAACGCCAGAGTGGGCAAACTCACACGAAGATACCTAGCAGATCACGAATGGCGTCTGCACCCGGAGGTGGCGCAAGGTCTCTTTCAGAGCCTTGGTTAGATCTTGATTAGATAGAGAACGCGCAATGTCAGCAGTTATACGCGCTGGTGTTTCCAAGGCGGCACTTGCTCAGACGCTTTTCATCTCGAGTGAAGCTCAGGCCTCCTGTACGCCTTTCCGCCAATACCACTCCTGTTCAGAGTGCTCAAGAAGATCAGGAGCGACCGGGCCCAAGTCATTCTTGTGTCTCCGGACTGGGCAAGGAGAGTCTGATATCCGGAGCTTCTCCAATTGAACATCGATCCTCCATCAGGCTGCCCCTTTGGGAGGATCGTCTGTCGCAGCAGCAGGGGAGGGTCCTCCACCCGAACCTGTCCACTCTACGCCTTCTTGCGTGTAGATTGAGCAGTGTCAGTTGACAGCATTCGATCCTTCTCCCAAAGTCTGTGATGTGATTTTGGCAGCCAGGCGTCCCTCTACCAAGACTGTGTACGCCTCTCGAAATTTGTAAAATATTGTACAGAACGGTCTATTGCTCCTCTTTCTGCTTCCCTTTGTCAGGTCTTTCTCTTTATTTTGACCCTTGCCCAGCAGGGCTCTGCTCTGGGCACTCTCAAAGGGTACCTTTCGGCCTTGTCTGTCTTCTTGAGACTGCCAGATCAACCCTTTTTATTTAAATTCCCTATTGTAAACAGGTTTCTTGAGAGACTAGTGCATATGTTCCCACCTGCCCCATTCATCATGCCTCAGTGGGACCTTAATTTTGTTCTCACCCTCCTGATGTGTTGCGTTCGAACCTCTGCACAACTACCCCCTCCGACTGCTTTCCATCACAACAGAGTTTTTAGTGGCATTAACTTCTGCCAGGAGGGTGAGCGAATTGCAGGCTCAGTCATCCAAGCCTCCCCACCTGACCTTCTTCCCTGATAAGTTGGTGCTTCATAATAGGGCCTCTTTCTTACCGAAAGTTGTAACACCATTCCACATGGGGCAATCAGTCACCTTGCCCACATTCTATGCTCCTCCGCACCCCTCTAAAGAGTAGGAGTAACTCCACCGTCTGGACCCAAAAAGAGCGTTGTCTTTCTACCTTGACCGCACTCAAGAGTTCTGGGTGAATGACCAACTCTTCGTGGGATACGTTGGATCAAAGAACGATCGTGTGGTGTAGAAGAGGACTATCTTGTGATGGGTCATCCTCTGCATCAAAATTTGCTATGCTCTGGCCAAGAAACAGCTCCCTGAATCCTTAAGTGCTCATTCCACCAGAGCTATGGCTGCAACCACAGCGTTGCAACGTGTGTTCCAGTCCTTGACATTTGTCCGGCAGCAACGTTGGCATCACTGCACACATTCACTAAGCACTACTGCCGGGACAGTCGAGTCCGCAGGGACGGCCTTTTTGGCCACTCTGTCCTGCAGGACTTCCTGGTCTAAACTTGTCCGCCCTCCCTCCTTCGGGGATGGTATTGCTTTGGTAAGGAATCTGCTGCTAGATGTCTCTATCAGATGGACAAGTTACTTACCTTTGGTAACGCCTTATCTGGTAGAGACGTAATCTAGCCGCACATTCCTTACTGATCCGCTCATCCTTCCCACACTGCGGACAGGTTTTTAGGGTCAGGACTGATCCATTTCAGGGTCCTAGATGTAAACACACCACTGTCGGTGCACTTCATCACGCTGTACTCCTGGCGTGGTAAGTCTTGTAAAGTAACTGAAGTCAGCGCGCCGAGGTGGCACCTATATAGGTGACACAGACGTCATTTCTGGTGTGGACGACGTCACGCGGAGCCGACAGACGCCACCTACCGGCGCACAAGGGTATTGCTCAAGCAAAAGTTTCCAGATCTAGCCTGACGCCTGAGATATTCTGAGATAAGGAATCTGCGGCTAGATTATGTCTCTACCATTTAAGGTATTACCGAAAGTAAGTAACTTGTCCTTCAGTGTTCATTTATTTACCGGATCAAGGTTCATTATTCAAGTTGCTAAGGTTGCTTTGTTGTTAAAAGGCCTTAAGAGTAAGTCCCCCCAGGTCCTTTCATTCATTACAAAATGGGGTCTAAACTTGCATATCTAATAGGTCCTCTGTTTGAGCCTGTGCAATCCAGCTCTTTGAAGTTTTTTAAATGGAAAGTAACATTTCTAGTGGCTATAACTGCTGCCAGACTAATAAGTAAACTTAAAGATGTTCATCTTCATTTGCAATGGGCAAAGTGGTTATTCAAGTAAAGCCTTCCTTCATATACAGATAGCTACTGAATTTCACCTTTCTCAGGTGATTTTGTTAACTAATTTCTTTCCCCACTTCATCCATCTAAAAAAGAGGTAAGATTTCTCAAACCAGGTACTAGAAGGTCCCCTGGGCATCAGGCTGACAGAATTCTGTCCCTTAGGATCAATGACAACATCTTTGTTGTGTTTCATTGCAGTACGTTTGGAACCACAGTCCAAAAGCAAACCATTTTAGAATGGCTTTCATTAAAGTTGAAACACTGTTCTTAAATGGCAGGGGCGTTACCTCCAGAAAGGTTCCAGTTCATTTTTCAAGAACATTGGTTGGTGCATTTGCCTTCTTAGGAGGGGTCTTGAGTCAATCAGAGTGCAGTGCAGCTATCTGGTCCTGGGTCGGGGGAAAGAAGTTGAGGATTCTATAACGTAAAGTACAGCAAGGAAGGCAGCAATATCACTCTTGAAATCTGAAACTGATTATAGTGATCCACATTTAGGCCAAGACTAGTTTGCTGCTCTTCACCTTATTGCCTGTGCCCCAAGCCATTAGAGTTGATGAAAAAAGTACAGTTTTGACATAAGGTGATCCAATATATTTTGATTTGCAGAATTGAAAGCAGCTCACGTCGGAAATACACAGTTTCCAGCTGTTCTTAAAAAGTTTTTACCTTTCACTTTATTTTGAAATACGTACAGTGCTTCTCTTAAAGTGTATTTGCATTGGCGATGTTGCTAAATCTAACTTTTCAGAAGAATGTTCCATTCAAGTGAATATACATTGTGCCTCCACTTTCTGAAAGAATTTGTTTTTTGATATTTCCCCTTTGGTGTTGAATTTGGTCAAATGTTTCTCTGACTTGCTTACTTGGCGATTATCTCGTGATCAGTTAATCTGCACTTGCCTTATTTTACTGTGTTTGGTGAACTGTTTCTTCTACAAGTTGGCATGATACAATTGTAAATATAACACTGTGGAAGGTTTTATTCTATTAGTAGTCTCTATCTCATTGCCAACGTTTACAGGTTCACTCTGTGAACTTTGTGCAACCAGAATTAACATCTGGGATCTGAAGGATCATGCAGTGTTTGCATGCCACAAGTCAGGATAGCCACAGACTGGGTTGCTTGTGTGTTGCACACTTCAACATTAAATGGGTTTGAAGATGCAGTTTGCATTCCTGTCCAATGGGTAACATTTTCTTGAAAATAAAATAATGATCTATCAATGCTAAAACCTTTATCATTCATTCTGTAGAAGAAATATAATCAGAACTGTGCTAATAAAACAAGCAATAATAGTTATGCATTTGCTGAACAGGTATATCGTATTCTTGTTGGAGATCTAGGATTAGGTGTTTATATGGATGTCTATACCTTGTTTGTTTCTAACCTGTTTTAACTTTTCTCTTCCAGTATGTTGTGGTTAGCAGTAAAAGATTTTATTCTATAACGATGAGCAGGAGAAGGAACAGTCAAATCCGTCTATGGTACTTGACATAGAGTAAGTAGTACTATTTCTGAATCACAATGCCTATGCTGAGATTTGAAGTTTTGGTATTTATCAAAGATCGCTTCCTAACTGGATGTTTCAGCTTTCCTCATTTCCTAGAGCAGTGATTTGTAGAATACTCTACTTTAATTTCAAGGTTTGTTACCTGTTTTGTCATTTGTTTTTGATATTTACAAGTGAGCATCATTTGGCTAAAGATTATTTTCACTGCTATAAGGAGTAAGGCAGCTTTCAGCTAGCATATGTCCTCACACAAGAGTATGTTTGTGAATGACCGGTCACAGAAATGAGTATGTAGATTTTGACCTTCTGGTCATCATGAGGGCACACAAGACAATGAGAGTGATTTATCAATTTGTGAACGCTTACTGTAATCATTACTGTTTCCCACAGATTCCTTATCGGCCAGGCATGCTACATAACTCCTGAACCATCGGAATTTCAGAAAAGAGCTAAATATCCCTCATCAAGGAGCACTTTTCAGTCATTAACAGCTATATCTGAAAGAGACACGTTAGTGATAGATTCCTTACCTTAGAATATCCCCAGGCGTCAGGCTGGATCCGGAAAGTTTTGCGTAGCAGTACCCTTGCGCGTCGGTAGGCGGCGTCGTGCGGCTCCGCGTCCGTCGTCGGCGTCGTGATCGCCGGGATGACGTCGCGGGCAGTACTTAGACGCCGCCCCTGCGCGCTGACGTCAGTTCTTCTTTTTCCGCGCCAGCAAGCGCAGATCCGGGAAGAGCAGTGCCCTGGTCAATTTTTGACCATACTTTTTGGTGATTTTTTCACTGTTTTTTCCATCTTTAAGGTGTCGTAGGGATGCCCGGCTTCAAGCGATGCGGCGCCTGTGCGCGGATGATGTCCGTCACCGACCCGCATTGGGAGTGTCTCTTCTGCCTCGGCCGAGGCCACGACACCGAGTCTTGTCCCGAATGCCAGGCCCTCAACCCGAAAGCTTTGCGAGAGCGGTCTCGAAAGCTCCTCGAGGCCCGGCATTCGGCTCCACGGAGGCCCCGGTCGCGTGAGAGGTCCAGGGGTCGCTCGCGGAGTGCACACCGGTCGTCGGCGTCGAAGTCTTCTTCGTCCGGTAAGTCTAAGCACAAGAAGTCCAAGAAGCATCGTCGCTCTCGGACTTCGCCGCCGGTCTCGCGACTCGGCTGAGGCCCCTCCCGGCACCGTCCCCGCCCCGCGGCCCCGGACTTGCCTGTGGAGTCGCCCCGTCATACCCGCCCTTCCCGGGTTCGGGGCGGATCCGGCCAAGGTACAGGAGTTCCTGTCGGCCATGGCCCGCCTCTTCGGGCCTTCAGGCCCCTCCGGTGCGCCTTCGGGCCCCGCGGGCCCTGATGGGGTTGCTCCGGCGCCGCCGGCGGCTCCGGCCCCGGCGTCGCCCGGGACTCCAGCCTCGATCCCGGCTCCGGCTTCGGCCCCGGCCTCGATCCCGGCTCCACAACCCCCATCGACGCCGGTCGACCTCACGACACCTCCGCCGGCGCCGATGTCTCCGGTGCCGCTCTCGACGCCGCCCTGGGCTCCGGGCGGCGTCGTCCCCAGTTCCTTCCGGCTCCGGACATGGACCCGGAGCGACGCCGCTCGACGCCGGCTCCGGCGCCGATGGGCCCTTGGGTCCCAAATGTCCCTCCTCCTCCTTATTTTGAACCAGAGGAGGACCTGGAGGACTGGGAGGGGTCTGATGACCCTCTGACTCGCAACTGTCAGTATGATGAGGACTGGACAGAGAGTCTAGGGGAGGCCAGTGGTCTGGATACTTCTCCTGACACTGGCATGCTGTCTCCTCCCGTGGCTACGGAGGAGGGGGCCAATTTTGGTACGGTGTTGCGTAGGGCTGCTGGGGCCTTACGTCTCCAGCTCCCTACTTTGACGGTCAAGCCTAACATCTTGACAGAGGTGCTTTCAGCCGGCAGCCTCCTCTGCGGAGACTGTGCTGCCGCTTAACGACGCCCTCACAGACGTTCTTTTGGGCGCCTGGTCCAAGCCCAACACAGGGGCTCCTGTGGATCGGAACGTGTCACGACGCCATCGCCCCGCTCCGGGCGACCCCCTGTTTCTTTCTGTCCACCCCACTCCTGAGAGCTTGGTTGTCCAAGCCTCCGCTTCCCAAACCGCCTTCCCTACCGCTTCCTCCGGATAGGGAATCCAAACGCCTGGATCAGTTTGGGAAGAAAGGTTTTTCTTCCTCCAGTGCTGGCTTGCGGTCCGTTAACACCGCTTGTCTTTTGGGCCGCTATACCCACTCTCTGTGGGATTCGGTGGCGGATGTTTTGCCCCAGTGCCCTGAGGAGGTCCAGGCACTGCTTTCCCGCGCCATTGCGGAAGGAAGGGATGCGGCCAAATACACTATCCGTTGTGGCCTTGACACCGCCGACTCGCTGGGCAGGTCGATTGCAACGACGGTGGCGCTCCGCCGCCACGCCTGGCTGAGAACCACTGGTTTTCAGGGGATGTCCAGAATACTCTCATGGACATGCCCTTTGATGGAGTCGGTCTTTTGGGTCCAAAGCAGACCATGCGTTGGAGCGCTTTAAGGACTCACGGGCTACTGCCAAGTCCCTGGGCCTTTCTGCTACACGCCCTCCGCTGCCTTCTGCTTTTCGCCCCTATCGTGGCCACGGTAGGGCGCCCCTTCACGTCAGCAGCCCAGCCACCGGCCCGCGCAGCAGGCGTCTTCGCGTGGCCGAGGACGTGGATTCCGCCGTGGCGGATCGGGCAACCAGCGTGCGGGTCAGGCCACCACCTCCAACCCGTCCGCGGCCTCCAAGCCCTCCTAGTCCCTCCTTTCAGGTGCACGGCACGCCAGTAGGGGGCAGGGTCCGCCATCACCTTCCCCACTGGCGCACCATCACCTCGGACAGGTGGGTCTTGGACATTGTCCGAAGGGGCTACTCCCTCCCTTCGAGACCACCCCCCAGCCATGCCACCTCAACTCCACCGCATGTCAGGGGATCACTTGGTGCTTCTACAGAAGGAAGTCACGGCCCTCTTGACCAAGAGGGCCATCGAGCATGTTCCGACCCCAGAAGTAGGGCGTGGTTGCTACTCCCACTACTTTCTGGTGCCCAAAAGGACAAGGAGGACATGCGTCCTATCTTGGACCTCCGGAACGCCAATCGCTTCCTCCGGAAGGAGAAGTTCAAGATGCTCACCCTAGCTCAGGTCTTGACTGCCCTCGACCCTGGAGACTGGTTGGTAGCGTTGGACTTGCAGGACGCATATTTCCACATCCCCGTCCTGCCGGCCCACCGGCGTTACCTTCGGTTCACGGTAGGCCACGAGCATTTTCAGTTCACCGTGCTCCCTTTGGCCTTACAAGTGCCCCTCGGGTGTTCACGAAAGTGATGGCGGTGGTCGCGGCTCATCTGCGCCGGGCAGGGGTTTCAGTCTTCCCCTACCTCGACGACTGGCTGCTGAAGGCGGGCTCGTCCCAGGCAGTCGTCTCCCACCTCCAGACTACGGCCGAACTCCTGCACTCGCTGGGGTTCTCCATCAATGTGCCGAAGTCGCATCTGATTCCTTCTCCACAGCTCCTTTTCATCGGAGCAGTTCTGGACACGACGCAGTTTCGGGCCTATCCTCCCGAACGGCGAGTCCGGGATATTCAGGCTATGATTCCGATCTTTCGGCCTTTATCCTGGGTTTCGGTAAGGATGACCCTGAGGCTGCTGGGCCTCATGGCCTCCTGCATCCTGCTGGTCAATCATGCCAGATGGCATATGCGGGCTCTGCAGTGGGACCTGAAGTTCCAGTGGGCGCAGCACCAGGGCAACCTGTCCGATCACGTCCAGATCTCGGAGGGGACTGCAAAACAGTTGCAGTGGTGGCTCTCGAACCGGCAATGGGTCATGGGCAGATCCCTCTCCCTTCCCCAGCCAGAGCATACAGTTGTGACGGACGCGTCCCTTCTGGGATGGGGCGGTCACTTGGGAGAGGCGGAGATCAGAGGCCTCTGGTCTCCGGCGGAGTCCCGGCTCCATATCAACCTTCTGGAGCTCCGGGCGATCCGGCTTGCACTCAAGGCATTCCTTCCCTCTGTCAAAGGGAAGGTAGTGCAGGTGTTCACAGACAACACCACCGCCATGTGGTACTGCAACAAACAGGGCGGGGTGGGGTCTTGGACCCTTTGTCAGGAGGCTCTGCGCCTCTGGACATGGCTGGAACATCAGGGCATGTTCCTGATGGTTCAACACCTGGCAGGTTCTCTGAACGCCAGGGCGGACGAACTCAGCCGCAGGTGCATGATGGATCACGAATGGCGTCTTCACTCGGAAGTGGCGCAAGGACTCTTTCTACAGTGGGGAGAGCCTTGGTTAGATCTATTCGCCACCGAAGAGAACGCGCAATGTCATCAGTTCTGCGCGTTGGAATTTCCAAGGCGGCACTCGCTCGGCGACGCTTTTCGTCGCGAGTGGAGTTGCGGTCTGTTGTACGCCTTTCCGCCTATACCACTTCTACCCAGAGTGTTGAAGAAGATTCGGCACGACCGGGCCCAAGTCATTCTTGTGGCTCCGGACTGGGCTCGAAGAGTTTGGTATCCCGAGCTACTCAATATGAGCATAGATCCCCCGATCCGTCTGCCTCTTCGGGAGGATCTTCTGTCGCAGCAGCAGGGGACGGTCCTCCACCCGAACCTGTCCAGTCTACACCTGCTTGCGTGGAGACTGAGCGGCGGCAGTTGATTCCTTTCGACTTGCCTCCCGAAGTTTGTGATGTGATTCTGGCAGCCAGGCGTTCCTCCACTAAGGTGGTATACGCCTGCAGGTGGAACAAATTTGTGGCATGGTGCACAGCAAAGGCTGTGGATCCCCTTTCTGCCCCTCTTTCTGAGGTCCTTCTGTTCCTTCTCTCTCTGGCCCAACAGGGTTCTGCCCTGGGTACCATCAAGGGTTATCTTTGTGCTATCTCGGCCTTCCTCAGGCTCCCTGATCAGCCCTCCCTTTTCAAGTCCCCTGTTGTTAACAGGTTCTTAAAAGGCATTACTCACCTCTTCCCTCCTGTTCCGTTTGTAATGCCTCAGTGGGACTTGAACTTGGTTCTTACCTTTTAATGTGCGCTCCCTTTGAGCCTCTGCATAACTGTCCTCTTCGTCTTCTGACTCTAAAGGCAGCCTTTCTGGTGGCCATCACCTCCGCTCGGCGGGTGAGTGAGCTCCAGGCTCTTTCTTGCAAACCTCCCTTTCTGTCTGTTCATCCAGACAAGGTTGTTCTTCGGACGCGTCCGTCCTTCTTGCCAAAGGTGGTTACTGCTTTCCACATTGGGCAGACCATCACTTTGCCCACCTTCTTTCCGCCTCCGCATCCTTCCAGAGAGGAAGAGAGGCTCCACCGTCTGGACCCAAAACGTGCGCTCTCCTTCTATATCGACCGCACAAAACACTTCCGGGTGGATGACCAGCTCTTTGTTGGCTACGTGGGCGCCAAAAGGTCGGGCGGTGCACAAGAGGACCATCTCCCGCTGGGTTACCTTGTGCATCAAGACCTGCTATTCTTTGGCTAAGAAGGAGCCTCCTGTTGGGCTGCGTGCCCATTCCACCAGGGCAACGGCTGCTACCACGGCCTTGGGCCGCGGTGTTCCGCTGCCGGTTATCTGTCAGGCAGCTACGTGGGCCTCGCTGCACACGTTTACTAAGCATTACTGCCTTGACAGTCAGGTCCGGAGGGACGGCTTCTTTGGCCGTTCTGTCCTCCAGGACTTCCTTGTCTGATCTTTGTTCGCAGACCCACCACCGGGTTGGTATTGCTGGGGTATCTATTCTAAGGTAAGGAATCTATCACTAACGTGTCTCTTTCAGATGCACAAGTTACTAACTTGTGTAACGATATATCTGTAAGAGACAGTAGTTAGTGATAGATTCCTTACCGCCCACCCATCCTCCCCGTTCTGCGAACTGATTTCTAGGGTTAAGGACATCCCTTTCAGGGCCCTAGTATTTTTCAGACACCTGTGTCAGCTTCTTGCATGGCTCTGCGTTCCTGGCGCGGAAAGTCGTGTACAGAACTGACGTCAGCGCGCAGGGGCGGCGTCTAAGTACTGCCCGCGACGTCATCCCGGCGATCACGACGCCGACGACGGACGCGGAGCCGCACGACGCCGCCTACCGACGCGCAAGGGTACTGCTACGCAAAACTTTCCGGATCCAGCCTGACGCCTGGGGATATTCTAAGGTAAGGAATCTATCACTAACTACTGTCTCTTACAGATATATCGTTACACAAGTTAGTAACTTGTGCATTGGTGGTGGTGGTATTGGTGATGGTTTCGGTGGTGATATTGGTGGTGGTGGTTTCGGTGGTGGTGGTGGTATTGGTGGTGGTGGGGGTATTGGTGGTATTGGTGGTGGTGGGGGTATTGGTGGTGGGGGTATTGGTGGTGGGGGTATTGGTGGTGGGGGTATTGGTGGTGGTGGTATTGGTGGTATTGGTGGTGGTGGTATTGGCGGTATTGGTGGTGGTATTGGTGGTATGGGTATTGGTGGTGTTGGTGGTGGGAGTATTGGTGGTGGTATTGGTGGTGGTATTGGTATGGGTGGTGGTATTGGTATGGGTGGTGGTATTGGTATGGGTGGTGGTGGTATTGGTGATGGTGGTATTGGTGATGGTGGTATTGGTGATGGTGGTAATGGTGGTGGTGGTATTGGCAGTGGTGGTGGTATTGGCAGTGGTATTGGTGGTGGGGGTATTGGTGGTGGTGGTTTGGATTGGTGGTATTGGCTGTGGTGGTATAGGTGGTGGTGGTATTGGTGGTGGTGGTATTGGTGATGGTGATATTGGTGGTATTATTGGTGGTGGTATTGGTGGTGGTGTTAATAAAACAGGCTTTTGAAAACAACCCGTCAGGTGGCTTTAGTGCAGATGACATGTAACATAGATGTGCTGTTGTCAGCTTCAGCCCATTAGCACAGGATTATGTGCTACCTGGAATTCACATGACTTAATTCGCTAATCATTTCTAAATCCATTTTACTTGGGGGGTGGGGGGGTGGAAACAGACACGAGATAATGCTGGGTTAAAGTGATTGAAAGCGGGCGCCGGGTTACGGGAGCAGCCGTGCTGCTTAAAAAAACACAAGCGGTTTCAGCTGAAGCAGAGCATGTCCGGCTTTCAGTAATAGAAACTCAATAAAGTAAATGGTGCTTACAGACTAAATATCTGATAGAGACATCTAGCCGCAGATTCCTTAACTTAGAATATCCCCAGGCGTCAGACTGGATCCGGAAAACTTTTTGCAGCAGCACCTCTGCGCGCCGGGGGACGGCGCCACACGACCCCGCCCTGACGTCGTCCACGTACGTGACGTCAGCGAGGTCATATAAGTCCCTCCCGGCGCGCTGACGTCAGTTTCCTTCTTTTCCGCGTGCAACGCGGATCCGGAGTGAGCGGTTCCTCTGGCCTGTTTTCAGGCCTCCTTTTCGACGCTTCGCGTCAGGAACAGTGTGTCGATGCCTTCGGGCTTTAAAACTTGTAATTCCTGTTCGCGGCCGATGTCCACGACGGACCCGCATCTTATTTGTATGTGGTGTCTGGGCGAGCACCATGACTCCACGGACTGCGACGCCTGCCAACACCTGAAGCCGAAGTCTCGGCTGGAGCGCCGTATGAAGCTTCTCTCGGCACGGCTGTCCCGGTCGGAGTCGTCTCGTCCCCCGGCCTCTTCATCGCCGGCAGGTCCCTCTACTGTCCAGTTCCGCCGTCGATCGCCCTCTGGGGTCCGGGGCCGTCGTTCGCCACTGGGTAAGTTGAGGCGCTTGTCGCTGAGGTCTTCGACCTCCCTTTCTCCTGTTGTCAGGGGCACTGGTTCCTGGAACTTTCCGGACGTGCGCTCCCGACAGTCGCCCCCCCTCTATCCGCCCTTTCCGGGTGTGGGGGCGACTCGGGCCCAAATGGAGGCATATGCCGTGGCTTTGCAGGCCTCCCTTGGGTCCTCTCCCGTTCCTGGGGCGTCCTCGGGGCCTCCGCTTCTTGTGGGGTCTCCGACGAACTCGCCGGCGGGTTCGCCCCCGGCGCCAATTGAGCCTTTGCCCACCGGGAACGCCGGAGATGTGGTGTCGTTAGGGCGCGGCCCGGTTGGGTCCCCCTCTACGGTCCACATGGGGTCGTCAGGGCGCGGCCCAGCTGGGTCCCCCTCTATGACCCACGGTGCCTCTGCCGCGCCGCATAGCCCCGCTGGGCTCCCTGTGGCGTCGCAGGTGGTTGCTGGTGCTCATAGCCCTGCCTTGAGCACACCCCGGGCAGGCGGCCGCCTGTCCGGAGCCGGCGCCGTTCCGGCGCTGTAGGCTCGCCTCCCCCGCTCCGCCTCCGCTTCTTTCTCCGGAGTCGGAGCCTGTCATGGATGAGGCAGAGTCGGCGCCGGTGCGGCGCCGGAGGCTTGCCTCCTTGGTCCGGCGCCTTCTCATTCTTCGGAGCCTGTCATGGATGAGGCAGAGTCGGCGCCGGTGCGGCGCCGGAGGCTTGCCTCCCCAGGTCCGGCGCCTTCTTCTTCGGAAGGGGAGCTTGTCATAGTTTCGGCGCCGACTCGACGCCGGATGCAGCCGAGTCGGCGCCTGACGAGGCACAATCGGCGCCGGCGCGCGTCGTTTTGGCGCCGTGTCGACGCCGGGTTGTGGACTCTTCTCTAGAGGCCTCTGGAGAGAGTTCGGCGCCGCTCTCACGGCCGGCGTCGCCGGAGGCAGTTGCCAGTGCCCCCCTTGGAATTTGTGGAGCCTCCTCAGGAGCTCACAGATCCGGCTGGCTCTTCGCCTCCCCAGGAGCTCCATCAGGATCCTCATTCTTCATTGGGGCTCCCTTCCGTGGGGCATTGGTCGCACCCTCAGTGTCTTGGGAGGGTCAGCTTACAACCCTCCCCCACTGATGAGTTGATGTCCCCTCCGCGGAGGGATATCGAGGCTGGAGCGGCTTTTTTGAGAGTCGTCTCATTGACCACTCCCATTTTAAACATGCATCCCCCTTCTACCACCTTGTCTGTGGACCCCTTGCTCGAGGTCCTTCACCGTGGGTCCGGGAATGTGGAGCCGCTGCTACCCTTTGAGGCTTCCCTTTATGATGCCCTTTTGGGTACCTGGGTTCGGCCTGCTTCAGGTGAACCGGTGGCTCGTTCTGTTTTGCACCGCCACCGTTCAGCTCCACATGATCCTGTTTGTCTTTTTGTGCACCCTGATGCGCAGGGGTTTGTGTTGCAGACTGCCTTTCCTTCCCTGCCCCCACTTACACTTCCTCCCTCTCGGGAGTCCAGATGGCTTGAGTCATGGGGTAGGAACATCTTTGCATCCACTAGTGCGGCCCTACGGTCCTTAAATACAGTGTGTATTTTGGCTCGGGCTACCTCTGCCCTGTGGGACTCTGCAGAGTCTTTGCTTTCTGCCACCTCTGAAGGTGCTCGCGTTGATCTCCTTCACCTCCTCCGGGATGGCCGCGACCTTGCTGAATTCACAATCCGCTCAGTCTTAGATACTGCGGATTCTTTGGGCCGAGCTATGGCGGGTTCTGTTGCCTTAAGGCGTCACGCTTGGTTGCGAGATGGCGTCTTCCCTGACAATATCCGGGAGCGACTGGTTGACTTACCCTTTGATGGGGTTTTACTGTTTAATGCTCACGCCGAATTGGCGGTTCACCGGCTCCTGGCGGGCTTTCGTCCTCCCACTTAGGTCTTCTTAGGCCTGTCTTCCGTGGTGGTACTTTTTCATTTCGCACCCTTTTGATGCGCTCTGTGTTTAACATGGGCAGTGAGCCTTACGTCTTCTTTTCTGTGGTCAAGGGTGATTACCCCTTTTATTGGCATTCCTTGGATGCGTTTTGCTTTAAGCTGACTGTGGGCCTGCTGTGGCTGTGTTCCACAGGTTGCTGTGTCTGGTCCTCTGACTGTGGTTTTGAGCCAGTGGTTCACCTCGGTAATGTCCTACGGCTCAGAACTCATGTTCACGGGTTCGGCTCGTTACTGCGCTCTTTTGGCTTGGCTTATTGCCCTAAGAGGTGTTCCCCATTGTTGGGGTGTGCATACTCCATGTGGGGTACTTGTATGCTATTATATAGCTCTGTTTCTCTCACCTGGACTTGGAGATCCTGTGGGCTCCATGCGTCGCTTGGTGGTCCGCTGTACGGTGTTTTTCCAATTTGACAACTGCTCCCTTTTGGTGTTTGACACTGTACGTGTCTTTCTGGAGTGTTGGTCTCGGATTCTGAGGCTCTTCCCACGATTCGTTACCTTGGTGTTCTTGGCCACTTCCTTCGGATATGCCTTTTTCCAAATTGTCAACTATTGTTACAGCTACGCCTGCGGGACAGCTCTTCTGATAGCAGTGGTCCTTGGCTACTGCCTGCAAGTCTATATTGTGGATTGTTTCTCACTTTGGCTTCATCCTGCCCGGTCGGGCACTCTTATGCTTCTTGTGTAAGCCACTTAAGGTCTCTGTGGCCGTTTGCCTGCTGCATGTTTCTACCTGCTTTAGCGTGTTAAAAGTTGATGCTATTTGCCCCTATTCCCCCTTTTTGGAATTGGGTGTGCACTTGACGTGTTTCTTGTCCTGCCTGCTATTCCCAAAGCATTGCTCTGGTTGTAGCTCTTGCCTTTGGGCTCTTGGCACAGGCTCTGGTTGCATCTCTTCAGGTTCTTTTCGACCTTGGGTCGGTGTCCTCATCGTGCGCCATTAAGCGGAGAGTGGTCCTTCTTTCTAGTATGGTGTCGCGCCATTCTGGCATTTTTAGGATATCTACCATCTTGTTATTTCTGCCGAGCTGCTTGGGTTGCTGTCTGGCTGTTCCGCCATAGCCTCCCCCTTATCCGTTACTCTGTTGCCGGATCGCATGCTTGGCGCTTTCTGTTGTTCTGTCGCAGACCCACCTCCCCTTTGGGGTATGGCTGTGGTATCTATTCTAAGTTAAGGAATCTGCGGCTAGATGTCTCCATCAGATGTACGAGTTACTTACCTTCGGTAACGATGTATCTGAAAGAGACACGTTAGTGACAGATTCCTTACCTTAGAATATCCCCAGGCGTCAGGCTGGATCCGGAAAGTTTTTTGCGTAGCAGTACCCTTGCGCGTCGGTAGGCGGCGTCGTGCGGCTCCGCGTCCGTCGTCGGCGTCGTGGTCGCCGGGATGACGTCGCGGGCAGTACTTAGACGCCGCCCCTGCGCGCTGACGTCAGTTCTTCTTTTCCGCGCCAGTAAGCGCAGATCCGGGAAGAGCAGTGCCCTAGTCACTTTTTGACTATCCTTTTTTGTGAATTTTTTCACTGTTTCTTCATCGAGTCTTCACGACTCCTAGGTGTCTTACGGATGCCCGACTTTAAGCCATGCGAGGCCTGTGGTCGCATGATGTCGATCACGGACCCGCATCTCGAGTGTCTCTTCTGTCTCGGCCGAGACCACGACACGAAGTCGTGCCCTGACTGCCGGAAACTTCATCCGAAGGCTTTGCGAGAGCGGTCTCGAAAGCTACACGAGGTCCGGCAGTCGGCTCCGCGCCGCACCAAGCCCCGGTCCCGGGAGAGGTCGAGGGGCCGGTCGCGGAGTCCCCGCCGTTCGTCGGAGTCCAAGTCTTCGCGCTCCTCCGGTAAGTCGAAGCACAAGAAGTCTAAGAGGCGTCATCGCTCTAAGACTTCGCCTCGCCGGTCTCGCAACTCGGCTGAGGCCCCAGTCGGCACCGTCCCCGCGGCCCCGGACATGCCTGTAGAGCCGCCCCTGAATTACCCGTTCTTTCCGGGTTCGGGGGCGACTCCGCCCGAAAAACAGGAATTCCTGTCGGCGATGGCCCGCCTCTTCGGGCCTTCAGGTCCCTCCGGTGCGCCTTCGGGCCCCGCGGGCCCTGATGGGGTTGCCCCGGCGCCGCCGTCGACTCCGGTCCCGGCACCGCCTGTCCCACCAGCCTTCATCCCGGCCTCGGCCCCGGCCTCGATCCCGGCTCCGGTGGTACCGCAACCCCCATCGACGCCGGTTGACCTAACCACGCCTCCGCCGACGCCGATATCCCCGGTGCCGTTCCTGACGCCGTCCGGGGCTCCGGACGGCGTCGGTCCCCGGCTCTCTCCGGCTCCGGACATGGAGCCGGACCGACGTCGCTCGACGCCGGCTCCGGCGCCGATGAGACCTTGGGTCCCAAATGTCCCTCCTCCTCCATATTTTGAACAAGAGGAGGACCAGGAGAGCTGGGAGGGGTCTGAGGACCCTCTCACACAACAGTGTGAGTATGATCCGGACTGGGCTGAGGAACTTGGGGATGCCAGTGGTCTAGACACCTCCCTGACACTGGCATGCTGTCTCCTCCCGTGGCTACGGAGGAGGGAGCTAATTTTGCAACGGTGTTGCGTAGAGCAGCTGGAGCCTTACATCTCCAGTTGCCTACTGTGGCCGTCAGGACTAACCTCCTGACAGAAGTGCTTCAGCCGGCGGCTTCCTCTTCGGAGACTGTGCTGCCGTTTAATGATGCACTCACTGACGGTCTTTTGGGTGCCTGGTCCAAACCCACCACAGGGGCTCCTGTGGATAGGAACGTGGCCCGACGCCATCGCCCTGCTCCGGGCGACCCCTTGTTTCTCTCCCAACATCCCACCCCTGAGAGCTTGGTTGTCCAAGCCTCTGCCTCCCAAACCGCCTTTCCCTACCGCCCCTCCGGACAGGGAATCCAAATGCCTGGACCAATTTGGGAAGAAGGCTTTTTCTTCCTCCAGTGCTGGCTTGCGGTCCGTCAACACCGCTTGCCTTTTGGGCCGATATACCCACTCCCTGTGGGATTCGGTGGCGGCTGTTTTGCCGCAGTGTTCTGAGGAGGTCCAGACACTGCTTACCCGCGCCATTGCGGACGGGCGAGATGCGGCTAAATACACCATCCGTTGTGGCCTTGATACCGCAGACTCGCTGGGCAGATCGCTTGCGACGACGGTGGCGCTACGTCGCCACGCCTGGCTGAGAACAACTGGTTTCTCGGGTGATGTCTACGCGTGGCCGAGGACGTGGATACCGCTGTGGCGGTTCGGGCAACCAGCGTGCGGGTCAGGCCACCACCTCCAACCCGTCCGCGGCCTCCAAGCCCTCCTAGTCCCTCCTTTCCGGTGCACAGCACGCCAGTAGGGGGCAGGGTCCGCCATCACCGTCACCACTGGCGTCCCATCACCTCGGACAGGTGGGTCTTGGACATTGTCCGAAGGGGCTACTCCCTCCCCTTCGAGACCACCCCCCCAGCCATGCCACCTCAACTCCACTTTGTCAGGGGATCACTTGGTACTTCTGCAGAAGGAAGTCACGGCCCTCTTGGCCAAGAGGGCCATCGAGCATTTTCTGACCCCAGAAGTAGGACGTGGTTGCTACTCCCACTACTTCCTGGTGCCCAAAAAGGACAAGGAGGACATGCGTCCTATCTTGGACCTCTGGAACGTCAATCGCTTCCTCCGGAAGGAGAAGTTCAAGATGCTCACCCTAGCTCAGGTCTTGACTGCCCTCGACCCTGGAGACTGGTTGGTAGCGTTGGACTTGCAGGACGCTTATTTTCACATCCCCGTCCTGCCGGCCCACCGGCGTTACCTGCGGTTCACGGTAGGCCTCGAGCATTTTCAGTTCACCGTGCTCCCCTTTGGCCTTACAAGTGCCCCTCGGGTGTTCACGAAAGTGATGGCGGTGGTCGCAGCTCATCTGCGCCGGGCAGGGGTTCCAGTCTTCCCCTACCTCGACGACTGGCTGCTGAAGGCGGGCTCGTCCCAGGCAGTCGTCTCCCACCTCCAGACTACGGCCGAACTCCTGCACTCGCTGGGGTTCTCCATCAATGTGCCGAAGTCTCATCTGATTCCTTCTCCACGGCTCCTTTTCATCGGAGCAGTTCTGGACACGACGCAGTTTCGGGCCTATCCTCCCGAAGGGCGAGTCCGGGATATTCAGGCTATGATTCCGATCTTTCAGCCTTTATCCTGGGTTTCGGTACGGATGACCCTGAGGCTGCTGGGCCTCATGGCCTCCTGCATCCTGCTGGTCAATCATGCCAGATGGCATATGCGGGGTCTGCAGTGGGACCTGAAGTTCCAGGGGGCGCAGCACCAGGGCAACCTGTCCGATCACGTCCAGATCTCGGAGGGGACTGCACTACAGTTGCAGTGGTGGCTCTCGAACCGGCAATGGGTCATGGGCAGATCCCTCTCCCTTCCCCAGCCAGAGCACACAGTTGTGACGGACGCGTCCCTTCTGGGATGGGGCGGTCACATGGGAGAGGCGGAGATCAGAGGCCTCTGGTCTCCGGCGGAGTCCCGGCTCCATTTCAACCTTCTGGAGCTCCGGCCGATCCAACTTGCACTCAAGGCATTCCTTCCCTCTGTCAAAGGGAAGGTAGTGCAGGTGTTCACAGACAACACCACCGCCATGTGGTATTGCAACAATCAAGGCGGGGTGGGGTCGTGGACCCTTTGTCAGGAGGCTCTGCGCCTCTGGACATGGCTGGAACATCAGGGCATGTTCCTGATGGTTCAACACCTGGCAGGTTCCCTAAACGCCAGGGCGGACGAACTCAGCCGCAGGTGCATGATGGATCACGAATGGCGTCTTCACTCGGAAGTGGCGCAAGGACTCTTTCTACAGTGGGGAGAGCCTTGGTTAGATCTATTCGCCACCGAAGAGAACGCGCAATGTCATCAGTTCTGCGCGTTGGAATTTCCAAGGCGGCACTCGCTCGGCGACGCTTTTCGTCGCGAGTGGAGTTGCGGTCTGTTGTACGCCTTTCCGCCTATACCACTTCTACCCAGAGTGTTGAAGAAGATTCGGCACGACCGGGCCCAAGTCATTCTTGTGGCTCCGGACTGGGCTCGAAGAGTTTGGTATCCCGAGCTACTCAGTATGAGCGTAGATCCCCCGATCCGTCTGCCTCTTCGGGAGGATCTTCTGTCGCAGCAGCAGGGGACGGTCCTCCACCCGAACCTGTCCAGCCTCCACCTGCTTGCGTGGAGATTGAGCGGCGGCAGTTGATTCCTTTCGACCTGCCTCCCGAAGTTTGTGATGTGATTCTGGCAGCCAGGCGTCCCTCCACTAAGGTGGTATACGCCTGCAGGTGGAACAAGTTTGTGGCAAGGTGCACAGCAAAGGCTGTGAATCCCCTTTCTGCCCCTCTCTCTGAGGTTCTCCTGTTCCTTCTTTCCCTGGCCCAACAGGGTTCTGCCCTGGGTACCATCAAGGGCTATCTTTGTGCCATCTCGGCCTTCCTCAGGCTTCCTGATCAGCCCTCCCTTTTCAAGTCCCCTGTTGTTAACAGGTTTCTAAAAGGCATTACACACCTCTTCCCTCCTGTTCCGTTTGTGATGCCTCAGTGGGACTTGAACTTGGTTCTTACCTTTCTTATGTGCGCTCCCTTTGAGCCTCTACATAACTGTCCTCTTCGTCTTCTGACTCTGAAGACTGCCTTTCTGGTGGCCATCACCTCCGCTCGGCGGGTGAGTGAGCTCCAGGCTCTATCATGTAACCCTCCCTTTCTGTCTGTCCATCCAGACAAGGTTGTTCTTAGGACGCGTCCGTCCTTCTTGCCAAAGGTGGTTACTGCCTTCCACATTGGGCAGACCATCACTTTGCCACCTTCTTTCCGCCTCCGCATCCTTCCAGAGAGGAAGAGAGGCTCCACCGTCTGGACCCAAAACGTGCGCTTTCCTTTTACGTCAACCGCACACACCATTTCCGGGTGGATGACCAGCTCTTTGTTGGCTACGTGGGCGCCAAAAAAGGTCGGGCGGTGCACAAACGAACCATCTCCCGCTGGGTTACCTTGTGCATCAAGACCTGCTATTCTTTGGCTAAGAAGGAGCCTCCTGTTGGGCTGCGTGCCCATTCCACCAGCGCAACGGCTGCTACCACGGCCTTGGGCCGCGGTGTTCCGCTGCCGGTTATCTGTCAGGCAGCTACGTGGGCCTCGCTGCACACGTTTACAAAACATTACTGCCTTGACAGTCAGGTCCGGAGGGACGGCTTCTTTGGCCGTTCTGTCCTCCAGGACTTCCTTGTCTGATCTTTGTTCGCAGACCCACCACCGGGGTTGGTATTGCTGGGGTATCTATTCTAAGGTAAGGAATCTGTCACTAACGTGTCTCTTTCAGATGCACAAGTTACTAACTTGTGTAACGATATATCTGTAAGAGACAGTAGTTAGTGACAGATTCCTTACCGCCCCACCCATCCTCCCCGTTCTGCGAACTGATTTCTAGGGTTAAGGACATCCCTTTCAGGGCCCTAGTATTTTTCAGACACCTATGTCAGCTTCTTGCATGGCTCTGCGTTCCTGGCGCGGAAAGTCGTGTACAGAACTGACGTCAGCGCGCAGGGGCGGCGTCTAAGTACTGCCCGCGACGTCATCCCGGCGATCACGACGCCGACGACGGACCCGGAGCCGCACGACGCCGCCTACCGACGCGCAAGGGTACTGCTACGCAAAAACTTTCCGGATCCAGCCTGACGCCTGGGGATATTCTAAGGTAAGGAATCTGTCACTAACTACTGTCTCTTACAGATATATCGTTACACAAGTTAGTAACTTGTGCGTCAGGTCCGTAGGGTCGGCTTCTTTGGCCGTTCTGTCCTCCGGGACTTCCTTGTCTGATCTTTGTTCGCAGACCCACCACCGGGGTTGGTATTGCTGGGGTATCTATTCTAAGGTAAGGAATCTGTCACTAACGTGTCTCTTTCAGATGCACAAGTTACTAACTTGTGTAACGATATATCTGTAAGAGACAGTAGTTAGTGACAGATTCCTTACCTCCCCACCCATCCTCCCCGTTCTGCGAACTGATTTCTAGGGTTAAGGACATCCCTTTCAGGGCCCTAGTATTTTTCAGACACCTATGTCAGCTTCTTGCATGGCTCTGCGTTCCTGGCGCGGAAAGTCGTGTACAGAACTGACGTCAGCGCGCAGGGGCGGCGTCTAAGTACTGCCCGCGACGTCATCCCGGCGATCACGACGCCGACCACGGACGCGGAGCCGCACGACGCCGCCTACCGACGCGCAAGGGTACTGCTACGCAAAAACTTTCCGGATCCAGCCTGACGCCTGGGGATATTCTAAGGTAAGGAATCTGTCACTAACTAGTGTCTCTTACAGATATATCGTTACACAAGTTAGTAACTTGTGCGTTAACCTCTGTTTCAGACCTCCATTACTATAGGGGTAGTGCCAGTCTTTTCATTTTTCATACCTTCCTGCGGTGGACTGTTGTTCTCTCTGTGCTCTGTTCTTGCTAGACAACACAGTTCTACATGGTAATCACAGTCTAGTTCTGTCTGCTGTTCCACGTGGTAATAACAGTCTATTTCTCTCTGTTGAGATGTTCTTCCCTTGTTGCACTTAGGAAGGGTCTTCGCATTGCTTGCGGGGTCCTTTCTCACAGCTTTTTCATTTATATGTACGCAGTATCTACTTCGGTCCTTTACGATGGCGTCTTGCACCATCCTCCTTCTTTATTCATGGATTTTCATCCCTCGCACACTGTTCCCATACTTCACAGTTTTTTTATTGGTGGCTCCGCGTTGTGCAGCGGAAAAGTTTCTCCGAAGAAAAGTGACGTCAGCGCGCCGGGAGGGACTTATATGACCTCGCTGACGTCACGTACGTGGACGACGTCAGGGCGGGGTCGTGTGGCGCCGTCCCCCGGCGTGCAGAGGTGTTGCTGCAAAAAGTTTTCCTGATCCAGTGTGACGCCTGGGGATATTCTAAGTTAAGGAATCTGCGGCTAGACAACGTCTCTACCAGATACATCGTTACCGAAGGCAAGTAACTCGTACAACGGGTCCCATGAAACAACCGAAGTAAAAGTGCAAATCGCCATGGGAGGGTACAAATGAAGACAAGGCCTTACTAAGGAGGGACTAACAAGCCTATTAACGAATCCGAAGGCAGCATTTACGAAAGACAATGACACAAGCCAATGAAAAATACGGGAGGAGAGTGGGCGCAGCTTCTCTCCCATACTCTACTACAGCAGTCTCGCAGAGCGAGCAGCGCATGCGCGCTGCCACTAGGCTCGACCTCAAAAGCACCTGTCCTAGATGCTTTGAAGTTGGTGAACCATCACCCAATCTCTCTCCTGCGGCTGCAGGCCAACATTCTGGAAAATCATGTCAATAAACAACTCTGAGTGCCTTGAACTCCATAATCTCCTACACGCTTCTCAATCAGGCTTCTGCCCCTGTCATAGTACGGAGCTGGTTCTCCTTGAGGTTACGGAAGAACATGGGGAGACCTAGGAGAGGGTCATTCTTCTCTACTTTAGTGCCACTTTCGATACCGTAGCCCAACTGCTACTGATTAAAAGACTTGGGGAATGTGGTATCGTCGACAAGGCCCTTCAATGGTTCGCCTCTTTTTTGGAGAGGAATTCTTTTCAGGTTTCCTCCAAATCCTATGCTTCCACTATAAGACCTATCACGTTTCGTGTTCCTCAGGTCTCTTCTTTCAGTCCGAAGTTATTTATTATTTTTGCCTGCCCTTTTGCAGACATTGTCAGAGTGTTTGGTCTGTCCATACTCGCTTATGCTGAGAGTAACCAGATTATCTCGTTATGCCCGGAATCCCAGAAGGAGGTTTCAGTCGGCTGCAGCTTAAAGTTTGGTTATTGTTGCACCCTGGATGGGATGCCAACTTTCTTAAACTTGATGGCATTACGACTGAGATTCTAATAGATGGGACCCATTCTAATCTCTGGTGGCCAGAGTCACTTGGTCTCTGCCATTACCCAAACATAGTGTAAAAAAACTTTGAATATGGCTGAATGACAAACTTGTTTGATCAGCAGGTTAACAAGGTGGCACGTCTTGCTTGCCAATTGAAGATGTGTGAGGAAAAACCTTTGGTCTCCCCCAATTTCTGCCCAAAAGACCATAGTTCAAGTACTCATAATTTTGCTCCTGGAATATGCAAGTGGGCCCTGTCTCGGACTGACCAAGGCTTCACTTGAAAGGCTTGGAACAATTCAGAATTCTGCTGCTCACCTTTTAGGTCACATTCCGAAGTACACTTATGTATCCTCCCGGTTGCGAGATCTCCACTGGTTACTTATCGAGAAGTGCATTAAATTCAGGGATTTTTTTGTTTCTTTTACAGAACTTTGACACAGACAGCACCCCACTATCTGAGATTAGCCCCTTCTGTCCTTCTAGAGTCCTATTCTGTTCTAACCAAAAACTTGCCTGAGTACCACGATTTAATCTTGCCCCATTCTGTGGAACATTCATCCTGCTTATATAAGCCTCACCCCTTCTGAACATCTTAAAACCTGCCTATTTGAATTTTTACTTCCCTGTACAGCTTTGGTCTTCTGAAGATCTTTCGGGCAGCACTGGGATATCCTATTTGGGCAGCCATGTGCTTTACAAATTGTTAAAAGAGAAATAGAAGTGCAGGCATTTTTGGCCAAAGGGGACCATAGAGGGGGTTTTGACCTTGGAAGTAGGAACTGGTTGTTACTCCCTCTACTTCCTTGTGCTGAACAAGGACTGAGCACCGCACCTTATATCTGAAAGAGACACGTTAGTGACAGATTCCTTACCTTAGAATATCCCCAGGCGTCAGGCTGGATCCGGAAAGTTTTTGCGTAGCAGTACCCTTGCGCGTCGGTAGGCGGCGTCGTGCGGCTTCGTGTCCGTCGTCGGCGTCGTGATCGCCGGGATGACGTCGCGGGCAGTACTTAGACGCCGCCCCTGCGCGCTGACGTCAGTTCTTCTTTTTCCGCGCCAGTAAGCGCAGATCCGGGAAGAGCAGTGCCCTAGTCAATTTTTGACTAACCTTTTTGTGAATTTTTTCACTGTTTCTTCATCGAGTCTTCACGACTCCTAGGTGTCATAGGGATGCCCGGCTTCAAGCCATGCGAGGCCTGTGGTCGCATGATGTCGATCACGGACCCGCATCTCGAGTGTCTCTTCTGTCTCGGCCGAGACCACGACACGAAGTCGTGCCCTGACTGCCGGAAACTTCATCCGAAGGCTTTGCGAGAGCGGTCTCGAAAGCTACTCGAGGTCCGGCAGTCGGCTCCGCGCCGCACTAAGCCCCGGTCCCGGGAGAGGTCGAGGGGCCGGTCGCGGAGTCCCCGCCGGTCGTCTGAGTCCAAGTCTTCGCGCTCCTCGGGTAAGTCGAAGCACAAGAAGTCTAAGAGGCGTCATCGCTCTAAGACTTCGCCTCGCTGGTCTCGCGACTCGGCTGAGGCCCCAGTCGGCACCGTCCCCGCGGCCCCGGACATGCCTGTAGAGCCGCCCCCGCATTACCCGTCCTTTCCGGGTTCGGGGGCGACTCCGGCCGAAATACAGGAATTCCTGTCGGCCATGGCCCGCCTCTTCGGGCCTTCAGGCCCCTCCGGTGCGCCTTCGGGCCCCGCGGGCCCTGATGGGGTTGCCCCGGCGCCGCCGTCGACTCCGGTCCCGGCGCTGCCTGTCCCACCAGCCTTCATCTCGGCCTCGATCCCGGCTCCGGCCCCGGCCTCGATCCCGGCTCCGGTGGTGCCGCAACCCCCATCGACGCCGGTTGACCTAACCACGCCTCCGCCGATGTCCCCGGTGCCGTTCCTGACGCCGTCCGGGGCTCCGGACGGCGTCGGACCCGGCTCTCTCCGGCTCCGGACATGGAGCCGGACCGACGCCGCTCAACGCCGGCTCCGGCGCCGATGAGACCTTGGGTCCCAAATGTCCCTCCTCCTCCATATTTTGAACAAGAGGAGGACCAGGAGAGCTGGGAGGGGTCTGAGGACCCTCTCACACAACAGTGTGAGTATGATCCGGACTGGGCTGAGGAACTTGGGGATGCCAGTGGTCTAGACACCTCCCCTGACACTGGCATGCTGTCTCCTCCCGTGGCTACGGAGGAGGGGGCTAAGTTTGCAACGGTGTTGCGTAGAGCAGCTGGAGCCTTACATCTCCAATTGCCTACTGTGGCCGTCAGGACTAACCTCCTGACAGAAGTGCTTCAGCCGGCGGCTTCCTCCTCGGAGACTGTGCTGCCGTTTAATGATGCACTCACTGACGTTCTTTGGGTGCCTGGTCCAAACCCACCACAGGGGCTCCTGTGGATAGGAACGTGGCCCGACGCCATCGCCCTGCTCCGGGCGACCCATTGTTTCTCTCCCAACATCCCACCCCCGAGAGCTTGGTTGTCCAAGCCTCTTCCTCCCACACCGCCTTCCCTACCGCCCCTCCGGATAGGGAATCCAAACGCCTGGACCAATTTGGGAAGAAGACTTTTTCTTCCTCCAGTGCGGGCTTGCGGTCCGTCAACACCGCTTGCCTTTTGGGCCGATATACCCACTCCCTGTGGGATTCGGTGGCGGCTGTTTTGCCGCAGTGTTCTGAGGAGGTCCAGACACTGCTTTACCCGCGCCATTGCGGAAGGGCGAGATGCGGCTAAATACACCATACGTTGTGGCCTTGATACCGCCGACTCGCTGGGCAGATCGCTTGCGACGACGGTGGCGCTACGTCGCCACGCCTGGCTGAGAACTACTGGTTTCTCGGGTGATGTCCAGAATACACTCATGGACATGCCCTTTGATGGAGTCGGTCTTTTTGGTTCAAAGGCAGACCATGCGCTGGAGCGGTTTAAGGACTCACGGGCTACTGCCAAGTCCCTGGGCCTTTCTGTTGTACGCCCTCCGCTCACCTCTGCTTTTCGCCCCTTTCGTGGCCACGGAAGGGGCGCCCAGTCACTTCAGCTGCCCAGCCACCGGCCCGCGCAGCAAGCGTCTTCGCGTGGCCGAGGGGGCTACTCCCTCCCCTTCGAGACCACCCCCCCCCCCCAGCCATGCCACCTCAATTCCACCGCATGTCAGGGGATCACTTGGTACTTCTGCAGAAGGAAGTCAAGGCCCTCTTGCCCAAGAGGGCCATCGAGCATGTTCCGACCCCAGAAGTAGGACGTGGTTCCTACTCCCACTACTTCCTGGTGCCCAAAAAGGACAAGGAGGACATGCGTCCTATCTTGGACCTCCGGAACGTCAATCGCTTCCTCCGGAAGGAGAAGTTCAAGATGCTCACCCTAGCTCAGGTCTTGACTGCCCTCGACCCTGGAGACTGGTTGGTAGCGTTGGACTTGCAGGACGCTTATTTTCACATCCCCGTCCTGCCGGCCCACCGGCATTACCTGCGGTTCACGGTAGGCCTCGAGCATTTTCAGTTCACCGTGCTCCCCTTTGGCCTTACAAGTGCCCCTCGGGTGTTCACGAAAGTGATGGCGGTGGTCGCAGCTCATCTGCGCCGGGCAGGGGTTCCAGTCTTCCCCTACCTCGACGACTGGCTGCTGAAGGCGGGCTCTTCCCATGCAGTCGTCTCCCACCTCCAGACTACGGCCGAACTCCTGCACTCGCTGGGGTTCTCCATCAATGTGCCGAAGTCGCATCTGATTCCTTCTCCACAGCTCCTTTTCATCGGAGCAGTTCCTGACACGACGCAGTTTCGGGCCTATCCTCCCGAACGGCGACTCCGGGATATTCAGGCTATGATTCCGATCTTTCAGCCTTTATCCTGGGTTTCAGTACGGATGACCCTGAGGCTGCTGGGCCTCATGGCCTCCTGCAGCCTGCTGGTCACTCATGCCAGATGGCATATGCGGGCTCTGCAGTGGGACCTGAAGTTCCAGTGGGCGCAGCACCAGGGCAACCTGTCTGATCACGTCCAGATCTCGGAGGGGACTGCAAAACAGTTGCAGTGGTGGCTCTCGAACCGGCAATGGGTCATGGGCAGATCCCTCTCCCTTCCCCAGCCAGAGCACACAGTTGTGACGGACGCGTCCCTTCTGGGATGGGGCGGTCACATGGGAGAGGCGGAGATCAGAGGCCTCTGGTCTCCGGCGGAGTCCCGGCTCCATATCAACCTTCTGGAGCTCCGGGCGATCCCACTTGCACTCAAGGCATTCCTTCCCTCTGTCAAAGGGAAGGTAGTGCAGGTGTTCACAGACAACACCACCGCCATGTGGTATTGCAACAAACAAGGCGGGGTGGGGTCGTGGACCCTTTGTCAGGAGGCTCTGCGCTTCTGGACATGGCTGGAACATCAGGGCATGTTCCTGATGGTTCAACACCTGGCAGGTTCCCTGAACGCCAGGGCGGACGAACTCAGCCGCAGCTGCATGATGGATCACGATTGGCGTCTTCACTCGGAAGTGGCGCAAGGACTCTTTCTACAGTGGGGAGAGCCTTGGTTAGATCTATTCGCCACTGAAGAGAACGCGCAATGTCATCAGTTCTGCGCGTTGGAATTTCCAAGGCGGCACTCGCTCGGCGACGCTTTCGTCGCGAGTGGAGTTGCGGTCTGTTATACGCCTTTCCGCCTATACCACTTCTACCCAGAGTGTTGAAGAAGATTCGGCACGACCGGGCCCAAGTCATTCTTGTGGCTCCGGACTGGGCTCGAAGAGTTTGGTATCCCGAGCTACTCCGTATGAGCGTAGATCCCCGATCCGTCTGCCTCTTCGGGAGGATCTTCTGTCGCAGCAGCAGGGGACGGTCCTCCACCCGAACCTGTCCAGCCTCCACCTGCTTGCGTGGAGATTGAGCGGCGGCAGTTGATTCCTTTCCACTTGCCTCCCGAAGTTTGTGATGTGATTCTGGCAGCCAGGCGTCCCTCCACTAAGGTGGTATACGCCTGCAGGTGGAACAAGTTTGTGGCATGGTGCACAGCAAAGGCTGTGAATCCCCTTCTGCCCCTCTTTCTGAGGTTCTTCTGTTCCTTCTTTCCCTGGCCCAACAGGGTTCTGCCCTGGGTACCATCAAGGGCTATCTTTGTGCAATCTCTGCCTTCCTCAGGCTCCCTGATCAGCCCTCTCTTTTTAAGTCCCCTGTTGTTAACAGGTTTCTAAAAGGCATTACACACCTCTTCCCTCCTGTTCCGTTTGTGATGCCTCAGTGGGACTTGAACTTGGTTCTTACCTTTCTTATGTGCGCTCCCTTTGAGCCTCTACATAACTGTCCTCTTCGTCTTCTAACTCTGAAGACAGCCTTTCTGGTCGCCATCACCTCCGCTCGGCGGGTGAGTGAGCTCCAGGCTCTATCATGCAAACCACCCTTTCTGTCTGTCCATCCAGACAAGGTTGTTCTTCGGACGCGTCCGTCCTTCTTGCCAAAGGTGGTTACTGCCTTCCACATTGGGCAGACCATCACTTTGCCCACCTTCTTTCCGCCTCCGCATCCTTCCAGAGAGGAAGAGAGGCTCCACCGTCTGGACCCAAAACGTGCGCTTTCCTTCTATATTAACCGCACACAACACTTCCGGGTGGATGACCAGCTCTTTGTTGGCTACGTGGGCGCCAAAAAGGTCGGGCGGTGCACAAGAGAACCATTTCCCGCTGGGTAACCTTGTGTATCAAAGCCTGCTATTCTTTGGCTAAGAAGGAGCCTCCTGTTGGGCTGTGTGCCCATTCCACCAGGGCAACGGCTGCTACCACGGCCTTAGGCCGCGGTGTTCCGCTGCAGGATATCTGTCAGGCAGCTACGTGGGCCTCGCTGCACACGTTTACCAAGCATTACTGCCTTGACAGTCAGGTCCGGAGGGACGGCTTCTTTGGCCGTTCTGTCCTCCGGGACTTCCTTGTCTGATCTTTGTTCGCAGACCCACCACCGGGGTTGGTATTGCTGGGGTATCTATTCTAAGGTAAGGAATCTGTCACTAACGTGTCTCTTTCAGATGCACAAGTTACTAACTTGTGTAACGATATATCTGTAAGAGACAGTAGTTAGTGACAGATTCCTTACCGCCCACCCATCCTCCCCGTTCTGCGAACTGATTTCTAGGGTTAAGGACATCCCTTTCAGGGCCCTAGTATTTTTCAGACACCTATGTCAGCTTCTTGCATGGCTCTGCGTTCCTGGCGCGGAAAGTCGTGTACAGAACTGACGTCAGCGCGCAGGGGCGGCGTCTAGTACTGCCCGCGACGTCATCCGGCGATCACGACGCCGACGACGGACGCGAGCCGCACGACGCCGCCTACCGACGCGTAGGGTACTGCTACGCAAAACTTTCGGATCAGCCTGACGCCTGGGGATATTCTAAGGTAGGAATCTGTCACTAACTACTGTCTCTTACAGATATATCGTTACACAAGTTAGTAACTTGTGCATCTGAAAGAGACACGTTAGTGACAGATTCCTTACCTTAGAATATCCCCAGGCGTCAGGCTGGATCCGGAAAGTTTTGCGTAGCAGTACCCTTGCGCGTCGGTAGGCGGCGTCGTGCGGCTCCGCGTCCGTCGTCGGCGTCGTGATCGCCGGGATGACGTCGCGGGCAGTACTTAGGCGCCGCCCTGCGCGCTGACGTCAGTTCTTCTTTTTCCGCGCCAGCAAGCGCAGATCCGGGAAGAGCAGTGCCCTGGTCATTTTTTGACCATACTTTTGGTGATTTTTTCACTGTTTTTCCATCTTTCAAGGTGTCGTAGGGATGCCCGGCTTCAAGCGATGCGGCGCCTGTGCGCGGATGATGTCCGTCACCGACCCGCATTGGGAGTGTCTCTTCTGCCTCGGCCGAGGCCACGACACGGCGTCTTGTACCGACTGCCAGGCCCTCCACCCGAAAGCTTTGCGAGAGCGGTCTCGAAAGCTCCTCGAGGCCCGGCATTCGGCTCCGCGGAAGCCCCGGTCGCGTGAGAGGTCCAGGGGTCGATCGCGGAGTCCACACCGGTCGTCGGCGTCGAAGTCTTCTTCGTCCGGTAAGTCGAAGCACAAAAGTCCAAAAGCATCATCGCTCTAGGACTTCGTCGCCGGTCTCGCGACTCGGCTGAGGCCCCTCCCGGCACCGTCCCCGCGGCCCCGGACATGCCTGTGGAGTCGCCCCGCCATACCCGCCCTTCCCGGGTTCGGGGGCGGATCCGGCCAAAGTACAGGAATTCCTGTCGGCCATGGCCCGCCTCTTCGGGCCTTCAGGCCCCTCCGGTGCGCCTTCGGGCCCCGCGGGCCCTGATGGGGTTGCTCCGGCGTCGCCGACGGCTCCGGCCCCGGCGTCGCCCGTGCCTCCAGCCTCGATCCCGGCTCCGGCTCCGGCCCCGGCCTCGATCCCGGCTCCACAACCCCCATCGACGCCGGTCGACCTAACGACACCTCCGCCGGCGCCGATGTCTCCGGTGCCGTTCTCGGCGCCGCCCTGGGCTCCGGGCGGCGTCGTCCCCCAGTTCCTTCCGGCTCCGGACATGGACCCGGAGCGACGTCGCTCTACGCCGGCTCCGGCGCCGATGGGACCTTGGGTCCCAAATGTCCCTCCTCCTCCTCCTTATTTTGAACCAGAGGAGGACCAGTTGGACTGGGAGGGGTCTGATGACCCTCTGACGCGACACTGTCAGTATGATGAGGACTGGACAGAGAGTCTAGGGGAGGCCAGTGGTCTGGATACTTCCCCTGACACTGGCATGCTGTCTCCTCCCGTGGCTACGGAGGAGGGGGCCAATTTTGGTACGGTGTTGCGTAGGGCAGCTGGGGCCTTACGTCTCCAGCTCCCTACTTTGACGGTCAAGCCTAACATCTTGACAGAGGTGCTTCAGCCGGCAGCCTCCTCTGCGGAGACTGTGCTGCCATTTAACGACGCCCTCACTGACGTTCTTTTGGGCGCCTGGTCCAAGCCCAACACAGGGGCTCCTGTGGATCGGAACGTGTCACGACGCCATCGCCCAGCTCCGGGCGACCCCCTGTTTCTTTCTGTCCACCCCACTCCTGAGAGCTTGGTTGTCCAAGCCTCCGCTTCCCAAACCGCCTTCCCAACCGCTCCTCCGGATAGGGAATCCAAACGCCTGGATCAGTTTGGGAAGAAAGGTTTTTCTTCCTCCAGTGCTGGCTTGCGGTCAGTTAACACCGCTTGTCTTTTGGGCCGATATACCCACTCCCTGTGGGATTCGGTGGCGGATGTTTTGCCCCAGTGCCCTGAGGAGGTCCAGGCACTGCTTTCCCGCGCCGTTGCGGAAGGAAGGGATGCGGCCAAATACACTAACCGTTGTGGCCTTGACACCGCCGACTCGCTGGGCAGGTCTATTGCGACGACGGTGGCGCTCCGACGCCACGCCTGGCTGAGAACCACTGGTTTTTCAGGGGATGTCCAGAATACTCTCATGGACATGCCCTTTGATGGAGTCTGTCTTTTTGGGTCCAAAGCAGACCATGCGTTGGAGCGCTTTAAGGACTCACGGGCTACTGCCAAGTCCCTGGGCCTTTCTGCTACACGCCCTCCGCTGACTTCTGCTTTTCGCCCCTATCGTGGCCACGGTAGGGGCGCCCCTTCACGTCAGCAGCCCAGCCACCGGCCCGCGCAGCTGGCGTCTTCGCGTGGCCGAGGACGTGGATTCCGCCGTGGCGGATCGGGCAACCAGCGTGCGGGTCAGGCCACCACCTCCAACCCGTCCGCGGCCTCCAAGCCCTCCTAGTCCCTCCTTTCAGGTGCACGGCACGCCAGTAGGGGCAGGGTCCGCCATCACCTTCCCCACTGGCGCACCATCACCTCGGACAGGTGGGTCTTGGACAATGTCCGAAGGGGCTACTCCCTCCCCTTCGAGACTACCCCCCCAGCCATGCCACCTCAATTCCGCCGCATGTCAGGGGATCACTTGGTGCTTCTACAGAAGGAAGTCACGGCCCTCTTGACCAAGAGGGCCATCGAGCATGTTCCGACCCCAGAAGTAGGGCGTGGTTGCTACTCCCACTACTTTCTGGTGCCCAAAAAGGACAAGGAGGACATGCGTCCTATCTTGGACCTCCGGAACGTCAATCGCTTCCTCCGGAAGGAGAAGTTCAAGATGCTCACCCTAGCTCAGGTCTTGACTGCCCTCGACCCTGGAGACTGGTTGGTAGCGTTGGACTTGCAGGACGCATATTTCCACATCCCCGATCTGCCGGCCCACCGGCGTTACCTTCGGTTCACGGTAGGCCCCGAGCATTTTCAGTTCACCGTGCTCCCCTTTGGCCTTACCAGTGCCCCTCGGGTGTTCACGAAAGTGATGGCGGTGGTCGCAGCTCATCTGCGCCGGGCAGGGGTTTCAGTCTTCCCCTACCTCGACGACTGGCTGCTGAAGGCGGGCTCGTCCCAGGCAGTCGTCTCCCACCTCCAGACTACGGCCGAACTCCTGCACTCGCTGGGGTTCTCCATCAATGTGCCGAAGTCGCATCTGATTCCTTCTCCACAGCTCCTTTTCATCGGAGCAGTTCTGGACACGACGCAGTTTCGGGCCTATCCTCCCGAACGGCGAGTCCGGGATATTCAGGCTATGATTCCGATCTTTCAGCCTTTATCCTGGGTTTCGGTACGGATGACCCTGAGGCTGCTGGGCCTCATGGCCTCCTGCATCCTGCTGGTCAATCATGCCAGATGGCATATGCGGGCTCTGCAGTGGGACCTGAAGTTCCAGTGGGCGCAGCACCAGGGCAACCTGTCCGATCACGTCCAGATCTCGGAGGGGACTGCAAGACACTTGCAGTGGTGGCTCTCGAACCGGCAATGGGTCATGGGCAGATCCCTCTCCCTTCCCCAGCCAGAGCACACAGTTGTGACGGACGCGTCCCTTCTGGGATGGGGCGGTCACATGGGAGAGGCGGAGATCAGAGGCCTCTGGTCTCCGGCGGAGTCCCGGCTCCATATCAACTTTCTGGAGCTCCGGGCGATCCGGCTTGCACTCAAGGCATTCCTTCCCTCTGTCAAAGGGAAGGTAGTGCAGGTGTTCACAGACAACACCACCGCCATGTGGTACTGCAACAAACAGGGCGGGGTGGGGTCTTGGACCCTTGTCAGGAGGCTCTGCGCCTCTGGACATGGCTGGAACATCAGGGCATGTTCCTGATGGTTCAACACCTGGCAGGTTCCCTGAACGCCAGGGCGGACGAACTCAGCCGCAGGTGCATGATGGATCACGAATGGCGTCTTCACTCGGAAGTGGCGCAAGGACTCTTTCTACAATGGGGAGAGCCTTGGTTAGATCTATTCGCCACCGAAGAGAACGCGCAATGTCATCAGTTCTGCGCGTTGGAATTTCCAAGGCGGCACTCGCTCGGCGACGCTTTTAGTCACGAGTGGAGTTGCGGTCTGTTGTATGCTTTTCCGCCTATACCACTTCTACCCAGAGTGTTGAAGAAGATTCGGCACGACCGGGCCCAAGTCATTCTTGTGGCTCCGGACTGGGCTCGAAGAGTTTGGTATCCCGAGCTACTCAATATGAGCATAGATCCCCCAATCCGTCTGCCTCTTCGGGAGGATCTTCTGTCGCAGCAGCAGGGGACGGTCCTCCACCCGAACCTGTCCAGTCTACACCTGCTTGCGTGGAGATTGAGCGGCGGCAGTTGATTCCTTTCGACTTGCCTCCCGAAGTTTGTGATGTAATTCTGGCAGCCAGGCGTCCCTCCACTAAGGTGGTATACGCCTGCAGGTGGAACAAATTTGTGGCATGGTGCACAGCAAAGGCTGTGAATCCCCTTTCTGCCCCTCTTTCTGAGGTCCTTCTGTTCCTTCTCTCTCTGGCCCAACAGGGTTCTGCCCTGGGTACCATCAAGGGTTATCTCTGTGCTATCTCGGCCTTCCTCAGGCTCCCTGATCAGCCCTCCCTTTTCAAGTCCCCTGTTGTTAACAGGTTTCTTAAAGGCATTACACACCTTTTCCCTCCTGTTCCGTTCGTGATGCCTCAGTGGGACTTGAACTTGGTTCTTACCTTTTAATGTGCTCTCCCTTTGAGCCTCTGCATAACTGTCCTCTTCGTCTTTTGACTCTAAAGACAGCCTTTCTGGTGGCCATCACCTCCGCTCGGCGGGTGAGTGAGCTCCAGGCTTTATCTTGCAAACCTCCCTTTCTGTCTGTTCATCCAGACAAGGTTGTTCTTCGGACGCGTCCGTCCTTCTTGCCAAAGGTGGTTACTGCCTTTCACATTGGGCAGACCATCACTTTGCCTACCTTCTTTCCGCCTCCGCATCCTTCCAGAGAGGAAGAGAGGCTCCACCGTCTGGACCCAAAACGTGCGCTCTCCTTCTATATCGACCGCACAAAACACTTCCGGGTGGATGACCAGCTCTTTTTGGCTACGTGGGCGCCAAAAGGTCGGGCAGTGCACAAACGAACCATCTCCCGCTGGGTTACCTTGTGCATCAAGACCTGCTATTCTTTGGCTAAGAAGGAGCCTCCTGTTGGGCTGCGTGCCCATTCCACCAGGGCAACAGCTGCTACCACGGCCTTGGGCCGCGGTGTTCCGCTGCCCGTTATTTGTCAGGCAGCTACGTGGGCCTCGCTGCACACGTTTACAAAACATTACTGCCTTGACAGTCAGGTCCGGAGGGACGGCTTCTTTGGCCGTTCTGTCCTCCAGGACTTCCTTGTCTGATCTTTGTTCGCAGACCCACCACCGGGGTTGGTATTGCTGGGGTATCTATTCTAAGGTAAGGAATCTGTCACTAACGTGTCTCTTTCAGATGCACAAGTTACTAACTTGTGTAACGATATATCTGTAAGAGACAGTAGTTAGTGACAGATTCCTTACCGCCCCACCCATCCTCCCCGTTCTGCGAACTGATTTCTAGGGTTAAGGACATCCCTTTCAGGGCCCTAGTATTTTTCAGACACCTATGTCAGCTTCTTGCATGGCTCTGCGTTCCTGGCGCGGAAAGTCGTGTACAGAACTGACGTCAGCGCGCAGTGGCGGCGCCTAAGTACTGCCCGCGACGTCATCCCGGCGATCACGACGCCGACGACGGACGCGGAGCCGCACGACGCCGCCTACCGACGCGCAAGGGTACTGCTACGCAAAACTTTCCGGATCCAGCCTGACGCCTGGGGATATTCTAAGGTAAGGAATCTGTCACTAACTACTGTCTCTTACAGATATATCGTTACACAAGTTAGTAACTTGTGCTTTAGGTCTTTAACCTCTCAACACTTTACTGAGAAAGGAGAAATTGAAGATGCTTACACCAGCCCAGGTCCTGTCTGCTCTAGATCCTGGAGACTGGATGGTTACGTTGGAACTGCAGGACGCCTTTTTTCACGTCTGCATCCTGCAAGCATACCATGGTTGTGGATCACAGTGAGCCAGGAATATTTAAATTTTGCAGTGCTCTGTTTTGGTCTCATCAGTGCCTCTCTGGTGTTCACGAAAGCGATGGCGGTGGTCACAGCACACCTTCGGAGGTCCACGTCTTATCCTACCTCATCGGCTGGCTGTTGAACCTCCTCCAAACAACAACAAACCTCCTAATACTGTTGGGTTTCACTTTCATTGTGCTGAAGTCACACAACTGCTCTTCAGACACTTTCATAGGAGTCCGTCTGGATGCTGTACGGTTTCATGTTTTCCCCCGGGGTAGAGAGTCAATTACATAAGTGCTATGATCCAGTCGTTTCCGCCTGTGTACTGGATCTCAGTGCTGATGACTCTGAGGCTGCTGGGATTGTTAGTGAAACATGGCAAATGGCTTATGCGAGCTGTGCATTGGGACCAGAAATCCCAGTGGGCACAGCACTAGTGCAATTTGTCGGATTATATCCAGATTTCAGAGGGGACTACAAAAGATCTACAGTGGTGACTACATGACCTCAATTGGGTCAGTGACAGTCCCCCTCTCCCTACCCCACCTAGAATTGATAGTTGTGATGGCTAAAACGCTTCTGGTTTGGGGAAGCCATCTTGGTGAGGTGGAGGTTGGAGGCCTCTGATCTCCGGCAGAAGCTTGACTCCATATTAATTTGTTGACGTTGCTTGGCATTGAAGGCCTTCGTGCACACCATCAGAGGAAGGCTGGTGCAGGTGCTGAGAGACAGCACTGCTGCCATGTGGTACTGTAACAAGCAGGGTGGGGTGGTGTCTTGGGTCCTATGTCAGGAGGCTCTTCGCCATTGTATTTCTCTGGTGGGTGAACCACCTGGTGGGATTTCTAAACGCCAGGGTGGACAAACTCAGCTGTCAATACTTAGTGGATGAGGAATGGCAACTGCATCCGGGGATGGTACTAGGTGTTTTCCATCAATGGGGAGACCTGTGACTTGATCTTTTTGCCACCGCTGAGACCCCTGAATGTCAGCACTTTTGAACGTTGGGGTTTCCAAGGTGGCTATCTCTCAGAGACTATTCAGTCTGAGTGCAGCTCGGGACTTATGTATGCCTTCCTGTCACTGCCTCTCCTGCTCCGAGTTCTGAAGAAGATCAGGCAAAACCAGACCCACGCCATCCTACTTGCATTGGATTGGGCCAGGAGAGTGTGGTGCCTGAAACTCCTGGAAATTAGCATCTGTCCTCAGATTAAGCTGTCATTTGTGGGAGGATTTTCTATCGCAGCAGGGCAGGTTACTGCACCTGAGCCTGCTCAATTTGCATATCTATGTTTAGAGATTGAGCAGCTGCAGTTTATCTCCTTTGACGCCCTCCTGAGGTCATTTATTTCATCTTGGCTGTTGTTGGGACAAGTTTGTGGCTTGGTGAGGCTCGACAAATTCATCCACTTCAAGCCAAGTTGTCTGAAGTTATGTTGCTTGTTTTGTCATCGGTCCAGCAAGGACTTGCTTTGGGCACTTTTAAGGGCTGTTTGTTAGCTCTTTCAGCTATTTTGTGGTTGCAGAATCAGCCTCCTTTATTTAAATCAACTGTTGTGATGAGCTTTTTAAAATGTTTGCAACCATTGTTTCCACCAAAGCCATTTGTGATGCGGAACTTAAACTTAGTTCTCACTTTTTTGATGTGCACCTCTTTTAAGTCACTGCACAGTTGTCCATTAAGACTTCTGATGTTGAAAACTATCTTTGTCATCACCATAAAATCGGCTAGGCATGTGAGCGAGCTGCATTCTCTGAAGCAAAAGAGAAGGAAGTGCTCTGTATAATGGTCTGCTATGCACTGGCAAAGAGTCAGCCTCCAAAAGGCTTACAGGCTCATTCCACCAGAACGAAGGCTGCTACCCCTGCACTAGCTGACAGAGTACCTGTCCTAGACACTTGTCAGGTGGCTACTTGGGCGTTGATTCATATGTTCATGAAAAACTACTGCCTGGACAGTCGGGTCCTTCAAGAGGAGCATTTTGCCCTCAAGCTCCTGTAGGACTTTTTGGTCAGAACCAGTTCACAAACCCCCCTCCAAGAGAGGTACTGCTTTGGTATCCTCTTGTTAGGGTGAGAAATCTGTGGTTAGAAGTATCTATCAGTAGAACAACTTACTTATTAATGTTGTTGGTAGTTGATATGCTATCTAACCTCAGATTCCTCATCAGCTCTCTTGCCTTCCCATTCTGTGAACTGGACTCTTTTTCCATCTAAAAAGGTCTCAATTGAGAGATCTGCACACTGGTGATGCCAATCTGCCAATGTGTGTGCAGACAACATAAGAAAGCCCCTGACGTCAGTGAGCCTGAGTGGCTGCTATATGCGCGTCTGCTTGCCATTTCCGGAGCGTCAAGACATTGGTGCGGAGCTCACACACCACCACTAGTGTGCAGTAGTTCTGCTTTTGTGTTTCCTGATGCAGTCTGACGCCTGGGGAATATTATAAAGGTGAGAAATCTGCAGTTAGAAAGAGTTTCTGCTGGAAAGATTGTTACTGAAGGTAAGTAACTTGTTCTTTAGTTCTATGTCAGCACTGTGTAATAAAATTATATAAATATGTATAGGGGCTGTGTGCCAGCCTTTCTTCCATTGGTATACTCATCTCTCAAACAACTTTTATCGCTGCCCACTGCTGCATGCAGCATGGAAAATGGGTCCGCCAACTTTAGCCATCATTTTTCTTTTATCGTGCAAGGCTGCATCTTGCTTGAGCACATGTGCACATCAACCTACATAGAAGTACACTTTAGACTTCAGTGATAGTGCTGGTGGACATGTATCTTATTTTGCCAATGCTTTTTTCTTTTCATTATTTATCCTTTTCTTATTTTAGGCATTGTTTACTTAGAGGAGATTCATCTCTCCGATTTATCATGGTGCCACAAAAGGGAACATCCAATGCTTCAGTGTGCTTGTCATGTATATAACGGTTTTGTTTGCGAGATGGCCCTGCAACATTTAGACAAAGAGTTAAAGATTAAACGGATTATTCCAAACATAATCTAAATGTAAGTCTAGTCAGGCTTATGATGTTTCAAGATCCACGGGGCAAGATCCGTGCTAAGGCACCTTATTTGAAAAGGTTCCAGAGATTTCTCTGGTGACATTCAAACGTTTCGTGATGTGCCTTTCGATAAAGAAATACACCAGTGACAAGGGTGTTCAATGCTTGACATGAATCAAAACAAACAGGTCCTTGACCAGGTCCTTTAGCATTTCTCCTTTAACAAATCCAGTAATGGATTATGAAAGCCCTACTTCCAGAACAATAGTTTTCCACAATAACAGCAGAGTTAATTGTGCCACATCCACAGATGCACTGGTGGACCACCTTTGTCTTTGCTGCACTTTCACCATCATAACAACTTTGAGTTATTTATTTATTGGTGCATTTAGAAATGCACATTCTAGTGCCTACAACCACTGACTGGTGAGGAACAGTAAAGGATTGACATTATTGAAATCAAACTAAACCCCCTGCCCTCCAGCAGCGTCCACTATTAAATTTAACAGTCTGACTACAAATATCAGCATTGTTATATGAAGGTGATATTCTCCTAGCAATGTGCTCGATCATTTCACGCACTAAGACCCCGAGGGATGATTTTTAGGGCTCAAATATTTAGGTTATAAAAGCTCCGTGCCCAAACCTGTTCATAGCTCTCGTGTCAATGTTCTAATGTTGTTTTCTCAAACCCAAGAGGTCCCATAATTGGTAGTCCAGTACATATGTTAAGGAGTCTTAGCATTGCACCACAAGGTGGTACTAGCCAGTTTTTCAGCCCACAATGGCATCTACATGAATGTGCCCTTCACTGAGTATATTGGATATAGTTGTTTGTTGGATAGGCCAAGTATGACGTATGTTGGGAATTCGGGAATCTGTTTTGCAGATTTATCTTGGTACTTCAGGATTTCTCCCGAATAATATGTTAAGCTTGGGCAGTGCTAAAAAAGATATAGCAGGGTGCCATGTCTCCGGATTTCCATCGACATTCATCCGATTTCCCAGTGTATCCTTGTGGGGGTCATGAACCTGTATGTGGTTATCTTCATGAAGGATTCTCTACCTGATGCATTTCTAGTGGTTGCTTGTACTTGGTAGTATATCTCCCGCATTCTTTATCCATGCAGGATCTCCCTGTTTCCACTTCCAACCTTATCTGGCTAGGGAACTTTTCTAATGATGGCATATGTTTATAAATATCAGAAAGATTCCTTACCTCCCCAAGTGTCGAACTGTATCTAGAAAATCTTGAGCAGTACCTCTGTGTGCTGGCAGGTGGCATAGATCGGCTCAGCTTCGTCCACACCAGAAATTACATGCACAGTTCCTATATAGGTACCACCCTGGTACAATGGTAGGAGTTCCTTTCTTTCTGCACCATCAGTGCAGATCTAGAAGAGGTTTCTCTGTCACTTTTTGGCCACCTTTTTCGACATTTTGTTGACTGTTGAGTAATTTTGCACCCAGTGTGCTTTCGGGATGTTCACTAAAAGCCCTACGGGGTCTAAACCCTATGGATCCTGTCACCGGCAAATGTCTGTGTCAAACCCCCATTTGGTTTTTCTTGTGGTGCCTGAAGCCAGACCATGACTACAAGAACTGTCCTGACTGCCGCACCATGAATCCCAGAACAATTTGAGAGTGAGAGATGAAGCTTTTGGTGGCTTGACATACAAAGACTCTGCACTGCTTTAGATCCTGGTTGCGTAGAAGGTCCCAGGCCAGCTCTCTGAGCTGTTCCCATTCGTCACCGGTTGAAATAATCATCGAATAAGCCAAAAAAAATCAAAAAATATAAGAAGTTGAAGCACTCTTAGACTTCACCACGCTGGTCCAAGTCATCGAGTGAGACATGGTAATGAAACAACAAGTGGAGGCCCCGCTCCTGCCCTCCACCTGCGGAGCCTGGGGCCACTCTGCACCTCCCTGAATTTTTCAGAGCGATTGTGAGCTCCCTCCCCCCCCTTTAATGAATTCTATGAGGCCATGCACCTCATATTTGGGTGTCCTAACCCATCTGGAGCACCTTAGGGCCCTACGGGTCGGGGAGGTACCCCGACTTGAATTCCACTATAGGTCTTCCCTCAGCGCCCGTCAAGCCTCTGGATTCGTTCCTGATTCTAGAAAATCCACAACCTTTGCCAGAGTTCATCCGTGTGGCCCCGTAGCCAGCACCGCTGACGCCTCTCGGCAGTGCAGAGCCAATAGTCATTCTCAACTCTGATACAGAGCTGGATCAGCATCACGTGACATATACTCTGGTGCCGACCGGACCCATAAGACCCTTTGGTCGGAGACACTGCCGCCTTTTCTTAAGAGGCCATGTGGGGATTTTGGCTAGGGGAGAATGAGGATCCTTAGGGGTGTTCTGACTCCCATGAAGACCCTTTGGCCCAGCCAAACGATGACAACTGGTATGAGCAATTTGCTGACACCAACAGTCTGGACACCTCTCCAGACGGTGTCCTTGTCTCCCCTCCTACTTTGGTTACGGAAGAGGAGAGCTTCCTTCGCTATGGTGATGAGGAGGGAGGTTGAGGTCCTAAACATTCAGCTACCATCCGTGGAAATCCATTCTTGATGGAGGTATTTCAGCCTGGGACCCTTTCCCTGCCACTGGAAACCCTAATGCCTTTTAACGAAGCTCTCTCAGAAGCCCTGCTCTGAACTCGGGCCAAGCCCTGCATGGGCACCCCTGTTTGCAGGACAATTGCACGTCGCTCCTGGGGGCCCTGCTGTCCTCATCCAGCTCCCCACTCATGAGAGCTTGGTGGTGCAGGCCTCAACCTTCAGAGTCGATCCCGGCACATTCCCTACCACTCCAGTGAATAGGGAATCCAAGAGGCTGGACACCTTCGGTAAGATGATTTTCACTTCGTTCAGCCTTGCACTTCAGTCAGTGAACACTGCATGCCTCTTGGGCTGATACAGTCACACAGTGGGAGACTCAGTTGCGCAAGTGCTGCCCATGGTCTCTCTGGGCAGGGCCATTGCCTCATTGGTGGTGCTCCATAACCTTGCCTGGCTGAGATCAACTGGTTTCTCAGGTGATCTCCAGGCATCCCTTATGGACATGGCCTTCGATGGCACTTGCCTGTACAGTGACCAGTGCTTCAAGGAGAGTAGTGTCACTGCCAGGTCATTGGAACTCCCCATGGTCCCATGCTAGCCACACTCTTCCTTCCGCTCCTTCGGTAGCCATGGTAGGGGCTACCAGCTGTGTTCTTTTCCACCCAGCCAATAGCAGACTACTCAGCTTTTGCATGGCCATGGATGCTGCTCCCACAAGTCCTGTGGGACATATGGCCTGAGATCTGCCCATTTCGCCACTCCCTTGGCAGCCTCCAAACCTCTTTAATATGTCCTCGCTGCAACACGGGTGGGGTTGCGCCCTTCCATTCATAGAATTCCAATCTCCCCTGCCACCGTCCTCAGATTGGTTAATGGACCACCATCTCTCCTTGTTGCACCAGGATGTGCAAGCTCTTTTGGGCAAAGGAGCCATTAAGAGGGTGCCAGCATCAGGAGTAGGTCATTGTTGTTATTCCTGCTACTTTCTGTTGCCCAAGAAGGACTGAGGCCTCTACCCCACTTAGATCTGTGCCCTCTCAACGCCTTCCTGAGGAAGGAGAAATTCAAGGTGTTGATGCTTGATCAGGTCCTGTCTCCGTTAGACCCCGGAGACTGGACAGTAGCGTTGGACCTGCAGGAGGCCTATTTTCACATCCCTGTCCTACTAGCTCATCGGCGTTACCTGCTGTTCATGGTGGGCCAGGAGCATTGCCAGTTTGCTGTGCTCCCCTTTGGTCTCACAAGTGCCCTTCAAGTGTTCACGAAAGTGATGACAGTGGTTGCATCACATCTGCCGAGGTCAGGGGTCCCCTGCCTTCCCTTACCTCAGCGATTGGCTGCTGAAAGCGGGGTTGAACTAGGCGGTTGTCACCCACATCCAAGATACAGCTTTCCTCCTGCATTTTCAGGGGTACACTATCAACATTCCAAAGTCACACCCATCTGCTTCACAGATTCTCCTGTTTATTGGAGCCATTCTTGGTATTGTATGGTTTAATGCCTGTTCTCCAGAGTTGAGAGTCCAAAACATTTGTGCTAGGAACCCAATGTTGCAGCCTGTGTCCTGGATCTCAGTGTGGATGGTTTTAAGGCTGCTGGTATTGCTGGCCTCTTCCTGGTGAAACATGGCAGATAGTATATGCAGGCTCTGCATTGGGATCAAAAGTCCCAGTAGGCACAGCATCATGGGAATCTTTTTGATTGATTCTAGATTTCAGAGGAAGCTGCAGAAGATGTGCTATGGTGGCTGCTGGACCGCAGTTGGGTCATTGGCAGACACCTCCTCTTATCCTACCCAGATTTGACAGTTGTGATTGATGAATCGCTTCCGGTTTGGGAAGGTTTCAGGGAGAGATGGTGGTCAGAGGTGCAGGTACTCATGGACAACACCACCACCATGTGCTACTGCAATAAGGAGGGCAGAGTGGAATCTTGGGTCCTGTTAATGGATGCGACTGGGCCACTTGGTGCAAACTCTAAACACCTGGGTGACAAAATCAGTTGCTGACTCTACAAATGTCAGTTACACCCAGGAGAAGTGGCACAGGGTGTTTCCCGTCAATGGGTTGAACCCTGGCTCGATCTCCCCACCACCGCAGAGAACGTATGTGAGAAAATGGGGTGTATTATATGGTGTGGTTGTGCGACCTCACCGTGTAATACACTTTGTAGGAAGCTGGCTCTCTACATAGTGCACTAAAAAGAAGTGCACTATGCATAGAGTCCAGTGGGCCCCCAATTGGTTTACAGAAGCTAAAGTAGATAAGACCAATGGTGTCTTTTGTGGTAGTGTGGGCGAGCAGTTAGGCTTATCAGAGGGTAGTGCCAAGCATTTGTTGTACTCTCAGAGGCAATGAATGAGAGACACACTCAAAGAATAAATCAGAGACCCAATTAGAAACATAAAACTTCTTTTTGTATATTTTGTAAAACCAAGAACCTCGTTCAAAAGTAAATATTGTTTTTGTTATCAATATCTGATAGAGACATCTAGACGCAGATTCCTTAGCTTAAAATTCTCCCCAGGCACCAGACTGGATCCGGATAATGTTTTCAGCAGTACCTCTGCGCGTTGGTAGAGTGTGTCGCTTGACTCTGTAGTGACGACGACCATTGGATGTGACGTCGAAGTCCGTATATAGCCCCCCCGACGCACTGACGTCAGTTTCTTTTTTTCCTTGCTTACAACGCTGTTCCTCAGGCCGTTTTTAGGCCTACCTTGACATTTCCGCCGAATGGAATAGTGTGCTTTTAAACAATCTCTCATGTCCTCAGGGTTCAAGCCTTGTGAGTCCTGTGGTCAACCAAGGTCTGCCACAGACTCTCACTCTATTTGTATATGGTGCCTTGGGGAGCACCATGACTCTGAGGAGTGCGACTCCTGTCGCCAACTTTGCCCGAAGGTGCTGATGGAATGTTGAATGAAGCTCCTAGTGGCGTGGATGTCGCAGTCTTCTAAGGCTTCCTGTCGACCTCGGTCTCTTTCACGCTCCATGGACCGCCCGCGGACCCGTTCCAGGAGCCTTTCTCGTGGACGTCACTCTCCATCGATGCCCCGAGGTAAGTCACGATGCAGGCGGTGGAATTTGCGGCACCCACCGACTTGGCCGTACAAAGCCTCCGCCTGATCTTCGGTTGAAGAGTCAGTGCACGCGTCTACACCGCTCCTCGCTACCTTCCCTGGAGCCAGAGTGACTCAGACCCAAATGTGAGAATATTTCAATTTTCTTCATACTATCTTTGGGTCTTCACCTTCCCCTGGAGCACCCTTGGGCCCCAAGGAGGTGCGAGGAGTTGTGACTGTGTCCATGCCGGTGGCTTCACCCTCTCCCTCGGTTCGGCCTTTGGATTTCAAATCCGTTTCAACACCGGTGCACAGTCCTTCAGGGTTACCACCTTTGGTGCCAGGGTCCAATCATCCAACTCTGACGACGGTGCCATTGGTGGCGCTCAACGCTGCACCACTTCCAATTTCCGATGCCGAGACATTCCCCGTACAGTGTCAGATGCGGCGCCGGTGGAGCCGCCTGTCTCAGACATCTTTCCTCAGCTCTCTGTGGAGCCCCCCCACCCCTGTTTTTCCTTCTGAGCAACACAATTTTGGAGGTGAGGGAGAGGAATTGGGGTTTCCCCACCCCATCTCTGACACTGCCCAACCTCCTCTGGAGGACAGCTGGCTCACTGAGTTGGGTGAAGCTAGTGGCTTGGAGTCTTCCCCAGCCTTGGGCCTCCTTTCTCCTCCTGGCCTCGCTACAGAGGTGAGCTACTTTCTGGCTGACATGCTCAGGCGAGTTTTGGTGGTTTTGGATTTGCCACTTACTTCTGTGGAAATAATGACTGATACCTTACTTGGCATCCTCCATCAGGGGCAAACGGGGGTAGAGCCTGTGCTTCCTTATAGTGAAACTCTATTTGATATTTTGTTGGGGGCTTGGGCTAAACCCGAAACGGGGTCACATGTAGATCGCTCTATTTCTCACAGACACTGTCCGGTCACCGTGATCCACCCTATATTCTCCGGCATCCTACTCATCACAGTTTTGTGGTACAGGCTGTTTTGGCCGCCCAAAATCTCAACTCTCTTCCTATTGTCCCTCCAGAGAGAGAGGTCCGAAGACTAGACACTTGTGTCAGGCATATTTTCTCCTCCACCAGTTCTGCTCTGCGATCCCTCAATTCTTCTTGCGTTCTTGGACGCTTCTCCTATACATTGTGGGATTCATTGGCATGTCTGCTGCCCTCCCTTCTGGATGAGACCTGGAAAAATCTTGCCCCGTTAGTACTGCATGGGCAGTAAGCAGCTAAATTAATCATTCCATGTGGTATGGACACCACTGACTGTAGGTCGGGCTATGGCTTCTTCAGTGGCACTATGTCGGCGTGCCTGGTTGCTCACCTCAGGGTTTTCGGAGGCTGTCAAGCCACCTAGATTGACATGCCCTTTGATGCAGCCCCTCTATTCAGCGCCCATACCGACTGCATTACAGCGGTTTCGGGACAGTCATAGCGGTGCAGCCTCTTAATTCTGTTTACTCTGTACGTCTGCTGTAGGAGGCTGAATTAGTATATAGTGCACACATATTTAAGTGATGCACCTTGCACTAATTCAGACAACCCTGATGGCGATTTTAGTGGTCTTTGATAACCATAGAAAGCTCTCAAATTGGTAGCTGTGGAGAGCATCGTTCAGGCTTATCTTGAAGGAGTGTAAAGCAGCTTGTTTTACCAACTTTAATCAATAGTTTAAATTACATGAAAAAGGACCACACAGTGTTTATATAAAAATAAGTATTTATTACACAACACAATCACTAACACATTGGTATATCTCCTACCCGGAGATATCAACACAATACACAAGAATACTTTGAAATAATCTGGTAAGTAGCACAAATATACACTGGTTTCCAGGGGGAGACCAAACCATATATTAAGAAAGTGAAATGCGAACTGCAAAGGAGAATGTGACTTAGAGCAGAAGACTCAGAGGAGCTGGGGAAACAAGGAACCACCCAAGGTAAGTACCCAGGAACCCCATGAAGACTGTGCAGAGTGGAAACACAGCTGCGTGCCCAATGGAAGTCAATGGAAAAGTTGCGGTTGTAGATTTAAAGAAGAAGCACCCTTCCCGGAGAAACCCTGTGGAAGCCAGAAGGTGGGAGTGCCACCCCACCTGTGGATGCCAGAGGAACCAGGTTGCCTGCTCCAGGGAAGCAGAGTGCATAGGGGTGAAATGATGTCGGAACCTGCCGTAGACGACAATGTGAGACTTCAATGAAGATGTCTCTGGAGAAGACTGTGAAGGAGTCCAGTGGAATTGAGGAGTGGATTCTTGAAGTGAAGAACCTGCAAGCAGAGGGGACAGAGTCTAAGCCACTCGGAGGTGTCCAGGAGGCATGGAAGCACAATACCCACCAATGTCTAGGTTCAGAAGAGACAACGGTGACCTTCTCGCTGCAGCTGTGAGGACCAGGTGCAGTGCACGAGCTGTCCCATGTTGGATGTCCGTGTCTAGGTGGTCGTGTCCGTCGGAAGCACCAACAAACGTTGGTAGCCGCAACAGGCGTGGAGAACGAAAAGTAGCGAACGTTGGCACCAACAAGGTCCATGGGACTCACCAAATGCAGGAGAGTCAGAGCAGGCCCTGAGCAAGCAGGAGAGTCTACTGAAGCAAAGGAAGACCCTCCAGAGGACCCACAGGCCAGAGGCACAGGAGTCGCAATAAGACCTCAAGCAGCTCACCAAAGTCAGAGACCCATGATGCAGGAAGGACTCTGTTCTTCAGGAATTCCGTGGGACTTCAGAAGCAGCAGACCGGTCAGCTTCGTTGTGGTGCCTGCAGATGCAGGGGAGTACTCCTTCACTCCAAGAGATATTACTTCGCATGTCCTTGATGCCTACAGGCCTTCTGGAGAACTTGGATGAAGCACAGACACAGAAGACTTGAACAGTGAGACCAGGAGCAGCAGGAGTCTTCCTTGATGCAGTCTCGGTTCCAGTCAAAGCCCAAGTGCCCAGACGTTCAAAGAGTGTCTTGGTTTCAGAGGGGAGTCTTGTTCCACGATGACTCTAAGGACCCACCCACAGGGGAGCCCTTAAGTACCCTAGGGAAAGGGGTCTGACTCCAACATGTTTGACACCAAACATGACCAGGTTCGGTGCAGCCATTATATAGTTGGACATCTCGTAATGACTGATGTCCACTATATATCTTGAAATGGCTGACTGCACTTCGAAAGCCTGCAGTCCGGGTATGTAGAGGTGTCCTGCTCATGCAGGGGCACCCTCACACTTGCAAGCACCCTGCCTCAGGGCTCTAAAGGCCTGCTGTACGGGTGACTTACCTATAGTACAGGCAGTGTGTGTGGGCATTGCACATAGGGTGTGCGCAATGTCATGATTTCAGAATGGCTTGCACTATTTCACGCATCCTGCAATGGCAATCTGCATGCAGATTGTGTGTGGGTCCCTTTGGGTGGCATACTATGATTCTGCCCTTAGGGACCCTCTTTAGTACCCATGCCCTGGGTACCAGGGGTACCATTTATCAGGGTCTTACAAGGGGGCTTAAGTCCATGGCAGTTGGATACAATCAACATTTGTATTGTTTTGTGGACAGAGTACTGGCACTGTGGCCTGGTTAGCAGAGACACAGTGCACTTCCAATCAAAAGCATCAGTTCCAGGGGTAAAAAGTCGGGGTGACCATGTCAAAAAGAGGCACTTTCCTGCAGATAGGGTATCCACCAGAAAGAGTGTTAACAAAGGTAAGTAACTTATTATTCTGATTAACACTCTTGTCATTACACAGATTACGGATTTTCTCCCCTCTTAGAATGCGATTGGGTTTTTCTGTAACTGTTTTTTAGTTGTACTATGACTAGCTCTGCCTTCTTTCCTTGCATTTGGTGAGCAGATATACTAGGCTTAATTGGCATCATATGTCTTTATGGAGATACTGCATCACATTTGGTTGTGCCCGTGTCTCTTCCTCAACTGGAGTAATTTATGCACCGCCTAATCACCCTTTGCTGGTATACAAAGTTTGTGGATCCTGTTTGTTGCCTTGCTAAATTGGAATAGGTAGTTAATTTGTAGGTAAATAAAACAACCATTATAAAACGTATTACTAAATGCAAGTACGTTTCTCTATGGTAACTTACTTTAATTTGATCTGTTATTTATTTCCTAATTTTTATATTAACAGTAAACTTTTCCATGTCCGATCGGTAACCCAAGGAGATGTTTACAGAGCTGAAACTGAAGAAATCCCTCGTATATTTCAGGTAATCACATTCTAAATGATTGTATGCATTTGTTTCGGTCATGTTATGGGATATATCCTGTGCAGATGAATACTTTAGAATTGCTCATAAACTAACAATGAAAAGTATCCTGACCAGCATAACACCTTTGATATTTGATAAGGAAAACAGAAAAGTGGCGGTGGGGAGTATGCTACCATTACATCGCAGATTTTATTTCTTGCGACTTTACATCACAGATTAAGTACATTTGGAGCTTCACGTAATAGGTAAGTTTATCTGATAGAGACTTCTAGCCGCAGACTCCTTACCTTAGAATTATCCCCAGGCGTAAAACTGGATCCAGAATTTTGTTTTGTGAGCAGTACCCCTGCACAACGGTATGTGACGTCGATCAGCTCCACGTGGTGTCAACAGCGTCATTCGCACTGGATGTGACGTGTGTGGTGCCTATATCGGAGCCACCCCAGTGCCCTGACGTCAATTCTTTTATTTCCGCACCAGTCAGCGCAGATCTTGAGTGCTACCATTCAATCACTTTTTGACTGTGCTTTATCGACGTTTTGTCAAAGTTTATTTTGAGAGTTCTTCTCCTGGTGTGACAGTGATGTCTACTAGGAAGACCGGCTTCAAGACTTGCAGCACCTGTAATCAACAGATGTCGGTGATGGACCCGCACCTTGTTTGCCTCTTGTGCTTGAAAGGCAGCTATTACATGAAGACCTGCCCCGATTTCCATGCCATGCACCCCAAGGCCTTGAGTGAGTGATGCCTCAAACTCCTGGCTGCCCAACGAGCGACTCTCTTGATCTCGCTCGAGAGGAAGGTCCCGGGATCGTCACGTTCCAAGTTGTCGGGCCACTTGGTTAAGTTCCACAAGAAGAAAAAAAGTAGAATAAGTCTTCGACTTCTCCTCTTCAGTTGGCCGACGAGACGAGGGAGCATCGACATTCAAGGTCTGGCTCAGTGGTGGACCAGCGCCTGGGTTGGCTCTGTGCTTCCCCGAGTTTACGGGAGGAGCGACCCGGCTCAACTCAAGGAGTTTATAAGGCCATGCGCCTCCTATTTGAGTGGACTGCTCCCACCGGCACGCCTTGAAGCCCCGTGGGTTTGGCAGGAGCCCCTACTGGTCCCACGCTGGCGGCTCCGGCCCGGTCTGGCCTCTTGGATCCACGGATAGATTGTTGTACCACCTCAAGCTTCCCCAGCCCTGGTCCTGATGCCGGCCCCATTCTGACCCCCGACTCTGACTTGGAGCCGGGAGGACATCGTCCGACGCCGACTCCAGCGCCAACTGGAGCCATCCCTTCCAGGTCAGAACCTGAGCCCTATTACTATGGGCTAGGACTTGGGGAGGAATGGAGGGGTCGCTGGACCCTGACGAATACCAGCCCTTAAATCCACAGATGGACTGGTGTGAGGACTTGGCGGAGGCCAGTAGTCTTGACACTTATCCAGATACTGGCATAATTTCTCCCCCTACCGTGGCTACGGAGGAGGGAGCTTCCTTTGCAATGGTGGTGAGGAGGGCGGCCAAGGTCCTGGACCTTAGCCTACCCTCTGTGGCAGTCAAGACAAATGTCTTGACAGAGGTGTTTCAGCCGGAGTGAACCCCTCAGAACCACTTCTCCCTTTCAATTAAGCCCTTAATGATGTCCTGCTTGGGACATGATCCAAGCTTAGCACAGGGGTTCCTGTGAACAGGTTGATTGCCCACTGCCCCGCCCCAGGGTACCCCAATTTCCTCACATAACACCCTACCCCAGAGGTCCATGTCTCTACCTCCCATGTAAATCCTGGTGCATTCTCTACCGCCCCACTTGGAATCTAAGAGGCTGGACACCTTAGGGAAGAAGACATTTTCTTCCACCAGGCTGGCACTGCGGTCCATGAACACCGTGTGCCTTTTGGGCTGCTCCTTCCCATGCTCTGTTGGATTCGGTTGCGCAGGTGCTGCCCATGGTTCCAGAGAAGGCCTGAACCATACTCTCCCAGGCTGTTGACCACGGGAGAGATGCAGCGAAGATCTGAAAGAGACACGTTAGTGACAGATTCCTTACCTTAGAATGTCCCCAGGCGTCAGGCTGGATCCGGAAAGTTTTTTGCGTAGCAGTACCCTTGCGCGTCGGTAGGCGGCGTCGTGCGGCTCCGCGTCCGTCGTCGGCGTCGTGATCGCCGGGATGACGTCGCGGGCAGTACTTGGGCGCCGCCCTGCGCGCTGACGTCAGTTCTTCTTTTCCGCGCCAGCAAGCGCAGATCCGGGAAGAGCAGTGCCCTGGTCATTTTTTGACCAAACTTTTTGGTGATTTTTTCACTGTTTTTCTCCATCGACTTCAAGGTGTCGTAGGGATGCCCGGGTTTAAACGTTGCGGCGCCTGTGCTCGGATGATGTCCGTCACAGACCCGCATTAGGAGTGTCTCTTCTGCCTCGGCCGAGGCCACGACACGGAGTCTTGTTCCGACTGCCAGGCCCTCCACCCGAAAGCTTTGCGAGAGCGGTCTCAAAAGCTCCTCGAGGCCCGGCATTCGGCCCGCGGAAGCCCCGGTCGCGTGAGAGGTCCAGGGGTCGATCGCGGAGTCCACACCGGTCGTCGGCTTCGAAGTCTTCTTCGTCCGGTAAGTCAAAACACAAAAAGTCCAAAAAGCATCGTCGCTCTAGGACTTCGCCTCGCCGGTCTCGCGACTCGGCTGAGGCCCCTCCCAGCACCGTCCCCGCCCCCCGCGGCCCCGGACATGCCTGTGGAGTCGCCCCCGCAATACCCGTCCTTCCCGGGTTCGGGCGGATCCGGCCCAAGTGCAGGACTTCCTGTCGGCCATGGCCCGCCTCTTCGGGCCTCAAGGTCCCTCCGGTGCGCCTTCGGGCCCCGCGGGCCCTGATGGGGTTGCTCCGGCGTCGCCGACGGCTCCGGCCCCGGCGTCGCCCGTGCCTCCAGCCTCGATCCCGGCTCCGGCCCCGGCCCCGATCCCGGCTCCACAACCCCCATCGACGCCGGTCGACCTAACGACACCTCCGCCGGCGCCGATGTCTCCGGTGCCGTTCTCGACGCCGCCTGGGGCTCCGGGCGGCGTCGTCCCCCAGTTCCTTCCGGCTCCGGACATGGACCCGGACCGACGCCGCTCGACGCCGGTTCCGGCGCCGATGAGACCTTGGGTCCCAAATGTCCCTCCTCCCCTTATTTTGAACCTGAGGAGGACCAGGAGGACTGGGAGGGGTCTGATGACCCTCTGGCACAACAGTGTCAGTACGATGAGGACTGGACAGAGGGTCTAGGGGATGCCAGTGGTCTAGATACTTCCCCTGACACTGGCTTGCTGTCTCCTCCCGTGGCTACGGAGGAGGGAGCCAATTTTGCAACGGTGTTGCGTAGGGCGGCTGGAGCCTTACATCTCCAACTCCCTACTGTGGCGGTCAAGACTAATCTCTTGACAGAGGTGCTTCAGCCGGCAGCCTCCTCTACGGAGACTGTGCTGCCGTTTAACGACGCCCTCACTGACGTTCTTTGGGCGCCTGGTCCAAGCCCAACACAGGGGCTCCTGTGGATAGGAACGTGTCCCGACGCCATCGCCCAGCTCCGGGCGACCCCCTGTTTCTCTCTGTCCACCCCACCCCTGAGAGCTTGGTTGTCCAAGCCTCCGCTTCCCAAACCGCCTTCCCTACCGCCCCTCCGGATAGGGAATCCAAACGCCTGGATCAATTTGGGAAGAAGGGTTTTTCTTCCTCCAGTGCTGGCTTGCGGTCCATCAACACCGCTTGCCTTATGGGCCGATATACCCACTCCTTGTGGGATTCGGTGGCGAATGTTTTGCCCCAGTGTTCTGAGGAGGTCCAGACACTGCTTTCCCGCGCCATTGCGGAAGGAAGGGATGCGGCCAAATACACAATAAGATGTGGCCTTGATACCGCCGACTCGCTGGGCAGGTCTATTGCAACGACGGTGGCGCTACGATGCCACGCCTGGCTGAGAACCACTGGTTTTTCAGGGGATGTCCAGAATACTCTCATGGACATGCCCTTTGATGGAGTCGGTCTTTTTGGGTCCAAAGCAGACCATGCGTTGGAGCGCTTTAAGGACTCACGGGCTACTGCAAAGTCCCTGGGCCTTTCTGCTACACGCCCTCCGCTGACTTCTGCTTTTCGCCCCTATCGTGGCCACGGTAGGGGCGCTCCTTCACGTCAGCAGCCCAGCCACCGGCCCGCGCAGCAGGCGTCTTCGCGTGGCCGAGGACGTGGATTCCGCCGTGGCGGATCGGGCAACCAGCGTGCGGGTCAGGCCACCACCTCCAACCCGTCCGCGGCCTCCAAACCCTCCTAGTCCCTCCTTTCAGGTGCACAGCACGCCGGTAGGGGGCAGGGTCCGCCATCACCTTCCCCACTGGCGTACCATCACCTCGGACAGGTGGGTCTTGGACATTGTCCGAAGGGGCTACTCCCTCCCCTTCGAGTCCACCCCCCAGCCATGCCGCCTCAATTCCACCGCATGTCAGGGGATCACTTGGTACTTCTGCAGAAGGAAGTCACGGCCCTCTTGGCCAAGAGGGCCATCGAGCATGTTCCGACCCCAGAAGTAGGGCGTGGTTGCTACTCCCACTACTTCCTGGTGCCCAAAAAGGACAAGGAGGACATGCGTCCTATCTTGGACCTCCGGAACGTCAATCGCTTCCTCCGGAAGGAGAAGTTCAAGATGCTCACCCTAGCTCAGGTCTTGACTGCCCTCGACCCTGGAGACTGGTTGGTAGCGTTGGACTTGCAGGACGCATATTTCCACATCCCCGTCCTGCCGGCCCACCGGCGTTACCTTCGGTTCACGGTAGGCCCCGAGCATTTTCAGTTCACCGTGCTCCCCTTTGGCCTTACCAGTGCCCCTCGGGTGTTCACGAAAGTGTTGGCGGTGGTCGCAGCTCATCTGCGCCGGGCAGGGGTTTCAGTCTTCCCCTACCTCGACGACTGGCTGCTGAAGGCGGGCTCGTCCCAGGCAGTCGTCTCCCACCTCTAGACTACGGCCGAACTCCTGCACTCGCTGGGGTTCTCCATCAATGTGCCGAAGTCGCATCTGATTCCTTCTCCGCAGCTCCTTTTCATGGGAGCAGTTCTGGACACGACGCAGTTTCGGGCCTATCCTCCCGAACGGCGAGTCCGGGATATTCAGGCTATGATTCCGATCTTTCAGCCTTTATCCTGGGTTTCGGTACGGATGACCCTGAGGCTGCTGGGCCTCATGGCCTCCTGTATCCTGCTGGTCAATCATGCCAGATGGCATATGCGGGCTCTGCAGTGGGACCTGAAGTTCCAGTGGGCGCAGCACCAGGGCAACCTGTCCGATCACGTCCAGATCTCGGAGGGGACTGCAAAACAGTTGCAGTGGTGGCTCTCGAACCGGCAATGGGTCATGGGCAGATCCCTCTCCCTTCCCCAGCCAGAGCACACAGTTGTGACGGACGCGTCCCTTCTGGGATGGGGCGGTCACATGGGAGAGGCGGAGATCAGAGGCCTCTGGTCTCCGGCGGAGTCCCGGCTCCATATCAACCTTCTGGAGCTCCGGGCGATCCGACTTGCACTCAAGGCATTCCTTCCCTCTGTCAAAGGGAAGGTAGTGCAGGTGTTCACAGACAACACCACCGCCATGTGGTACTGCAACAAACAGGGCGGGGTGGGGTCGTGGACCCTTTGTCAGGAGGCTCTGCGCCTCTGGACATGGCTGGAACATCAGGGCATGTTCCTGATGGTTCAACACCTGGCAGGTTCTCTGAACGCCAGGGCGGACGAACCTCAGCCGCAGGTGCATGATGGATCACGAATGGCGTCTTCACTCGGAAGTGGCGCAAGGACTCTTTCTACAGTGGGGAGAGCCTTGGTTAGATCTATTCGCCACCGAAGAGAACGCGCAATGTCATCAGTTCTGCGCGTTGGAATTTCCAAGGCAGCACTCGCTCGGCGACGCTTTTCGTCACGAGTGGAGTTGCGGTCTATTGTACGCCTTTCCGCCTATACCACTTCTACCCAGAGTGTTGAAGAAGATTCGGCACGACCGGGCCCAAGTCATTCTTGTGGCTCCGGACTGGGCTCGAAGAGTTTGGTATCCCGAGCTACTCAATATGAGCGTAGATCCCCCGATCCGTCTGCCTCTTCGGGAGGATCTTCTGTCGCAGCAGCAGGGGACGGTCCTCCACCCGAACCTGTCCAGTCTACACCTGCTTGCGTGGAGATTGAGCGGCGGCAGTTGATTCCTTTCGACTTGCCTCCCGAAGTTTGTGATGTGATTCTGGCAGCCAGGCGTCCCTCCACTAAGGTGGTATACGCCTGCAGGTGGAACAAATTTGTGGCATGGTGCACAGCAAAGGCTGTGAATCCCTTTCTGCCCCTCTTTCTGAGGTCCTTCTGTTCCTTCTCTCTCTGGCCCAACAGGGTTCTGCCCTGGGTACCATCAAGGGTTATCTTTGTGCTATCTCGGCCTTCCTCAGGCTCCCTGATCAGCCCTCCCTTTTCAAGTCCCCTGTTGTTAACAGGTTCTTAAAAGGCATTACTCACCTCTTCCCTCCTGTTCCGTTTGTGATGCCTCAGTGGGACTTGAACTTGGTTCTTACCTTTTAATGTGCGCTCCCTTTGAGCTTCTACATAACTGTCCTCTTCGTCTTCTGACTCTGAAGACAGCCTTTCTGGTGGCCATCACCTCCGCTCGGCGGGTGAGTGAGCTCCAGGCTCTATCTTGCAAACCTCCCTTTCTGTCTGTTCATCCAGACAAGGTTGTTCTTCGGACGCGTCCGTCCTTCTTGCCAAAGGTGGTTACTGCTTTCCACATTGGGCAGACCATCACTTTGCCCACCTTCTTTCCGCCTCCACATCCTTCCAGAGAGGAAGAGAGGCTCCACCGTCTGGACCCAAAACGTGCGCTCTCCTTCTATATTGACCGCACAAAACACTTCCGGGTGGATGACCAGCTCTTTGTTGGCTACGTGGGCGCCAAAAAAGGTCGGGCGGTGCACAAGAGGACCATCTCCCGCTGGGTTACCTTGTGCATCAAGACCTGCTATTCTTTGGCTAAGAAGGAGCCTCCTGTTGGGCTGCGTGCCCATTCCACCAGGGCAACGGCTGCTACCACGGCCTTGGTGTTCCGCTGCCGGTTATCTGTCAGGCAGCTACGTGGGCCTCGCTGCACACGTTTACAAAGCATTACTGCCTTGAACAGTCAGGTCCGGAGGGACGGCTTCTTTGGCCGTTCTGTCCTCCAGGACTTCCTTGTCTGATCTTTGTTCGCAGACCCACCACCGGGGCTGGTATTGCTGGGGTATCTATTCTAAGGTAAGGAATCTGTCACTAACGTGTCTCTTTCAGATGCACAAGTTACTAACTTGTGTAACGATATATCTGTAAGAGACAGTAGTTAGTGACAGATTCCTACCGCCCACCCATCCTCCCCGTTCTGCGAACTGATTTCTAGGGTTAAGGACATCCCTTTCAGGGCCCTAGTATTTTTCAGACACCTATGTCAGCTTCTTGCATGGCTCTGCGTTCCTGGCGCGGAAAGTCGTGTACAGAACTGACGTCAGCGCGCAGGGGCGGTGCCTAAGTACTGCCCGCGACGTCATCCCGGCGATCACGACGCCGACGACGGACGCGGAGCCGCACGACGCCGCCTACCGACGCGCAAGGGTACTGCTACGCAAAAACTTTCCGGATCCAGCCTGACGCCTGGGGATATTCTAAGGTAAGGAATCTGTCACTAACTACTGTCTCTTACAGATATATCGTTACACAAGTTAGTAACTTGTGCTTCAGGATCCGTTGTGGACTGGATACCACCAACTTGCTGGGCAGAGCGGTTTCATCTACAGTGGCCTTACAGTGCTACGCCTGGCTGAGGACAACTGGCTTTTCAGGAGATGTCCAAGCGTTGCTTATGGACATGCCCTTTGATGGCTCCCATCTCTGCTGAGACAAGGCAGATTCAGCGCTGGAGCGCTTTAAGGACAGCAGGGCTACAGCCAGATCCATGGACCTTTCCATGGCCTATCGCCACTCCAATCCTCCTTTCGCTTCTTTTCTGGCCACGGAAGGAGCTTCCGGCCACGTCTATACCCGTCCATCCACCGTGGCGTGCAAGCTTTCAAGCCACTGTGTGGCTGAGGACACGGTACCCACAGACATCTTGTGTCGGGCAGCCAAAGGTTCGGCCCGTTGGCATTCACTTCCTCCAAAGCCTTATAGTTTGTGTTCTTATCTGCACGCAGTGGGAGGCAGGATACGCCATCACTTGCCCCACTTGAGGTCTATAACATCAGACTGATGGGTTCTGCTGATTGTCCAGAGGGCCTACTCCCTCCCCTTTGAAACTACCCCTCCGCCAGGAAGTAACTGCTCTCTTGGCCAAGAGAGCTATAGAGAGGATGCCGACACCAGAAGTAGGTCGTGGTTGCTGTTCCTGCTACTTCCTGGTGCCCAAGAAGGACGAAGGTCTCCGTCCTATCCTAGGCAAAATGGAGGGGTTGGGCGTGCGTCAGGTGATGAAGTCCAGGAAGCCAGTATTTTAGATTTTCAAATGAATCTTTATTTTCAATCAGTTAATTCTCACAGAATAGGTGATTATACGGTCAGCCAACGCGTTTCGTTCTCATGGTGAGAACTTCGTCAGGGCTCAGTAGGTGAGTATCTTTCCTTAGGAATTAAAGGAAGACGTTGAAAATGATCGCACTCCACAGGTGTAATGGGTGCAATGTAGCCTAGGTCCAATGTGACCTTTCGTGTCGAAATACAAAAAGCGATCCTGTAGTCAAGTCGGTGTTCCAGGCTATTCCTCTGGAAACAAATGGGGTATCGCAGGGCCTCAGTCGGCCTCAGTTTTATATCTTTGATTCCAGAATCTCCTGCCAGAATGAGCAAGTCCTATCCTAGACCTGTACCCTCTCAATTTCTTGCTCTGGAAAGAGAAGTCCAAAATGCTCACGCTCGTTTAAGTCTTGTATGTCCTAGACCCCGGAGACTGGATGGACGCATATGTTCGAGGCATATGAGCTGTAGATCATATGCAATGCATCGATCGCCATCTAGTATCTGAAAGAGACACGTTAGTGATAGATTCCTTACCTTAGAATATCCCCAGGCGTCAGGCTGGATCCGGAAAGTTTTGCGTAGCAGTACCCTTTGCGCGTCGGTAGGCGGCGTCGTGCGGCTCCGCGTCCGTCGCCGGCGTCGTGATCGCCGGGATGACGTCGCGGGCAGTACTTAGGCGCCGCCCCTGCGCGCTGACGTCAGTTCTTCTTTTTCCGCGCCAGTAAGCGCAGATCCGGGAAGAGCAGTGCCCTGGTCAATTTTTGACCATACTTTTGGTGATTTTTTCACTGTCTTTTTCCACCTTCAGGTGTCGTAGGGATGCCCGGCTTCAAGCGATGCGGCGCCTGTGCGCGGATGATGTCCGTCACCGACCCGCATTGGGAGTGTCTCTTCTGCCTCGGCCGAGGCCACGACACCGAGTCTTGTCCCGAATGCCAGGCCCTCAACCCGAAGGCTTTGCGAGAGCGGTCTCGAAAGCTCCTCGAGGCCCGGCATTCGGCTCCGCGGAAGCCCCGGTCGCGTGAGAGGTCCAGGGGTCGCTCGCGGAGTGCACACCGGTCGTCGGCGTCGAAGTCTTCTTCGTCCGGTAAGTCTCGACACAAGAAGTCCAAGAAGCATCGCCGCTCCGGACTTCGCCTCGCCGGTCTCGCGACTCGGCTGAGGCCCCTCCCGGCACCGTCCCCGCCCCCGCGGCCCCGGACTTGCCTGTGGAGTCGCCCCCGTCATACCCGCCCTTCCCGGGTTCGGGGGCGGATCCGGCCAAGGTACAGGAGTTCCTGTCGGCCATGGCCCGCCTCTTCGGGCCTTCAGGCCCCTCCGGTGCGCCTTCGGGCCCCGCGGGCCCTGATGGGGCTGATCCGGCGCCGCCGGCGGCTCCGGCCCCGGCGTCGCCCGAGCCTCCAGCCTCGATCCCGGCTCCGGCTCCGGCCCCGGCCTCGATCCCGGCTCCACAACTCCCATCTACGCCGGTCGACCTTACGACACCTCCGCCGGCGCCGATGTCTCCGGTGCCGTTCTCGACGCCGCCCTGGGCTCCGGGCGGCGTCGTCCCCCGGTTCCTTCCGGCTCCGGACATGGACCCGGAGCGACGTCGCTCGACGCCGGCTCCGGCGCCGATGGGACCTTGGGTCCCAAATGTCCCTCCTCCTCCTTATTTTGAACCAGAGGAGGACCAGGAGGACTGGGAGGGGTCTGATGACCCTCTGACACGCAACTGTCAGTATGATGAGGACTGGACAGAGAGTCTAGGGGAGGCCAGTGGTCTGGATACTTCTCCTGACACTGGCATGCTGTCTCCTCCCGTGGCTACGGAGGAGGGGGCCAATTTTGGTACGGTGTTGCGTAGGGCTGCTGGGGCCTTACGTCTCCAGCTCCCTACTTTGACGGTCAAGACTAACATCTTGACAGAGGTGCTTCAGCCGGCAGCCTCCTCTGCGGAGACTGTGCTGCCGTTTAACGACGCCCTCACGGACGTTCTTTTGGGCGCCTGGTCCAAGCCCAACACAGGGGCTCCTGTGGATCGGAACGTGTCACGACGCCATCGCCCCGCTCCGGGCGACCCCTGTTTCTTTCTGTCCACCCCACTCCTGAGAGCTTGGTTGTCCAAGCCTCCGCTTCCCAAACCGCCTTCCCTACCGCTCCTCCGGATAGGGAATCCAAACGCCTGGATCAGTTTGGGAAGAAAGGTTTTTCTTCCTCCAGTGCTGGCTTGCGGTCCGTTAACACCGCTTGTCTTTTGGGCCGATATACCCACTCCCTGTGGGATTCGGTGGCGGATGTTTTGCCCCAGTGCCCTGAGGAGGTCCAGGCACTGCTTTCCCGCGCCATTGCGGAAGGAAGGGATGCGGCCAAATACACTATCCGTTGTGGCCTTGACACCGCCGACTCGCTGGGCAGGTCGATTGCAACGACGGTGGCGCTCCGGCGCCACGCCTGGCTGAGAACCACTGGTTTTTCAGGGGATGTCCAGAATACTCTCATGGACATGCCCTTTGATGGAGTCGGTCTTTTGGGTCCAAAGCAGACCATGCGTTGGAGCGCTTTAAGGACTCACGGGCTACTGCAAAGTCCCTGGGCCTTTCTGCTACACGCCCTCCGCTGCCTTCTGCTTTTCGCCCCTATCGTGGCCACGGTAGGGGCGCCCTTCACGTCAGCAGCCCAGCCACCGGCCCGCGCAGCAGGCGTCTTCGCGTGGCCGAGGACGTGGATTCCGCCGTGGCGGATCGGGCAACCAGCGTGCGGGTCAGGCCACCACCTCCAACCCGTCCGCGGCCTCCAAGCCCTCCTAGTCCCTCCTTTCAGGTGCACGGCACGCCAGTAGGGGGCAGGGTCCGCCATCACCTTCCCCACTGGCGCACCATCACCTCGGACAGGTGGGTCTTGGACATTGTCCGAAGGGGCTACTCCCTCCCCTTCGAGACCACCCCCAGCCATGCCACCTCAATTCCACCGCATGTCAGGGGATCACTTGGTGCTTCTACAGAAGGAAGTCACGGCCCTCTTGACCAAGAGGGCCATCGAGCATGTTCCGACCCCAGAAGTAGGGCGTGGTTGCTACTCCCACTACTTTCTGGTGCCCAAAAAGGACAAGGAGGACATGCGTCCTATCTTGGACCTCCGGAACGTCAATCGCTTCCTCCGGAAGGAGAAGTTCAAGATGCTCACCCTAGCTCAGGTCTTGACTGCCCTCGACCCTGGAGACTGGTTGGTAGCGTTGGACTTGCAGGACGCGTATTTCCACATCCCCGTCCTGCCGGCCCACCGGCGTTACCTTCGGTTCACGGTAGGCCCCGAGCATTTTCAGTTCACCGTGCTCCCCTTTGGCCTTACCAGTGCCCCTCGGGTGTTCACGAAAGTGATGGCGGTGGTCGCAGCTCATCTGCGCCGGGCAGGGGTTTCAGTCTTCCCCTACCTCGACGACTGGCTGCTGAAGGCGGGCTCGTCCCAGGCAGTCGTCTCCCACCTCCAGACTACGGCCGAACTCCTGCACTCGCTGGGGTTCTCCATCAATGTGCCGAAGTCGCATCTAATTCCTTCTCCACAGCTCCTTTTCATCGGAGCAGTTCTGGACACGACGCAGTTTCGGGCCTATCCTCCCGCACGGCGAGTCCGGGATATTCAGGCTATGATTCCGATCTTTCGGCCTTTATCCTGGGTTTCGGTACGGATGACCCTGAGGCTGCTGGGCCTCATGGCCTCCTGCATCCTGCTGGTCAATCATGCCAGATGGCATATGCGGGCTCTGCAGTGGGACCTGAAGTTCCAGTGGGCGCAGCACCAGGGCAACCTGTCCGATCACGTCCAGATCTCGGAGGGGACTGCAAAACAGTTGCAGTGGTGGCTCTCGAACCGGCAATGGGTCATGGGCAGATCCCTCTCCCTTCCCCAGCCAGAGCATACAGTTGTGACGGACGCGTCCCTTCTGGGATGGGGCGGTCACATGGGAGAGGCGGAGATCAGAGGCCTCTGGTCTCCGGCGGAGTCCCGGCTCCATATCAACCTTCTGGAGCTCCGGGCGATCCGGCTTGCACTCAAGGCATTCCTTCCCTCTGTCAAAGGGAAGGTAGTGCAGGTGTTCACAGACAACACCACCGCCATGTGGTACTGCAACAAACAGGGCGGGGTGGGGTCTTGGACCCTTTGTCAGGAGGCTCTGCGCCTCTGGACATGGCTGGAACATCAGGGCATGTTCCTGATGGTTCAACACCTGGCAGGTTCTCTGAACGCCAGGGCGGACGAACTCCAGCCGCAGGTGCATGATGGATCACGAATGGCGTCTTCACTCGGAAGTGGCGCAAGGACTCTTTCTACAGTGGGGAGAGCCTTGGTTAGATCTATTCGCCACCGAAGAGAACGCGCAATGTCATCAGTTCTGCGCGTTGGAATTTCCAAGGCGGCACTCGCTCGGCGACGCTTTGCGTCGCGAGTGGAGTTGCGGTCTGTTGTACGCCTTTCCGCCTATACCACTTCTACCCAGAGTGTTGAAGAAGATTCGGCACGACCGGGCCCAAGTCATTCTTGTGGCTCCGGACTGGGCTCAAAGAGTTTGGTATCCCGAGCTACTCAATATGAGCATAGATCCCCCGATCCGTCTGCCTCTTCGGGAGGATCTTCTGTCGCAGCACCAGGGGACGGTCCTCCACCCGAACCTGTCCAGTCTACACCTGCTTGCGTGGAGATTGAGCGGCGGCAGTTGATTCCTTTCAACTTGCCTCCCGAAGTTTGTGATGTGATTCTGGCAGCCAGGCGTCCCTCCACTAAGGTGGTATACGCCTGCAGGTGGAACAAGTTTGTGGCATGGTGCACAGCAAAGGCTGTGAATCCCCTTTCTGCCCCTCTTTCTGAGGTTCTTCTGTTCCTTCTTTCCCTGGCCCAACAGGGTTCTGCCCTGGGTACCATCAAGGGCTATCTTTGTGCCATCTCGGCCTTCTTCAGGCTTCCTGATCAGCCCTCCCTTTTCAAGTCCCCTGTTGTTAACAGGTTTCTAAAAGGCATTACACACCTCTTCCCTCCTGTTCCGTTTGTGATGCCTCAGTGGGACTTGAACTTGTTTCTTACCTTTCTTATGTGCGCTCCCTTTGAGCCTCTACATAACTGTCCTCTTCGTCTTCTGACTCTGAAGACAGCCTTTCTGGTGGCCATCACCTCCGCTCGGCGGGTGAGTGAGCTCCAGGCTCTTTCATGCAAACCTCCCTTTCTGTCTGTCCATCCAGACAAGGTTGTTCTTAGGACGCGTCCGTCCTTCTTGCCAAAGGTGGTTACTGCCTTCCACATTGGGCAGACCATCACTTTGCCCACCTTCTTTCCGCCTCCGCATACTTCCAGAGAGGAATTCAAAGTCGGATTCAAAGTCTTCGCGCTCCTCCGGTAAGTCGAAGCACAAGAAGTCTAAGCGGCGTCATCGCTCTAAGACTTCGCCTCGCCGGTTTCGCGACTCGCCTGAGGTCCCTGTCGGCATCGTCCCCGCGGCCCCGGACGTGCCTGTCGAGTTACCCCCGCAGTACCCGCCCTACCCGGGCTCGGGGGCGACTCAGGCCGATATACAGGAATTCCTGTCGGCCATGGCCTGCCTCTTCGGGCCTCAAGGTCCCTCCGGTGCGCCTCCGGGCCCCGCGGGCCCTGATTGGGTTGCTCCGGCGTCGCCGTCGACTCCGGTCCCGGCGTCGCCTGTCCCACCAGCCTTCGTCCCGGCCTCGGCTCCGGTCCCGGCCTCGACCCCGGCTCCGGTGGGGCCGCAACCCCATCGACGCCGGTTGACCTAACCACGCCTCCGCCGACGCCGATGTCCCCGGTGCCGTTTCCGACGCCGTCCGGGGCTCCGGGCGGCGTCGTTCCCCGGTTCTCTCCGGGTCCGGACATGGTGCCGGAACGGCGCCGCCCGACGCCGTATCCGGCGCCGATGAGACCTTGGGTCCCTGATGTCCCTCCTCCTCCATATTTTCAACCTGAGGAGGACCAGGAGAGCTGGGAGGGGTCTGACGACCCTCTCACACAACAGTGCGAGTTTGACCCGGACTGGAGCTGGAGCGTTTAAAGGACTCTCGGGCTACTGCTAAGTCCCTGGGCCTTGCTGTTGTGCGCCCTCCGCTCACGTTTGCTTTTCGCCCCTTTCGTGGCCACGGAAGGGGCGCCCAGTCACGTCCGCAGCCCGGCCAACGGCCCGCGCAGCAAGCGCCTTCGCGTGGCCGAGGACGTGGATACCGCCGTGGCGGTTCGGGCAACCAGCGTGCGGGTCAGGCCACCACCTCCAACCCGTCCGCGGCCTCCAAGCCCTCCTAGTCCCTCCTTTCAGGTGCACAGTACGCCAGTCGGGGCAGGGTCCGCCATCACCTTCACCTCTGGCGTCCCATCACCTCGGACAGGTGGGTCTTGGACATTGTCCGAAGGGGCTACTCCCTCCCCTTCGAGACCACCCCCCAGCCATGCCACCTCAATTCCACCGCATGTCAGGGGATCACTTGGCGCTTCTACAGAAGGAAGTCACGGCCCTCTTGGCCAAGAGGGCCATCGAGCATGTTCCGACCCCAGAAGTAGGGCGTGGTTGCTACTCCCACTACTTTCTGGTGCCCAAAAGGGACAAGGAGGACATGCGTCCTATCTTGGACCTCCGGAACGTCAATCGCTTCCTCCGGAAGGAGAAGTTCAAGATGCTCACCCTAGCTCAGGTCTTGACTGCCCTCGACCCCGGAGACTGGTTGGTAGCGTTGGACTTGCAGGACGCCTATTTCCACATCCTCGTCCTGCCGGCCCACCGGCGTTACCTTCGGTTCACGGTAGGCCTCGAGCATTTTCAGTTCACCGTGCTCCCCTTTGGCCTTACCAGTGCCCCTCGGGTGTTCACGAAAGTGATGGCGGTGGTCGCAGCTCATCTGCGCCGGGCAGGGGTTTCAGTCTTCCCCTACCTCGACGACTGGCTGCTGAAGGCGGGCTCGTCCCAGGCAGTCGTCTCCCACCTCCAGACTACGGCCGAACTCCTGCACTCGCTGGGGTTCTCCATCAATGTGCCGAAGTCGCATCTGATTCCTTCTCCACAGCTCCTTTTCATCGGAGCAGTTCTGGACACGACGCAGTTTCGGGCCTATCCTCCCGAACGGCGAGTCCGGGATATCTGAAAGAGACACGTTAGTGATAGATTCCTTACCTTAGAATATCCCCAGGCGTCAGGCTGGATCCGGAAAGTTTTGCGTAGCAGTACCCTTGCGCGTCGGTAGGCGGCGTCGTGCGGCTCCGCGTCCGTCGTCGGCGTCGTGATCGCCGGGATGACGTCGCGGGCAGTACTTAGGCGCCGCCCTGCGCGCTGACGTCAGTTCTTCTTTTTCCGCGCCAGCAAGCGCAGATCCGGGAAGAGCAGTGCCCTGGTCAATTTTTGACCATACTTTTTGGTGATTTTTTCACTGTTTTTTCCAACTTAAAGGTGTCGTAGGGATGCCCGGCTTCAAGCGATGCGGCGCCTGTGCGCGGATGATGTCCGTCACCGACCCGCATTGGGAGTGTCTCTTCTGCCTCGGCCGAGGCCACGACACCGAGTCTTGTCCCGAATGCCAGGCCCTCAACCCGAAAGCTTTGCGAGAGCGGTCTCGAAAGCTCCTCGAGGCCCGGCATTCGGCTCCACGGAGGCCCCGGTCGCGTGAGAGGTCCAGGGGTCGCTCGCGGAGTGCACACCGGTCGCCGGCGTCGAAGTCTTCTTCGTCCGGTAAGTCTAAGCACAAGAAGTCCAAGAAGCATCGTCGCTCTCGGACTTCGCCTCGCCGGACTCGCGACTCGGCTGAGGCCCCTCCCGGCACCGCCCCCGCGGCCCCGGACTTGCCTGTGGAGTCGCCCCCGCCATACCCGCCCTTCCCGGGTTCGGGGCGGATCCGGCCAAGGTACAGGAGTTCCTGTCGGCCATGGCCCGCCTCTTCGGGCCTTCAGGCCCCTCCGGTGCGCCTTCGGGCCCCGCGGGCCCTGATGGGGTTGCTCCGGCGTCGCCGGCGGCTCCGGCCCCGGCGTCGCCCGTGCCTCCAGCCTCGATCCCGGCTCCGGCTTCGGCCCCGGCCTCGATCCCGGCTCCACAACCCCCATCGACGCCGGTCGACCTCACGACACCTCCGCCGGCGCCGATGTCTCCGGTGCCGTTCTCGACGCCGCCCTGGGCTCCGGGCGGCGTCGTCCCCCAGTTCCTTCCGGCTCCGGACATGGACCCGGAGCGACGCCGCTCGACGCCCGGCTCCGGCGCCGATGGGACCTTGGGTCCCAAATGTCCCTCCTCCTCCTTATTTTGAACCAGAGGAGGACCAGGATGACTGGGAGGGGTCTGATGACCCTCTGACGCGCAACTGTCAGTATGATGAGGACTGGACAGAGAGTCTAGGGAGGCCAGTGGTCTGGATACTTCCCCTGACACTGGCATGCTGTCTCCTCCCGTTGCTACGGAGGAGGGGGCCAATTTTGGTACGGTGTTGCGTAGGGCTGCTGGGGCCTTACGTCTCCAGCTCCCTACTTTGACGGTCAAGCCTAACATCTTGACAGAGGTGCTTCAGCCGGCAGCCTCCTCTGCGGAGACTGTGCTGCCGTTTAACGACGCCCTCACTGACGTTCTTTTGGGCGCCTGGTCCAAGCCCAACACAGGGGCTCCTGTGGATCGGAACGTGTCACGACGCCATCGCCCTGCTCCGGGCGACCCCTGTTTCTTTCTGTCCACCCCACTCCTGAGAGCTTGGTTGTCCAAGCCTCCGCTTCCCAAACCGCCTTCCCTACCGCTCCTCCGGATAGGGAATCCAAACGCCTGGATCAGTTTGGGAAGAAAGGTTTTCTTCCTCCAGTGCTGGCTTGCGGTCCGTTAACACCGCTTGTCTTTTGGGCCGATATACCCACTCCCTGTGGGATTCGGTGGCGGATGTTTTGCCCCAGTGCCCTGAGGAGGTCCAGGCACTGCTTTCCCGCGCCATTGCGGAAGGAAGGGATGCGGCCAAATACACTATCCGTTGTGGCCTTGACACCGCCGACTCGCTGGGCAGGTCGATTGCAACGACGGTGGCGCTCCGACGCCACGCCTGGCTGCGAACCACTGGTTTTTCAGGGGATGTCCAGAATACTCTCATGGACATGCCCTTTGATGGAGTCGGTCTTTTTGGGTCCAAAGCAGACCATGCGTTGGAGCGCTTTAAGGACTCACGGGCTACTGCCAAGTCCCTGGGCCTTACTGCTACACGCCCTCCGCTGCCTTCTGCTTTTCGCCCCTATCGTGGCCACGGTAGGGGCGCCCCTTCACGTCAGCAGCCCAGCCACCGGCCCGCGCAGCAGGCGTCTTCGCGTGGCCGAGGACGTGGATTCCGCCGTGGCGGATCGGGCAACCAGCGTGCGGGTCAGGCCACCACCTCCAACCCGTCCGCGGCCTCCAAGCCCTCCTAGTCCCTCCTTTCAGGTGCACGGCACGCCAGTAGGGGGCAGGGTCCGCCATCACCTTCCCCACTGGCGCACCATCACCTCGGACAGGTGGGTCTTGGACATTGTCCGAAGGGGCTACTCCCTCCCCTTCGAGACCCCCCCCATGCCACCTCAATTCCACCGCATGTCAGGGGATCACTTGGTGCTTCTACAGAAGGAAGTCACGGCCCTCTTGACCAAGAGGGCCATCGAGCATGTTCCGACCCCAGAAGTAGGGCGTGGTTGCTACTCCCACTACTTTCTGGTGCCCAAAAAGGACAAGGAGGACATGCGTCCTATCTTGGACCTCCGGAACGTCAATCGCTTCCTCCGGAAGGAGAAGTTCAAGATGCTCACCCTAGCTCAGGTCTTGACTGCCCTCGACCCTGGAGACTGGTTGGTAGCGTTGGACTTGCAGGACGCGTATTTCCACATCCCCGTCCTGCCGGCCCACCGGCGTTACCTTCGGTTCACGGTAGGCCCCGAGCATTTTCAGTTCACCGTGCTCCCCTTTGGCCTTACCAGTGCCCCTCGGGTGTTCACGAAAGTGATGGCGGTGGTCGCAGCTCATCTGCGCCGGGCAGGGGTTTCAGTCTTCCCCTACCTCGACGACTGGCTGCTGAAGGCGGGCTCGTCCCAGGCAGTCGTCTCCCACCTCCAGACTACGGCCGAACTCCTGCACTCGCTGGGGTTCTCCATCAATGTGCCGAAGTCGCATCTAATTCCTTCTCCACAGCTCCTTTTCATCGGAGCAGTTCTGGACACGACGCAGTTTCGGGCCTATCCTCCCGAACGGCGAGTCCGGGATATTCAGGCTATGATTCCGATCTTTCGGCCTTTATCCTGGGTTTCGGTACGGATGACCCTGAGGCTGCTGGGCCTCATGGCCTCCTGCATCCTGCTGGTCAATCATGCCAGATGGCATATGCGGGCTCTGCAGTGGGACCTGATGTTCCAGTGGGCGCAGCACCAGGGCAACCTGTCCGATCACGTCCAGATCTCGGAGGGGACTGCAAAACAGTTGCAGTGGTGGCTCTCGAACCGGCAATGGGTCATGGGCAGATCCCTCTCCCTTCCCCAGCCAGAGCATACAGTTGTGACGGACGCGTCCCTTCTGGGATGGGGCGGTCACATGGGAGAGGCGGAGATCAGAGGCCTCTGGTCTCCGGGCGGAGTCCCGGCTCCATATCAACCTTCTGGAGCTCCGGGCGATCCGGCTTGCACTCAAAGCATTCCTTCCCTCTGTCAAAGGGAAGGTAGTGCAGGTGTTCACAGACAACACCACCGCCATGTGGTACTGCAACAAACAGGGCGGGGTGGGGTCTTGGACCCTTTGTCAGGAGGCTCTGCGCCTCTGGACATGGCTGGAACATCAGGGCATGTTCCTGATGGTTCAACACCTGGCAGGTTCTCTGAACGCCAGGGCGGACGAACTCAGCCGCAGGTGCATGATGGATCACGAATGGCGTCTTCACTCGGAAGTGGCGCAAGGACTCTTTCTACAGTGGGGAGAGCCTTGGTTAGATCTATTCGCCACCGAAGAGAACGCGCAATGTCATCAGTTCTGCGCGTTGGAATTTCCAAGGCGGCACTCGCTCGGCGACGCTTTTCGTCGCGAGTGGAGTTGCGGTCTGTTGTACGCCTTTCCGCCTATACCACTTCTACCCAGAGTGTTGAAGAAGATTCGGCACGACCGGGCCCAAGTCATTCTTGTGGCTCCGGACTGGGCTCGAAGAGTTTGGTATCCCGAGCTACTCAATATGAGCATAGATCCCCGATCCGTCTGCCTCTTCGGGAGGATCTTCTGTCGCAGCAGCAGGGGACGGTCCTCCACCCGAACCTGTCCAGTCTACACCTGCTTGCGTGGAGATTGAGCGGCGGCAGTTGATTCCTTTCGACTTGCCTCCCGAAGTTTGTGATGTGATTCTGGCAGCCAGGCGTCCCTCCACTAAGGTGGTATACGCCTGCAGGTGGAACAAATTTGTGGCATGGTGCACAGCAAAGGCTGTGGATCCCCTTTCTGCCCCTCTTTCTGAGGTCCTTCTGAACCTTCTCTCTCTGGCCCAACAGGGTTCTGCCCTGGGTACCATCAAGGGTTATCTTTGTGCTATCTCGGCCTTCCTCAGGCTCCCTGATCAGCCCTCCCTTTTCAAGTCCCCTGTTGTTAACAGGTTCTTAAAAGGCATTACTCACCTCTTCCCTCCTGTTCCGTTTGTAATGCCTCAGTGGGACTTGAACTTGGTTCTTACCTTTTAATGTGCGCTCCCTTTGAGCCTCTGCATAACTGTCCTCTTCGTCTTCTGACTCTGAAGACAGCCTTTCTGGTGGCCATCACCTCCGCTCGGCGGGTGAGTGAGCTCCAGGCTCTATCGTGCAAACCTCCCTTTCTGTCTGTTCATCCAGACAAGGTTGTTCTTCGGACGCGTCCGTCCTTCTTGCCAAAGGTGGTTACTGCTTTCCACATTGGGCAGACCATCACTTTGCCCACCTTCTTTCCGCCTCCGCATCCTTCCAGAGAGGAAGAGAGGCTCCACCGTCTGGACCCAAAACGTGCGCTCTCCTTCTATATCGACCGCACAAAACACTTCCCGGGTGGATGACCAGCTCTTTGTTGGCTACGTGGGCGCCAGAAGAGGTCGGGCGGTGCACAAGAGGACCATCTCCCGCTGGGTTACCTTGTGCATCAAGACCTGCTATTCTTTGGCCAAGAAGGAGCCTCCTGTTGGGCTGCGTGCCCATTCCACCAGGGCAACGGCTGCTACCACGGCCTTGGGCCGCGGTGTTCCGCTGCCGGTTATCTGTCAGGCAGCTACGTGGGCCTCGCTGCACACGTTTACAAAGCATTACTGCCTTGACAGTCAGGTCCGGAGGGACGGCTTCTTTGGCCGTTCTGTCCTCCAGGACTTCCTTGTCTGATCTTTGTTCGCAGACCCACCACCGGGGTTGGTATTGCTGGGGTATCTATTCTAAGGTAAGGAATCTGTCACTAACGTGTCTCTTTCAGATGCACAAGTTACTAACTTGTGTAACGATATATCTGTAAGAGACAGTAGTTAGTGACAGATTCCCTACCGCCCACCCATCCTCCCCGTTCTGCGAACTGATTTCTAGGGTTAAGGACATCCCTTTCAGGGCCCTAGTATTTTTCAGACACCTGTGTCAGCTTCTGCATGGCTTCGCGTTCCTGGCGCGGAAAGTCGTGTACAGAACTGACGTCAGCGCGCAGGGCGGCGCCTGAGTACTGCCCGCGACGTCATCCGGCGATCACGACGCCGGACGACGGACGCGGAGCCGCACGACGCCGCCTATCGACGCGCAGGGTACTGCTACGCAAAACTTTCGGATCCAGCCTGACGCCTGGGGATATTCTAAGGTAAGGAATCTGTCACTAACTACTGTCTCTTACAGATATATCGTTACACAAGTTAGTAACTTGTGCATCTGAAAGAGACACGTTAGTGATAGATTCCTTACCTTAGAATATCCCCAGGCGTCAGGCTGGATCCGGAAAGCTTTTGCGTAGCAGTACCCTTGCGCGTCGGTAGGCGGCGTCGTGCGGCTCCGCGTCCGTCGTCGGCGTCGTGATCGCCGGGATGACGTCGCGGGCAGTACTTAGGCGCCGCCCTGCGCGCTGACGTCAGTTCTTCTTTTCCGCGCCAGTAAGCGCAGATCCGGGAAGAGCAGTGCCCTGGTCAATTTTTGACCATACTTTTTGGTGATTTTTCACTGTGTTTTTCCAGCCTTCAGGTGTCGTAGGGATGCCCGGCTTCAAGCGATGCGGCGCCTGTGCGCGGATGATGTCCGTCACCGACCCGCATTGGGAGTGTCTCTTCTGCCTCGGCCGAGGCCACGACACCGAGTCTTGTCCCGAATGCCAGGCCCTCAACCCGAAGGCTTTGCGAGAGCGGTCTCGAAAGCTCCTCGAGGCCCGGCATCTCGGCTCCGCGGAAGCCCCGGTCGCGTGAGAGGTCCAGGGGTCGCTCGCGGAGTGCACACCGGTCGTCGGCGTCGAAGTCTTCTTCGTCCGGTAAGTCTCGACACAAGAAGTCCAAGAAGCATCGTCGCTCTCGGACTTCGCCTCGCCGGTCTCGCGACTCGGCTGAGGCCCCTCCCGGCACCGTCCCCGCCCCGCGGCCCCGGACTTGCCTGTGGAGTCGCCCCGTCATACCCGCCCTTCCCGGGTTCGGGGGCGGATCCGGCCAAGGTACAGGAGTTCCTGTCGGCCATGGCCCGCCTCTTCGGGCCTTCAGGCCCCTCCGGTGCGCCTTCGGGCCCCGCGGGCCCTCATGGGGTTGATCCGGCGCCGCCGGCGGCTCCGGCCCCGGCGTCGCCCGAGCCTCCAGCCTCGATCCCGGCTCCGGCTCCGGCCCCGGCCTCGATCCCGGCTCCACAACCCCCATCGACGCCGGTCGACCTCACGACACCTCCGCCGGCGCCGATGTCTCCGGTGCCGTTCTCGACGCCGCCCTGGGCTCCGGGCGGCGTCGTCCCCCAGTTCCTTCCGGCTCCGGACTTGGACCCGGAGCGACGTCGCTCGACGCCGGCTCCGGCGCCGATGGGACCTTGGGTCCCAAATGTCCCTCCTCCTCCTTATTTTGAACCAGAGGAGGACCAGGAGGACTGGGAGGGGTCTGATGACCCTCTGACACGCAACTGTCAGTATGATGAGGACTGGACAGAGAGTCTAGGGGAGGCCAGTGGTCTGGATACTTCTCCTGACACTGGCATGCTGTCTCCTCCCGTGGCTACGGAGGAGGGGGCCAATTTTGGTACGGTGTTGCGTAGGGCTGCTGGGGCCTTACGTCTCCAGCTCCCTACTTTGACGGTCAAGCCTAACATCTTGACAGAGGTGCTTTCAGCCGGCAGCCTCCTCTGCGGAGACTGTGCTGCCGTTTAACGACGCCCTCACGGACGTTCTTTTGGGCGCCTGGTCCAAGCCCAACACAGGGGCTCCTGTGGATCGGAACGTGTCACGACGCCATCGCCCCGCTCCGGGCGACCCCCTGTTTCTTTCTGTCCACCCCACTCCTGAGAGCTTGGTTGTCCAAGCCTCCGCTTCCCAAACCGCCTTCCCTACCGCTCCTCCGGATAGGGAATCCAAACGCCTGGATCAGTTTGGGAAGAAAGGTTTTTCTTCCTCCAGTGCTGGCTTGCGGTCCGTTAACACCGCTTGTCTTTTGGGCCGATATACCCACTCTCTGTGGGATTCGGTGGCGGATGTTTTGCCCCAGTGCCCTGAGGAGGTCCAGGCACTGCTTTCCCGCGCCATTGCGGAAGGAAGGGATGCGGCCAAATACACTATCCGTTGTGGCCTTGACACCGCCGACTCGCTGGGCAGGTCGATTGCAACGACGGTGGCGCTCCGACGCCACGCCTGGCTAAGAACCACTGGTTTTTCAGGGGATGTCCAGAATACTCTCATGGACATGCCCTTTGATGGAGTCGGTCTTTTGGGTCCAAAGCAGACCATGCGTTGGAGCGCTTTAAGGACTCACGGGCTACTGCCAAGTCCCTGGGCCTTTCTGCTACACGCCCTCCGCTGCCTTCTGCTTTTCGCCCCTATCGTGGCCACGGTAGGGCGCCCCTTCACGTCAGCAGCCCAGCCACCGGCCCGCGCAGCAGGCGTCTTCGCGTGGCCGAGGACGTGGATTCCGCCGTGGCGGATCGGGCAACCAGCGTGCGGGTCAGGCCACCACCTCCAACCCGTCCGCGGCCTCCAAGCCCTCCTAGTCCCTCCTTTCAGGTGCACGGCACGCCAGTAGGGGCAGGGTCCGCCATCACCTTCCCCACTGGCGCACCATCACCTCGGACAGGTGGGTCTTGGACATTGTCCGAAGGGGCTACTCCCTCCCCTTCGAGACCACCCCCAGCCATGCCACCTCAATTCCACCGCATGTCAGGGGATCACTTGGTGCTTCTACAGAAGGAAGTCACGGCCCTCTTGACCAAGAGGGCCATCGAGCATGTTCCGACCCCAGAAGTAGGGCGTGGTTGCTACTCCCACTACTTTCTGGTGCCCAAAAGGACAAGGAGGACATGCGTCCTATCTTGGACCTCCGGAACGTAAATCGCTTCCTCCGGAAGGAGAAGTTCAAGATGCTCACCCTAGCTCAGGTCTTGACTGCCCTCGACCCTGGAGACTGGTTGGTAGCGTTGGACTTGCAGGACGCGTATTTCCACATCCCCGTCCTGCCGGCCCACCGGCGTTACCTTCGGTTCACGGTAGGCCCCGAGCATTTTCAGTTCACCGTGCTCCCCTTTGGCCTTACCAGTGCCCCTCGGGTGTTCACGAAAGTGATGGCGGTGGTCGCAGCTCATCTGCGCCGGGCAGGGGTTTCAGTCTTCCCCTACCTCGACGACTGGCTGCTGAAGGCGGGCTCGTCCCAGGCAGTCGTCTCCCACCTCCAGACTACGGCCGAACTCCTGCACTCGCTGGGGTTCTCCATCAATGTGCCAAAGTCGCATCTAATTCCTTCTCCACAGCTCCTTTTCATCGGAGCAGTTCTGGACACGACGCAGTTTCGGGCCTATCCTCCCGAACGGCGAGTCCGGGGATATTCAGGCTATGATTCCGATCTTTCGGCCTTTATCCTGGGTTTCGGTACGGATGACCCTGAGGCTGCTGGGCCTCATGGCCTCCTGCATCCTGCTGGTCAATCATGCCAGATGGCATATGCGGGCTCTGCAGTGGGACCTGAAGTTCCAGTGGGCGCAGCACCAGGGCAACCTGTCCGATCACGTCCAGATCTCGGAGGGGACTGCAAAACAGTTGCAGTGGTGGCTCTCGAACCGGCAATGGGTCATGGGCAGATCCCTCTCCCTTCCCCAGCCAGAGCATACAGTTGTGACGGACGCGTCCCTTCTGGGATGGGGCGGTCACATGGGAGAGGCGGAGATCAGAGGCCTCTGGTCTCCGGCGGAGTCCCGGCTCCATATCAACCTTCTGGAGCTCCGGGCGATCCGGCTTGCACTCAAGGCATTCCTTCCCTCTGTCAAAGGGAAGGTAGTGCAGGTGTTCACAGACAACACCACCGCCATGTGGTACTGCAACAAACAGGGCGGGGTGGGGTCTTGGACCCTTTGTCAGGAGGCTCTGCGCCTCTGGACATGGCTGGAACATCAGGGCATGTTCCTGATGGTTCAACACCTGGCAGGTTCTCTGAACGCCAGGGCGGACGAACTCAGCCGCAGGTGCATGATGGATCACGAGTGGCGTCTTCACTCGGAAGTGGCGCAAGGACTCTTTCTACAGTGGGGAGAGCCTTGGTTAGATCTATTCGCCACCGAAGAGAACGCGCAATGTCATCAGTTCTGCGCGTTGGAATTTCCAAGGCGGCACTCGCTCGGCGACGCTTTTCGTCGCGAGTGGAGTTGCGGTCTGTTGTACGCCTTTCCGCCTATACCACTTCTACCCAGAGTGTTGAAGAAGATTCGGCACGACCGGGCCCAAGTCATTCTTGTGGCTCCGGACTGGGCTCGAAGAGTTTGGTATCCCGAGCTACTCAATATGAGCATAGATCCCCCGATCCGTCTGCCTCTTCGGGAGGATCTTCTGTCGCAGCAGCAGGGGACGGTCCTCCACCCGAACCTGTCCAGTCTACACCTGCTTGCGTGGAGATTGAGCGGCGGCAGTTGATTCCTTTCGACTTGCCTCCCGAAGTTTGTGATGTGATTCTGGCAGCCAGGCGTCCCTCCACTAAGGTGGTATACGCCTGCAGGTGGAACAAATTTGTGGCATGGTGCACAGCAAAGGCTGTGGATCCCCTTTCTGCCCCTCTTTCTGAGGTCCTTCTGTTCCTTCTCTCTCTGGCCCAACAGGGTTCTGCCCTGGGTACCATCAAGGGTTATCTTTGTGCTATCTCGGCCTTCCTCAGGCTCCCTGATCAGCCCTCCCTTTTCAAGTCCCCTGTTGTTAACAGGTTCTTAAAAGGCATTACTCACCTCTTCCCTCCTGTTCCGTTTGTAATGCCTCAGTGGGACTTGAACTTGGTTCTTACCTTTTAATGTGCGCTCCCTTTGAGCCTCTGCATAACTGTCCTCTTCGTCTTCTGACTCTAAAGGCAGCCTTTCTGGTGGCCATCACCTCCGCTCGGCGGGTGAGTGAGCTCCAGGCTCTTTCTTGCAAACCTCCCTTTCTGTCTGTTCATCCAGACAAGGTTGTTCTTCGGACGCGTCCGTCCTTCTTGCCAAAGGTGGTTACTGCTTTCCACATTGGGCAGACCATCACTTTGCCCACCTTCTTTCCGCCTCCGCATCCTTCCAGAGAGGAAGAGAGGCTCCACCGTCTGGACCCAAAACGTGCGCTCTCCTTCTATATCGACCGCACGAAACACTTCCGGGTGGATGACCAGCTCTTTGTTGGCTACGTGGGCGCCAAAAAAGGTCGGGCGGTGCACAAGAGGACCATCTCCCGCTGGGTTACCTTGTGCATCAAGACCTGCTATTCTTTGGCTAAGAAGGAGCCTCCTGTTGGGCTGCGTGCCCATTCCACCAGGGCAACGGCTGCTACCACGGCCTTGGGCCGCGGTGTTCCGCTGCCGGTTATCTGTCAGGCAGCTACGTGGGCCTCGCTGCACACGTTTACTAAGCATTACTGCCTTGACAGTCAGGTCCGGAGGGACGGCTTCTTTGGCCGTTCTGTCCTCCAGGACTTCCTTGTCTGATCTTTGTTCGCAGACCCACCACCGGGGTTGGTATTGCTGGGGTATCTATTCTAAGGTAAGGAATCTATCACTAACGTGTCTCTTTCAGATGCACAAGTTACTAACTTGTGTAACGATATATCTGTAAGAGACAGTAGTTAGTGATAGATTCCTTACCGCCCCACCCATCCTCCCCGTTCTGCGAACTGATTTCTAGGGTTAAGGACATCCCTTTCAGGGCCCTAGTATTTTTCAGACACCTGTGTCAGCTTCTTGCATGGCTCTGCGTTCCTGGCGCGGAAAGTCGTGTACAGAACTGACGTCAGCGCGCAGGGGCGGCGCCTAAGTACTGCCCGCGACGTCATCCCGGCGATCACGACGCCGACGACGGACGCGGAGCCGCACGACGCCGCCTACCGACGCGCAAGGGTACTGCTACGCAAAACTTTCCGGATCCAGCCTGACGCCTGGGGATATTCTAAGGTAAGGAATCTATCACTAACTACTGTCTCTTACAGATATATCGTTACACAAGTTAGTAACTTGTGCGTCAGGTCCGGAGGGACGGCTTCTTTGGCCGTTCTGTCCTCCAGGACTTCCTTGTCTGATCTTTGTTCGCAGACCCACCACCGGGTTGGTATTGCTGGGGTATCTATTCTAAGGTAAGGAATCTGTCACTAACGTGTCTCTTTCAGATGCACAAGTTACTAACTTGTGTAACGATATATCTGTAAGAGACAGTAGTTAGTGACAGATTCCTTACCGCCCCACCCATCCTCCCCGTTCTGCGAACTGATTTCTAGGGTTAAGGACATCCCTTTCAGGGCCCTAGTATTTTTCAGACACCTATGTCAGCTTCTTGCATGGCTCTGCGTTCCTGGCGCGGAAAGTCGTGTACAGAACTGACGTCAGCGCGCAGGGGCGGCGCCTAAGTACTGCCCGCGACGTCATCCCGGCGATCACGACGCCGACGACGGACGCGGAGCCGCACGACGCCGCCTACCGAGGCGCAAGGGTACTGCTACGCAAAAACTTTCCCGGATCCAGCCTGACGCCTGGGTATATTCTAAGGTAAGGAATCTGTCACTAACTACTGTCTCTTACAGATATATCGTTACACAAGTTAGTAACTTGTGCCTCACTCCACCACCCCAGTTCAGACATGGCCATATGCAAATCAGTCTGACCCTGTGCCTCATGGGAACAGTCCAGCCCGAACTGCCAAGCCATGTCTTCCCTGGACCGGAAACAAGCATCCTGGGACCGGTTTCGGGTTCAAAACCCTCATCAGCCAGGCTATCTTGAATCCAGTGGCAAAGTGAGCAAGGGACCCACGTCTGGGCATACCCTGCCAACTTAGGGAGAACAAAGCGATACCAAAGGGGATGATGGACGGAGCGCTAGAGCAAATCAAACCCTCACCCCCAGTCAACTGATCTGGGTTTAATCCATCATCATTCTTTAGCTCACTCCACCACCCCAGTTCAGACATGGCCATATGCAAATCAGTCTGACCCTGTGCCTCATGGGAACAGTCCAGCCCGAACTGCCAAGCCATGTCTTCCCTGGACCGGAAACAAGCATCCTGGGACCGGTTTCGGGTTCAAAACCCTCATCAGCCAGGCTATCTTGAATCCAGTGGCAAAGTGAGCAAGGGACCCACGTCTGGGCATACCCTGCCAACTTAGGGCGAACAAAGCGATACCAAAGGGGATGATGGACGGAGCGCTAGAGCAAATCAAACCCTCACCCCCAGTCAACTGATCTGGGTTTAATCCATCATCATTCTTTAGCTCACTCCACCACCCCAGTTCAGACATGGCCATATGCAAATCAGTCTGACCCTGTGCCTCATGGGAACAGTCCAGCCCGAACTGCCAAGCCATGTCTTCCCTGGACCGGAAACCAGCATCCTGGGACCGGTTTCGGGTTCAAAACCCTCATCAGCCAGGCTATCTTGAATCCAGTGGCAAAGTGAGCAAGGGACCCACGTCTGGGCATACCCTGCCAACTTAGGGCGAACAAAGCGATACCAAAGGGGATGATGGACGGAGCGCTAGAGCAAATCAAACCCTCACCCCCAGTCAACTGATCTGGGTTTAATCCATCATCATTCTTTAGCTCACTCCACCACCCCAGTTCAGACATGGCCATATGCAAATCAGTCTGACCCTGTGCCTCATGGGAACAGTCCAGCCCGAACTGCCAAGCCATGTCTTCCCTGGACCGGAAACAAGCATCCTGGGACCGGTTTCGGGTTCAAAACCCTCATCAGCCAGGCTATCTTGAATCCAGTGGCAAAGTGAGCAAGGGACCCACGTCTGGGCATACCCTGCCAACTTAGGGCGAACAAAGCGATACCAAAGGGGATGATGGACGGAGCGCTAGAGCAAATCAAACCCTCACCCCCAGTCAACTGATCTGGGTTTAATCCATCATCATTCTTTAGCTCACTCCACCACCCCAGTTCAGACATGGCCATATGCAAATCAGTCTGACTCTGTGCCTCATGGGAACAGTCCAGCCCGAACTACCAAGCCATGTCTTCCCTGGACCGGAAACAAGCATCCTGGGACCGGTTTCGGGTTCAAAACCCTCATCAGCCAGGCTATCTTGAATCCAGTGGCAAAGTGAGCAAGGGACCCACGTCTGGGCATACCCTGCCAACTTAGGGCGAACAAAGCTATACCAAAAGGGATGATGGACGGAGCGCTAGAGCAAATCAAACCCTCACCCCCAGTCAACTGATCTGGGTTTAATCCATCATCATTCTTTAGCTCACTCCACCACCCCAGTTCAGACATGGCCATATGCAAATCAGTCTGACCCTGTGCCTCATGGGAACAGTCCAGCCCGAACTGCCAAGCCATGTCTTCCCTGGACCGGAAACAAGCATCCTGGGACCGGTTTCGGGTTCAAAACCCTCATCAGCCAGGCTATCTTGAATCCAGTGGCAAAGTGAGCAAGGGACCCACGTCTGGGCATACCCTGCCAACTTAGGGCGAACAAAGCGATACCAAAGGGGATGATGGACGGAGCGCTAGAGCAAATCAAACCCTCACCCCCAGTCAACTGATCTGGGTTTAATCCATCATCATTCTTTAGCTCACTCCACCACCCCAGTTCAGACATGGCCATATGCAAATCAGTCTGACCCTGTGCCTCATGGGAACAGTCCAGCCCGAACTGCCAAGCCATGTCTTCCCTGGACCGGAAACAAGCATCCTGGCACCGGTTTCGGGTTCAAAACCCTCATCAGCCAGGCTATCTTGAATCCAGTGGCAAAGTGAGCAAGGGACCCACGTCTGGGCATACCCTGCCAACTTAGGGCGAACAAAGCGATACCAAAGGGGATGATGGACGGAGCGCTAGAGCAAATCAAACCCTCACCCCCAGTCAACTGATCTGGGTTTAATCCATCATCATTCTTTAGCTCACTCCACCCCCCCAAATCAGACATGGCCATATGCAAATCAGTCTGACCCTGTGCCTCATGGGAACAGTCCAGCCCGAACTGCCAAGCCATGTCTTCCCTGGACCGGAAACAAGCATCCTGGGACCGGTTTCGGGTTCAAAACCCTCATCAGCCAGGCTATCTTGAATCCAGTGGCAAAGTGAGCAAGGGACCCACGTCTGGGCATACCCTGCCAACTTAGGGCGAACAAAGCGATACCAAAGGGGATGATGGTCGGAGCGCTAGAGCAAATCAAACCCTCACCCCCAGTCAACTGATCTGGGTTTAATCCATCATCATTCTTTAGCTCACTCCACCACCCCAGTTCAGACATGGCCATATGCAAATCAGTCTGACCCTGTGCCTCATGGGAACAGTCCAGCTCGAACTGCCAAGCCATGTCTTCCCTGGACCGGAAACAAGCATCCTGGGACCGGTTTCGGGTTCAAAACCCTCATCAGCCAGGCTATCTTGAATCCAGTGGCAAAGTGAGCAAGGGACCCACGTCTGGGCATACCCTGCCAACTTAGGGCGAACAAAGCGATACCAAAGGGGATGATGGACGGAGCGCTAGAGCAAATCAAACCCTCACCCCCAGTCAACTGATCTGGGTTTAATCCATCATCATTCTTTAGCTCACTCCACCACCCCAGTTCAGACATGGCCATATGCAAATCAGTCTGACCCTGTGCCTCATGGGAACAGTCCAGCCCGAACTGCCAAGCCATGTCTTCCCTGGACCGGAAACAAGCATCCTGGGACCGGTTTCGGGTTCAAAACCCTCATCAGCCAGGCTATCTTGAATCCAGTGGCAAAGTGAGCAAGGGACCCACGTCTGGGCATACCCTGCCAACTTAGGGCGAACAAAGCGATACCAAAGGGGATGATGGACGGAGCGCTAGAGCAAATCAAACCCTCACCCCCAGTCAACTGATCTGGGTTTAATCCATCATCATTCTTTAGCTCACTCCACCACCCCAGTTCAGACATGGCCATATGCAAATCAGTCTGACCCTGTGCCTCATGGGAACAGTCCAGCCCGAACTGCCAAGCCATGTCTTCCCTGGACCGGAAACCAGCATCCTGGGACCGGTTTCGGGTTCAAAACCCTCATCAGCCAGGCTATCTTGAATCCAGTGGCAAAGTGAGCAAGGGACCCACGTCTGGGCATACCCTGCCAACTTAGGGAGAACAAAGCGATACCAAAGGGGATGATGGACGGAGCGCTAGAGCAAATCAAACCCTCACCCCCAGTCAACTGATCTGGGTTTAATCCATCATCTCTTTAGCTCACTCCACCACCCCAGTTCAGACATGGCCATATGCAAATCAGTCTGACCCTGTGCCTCATGGGAACAGTCCAGCCCGAACTGCCAAGCCATGTCTTCCCTGGACCGGAAACAAGCATCCTGGGACCGGTTTCGGGTTCAAAACCCTCATCAGCCAGGCTATCTTGAATCCAGTGGCAAAGTGAGCAAGGGACCCATGTCTGGGCATACCCTGCCAACTTAGGGCGAACAAAGCGATACCAAAGGGGATGATGGACGGAGCGCTAGAGCAAATCAAACCCTCACCCCCAGTCAACTGATCTGGGTTTAATCCATCATCATTCTTTAGCTCACTCCACCACCCCAGTTCAGACATGGCCATATGCAAATCAGTCTGACCCTGTGCCTCATGGGAACAGTCCAGCCCGAACTGCCAAGCCATGTCTTCCCTGGACCGGAAACAAGCATCCTGGGACCGGTTTCGGGTTCAAAACCCTCATCAGCCAGGCTATCTTGAATCCAGTGGCAAAGTGAGCAAGGGACCCACGTCTGGGCATACCCTGCCAACTTAGGGCGAACAAAGCGATACCAAAGGGGATGATGGACGGAGCGCTAGAGCAAATCAAACCCTCACCCCCAGTCAACTGATCTGGGTTTAATCCATCATCATTCTTTAGCTCACTTCCACCACCCCAGTTCAGACATGGCCATATGCAAATCAGTCTGACCCTGTGCCTCATGGGAACAGTCCAGCCCGAACTGCCAAGCCATGTCTTCCCTGGACCGGAAACAAGCATCCTGGGACCGGTTTCGGGTTCAAAACCCTCATCAGCCAGGCTATCTTGAATCCAGTGGCAAAGTGAGCAAGGGACCCACGTCTGGGCATACCCTGCCAACTTAGGGCGAACAAAGCGATACCAAAGGGGATGATGGACGGAGCGCTAGAGCAAATCAAACCCTCACCCCCAGTCAACTGATCTGGGTTTAATCCATCATCATTCTTTAGCTCACTCCACCACCCCAGTTCAGACATGGCCATATGCAAATCAGTCTGACCCTGTGCCTCATGGGAACAGTCCACCCCGAACTGCCAAGCCATGTCTTCCCTGGACCGGAAACAAGCATCCTGGCACCGGTTTCGGGTTCAAAACCCTCATCAGCCAGGCTATCTTGAATCCAGTGGCAAAGTGAGCAAGGGACCCACGTCTGGGCATACCCTGCCAACTTAGGGCGAACAAAGCGATACCAAAGGGGATGATGGACGGAGCGCTAGAGCAAATCAAACCCTCACCCCCAGTCAACTGGTCTGGGTTTAATCCATCATCATTCTTTAGCTCACTCCACCCCTCAAATCAGACATGGCCATATGCAAATCAGTCTGACCCTGTGCCTCATGGGAACAGTCCAGCCCGAACTGCCAAGCCATGTCTTCCCTGGACCGGAAACAAGCATCCTGGGACCGGTTTCGGGTTCAAAACCCTCATCAGCCAGGCTATCTTGAATCCAGTGGCAAAGTGAGCAAGGGACCCACGTCTGGGCATACCCTGCCAACTTAGGGAGAACAAAGCGATACCAAAGGGGATGATGGACGGAGCGCTAGAGCAAATCAAACCCTCACCCCCAGTCAACTGATCTGGGTTTAATCCATCATCATTCTTTAGCTCACTCCACCACCCCCAGTTCAGACATGGCCATATGCAAATCAGTCTGACCCTGTGCCTCATGGGAACAGTCCAGCCCGAACTGCCAAGCCATGTCTTCCCTGGACCGGAAACAAGCATCCTGGGACCGGTTTCGGGTTCAAAACCCTCATCAGCCAGGCTATCTTGAATCCAGTGGCAAAGTGAGCAAGGGACCCACGTCTGGGCATACCCTGCCAACTTAGGGCGAACAAAGCGATACCAAAGGGGATGATGGACGGAGCGCTAGAGCAAATCAAACCCTCACCCCCAGTCAACTGATCTGGGTTTAATCCATCATCATTCTTTAGCTCACTCCACCACCCCAGTTCAGACATGGCCATATGCAAATCAGTCTGACCCTGTGCCTCATGGGAACAGTCCAGCCCGAACTGCCAAGCCATGTCTTCCCTGGACCGGAAACCAGCATCCTGGGACCGGTTTCGGGTTCAAAACCCTCATCAGCCAGGCTATCTTGAATCCAGTGGCAAAGTGAGCAAGGGACCCACGTCTGGGCATACCCTGCCAACTTAGGGCGAACAAAGCGATACCAAAGGGGATGATGGACGGAGCGCTAGAGCAAATCAAACCCTCACCCCCAGTCAACTGATCTGGGTTTAATCCATCATCATTCTTTAGCTCACTCCACCACCCCAGTTCAGACATGGCCATATGCAAATCAGTCTGACCCTGTGCCTCATGGGAACAGTCCAGCCCGAACTGCCAAGCCATGTCTTCCCTGGACCGGAAACAAGCATCCTGGGACCGGTTTCGGGTTCAAAACCCTCATCAGCCAGGCTATCTTGAATCCAGTGGCAAAGTGAGCAAGGGACCCACGTCTGGGCATACCCTGCCAACTTAGGGCGAACAAAGCGATACCAAAGGGGATGATGGACGGAGCGCTAGAGCAAATCAAACCCTCACCCCCAGTCAACTGATCTGGGTTTAATCCATCATCATTCTTTAGCTCACTCCACCACCCCAGTTCAGACATGGCCATATGCAAATCAGTCTGACTCTGTGCCTCATGGGAACAGTCCAGCCCGAACTGCCAAGCCATGTCTTCCCTGGACCGGAAACAAGCATCCTGGGACCGGTTTCGGGTTCAAAACCCTCATCAGCCAGGCTATCTTGAATCCAGTGGCAAAGTGAGCAAGGGACCCACGTCTGGGCATACCCTGCCAACTTAGGGCGAACAAAGCGATACCAAAGGGGATGATGGACGGAGCGCTAGAGCAAATCAAACCCTCACCCCCAGTCAACTGATCTGGGTTTAATCCATCATCATTCTTTAGCTCACTCCACCACCCCAGTTCAGACATGGCCATATGCAAATCAGTCTGACCCTGTGCCTCATGGGAACAGTCCACCCCGAACTGCCAAGCCATGTCTTCCCTGGACCGGAAACAAGCATCCTGGCACCGGTTTCGGGTTCAAAACCCTCATCAGCCAGGCTATCTTGAATCCAGTGGCAAAGTGAGCAAGGGACCCACGTCTGGGCATACCCTGCCAACTTAGGGCGAACAAAGCGATACCAAAGGGGATGATGGACGGAGCGCTAGAGCAAATCAAACCCTCACCCCCAGTCAACTGATCTGGGTTTAATCCATCATCATTCTTTAGCTCACTCCACCACCCCAGTTCAGACATGGCCATATGCAAATCAGTCTGACCCTGTGCCTCATGGGAACAGTCCAGCCCGAACTGCCAAGCCATGTCTTCCCTGGACCGGAAACAAGCATCCTGGGACCGGTTTCGGGTTCAAAACCCTCATCAGCCAGGCTATCTTGAATCCAGTGGCAAAGTGAGCAAGGGACCCACGTCTGGGCATACCCTGCCAACTTAGGGCGAACAAAGCGATACCAAAGGGGATGATGGACGGAGCGCTAGAGCAAATCAAACCCTCACCCCCAGTCAACTGATCTGGGTTTAATCCATCATCATTCTTTAGCTCACTCCACCACCCCAGTTCAGACATGGCCATATGCAAATCAGTCGTCTGACCCTGTGCCTCATGGGAACAGTCCAGCCCGAACTGCCAAGCCATGTCTTCCCTGGACCGGAAACAAGCATCCTGGGACCGGTTTCGGGTTCAAAACCCTCATCAGCCAGGCTATCTTGAATCCAGTGGCAAAGTGAGCAAGGGACCCACGTCTGGGCATACCCTGCCAACTTAGGGCGAACAAAGCGATACCAAAGGGGATGATGGACGGAGCGCTAGAGCAAATCAAACCCTCACCCCCAGTCAACTGATCTGGGTTTAATCCATCATCATTCTTTAGCTCACTCCACCACCCCAGTTCAGACATGGCCATATGCAAATCAGTCTGACCCTGTGCCTCATGGGAACAGTCCAGCCCGAACTGCCAAGCCATGTCTTCCCTGGACCGGAAACAAGCATCCTGGGACCGGTTTCGGGTTCAAAACCCTCATCAGCCAGGCTATCTTGAATCCAGTGGCAAAGTGAGCAAGGGACCCACGTCTGGGCATACCCTGCCAACTTAGGGAGAACAAAGCGATACCAAAGGGGATGATGGACGGAGCGCTAGAGCAAATCAAACCCTCACCCCCAGTCAACTGATCTGGGTTTAATCCATCATCATTCTTTAGCTCACTCCACCACCCCAGTTCAGACATGGCCATATGCAAATCAGTCTGACCCTGTGCCTCATGGGAACAGTCCAGCCCGAACTGCCAAGCCATGTCTTCCCTGGACCGGAAACAAGCATCCTGGGACCGGTTTCGGGTTCAAAACCCTCATCAGCCAGGCTATCTTGAATCCAGTGGCAAAGTGAGCAAGGGACCCACGTCTGGGCATACCCTGCCAACTTAGGGCGAACAAAGCGATACCAAAGGGGATGATGGACGGAGCGCTAGAGCAAATCAAACCCTCACCCCCAGTCAACTGATCTGGGTTTAATCCATCATCATTCTTTAGCTCACTCCACCACCCCAGTTCAGACATGGCCATATGCAAATCAGTCTGACCCTGTGCCTCATGGGAACAGTCCAGCCCGAACTGCCAAGCCATGTCTTCCCTGGACCGGAAACCAGCATCCTGGGACCGGTTTCGGGTTCAAAACCCTCATCAGCCAGGCTATCTTGAATCCAGTGGCAAAGTGAGCAAGGGACCCACGTCTGGGCATACCCTGCCAACTTAGGGAGAACAAAGCGATACCAAAGGGGATGATGGACGGAGCGCTAGAGCAAATCAAACCCTCACCCCCAGTCAACTGATCTGGGTTTAATCCATCATCATTCTTTAGCTCACTCCACCACCCCAGTTCAGACATGGCCATATGCAAATCAGTCTGACCCTGTGCCTCATGGGAACAGTCCAGCCCGAACTGCCAAGCCATGTCTTCCCTGGACCGGAAACAAGCATCCTGGGACCGGTTTCGGGTTCAAAACCCTCATCAGCCAGGCTATCTTGAATCCAGTGGCAAAGTGAGCAAGGGACCCATGTCTGGGCATACCCTGCCAACTTAGGGCGAACAAAGCGATACCAAAGGGGATGATGGACGGAGCGCTAGAGCAAATCAAACCCTCACCCCCAGTCAACTGATCTGGGTTTAATCCATCATCATTCTTTAGCTCACTCCACCACCCCAGTTCAGACATGGCCATATGCAAATCAGTCTGACCCTGTGCCTCATGGGAACAGTCCAGCCCGAACTGCCAAGCCATGTCTTCCCTGGACCGGAAACAAGCATCCTGGGACCGGTTTCGGGTTCAAAACCCTCATCAGCCAGGCTATCTTGAATCCAGTGGCAAAGTGAGCAAGGGACCCACGTCTGGGCATACCCTGCCAACTTAGGGCGAACAAAGCGATACCAAAGGGGATGATGGACGGAGCGCTAGAGCAAATCAAACCCTCACCCCCAGTCAACTGATCTGGGTTTAATCCATCATCATTCTTTAGCTCACTCCACCACCCCAGTTCAGACATGGCCATATGCAAATCAGTCTGACCCTGTGCCTCATGGGAACAGTCCACCCCGAACTGCCAAGCCATGTCTTCCCTGGACCGGAAACAAGCATCCTGGCACCGGTTTCGGGTTCAAAACCCTCATCAGCCAGGCTATCTTGAATCCAGTGGCAAAGTGAGCAAGGGACCCACGTCTGGGCATACCCTGCCAACTTAGGGCGAACAAAGCGATACCAAAGGGGATGATGGACGGAGCGCTAGAGCAAATCAAACCCTCACCCCCAGTCAACTGGTCTGGGTTTAATCCATCATCATTCTTTAGCTCACTCCACCCCCCCAAATCAGACATGGCCATATGCAAATCAGTCTGACCCTGTGCCTCATGGGAACAGTCCAGCCCGAACTGCCAAGCCATGTCTTCCCTGGACCGGAAACAAGCATCCTGGGACCGGTTTCGGGTTCAAAACCCTCATCAGCCAGGCTATCTTGAATCCAGTGGCAAAGTGAGCAAGGGACCCACGTCTGGGCATACCCTGCCAACTTAGGGAGAACAAAGCGATACCAAAGGGGATGATGGACGGAGCGCTAGAGCAAATCAAACCCTCACCCCCAGTCAACTGATCTGGGTTTAATCCATCATCATTCTTTAGCTCACTCCACCACCCCAGTTCAGACATGGCCATATGCAAATCAGTCTGACCCTGTGCCTCATGGGAACAGTCCAGCCCGAACTGCCAAGCCATGTCTTCCCTGGACCGGAAACAAGCATCCTGGGACCGGTTTCGGGTTCAAAACCCTCATCAGCCAGGCTATCTTGAATCCAGTGGCAAAGTGAGCAAGGGACCCACGTCTGGGCATACCCTGCCAACTTAGGGCGAACAAAGCGATACCAAAGGGGATGATGGACGGAGCGCTAGAGCAAATCAAACCCTCACCCCCAGTCAACTGATCTGGGTTTAATCCATCATCATTCTTTAGCTCACTCCACCACCCCAGTTCAGACATGGCCATATGCAAATCAGTCTGACCCTGTGCCTCATGGGAACAGTCCAGCCCGAACTGCCAAGCCATGTCTTCCCTGGACCGGAAACCAGCATCCTGGGACCGGTTTCGGGTTCAAAACCCTCATCAGCCAGGCTATCTTGAATCCAGTGGCAAAGTGAGCAAGGGACCCACGTCTGGGCATACCCTGCCAACTTAGGGCGAACAAAGCGATACCAAAGGGGATGATGGACGGAGCGCTAGAGCAAATCAAACCCTCACCCCCAGTCAACTGATCTGGGTTTAATCCATCATCATTCTTTAGCTCACTCCACCACCCCAGTTCAGACATGGCCATATGCAAATCAGTCTGACCCTGTGCCTCATGGGAACAGTCCAGCCCGAACTGCCAAGCCATGTCTTCCCTGGACCGGAAACAAGCATCCTGGGACCGGTTTCGGGTTCAAAACCCTCATCAGCCAGGCTATCTTGAATCCAGTGGCAAAGTGAGCAAGGGACCCACGTCTGGGCATACCCTGCCAACTTAGGGCGAACAAAGCGATACCAAAGGGGATGATGGACGGAGCGCTAGAGCAAATCAAACCCTCACCCCCAGTCAACTGATCTGGGTTTAATCCATCATCATTCTTTAGCTCACTCCACCACCCCAGTTCAGACATGGCCATATGCAAATCAGTCTGACCCTGTGCCTCATGGGAACAGTCCAGCCCGAACTGCCAAGCCATGTCTTCCCTGGACCGGAAACAAGCATCCTGGGACCGGTTTCGGGTTCAAAACCCTCATCAGCCAGGCTATCTTGAATCCAGTGGCAAAGTGAGCAAGGGACCCACGTCTGGGCATACCCTGCCAACTTAGGGCGAACAAAGCGATACCAAAGGGGATGATGGACGGAGCGCTAGAGCAAATCAAACCCTCACCCCCAGTCAACTGATCTGGGTTTAATCCATCATCATTCTTTAGCTCACTCCACCACCCCAGTTCAGACATGGCCATATGCAAATCAGTCTGACTCTGTGCCTCATGGGAACAGTCCAGCCCGAACTGCCAAGCCATGTCTTCCTGGACCGGAAACAAGCATCCTGGGACCGGTTTCGGGTTCAAAACCCTCATCAGCCAGGCTATCTTGAATCCAGTGTCAAAGTGAGCAAGGGACCCACGTCTGGGCATACCCTGCCAACTTAGGGCGAACAAAGCTATACCAAAAGGGATGATGGACGGAGCGCTAGAGCAAATCAAACCCTCACCCCCAGTCAACTGATCTGGGTTTAATCCATCATCATTCTTTAGCTCACTCCACCACCCCAGTTCAGACATGGCCATATGCAAATCAGTCTGACCCTGTGCCTCATGGGAACAGTCCAGCCCGAACTGCCAAGCCATGTCTTCCTGGACCGGAAACAAGCATCCTGGGACCGGTTTCGGGTTCAAAACCCTCATCAGCCAGGCTATCTTGAATCCAGTGGCAAAGTGAGCAAGGGACCCACGTCTGGGCATACCCTGCCAACTTAGGGCGAACAAAGCGATACCAAAGGGGATGATGGACGGAGCGCTAGAGCAAATCAAACCCTCACCCCCAGTCAACTGATCTGGGTTTAATCCATCATCATTCTTTAGCTCACTCCACCACCCCAGTTCAGACATGGCCATATGCAAATCAGTCTGACCCTGTGCCTCATGGGAACAGTCCACCCCGAACTGCCAAGCCATGTCTTCCCTGGACCGGAAACAAGCATCCTGGCACCGGTTTCGGGTTCAAAACCCTCATCAGCCAGGCTATCTTGAATCCAGTGGCAAAGTGAGCAAGGGACCCACGTCTGGGCATACCCTGCCAACTTAGGGCGAACAAAGCGATACCAAAGGGGATGATGGACGGAGCGCTAGAGCAAATCAAACCCTCACCCCCAGTCAACTGATCTGGGTTTAATCCATCATCATTCTTTAGCTCACTCCACCACCCCAGTTCAGACATGGCCATATGCAAATCAGTCTGACCCTGTGCCTCATGGGAACAGTCCAGCCCGAACTGCCAAGCCATGTCTTCCCTGGACCGGAAACAAGCATCCTGGGACCGGTTTCGGGTTCAAAACCCTCATCAGCCAGGCTATCTTGAATCCAGTGGCAAAGTGAGCAAGGGACCCACGTCTGGGCATACCCTGCCAACTTAGGGCGAACAAAGCGATACCAAAGGGGATGATGGACGGAGCGCTAGAGCAAATCAAACCCTCACCCCCAGTCAACTGATCTGGGTTTAATCCATCATCATTCTTTAGCTCACTCCACCACCCCAGTTCAGACATGGCCATATGCAAATCAGTCGTCTGACCCTGTGCCTCATGGGAACAGTCCAGCCCGAACTGCCAAGCCATGTCTTCCCTGGACCGGAAACAAGCATCCTGGGACCGGTTTCGGGTTCAAAACCCTCATCAGCCAGGCTATCTTGAATCCAGTGGCAAAGTGAGCAAGGGACCCACGTCTGGGCATACCCTGCCAACTTAGGGCGAACAAAGCGATACCAAAGGGGATGATGGACGGAGCGCTAGAGCAAATCAAACCCTCACCCCCAGTCAACTGATCTGGGTTTAATCCATCATCATTCTTTAGCTCACTCCACCACCCCAGTTCAGACATGGCCATATGCAAATCAGTCTGACCCTGTGCCTCATGGGAACAGTCCAGCCCGAACTGCCAAGCCATGTCTTCCCTGGACCGGAAACAAGCATCCTGGGACCGGTTTCGGGTTCAAAACCCTCATCAGCCAGGCTATCTTGAATCCAGTGGCAAAGTGAGCAAGGGACCCACGTCTGGGCTGATGACGGCTTTGTCGAAGGCAGACAGTCCTCCCAGGCTATAGGAGGCGTGACAGCTTGCAGGATAAGACGACTTTGGCGCAATTCGACTGGAACAGCAGACATGCCGGCAGGGCTGGGACTAAGTCAGTTGCTCCTTCTTCAGTCTTTGCTTTCGCAACTCTTCAGTGTCCTTCTTCATATATCCGCAGGATCGAATTCTCTGGTGCCAGGGGCTCCCCTAAATACTGAAATCTGAAAGAGACACGTTAGTGATAGATTCCTTACCTTAGAATATCCCCAGGCGTCAGGCTGGATCCGGAAAGTTTTGCGTAGCAGTACCCTTGCGCGTCGGTAGGCGGCGTCGTGCGGCTCCGCGTCCGTCGTCGGCGTCGTGATCGCCGGGATGACGTCGCTGGCAGCACTTAGGCGCCGCCCCTGCGCGCTGACGTCAGTTCTTCTTTTTCCGCGCCAGCAAGCGCAGATCCGGGAAGAGCAGTGCCCTGGTCAATTTTTGACCATTATTTTTGGTGATTTTTTCACTGTTTTTCCATCTTTAAGGTGTCGTAGGGATGCCCGGCTTCAAGCGATGCGGCGCCTGTGCGCGGATGATGTCCGTCACCGACCCGCATTGGGAGTGTCTCTTCTGCCTCGGCCGAGGCCACGACACCGAGTCTTGTCCCGAATGCCAGGCCCTCAACCCGAAAGCTTTGCGAGAGCGGTCTCGAAAGCTCCTCGAGGCCCGGCATTCGGCTCCACGGAGGCCCCGGTCGCGTGAGAGGTCCAGGGGTCGCTCGCGGAGTGCACACCGGTCGTCGGCGTCGAAGTCTTCTTCGTCCGGTAAGTCTAAGCACAAGAAGTCCAAGAAGCATCGTCGCTCTCGGACTTCGCCTCGCCGGTCTCGCGACTCGGCTGAGGCCCCTCCCGGCACCGTCCCCGCCCCCGCGGCCCCGGACTTGCCTGTGGAGTCGCCCCCGTCATACCCGCCCTTCCCGGGTTCGGGGCGGATCCGGCCACGGTACAGGAGTTCCTGTCGGCCATGGCCCGCCTCTTCGGGCCTTCAGGCCCCTCCGGTGCGCCTCGGGCCCCGCGGGCCCTGATGGGGTTGCTCCGGCGTCGCCGCCGGCTCCGGCTCCGGCGTCGCCCGGGCCTCCAGCCTCGATCCCGGCTCCGGCTTCGGCCCCGGCCTCGATCCCGGCTCCACAACCCCCATCGACGCCGGTCGACCTCACCACACCTCCGCCGGCGCCGATGTCTCCGGTGCCGTTCTCGACGCCGCCCTGGGCTCCGGGCGGCGTCGTCCCCAGTTCCTTCCGGCTCCGGACATGGACCCGGAGCGACGTCGCTCGACGCCGGCTCCGGCGCCGATGGGACCTTGGGTCCCAAATGTTCCTCCTCCTCCTTATTTTGAACCAGAGGAGGACCAGGAGGACTGGGAGGGGTCTGATGACCCTCTGACTCGCAACTGTCAGTATGATGAGGACTGGACAGAGAGTCTAGGGGAGGCCAGTGGTCTGGATACTTCTCCTGACACTGGCATGCTGTCTCCTCCCGTGGCTACGGAGGAGGGGGCCAATTTTGGTACGGTGTTGCGTAGGGCTGCTGGGGCCTTACGTCTCCAGCTCCCTACTTTGGACGGTCAAGCCTAACATCTTGACAGAGGTGCTTCAGCCGGCAGCCTCCTCTGCGGAGACTGTGCTGCCGTTTAACGACGCCCTCACAGACGTTCTTTTGGGCGCCTGGTCCAAGCCCAACACAGGGGCTCCTGTGGATCGGAACGTGTCACGACGCCATCGCCCCGCTCCGGGCGACCCCTGTTTCTTTCTGTCCACCCCACTCCTGAGAGCTTGGTTGTCCAAGCCTCCGCTTCCCAAACCGCCTTCCCTACCGCTCCTCCGGATAGGGAATCCAAACGCCTGGATCAGTTTGGGAAGAAAGGTTTTTCTTCCTCCAGTGCTGGCTTGCGGTCCGTTAACACCGCTTGTCTTTTGGGCCGATATACCCACTCTCTGTGGGATTCGGTGGCGGATGTTTTGCCCCAGTGCCCTGAGGAGGTCCAGGCACTGCTTTCCCGCGCCATTGCGGAAGGAAGGGATGCGGCCAAATACACTATCCGTTGTGGCCTTGACACCGCCGACTCGCTGGGCAGGTCCATTGCAACGACGGTGGCGCTCCGCCGCCACGCCTGGCTGAGAACCACTGGTTTTTCAGGGGATGTCCAGAATACTCTCATGGACATGCCCTTTGATGGAGTCGGTCTTTTTGGGTCCAAAGCAGACCATGCGTTGGAGCGCTTTAAGGACTCACGGGCTACTGCCAAGTCCCTGGGCCTTTCTGCTACACGCCCTCCGCTGCCTTCTGCTTTTCGCCCCTATCGTGGCCACGGTAGGGGCGCCCCTTCACGTCAGCAGCCCAGCCACCGGCCCGCGCAGCAGGCGTCTTCGCGTGGCCGAGGACGTGGATTCCGCCGTGGCGGATCGGGCAACCAGCGTGCGGGTCAGGCCACCACCTCCAACCCGTCCGCGGCCTCCAAGCCCTCCTAGTCCCTCCTTTCAGGTGCACGGCACGCCAGTAGGGGGCAGGGTCCGCCATCACCTTCCCCACTGGCGCACCATCACCTCGGACAGGTGGGTCTTGGACATTGTCCGAAGGGGCTACTCCCTCCCCTTCGAGACCACCCCCCAGCCATGCCACCTCAATTCCACCGCATGTCAGGGGATCACTTGGTGCTTCTACAGAAGGAAGTCACGGCCCTCTTGACCAAGAGGGCCATCGAGCATGTTCCGACCCCAGAAGTAGGGCGTGGTTGCTACTCCCACTACTTTCTGGTGCCCAAAAAGGACAAGGAGGACATGCGTCCTATCTTGGACCTCCGGAACGTCAATCGCTTCCTCCGGAAGGAGAAGTTCAAGATGCTCACCCTAGCTCAGGTCTTGACTGCCCTCGACCCAGGAGACTGGTTGGTAGCGTTGGACTTGCAGGACGCGTATTTCCACATCCCCGTCCTGCCGGCCCACCGGCGTTACCTTCGGTTCACGGTAGGCCCCGAGCATTTTCAGTTCACCGTGCTCCCCTTTGGCCTTACCAGTGCCCCTCGGGTGTTCACGAAAGTGATGGCGGTGGTCGCAGCTCATCTGCGCCGGGCAGGGGTTTCAGTCTTCCCCTACCTCGACGACTGGCTGCTGAAGGCGGGCTCGTCCCAGGCAGTCGTCTCCCACCTCCAGACTACGGCCGAACTCCTGCACTCGCTGGGGTTCTCCATCAATGTGCCGAAGTCGCATCTGATTCCTTCTCCACAGCTCCTTTTCATCGGAGCAGTTCTGGACACGACGCAGTTTCGGGCCTATCCTCCCGAACGGCGAGTCCGGGATATTCAGGCTATGATTCCGATCTTTCGGCCTTTATCCTGGGTTTCGGTAAGGATGACCCTGAGGCTGCTGGGCCTCATGGCCTCCTGCATCCTGCTGGTCAATCATGCCAGATGGCATATGCGGGCTCTGCAGTGGGACCTGAAGTTCCAGTGGGCGCAGCACCAGGGCGACCTGTCCGATCACGTCCAGATCTCGGAGGGGACTGCAAAACAGTTGCAGTGGTGGCTCTCGAACCGGCAATGGGTCATGGGCAGATCCCTCTCCCTTCCCCAGCCAGAGCATACAGTTGTGACGGACGCGTCCCTTCTGGGATGGGGCGGTCACATGGGAGAGGCGGAGATCAGAGGCCTCTGGTCTCCGGCGGAGTCCCGGCTCCATATCAACCTTCTGGAGCTCCGGGCGATCCGGCTTGCACTCAAGGCATTCCTTCCCTCTGTCAAAGGGAAGGTAGTGCAGGTGTTCACAGACAACACCACCGCCATGTGGTACTGCAACAAACAGGGCGGGGTGGGGTCTTGGACCCTTTGTCAGGAGGCTCTGCGCCTCTGGACATGGCTGGAACATCAGGGCATGTTCCTGATGGTTCAACACCTGGCAGGTTCTCTGAACGCCAGGGCGGACGAACTCAGCCGCAGGTGCATGATGGATCACGAATGGCGTCTTCACTCGGAAGTGGCGCAAGGACTCTTTCTACAGTGGGGAGAGCCTTGGTTAGATCTATTCGCCACCGAAGAGAACGCGCAATGTCATCAGTTCTGCGCGTTGGAATTTCCAAGGCGGCACTCGCTCGGCGACGCTTTTCGTCACGAGTGGAGTTGCCTTTCCGCCTATACCACTTCTACCCAGAGTGTTGAAGAAGATTCGGCACGACCGGGCCCAAGTCATTCTTGTGGCTCCGGACTGGGCTCGAAGAGTTTGGTATCCCGAGCTACTCAATATGAGCGTAGATCCCCCGATCCGTCTGCCTCTTCGGGAGGATCTTCTGTCGCAGCAGCAGGGAACGGTCCTCCACCCGAACCTGTCCAGTCTACACCTGCTTGCGTGGAGATTGAGCGGCGGCAGTTGATTCCTTTCGACTTGCCTCCCGCAGTTTGTGATGTGATTCTGGCAGCCAGGCGTCCCTCCACTAAGGTGGTATACGCCTGCAGGTGGAACAAATTTGTGGCATGGTGCACAGCAAAGGCTGTGAATCCCCTTTCTGCCCCTCTTTCTGAGGTCCTTCTGTTCCTTCTCTCTTTGGCCCAACAGGGTTCTGCCCTGGGTACCATCAAGGGTTATCTTTGTGCTATCTCGGCCTTCCTCAGGCTCCCTGATCAGCCCTCCCTTTTCAAGTCCCCTGTTGTTAACACGTTAGTGACAGATTCCTTACCTAAGAATATCCCCAGGCGTCAGGCTGGATCCGGAAAGTTTTGCGTAGCAGTACCCCTGCGCGTCGGTAGGCGGCGTCGTGCGGCTCCGCGTCCGTCGTCGGCGTCGTGATCGCCGGGATGACGTCGAGGCCAGTACTTAGACGCCGCCCACGTGCGCTGGCGTCAGTTCTTTCTTTTTCCGCGCCAGTAAGCGCAGATCCGGGATGAGCAGTGCCCTAGTCACTTTTTGACTATCTTTTTTTGTGACTTTTTTTGTCCAAGTTTTCGAGTCGTTTCGACTCCAAGGTGTTAGTAGGTATGCCCGGCTTCAAGCCATGCGAGATCTGTAATCGCATGATGTCGATTACGGATCCGCACCGAGAGTGTCTCTTCTGCCTGGGGCGCGGCCACGACCCCAAGTCGTGCCTTGAGTGTCGGTCCCTCGCCCCGAAGGCTTTGCGAGAGCGGTCTCGAAAGCTTCTCGAGGCCCGGGCACTCGGCTCCGCGCCGCTCGACGTCCCGGTCCCGGGAGAGGTCGAGGGGCCGGTCGCGGAGCCGTCGTCATTCGTCGGGGTCGAAGTCTTCGTCTTCAGGTAAGGCGAAGCACAAGAGGTCTAAGAAGCGTCGCTCTAAGACCTCCCCTCGCCGGTCTCACGACCCGGCCGAGGGTCCAGATGGTACCGCCCCCGCGGCTCTGGGGGTACCCGAACAGCCGACGCCGGCCTACCCGCCTGTTCCGGGTCCGACGTCGACTCCGGCCGAGATACAGGACTTCCTGTCGGCCATGGCTCGCATCTTCGGGCCTAAGGGTTACCCCGGTGCGCCTTCGGGCCCCGCGGGCCACAGTGGGAGTCCTCCTTCGGCACCACCGGCGGCTCCGGCCCCGGCGCCTCAGGACCCCCTCGGATCCAGGCCTGGATCCCGGTCGACGCCGGTTGACCTAACCACACCTCCACCGGCGCCGACCTCACCGGTAACGTTCACGGCGCCGTCCGAGGCCCCGGGCGGCGCCGTCCCCAGGTTCGAACCGGACACGGAGCCGGATCGACGTCGCTCGACGCCGATGGGACCTTTCTTCCCTCATGTCCCTCCTCCATACTTTTCACCTGTTTTGGAGGACGAGGAGGACTGGGAGGGGTCGGAAGACCCTCTCACAGCTCAATGTGAGCCTTATCAGGACTGGGCTGAGGAACTGGGTGATGCCAGTGGTCTGGACACCTCTCCTGACCTTGGCATGCTGTCTCCTTCTTCCGTGGCTACGGAGGAGGGAGCAAGTTATGCAACGGTGTTGCGTAGGAAGGCCGCGGCCTTGCGCCTCGAGCTCCCTACAGTGGCTGTCAGGGCTAACCTCCTGACTGAAGTGCTTCAGCCGGCGGCTACCTCTTCGGAGCCACTGCTGCCGTTCAACGACGCACTTTCGGACATTCTTTTGGGCACCTGGTCCAGGCCCACCACAGGGGCTCCTGTGGACAGGAACGTAGCCCGACGCCATCGCCCGGCCCCGCGCGACCCTCTGTTCCTCTCCCAACACCCCACCCCTGAGAGCTTGGTTGTCCAAGCCTCTACCTCTCAAACCGCCTTCCCTACGGCTCCGCCGGATAGGGAATCCAAAAAACTGGAACAATTTGGGAAGAAGATTTTTTCTTCCTCCAGTGCTGGCTTGCGGTCCGTGAACACCGCTTGCCTTTTGGGCCGTTACTCCCACTCTGTGTGATTCGGTGGCGCAGGTGCTGCCCAAGTGTCCTGAGGAGGTCCAGGCACTTCTCTCAAGTGCTATTGCGGACGGGAGAGACGCAGCAAAGTTCACTATCCGATGTGGCCTAGATACCGCTGACTCGCTAGGCAGATCGCTTGCTACTACAGTGGCGCTGCGCCGTCACGCCTGGCTGAGGGCCACTCTTTTTTCGGGCGATGTCCAAAACACCCTTATGGACATGCCCTTTGATGGTATCCGCCTTTTTGGCAATAAGGCAGACAGCGCGCTGGAGCGCTTTAAGGACTCGCGGGCTACGGCCAAGTCCTTGGGCCTCTCCGACTCGCGCCCTCCGCAGCAGTCTGCTTTTCGCCCCTTTCGTGGCCACGGAAGGGGCGCCCAGTCACGTCCACTGCCCAGCCCCTGGCCCGCGCAGCAGGCGCCTTCGCGCGGCCGAGGGCGTGGCTCCCGCCGAGGCGGGTCGGGTAACCAGCGTGCGGGTCAGGCCACCACCTCCGCCCCGTCCGCGGCTTCCAAGCCCTCCTAGTCCATCCTTTCCAGTCCACAGCACGCCAGTGGGGGCAGGGTCCGCCATCACCTTCCCCACTGGCGCACCATCACATCGGACAGGTGGGTTTTGGACATTGTCCGAAGGGGCTACTCCCTCCCCTTCGAGACTACCCCCAGCCATGCCACCTCAGCACCACCGCATGTCGGGGGACCATTTGGTACTTCTTCGACAGAAAGTTGCGGCCCTCTTGGTCAAGGGGGCCATTGAGCGCGTTCCGACCCCAGAAGTAGGGCGTGGTTGCTATTCCCACTACTTTCTGGTGCCCAAAAAGGACAAGGAGGACATGCGTCCTATCTTGGACCTCCGGAACGTCAATTGCTTCCTCCGGAAGGAGAAGTTCAAGATGCTCACCCTAGCTCAGGTCTTGACTGCCCTCGACCCCGGAGACTGGATGGTAGCGTTGGACTTGCAGGACGCATATTTTCACATCCCCGTCCTGCCGGCCCACCGGCGTTACCTGTGGTTCACGGTAGGCCTCGAGCACTTTCAGTTCACCGTGCTTCCCTTTGGCCTTACCAGCGCCCCTCGGGTGTTCACGAAGGTGATGGCGGTGGTCGCAGCTCATCTGCGCCGGTCAGGGGTTCCAGTCTTCCCCTACCTCGAAGACTGGTTGCTGAAGGCGGGCTCGTCCCAGGCAGTCGTCTCCCACCTCCAGACTACGGCCGGACTCCTGCACTCGCTGGGGTTCTCCATCAATGTGCCGAAGTCGCACCTGGTTCCTTCTCCACAGCTCCTTTTCATCTGAGCGGTTCTGGACACAACGCAGTTTCGGGCCTATCCTCCCGAACGGCGAGTCCAGGATATTCAGGCTATGATTCCGATCTTTCAGCCTCTATCCTGGGTTTCGGTACGGATGACCCTGAGGCTGCTGGGCCTCATGGCCTCCTGCATCCTGCTGGTCGATCATGCCAGATGGCATATGCGGGCTCTGCAGTGGGACCTGAAGTTCCAGTGGGCGCAGCACCAGGGCAACCTGTCCGATCACACAGTTGCAGTGGTGGCTCTCAAACCGGCAATGGGTCACGGGCAGATCCCTCTCCCTTCCCCAGCCAGAGCACACAGTTGTGACGGATGCGTCCCTTCTGGGATGGGGCGGTCACACGGGAGAGGCGGAGATCAGAGGCCTCTGGTCTCCGGCGGAGTCCTGGCTCCATATCAACCTTCTGGAGCTCCGGGCGATCCGACTTGCACTAAAGGCATTCCTTCCCTCTGTCATGGGGAAGGTAGTGCAGGTGTTCACAGACAACACCACTGCCATGTGGTACTGCAACAAACAAGGCGGGGTGGGGTCGTGGACCCTATGTCAGGAGGTTCTGCGTCTCTGGACATGGCTGGAACATCAGGGCATTTTCCTGATGGTTCAACACCTGGCAGGTTCCCTGATCGCCAGGGCGGACGAAATCAGCCGCAGGTGCATGATGGATCACGAATGGCGTCTTCACTCGGAGGTGGCGCCAGGACTCTTTCTACAGTGGGGAGAGCCTTGGTTAGATCTATTCGCCACCGAAGAGAACGCGCAATGTCATCAGTTCTGCGCGTTGGAATTTCCAAGGCGGCACTCGCTCGGCGACGCTTTTCGTCGCGAGTGGAGTTGCGGTCTGTTGTACGCCTTTCCGCCTATACCACTTCTACCCAGAGTGTTGAAGATTCGGCGCGACCGGGCCCAAGTTATTCTTGTGGCTCCGGGCTGGGCTCGAAGAGTTTGGTATCCCGAGCTACTCAGTATGAGCATCGATCCCACGATCCGTCTGCCTCTTCGGGAGGATCTTCTGTCGCAGCAGCAGGGGACGGTCCTCCACCCGAACCTGTCCAGTCTCCACCTCCTTGCATGGAGATTGAGCGGCGGCAGTTGATTCCTTTCGACTTGCCTCCCGAAGTTTGTGATGTGATTCTGGCAGCCAGGCATCCCTCCACTAAGGTGGTATACGGCTGCAGGTGGAACAAGTTTGTGGCATGGTGCACAGCAAAGGCTGTGATTCCCCTTTCTGCCCCTCTTTCTGAGGTTCTTCTGTTCCTTCTTTCTCTGGCCCAACAGGGTTCTGCCCTGGGTACCATCAAGGGCTACCTTTGTGCAATCTCGGCCTTTCTCAGGCTTCCTGATCAGCCCTCCCTTTTCAAGTCCCCTGTTGTTAACAGGTTTCTTAAAGGCATTACACACCTTTTCCCTCCTGTTCCGTTTGTGATGCCTCAGTGGGACGTGAACTTGGTTCTTACCTTTTTAATGTGCGCTCCCTTTGAGCCTCTCCATAACTGTCCTCTTCGTCTTCTCACTCTGAAGACAGCCTTTCTGGTGGCTATCACCTCCGCTCGGCGGGTGAGTGAGCTCCAGGCTCTTTCTTGCAAGCCCCCCTTTCTGTCTGTTCATCCAGACAAGGTTGTTCTTAGGACGCGTCCGTCCTTCTTGCCAAAGGTGGTTACTGCCTTCCACATTGGGCAGACCATCACTTTGCCCACCTTCTTTCCGCCTCCGCATCCTTCCAGAGAGGCTCCACCGCCTGGACCCAAAACGTGCGATTTCCTTCTATCTGAACCGCACACAACAGTTCCGGGTGGACGACCAGCTCTTTGTTGGCTACGTGGGCGCCAGAAAAGGTTGGGCGGTACACAAGCGGACCATCTCCCGTTGGGTTGTCTTGTGTATCAAAGCCTGCTATTCTTTGCCTAAGAAGGAGCCCCCTGTTGGGCTACGTGCCCATTCCACCAGGGCGACAGCCGCCACCACGGCTTTGGGACGTGGTGACCCATTGCAGGACATTTGTCAGGCAGCTACGTGGGCCTCGCTGCACACGTTTACCAAGCATTACTGCCTTGACAGCCAAGTCCGGAGAGACGGCTTCTTTGGCCGTTCTGTTCTCCGAGACTTCCTCGTCTGATCTTTGTTCGCAGACCCACCACCGGGGTTGGTATTGCTGGGGTATCTATTCTAAGGTAAGGAATCTGTCACTAACGTGTCTCTTTCAGATGCACAAGTTACTAACTTGTGTAACGATATATCTGTAAGAGACAGTAGTTAGTGACAGATTCCTTACCGCCCCACCCATCCTCCCCGTTCTGCGAACTGATTTCTAGGGTTAAGGACATCCCTTTCAGGGCCCTAGTTTTCAGACACCAGGGTCAGTTTCTTGCATGGCTCTGCGTTTCTGGCGCGGAAAGTCGTGTACAGAACTGACGCCAGCGCGCATGGGCGGCGTCTAAGTACTGGCCGCGACGTCATCCCGGCGATCACGACGCGGAGCCGCACGACGCCGCCTACCGACGCGCAGGGGTACTGCTACGCAAAACTTTCCGGATCCAGCCTGACGCCTGGGGATATTCTAAGGTAAGGAATCTGTCACTAACTACTGTCTCTTACAGATATATCGTTACACAAGTTAGTAACTTGTGCTTCTGGCCTTCTGAGAGCTAAGACCCTCAACCGTGGGAGTCATAAACTCGTCTCTGGTGGCAGGCTGGCTAAAAGCAGTCAGTTCACCAGTAGCTGGTAGGTTTTCAGGGGGCACCTCTAAGGTGCCCTGTGTGTGCATGTATTAAATCCAACACTGGCATCAGTGTGGGGTTTATTAATAAGAGATGTTTAATACCAAACATCCCTATTTTCAGTGAAGCCATCCTGTAGCTTGGGAACTTGTTTTCACCTGTGTTCAGCACATGCTATAAATTGGTTTTTGCACTGGCAGTAATGGAACTGGCCAGCACAGGGGCATATCTGCTCATGCAGATATGTCCTCATATGTAATATAAGGCACCCTGTCTTATGGCTGTGAGGTCTGTTGTAGGGGTGACTTACAAATATTACATGCAGTGTTAGGAGACATACAAAAGGGGATGATGGACGGAACGTTTGAGCCAATCAAACACTCACCCCCAGTCAACTGATCTGGGTTTAATCCATCATCATTCTTTAGCTCACTCCACCACCCCAGTTCAGACATGGCCATATGCAAATCAGTCTGACCCTGTGCCTCATGGGAACAGTCCAGCCCGAACTGCCAAGCCATGTCTTCCCTGGACCGGAAACAAGCATCCTAGGACCGGTTTCTGGCATTCCAGCCGTCATCAGCCAGGCTTGCTTGAATCCAGTGGCAAAGTGAGCAAGGGACCCACGTCTGGGCATACCCCCGCCAACTAAGGGCGAACAAAGCGATACAAAGGGGATGATGGACGGAACGTTTGAGCCAATCAAACACTCACCCCCAGTCAACTGATCTGGGTTTAATCCATCATCATTCTTTAGCTCACTCCACCACCCCAGTTCAGACATGGCCATATGCAAATCAGTCTGACCCTGTGCCTCATGGGAACAGTCCAGCCCGAACTGCCAAGCCATGTCTTCCCTGGACCGGAAACAAGCATCCTAGGACCGGTTTCTGGCATTCCAGCCGTCATCAGCCAGGCTTGCTTGAATCCAGTGGCAAAGTGAGCAAGGGACCCACGTCTGGGCATACCCCCGCCAACTAAGGGCGAACAAAGCGATACAAAAGGGGTTTGTATCCCAAACAGAGCCATGGCTTGTTTCCGGTCCAGGGAAGCCATGGCTTGGCAGTTCGGGCTGGACTGTTCCCATGAGGCACAGGGTCAGACTGATTTGCATATGGCCATGTCTGAACTGGGGTGGTGGAGTGAGCTAAAGAATGATGATGGATTAAACCCAGATCAGTTGACTGGGGGTGAGTGTTTGATTGGCTCAAGCGTTCCATCCATCATCCCCTTTGTATCGCTTTGTTCGCCCTAAGTTGGCGGGGGTATGCCCAGACGTGGGTCCCTTGCTCACTTTGCCACTGGATTCAGGCAAGCCTGGCTGATGACGGCTGGAATGCCAGAAACCGGTCCTAGGATGCTGTTTCCGGTCCAGGGAAGCCATGGCTTGGCAGTTCGGGCTGGACTGTTCCCATGAGGCACAGGGTCAGACTGATTTGCATATGGCCATGTCTGAACTGGGGTGGTGGAGTGAGCTAAAGAATGATGATGGATTAAACCCAGATCAGTTGACTGGGGGTGAGTGTTTGATTGGCTCAAGCGTTCCATCCATCATCCCCTTTGTATCGCTTTGTTCGCCCTAAGTTGGCGGGGTATGCCCAGACGTGGGTCCCTTGCTCACTTTGCCACTGGATTCAGGCAAGCCTGGCTGATGACGGCTGGAATGCCAGAAACCGGTCCTAGGATGCTTGTTTCCGGTCCAGGGAAGCCATGGCTTGGCAGTTCGGGCTGGACTGTTCCCATGAGGCACAGGGTCAGACTGATTTGCATATGGCCATGTCTGAACTGGGGTGGTGGAGTGAGCTAAAGAATGATGATGGATTAAACCCAGATCAGTTGACTGGGGGTGAGTGTTTGATTGGCTCAAGCGTTCCATCCATCATCCCCTTTTGTATCGCTTTGTTCGCCCTAAGTTGGCGGGGTATGCCCAGACGTGGGTCCCTTGCTCACTTTGCCACTGGATTCAGGCAAGCCTGGCTGATGACGGCTGGAATGCCAGAAACCGGTCCTAGGATGCTTGTTTCCGGTCCAGGGAAGCCATGGCTTGGCAGTTCGGGCTGGACTGTTCCCATGAGGCACAGGGTCAGACTGATTTGCATATGGCCATGTCTGAACTGGGGTGGTGGAGTGAGCTAAAGAATGATGATGGATTAAACCCAGATCAGTTGACTGGGGGTGAGTGTTTGATTGGCTCAAGCGTTCCATCCATCATCCCCTTTTGTATCGCTTTGTTCGCCCTAAGTTGGCGGGGGTATGCCCAGACGTGGGTCCCTTGCTCACTTTGCCACTGGATTCAGGCAAGCCTGGCTGATGACGGCTGGAATGCCAGAAACCGGTCCTAGGATGCTTGTATCTGAAAGAGACACGTTAGTGACAGATTCCTTACCTTAGAATATCCCCAGGCGTCAGGCTGGATCCGGAAAGTTTTTTGCGTAGCAGTACCCTTGCGCGTCGGTAGGCGGCGTCGTGCGGCTCCGCGTCCGTCGTCGGCGTCGTGATCGCCGGGATGACGTCGCGGGCAGTACTTAGGCGCCGCCCCTGCGCGCTGACGTCAGTTCTTCTTTTTCCGCGCCAGTAAGCGCAGATCCGGGAAGAGCAGTGCCCTAGTCACTTTTTGACTATCTTTTTGTGAAATTTTTCACTGTTCTCTTCAACGAGTCTTCACGACTCCTAAGGTGTCGTAGGGATGCCCGGCTTTAAGCCCTGCGAGGTATGTGGTCGTATGATGTCCATCACGGACCCCCACCTCGAGTGTCTCTTCTGCCTCGGCCGAGGCCACGACACGAAGTCGTGCCCTGACTGCCGGAAACTTCATCCGAAGGCTTTGCGAGAGCGGTCTCGAAAGCTCCTTGAAGTCCGGCAGTCGGCTCCGCGCCGCAGCAAGCCCCGGTCCCGGGAGAGGTCGAGGGGCCGGACGCGGAGTCCCCGCCGTTCGTCGGAATCCAAGTCTTCGCGCTCCTCCGGTAAGTCGAAGCACAAGAAGTCTAAGCGGCGTCATCGCTCTAAGACTTCGCCTCGCCGGTCGCGCGACTCGGCTGAGGTCCCTGTCGGCACCGTCCCCGCCCCGCGGCCCCGGACGTGCCTGTCGAGTTGCCCCCGCATTACCCGTCCTTCCCGGGTTCGGGGGCGACTCCGGCCGAAGTACAGAAATTCCTGTCGGCCATGGCCCGCCTCTTCGGGCCTCGAGGTCCCTCCGGTGCGCCTTCGGGCCCCGCGGGCCCAGATGGGGTTGCTCCGGCGTCGCCGTCGACTCCGGTCCCGGCGTCGCCTGTCCCACCAGCCTTCGTCCCGGCCTCGGCTCCGGCCCCGGCCTCGACCCCGGTTCCGGTGGTGCCGCAACCTCCATCGACGCCGGTTGACCTAACCACGCCTCCGCCGACGCCGATGTCCCCGGTGCCGTTTCCGACGCCGTCCGGGGCTCCGGGCGGCGTCGTTCCCCGGTTCTCCCCGGGTCCGGACATGGAGCCGGACCGGCGTCGCCCGACGCCGGTTCCGGCGCCGATGAGGCCTTGGGTCCCTTATGTCCCTCCTCCTCCATCTTTTCAACCTGAGGAGGACCAGGAGAGCTGGGAGGGGTCTGACGACCCTCTCACACAACAGTGCGAGTTTGACCCGGACTGGGTTGAGGAACTTGGGGATGCCAGTGGGCTGGATACCTCCCCGACTCTGGCATGCTGTCTCCTCCCGTGGCAACGGAGGAGGGGGCTAATTTTGCAACGGTGTTGCGTAGAGCTGCTGGAGCCTTAAATCTCCAGTTGCCTACAGTGGCCGTCAGGACTAACCTCCTGACTGAAGTGCTTCAGCCGGCGGCCTCCTCTTCGGAGCCTGTGCTGCCGTTCAACGATGCACTCACTGACGTTCTTTTGGGTGCCTGGTCCAAACCCACCACAGGGGCTCCTGTGGATAGGAACGTGGCCCGACGCCATCGCCCGGCTCCGGGCGACCCCCTGTTTCTCTCCCAACACCCCACCCCTGAGAGCTTGGTTGTCCAAGCCTCTGCCTCCCAAACAGCCTTCCCTACCGCCCCTCCGGATAGGGAATCCAAGCGCCTGGATCACTTTGGGAAGAAGGCTTTCTCTTCCTCCAGTGCTGGCTTGCGGTCTGTTAATACCGCTTGCCTCTTGGGCCGATACACCCACTCCCTGTGGGATTCGGTGGCTGATGTTTTGCCGCAGTGTTCTGAGGAGGTCCAGACACTGCTTACCCGCGCTATTGCGGAAGGGCGTGATGCGGCTAAGTATACCATCCGCTGTGGCCTTGATACCGCCGACTCGCTGGGCAGATCGCTTGCAACGACGGTGGCGCTGCGTCGCCACGCCTGGCTGAGAACCACTGGTTTTTCAGGGGATGTCCAGAATACTCTCATGGACATGCCCTTTGATGGAGTCGGTCTCTTTGGTTCAAAGGCGGACCATGCGCTGGAGCGTTTCAAGGATTCACGGGCTACTGCTAAGTCCCTGGGCCTTGCTGTTGTGCGCCCTCCGCAAACGTCTGCTTTTCGCCCCTTTCGTGGCCACGGAAGGGGCGCCCAGTCACGTCCACAGCCCGGCCAACGGCCCGCGCAGCAAGCGCCTTCGCGTGGCCGAGGACGTGGATACCGCCGTGGCGGTTCGGGCAACCAGCGTGCGGGTCAGGCCACCACCTCCAACCCGTCCGCGGCCTCCAAGCCCTCCTAGTCCCTCCTTTCAGGTGCACAGCACGCCAGTCGGGGGCAGGGTCCGCCATCACCTTCACCACTGGCGTCCCATCACCTCGGACAAGTGGGTCTTGGACATTGTCCGAAGGGGCTACTCCCTCCCCTTCGAGACCACCCCCCAGCCATGCCACCTCAATTCCACCGCATGTCAGGGGATCACTTGGTGCTTCTACAGAAGGAAGTCACGGCCCTCTTGGCCAAGAGGGCCATCGAGCATGTTCCGACCCCAGAAGTAGGGCGTGGTTGCTACTCCCACTACTTTCTGGTGCCCAAAAAGGACAAGGAGGACATGCGTCCTATCTTGGACCTCCGGAACGTCAATCGCTTCCTCCGGAAGGAGAAGTTCAAGATGCTCACCCTAGCTCAGGTCTTGACTGCCCTCGACCCCGGAGACTGGTTGGTAGCGTTGGACTTGCAGGACGCCTATTTCCACATCCCCGTCCTGCCGGCCCACCGGCGTTACCTTCGGTTCACGGTAGGCCTCGAGCATTTTCAGTTCACCGTGCTCCCCTTTGGCCTTACCAGTGCCCCTCGGGTGTTCACGAAAGTGATGGCGGTGGTCGCAGCTCATCTGCGCCGGGCAGGGGTTTCAGTCTTCCCCTACCTCGACGACTGGCTGCTGAAGGCGGGCTCGTCCCAGGCAGTTGTCTCCCACCTCCAGACTACGGCCGAACTCCTGCACTCGCTGGGGTTCTCCATCAATGTGCCAAAGTCGCATCTGATTCCTTCTCCACAGCTCCTTTTCATCGGAGCAGTTCTGGACACGACGCAGTTTCGGGCCTATCCTCCCGAACGGCGAGTCCGGGATATTCAGGCTATGATTCCGATCTTTCAGCCCTTATCCTGGGTTTCGGTACGGATGACCCTGAGGCTGCTGGGCCTCATGGCCTCCTGCATCCTGCTGGTCACTCATGCCAGATGGCATATGCGGGCTCTGCAGTGGGACCTGAAGTTCCAGTGGGCGCAGCACCAGGGCGACCTGTCCGATCACGTCCAGATCTCGGAGGGGACTGCAAAACAGTTGCAGTGGTGGCTCTCGAACCGGCAATGGGTCATGGGCAGATCCCTCTCCCTTCCCCAGCCAGAGCACACAGTTGTGACGGACGCGTCCCTTCTGGGATGGGGCGGTCACATGGGAGAGGCGGAGATCAGAGGCCTCTGGTCTCCGGCGGAGTCCCGGCTCCATATCAACCTTCTGGAGCTCCGGGCGATCCGACTTGCACTCAAGGCATTCCTTCCCTCTGTCAAAGGGAAGGTAGTGCAGGTGTTCACAGACAACACCACTGCCATGTGGTACTGCAACAAACAAGGCGGGGTGGGGTCGTGGACCCTTTGTCAGGAGGCTCTGCGCCTCTGGACATGGCTGGAACACCAGGGCATGTTCCTGGTGGTTCAACACCTGGCAGGTTCCCTGAACGCCAGGGCGGACGAACTCAGCCGCAGGTGCATGATGGATCACGAATGGCGTCTTCACTCGGAAGTGGCGCAAGGACTCTTTCTACAGTGGGGAGAGCCTTGGTTAGATCTATTCGCCACCGAAGAGAACGCGCAATGTCATCAGTTCTGCGCGTTGGAATTTCCAAGGCGGCACTCGCTCGGCGACGCTTTTCGTCACGAGTGGAGTTGCGGTCTGTTGTACGCCTTTCCGCCTATACCACTTCTACCCAGAGTGTTGAAGAAGATTCGGCACGACCGGGCCCAAGTCATTCTTGTGGCTCCGGACTGGGCTCGAAGAGTTTGGTATCCCGAGCTACTCAATATGAGCGTAGATCCCCCGATCCGTCTGCCTCTTCGGGAGGATCTTCTGTCGCAGCAGCAGGGGACGGTCCTCCACCCGAACCTGTCCAGTCTACACCTGCTTGCGTGGAGATTGAGCGGCGGCAGTTGATTCCTTTCGACTTGCCTCCCGAAGTTTGTGATGTGATTCTGGCAGCCAGGCGTCCCTCCACTAAGGTGGTATACGCCTGCAGGTGGAACAAATTTGTGGCATGGTGCACAGCAAAGGCTGTGGATCCCCTTTCTGCCCCTCTTTCTGAGGTCCTTCTGTTCCTTCTCTCTCTGGCCCAACAGGGTTCTGCCCTGGGTACCATCAAGGGTTATCTTTGTGCTATCTCGGCCTTCCTCAGGCTCCCTGATCAGCCCTCCCTTTTCAAGTCCCCTGTTGTTAACAGGTTCTTAAAAGGCATTACTCACCTCTTCCCTCCTGTTCCGTTTGTGATGCCTCAGTGGGACTTAAACTTGGTTCTTACCTTTTAATGTGCGCTCCCTTTGAGCCTCTACATAACTGTCCTCTTCGTCTTCTGACTCTGAAGACAGCCTTTCTGGTGGCCATCACCTCCGCTCGGCGGGTGAGTGAGCTCCAGGCTCTATCTTGCAAACCTCCCTTTCTGTCTGTTCATCCAGACAAGGTTGTTCTTCGGACGCGTCCGTCCTTCTTGCCAAAGGTGGTTACTGCTTTCCACATTGGGCAGACCATCACTTTGCCCACCTTCTTTCCGCCTCCGCATCCTTCCAGAGAGGAAGAGAGGCTCCACCGTCTGGACCCAAAACGTGCGCTCTCCTTCTATATTGACCGCACAAAACACTTCCGGGTGGATGACCAGCTCTTTATTGGCTACGTGGGCGCCAAAAAGGTCGGGCGGTGCACAAGAGGACCATCTCCCGCTGGGTTACCTTGTGCATCAAGACCTGCTATTCTTTGGCTAAAAAGGAGCCTCCTGTTGGGCTGCGTGCCCATTCCACCAGGGCAACGGCTGCTACCACGGCCTTGGGCCGCGGTGTTCCGCTGCCGGTTATCTGTCAGGCAGCTACGTGGGCCTCGCTGCACACGTTTACAAAGCATTACTGCCTTGACAGTCAGGTCCGGAGGGACGGCTTCTTTGGCCGTTCTGTCCTCCAGGACTTCCTTGTCTGATCTTTGTTCGCAGACCCACCACCGGGGTTGGTATTGCTGGGGTATCTATTCTAAGGTAAGGAATCTGTCACTAACGTGTCTCTTTCAGATGCACAAGTTACTAACTTGTGTAACGATATATCTGTAAGAGACAGTAGTTAGTGACAGATTCCTTACCGCCCCACCCATCCTCCCCGTTCTGCGAACTGATTTCTAGGGTTAAGGACATCCCTTTCAGGGCCCTAGTATTTTTCAGACACCTATGTCAGCTTCTTGCATGGCTCTGCGTTCCTGGCGCGGAAAGTCGTGTACAGAACTGACGTCAGCGCGCAGGGGCGGCGCCTAAGTACTGCCCGCGACGTCATCCCGGCGATCACGACGCCGACGACGGACGCGGAGCCGCACGACGCCGCCTACCGACGCGCAAGGGTACTGCTACGCAAAAACTTTCCGGATCCAGCCTGACGCCTGGGGATATTCTAAGGTAAGGAATCTGTCACTAACTACTGTCTCTTACAGATATATCGTTACACAAGTTAGTAACTTGTGCTTCCGGTCCAGGGAAGCCATGGCTTGGCAGTTCGGGCTGGACTGTTCCCATGAGGCACAGGGTCAGACTGATTTGCATATGGCCATGTCTGAACTGGGGTGGTGGAGTGAGCTAAAGAATGATGATGGATTAAACCCAGATCAGTTGACTGGGGGTGAGTGTTTGATTGGCTCAAGCGTTCCATCCATCATCCCCTTTTGTATCGCTGTGTTAGGAGACATGGCACACAGGGATGTGTGTTATGTCGTGTTTTCACTTTTGTCTGCACCAAAACACACAGCCTGCAATGGCTGTTTTGCATGTGTTTGGTGAGGGGTCCCTTAGGGTGGCACAATTAGTGCTGCAGCCCTTAGGGACCTTCTTTAGTACCTCAGCCCTAGTTACTACGGGTACCATTTAGTAGGGGCTTACAGAGGGTACTAAAGGTATTGGCCAATTGGGGACACAATAGCACAGTTTTGGGAAAGAGTTCTGGCACTGGGGACCTGGTTAGCAGGAACCCAGTACACTTCCAGTCCAAATCACATCAATTACCAGGCAAAAAGTGGGGGTGACCATGGCAAATAGGGGCACTTTCCTACACTGGACAGCTTGGGGAAGAAGTTATTTTCTTCCACCAGCCTTGGGTTCATTGAACACCACATGCTTATTGGGCTGCTACTCCAACACTCTGTGGGACACAGTTGCGCAAGTACTGCCACAGGTCCCGGAGGAGGCCTGGGCCGTTCTCTCCCAAGCGGTCATGGACAGGAGAGACGCAGCGAAGTTCACCATTAGGTGTGGTTTGAATATGACCGACTCGCAGGGCAGAGCAGTTTCCTTGACGGTGGCACTTAGACGCCATGCCTGGCTGAGAACATCTGACTTTTAGGGGATGTCCAGGCTTTCCACATTGACCTGCCCTTTGATTTGATGGCAGCCATCTCTTTGGGGACAAGGCAGACATGGCCCTGGAGCGCTTTAAGGACTCGCGGGCTATGGCCAAGTCCTTGGGCCTCTCAGTTGGCTCGCGTCAACCCCAGTCTGCCTGTCGCTCCTTTTGTGGCGACAGAAGGGTCTTTCAACCGTGCCAACCATACTCCAGCCACCACCTCACACAAGCTTTCCCAACTGTGTGGGGCAAGGACGCGGTTCATACCAACCCAGTGCGTCTGGTAGCCAGAGGTCTGCCATAACCGCCAATCCCCCTGCAGCCGCAGCCTGTAAGCTCTCCTAATATTGCCCTGCAAGTTCATGGTCGTCCAATTGGTGGCAGAATCGGCCATCATCACCACCACCGGCAGTCCATACCATCGGACAGTTGGGTTTTACAGATCATTCGGAGGGGCTACTCCCTTCCCTTTGAATCTTCCCCTCCCCCCTTGCCTCCATCTCACGACCGGCTGACTGAGAATCATTTGTCCTTGCTCCGTGAGGAAGTCACAGCTCTCTTGGCCAAGGAAGCCATAGAGAGGGTTCCGGTGTCAGAAGTAGGCAGTGGTTGCTATTCCCGCTACTTTCCGATTCTCAAAAAGAACAAAGGGCTTCGCGCTATCTTAGATCCGAGAACCTTCAATCTCTTCCTCAAAAGGAGAAGTTTAAGATGCTCACATTAGCTCAGGTTTTCTCCTCCCTGGAACAAGGAATACTGTATGGTAACGTTGGACTTGCAAGATGCCTATTTTTACATTCCCGTCCTGCCTGCCCATCGGCATTACCTACGGTTTACAGTGGGCCACGAGCACTTTCAATTCATCGTGCTCCCTTTTGGCCTTACTAGCGCCCCTCTGATGTTCACCAAGGTGATGGCGGTGGTCGCAGCTCATCTGCGCAGATCAGGGGTGCCAGTCTTTTCCTATCTTGATGACCGGTTGTTGAAGGCGGGCTCGCATCAGGCTGTCGTCTCCCACCTCCAGACTACGGCTGACCTTCTGCATTCGCTGGGGTTTACTATCAACGTGCCGAAGTCACACCTGACTTCCTCTCAGACTCTCCCTTTCATCAGAGCTATTCTAGACACAGTGCAGTTTTGGGCCTATCCTCCCGAGTGGTGAGTGCAGAATATTCAGGCTATGATACAGATGTTTCAGCCTCTATCCTGGATTTTGGTGAGAATTACTCTGAGGCTGCTGGACATCATGGCCTCCTGCATTCTGCTAGTGACAAATGCCCGCTGGCATATGCTGGCTCTGCAGTGGGACCTGAAGTTCCAGTGGGCGCAGTGTAAGGGGAATCTCACCGACATAGTCCAGATCTCAGAGGGAACAGCACAAGACCTGCAGTGGTGGCCGACATACCGCGATTGAGTCATAGGCAGACCTCTCTCCCTTCCCCAACCAGATCTCACAGTAGTGACAGATTCGTCACTCCTGGAATTTGGCAGCCATCTGGAAGAGGTAGAGATTAGAGGACTCTAGTCTCCAGTGAAATCTAGACTCCACATCAACTTGCTGGAAATCCTTTCTTCCTTCCATGGGGGGGGAAGCTAGTGCAAGTGTTCACGGGCAACACCACCGCCATGTGGTACTCAAACAAACAGGGCAGGGTGGGGTTGTGGACACTTAGTCAAGAGGTCGTGTGTCTCTGGACTTGGCTGGAACAGCAGGGCATATCCCTCATTGTTCAACACCTGGTAGGTTCTCTGAACGTCAGGGTGGATGAACTCTTAGTCGATTCCTAGTGGATCACGAATGGCATCTCCATCTGGAGGGGGCGCAAGGTCTCTTTCAGCAGTCGGGAGAGACTTAGATCTGTTCATCTCTGCAGAGAACGCGTAATATTGTCAGTTTTGCGAGCTGGAGTTTCCAAGGCGGCTCACGCTTGGAGAAGCTTTTCGTCTCGAGTGGAGCTCAGGCCTTCTATACGCCTCTCTGCCCATACCACTCCTGTCCAGAGTGCTCAAGAAGATCAGGAGCAACCAGGCCCAAGTCATTCTTGTGGCTCCGGACTGGACAAGGAGAGTCTGCTTTCCCAAGCTTCTCCAATTGAACATCGATCCTCCATCAGGCTGCCCCTTTGGGAGGATCTTCTGTCGCAGCAGCAGGGGAGGGTCCTCCACCCGAACCTGTCAACTCTACACCTTCTTGCCTGGAGATTGAACGGAGACAGTTGATAGCATTCAACCTTCCTCCCGAAGTTTGTAATGTTATTTTGGAAGCAAGGATTCTCTCCACCAAGACTGTGTACGCCTCCTGATGGAACAAATTTGTATTATATTTTCTAGGGAAAGGCTATTGACCCTCTTTCTGCTTCCCTTTTGGATGTTTTGCTTTTTATTTTGACCCTTGCCCAGCAGGGCACTGCTCTCGACACTCTGAATGGGTACCTTTCCACCCTGTCTGCTTTCTTGAGGCTGCCAGACCAACCCTCATTATTTAAATATCCCATTGTAAATAAATTCCTCAAAGGTCTTGTACATATGTTCCCACCTTCCTCTTTCATTATGCCTCAGTGGGGCCTTAATTTGGTTCTCACCTTCCTGATGCGTGTTCTATTCGAACCTTAGCACAACTGCCCCCTCTGGCTGCTTACCATCAACACAGCCATTTTAGTGGTAATTACATCTGCCAGGAGGGTGAGCGAATTGCTGGCTTTGTCATCAAAGCCTCCTTACCTGACAGTATTCCCTGATAACTTGGTGCTTCGCACTAGGGCCTCTTTCCTCCTGAAAGTGGTAACACCATCCGATGTGGGGCAATGTTTCACCTTGCCCACTTTCTGTGCTCCTCCGCATCCCTCTAAAGGAGAGGAGTGACTCCACTGTCTGGACCCAAAAAGAGCGTTGTTGTTCTACCTTGACCGCACTAAAGAGTTCCGGGTGGACGACCAACTCTTCGTGGGGTACGTTGGAACGAAGAAAGGTTGTGCGGTGCAGAAGAGGACTATAATACAATGGGTCATCCTCTGCATCAAGATTTGCTACACTCTGGCCAAAAATCAGCCTCCTGAAGGCTTAAGGGCTCACTCCACCAGAGCTAAGGCTGCCACCACAGTGTTACGACATGCAGTTCCAGTCCTGGGCATTTGTCAGGCAGCAACGTGGGCATCCCTGCACACATTTACCAAGCATTACTGCCTTGATAGTCAAGTCCGCAGAGAATGCCTCTTTGACTCCTCTGTCCTGCAGGATTTTCTGGTCTAACTTGTCCACAGTCCCTCCTCCGGAGATGCTATTGCTTGGGTATCTATCCAAAGGTGAGGAATCTGAGGCTAGATGTCTCTATCAGATGAAAAAGTTACTTACTTTCGGTAACACATTACATGGTAGAGACCTAACCTAGCCGCAGATTCCTTACTGACCCACCCATCCTCCTCACACTGCGGACAGGTTTCTAGGGTGAAGGCTGATCCCTTTCAGGGCCCTAGTTGTTCAAAAGCACACCACTATCTGAAAGAAACACATAGTGATAGATTCCTTACCTTAGAATATCCCCAGGCGTCAGACTGGATCCGGAAAGTTTTCGTCAGCAGTACCTCTGCGCGTCGGTAGGTGGCGTCGTGCGGCTCCGCGTCCGTCGTTGGCGTCGTGGTCGCCGAGATGACGTCGCGGGCGCTACTTAGACGCCACCCACGCGCGCTGATGTCAGTTCTTTCTTTTTCTGCGCCAGCAAGCGCAGATCCGGGAAGAGCAGGAACCCCCAGTCAATTTTTGACTGACTTTTTGAGGCTTTTTGTCTGTTTTTTCATCGAGTCTTCGACTCCTGGTGCAGATAGGATGCCCAGTTTTAAATCCTGCGGGGACTGTCACCGTATGATGTCGGTGACGGACCCGCACCATGTGTGTCTTTTCTGCCTGGGGCGCGACCACGACCCCAAGTCGTGCCCCGACTGCCGGGCCATGGCGCCGAAGACTTTGCGGGAGCGGTCCCGAAAGTTAATGGAAGGTCGAGGGACCGTGCGCGGAGTCATCACCATCGGTCTTCGGGATCCAAGTCTTCGCACTCGGGGTCAGGTAAGGCGAAGCACAAGAAGTCGAAGAAACGCCATCGTTCTCCGACTTCCCTTTGCCGGTCGTGCAACGCGGCTGAGGGTGCGGGTGGTGCCTCCCCTGCGGCTCCAGCGGAGCCTATGCAGTCGCCGCTGGACTACCCGCCCTTCCCGGGTTCGTCGGCGACTCCGGCCGAAATACAGGAATTCCTGTCGGCCATGGCTCGTCTCTTTGGGCTGTCTGGTCCCGCTGGTGCGCCTTTGGGCCCCGTGGTCCCGACTGGGGGTCCTCTCCTTTCCTCGCCGGCGGCTCCGGCGCCGCAGGACCCCCTTGGATCCAGGCCTGGATCCTGGTCGACGCCGGTTGACCTTATAACACCTCCACCGACGTCGACCCCACCGGCACCACTTCTGACGCCGCCCGCTTCTCGGGACGACGTCGACCCCGGTTTCAGCCCCGAAGTGGACGCGGCGTCGATCGATGCCGTTCTCGACGTTTCTCGGGGATTTCTATCCCCATGTCCCTGCTCCTTATTTTAGACCTGTTGAACAGCCTGAGGAGCTAGGGGAGGACTGGGAGGGTCTGAGGACCCTCTCGCAGCTGCTTGCGAGTCTGAACAGGACTGGGCTGAGGAGTTGGGGGACGCCAGTGGTCTGGATACCTCACCAGACCTTGGCATGCTGTCTCCTCCTACCGTGGCTTCGGAGGAGGGTGCTAGTTATGCTGTGGTGTTGCGTAGGGCGGCCGAGGCCCTACACCTCGAGCTCCCTACGGTGGCCGTCAGGACTAACCTCCTGACAGAGGTGCTTCAGCCAGCAGCTACTTCTGCGGAGCCGCTGCTTCCATTCAATGAAGCCCTTTCTGACGTTCTTTTGGGCACCTGGTCCAGGCCCACCACAGGGGCTCCTGTGGATAGGAACGTGGCCTGACGCCATCGCCCGGCTCCGGGTGACCCCATTTTCCTCTCCCAACATCCCACCCCCGAGAGCTTGGTTGTCCAAGCCTCTGCTTCCCCGACCGCCTTCCCTTCCGCACCACCGGATAGGGAATCCAAGAAACTGGATCAGTTTGGAAAGAACAAATTTTCTTCCACCAGTTCTGCGCTGCAGTCCGTGAACACCGCATGCCTCTTGGGCCGTTATTCCCACTCTCTGTGGGATACGGTGGCGCAAGTGCTGCCCCAGTGTCCGGAGGAGGCCCGGCCAGCTCTCTCCCAGGCTGTTGCAGAGGGGAGAGACGTAGCTAGGTTCATGATTCGTTGTGGCCTAGACAGCGCCGACTCACTGGGCAGATCCATTGCAACGACGGTGGCGGTTCGCCGCCACGCCTGGTTGTGGACCACTGGATTTTCGGGGGATGTCCAAAACACACTTATGGACATGCCCTTTGATGGCCGTCGCCTCTTCGGCGACAAAGCAGACAGCGCGTTGGAGCGGTAAGGACTCGCGGGCTACGGCCAAGTCCTTGGGACTCTCTGCAGTCCGCCCTCCTCCGCCTTCTGCTTTTCACTCCTTTCGTGGCACCGGAAGGGGCGCCCTTCAGCGTTCGCAACAGAGCCACAGGCCTGCGCAGCAAGCATCCCAGCGCGGACGCGGGTTCCGCCGTGGCGGACCAAGGGGCCAGCGGGCGGGTCAGTCCACCACCACCCCGGCCACCACTGTCTCCAAACCTTCCTAGTCCGAACTTTCAGGCCCATCAAACGCCAGTGGGCGGCAGGCTTCGCCATCACCTCCCCCACTGGCGCACCATCACTTCGGACAGGTGGGTTTTAGAGATAGTCCGGAGGGGCTACTCCCTCCCCTTCGAGACCACCCCTCCAGCCATGCCACCTCAGTACCACCGCATGTCGGGGGATCACTTGGTGCTTCTTCAGCAGGAAGTTGCGGCCCTCTTGGCCAAGGGGGCCATCGAGCGCGTTCCAACGCCAGAAGTAGGTCGTGGTTGCTATTCCCACTACTTTCTGGTACCCAAGAAGGACAGGGGCCTGCGTCCTATCTTAGACCTCCGGAATGTCAATCGCATTCTCCGCAAAGAGAAGTTCACGATGCTCACTCTGGCTCAGGTCTTGTCTGCTCTCGATCCACAAGACTGGATGGTAGCGCTAGACTTGCAGGATGCTTATTTCCACATCCCAGTCCTGCAAGCCCACCGGCGTTACCTGCGGTTCACGGTAGGCCACGAGCACTTTCAGTTCACCGTGCTCCTTTTTGGCCTTACCAGCGCCCCTCGGGTGTTCACGAAGGTGATGGCGTTGGTCGCAGCTCATCTGCGCAGATCAGGAGTTTCAGTCTTCCCCTATCTCGACGACTGGTTGTTGAAGGCGGGCTCGCCCCAGGCAGTCGGCTCCCACCTCCAGACTACGGCCAACCTCCTGCACTTGCTGGGGTTCTCCATCAACGTGCCGAAGTCGCACACGATTCCCTCTCAGAAGCTCCTCTTTATCGGAGCAGTTCTGGACACGGCGCAGTTTCGGGTCTATCCTCCCGAACAGCGAGTCTGGGATATTCGGGCTCTGATTCCCATCTTTCAACCCTTGTCCCGGGTTTCGGTCAGAGTGACTCTGAGGCTGCTGGGCCTCATTGCCTCCTGCATCCTGCTGATCGATCATGCCAGATGGCATATCCGGGCTCTGCAGTGGGACCTTAAGTTCCAGTGGGCGCAGCATCAGGGGAACCTGTCCGATCACGTCCAGATCTCGGAGGGCACTGCACGACAGTTGCAGTGGTGTCTCACGAACCAGCATTGGGTCGACGGCAGATCCCTCTCCCTTCCCCAACCGGAATTTACAGTGGTGACGGATGCGTCCCTCCTGGGATGGGGCGGCCACATGGGAGAGGCGGAGATCAGAGGCCTCTGGTCTCCGGCGGAGTCCAAGCTCCATATCAACCTTCTGGAGCTTCGGGCGATACGGCTTGCACTGAAGGCATTCCTTCCCTCTGTCAAGGGGAGCGTAGTGCAGGTGTTCACAGACCACACCACCGCCATGTGGTACTGCAACAAGCAAGGCGGGGTGGGGTCGTGGACCCTCTGCGTCTCTGGACATGGCTGGAACATCAGGGCATGTCCCTGGTGGTTCAACACCTGGCAGGTTCTCTGAACGCCAGGGCGGACGAACTCAGTCGCAGGTGCATGCTCCATCACGAATGGCGTCTTCACTCGGAGGTGGTGCAAGGTCTCTTTCAGCAGTGGAGAGAGCCTTGGTTAGATCTATTCGCCACCGAAGAGAACGCGCAATGTCATCAGTTCTGCGCGTTGGAATTTCCAAGGCGGCACTCGCTCGGCGACGCTTTTCGTCGCGAGTGGAGTTGTGGTCTGTTGTACGCCTTTCCGCCTATACCACTTCTGCCCAGAGTGCTGAAGAAGATCAGGCGCGACCGGGCACAAGTCATCCTTGTGGCCCCGGACTGGGCTCGAAGAGTATGGTATCTCGAGCTACTCAGTATGAGCATCGATCCTCCGATCAGACTGCCTCTTCGGGAGGATCTTCTGTCGCAGCAGCAGGGGACGGTCCTCCACCCTAACCTGTCCAGCCTCCACCTCTTTGCGTGGAGATTGAGCGGCGGCAGTTGATTCCTTTCGGCTTGCCTCCTGAAGTTTGTGATGTCATTCTGGCAGCCAGGCGTCCCTCTACTAAAGTGGTATACGCCTGCAGGTGGAACAAGTTTGTGGCATGGTGCACAGCAAAGGCTGTGGATCCCCTTTCTGCCCCTCTTTCTGAAGTACTACTGTTCTTTCTTTCTTTGGCCCAGCAGGGCTCTGCTCTGGGCACTATCAAGGGCTACCTTTCTGCTATTTCGGCCTTTCTTAGGCTCCTTGATCAGCCCTCTTTTCAAGTCCCCTGTTGTAAATAGATTTCTGATGGATACATCTGCCTGTGGATTCCTCACCATTTGAATATCCCCTGCGCCAGCATTCCGCGGAAACTTTTTCCTAGCTCTCCACGCCGACGAGGTCGTCATAATACCACGGCTCCGCTCGCGACTCGGCGTGACGTCACTGGAGCCATAAGAGAGCCTCGTTGGCGTGATGACGTCAGTTCCCTTTTTTCCGCGCCGTCGACGCGTAACGGTTTTCTAGGACTCTCCGTATTTTGTATGAGTTACTTTGTTGTCCCTTCATCTTTACTGTTTCAGTTGAGATGTCGTCTTCGAGGAAGTCTGGGTTTAAGCCCTGTAGGGAGTGTGGGGGTCACATGTCCATCACTGACCCCCATGAAGATTGCTTATGGTGTTTGTCGTCGGATCACGACGTGGAAGACTGTTCCAGTTGTAGGAAGATGAACCCTAAAGCTCTTAAAGAACGGGAAACTTTTTATGGCTAAGGCAACGACGGAAGGAAGAGGACGTAAGAGATCTAAGTCGAAGACGTCGACTTCGCATTCGTCGAAGTCGAGGAAACAGAAGAAGAAGAGGAGGCATGGTTCTCGGCGCCGTTCGTCGAAGTGTAAGGCGTCGAGGTCTCCTTCGCCGGCTCCTCGACGTCGTCAGAAAGACTTCGTGTCTCCTTCGCCTTCTCCTCGTGTGACTCCGGAGAGATCTCCTTCTCCAAAAGGCACTCCGGCGCAGTCACCGGCGCCGAGAGGTTCGCCGGATTCGGAGGGCTTGCCTGTTCAGGATGAACCTTCTCCTGCCCACAAGATTGAACCTGTGGCTCCACCAGTGGATCCGGTTGTTCCGGCGTCGGATGTTCCAAGACCGGACGCTGACTCGACTCCATATCCACAGTTTCCAACTCCAGGTTCGGACCCAACGCATTTTTTAAATGCAATGTATGGAGTATTTGCTAAGGCAGCCTTCCCCTCCGGAGCACCTTCTGGTCCCGTGGGTCCGCTGGCCTTCAACTTGGGCGTGCCTCAGCACTATGCCCAGGCACCCTTCGTGCCTTTCATGCCGACGGCGCCGTCATGGCAGTTTCCGGCACCGAGGATTTCGACGATGTATATAGAGTCCACGGCGCCGTCTGGTGGGCCTTCTCCTCGGCCTCGTACGGCGCCGATTCTACCTTTGGATCCTCCTTCGACGCCGGCTCCTGCGGCTGTCGGCGCCGCGTGTGGCGCCGCCGACGCCGCAACCAAGGGTTCGTTCAAGGAGAGAGGCACAAAGACTGTTGGAGGAGGAACAGTATCTGAGAGAGGAGGTTGAAGAGGGTGAGATAGATGAGTCTGTGAATGAATTCGAAGGTATTCAAAAGGCAAGTGGACTGGACACCTCCCCTGAGTGGGATCTTTCTTCATCAAGGGCTTCTCCTCCTCAGGAGGTAGCTCCTTATCATACGGTCATAAAGGCTGCGGAGCTTTTAGACTTACAATTGCCTACTGCTGAGTATAAGCCTAATTTGCTCACTGAAGTTTTGCATTCGCCTTCTTCAATAGTTGAGCCCTTGTTGCCCTTTAATGATGCTTTAACTGAGCCCATCATGGATGTGTGGCATAAACCTCTCTCTTCTCCTGCTGTGTCTAGATCTGTGGCACGAAGATATAGAGCGGCTCCGGGGGACCCTCTTTTTCTTTCTTCTCATCCGTCTCCAGAAAGTTTGGTGGTGCAGGCGTCCTGCTCTAAACAGTCTTCAGGCGCTTTTCCTCAGGCTCCTGCCGACAGGGACTCTAAGAAGCTAGAGCAGTCGGCTAAAAAAGGTCTTTTCGTCATCTAGCATGGCACTTAAATCTACCAATGCTACCTGTTTGTTGGGTCGTTATATACATGCTTTGATGGATTCGGCGAAGCAGTTGGCACCCAAGTTGCCTGATGAAGAGCGGGGACATTTTATGGAGGTTCTGACAAATGCTCAGGCTGCTGCTCGGCAGGTTATTCAATCTGGCCTGGATACGGCTGAGTCTGTGGCCAGAGTTATGGGTTCCTCCATAGTTGCCAGGAGACAAGCTTGGCTTAGGTCCTCTGGTTTTTCCCCGGATGTTCAGGCTACCCTTCTGGATTTGCCCTTTGATGGTTCAAGGCTTTTCGGGAAGAAGGCTGATTCTGCTCTTCAAAAGTTTAAAGATAGCAGAGCCAAGGCGAAGTCCTTGGGATTGCAAACCCAGTCAAGGGGGTTTGGTTATAAAAAGTATCGTGGTTTTGGAAGGTCTTCCTTTCGTGGCTTGCGACAACCTCAGCAGCAGCAAAATCCGCTCTATAAGTCTTATAGAGGAAGAGCCAGGGGTTGCCAACGTGGTTCTGCCCACAATCTCTCCTCCTCCTCTTCTACCTCCCCATCCCCCCTGGTAACGCAGGAAAGCAGCCCTAGATCCCCCATCCTGGATCATGTGGGTCCAGTAGGGGGGTCGGTTGTCTCACTTTCTACAGGGTTGGAAATTGGTCACGTCAGACCTTTGGGTTTTAAACCTTATAGAGAATGTGTACGCCCTTCCCTTTCGGGAATTTCCTCCTCCTTACCCTCCTTGCCAAGGTTGTTGTCGGAGGACCATTTGCTCCTTCTACAGAAGGAGGTCCTTGCTTTACTTCAAAAAGGTGCGATAGAGGTGGTCCCGGAGCAGGAAAGGGGTCAGGGATGCTACTCCCGGTATTTCCTGATCCTGAAGAAGGATGGCTGATTGCGTCCGATTCTGGACCTCAGGGTCTTGAATTTTTACCTGAAGCAGGAGAAATTCAAGATGCTAACCCTTGCTCAGGTTCTTCTGGCGCTGCAGCAGGAGGACTGGATGGTGTCAATCGATCTACAGGATGCGTATTTTCACATCCCCATCCTGAAGTCGCACAGGAAGTATCTCCGTTTCACGGTAGGGTCGCAGCACTATCAGTGTGCGGTCCTCCCGTTTGGTCTTACTACTGCACCTCGAGTCTTCACAAAGGTGATGGCAGTGGTGGCAGCTCATCTCAGGAGGTCAGGGATCCCAGTTTTCCCTTACCTGGACGACTGGCTGCTCAAAGCAAAGTCGCTGGAGATGGTGCTTCATCATCTTCAGGAAACAACTCGGCTGTTGTTCAACTTGGGTTTTTCAATAAATGTGACCAAATCTCACCTGGTGCCCTCTCAGCGCAACCTGTTCATAGGGGCAGTACTGGATACTACTGTGTGTCGAGCTTTTCCTCCTCCACAAAGAATTCTCGACATTCAGGAGAGGATTCCCTTGTTTCACAGTGGAGCGGTTGTTCCGGTCCTGAAGGTCCTTCGCCTGCTCGGTCTGTTCGCTTCCTGCATACTGTTGGTCAGTCATGCACGCTGGCACATGAGGGCACTCCAGTGGTGCCTCCGCAGGCAGTGGTTTCAACACAACGGAGATCTCAGGGAGTCAGTCAGAATCTCCAGAGACGCTGCAGCGGAGCTGACTTGGTGGAGTGTGCAGGGCAACCTGTCCCGAGGAAAGCCCTTTCAACCACCTCCACCGGTGGCTACGGTGATCACGGATGCCTCCACTCTAGGGTGGGGTGCTCATCTGGGGGATCTGGAGGTCAAAGGACTTTGGTCTCCAGAGGAAAGGTTGCTTCACATCAACCTTCTGGAATTGCGGGCGATACGTTTGGCACTAAAGGCTTACCCTCCTTCCCTTCGCGGTCAGTCAGTTCAGGTCCTGACGGACAACACTACCGCGATGTGGTACATCAACAAGCAGGGAGGTGTAGGGTCGTTTCGTCTGTCGAGAGGCTCTGCGACTCTGGTCCTGGGCTCAGGGCCATCAGATTTGTGTGTTTGCGAATCATCTAGCCGGAGTGCTGAATGTTCGTGCGGACAGTCTCAGTCGGCATTACTCGGCTGATCACGAGTGGCGGCTTCATCCGGAGGTGGTCCATCACATCTTCGAGATGTGGGGGTCTCCTCGGTTGGACCTCTTTGCCACTCACGAGAACGCGCACTGCCCGTTGTTCTGCAGTCTCCAGTATCCGATGCAGGGAGCGTTGGGTGACGCGTTTCAGTTGGATTGGAGTTCACGGCTCCTTTACGCGTTTCCCCCCATACCCTTGATTCCTCAGGTTCTGAGGAAGATTCGCCAAGACCGGGCCCAAGTTATATTGATCGCTCCGGATTGGCCAAGAAGGGTGTGGTATACAGATCTACTTCACCTCTCATCGCACCCTCCGCTCCGTCTCCCTCTCAGGGCAGACCTCCTCTCGCAGTCGCTGGGGCAGGTTCTACACCCCCACCTCCAGAGCCTGCACCTTCATGCCTGGAGATTGAACGGAGCAACCTGAGTTCCTTCTCTCTCCCGCCGGATGTGGTGGATGTTATTTTATCGTCCAGGCGACACTCCACTAAGTCTATTTACTCCTATAGATGGTCTAGGTTTGTTAAATGGTGTGGAGAGAGATCCATTGATCCTTTAAAGGCCCACTTGTCAGATGTTCTTCAGTTTGCACTTTTTCTGGCTCAGCAGGGTTGTGCTGTGGCCACTGTTAAGGGCTATTTGTCGGCTTTATCTGCATTTCTATGTTTGCCAGATCAGCCGTCTTTATTTAAGTCTCCCATTGTTTTGAGATTTATTAAGGGCCTTACCAATAGGTTCCCGCCTACTCCCTTTGTTATGCCTCAATGGGATTTAAATCTTGTTTTGACTTTCTTGATGGGTTCCCCGTTTGAACCCTTACATAGTTGTCCTTTGAGACTTCTGTCTTTTAAAACGGTCTTTCTTGTGGCTATTACCTCAGCAAGGAGGGTGAGCGAGCTTCAGGCTCTTAGTTCGAAACCTCCATTTTTGACCATACATGCTGAAAGGATGGTCCTCAGGACCAGGGCTGCTTTTCTGCCTAAGGTGGTTACTCCCTTCCATCTTGGGCAGTCCATTACTCTTCCTGTGTTCTATCCTCCCCCTTCCAAGGAGGAGGAGAGACTTCACCGCCTGGATCTTAAAAGAGTGGTGAGCTTTTATTTGGACAGGACTAAAGACTTGCGTTTGGACGATCAGCTCTTTGTGGGCTACGTTGGACGCATGAAGGGCAAGGCGGTGCACAAGCGCACACTATCCAGCTGGATCATCTTGTGCATCAAGATCTGCTACGCCCTTGCTGGTAAGGAACCGCCTGAAGGTATTGGGGCTCATTCTACTAGAGCCAAGTCATCAACTTCTGCTCTGGCTAGAGGTGTTCCTGTAGTGGACATTTGTAAGGCAGCGACTTGGGCCTCCCTCCATACTTTCGCAAAGCATTATTGCTTGGACTCTGAAATGAGGGAGGGAGGGCCACTTTGCGCGCTCTGTCCTGCAGGACTTTTTGGTATAGAAGGGTGGACACCCTCCTCCGGGAGTGGGACTGCTGTGGGATTCGATTCAAAAGGTGAGGAATCCACAGGCAGATGTATCCATCAGAAGAACAAGTTACTTACCTTCGGTAACGCTTTTCTGGTGGATACAGTATCTGCCTGTGGATTCCTCACTGACCCACCCTCCTCCCCGATGTCCACCCTTGTATACCCTAAAGGTTATTTTGTTTGACATGTGTTTTACATTGTATCTTCTATCTATCTGGTACATTTATGGGAAATGCTTCTATTCTTTGGCTTTCCTTTTGATTTTACACTATGTGTATTTGTTTGAATATTATGTACTGTGTATACTTGGAATCTGTTGTCGGTCCACCTGTTCGCCTCGGAGGCACGGAAAAAATGGGTGGAACTGACGTCATCACGCCGACGAAGCTCTCTTATGGCTCCAGTGACGTCACGCGGAGTCGCGAGCGGAGCCGTGGTATGTGGCGCAGGGGATATTCAAAAAGTGAGGAATCCACAGGCAGATACTGTATCCACCAGAAAAAGCGTTACCGAAGGTAAGTAACTTGTTCTTCTCAAAGGCATTACACACCTTTTTCCTCCTATTCCTTTCGTGATGCCTCAGTGGGACTTGAATTTGGTTCTTACATACTTGATGTGTGCTCCCTTTGAGCCCCTTCACAACTGTCTTCGTCTCTTGACCTTGAAGACTGCCTTCCTGGTGGCCATCACCTCCGCTAGGCGAGTGAGTGAGCTCCAGGCTCTTTCTTGTAAGCCTCCTTTCCTATCAGTCCATCCGGACAAGGTTGTGCTCAGGCCCCGTCCTTCCTTTTTGCCAAAAGTGGTTACGGCCTTTCACATTGGGCAGACTATTACCTTGCCCACCTTCTTTCCGCCTCCGCATCCTTCCAGAGAGGAAGAGAGGCTCCACCGTCTGGACCCAAAACGTGCGCTCTCATTTTATCTCAACCGCACACAGCAGTTCCGGGTGGATGACCAGCTTTTTGTTGGCTACGTTGGCACCAAGAAAGGTCGGGCGGTACACAAGAGAACTATCTCCCGCTGGGTTGTCTTGTGTATTAAAGCCTGTTACTCCTTGGCTAAAAAAGAACCTCCGGTGGGGCTGCGTACTCATTTCACCAGAGCTACTGCGGCCACTACTGCATTGGGACGTGGTGTCCCCCTGCAAGACATCTGTCAGGCAGCCACGTGGGCCTCGCTGCACACGTTTACTAAGCATTATTGCCTGGACAGGCAAGTCCGGAGAGACGGCTTCTTTGGCCGTTCTGTTCTCCGTGACTTTCTGGTGTGATCTTGGTTCGCAGACCCACCACCGGGGTTGGTATTGCTGGGGTATCTATTCTAAGGTAAGGAATCTATCACTATGTGTTTCTTTCAGATGAACAAGTTACTTAGCGTCGGTAACGATATATCTGTAAGAAACATTAGTAGTGATAGATTCCTTACCGCCCCACCCATCCTCCCCGTTCTGCGAACTGATTTCTAGGGTTAAGGTCATCCCTATCTGAAAGAGACACGTTAGTGACAGATTCCTTACCTTAGAATATCCCCAGGCGTCAGGCTGGATCCGGAAAGTTTTTTGCGTAGCAGTACCCTTGCGCGTCGGTAGGCGGCGTCATGCGGCTCCGCGTCCGTCGTCGGCGTCGTGATCGCCGGGATGACGTCGCGGGCAGTACTTAGACGCCGCCCCTGCGCGCTGACGTCAGTTCTTCTTTTCCGCGCCAGCAAGCGCAGATCCGGGAAGAGCAGTGCCCTGGTCATTTTTTTGACCATACTTTTTGGTGAATTTTTCACTGTTTTTTCATCTCTCAAGGTGTCGTAGGGATGCCCGGTTTCAAACGTTGCGGCGCCTGTGCGCGGATGATGTCCGTCACCGACCCGCATTGGGAGTGTCTCTTCTGCCTCGGCCGAGGCCACGACACGGAGTCTTGTCCCGAATGCCAGGCCCTTAACCCGAAAGCTTTGCGAGAGCGGTCTCGAAAGCTCCTGGAGGCCCGGCATTCGGCTCCGCGGAAGCCCCGGTCGCGTGAGAGGTCCAGGGGTCGATCGCGGAGTCCACACCGGTCGTCGGCGTCGAAGTCTTCTTCGTCCGGTAAGTCGAAACACAAAAAGTCCAAAAGCATCATCGCTCTAGGACTTCGCCTCGCCGGTCTCGCGACTCGGCTGAGGCCCCTCCCGGCACCGTCCCCGCCCCCGCGGCCCCGGACATGCCTGTGGAGTCGCCCCCGCCATACCCGCCCTTCCCGGGTTCGGGGGCGGATCCGGCCAAAGTGCAGGAATTCCTGTCGGCCATGGCCCGCCTCTTCGGGCCTTCAGGCCCCTCCGGTGCGCCTTCGGGCCCCGCGGGCCCTGATGGGGTTGCTCCGGCGTCGCCCGACGGCTCCGGCCCCGGCGTCGCCCGTGCCTCCAGCCTCGATTCCGGCTTCGGCCCCGGCCTCGATCCCGGCTCCACAACCCCCATCGACGCCGGTCGACCTAACGACACCTCCGCCGGCGCCGATGTCTCCGGTGCCGTTCTCGACGCCGCCCTGGGCTCCGGGCGGCGTCGTCCCCCAGTTCCTTCCGGCTCTGGACATGGCTCCGGACCGACGTTGCTCGACGCCGACTCCGGCGCCAATGGGACCTTGGGTCCCAACTGTCCCTCCTCCTCCTTATTTTGAACCAGAGGAGGACCAGGAGGACTGGGAGGGGTCTGATGACCCTCTGACACGAAACTGTCCGTACGATGAGGACTGGACAGAGAGTCTAGGGGAGGCCAGTGGTCTGGATACTTCCCCTGACATTGGCATGCTGTCTCCTCCCGTGGCTACGGAGGAGGGAGCCAATTTTGGTACTGTGTTGCGTAGGGCGGCTGGGGCCTTACGCCTCCAACTCCCTACTTTGACGGTCAAGCCTAACATCTTGACAGAGGTGCTTCAGCCGGCAGCCTCCTCTGCGGAGACTGTGCTGCCGTTTAACGACGCCCTCACTGACGTTCTCTTGGGCGCCTGGTCCAAGCCCAACACAGGGGCTCCTGTGGATCGGAACGTGTCACGACGCCATCGCCCAGCTCCGGGCGACCCCCTGTTTCTCTCTGTCCACCCCACTCCTGAGAGCTTGGTTGTCCAAGCCTCCGCTTCCCAAACCGCCTTCCCTACCGCCCCTCCGGATAGGGAATCCAAACGCCTGGATCAGTTTGGGAAGAAAGGTTTTTCTTCCTCCAGTGCTGGCTTGCGGTCCGTTAACACCGCTTGTCTTTTGGGCCGATATACCCACTCCCTGTGGGATTCGGTGGCGGATGTTTTGCCCCAGTGTCCTGAGGAGGTCCAGACACTGCTTTCCCGCGCCATTGCGGAAGGAAGGGATGCGGCTAAATACACTATACGTTGTGGCCTTGACACCGCCGACTCGCTGGGCAGGTCTATTGCAACGACGGTGGCGCTCCGACGCCACGCCTGGCTGAGAACCACTGGTTTTTCAGGGGATGTCCAGAATACTCTCATGGACATGCCCTTTGATGGAGTCGGTCTTTTGGGTCCAAAGCAGACCATGCGTTGGAGCGCTTTAAGGACTCACGGGCTACTGCCAAGTCCCTGGGCCTTTCTGCTACACGCCCTCCGCTGACTTCTGCTTTTCGCCCCTATCGTGGCCACGGTAGGGGCGCCCCTTCACGTCAGCAGCCCAGCCACCGGCCCGCGCAGCTGGCGTCTTCGCGTGGCCGAGGACGTGGATTCCGCCGTGGCGGATCGGGCAACCAGCGTGCGGGTCAGGCCACCACCTCCAACCCGTCCGCGGCCTCCAAGCCCTCCTAGTCCCTCCTTTCAGGTGCACAGCACGCCAGTAGAGGGCAGGGTCCGCCATCACCTTCCCCACTGGCGTACCATCACCTCGGACAGGTGGGTCTTGGACATTGTCCGAAGGGCTACTCCCTCCCCTTCGAGACCACCCCCCCCAGCCATGCCACCTCAATTCCACCGCATGTCAGGGGATTACTTGGTGCTTCTACAGAAGGAAGTCACGGCCCTCTTGACCAAAAGGGCCATCGAGCATGTTCCGACCCCAGAAGTAGGGCGTGGTTGCTACTCCCACTACTTTCTGGTGCCCAAAAGGGACAAGGAGGACATGCGTCCTATCTTGGACCTCCGGAACGTCAATCGCTTCCTCCGGAAGGAGAAGTTCAAGATGCTCACCCTAGCTCAGGTCTTGACTGCCCTCGACCCTGGAGACTGGCTGGTAGCGTTGGACTTGCAGGACGCATATTTCCACATCCCCGTCCTGCCGGCCCACCGGCGTTACCTTCGGTTCACGGTAGGCCCCGAGCATTTTCAGTTCACCGTGCTCCCCTTTGGCCTTACAAGTGCCCCTCGGGTGTTCACGAAAGTGATGGCGGTGGTCGCAGCTCATCTGCGCCGGGCAGGGGTTTCAGTCTTCCCCTACCTCGACGACTGGCTGCTGAAGGCGGGCTCGTCCCAGGCAGTCGTCTCCCACCTCCAGACTACGGCCGAACTCCTGCACTCGCTGGGGTTCTCCATCAATGTGCCGAAGTCGCATCTGATTCCTTCTCCACAGCTCCTTTTCATCGGAGCGGTTCTGGACACGACGCAGTTTCGGGCCTATCCTCCCGAACGGCGAGTCCGGGATATTCAGGCTATGATTCCGATCTTTCCGCCTTTATCCTGGGTTTCGGTACGGATGACCCTGAGGCTGCTGGGCCTCATGGCCTCCTGCATCCTGCTGGTCAATCATGCCAGATGGCATATGCGGGCTCTGCAGTGGGACCTGAAGTTCCAGTGGGCGCAGCACCAGGGCAACCTGTCCGATCACGTCCAGATCTCGGAGGGGACTGCAAGACAGTTGCAGTGGTGGCTCTCGAACCGGCAATGGGTCATGGGCAGATCCCTCTCCCTTCCCCAGCCAGAGCACACAGTTGTGACGGACGCGTCCCTTCTGGGATGGGGCGGTCACATGGGAGAGGCGGAGATCAGAGGCCTCTGGTCTCCGGCGGAGTCCCGGCTCCATATCAACCTTCTGGAGCTCCGGGCGATCCGACTTGCACTGAAGGCATTCCTTCCCTCTGTCAAAGGGAAGGTAGTGCAGGTGTTCACAGACAACACCACCGCCATGTGGTATTGCAACAAACAAGGCGGGGTGGGGTCGTGGACCCTTTGTCAGGAGGCTCTGCGCCTCTGGACATGGCTGGAACATCAGGGCATGTTCCTGATGGTTCAACACCTGGCAGGTTCCCTGAACGACAGGGCGGACGAACTCAGCCGCCGGTGCATGATGGATCACGAATGGCGTCTTCACTCGGAAGTGGTGCAAGGACTCTTTCTACAGTGGGGAGAGCCTTGGTTAGATCTATTCGCCACCGAAGAGAACGCGCAATGTCATCAGTTCTGCGCGTTGGAATTTCCAGGCGGCACTCGCTCGGCGACGCTTTTCGTCACGAGTGGAGTTGCGGTCTATTGTACGCCTTTCCGCCTATACCACTTCTACCCAGAGTGTTGAAGAAGATTCGGCACGACCGGGCCCAAGTCATTCTTGTGGCTCCGGACTGGGCTCGAAGAGTTTGGTATCCCGAGCTACTCAATATGAGCGTAGATCCCCCGATCCGTCTGCCTCTTCGGGAGCATCTTCTGTCGCAGCAGCAGGGGTCGGTCCTCCACCCGAACCTGTCCAGTCTACACCTGCTTGCATGGAGATTGAGCGGCGGCAGTTGATTCCTTTCGACTTGCCTCCCGAAGTTTGTGATGTGATTCTGGCAGCCAGGCGTCCCTCCACTAAGGTGGTATACGCCTGCAGGTGGAACAAATTTGTGGCATGGTGCACAGCAAAGGCTGTGGATCCCCTTTCTGCCCCTCTTTCTGAGGTCCTTCTGTTCCTTCTCTCTCTGGCCCAACAGGGTTCTGCCCTGGGTACCATCAAGGGTTATCTTTGTGCTATCTCGGCCTTCCTCAGGCTCCCTGATCAGCCCTCCCTTTTCAAGTCCCCTGTTGTTAACAGGTTCTTAAAAGGCATTACACACCTCTTCCCTCCTGTTCCGTTTGTGATGCCTCAGTGGGACTTGAACTTGGTTCTTACCTTTTTAATGTGCGTTCCCTTTGAGCCTCTACATAACTGTCCTCTTCGTCTTCGGACTCTGAAGACAGCCTTTCTGGTGGCCATCACCTCCGCTCGGCGGGTGAGTGAGCTCCAGGCTCTATCTTGCAAACCTCCCTTTCTGTCTGTTCATCCAGACAAGGTTGTTCTTCGGACGCGTCCGTCCTTCTTGCCAAAGGTGGTTACTGCTTTCCACATTGGGCAGACCATCACTTTGCCCACCTTCTTTCCGCCTCCGCATCCTTCCAGAGAGGAAGAGAGGCTCCACCGTCTGGACCCAAAACGTGCGCTCTCCTTCTATATTGACCGCACAAAACACTTCCGGGTGGATGACCAGCTCTTTGTTGGCTACGTGGGCGCCAAAAAGGTCGGGCGGTGCACAAGAGGACCATCTCCCGCTGGGTTACCTTGTGCATCAAGACCTGCTATTCTTTGGCTAAGAAGGAGCCTCCTGTTGGGCTGCGTGCCCATTCCACCAGGGCAACGGCTGCTACGACGGCCTTGGGCCGTGGTGTTCCGCTGCCGGTTATATGTCAGGCAGCTACGTGGGCCTCGCTGCACACGTTTACAAAGCATTACTGCCTTGACAGTCAGGTCCGGAGGGACGGCTTCTTTGGCCGTTCTGTCCTCCAGGACTTCCTTGTCTGATCTTTGTTCGCAGACCCACCACCGGGGTTGGTATTGCTGGGGTATCTATTCTAAGGTAAGGAATCTGTCACTAACGTGTCTCTTTCAGATGCACAAGTTACTAACTTGTGTAACGATATATCTGTAAGAGACAGTAGTTAGTGACAGATTCCTACCGCCCACCCATCCTCCCCGTTCTGCGAACTGATTTCTAGAATTAAGGACATCCCTTTCAGGGCCCTAGTATTTTTCAGACACCTATGTCAGCTTCTTGCATGGCTCTGCGTTCCTGGCGCGGAAAGTCGTGTACAGAACTGACGTCAGCGCGCAGGGGCGGCGTCTAAGTACTGCCCGCGACGTCATCCCGGCGATCACGACGCCGACGACGGACGCGGAGCCGCACGACGCCGCCTACCGACGCGCAAGGGTACTGCTACGCAAAAAACTTTCCGGATCCAGCCTGACGCCTGGGGATATTCTAAGGTAAGGAATCTGTCACTAACTACTGTCTCTTACAGATATATCGTTACACAAGTTAGTAACTTGTGCTTCAGGGCCCTAGTTTCAATGCACCAGTGGTCAGTGTCTTGCATGGCTCTGCGTTCCTGGTGCGGAAAGTCGTGTACAGAACTGACGTCAGCGCGCGTGTGCGGCGTCTAAGTAGCGCCCGCGACGTCATCTCGGCGACCACGACGCCAACGACGGACGCGGAGCCGCACGACGCCACCTACCTTCGCGCAGGGGTACTGCTGACGAAAACCTTCCGGATCCAGTCTGACGCTTGGGGATATTCTAAGGTAAGGAATCTATCACTACTAATGTTTCTTACAGATACATCGTTACCGAAGGTAAGTAACTCGTTCGTCAGTGCACTTCAGTAGCGCGGAAAGTCGTGAAAAGTACTTCACGTCAGTGCCCCGAGGTGGTGCCTATATAGGTGACGCGGACGTCACTACGGCGCAGACGATGCTGATGACGTCACGCAGAGCCGGCCAACGCCACCTACCAGCGCACAAGGGTATTGCTCGAAGAAAAATCTTCCAGATCCAATCTGACGGCTGGGAAATTCTAAGGTAAGGAATCTGCAGCTAGATGATGTCTCTTCCAGATAAGGCATTACCGAAGGTAAGTAACTTGTTTGTCAGGTCTGGCGAGTTGGGCATTTTGCCCATTCGGGCCTCCAGGATTTCTTAGTTTAAAACAGTCCACAGACCACCTCTGTGGAGATATTGCTTTCGTATCTATTCTGAGGTAAGGAATCTGCGGCTAGAAGTCTCTTATCAGTTGAACAAGTTACTTACCTTAAGTAACGCTTTATCTGTCAGAGACTATTTACTGCAGATTCCATACCGACACTCCCATCCTCCCTGTTCTGCGCACCATCTTTACACATGAACCAGATCCTTTAGGACCTCAATTTGGCAAACTAGTCACTGCTCCTCAGCTTGACTCTTTGCTCCTGGTAAGCAAAAACAGTCAAGAACTGAGGTCAGCACGCTGGGGTCCCACCTGTATAGGTACCTCACACATCACTTCTGACGCCAAGGACGCCACACCGAGCCGAATGAAGCAAAAGATGCCACTCTGAGCCGAATTATGCCACCTACTGGCACTCAAGGAGATTGCTTAAAAATTTCTGGGTCCAGTCTGACTCCTGGGGAATATTCGAAGATAAGGACTCTGTGAGGTGATAGAGGCTCTACCAGATAAAACATTACAGAAGGTAAGTAACTTGTTCTTTTAACACCATAGTCATGGGCAGTATGTATTAAAATCTAAAATCTTAACCTTTTGCAGGTTGACTTAAAATCTTTTTCATTAGGTCAGTTAATTGATTCTTATTTAGTGCTCTGGTGCCTGGGGGAAGGTCAACTCCTTTTGTGATACCTTTGTGATTTCTTTTAATGGTATATGATCCAAGAGTGAGCTGTGCTTTAGCAGTTGCGAGGAGCTACAGAACTTATTTTTAAAGTGTTCTGAGTTTCTCATCCATTCACTTTAAAGTACTAAGCCTGTAAAACACAAGCTTTGTAAGTCTGTACAAGTGTTCTTAAATGTATTGTTGCTAATTGATCAATTTTGCGTTAACCACATTTTTGTGTTTTTTTGTGATAGATTCTTTATGCCAATGAAGGTGAATGTAGGAAAGATGTAGAACCTGAACCAGCACAACTAGCTGAAAGAACAAATTTTCTAAATCACAAAGGTCATGAGTTCATTCCTACACTGTACCATTTTCCTGCCAGTTGTGAGGCTTGTGCCAAACCTCTTTGGCATGTTTTTAAACCCCCACCAGCCCTTGAATGCCGTAGATGCCACGTTAAGTGCCATAAAGATCATTTGGACAAGAAAGAGGAAGTCATTACTCCATGCAAAGGTAAATAGATTGGTTTTATTGTACTTCTTTCACTGTGATGTTATAGTAAAAGCAAACATGTAATTAACTCAGACTTGAACTAAAGATTAATAGTCTCGTTTTGACCTTTTCTCCTGAAAGTATCATATGTGAGAAAGACTGTGAATTAATACAGCAGAGCCTTTTGCCATTGTGGTCCTATAACTCATAACATAGACCCTTGAAAAGTATTATTAAATGAGACCACATACCGATATTTTCATTCGATTGACAAAAATGTTTCCTTGCCCCTATTTCCCAAAGACTACACTCCTATTATCTGTTGACACCAAAGGTTAAAAACATGTCATATTTTCAATGCAGCATTCTCAGAGCAGAGAGACTTCTGGGACCAAGATATGTTACCAGCAGCGAGTTTAGTGTGCCCTAAGCTGACTCTAGCAATTCAGGGAAATGGGCATGTACACTAACGGTTTTCCTGCTTCTAGAACTGCACCTGAAATTGAAACAAACGCTCCAAGAGCACTCCCACTCGACCTGTATCCCTTGAGCAGCGGCTATAATAAGCTCCTTGGGCAGACCCTTCACTTTGTCAATACATTAACAGCCAGCAGTGCTTTATTTGTACAATTACTTTTTTTATTTATATAATTTTTTTTTATTTTTTTTTGTTAAATTTATCCAAGAATAAAAATCATTTTAAGTATACATTGACATTTCTTTTTCTTGTTTTTTGTACAGAAGAAAAGTTTTTTAAATCAGTAAATCATTAAGTAATACAACATAAACCATTTTTATATCAACACCCCTAAACTTTGATTTAACTCACACCACAACCAACTCACAAACCCTCACACGCTTAGTCACACTCTCACATTCATACTTCGCACTCGTATTTTTCACCCAGTTTAAAAAGGCATACAAAATTCAACACATGGAAGAAACATTTCAATTGATATCCATGGTTGTGTTGCCTCCTGGGGATCCAGTAGGTCTAGAACTGCACCTTCCACTTGTGTAAAAATTGAGAGGGGGGGGGAAATAAAGCCCAGCAATTGTAACTAACTCTGAGTCACGAGGTTCTCCTCCTTTTCATGTCTATTCCTGCTCTAGTCCGACTAATCTAGCATCAGGCACATCTTTCTCTGAACCATTCTTCAGTTTTGAAGTACACCTCTTAGGATTCTACACCCGTCTTGTAGTAAAGTAGGATGTGCTTTCATGGTTACCCCCCCTTTTGCCTGGTGTCGGTGTGTTTTGACGGTAGTTTGCTGGGTTTCTGCTAATCAGGACCCCAGCATCTGTGGTCTCTCTCGCAAAATGGCTTGGTAAGTACTTTTGTACCTCCACAATTGGCTACTGGTGTACTCTTGTAAAACCCTAGTATATGGTACTGAGGTACCCAGGGCATAGGTACACCAGGGGCCTCCCATGGGCTGCAGCATGCATTGTGCCACCCATGGGAATCCACTTCAACTCTGACTACCGGCCTGCCATTGCACCTCTCACGATAGATATATGTTTTCCTTATATCTGAGGTCAATACACTTAAAACCTATGTCACCCCTATGGAAGGTCCTTCAGTCCTGAGGGCAGGGTGCTTGGTTATACGTATGAGGGTGCCTCTGCATGAGCAGGATACCCCTACAAACCCCAGAGTCGATTCTCCAGGCTTTGTAAGTGTGGTCAGCCATTTTAAGACATATAGTGGACATCAGTCATTACGAAATATCCAACTATATAATGACTGTGCCGAACCTGGTCATGTTTGGTATCAAACATGTTGGTATCATACCCCAACACAGATTCTGTTGTTGGAGGTATGATCCCATGTACTGGGGGGTGGGGGCCTTAGCAGAGCCCCCTGTACTCCAGGTATCAGCCTTTCAGGGTCTGCCAGCAAGCTAGTGTAGTCGCCGACCACAGGCACTGTTCTGCCCTCCCGCTGCTTAGCCAAGCTCGAGCAGGGGAAGGTAGAACAATAGGTTTCTTGTGACAGGGAGGTGTAACCACCTCCCAGACAGGACTTCGTGTACTGGGCTGTGGTGGGGGCGCTTTCCAGCACCACCAGACTGCAATGAAGGGCACATTTGGTGCCCTCCTTGCATATGGCTTTAGCCAGTTCAGGAACCCTTAATTCCCGCTCTGGCGCAAAACTGGACAAAGGACAGGGGAGTATCCTTTCTCTGTCCATGCCCTCCTCTGGGAGGGACCCCCGAATCTTCCTTGGGTATTTAAGGGCTCCCCTGTGGGTGGGTCATCAGATTCATCATGGAACAAGACTCGCCTCTGAAACCAAGACACTCTTCAACCATCTAGACCTGTGGACTTCGTTGGACATCGACTGGAACCAAGACTGCATCAAGGAAGGCTCCTGCTGCTCCTGGTCTCGCTGTTCCATTATCTTCTGCCTCGTCTGTGTCTGTGCTTTGCTCTGTGTAGGAAAGTAGGATCTGCTTTTACGGTTACCCCCACTTTTTTCTTGATATGATGTGGTTTCTGACTCGTCTGACTGGGATCCTGCTAATCAGAACCCCAGTCTCTGTGCTTTCTCCCCTAAATTGGTTTGGTAAGTACTTAGGTACATCCCAGATTGGACACTGGTGTACACTTATCAGTCCCTAGTATATGGTACTAAGGTACCCAGGGCAAAGGTACACCAGGGTTCCCCCATGGGCTGAACCATGTATTATGCCACACATGGGAGACCGCTCAATTGGTAACTACAGGCCTGCCATTGCAGCCTGTGTAAGCTGGTGCTAGCACAACTTATGAAAGATATAGGTTTCCCTATATCTAAGGTCACTGCACCTCAAACCTATGTCGCCCCTAGAGTAGGCCATTCAATCCTGAAGGCAGGGTGCTTGGTTCTAAGTGTGTGTGCCCCTTCATGAGCAGGACACCCCTACGACCTACGGAGTCCATTCTCCCGGGTTGTGAGACAGCCCTATGACCTATAGAGGGGCACCACATCATTACGCGGTGACCATCTCAAAACTGGCTGTAACAAATCCTATCATGTTTGGTATCAAACATGTTGGAATCATACCCCCACAGGGAGGTATGATTCCATGCACCGCAAAGCTCCTTTGGGAGGCCCTCGGTGCTCCCGGTACCAGTCTTCCAGACCCGGACAGCAAGCCAGGGCTGCTGCCGGCCAGAGACACGTTTCTGTCCTCCTGCTGCTGAGCCAAGCTCGGGCAGGGGAAGGCAGAACCATAGGTATCCTGTCACAGGGAGGTGTGACCACCTCCCAGACAGGATTTAGTGTATTGGGCAGGGTGGGAGCGCTTGCCAGCGCCACATAGTCTGCGTGCAGGGCACACTTGGTGCCCTCCATGCATAGTCCAGTTCAGGGACCCATTGGCTCCCCTCTCTGGCGCGAAACTGGATAAAGGACAGGGGAGTGTCCAGCCACTTCCTTTGGGAGGGATTCCTGAATCATCCCAACCCTCTCCTTAGGGTATTTAAGGGCTTAACTGTGGGTGGGTCCCTAGATTAGTCGTGGGACAAGATTAATTTCAGACACCACTTCGACCGTCTGGGCACTCTGGACTTCGCTGTGGGCATCAAGGCTGCAACTAGGGAGACTCCTGGGCTCCTGATTTCGTCGCCCTGCTTGCCTGTGCACCATACAAGAACCTTTCAAGGCCTGTGGGCATACAAGACACCTGAAGGAATCTCCCTTGAAGTGAAGGAGTCACTTCCCTGCATCTGGAGGCACTGCAACTAAGCTGACCGGTCTGCTGATCTGAGCTCCCACGGACTCCGAAAGGCTCATCAACACAGGTGGTGGTTCTTCATATCCCTTGAGGCCTGCCCTGTACTCTCACCAAGTTTGAGGCCAGTATCCCTCTTCGGAGCCGCACGAACCGAACCCCTGTGCACTGCATCAACTTGCAGTTGCAAAGGCTCGTTGCCTTCCTTCCATCAAGATCTTCGGGCTCCAAGTAGCCCCAACCTCCAGGCATCTCCAGTGACCAAGATCTTCGTCCTCACCGCATCACTTGCATCGTGGACCTGCTTCTTTGTGAGCTGCTCGAGGTCCTCCCGCGACTCCAGTGCCTCCGGCCTGTGGGTCCTCTTAAGGGTCATCTTCGTATTCTTTGGGCTCCCCTGATTGCTTGGGGCTTGCCCTAACTCCCCTGCTTGTGGTGAGTCACCTGGACCTTGCTGGTCCCGACATTGCACCTTCTTCGCTTTCCACGTTGTTTGCAGTTGCCAAGGCTTGTTGGTGCTCCCGACAGACACAGACTCCTCAACTCTCGACATCCGACGTGGGACAGCTCGTGAATGGCTCCTGGTCTTCCACAGCGTCGCCTGGTTCTCACAGCTGCAGCTCCAAGGTCACCGTCCACTCTCCTGCAGCACCCGACATTGGTGGAAATTCGTCTTCCTTGCCTCCAGGTCACTTCCAATTGGCATAGACTCTGTCCCCTCTGCTTTCAGGTACTTCTTGACTTGAATGCACCTTTGGGTTTCTCCGGACATTTTCTCCTTCTCCAGTAGCGGCATCTTCCTGAAGTCCTCCATTGGGTTCGACAGTGGTTTCCGACACCACTTCACACCTATGCACCCGGCTCCCTGGGGCAGGTATCCTGGATCCTAAGGTATCCACGGGTGGGGTGGCTTTTCAACCTTCTGTTTTTCACGGGGTTTCTTCAGGATCCACTGGGAAGGTCCTTCTTTAAAAGTTCAACTGCGACTTATCCATTGACTTGCATTGATCCAGCGGTCGTGTTCTCACTCTGCACAAGGCCTACGTGGGCTCCCGGTTACTTACCTTGGGTGTTTCCTTGGGTCCCCGGCACTTCTACGTCTTCTGGGTATAGTCTAGACCTGAGTCGTGGCTCGCATACCACTATTTTAGTATATGGTTTGGTCTCCCCCTGGTGACCACTGTGTATTACATGCTACTTACCTGTTTCTATTGAAAAGTATTGTGTGCATTGTGTGTATCTCCGGCTAGGAGATACCTGTATGTGTTAGTGAGTGCTATATAATAAATACATATTTTTATAAATACACTGTGTGGTTCTTTTTCACTTAATCTATATCAATAAGATTATGTTCTGGTAAAACAAGCTGCTTTACACTCCTTCTGGACTAAGCCTGAAGGCTGCTCTCCACAGCTACCACTTGGAGAGCTTTCTAAGGCCACTAAAATCACCATAAGGGTTGTGTGAATTAGTGCAGGGTGCTACACTTACATAAGTGAGCACCATATACTAAGCCAGCCTCTCACAGGTCTTCAACACGTATTCCCTCCCAAGCCTTTTGTTATGCTCCAGTGGGACCTTAATTTGGTTTTTGATATACCGGATGTGTTCCCCCTTTCAAACCATGCATAGTCATCCTCTCCGACTCCTGACACTCAAGTCAGTTTTCTTTGTGGCCATCACAGTGGCCAGGCGGGTCAGTAAGTTACAAGTTTTCTTTTCAACCTCTATACACCAGCTTCTTCCCAGATAAACTGGTTCTCTTCACCTGTGCCTCTTTCTAACTGAAGGAGGTGATGCCTTTCCATGTTGGCCAAAGCATTCCATTGCTGGCATTCTTCACTCCACCACATCCCTCTAAGGAGGAGTGGAGACTCCTCTGTCTGGACCTGAAAAGAGCTTTGTCTTTCACGATCGCACCAAAGAACAGCGGGTAGACAATTAGCTCTGTGTGGGGTTGACCTGTACAAAGAATGGGAAAAGAGTACAGAAACAGATCAACTCCAGATGGATTGTACTCTGTATTAAGATTTGCTATGCTCTGGTCAAGAAGCAATCTCCTGAGGGTTTGCAAGATTATTCGACCAGAGCCAAAGCTGCAACCTCTGCGTTAGCTTGTGGAGTCCCTGTCCTGGATATCTGTCAGGCTGCTACATGGGCTTCTCTAAACATTACTTTCTTAAAAGTCGGGTCTGTTGTGAAGGGCACTTTGCCAGTTTGGTCCTCCAGGACTTTTTGGTCTTAGTCAGGTCACACACCTGCCTCCTGAGAGTGATTGCTTTGGTATCTATTCTAAGAGAAGGAATCTGTGGCTAGAATCGCTATCAAATGAACAAGTTACTTACCTACGGTTACACATAAACCAGTAGAGACTAGCTGCAGATTCCCTACCTACCCTCCCCATTTTGCAAACAAAATTTCTCCGCCTACAAATGTCCTTGTCACCCATAGTTCTGGCACACTAGTCACAATACCTTGGCGCGTGGCTCCGTACTTCTGGTGCAGAAACAGTCACATAGAAACTGAGGTAAATGTGCAGGTCCTGGTGCCTATATAGGCACAATGCACGTCGCATCTGATGCGGCCAACACGAAGGTGTTCAGTGTTACCTACTGGTGCACAGATGTACTGATCAAGATTTCCCGGATCCAGCCTTGATGCCTGGGAAATATTCTAAAGTAAGGAATCTGCGGCTAGAGTCTTTACCATATAAGGCGCTACTGTAGGTAAGTAACTTGTTCATGTGGGCCATCCTGGATATGGTGCAATTTCAAACCTTCTCTCTTCCTCAGTGAGTCCAGGATGTTTAAGGCTATGAACCCGGTGTTTCAGCCTCAGCCCTGGGTTTCAATGAGAGTGGTTCAAGGCTTTTTAGCCTCTTATCCTCCTGCATTCTTTTACTGGACTACTCCAGGTGGCTGATGCAGACTCTGCAATGGGATCTGAAGTCTCAGTGGGCTCAGCACTAAGTAAACTTCTCAGGTTCCATTCAGGTGTCAGAGGAGACTGCAAAAGATCTGCAAAAGTACTGGTGGCAGTCCCCGCTCCATACACCACCCGGAGCTAACTGTCATGACAGGTGCATTATTGCTGGGCTGTGGATGCCATCTGGGAGAAGTGGAGATCAGAGGACTCTAGTCTCTGGAGGAGTCCTGCTTCCACATTAATTTTTTGGAGTAGCGAGCAATTTGCCTGGCACTGAGAGCCTTCCTCCTGTCATGGGAGGACTGGTGCAGGTCCTCGCAGACATGTGATATTGCACCAAACCGGGCAGAGCAATATCGTGGATCCTGTGCCAGGAGGCCCTGCGCATTTGGAACCGGCTGTGCCAGCCAGAGATCTCCCTGTTATTCAACCCCCTGGCGGGGATCTTTGAACTCCAGGCTGGACAAACCCAGTGGGCGCTACCTAGCAGATCACAAATGGTATGAGAAAAATGGAGCGGTGCACTCCCAAGTTAATATACTGTCAATAAAGAAGCTCGATCAGTTTCTTCGTTGTAAAAATATAAATCTTTATTATAAATAATCCATTGGATTTGCATAAAGGATCAGCCAACGCGTTTCGTTCAAAGGTTGAACCGTCAGGGCAAGCGTAGCAGATGATGAATATGACGAGTTTTCGTGCTTATACTAAAACGTTCTACGGGCCCAATCCGGTCTGGACCCTGTTTAGATATGTATAAAAAGTTCTCGAACTTATGACTGCATACGTTGTGTGGGCCTCCTTGATAAGGGCCTGTGTGAAATTCCTGCAGTCTCTCACCACGGCGTCTCAGCTCACTGAACAGCAATGCTTTAGAACGTTTTAGTATAAGCACGAAAACTCGTCATATTCATCATCTGCTACGCTTGCCCTGACGAATTTCAACCTTTGAACGAAACGCGTTGGCTGATGCTTTATGCAAATCCAATGGATTATTTATAATAAAGATTTATATTTTTACAACGAAGAAACTGATCGAGCTTCTTTATTGACAGTATATTAACTTGGGAGTGCACCGCTCCATTTTTCTCATAGTTTTGTATTTCTGCTTGGCAGTTGGCACCCCACAACGGCGGGTGCAGGAGTAGAGTGTGCACGCCGACTTTCATCATACTAGTATCTATCACTTGGGGATTATATTGAGGAAGTGCGGCAATTGGAGTCCGTCGTTGGTTCTTTATATTTTTTTTTCATGGATCACAAATGGTAGTTCCACTCGGAGATGGCAGAGGGTGTCTTTAAAAAAAAAAAAAAAACTTGATTGATTTTCAAAAACAAAACAAATTATAAAGCCTGCCTGCAGTCGCGGGCTACAATGTCTTGAAAACATGGATGGTTCGAAGGTACTGTTAGGTTGTTATCTAGCAGAGTCATCACGTATAAACAAAAATACAGGAGTGACCATTAGCTTAAAATAATTCAATAATACTGTGAAGTGTTTTCTAATACAAATATTAAAAATTTGTCGAGGTTTACAACTGTTTGCGGTACATTTGTTCTTAAGAAGTTGCATCTAGATTGTCCATCAATAAGTAATCTTTCAGTCATTGCCAAATATCCTTTGACCTAGAGGTGGGTGGTTGGAGTGTAGCATAGATGTCGCTCATGGAATTGCAGGTATCTGAAAGAGACAAGTTAGTGACAGATTCCTTACCTTAGAATATCCCCAGGCGTCAGGCTGGATCCGGAAAGCTTTTGCATAGCAGTACCCTTGCGCGTCGGTAGGCGGCGTCGTGCGGCTCCGCGTCCGTCGTCGGCGTCGTGATCGCCGGGATGACGTCGCGGGCAGTACTTAGACGCCGCCCCTGCGCGCTGACGTCAGTTCTTCTTTTTCCGCGCCAGCAGCGCAGATCCGGGAAGAGCAGTGACCTAGTCATTTTTTGACTAACTTTTTTGGTGAATTTTTTCACTGTTTTCTTCGAATCGACTTCAAGGTGTCGTAGGGATGCCCGGTTTTAAACGTTGCGGCGCCTGTGCTCGGATGATGTCCATCACAGACCCGCATCGGGAGTGTCTCTTCTGCCTCGGCCGAGGCCACGACACGGAGTCGTGTTCCGACTGCCGGGCCCTCAACCCGAAAGCTTTGCGAGAGCGGTCTCGAAAGCTCCTCGAGGCCCGGCATTCGGCTCCGCGCAAGCCCCGGTCGCGTGAGAGGTCCAGGGGTCGATCGCGGAGTCCTCACCGGTCGTCGGCATCGAAGTCTTCTTCGTCCGGTAAGTCCAAGCACAAAAAGTCCAAAAGCATCGTCGCTCTAGGACTTCGTCTCGCCGGTCTCGTGACTCGGCTGAGGCCCCTCCCGGCACCGTCCCCGCCCCCGAGGCCCCGGACATGCCCGTGGAGTCGCCCCCGCAATACCCGTCCTTCCCGGGTTCGGGGCGGATCCGGCCCAGATACAGGAATTCCTGTCGGCCATGGCCCGCCTCTTCGGGCCTCAAGGTCCCTCCGGTGCGCCTTCGGGCCCCGCGGGCCCTGATGGGGTTGCTCCGGCGTCGCCCGTGCCTCCAGCCTCGATCCCGGCTCCGGCCCCGGCCTCGATCCCGGCTCCGCAACCCCCATCGACGCCGGTCGACCTAACGACACCTCCGCCGACGCCGATGTCTCCGGTGCCGTTCTCGACGCCGCCTGGGGCTCCGGGCGGCGTCGTCCCCAGTTCCTTCCGGCTCCGGACATGGACCCGGACCGACGTCGCTCGACGCCGGTTCCGGCGCCGATGGGACCTTGGGTCCCAAATGTCCCTCCTCCTCCTTATTTTGAACCAGAGGAGGACTGGAAGGGGTCTGATGACCCTCTGGCACAACAGTGTCAGTACGATGAGGACTGGACAGAGGGTCTAGGGGATGCCAGTGGTCTGGATACTTCCCCTGACACTGGCATGCTGTCTCCTCCCGTGGCTACGGAGGAGGGAGCCAATTTTGCAACGGTGTTGCGTAGGGCGGCTGGGGCCTTATGTCTCCAACTCCCTACTGTGGCGGTCAAGACTAATCTCTTGACAGAGGTGCTTCAGCCGGCAGCCTCCTCTACGGAGACTGTGCTGCCGTTTAACGATGCCCTCACTGACGTTCTTTTGGGTGCCTGGTCCAAGCCCAACACAGGGGCTCCTGTGGATAGGAACGTGTCCCGATGCCATCGCCCAGCTCCGGGCGACCCCCTGTTTCTCTCTGTCCACCCCACTCCTGAGAGCTTGGTTGTCCAAGCCTCCGCTTCCCAAACCGCCTTCCCTACCGCCCCTCCGGAGAGGGAATCCAAACGCCTGGATCAATTTGGGAAGAAGGGTTTTCTTCCTCCAGTGCTGGCTTGCGGTCCATCAACACCGCTTGTCTTTTGGGCCGATATACCCACTCCTTGTGGGATTCGGTGGCGACTGTTTTGCCCCAGTGTTCTGAGGAGGTCCAGACACTGCTTTCCCGCGCCATTGCGGAAGGAAGGGATGCGGCCAAATACACGATACGATGTGGCCTTGATACCGCCGACTCGCTGGGCAGGTCTATTGCAACGACGGTGGCGCTGCGACGCCACGCCTGGCTGAGAACCACTGGTTTTTCAGGGGATGTCCAGAATACTCTCATGGACATGCCCTTTGATGGAGTCGGTCTTTTTGGGTCCAAAGCAGACCATGCATTGGAGCGCTTTAAGGACTCACGGGCTACTGCCAAGTCCCTGGGCCTTTCTGCTACACGCCCTCCGCTGACTTCTGCTTTTCGCCCCTATCGTGGCCACGGAAGGGGCGCCCCGTCACGTCAGCAGCCCAGCCACCGGCCCGCGCAGCAGGCGTCTTCGCGTGGCCGAGGACGTGGATTCCGCCGTGGTGGATCGGGCAACCAGCGTGCGGGTCAGGCCACCACCTCCAGCCCGTCCGCGGCCTCCAAGCCCTCCTAGTCCCTCCTTTCAGGTGCACAGCACGCCAGTAGAGGGCAGGGTCCGCCATCACCTTCCCCACTGGCGTACCATCACCTCGGACAGGTGGGTCTTGGACATTGTCCGAAGGGGCTACTCCCTCCCCTTCGAGACCACCCCCCAGCCATGCCACCTCAATTCCACCGCATGTCAGGGGATCACTTGGTACTTCTGCAGAAGGAAATCACGGCCCTCTTGACCAAGAGGGCCATCGAGCGTGTTCCGACCCCAGAAGTAGGGCGTGGTTGCTACTCCCACTACTTTCTGGTGCCCAAAAAGGACAAGGAGGACATGCGTCCTATCTTGGACCTCCGGAACGTCAATCGCTTCCTCCGGAAGGAGAAGTTCAAGATGCTCACCCTAGCTCAGGTCTTGACTGCCCTCGACCCTGGAGACTGGTTGGTAGCGTTGGACTTGCAGGACGCATATTTCCACATCCCCGTTTTGCCGGCCCACCGGCGTTACCTTCGGTTCACGGTAGGCCCCGAGCATTTTCAGTTCACCGTGCTCCCCTTTGGCCTTACCAGTGCCCCTCGGGTGTTCACGAAAGTGATGGCGGTGGTCGCAGCTCATCTGCGCCGGGCAGGGGTTTCAGTCTTCCCCTACCTCGACGACTGGCTGCTGAAGGCGGGCTCGTCCCAGGCAGTCGTCTCCCACCTCCAGACTACGGCCGAACTCCTGCACTCGCTGGGGTTCTCCATCAATGTGCCGAAGTCGCATCTGATTCCTTCTCCACAGCTCCTTTTCATCGGAGCAGTTCTGGACACGACGCAATATCTGAAAGAGACACGTTGGTGATAGATTCCTTACCTTAGAATATCCCCAGGCGTCAGGCTGGATCCGGAAAGTTTTGCGTAGCAGTACCCTTGCGCGTCGGTAGGCGGCGTCGTGCGGCTCCGCGTCCGTCGTCGGCGTCGTGATCGCCGGGATGACGTCGCGGGCAGTACTTAGACGCCGCCCCTGCGCGCTGACGTCAGTTCTTCTTTTTCCGCGCCAGCAAGCGCAGATCCGGGAAGAGCAGTGCCCTGGTCAATTTTTGACCATACTTTTTGGTGATTTTTTCACTGTTTTTCCATCTTTAAGGTGTCGTAGGGATGCCCGGCTTCAAGCGATGCGGCGCCTGTGCGCGGATGATGTCCGTCACCGACCCGCATTGGGAGTGTCTCTTCTGCCTCGGCCGAGGCCACGACACCGAGTCTTGTCCCGAATGCCAGGCCCTCAACCCGAAAGCTTTGCGAGAGCGGTCTCGAAAGCTCCTCGAGGCCCGGCATTCGGCTCCACGGAGGCCCCGGTCGCGTGAGAGGTCCAGGGGTCGCTCGCGGAGTGCACACCGGTCGTCGGCGTCGAAGTCTTCTTCGTCCGGTAAGTCTAAGCACAAGAAGTCCAAGAAGCATCGTCGCTCTCGGACTTCGCCTCGCCGGTCTCGCGACTCGGCTGAGGCCCCTCCCGGCACCGTCCCCGCCCCCGCGGCCCCGGACTTGCCTGTGGAGTCGCCCCCGTCATACCCGCCCTTCCCGGGTTCGGGGCGGATCCGGCCAAGGTACAGGAGTTCCTGTCGGCCATGGCCCGCCTCTTCGGGCCTTCAGGCCCCTCCGGTGCGCCTTCGGGCCCCGCGGGCCCTGATTGGGTTGCTCCGGCGTCGCCGGCGGCTCCGGCCCCGGCGTCGCCCGGGCCTCCAGCCTCGATCCCGGCTTCGGCCCCGGCCTCGATCCCGGCTCCACAACCCCCATCGACGCCGGTCGACCTCACGACACCTCCGCCGGCGCCGATGTCTCCGGTGCCGTTCTCGACGCCGCCCTGGGCTCCGGGCGGCGTCGTCCCCCAGTTCCTTCCGGCTCCGGACATGGACCCGGAGCGACGTCGCTCGACGCCGGCTCCGGCGCCGATGGGACCTTGGGTCCCAAATGTCCCTCCTCCTCCCTATTTTGAACCACAGGAGGACCAGGAGGACTGGGAGGGGTCTGATGACCCTCTGACACGCAACTGTCAGTATGATGAGGACTGGACAGAGAGTCTAGGGGAGGCCAGTGGTCTGGATACTTCTCCTGACACTGGCATGCTGTCTCCTCCCGTGGCTACGGAGGAGGGGGCCAATTTTGGTACGGTGTTGCGTAGGGCTGCTGGGGCCTTACGTCTCCAGCTCCCTACTTTGACGGTCAAGCCTAACATCTTGACAGAGGTGCTTCAGCCGGCAGCCTCCTCTGCGGAGACTGTGCTGCCGTTTAACGACGCCCTCACGGACGTTCTTTTGGGCGCCTGGTCCAAGCCCAACACAGGGGCTCCTGTGGATCGGAACGTGTCACGACGCCATCGCCCCGCTCCGGGCGACCCCTGTTTCTTTCTGTCCACCCCACTCCTGAGAGCTTGGTTGTCCAAGCCTCCGCTTCCCAAACCGCCTTCCCTACCGCTCCTCCGGATAGGGAATCCAAACGCCTGGATCAGTTTGGGAAGAAAGGTTTTCTTCCTCCAGTGCTGGCTTGCGGTCCGTTAACACCGCTTGTCTTTTGGGCCGCTATACCCACTCTCTGTGGGATTCGGTGGCGGATGTTTTGCCCCAGTGCCCTGAGGAGGTCCAGGCACTGCTTTCCCGCGCCATTGCGGAAGGAAGGGATGCGGCCAAATACACTATCCGTTGTGGCCTTGACACCGCCGACTCGCTGGGCAGGTCGATTGCAACGACGGTGGCGCTCCCGACGCCACGCCTGGCTGAGAACCACTGGTTTTCAGGGGATGTCCAGAATACTCTCATGGACATGCCCTTTGATGGAGTCGGTCTTTTTGGGTCCAAAGCAGACCATGCGTTGGAGCGCTTTAAGGACTCACGGGCTACTGCCAAGTCCCTGGGCCTTTCTGCTACACGCCCTCCGCTGCCTTCTGCTTTTCGCCCCTATCGTGGCCACGGTAGGGCGCCCCTTCACGTCAGCAGCCCAGCCACCGGCCCGCGCAGCAGGCGTCTTCGCGTGGCCGAGGACGTGGATTCCGCCGTGGCGGATCGGGCGACCAGCGTGCGGGTCAGGCCACCACCTCCAACCCGTCCGCGGCCTCCAAGCCCTCCTAGTCCCTCCTTTCAGGTGCACGGCACGCCAGTAGGGGCAGGGTCCGCCATCACCTTCCCCACTGGCGCACCATCACCTCGGACAGGTGGGTCTTGGACATTGTCCGAAGGGGCTACTCCCTCCCCTTCGAGACCACCCCCCGCCATGCCACCTCAATTCCACCGCATGTCAGGGGATCACTTGGTGCTTCTACAGAAGGAAGTCACGGCCCTCTTGACCAAGAGGGCCATCGAGCATGTTCCGACCCCAGAAGTAGGGCGTGGTTGCTACTCCCACTACTTTCTGGTGCCCAAAAAGGACAAGGAGGACATGCGTCCTATCTTGGACCTCCGGAACGTCAATCGCTTCCTCCGGAAGGAGAAGTTCAAGATGCTCACCCTAGCTCAGGTCTTGACTGCCCTCGACCCTGGAGACTGGTTGGTAGCGTTGGACTTGCAGGACGCGTATTTCCACATCCCCGTCCTGCCGGCCCACCGGCGTTACCTTCGGTTCACGGTAGGCCCCGAGCATTTTCAGTTCACCGTGCTCCCCTTTGGCCTTACAAGTGCCCCTCGGGTGTTCACGAAAGTGATGGCGGTGGTCGCAGCTCATCTGCGCCGGGCAGGGGTTTCAGTCTTCCCCTACCTCGACGACTGGCTGCTGAAGGCGGGCTCGTCCCCGGCAGTCGTCTCCCACCTCCAGACTACGGCCGAACTCCTGCACTCGCTGGGGTTCTCCATCAATGTGCCGAAGTCGCATCTGATTCCTTCTCCAGATCTCGGAGGGGACTGCAAAACAGTTGCAGTGGTGGCTCTCGAACCGGCAATGGGTCATGGGCAGATCCCTCTCCCTTCCCCAGCCAGAGCATACAGTTGTGACGGACGCGTCCCTTCTGGGATGGGGCGGTCACATGGGAGAGGCGGAGATCAGAGGCCTCTGGTCTCCGGCGGAGTCCCGGCTCCATATCAACCTTCTGGAGCTCCGGGCGATCCGGCTTGCACTCAAGGCATTCCTTCCCTCTGTCAAAGGGAAGGTAGTGCAGGTGTTCACAGACAACACCACCGCCATGTGGTACTGCAACAAACAGGGCGGGGTGGGGTCTTGGACCCTTTGTCAGGAGGCTCTGCGCCTCTGGACATGGCTGGAACATCAGGGCATGTTCCTGATGGTTCAACACCTGGCAGGTTCTCTAAACGCCAGGGCGGACGAACTCAGCCGCAGGTGCATGATGGATCACGAATGGCGTCTTCACTCGGAAGTGGCGCAAGGACTCTTTCTACAGTGGGGAGAGCCTTGGTTAGATCTATTCGCCACCGAAGAGAACGCGCAATGTCATCAGTTCTGCGCGTTGGAATTTCCAAGGCGGCACTCGCTCGGCGACGCTTTTCGTCGCGAGTGGAGTTGCGGTCTGTTGTACGCCTTTCCGCCTATACCACTTCTACCCAGAGTGTTGAAGAAGATTCGGCACGACCGGGCCCAAGTCATTCTTGTGGCTCCGGACTGGGCTCGAAGAGTTTGGTATCCCGAGCTACTCAATATGAGCATAGATCCCCCGATCCGTCTGCCTCTTCGGGAGGATCTTCTGTCGCAGCAGCAGGGGACGGTCCTCCACCCGAACCTGTCCAGTCTACACCTGCTTGCGTGGAGATTGAGCGGCGGCAGTTGATTCCTTTCGACTTGCCTCCCGAAGTTTGTGATGTGATTCTGGCAGCCAGGCGTCCCTCCACTAAGGTGGTATACGCCTGCAGGTGGAACAAATTTGTGGCATGGTGCACAGCAAAGGCTGTGGATCCCCTTTCTGCCCCTCTTTCTGAGGTCCTTCTGTTCCTTCTCTCTCTGGCCCAACAGGGTTCTGCCCTGGGTACCATCAAGGGTTATCTTTGTGCTATCTCGGCCTTCCTCAGGCTCCCTGATCAGCCCTCCCTTTTCAAGTCCCCTGTTGTTAACAGGTTCTTAAAAGGCATTACTCACCTCTTCCCTCCTGTTCCGTTTGTAATGCCTCAGTGGGACTTGAACTTGGTTCTTACCTTTTTAATGTGCGCTCCCTTTGAGCCTCTGCATAACTGTCCTCTTCTTCTTCTGACTCTAAAGGCAGCCTTTCTGGTGGCCATCACCTCCGCTCGGCGGGTGAGTGAGCTCCAGGCTCTTTCTTGCAAACCTCCCTTTCTGTCTGTTCATCCAGACAAGGTTGTTCTTCGGACGCGTCCGTCCTTCTTGCCAAAGGTGGTTACTGCTTTCCACATTGGGCAGACCATCACTTTGCCCACCTTCTTTCCGCCTCCGCATCCTTCCAGAGAGGAAGAGAGGCTCCACCGTCTGGACCCAAAACGTGCGCTCTCCTTCTATATCGACCGCACGAAACACTTCCGGGTGGATGACCAGCTCTTTGTTGGCTACGTGGGCGCCAAAAAGGTCGGGCGGTGCACAAGAGGACCATCTCCCGCTGGGTTACCTTGTGCATCAAGACCTGCTATTCTTTGGCTAAGAAGGAGCCTCCTGTTGGGCTGCGTGCCCATTCCACCAGGGCAACGGCTGCTACCACGGCCTTGGGCCGCGGTGTTCCGCTGCCGGTTATCTGTCAGGCAGCTACGTGGGCCTCGCTGCACACGTTTACTAAGCATTACTGCCTTGACAGTCAGGTCCGGAGGGACGGCTTCTTTGGCCGTTCTGTCCTCCAGGACTTCCTTGTCTGATCTTTGTTCGCAGACCCACCACCGGGGTTGGTATTGCTGGGGTATCTATTCTAAGGTAAGGAATCTATCACTAACGTGTCTCTTTCAGATGCACAAGTTACTAACTTGTGTAACGATATATCTGTAAGAGACAGTAGTTAGTGATAGATTCCTTACCGCCCTCCCATCCTCCCCGTTCTGCGAACTGATTTCTAGGGTTAAGGACATCCCTTTCAGGGCCCTAGTATTTTTCAGACACCTGTGTCAGCTTCTTGCATGGCTCTGCGTTCCTGGCGCGGAAAGTCGTGTACAGAACTGACGTCAGCGCGCAGGGGCGGCGTCTAAGTACTGCCCGCGACGTCATCCCGGCGATCACGACGCCGACGACGGACGCGGAGCCACACGACGCCGCCTACCGACGCGCAAGGGTACTGCTACGCAAAACTTTCCGGATCCAGCCTGACGCCTGGGGATATTCTAAGGTAAGGAATCTATCACTAACTACTGTCTCTTACAGATATATCGTTACACAAGTTAGTAACTTGTGCTTCGAGCCTATCCTCCCGAACGGCGAGTCCGGGATATTCAGGCTATGATTCCGATCTTTCAGCCTTTATCCTGGGTTTCGGTACGGATGACCCTGAGGCTGCTGGGCCTCATGGCCTCCTGCATCCTGCTGGTCAATCATGCCAGATGGCATATGCGGGCTCTGCAGTGGGACCTGAAGTTCCAGTGGGCGCAGCACCAGGGCAACCTGTCCGATCACGTCCAGATCTCGGAGGGGACTGCAAAACAGTTGCAGTGGTGGCTCTCAAACCGGCAATGGGTCATGGGCAGATCCCTCTCCCTTCCCCAGCCAGAGCACACAGTTGTGACGGACGCGTCCCTTCTGGGATGGGGTGGTCACATGGGAGAGGCGGAGATCAGAGGCCTCTGGTCTCCGGCGGAGTCCCGGCTCCATATCAACATTCTGGAGCTCCGGGCGATCCGACTTGCACTCAAGGCATTCCTTCCCTCTGTCAAAGGGAAGGTAGTGCAGGTGTTCACAGACAACACCACCGCCATGTGGTACTGCAACAAACAAGGCGGGGTGGGGTCTTGGACCCTTTGTCAGGAGGCTCTGCGCCTCTGGACATGGCTGGAACATCAGGGCATGTTCCTGATGGTTCAACACCTGGCAGGTTCCCTGAACGCCAGGGCGGACGAACTCAGCCGCAGGTGCATGATGGATCACGAATGGCGTCTTCACTCGGAAGTGGCGCAAGGACTCTTTCTACAGTGGGGAGAGCCTTGGTTAGATCTATTCGCCACCGAAGAGAACGCGCAATGTCATCAGTTCTGCGCATTGGAATTTCCAAGGCGGCACTCGCTCGGCGACGCTTTCGTCACGAGTGGAGTTGCGGTCTGTTGTACGCCTTTCCGCCTATACCACTTCTACCCAGAGTGTTGAAGAAGATTCGGCACGACCGGGCCCAAGTCATTCTTGTGGCTCCGGACTGGGCTCAAAGAGTTTGGTATCCCGAGCTACTCCATATGAGCGTAGATCCCCCGATCCGTCTGCCTCTTCGGAAGGATCTTCTGTCGCAGCAGCAGGGGACGGTCCTCCACCCGAACCTGTCCAGTCTACACCTGCTTGCGTGGAGATTGAGCGGCGGCAGTTGATTCCTTTCGACTTGCCTCCCGAAGTTTGTGATGTGATTCTGGCAGCCAGGCGTCCCTCCACTAAGGTGGTATACGCCTGCAGGTGGAACAAATTTGTGGCATGGTGCACAGCAAAGGCTGTGAATCCCCTTTCTGCCCCTCTTTCTGAGGTCCTTCTGTTCCTTCTTTCTCTGGCCCAACAGGGTTCTGCCCTGGGTACCATCAAGGGTTATCTTTGTGCTATCTCGGCCTTCCTCAGGCTCCCTGATCAGCCCTCCCTTTTCAAGTCCCCTGTTGTTAACAGGTTTCTAAAAGGCATTACTCACCTCTTCCCTCCTGTTCCGTTTGTGATGCCTCAGTGGGACTTGAACTTGGTTCTTACCTTTTTAATGTGCGCTCCCTTTGAGCCTCTACATAACTGTCCTCTTCGTCTTCTTACTTTGGAGACAGCCTTTCTGGTGGCCATCACCTCCGCTCGGCGGGTGAGTGAGCTCCAGGCTCTATCATGCAAATCTCCTTTTCTGTCTGTCCATCCAGACAAGGTTGTTAGGACGCGTCCGTCCTTCTTGCCAAAGGTGGTTACTGCCTTCCACATTGGGCAGACCATCACTTTGCCCACCTTCTTTCTGCCTCCGCATCCTTCCAGAGAGGAAGAGAGGCTCCACCGTCTGGACCCAAAACGTGCGCTTTCTTTTTATATCGACCGCACACAACACTTCCGGGTGGATGACCAGCTCTTTGTTGGCTACGTGGGCGCCAAAAAAGGTCGGGCGGTGCACAAGAGAACCATCTCCCGCTGGGTCACCTTGTGTATCAAAGCCTGCTATTCTTTGGCTAAGAAGGAGACTCCTGTTGGGCTGCGTGCCCATTCCACCAGGGCAACGGCTGCTACCACGGCTTTAGGCCGCGGTGTTCCGCTGCAGGATATATGTCAGGCAGCTACGTGGGCCTCGCTGCACACGTTTACCAAGCATTACTGCCTTGACAGCCAGGTCCGGAGGGACCGCTTCTTTGGCCGTTCTGTTCTCCGAGACTTCCTTGTCTGATCTTTGTTCGCAGACCCACCACCGGGGTTGGTATTGCTGGGGTATCTATTCTAAGGTAAGGAATCTGTCACTAACGTGTCTCTTTCAGATGCACAAGTTACTAACTTGTGTAACGATATATCTGTAAGAGACAGTAGTTAGTGACAGATTCCTACCGCCCACCCATCCTCCCCGTTTTGCGAACTGATTTCTAGGGTTAAGGACATCCCTTTCAGGGCCCTAGTATTTTTCAGACACCTATGTCAGCTTCTTGCATGGCTCTGCGTTCCTGGCGCGGAAAGTCGTGTACAGAACTGGCGTCAGCACGCAGGGGCGGCGTCTAAGTACTGCCCGCGACGTCATCCCGGTGGTCCCGACGCCGACGACGGACGCGGAGCCGCACGGCGCCGCCTACCGGCGACGCAAGGGTACTGCTACGTAAAGCTTTCCGGATCCAGCCTGACGCCTGGGGATATTCTAAGGTAAGGAATCTGTCACTAACTACTGTCTCTTACAGATATATCGTTACACAAGTTAGTAACTTGTGCATCTGAAAGAGACACGTTAGTGACAGATTCCTTACCTTAGAATATCCCCAGGCGTCAGGCTGGATCCGGAAAGTTTTGCGTAGCAGTACCCTTGCGCGTCGGTAGGCGGCGTCGTGCGGCTCCGCGTCCGTCGTCGGCGTCGTGATCGCCGGGATGACGTCGCGGGCAGTACTTAGGCGCCGCCCTGCGCGCTGACGTCAGTTCTTCTTTTCCGCGCCAGCAAGCGCAGATCCGGGAAGAGCAGTGCCCTGGTCAATTTTTGACCATACTTTTTGGTGATTTTTTCACTGTTTTTTCCAACTTAAAGGTGTCGTAGGGATGCCCGGCTTCAAGCGATGCGGCGCCTGTGCGCGGATGATGTCCGTCACCGACCCGCATTGGGAGTGTCTCTTCTGCCTCGGCCGAGGCCACGACACCGAGTCTTGTCCCGAATGCCAGGCCCTCAACCCGAAAGCTTTGCGAGAGCGGTCTCGAAAGCTCCTCGAGGCCCGGCATTCGGCTCCACGGAGGCCCCGGTCGCGTGAGAGGTCCAGGGTCGCTCGCGGAGTGCACACCGGTCGTCGGCGTCGAAGTCTTCTTCGTCCGGTAAGTCTAAGCACAAGAAGTCCAAGAAGCATCGTCGCTCTCGGACTTCGCCTCGCCGGTCTCGCGACTCGGCTGAGGCCCCTCCCGGCACCGTCCCCGCCCCCGCGGCCCCGGACTTGCCTGTGGAGTCGCCCCCGCCATACCCGCCCTTCCCGGGTTCGGGGGCGGATCCGGCCAAGGTACAGGAGTTCCTGTCGGCCATGGCCCGCCTCTTCGGGCCTTCAGGCCCCTCCGGTGCGCCTTCGGGCCCCGCGGGCCCTGATGGGGTTGCTCCGGCGTCGCCGGCGGCTCCGGCGTCGCCCGTGCCTCCAGCCTCGATCCCGGCTCCGGCTTCGGCCCCGGCCTCGATCCCGGCTCCACAACCCCCATCGACGCCGGTCGACCTCACGACACCTCCGCCGGCGCCGATGTCTCCGGTGCCGTTCTCGACGCCGCCCTGGGCTCCGGGCGGCGTCGTCCCCCAGTTCCTTCCGGCTCCGGACATGGACCCGGAGCGACGTCGCTCGACGCCGGCTCCGGCGCCGATGGGACCTTGGGTCCCAAATGTCCCTCCTCCTCCTTATTTTGAACCAGAGGAGGACCAGGAGGACTGGGAGGGGTCTGATGACCCTCTGACGCGCAACTGTCAGTATGATGAGGACTGGACAGAGAGTCTAGGGAGGCCAGTGGTCTGGATACTTCCCCTGACACTGGCATGCTGTCTCCTCCCGTGGCTACGGAGGAGGGGGCCAATTTTGGTACGGTGTTGCGTAGGGCTGCTGGGGCCTTACGTCTCCAGCTCCCTACTTTGACGGTCAAGCCTAACATCTTGACAGAGGTGCTTCAGCCGGCAGCCTCCTCTGCGGAGACTGTGCTGCCGTTTAACGACGCCCTCACTGACGTTCTTTTGGGCGCCTGGTCCAAGCCCAACACAGGGGCTCCTGTGGATCGGAACGTGTCACGACGCCATCGCCCTGCTCCGGGCGACCCCCTGTTTCTTTCTGTCCACCCCACTCCTGAGAGCTTGGTTGTCCAAGCCTCCGCTTCCCAAACCGCCTTCCCTACCGCTCCTCCGGATAGGGAATCCAAACGCCTGGATCAGTTTGGGAAGAAAGGTTTTTCTTCCTCCAGTGCTGGCTTGCGGTCCGTTAACACCGCTTGTCTTTTGGGCCGATATACCCACTCCCTGTGGGATTCGGTGGCGGATGTTTTGCCCCAGTGCCCTGAGGAGGTCCAGGCACTGCTTTCCCGCGCCATTGCGGAAGGAAGGGATGCGGCCAAATACACTATCCGTTGTGGCCTTGACACCGCCGACTCGCTGGGCAGGTCGATTGCAACGACGGTGGCGCTCCGACGCCACGCCTGGCTGAGAACCACTGGTTTTCAGGGGATGTCCAGAATACTCTCATGGACATGCCCTTTGATGGAGTCGGTCTTTTTGGGTCCAAAGCAGACCATGCGTTGGAGCGCTTTAAGGACTCACGGGCTACTGCCAAGTCCCTGGGCCTTACTGCTACACGCCCTCCGCTGCCTTCTGCTTTTCGCCCCTATCGTGGCCACGGTAGGGCGCCCTTCACGTCAGCAGCCCAGCCACCGGCCCGCGCAGCAGGCGTCTTCGCGTGGCCGAGGACGTGGATTCCGCCGTGGCGGATCGGGCAACCAGCGTGCGGGTCAGGCCACCACCTCCAACCCGTCCGCGGCCTCCAAGCCCTCCTAGTCCCTCCTTTCAGGTGCACGGCACGCCAGTAGGGGGCAGGGTCCGCCATCACCTTCCCCACTGGCGCACCATCACCTCGGACAGGTGGGTCTTGGACATTGTCCGAAGGGGCTACTCCCTCCCCTTCGAGACCACCCCCCAGCCATGCCACCTCAATTCCACCGCATGTCAGGGGATCACTTGGTGCTTCTACAGAAGGAAGTCACGGCCCTCTTGACCAAGAGGGCCATCGAGCATGTTCCGACCCCAGAAGTAGGGCGTGGTTGCTACTCCCACTACTTTCTGGTGCCCAAAAAGGACAAGGAGGACATGCGTCCTATCTTGGACCTCCGGAACGTCAATCGCTTCCTCCGGAAGGAGAAGTTCAAGATGCTCACCCTAGCTCAGGTCTTGACTGCCCTCGACCCTGGAGACTGGTTGGTAGCGTTGGACTTGCAGGACGCGTATTTCCACATCCCCGTCCTGCCGGCCCACCGGCGTTACCTTCGGTTCACGGTAGGCCCCGAGCATTTTCAGTTCACCGTGCTCCCCTTTGGCCTTACCAGTGCCCCTCGGGTGTTCACGAAAGTGATGGCGGTGGTCGCAGCTCATCTGCGCCGGGCAGGGGTTTCAGTCTTCCCCTACCTCGACGACTGGCTGCTGAAGGCGGGCTCGTCCCAGGCAGTCGTCTCCCACCTCCAGACTACGGCCGAACTCCTGCACTCGCTGGGGTTCTCCATCAATGTGCCGAAGTCGCATCTCATTCCTTCTCCACAGCTCCTTTTCATCGGAGCAGTTCTGGACACGACGCAGTTTCGGGCCTATCCTCCCGAACGGCGAGTCCGGGATATTCAGGCTATGATTCCGATCTTTCGGCCTTTATCCTGGGTTTCGGTACGGATGACCCTGAGGCTGCTGGGCCTCATGGCCTCCTGCATCCTGCTGGTCAATCATGCCAGATGGCATATGCGGGCTCTGCAGTGGGACCTGAAGTTCCAGTGGGCGCAGCACCAGGGCAACCTGTCCGATCACGTCCAGATCTCGGAGGGGACTGCAAAACAGTTGCAGTGGTGGCTCTCGAACCGGCAATGGGTCATGGGCAGATCCCTCTCCCTTCCCCAGCCAGAGCATACAGTTGTGACGGACGCGTCCCTTCTGGGATGGGGCGGTCACATGGGAGAGGCGGAGATCAGAGGCCTCTGGTCTCCGGCGGAGTCCCGGCTCCATATCAACCTTCTGGAGCTCCGGGCGATCCGGCTTGCACTCAAGGCATTCCTTCCCTCTGTCAAAGGGAAGGTAGTGCAGGTGTTCACAGACAACACCACCGCCATGTGGTACTGCAACAAACAGGGCGGGGTGGGGTCTTGGACCCTTTGTCAGGAGGCTCTGCGCCTCTGGACATGGCTGGAACATCAGGGCATGTTCCTGATGGTTCAACACCTGGCAGGTTCTCTGAACGCCAGGGCGGACGAACTCAGCCGCAGGTGCATGATGGATCACGAATGGCGTCTTCACTCGGAAGTGGCGCAAGGACTCTTTCTACAGTGGGGAGAGCCTTGGTTAGATCTATTCGCCACCGAAGAAGAACGCGCAATGTCATCAGTTCTGCGCGTTGGAATTTCCAAGGCGGCACTCGCTCGGCGACGCTTTTCGTCGCGAGTGGAGTTGCGGTCTGTTGTACGCCTTTCCGCCTATACCACTTCTACCCAGAGTGTTGAAGAAGATTCGGCACGACCGGGCCCAAGTCATTCTTGTGGCTCCGGACTGGGCTCGAAGAGTTTGGTATCCCGAGCTACTCAATACGAGCATAGATCCCCGATCCGTCTGCCTCTTCGGGAGGATCTTCTGTCGCAGCAGCAGGGGACGGTCCTCCACCCGAACCTGTCCAGTCTACACCTGCTTGCGTGGAGATTGAGCGGCGGCAGTTGATTCCTTTCGACTTGCCTCCCGAAGTTTGTGATGTGATTCTGGCAGCCAGGCGTCCCTCCACTAAGGTGGTATACGCCTGCAGGTGGAACAAATTTGTGGCATGGTGCACAGCAAAGGCTGTGGATCCCCTTTCTGCCCCTCTTTCTGAGGTCCTTCTGTTCCTTCTCTCTCTGGCCCAACAGGGTTCTGCCCTGGGTACCATCAAGGGTTATCTTTGTGCTATCTCGGCCTTCCTCAGGCTCCCTGATCAGCCCTCCCTTTTCAAGTCCCCTGTTGTTAACAGGTTCTTAAAAGGCATTACTCACCTCTTCCCTCCTGTTCCGTTTGTAATGCCTCAGTGGGACTTGAACTTGGTTCTTACCTTTTTAATGTGCGCTCCCTTTGAGCCTCTGCATAACTGTCCTCTTCGTCTTCTGACTCTGAAGACAGCCTTTCTGGTGGCCATCACCTCCGCTCGGCGGGTGAGTGAGCTCCAGGCTCTATCTTGCAAACCTCCCTTTCTGTCTGTTCATCCAGACAAGGTTGTTCTTCGGACGCGTCCGTCCTTCTTGCCAAAGGTGGTTACTGCTTTCCACATTGGGCAGACCATCACTTTGCCCACCTTCTTTCCGCCTCCGCATCCTTCCAGAGAGGAAGAGAGGCTCCACCGTCTGGACCCAAAACGTGCGCTCTCCTTCTATATCGACCGCACAAAACACTTCCGGGTGGATGACCAGCTCTTTGTTGGCTACGTGGGCGCCAAAAAGGTCGGGCGGTGCACAAGAGGACCATCTCCCGCTGGGTTACCTTGTGCATCAAGACCTGCTATTCTTTGGCCAAGAAGGAGCCTCCTGTTGGGCTGCGTGCCCATTCCACCAGGGCAACGGCTGCTACCACGGCCTTGGGCCGCGGTGTTCCGCTGCCGGTTATCTGTCAGGCAGCTACGTGGGCCTCGCTGCACACGTTTACAAAGCATTACTGCCTTGACAGTCAGGTCCGGAGGGACGGCTTCTTTGGCCGTTCTGTCCTCCAGGACTTCCTTGTCTGATCTTTGTTCGCAGACCCACCACCGGGGTTGGTATTGCTGGGGTATCTATTCTAAGGTAAGGAATCTGTCACTAACGTGTCTCTTTCAGATGCACAAGTTACTAACTTGTGTAACGATATATCTGTAAGAGACAGTAGTTAGTGACAGATTCCTACCGCCCACCCATCCTCCCGTTCTGCGAACTGATTTCTAGGGTTAAGGACATCCCTTTCAGGGCCCTAGTATTTTTCAGACACCTGTGTCAGCTTCTTGCATGGCTCTGCGTTCCTGGCGCGGAAAGTCGTGTACAGAACTGACGTCAGCGCGCAGGGGCGGCGCCTAAGTACTGCCCGCGACGTCATCCCGGCGATCACGACGCCGACGACGGACGCGGAGCCGCACGACGCCGCCTACCGACGCGCAAGGGTACTGCTACGCAAAACTTTCCGGATCCAGCCTGACGCCTGGGGATATTCTAAGGTAAGGAATCTGTCACTAACTACTGTCTCTTACAGATATATCGTTACACAAGTTAGTAACTTGTGCGTTATGAACCGGACTGGAGAGAGGAACTGGGGGAAGCCAGTGGTCTGGATACCTCACCAGACCTTGGCATGTTGTCGTCTCCTATTGTGGCTACGGAGGAGGGAGCGTCTTATGCCGTGGTGTTGCGTAGGGCGGCAGAGGCTCTCTACCTCGAGCTATCTACGGTGGCACTCAGGACTTACCTCCTGACAGAGGTGCTTCAACTGGCAGCGAGCTCCTCGGAGCCCCTGCTGCTGTTTAATGAAGCCCTCACTGACATCCTTTTGGGCACCTGGTCCAGGCCCAACACAGGGGCTCCTGTGGATAGCATGATTGCCCGATGCCACCGCCAGGCCCCGGGCGACCCCTCTTTCCTCTCCCAACACCCCACCCCTGAGAGCTTGGTGGTCCAAGCCTCCACTTCCAAAGGCGCATTCCCTAACAGCTCCACCTGATAGGGAATCCAAAGAGCTGGACCATCTTGGAAGAAGATGTTTTCTTCCTCCAGCTTGGGACTGCGGTCTGTTGGGCCGTTACACCCACTCCGTGTGGGACACGGTGGCGCAAGTGCTGCCCCAGTGCCCGGAGGAGGCCCGGGCCATACTCTCCCGTGCAGTTGCAGAAGGGAGAGATGCAGCAAAGTTAACCATCCGCTGTGGGCTGGATACCGCCGACTCACTAGGCAGGACGATTTCCACATTGGTAGCCCTTCGACGCTATGCCTGGTTGAGGCCGACTGGTTTTTCCGGGGATGTCCAATCCACTCTTATTGACATGCCCTTTGATGGCCATCGTCTCTTCGGCGACAAGGCAGACAACGTGCTGGAGCGCTTTAAGGACTCTCGGGCTACTTCCAGGTCCTGGGCCCTCTCCACCACCCGCCCTGCGCAGTCTGCTTTTCGCCCCTTTCGTGGCTACGGAAGGGGTGCCCCACCACGTCCTGCCCAGAGCCACAGGCCAGCGCAAGCTGTTCAGCCCCTGCGTGGCCGGGGACGTGGGAACCACCGCCGTGGTTCTGGGGACCAGCGGGCGGGCCAGTCCACCACAGCCCGTTCTGCAGCAGCCTCCAAACCTTCCTAGTCTGACCTTTCAGGCCATCGCCAGTGGGCAGCAGGATTCGCCATCACCTCCCTCACTGGCGCACCATCACGTCAGACAGGTGGGTTTTGCAAGTAGTCCGAAGAGGCTACTCCCTCCCCTTTGAGACTGCTCCTCCATCCATGCCACCTCGGTATCATCGCATGTCGGAGGATCATCTGGCCCTTCTCCAACAGGAAGTTTCGGCACTCTTGGCCAAGGGAGCCATCGAGCGAGTTCCTGTCCCAGAAGTCAGTCGTCGTTGCTATTCCCACTACTTTCTGGTACCCAAGAAGGACAAAGGCCTGCGTCCTATCTTGGATCTCAGGAACATCAACCGCTTCCTCCAGAAGGAGAAGTTCAAAATGTTGACGCTCGCTCAGGTCCTGTCTGCCCTCGACCCTGGAGACTGGATGGTAGCGTTGGACTTGCAGGACGCTTATTTTCACATCCCCGACCTGCCGCCCACCGGCGTTACTTGGGGTTCACGGTAGGCCACGAGCATTTTCAGTTTAACGTGCTCCCCTTTGGCCTTACCAGTGCCCCTTGGGTGTTCACGAAAGTGATGGCGGTGGTCGTAGCTCATCTGCGCAGATCAGGGGTTCCAGTCTTCCCCTATCTCGACGACTGGCTGTTGAAGGCGGGCTCGCCCCAGGCTGTCGTCTCCCACCTCCAGACTACTGCCGACCTCCTGCATTCTCTGGGGTTCTCCATCACCGTGTTGAAGTCACACCTGAATCCCTCTCGGAAGCTCCTCTTCATCGGAAGCGGTTCTGGACACGACGCAGTTTCGGGTCTATCCTCTCGAACAGCGAGTCCGGGATATTTGGGCTATGATTCCGATCTTTCAGCCTCTATCGCGGGTTTCGAGTCAGGCTGACCCTCAGGCTACTGGGCCTGATGGCCGCCTGCATCCTGCTGGTGGACCATGCGAGATGGCATATGCGGGCTCTGCAGTGGGACCTGAAGTTCCAGTGGGCACAACATCAGTGCAACCTGTCTGATTGTGTCCAGATCTCGGAGGGCACTGCACACCAATCGCAGTGGTGGCTCACGAACCAGGATTGCTTTGACGCCAGATCCCTCTCCATTCCCCAACCACGAGTTCACAGTGGTGACTGAGGCATCACTTCTGGGATGGGGCGGCCACATGGGGGAGGCGGAGATCAGAGGCCTCTGGTCTCCGGCGGAGTCCGGGCTCCACATCAACCTTCTGGAGCTTCGGGCGATTCGTCTTGCACTCAAAGCATTCCTTCCCTCTGTCCTGGGAATTGTAGTGCAGGTGTTCACGGATAACACCACCGCCATGTGGTACTGCAACAAACAAGGTGGGGTGGGGTCGTGGACCGTATGTCAAGAGGCCCTCCGCCTCTGGACATGGCTGGAACATCAGGGTATATCCCTGGTGGTTCAACACCTGGCAGGTTCCCTGAACGCCAGAGCGGACGAACTCAGCCGCAGGTGCATGATGGATCACGAATGGCGTCTTCACTCGGAGGTGGTGCAAGGTCTCTTTCGACAGTGGGGAGAGCCTTGGTTAGATCTATTCGCCACCGAAATGAACGTGCAATGTCAGCAATTTTGCGCATTGGAATTTCAAAGGCAGCACTCGCTAGGCGACGCTTTTCGTCGCAAGTGGAGTTGCGGTCTTCTATACGCCTTTCCGCCTATACCACTTCTGCCCAGAATGCTGAAGAAGATCAAGCGCGACCGGGCCCAAGTCATTCTTGTGGCTCCGGATTGGGCACGAAGAATCTGGTATCCCGAGCTGCTACACATGGCCATCGATCCTCCGATCAGACTGCCTCTTCGGGAGGATCTTCTATCGCAGCAGCAGGGGACGGTCCTCCACCCGAACCTGTCCAGCCTCCACCTCCTTGCGTGGAGATTGAGCGGTGGCAGTTGACTTCGTTTGACCTGCCTCCCAAAGTCTGTGATGTTATCTTGGCAGCCAGTGGTCCCTCCACTAAGACGGTATACGCCTGCAGATAGAACAAATTTGTGGCATGGTGCACAGCAAAGGCTGTGGATCCCCTTTCCGCCCCTCTTTCTGAGGTTCTCTTGTTCCTCCTTTCTTTGGCCCAGCAGGGCTCTGCTCTAGGCACTCTTAAGGGCTATCGTCTCGGCCATTTCAGCCTTCCTTAGGCTTCCTGATCAGCCTTCTCTTTTCAAGTCCCCTGTTGTAAATCGCTTCCTTAAGGGCATTACTCATCTCTTTCCTCCTGTTCCCTTCGTAATGCCCCAGTGGGACTTGAACTTGGTTCCTACATATCTAATGTGCGCTCCCTTTGAGCCGCTACATAACTGTCCTCTCAGGCTTCTGACCTTGAAAACTGCTTTTCTGGTGGCCATCACCTCTGTGCGCAGGGTGAGTGAGCTCCAAGCACTTTCTTCTAAGCCTCCTTTTCTGACTGTTCATCCGGACAAGGTTGTCCTGCGAACTCGTCCGTCCTTCCTTCCCAAAGTGGTTACTCCTTTCCATATTGGGCAGACCATCACTTTGCCAACCTTCTTTCCGCCTCCTTCCAAAGAAGAAGAGAGGCTCCACCGTCTGGATCGAAAACGTGCGCTTTCCTTTTACTTGGATCGCACAAAACAATTCCGGGTTAATGACCAGCTCTTTGTTGGCTACGTTGGTGCCAAAAAAGGTCAGGCCGTGCACAAACGGACCATTTCCAGATGGGTCGTTTTGTGCATCAAAGCTTGTTATTCCTTGGCAAAGAAGGAGCCTCCAGTGGGGTTGTGCACCCATTCCACCAGGACGACGGCAGCTACCACTGCTTTGGGACGTGGAGTCCCCCTTAATAACATCTGTCAGGCAGCTACGTGGGCATCGCTGCACACGTTCACAAGACACTACTGCCTGGACAGCCAAGTCCAGAGAGACGGCTTCTTTGGCCATTCTGTTCTCCAGGACTTCCTGGTGTGAACTTAGCTCGCAGACCCACCTCCGGGGTTGGTATTGCTGGGGTATCTATTCTAAGGTAAGGAATCTCTAACTAACTGTTTCTTTCAGATGAATAAGTTACTTACCTTCGGTAACGATATATCTGTAAGAAACATAGATCTGAAAGAGACACGTTAGTGACAGATTCCTTACCTTAGAATATCCCCAGGCGTCAGGCTGGATCCGGAAAGTTTTTGCGTAGCAGTACCCTTGCGCGTCGGTAGGCGGCGTCGTGCGGCTCCGCGTCCGTCGTCGGCGTCGTGATCGCCGGGATGACGTCGCGGGCAGTACTTAGACGCCGCCCCTGCGCGCTGACGTCAGTTCTTCTTTTTCCGCGCCAGTAAGCGCAGATCCGGGAAGAGCAGTGCCCTAGTCACTTTTTGACTATCTTTTTGTGAAATTTTTCACTGTTCTCTTCAACGAGTCTTCACGACTCCTAAGGTGTCGTAGGGATGCCCGGCTTTAAGCCCTGCGAGGTATGTGGTCGTATGATGTCCATCACGGACCCCCACCTCGAGTGTCTCTTCTGCCTCGGCCGAGGCCACGACACGAAGTCGTGCCCTGACTGCCGGAAACTTCATCCGAAGGCTTTGCGAGAGCGGTCTCGAAAGCTCCTTGAAGTCCGGCAGTCGGCTCCGCGCCGCAGCAAGCCCCGGTCCCGGGAGAGGTCGAGGGGCCGGACGCGGAGTCCCCGCCGTTCGTCGGAATCCAAGTCTTCGCGCTCCTCCGGTAAGTCGAAGCACAAGAAGTCTAAGCGGCGTCATCGCTCTAAGACTTCGCCTCGCCGGTCGCGCGACTCGGCTGAGGTCCCTGTCGGCACCGTCCCCGCCCCGCGGCCCCGGACGTGCCTGTCGAGTTGCCCCCGCATTACCCGTCCTTCCCGGGTTCGGGGCGACTCCGGCCGGTACAGAAATTCCTGTCGGCCATGGCCCGCCTCTTCGGGCCTCAAGGTCCCTCCGGTGCGCCTTCGGGCCCCGCGGGCCCAGATGGGGTTGCTCCGGCGTCGCCGTCGACTCCGGTCCCGGCGTCGCCTGTCCCACCAGCCTTCGTCCCGGCCTCGGCTCCGGCCCCGGCCTCGACCCCGGTTCCGGTGGTGCCGCAACCTCCATCGACGCCGGTTGACCTAACCACGCCTCCGCCGACGCCGATGTCCCCGGTGCCGTTTCCGACGCCGTCCGGGGCTCCGGGCGGCGTCGTTCCCCGGTTCTCCCCGGGTCCGGACATGGAGCCGGACCGGCGTCGCCCGGCGCCGGTTCCGGCGCCGATGAGACCTTGGGTCCCTTATGTCCCTCCTCCTCCATCTTTTCAACCTGAGGAGGACCAGGAGAGCTGGGAGGGGTCTGAGGACCCTCTCACACAACAGTGCGAGTTTGACCCGGACTGGGTTGAGGAACTTGGGGATGCCAGTGGGCTGGATACCTCCCCCGACTCTGGCATGCTGTCTCCTCCCGTGGCAACGGAGGAGGGGGCTAATTTTGCAACGGTGTTGCGTAGAGCTGCTGGAGCCTTATATCTCCAGTTGCCTACAGTGGCCGTCAGGACTAACCTCCTGACTGAAGTGCTTCAGCCGGCGGCCTCCTCTTCGGAGCCTGTGCTGCCGTTCAACGATGCACTCACTGACGTTCTTTTGGGTGCCTGGTCCAAACCCACCACAGGGGCTCCTGTGGATAGGAACGTGGCCCGACGCCATCGCCCGGCTCCGGGCGACCCCCTGTTTCTCTCCCAACACCCCACCCCTGAGAGCTTGGTTGTCCAAGCCTCTGCCTCCCAAACAGCCTTCCCTACCGCCCCTCCGGATAGGGAATCCAAGCGCCTGGATCACTTTGGGAAGAAGGCTTTCTCTTCCTCCAGTGCTGGCTTGCGGTCTGTTAATACCGCTTGCCTCTTGGGCCGATACACCCACTCCCTGTGGGATTCGGTGGCTGATGTTTTGCCGCAGTGTTCTGAGGAGGTCCAGACACTGCTTACCCGCGCTATTGCGGAAGGGCGTGATGCGGCTAAGTATACCATCCGCTGTGGCCTTGATACCGCCGACTCGCTGGGCAGATCGCTTGCAACGACGGTGGCGCTGCGTCGCCACGCCTGGCTGAGAACCACTGGTTTTTCAGGGGATGTCCAGAATACTCTCATGGACATGCCCTTTGATGGAGTCGGTCTCTTTGGTTCAAAGGCGGACCATGCGCTGGAGCGTTTCAAGGATTCACGGGCTACTGCTAAGTCCCTGGGCCTTGCTGTTGTGCGCCCTCCGCATACGTCTGCTTTTCGCCCCTTTCGTGGCCACGGAAGGGGCGCCCAGTCACGTCCACAGCCCGGCCAACGGCCCGCGCAGCAAGCGCCTTCGCGTGGCCGAGGACGTGGATACCGCCGTGGCGGTTCGGGCAACCAGCGTGCGGGTCAGGCCACCACCTCCAACCCGTCCGCGGCCTCCAAGCCCTCCTAGTCCCTCCTTTCAGGTGCACAGCACGCCAGTCGGGGGCAGGGTCCGCCATCACCTTCACCACTGGCGTCCCATCACCTCGGACAAGTGGGTCTTGGACATTGTCCGAAGGGGCTACTCCCTCCCCTTCGAGACCACCCCCCAGCCATGCCACCTCAATTCCACCGCATGTCAGGGGATCACTTGGTGCTTCTACAGAAGGAAGTCACGGCCCTCTTGGCCAAGAGGGCCATCGAGCATGTTCCGACCCCAGAAGTAGGGCGTGGTTGCTACTCCCACTACTTTCTGGTGCCCAAAAAGGACAAGGAGGACATGCGTCCTATCTTGGACCTCCGGAACGTCAATCGCTTCCTCCGGAAGGAGAAGTTCAAGATGCTCACCCTAGCTCAGGTCTTGACTGCCCTCGACCCCGGAGACTGGTTGGTAGCGTTGGACTTGCAGGACGCCTATTTCCACATCCCCGTCCTGCCGGCCCACCGGCGTTACCTTCGGTTCACGGTAGGCCTCGAGCATTTTCAGTTCACCGTGCTCCCCTTTGGCCTTACCAGTGCCCCTCGGGTGTTCACGAAAGTGATGGCGGTGGTCGCAGCTCATCTGCGCCGGGCAGGGGTTTCAGTCTTCCCCTACCTCGACGACTGGCTGCTGAAGGCGGGCTCGTCCCAGGCAGTCGTCTCCCACCTCCAGACTACGGCCGAACTCCTGCACTCGCTGGGGTTCTCCATCAATGTGCCAAAGTCGCATCTGATTCCTTCTCCACAGCTCCTTTTCATCGGAGCAGTTCTGGACACGACGCAGTTTCGGGCCTATCCTCCCGAACGGCGAGTCCGGGATATTCAGGCTATGATTCCGATCTTTCAGCCCTTATCCTGGGTTTCGGTACGGATGACCCTGAGGCTGCTGGGCCTCATGGCCTCCTGCATCCTGCTGGTCACTCATGCCAGATGGCATATGCGGGCTCTGCAGTGGGACCTGAAGTTCCAGTGGGCGCAGCACCAGGGCGACCTGTCCGATCACGTCCAGATCTCGGAGGGGACTGCAAAACAGTTGCAGTGGTGGCTCTCGAACCGGCAATGGGTCATGGGCAGATCCCTCTCCCTTCCCCAGCCAGAGCACACAGTTGTGACGGACGCGTCCCTTCTGGGATGGGGCGGTCACATGGGAGAGGCGGAGATCAGAGGCCTCTGGTCTCCGGCGGAGTCCCGGCTCCATATCAACCTTCTGGAGCTCCGGGCGATCCGACTTGCACTCAAGGCATTCCTTCCCTCTGTCAAAGGGAAGGTAGTGCAGGTGTTCACAGACAACACCACTGCCATGTGGTACTGCAACAAACAAGGCGGGGTGGGGTCGTGGACCCTTTGTCAGGAGGCTCTGCGCCTCTGGACATGGCTGGAACACCAGGGCATGTTCCTGGTGGTTCAACACCTGGCAGGTTCCCTGAACGCCAGGGCGGACGAACTCAGCCGCAGGTGCATGATGGATCACGAATGGCGTCTTCACTCGGAAGTGGCGCAAGGACTCTTTCTACAGTGGGGAGAGCCTTGGTTAGATCTATTCGCCACCGAAGAGAACGCGCAATGTCATCAGTTCTGCGCGTTGGAATTTCCAAGGCGGCACTCGCTCGGCGACGCTTTTCGTCACGAGTGGAGTTGCGGTCTATTGTACGCCTTTCCGCCTATACCACTTCTACCCAGAGTGTTGAAGAAGATTCGGCACGACCGGGCCCAAGTCATTCTTGTGGCTCCGGACTGGGCTCGAAGAGTTTGGTATCCCGAGCTACTCAATATGAGCGTAGATCCCCCGATCCGTCTGCCTCTTCGGGAGGATCTTCTGTCGCAGCAGCAGGGGACGGTCCTCCACCCGAACCTGTCCAGTCTACACCTGCTTGCGTGGAGATTGAGCGGCGGCAGTTGATTCCTTTCGACTTGCCTCCCGAAGTTTGTGATGTGATTCTGGCAGCCAGGCGTCCCTCCACTAAGGTGGTATACGCCTGCAGGTGGAACAAATTTGTGGCATGGTGCACAGCAAAGGCTGTGGATCCCCTTTCTGCCCCTCTTTCTGAGGTCCTTCTGTTCCTTCTCTCTCTGGCCCAACAGGGTTCTGCCCTGGGTACCATCAAGGGTTATCTTTGTGCTATCTCGGCCTTCCTCAGGCTCCCTGATCAGCCCTCCTTTTCAAGTCCCCTGTTGTTAACAGGTTCTTAAAAGGCATTACTCACCTCTTCCCTCCTGTTCCGTTTGTGATGCCTCAGTGGGACTTAAACTTGGTTCTTACCTTTTTAATGTGCGCTCCCTTTGAGCCTCTACATAACTGTCCTCTTCGTCTTCTGACTCTGAAGACAGCCTTTCTGGTGGCCATCACCTCCGCTCGGCGGGTGAGTGAGCTCCAGGCTCTATCTTGCAAACCTCCCTTTCTGTCTGTTCATCCAGACAAGGTTGTTCTTCGGACGCGTCCGTCCTTCTTGCCAAAGGTGGTTACTGCTTTCCACATTGGGCAGACCATCACTTTGCCCACCTTCTTTCCGCCTCCGCATCCTTCCAGAGAGGAAGAGAGGCTCCACCGTCTGGACCCAAAACGTGCGCTCTCCTTCTATATTGACCGCACAAAACACTTCCGGGTGGATGACCAGCTCTTTATTGGCTACGTGGGCGCCAAAAAGGTCGGGCGGTGCACAAGAGGACCATCTCCCGCTGGGTTACCTTGTGCATCAAGACCTGCTATTCTTTGGCTAAAAGGAGCCTCCTGTTGGGCTGCGTGCCCATTCCACCAGGGCAACGGCTGCTACCACGGCCTTGGGCCGCGGTGTTCCGCTGCCGGTTATCTGTCAGGCAGCTACGTGGGCCTCGCTGCACACGTTTACAAAGCATTACTGCCTTGACAGTCAGGTCCGGAGGGACGGCTTCTTTGGCCGTTCTGTCCTCCAGGACTTCCTTGTCTGATCTTTGTTCGCAGACCCACCACCGGGGTTGGTATTGCTGGGGTATCTATTCTAAGGTAAGGAATCTGTCACTAACGTGTCTCTTTCAGATGCACAAGTTACTAACTTGTGTAACGATATATCTGTAAGAGACAGTAGTTAGTGACAGATTCCTACCGCCCACCCATCCTCCCCGTTCTGCGAACTGATTTCTAGGGTTAAGGACATCCCTTTCAGGGCCCTAGTATTTTTCAGACACCTATGTCAGCTTCTTGCATGGCTCTGCGTTCCTGGCGCGGAAAGTCGTGTACAGAACTGACGTCAGCGCGCAGGGGCGGCGTCTAAGTACTGCCCGCGACGTCATCCCGGCGATCACGACGCCGACGACGGACGCGGAGCCGCACGACGCCGCCTACCGACGCGCAAGGGTACTGCTACGCAAAAACTTTCCGGATCCAGCCTGACGCCTGGGGATATTCTAAGGTAAGGAATCTGTCACTAACTACTGTCTCTTACAGATATATCGTTACACAAGTTAGTAACTTGTGCAACAACATACCAGGCACACCACAAAAGGAACTCCACACAAGGTTATATATAAAAATTGCCTTTGTATTCTCATAACACATTAGAATAGTAATCACATAATACACATTGTGCCACCTGGCACTAGGTAATATCTACAAGGGATTATGTACACCTGACAGGGCCAACTGGACCACTGTCAGAACCATCACAAAGTGAACTTTGTAAACGTAGAACTTATAATAAATGTAGCACAAATTGTAGATGTAGAATACAACCAGTAATTACTGGCAAAACCTTGTACTCGGCATCGTCCTGCAATCATAAACCATATTATGCAGTCATCATATTTAGGCGTGAAATACACTCTCCGCCAACCTCACCAGCATAAACACCTTATGCAATCATCTCATAAGTCTAAACGCATTAGACCCTAACCTCCTAAGCATAACTCGCATTAGGGGCATAACTCACAGTAGAGAATAATCTCACTAGCATAAACCACAGTATGCAAATAACCTCACACATAAACCACAGTTAGAGGCATAACACAGGGTGCGTAAATCATAATACATGAATCACATTTCCTAGCACCACATAAATCACATTAGGGCCTGGCGCCCTATAAACCTAACAGTCCCCCTGGCCAACTGGCCTTCTCAAAGGGGCTCAAATGCCCTATGTCCAAAGCATCAGGGCGGCTGCCATTGCAGCAGAGTCCACGTGCGCAATTGCGCAGACCTAAACGTTGCAGCTGGCACCAAGTGCTGCACAGCTGTGAAAGTACTGGGACAGAGAAGTGCATCTCACTCCTATCTCCTAGCAAAAATGCCCCCAAAGGAAAGATGGCCTAAACGTTGCAGCTGCCCACTACTTGCTGGGCAGCTGGGAAGAATTGTAGGCCGGGCACTACTGTGCTGCTTCTGTCCCCCTCAGGGACTCCTGACTCGTTTATGCCCAACTCGCTGTGGCTGCCCCGCGCTGGTGCGGCGCAGCAATGGCACTTTTCATCGGGGGGGGCCAGCACCTCGGTGCCCTCTGGACCCCCCCCCCATGGCTCTAAACACATGCCCCCATCATTGGGGTGGCCCGCTCTCTAGCGGGACCACCCAGGCACCGACAGTGTGCCCCGAAATGCCCCCAATCAAGAAATGCCTTGTGGGAGCGGCCCGCTGCCAGACGGGGCCGCTCGGAATGCAGGGATAGCGCCGTGTCTCGATCGGCACACACAACTCGAGCCCCCACTCACCGGGACTCGCTGGTGCTGCTCTCTGTCTCCTCTCCAACTGCGGCGGGGGCAGGCACCGACAATGTGCCTCGTGCCCCCTCCGCTGTAGTCACTCAACTCGGCAACCCGGGGGACTCTCCCTTTTGCCATGGGAGCCCCGTGCTGCCATCGGCGGCCTCGGCCGCCCCGCCTCTCTTCACTTGGGCCCTCTCCTGGGACCCGGGACTTCACTGTGGAGCCCGCAAGGCTCCGGCCGGCACTTTCCCCTCACCGTGTCTCCAGCGGGCGGGACTTCCTTTTGTGAGGCGAAAGTCCCGCCCCACGCCAGGCATCGCGCTGCCTGACTTCCTCTCCAGCCTCCGGCCGCGGCGGTGAAACGCGGGGTGGGCTCCCGCTTCGTTTAAAGGTACCAGCGGGGTGGGCACCCGCCGGAACAGCACATGAGTGGGGTGGGCACCCACCACTGACTCGAAACGCTGGGTGGGCACTCGCAAACAATTCCCAACGCGGGGTGGGCACCCGCTTCGCTCTCCTACATCAGGGGGGAATCCCCACATCGGGATTCCCTCGGGAAAGCCTGCAGCTTCGCGCTGCGGAGCCCTCGGGCTCCTCTTCTCCAAAGTCCAGCGCTCCCAAGGCGCTAGTACAGCCAAAAAGAAAGTCCTCAAAGGTGAAGGGGCAATGCAGGGCCCAGGGAGGCAAGCCCTCCCCTGGGCCCCAGCAGCAGCCAGCCCCCTCTGTCCGGAACAGCACACCAGAACAGACTGAACAACATCATGGGGTCACAGCCCCTATATTTATATCACACAATCTCTTTGTCTTCAGCGCAGGGCTTGGGGAACCAGATGCAACTGGTTCAGGGGGGATTTGGAGCACTTTGTTTTGCAAGCTCCTCTTCCCCTTTGTCAGGTGGGGGCTAGGTGATCAGACACACCACAGGGGGCGGAGCCAGCATTCACTAGGGCAGGCACCATTCTATTCAGAGTCAGGGGATTACTACTCCCAGCCCAGGTGTGTCCTATTCAGCCCAGCGCTGACTCACCCTGCCCCTCCTGGAGCCACACACACCTCCCAGCCCCTGTCACTCACAAGCCAGACATGCAATTCACATCAGGCAGGCAGACACATAGCACACAGAAATGCCAACTTTTAGAAGTGGCATTTCTCCCACAGTCATAATAAATCTGCGCACACCATTGCGCAGCATTTATTCTCACAATTTCATACATACCAGACTTGACCACACTGCTCCTCTCATAACAGGAATTACCACTGACACACACTGATCAGGGAATCCCCAATGCATTCCTATGGGAGGGCAGGCCAAGCTCACCAATGTAACACAGAGAGCACACGCACTTTCCACTGGACCACAGTGCGAAAGTGCGCAGAGGCCTAAAACCACCAACACTAGGTAACAGAAAAAGGCAAAAAAGTTTAGGGGTGAACCTGCCAAAAAGGGCCAAGTCCAACAGGTTAGTTATAGATTACTCCAGTATTGGAACTTTCATAGATTCCCATGCTTGTATCATTCCCCGTTGTCGGAATGGGAGTCCCCGGTATACATAAAATAGCAATAGAAACCATTACCAAACCAGGCCTAGGCCCATTCTAGTTTTGTAACATATCCACCTCTTTTTGTAAAAGAGACCAAAGAAAGTGAACGACCAATCAGATCAGCCTCACCCCTTAGAACCCTCCTGAGAGAAGCCCAGAGCCTCAGATTTTCTACCGCACGTTGTGCAAGGGAGTCTCCACTGAGCTCTGCTCAGTTTTTTCCTGTTAACCTTAATTCTACAGTTTTTTCACCTGTTTTTTCTTCAAAACCTGCTTGGACTTCGTGTCAAGATGTCTGATAAGGAGAAGAAAGCCCTCTTTAAAGCCTGTGCAACCTGTGCTAAGAAGAGGTTATATGTGGAGGACAAACACAAAGATTGTATTTACTGTCTGTACCCAGACCATAAGGCAGCAGACTGTAAAATATGCCACACTTTTTCCACGAAGACTCTGCGAGACCGTGAAGGGCATCTGCTAGCCTGGCTCCAGAAACTCAAGTCAAGAAAGGAGCCTGTCTCTAGTGACAGTGATGAGGCATCTTCTGCTACATCTTCCAGAAGGTCTGTAAAAAGGGGTAGAGTGTCTCCTTCGCCTTCTGAAGAACGTCCTGGTAAGGCCTTAAAAAAGACCTCTCATGGGTCTGAAAGGCGTAGTCCTGGCGAATCTCCTCACCGAGGTGTAAAGGAGAGGGAAGGACTGTCAAAAGGAGTGATGTCTGAGAGGAAATCCAGTCCAAAGACTTTCAAAAAGCCCTACTCGCTCTCTTCTGAGGTAAAATCTGTGAAGAAAGTCCCATCGTCTAAGACAACTCTGTCGACGAAATCATCTAAGGTACAGTCTTCTCCTTCTACTTTGGCTCCGTCGACGGGCGCTGACACTTCAGAGTTCCTCGTCGACGACTTCGACGCCGGTGGTGGCTGTGTCGTCGTCGTCGATGGTGTCGACGAGGATGTCGACGGCTTGCACGTCGACGACGGCTGTGATGACGACGGCTGCGTCGACGACGCCCATTTCTTCGACGATTCTCATGTCGTCGACGGCCCCGTCGACGACCTCGTTGACGATGGAAAAAATTTCTAATTCTGTCAGGAAGCGACAGATTACACCGGAGATGACTTCCCCCAGGAGGGTGACTCCTCTACCTCCTGCACTCCTCCTTGAAGAAGAGGGTTCTGAGGAGGATGATGGTCCGTTTGGCTATGCGGATAGCCCTTCTCAATTACATGTCAAGTGTCAGGACACAGATTCTGATGTGGAATACGTGGAGGAACAGCACTATGATCCTTCCTCAGACTATCAGGACGACTACCAACAGGAGATGGTCTCTATGCCTTCCTCCCTAATAGTGGACTTGCAATCTATGCTTCTGGACTATAAGAGGAGATTTGCAACGCAGCCTCCAGCTTCAGTTGTGGTGCCAGTTCCTGCCGTTCCTCCTCCTCGGCCTGCTACCCCTCAATTGCCGCAGCCTATACCTGTGGCCCAGGATGCACCACCTATCGTGCCTCTTGTTCAGGATGACACCTCTGATGAGGACCAGGGCAACGTTACCATACCAGATCCAGACACAGAATGGGATGACTGTCATTCCTGATCCGGCTTCTCCTTCACCAGCACCTGTTGATTCCCCCCCTGCAGACATAGGGGGTTTCCATAATTTGATGGAGCGAGCGGCTAAGAGATTCGAACTGCCCATGCCCACGGTGCAGTCGGAATGCTTCCTTTATGACTTTAAGGAGCCTTACAAGAAATCTGTCCGATCAATACCTATTGTTGGTCACGTCTGGGATGAAGGGTTGAAAGTGATGCGAAATCCAGCCACGGTGATTCCGGTACTGCCTCGCCTGGAGAAAAAATATAAGGCTCCGGACGATGGCCCGGCCTGTTTGGTCAGCCAGCCTAAACCGGACTCTGTCATCTCTCAGGCTGCCCAAAGGAAGTCCAGGAATCCTTCTGCTCCCCTCACGACACCTCCAGATAAAGAGGGCAGACGCCTTGATAACGCGGGCAAGAGATTTTCCTCCATGTCCAGCCTGTTGGTCAGGGCTGCGAACGCCTTAGCGATACTTGGTCGCTACGATCGCCAGATGTGGTGCGACCTTTCCCCCTATCTGGACCAGTTGCCGGAAGATGGGAAGAAGGAGGCTAAAAAGATTCTTCAAGAGGGTGAGATAACATCTGCTGAAGTCATTGACTGTGCAATGGACATTGCAACGACTGCGTTTCGCTCCCTGGCGGGCGCTGCTGTCCTTCATCGACAAGGCTGGCTGCGGGCTACATGGTTCCGTCCTGAGGTCCAAAACAAGATCTTGGATCTTCCCTTTGATGGGGAAGCTCTCTTTGGGAAGCATGTTGAGGATGCGCTCCAGGATATTAAGAAGAACACGGAAACCGCAAAATCCTTAGGGACTCTGCAGTACCGCAAGGTCCCCTTCCGTGGAGCCAGAGGGAGAGGTAACACAACATACAGAGGAGGATACCAGCAGCAACGACTGCGTTTCGCTCCCTGGCGGGCGCTGCTGTCCTTCGTCGACAAGGCTGGCTGCGGGCTACATGGTTCCGTCCTGAGGTCCAAAACAAGATCTTGGATCTTCCCTTTGATGGGGAAGCTCTCTTTGGGAAGCATGTTGAGGATGCGCTCCAGGATATTAAGAAGGACACGGAAACCGCAAAATCCTTAGGGACTCTGCAGTACCGCAAGGTCCCCTTCCGTGGAGCCAGAGGGAGAGGTAACACAACATACAGAGGAGGATACCAGCAGCAACGGTATTCCTCATATGGTTCGCAGTCACAATCCTACCGGCCGAATTACAACCAGCGGCAAAATCAATCCTCCTCTCTCTCTAGATCGAACAACAGAGGAAGACGAGGACGCCAGGGGAGGGACTCCTCTAAGCGTCAATAGCGGCTTGCTGGCTCTGACTACTGTCCCTTCTCCTCCTGTGACATCGGTGGGAGGCAGAATTTCAAATTACCTCCACAACTGGCAGCAAATAACATTGGACCGTTGGGTGCTGAAGATCATCCAATGCGGCCATACTCTGGAATTTGTCCAGACACCACCTTCCAAGCCCCATCGCGCCACTGCGTCAAAACATCTACGTCTTCTACGGTTGGAGGTACATCAAATGCTCCTCAAAGGAGCGATAGAACCGGTCCCTCTCTCTCAGCGGGGAGAAGGTTTCTACTCCCGGTTCTTCCTGGTCCGGAAGACTTTAGAAAAGTGGCGCCCTATTCTAGATCTGAGGGAACTCAACACCTATCACATCAAACAATCATTTCGCATGGTTTCTCTGCAGGGCATCCTTCGTCTTCTCAACTCAGGGGATTACATGGCCACATTGGATCTAGAGGATGCTTACTTTCACGTACCCATCCATCCCGCCCACAGGAGGTTCCTTCGCTTCACAGTAGCCAAGAGCCACTTTCAGTTCAAAGTCCTACCCTTTGGACTTCGATCTGCTCCACGGATCTTTACAAAGGTTTTAGCTCCGGTGGCAGCTTTTCTACGAAAACGTCAACATCAGGTCTTCCCTTACCTGGACGACTGGTTGCTGAAGGCTTCTACCAAGCATGCAGCAGAGGAATCAGTCGTGGTGTGCACACGCCTTTTCGACAATCTCGGGCTGACTCTCAACACAGAAAAATCCTCTCTCTGTCCATCCAGAACAGCCAGATTTCTGGGAGCCATTCTGGATACATCCAGCAACAAAGCTTTTCCGACCCTGGAGAGGCAAAGAAAGCTGATGGCCATGGCCCATCTGCTGTTAAAAAGACAATCTGAAAGAGACACGTTAGTGACAGATTCCTTACCTTAGAATATCCCCAGGCGTCAGGCTGGATCCGGAAAGTTTTTGCGTAGCAGTACCCTTGCGCGTCGGTAGGCGGCGTCGTGCGGCTCCGCGTCCGTCGTCGGCGTTGTGATCGCCGGGATGACGTCGCGGGCAGTACTTAGACGCCGCCCCTGCGCGCTGACGTCAGTTCTTCTTTTTCCGCGCCAGTAAGCGCAGATCCGGGAAGAGCAGTGCCCTAGTCAATTTTTGACTAAATTTTGGGTGATTTTTTCACTGTTTCTTCATCGAGTCTTCACGACTCCTAGGTGTCATAGGGATGCCCGGCTTCAAGCCATGCGAGGTCTGTGGTCGCATGATGTCGATCACAGACCCGCATCTCGAGTGTCTCTTCTGTCTCGGCCGAGACCACGACACAAAGTCGTGCCCTGACTGCCGGAAACTTCATCCGAAGGCTTTGCGAGAGCGGTCTCGAAAGCTACTCGAGGTCCGGCAGTCGGCTCCGCGCCGCACCAAGCCCCGGTCCCGGGAGAGGTCGAGGGGCCGGTCGCGGAGTCCCCGCCGGTCGTCGGAGTCCAAGTCTTTGCGCTCTCGGGTAAGTCGAAGCACAAGAAGTCTAAGAGGCGTCATCGCTCTAAGACTTCGTCTCGCGACTCGGCTGAGGCCCCACTCTGCACCGTCCCCGCGGCCCCCGACATGCCTGTAGAGCCGCCCCCGCATTACCCGTCCTTTCCGGGTTCGGGGGCGACTCCGGCCGAAATACAGGAATTCCTGTCGGCCATGGCCCGCCTCTTCGGGCCTTCAGGCCCCTCCGGTGCGCCTTCGGGCCCCGCGGGCCCTGATGGGGTTGCCCCGGCGCCGTCGACTACGGTCCCGGCGCCGCCTGTCCCACCAGTCTTCATCCCGGCCTCGATCCCGGCTCCGGTGGTGCCGCAACCCCCATCGACGCCGGTTGACCTAACCACGCCTCCGCCGATGTCCCCGGTGCCGTTCCTGACGCCGTCCGGGGCTCCGGACGGCGTCGGTCCCCGGCTCTCTCCGGCTCCGGATACGGAGCCGGACCGACGTCGCTCGACGCCGGCTCCGGCGCCGCTGAGACCTTGGGTCCCAAATGTCCCTCCTCCTCCATATTTTGAACAAGAGGAGGACCAGGAGAGCTGGGAGGGGTCTGAGGACCCTCTCACACAACAGTGTGAGTATGATCCGGACTGGGCTGAGGAACTTGGGGATGCCAGTGGTCTAGACACCTCCCCTGACACTGGCATGCTGTCTCCTCCCGTGGCTACGGAGGAGGGGGCTAATTTTGCAACGGTGTTGCGTAGAGCAGCTGGAGCCTTACATCTCCAATTGCCTACTGTGGCCGTCAGGACTAACCTCCTGACAGAAGTGCTTCAGCCGGCGGCTTCCTCCTCGGAGACTGTGCTGCCGTTTAATGATGCACTCACTGACGTTCTTTTGGGTGCCTGGTCCAAACCCACCACAGGGGCTCCTGTGGATAGGAACTTGGCTCGACGCCATCGCCCTGCTCCGGGCGACCCATTGTTTCTCTCCCAACATCCCACCCCCGAGAGCTTGGTTGTCCAAGCCTCTGCCTTCCAAACCGCCTTCCCTACCGCCCCTCCGGATAGGGAATCCAAACGCCTGGACCAATTTGGGAAGAAGGCTTTTTCTTCCTCCAGTGCTGGCTTGCGGTCCGTCACCACCGCTTGTCTTTTGGGCCGATATACCCACTCCCTGTGGGATTCGGTGGCGGCTGTTTTGCCGCAGTGTTCTGAGGAGGTCCAGACACTGCTTACCCGCGCCATTGCGGAAGGGCGAGATGCGGCTAAATACACCATACGTTGTGGCCTTGATACCGCCGACTCGCTGGGCAGATCGCTTGCAACGACGGTGGCGCTACGTCGCCACGCCTGGCTGAGAACTACTGATTTCTCGGGTGATGTCCAGAATACACTCATGGACATGCCCTTTGATGGAGTCGGTCTTTTTGGTTCAAAGGCAGACCATGCGCTGGAGCGGTTTAAGGACTCACGGGCTACTACCAAGTCCCTGGGCCTTACTGTTGTACGCCCTCCGCTCACCTCTGCTTTTCGCCCCTTTCGTGGCCACGGAAGGGGCGCCCAGTCACGTCAGCTGCCCAGCCACTGGCCCGCGCAGCAAGCGTCTTCGCGTGGCCGAGGACGTGGATACCGCCGTGGCGGATCGGGCAACTAGCGTGCGGGTCAGGCCATCACCTCCAACCCGTCCGCGGCCTCCAAGCCCTCCTAGTCCCTCCTTTCCGGTGCACCTCACGCCAGTAGGGGGCAGGGTCCGCCATCACCTTCACCACTGGCATCCCATCACCTCGGACAGGTGGGTCTTGGACATTGTCCGAAGGGGCTACTCCCTCCCCTTCGAGACCACCCCCCCAGCCATGCCACCTCAATTCCACCGCATGTCAGGGGATCACTTGGTACTTCTGCAGAAGGAAGTCACGGCCCTCTTGGCCAAGAGGGCCATCGAGCATGTTCCGACCCCAGAAGTAGGACGTGGTTGCTACTCCCACTACTTTCTGGTGCCCAAAAAGGACAAGGAGGACATGCGTCCTATCTTGGACCTCCGGAACGTCAATCGCTTCCTCCGGAAGGAGAAGTTCAAGATGCTCACCCTGGCTCAGGTCTTGACTGCCCTCGACCCTGGAGACTGGTTGGTAGCGTTGGACTTGCAGGACGCTTATTTTCACATCCCCGTCCTGCCGGCCCACCGGCGTTACCTGCGGTTCACGGTAGGCCTCGAGCATTTTCAGTTCACCGTGCTCCCCTTTGGCCTTACAAGTGCCCCTCGGATGTTCACGAAAGTGATGGCGGTGGTCGCAGCTCATCTGCGCCGGGCAGGGGTTCCGGTCTTCCCCTACCTCGACGACTGGCTGCTGAAGGCGGGCTCGTCCCAGGCAGTCGTCTCCCACCTCCAGACTACGGCCGAACTCCTGCACTCGCTGGGGTTCTCCATCAATGTGCCGAAGTCGCATCTGATTCCTTCTCCACAGCTCCTTTTCATCGGAGCAGTTCTGGACACGACGCAGTTTCGGGCCTGTCCTCCCGAACGGCGAGTCTGGGATATTCAGGCTATGATTCCGATCTTTCAGCCTTTATCCTGGGTTTCAGTACGGATGACCCTGAAGCTGCTGGGCCTCATGGCCTCCTGCATCCTGCTGGTCACTCATGCTAGATGGCATATGCGGGCTCTGCAGTGGGACCTGAAGTTCCAGTGGGCGCAGCACCAGGGCAACCTGTCCGATCATGTCCAGATCTCGGAGGGGACTGCAAAACAGTTGCAGTGGTGGCTCTCGAACCGGCAATGGGTCATGGGCAGATCCCTCTCCCTTCCCCAGCCAGAGCACACAGTTGTGACGGACGCGTCCCTTCTGGGATGGGGCGGTCACATGGGAGAGGCGGAGATCAGAGGCCTCTGGTCTCCGGCGGAGTCCCGGCTCCATATCAACCTTCTGGAGCTCCGGGCGATCCGACTTGCACTCAAGGCATTCCTTCCCTCTGTCAAAGGGAAGGTAGTGCAGGTGTTCACAGGCAACACCACCGCCATGTGGTACTGCAACAAACAAGGCGGGGTGGGGTCGTGGACCCTTTGTCAGGAGGCTCTGCGCCTCTGGACATGGCTGGAACATCAGGGCATGTTCCTGATGGTTCAACACCTGGCAGGTTCCCTGAACGCCAGGGCGGACGAACTCAGCCGCAGGTGCATGATGGATCACGAATGGCGTCTTCACTCGGAAGTGGCGCAAGGACTCTTTCTACAGTGGGGAGAGCCTTGGTTAGATCTATTCGCCACCGAAGAGAACGCGCAATGTCATCAGTTCTGCGCGTTGGAATTTCCAAGGCGGCACTCGCTCGGCGACGCTTTTCGACGCGAGTGGAGTTGCGGTCTGTTGTACGCCTTTCCGCCTATACCACTTCTACCCAGAGTGTTGAAGAAGATTCGGCACGACCGGGCCCAAGTCATTCTTGTGGCTCAGGACTGGGCTCGAAGAGTTTGGTATCCCGAGCTACTCAGTATGAGCGTAGATCCCCCGATCCGTCTGCCTCTTCGGGAGGATCTTCTGTCGCAGCAGCAGGGGACGGTCCTCCACCCGAACCTGTCCAGCCTCCACCTGCTTGCGTGGAGATTGAGCGGCGGCAGTTGATTCCTTTCGACTTGCCTCCTGAAGTTTGTGATGTGATTCTGGCAGCCAGGCGTCCCTCCACTAAGGTGGTATACGCCTGCAGGTGGAACAAGTTTGTGGCATGGTGCACAGCAAAGGCTGTGAATCCCCTTTCTGCCCCTCTTTCTGAGGTTCTTCTGTTCCTTCTTTCCCTGGCCCTACAGGGTTCTGCCCTGGGTACCATCAAAGGTTATCTTTGTGCCATCTCGGCCTTCCTCAGGCTTCCTGATCAGCCCTCCCTTTTCAAGTCCCCTGTTGTTAACAGGTTTCTAAAAGGCATTACACACCTCTTCCCTCCTGTTCCGTTTGTGATGCCTCAGTGGGACTTGAACTTGGTTCTTACCTTTCTTATGTGCGCTCCCTTTGAGCCTCTACATAACTGTCCTCTTCGTCTTCTAACTCTGAAGACAGCCTTTCTGGTGGCCATCACCTCCGCTCGGCGGGTGAGTGAGCTCAGGCTCTATCATGCAAACCTCCCTTTCTGTCTGTCCATCCAGACAAGGTGGTTCTTCGGACGCGTCCGTCCTTCTTGCCAAAGGTGGTTACTGCCTTCCACATTGGGCAGACCATCACTTTGCCCACCTTCTTTCCGCCTCCGCATCCTTCCAGAGAGGAAGAGAGGCTCCACCGTCTGGACCCAAAACGTGCGCTTTCTTTTTATATCAACCGCACACAACACTTCCGGGTGGATGACCAGCTCTTTGTTGGCTACGTGGGCGCCAAAAAAGGTCGGGCGGTACACAAGAGAACCATCTCCCGCTGGGTAACCTTGTTTATCAAAGCCTGCTATTCTTTGGCTAAGAAGGAGCCTCCTATTGGGCTGCGTGCCCATTCCACCAGGGCAACGGCTGCTACCACGGCCTTAGGCCGTGGTGTTCCGCTGCAGGATATCTGTCAGGCAGCTACGTGGGCCTTGCTGCACATGTTTACCAAGCATTACTGCCTTGACAATCTGAAAGAGACACGTTAGTGATAGATTCCTTACCTTAGAATATCCCCAGGCGTCAGGCTGGATCCGGAAAGTTTTTGCGTAGCAGTACCCTTGCGCGTCGGTAGGCGGCGTCGTGCGGCTCCGCGTCCGTCGTCGGCGTCGTGATCGCCGGGATGACGTCGCGGGCAGTACTTAGGCGCCGCCCCTGCGCGCTGACGTCAGTTCTTCTTTTTCCGCGCCAGTAAGCGCAGATCCGGGAAGAGCAGTGCCCTAGTCACTTTTTGACTATCTTTTTGTGAAATTTTTCACTGTTCTCTTCAACGAGTCTTCACGACTCCTAAGGTGTCGTAGGGATGCCCGGCTTTAAGCCCTGCGAGGTATGTGGTCGTATGATGTCCATCACGGACCCCCACCTCGAGTGTCTCTTCTGCCTCGGCCGAGGCCACGACACGAAGTCGTGCCCTGACTGCCGGAAACTTCATCCGAAGGCTTTGCGAGAGCGGTCTCGAAAGCTCCTTGAAGTCCGGCAGTCGGCTCCGCGCCGCAGCAAGCCCCGGTCCCGGGAGAGGTCGAGGGGCCGGACGCGGAGTCCCCGCCGTTCGTCGGAATCCAAGTCTTCGCGCTCCTCCGGTAAGTCGAAGCACAAGAAGTCTAAGCGGCGTCATCGCTCTAAGACTTCGCCTCGCCGGTCGCGCGACTCGGCTGAGGTCCCTGTCGGCACCGTCCCCGCCCCCGCGGCCCCGGACGTGCCTGTCGAGTTGCCCCCGCATTACCCGTCCTTCCCGGGTTCGGGGGCGACTCCGGCCGAAGTACAGAAATTCCTGTCGGCCATGGCCCGCCTCTTCGGGCCTCGAGGTCCCTCCGGTGCGCCTTCGGGCCCCGCGGGCCCAGATGGGGTTGCTCCGGCGTCGCCGTCGACTCCGGTCCCGGCGTCGCCTGTCCCACCAGCCTTCGTCCCGGCCTCGGCTCCGGCCCCGGCCTCGACCCCGGTTCCGGTGGTGCCGCAACCTCCATCGACGCCGGTTGACCTAACCACGCCTCCGCCGACGCCGATGTCCCCGGTGCCGTTTCCGACGCCGTCCGGGGCTCCGGGCGGCGTCGTTCCCCGGTTCTCCCCGGGTCCGGACATGGAGCCGGACCGGCGTCGCCCGACGCCGGTTCCGGCGCCGATGAGGCCTTGGGTCCCTTATGTCCCTCCTCCTCCATCTTTTCAACCTGAGGAGGACCAGGAGAGCTGGGAGGGGTCTGACGACCCTCTCACACAACAGTGCGAGTTTGACCCGGACTGGGTTGAGGAACTTGGGGATGCCAGTGGGCTGGATACCTCCCCCGACTCTGGCATGCTGTCTCCTCCCGTGGCAACGGAGGAGGGGGCTAATTTTGCAACGGTGTTGCGTAGAGCTGCTGGAGCCTTAAATCTCCAGTTGCCTACAGTGGCCGTCAGGACTAACCTCCTGACTGAAGTGCTTCAGCCGGCGGCCTCCTCTTCGGAGCCTGTGCTGCCGTTCAACGATGCACTCACTGACGTTCTTTTGGGTGCCTGGTCCAAACCCACCACAGGGGCTCCTGTGGATAGGAACGTGGCCCGACGCCATCGCCCGGCTCCGGGCGACCCCCTGTTTCTCTCCCAACACCCCACCCCTGAGAGCTTGGTTGTCCAAGCCTCTGCCTCCCAAACAGCCTTCCCTACCGCCCCTCCGGATAGGGAATCCAAGCGCCTGGATCACTTTGGGAAGAAGGCTTTCTCTTCCTCCAGTGCTGGCTTGCGGTCTGTTAATACCGCTTGCCTCTTGGGCCGATACACCCACTCCCTGTGGGATTCGGTGGCTGATGTTTTGCCGCAGTGTTCTGAGGAGGTCCAGACACTGCTTACCCGCGCTATTGCGGAAGGGCGTGATGCGGCTAAGTATACCATCCGCTGTGGCCTTGATACCGCCGACTCGCTGGGCAGATCGCTTGCAACGACGGTGGCGCTGCGTCGCCACGCCTGGCTGAGAACCACTGGTTTTTCAGGGGATGTCCAGAATACTCTCATGGACATGCCCTTTGATGGAGTCGGTCTCTTTGGTTCAAAGGCGGACCATGCGCTGGAGCGTTTCAAGGATTCACGGGCTACTGCTAAGTCCCTGGGCCTTGCTGTTGTGCGCCCTCCGCAAACGTCTGCTTTTCGCCCCTTTCGTGGCCACGGAAGGGGCGCCCAGTCACGTCCACAGCCCGGCCAACGGCCCGCGCAGCAAGCGCCTTCGCGTGGCCGAGGACGTGGATACCGCCGTGGCGGTTCGGGCAACCAGCGTGCGGGTCAGGCCACCACCTCCAACCCGTCCGCGGCCTCCAAGCCCTCCTAGTCCCTCCTTTCAGGTGCACAGCACGCCAGTCGGGGGCAGGGTCCGCCATCACCTTCACCACTGGCGTCCCATCACCTCGGACAAGTGGGTCTTGGACATTGTCCGAAGGGGCTACTCCCTCCCCTTCGAGACCACCCCCCAGCCATGCCACCTCAATTCCACCGCATGTCAGGGGATCACTTGGTGCTTCTACAGAAGGAAGTCACGGCCCTCTTGGCCAAGAGGGCCATCGAGCATGTTCCGACCCCAGAAGTAGGGCGTGGTTGCTACTCCCACTACTTTCTGGTGCCCAAAAAGGACAAGGAGGACATGCGTCCTATCTTGGACCTCCGGAACGTCAATCGCTTCCTCCGGAAGGAGAAGTTCAAGATGCTCACCCTAGCTCAGGTCTTGACTGCCCTCGACCCCGGAGACTGGTTGGTAGCGTTGGACTTGCAGGACGCCTATTTCCACATCCCCGTCCTGCCGGCCCACCGGCGTTACCTTCGGTTCACGGTAGGCCTCGAGCATTTTCAGTTCACCGTGCTCCCCTTTGGCCTTACCAGTGCCCCTCGGGTGTTCACGAAAGTGATGGCGGTGGTCGCAGCTCATCTGCGCCGGGCAGGGGTTTCAGTCTTCCCCTACCTCGACGACTGGCTGCTGAAGGCGGGCTCGTCCCAGGCAGTTGTCTCCCACCTCCAGACTACGGCCGAACTCCTGCACTCGCTGGGGTTCTCCATCAATGTGCCAAAGTCGCATCTGATTCCTTCTCCACAGCTCCTTTTCATCGGAGCAGTTCTGGACACGACGCAGTTTCGGGCCTATCCTCCCGAACGGCGAGTCCGGGATATTCAGGCTATGATTCCGATCTTTCAGCCCTTATCCTGGGTTTCGGTACGGATGACCCTGAGGCTGCTGGGCCTCATGGCCTCCTGCATCCTGCTGGTCACTCATGCCAGATGGCATATGCGGGCTCTGCAGTGGGACCTGAAGTTCCAGTGGGCGCAGCACCAGGGCGACCTGTCCGATCACGTCCAGATCTCGGAGGGGACTGCAAAACAGTTGCAGTGGTGGCTCTCGAACCGGCAATGGGTCATGGGCAGATCCCTCTCCCTTCCCCAGCCAGAGCACACAGTTGTGACGGACGCGTCCCTTCTGGGATGGGGCGGTCACATGGGAGAGGCGGAGATCAGAGGCCTCTGGTCTCCGGCGGAGTCCCGGCTCCATATCAACCTTCTGGAGCTCCGGGCGATCCGACTTGCACTCAAGGCATTCCTTCCCTCTGTCAAAGGGAAGGTAGTGCAGGTGTTCACAGACAACACCACTGCCATGTGGTACTGCAACAAACAAGGCGGGGTGGGGTCGTGGACCCTTTGTCAGGAGGCTCTGCGCCTCTGGACATGGCTGGAACACCAGGGCATGTTCCTGGTGGTTCAACACCTGGCAGGTTCCCTGAACGCCAGGGCGGACGAACTCAGCCGCAGGTGCATGATGGATCACGAATGGCGTCTTCACTCGGAAGTGGCGCAAGGACTCTTTCTACAGTGGGGAGAGCCTTGGTTAGATCTATTCGCCACCGAAGAGAACGCGCAATGTCATCAGTTCTGCGCGTTGGAATTTCCAAGGCGGCACTCGCTCGGCGACGCTTTTCGTCACGAGTGGAGTTGCGGTCTATTGTACGCCTTTCCGCCTATACCACTTCTACCCAGAGTGTTGAAGAAGATTCGGCACGACCGGGCCCAAGTCATTCTTGTGGCTCCGGACTGGGCTCGAAGAGTTTGGTATCCCGAGCTACTCAATATGAGCGTAGATCCCCCGATCCGTCTGCCTCTTCGGGAGGATCTTCTGTCGCAGCAGCAGGGGACGGTCCTCCACCCGAACCTGTCCAGTCTACACCTGCTTGCGTGGAGATTGAGCGGCGGCAGTTGATTCCTTTCGACTTGCCTCCCGAAGTTTGTGATGTGATTCTGGCAGCCAGGCGTCCCTCCACTAAGGTGGTATACGCCTGCAGGTGGAACAAATTTGTGGCATGGTGCACAGCAAAGGCTGTGGATCCCCTTTCTGCCCCTCTTTCTGAGGTCCTTCTGTTCCTTCTCTCTCTGGCCCAACAGGGTTCTGCCCTGGGTACCATCAAGGGTTATCTTTGTGCTATCTCGGCCTTCCTCAGGCTCCCTGATCAGCCCTCCCTTTTCAAGTCCCCTGTTGTTAACAGGTTCTTAAAAGGCATTACTCACCTCTTCCCTCCTGTTCCGTTTGTGATGCCTCAGTGGGACTTAAACTTGGTTCTTACCTTTTTAATGTGCGCTCCCTTTGAGCCTCTACATAACTGTCCTCTTCGTCTTCTGACTCTGAAGACAGCCTTTCTGGTGGCCATCACCTCCGCTCGGCGGGTGAGTGAGCTCCAGGCTCTATCTTGCAAACCTCCCTTTCTGTCTGTTCATCCAGACAAGGTTGTTCTTCGGACGCGTCCGTCCTTCTTGCCAAAGGTGGTTACTGCTTTCCACATTGGGCAGACCATCACTTTGCCCACCTTCTTTCCGCCTCCGCATCCTTCCAGAGAGGAAGAGAGGCTCCACCGTCTGGACCCAAAACGTGCGCTCTCCTTCTATATTGACCGCACGAAACACTTCCGGGTGGATGACCAGCTCTTTATTGGCTACGTGGGCGCCAAAAAGGTCGGGCGGTGCACAAGAGGACCATCTCCCGCTGGGTTACCTTGTGCATCAAGACCTGCTATTCTTTGGCTAAGAAGGAGCCTCCTGTTGGGCTGCGTGCCCATTCCACCAGGGCAACGGCTGCTACCACGGCCTTGGGCCGCGGTGTTCCGCTGCCGGTTATCTGTCAGGCAGCTACGTGGGCCTCGCTGCACACGTTTACTAAGCATTACTGCCTTGACAGTCAGGTCCGGAGGGACGGCTTCTTTGGCCGTTCTGTCCTCCAGGACTTCCTTGTCTGATCTTTGTTCGCAGACCCACCACCGGGGTTGGTATTGCTGGGGTATCTATTCTAAGGTAAGGAATCTATCACTAACGTGTCTCTTTCAGATGCACAAGTTACTAACTTGTGTAACGATATATCTGTAAGAGACAGTAGTTAGTGATAGATTCCTTACCGCCCCACCCATCCTCCCCGTTCTGCGAACTGATTTCTAGGGTTAAGGACATCCCTTTCAGGGCCCTAGTATTTTTCAGACACCTGTGTCAGCTTCTTGCATGGCTCTGCGTTCCTGGCGCGGAAAGTCGTGTACAGAACTGACGTCAGCGCGCAGGGGCGGCGCCTAAGTACTGCCCGCGACGTCATCCCGGCGATCACGACGCCGACGACGGACGCGGAGCCGCACGACGCCGCCTACCGACGCGCAAGGGTACTGCTACGCAAAAACTTTCCGGATCCAGCCTGACGCCTGGGGATATTCTAAGGTAAGGAATCTATCACTAACTACTGTCTCTTACAGATATATCGTTACACAAGTTAGTAACTTGTGCGTCGGGTCCGGAGGGACGGCTTCTTTGGCCGTTCTGTCCTCCGGCACTTCCTTGTCTGATCTTTGTTCGCAGACCCACCACCGGGGTTGGTATTGCTGGGGTATCTATTCTAAGGTAAGGAATCTGTCACTAACGTGTCTCTTTCAGATGCACAAGTTACTAACTTGTGTAACGATATATCTGCAAGAGACAGTAGTTAGTGACAGATTCCTACCGCCCACCCATCCTCCCCGTTCTGCGAACTGATTTCTAGGGTTAAGGACATCCCTTCCAGGGCCCTAGTATTTTTCAGACACCTATGTCAGCTTCTTGCATGGCTCTGCGTTCCTGGCGCGGAAAGTCGTGTACAGAACTGACGTCAGCGCGCAGGGGCGGCATCTAAGTACTGCCCGCGACGTCATCCCGGCGATCACGACGCCGACGACGGACGCAGAGCCGCACGACGCCGCCTACCGACGCGCAAGGGTACTGCTACGCAAAAAACTTTCCGGATCCAGCCTGACGCCTGGGTATATTCTAAGGTAAGGAATCTGTCACTAACTACTGTCTCTTACAGATATATCGTTACACAAGTTAGTAACTTGTGCGTTAGTAACTTGTGCGTCACTTTCAGTTCGCCTCTACAAGTCCCTCCTAGGGTCCATTTCCTCCTGCATCCCTCTAATTCCTCACTGCAGGCTGCGGATGCGTCCTCTCCAGGAGGAGTTGGACTTGCAGTGGCGCCAAGTCGACGGATCCTTCGAAGACAAAATCTTCGTTACCGTCTCCATGAGGGACGCCGCTTCTTGGTGGACGAACATAGAAAACATTTCTCAGGGTCTCTCATTCAGGATCACCCCTGCTCCTCAGATCATAACTACAGACGCCTCGCTGGAGGGCTGGGGAGCAGTCTTGCAAGACCTTCATGTCAGTGGCCGTTGGCTGCCCCAACATCGTCTGTTACATATCAATCTGCTGGAACTCAGAGCGAGTCGCCTGGCCTTTCAGGCTTTTCTTCCGCGCATACAGCAGTCTGCAGTTCTAATTCGTACAGTCAAGCCCAATTGATTTGGGAATGGGCGATCCAGCAGGGGATATCGCTCAAAGCGGAGCACCTTCCAGGCGTTCTCAACAAGACAGCGGACAAGCTGAGCAGACTGAAATCGGTCAGCCACGAATGGGAGCTAGACCAGTCCACTCTGGAACAGGTGTTTCGCCTGTGGGGCAGACCTTCCATAGACCTCTTTGCCACGCCGGAGAACAAGAAATGCCGATTTTACGCAAGCAGGCTTCACCATCCGGGATCATTGGGGAATGCGCTTTCGATGGCCTAGTCAGGCGCATTTGTTTACGCTTTTCCCCCCATTCCTCTGATCCCCAGGCTTCTCAGGAAGCTCAAAGCGGAACCTTGCAAGATGATTTTGATAGCTCCTGCGTGGCCCCGACAGTTTTGGTTCACAGAGCTGCATCTCCTCTCCCTGGACCTTCCACTTCCGTTGCAGCCTATTCCTTCGCTGCTGACGATGTCCCAGGGCCAGGTCTGGCATCCGGTTCCTCAATCCCTGCAGTTGTCGGCATGGCTCCTGAGCACCGAGAGTTTCTCGGTTTGACCCTTTCAACTGAATGTAGAGAGGTACTTTCTCAGGCACGAGCCCCAAGTACCAACAAGACTTACAAGTTGAAGTGGAAGCGTTTCTGCATTTGGTGCCAACGAGAGGGTATCCATCCTCTTTCTTAGGAACCGCATGAAGTTCTTCCTTACATTCTTTCATTAGCAAAATCAGGGCTGGCCCACTTATCCATCAAAGTTCACCTTGCCGCCATCACGCACATCTTCTGGTCCTTCCCTTTGGTCGGCAAGAATAATTAAACAATTTCTCAAGGGTCTTTTCAGAGTCTTCCCGCCAGTCAAGCCCTCCTCCTCCTCTTTGGCACCTTAACTTGGTTCTTACCCAGCTCATGAAGGATCCATTCGAACCTATTCACTGAGCGGATTTGAAATTCCTCTCCTGGAAGGTAGCTCTTCTGCTAGCCTTGACTTCGGCTAGACGAGTGGGTGAATTGCAGGCTCTTACCATTCAGGAGCCTTTTCTCCAGTTTAAAAAGGGGACGTGATACTTCGTACCAACCCAAAGTTCAAACGAAAGTGCCTTCAGACTTTCATTTGAATGAGCCTGTCATTCTAAAGACTTTTTTCCCTCAACCTGTTACTCCGGCGGAAAGGGCACTCCACTCACTGGACATTCAGAGGTGCTTAAAATTCTATCTGCAGCGTACTAAAGACTTCAGGAAGTCTCCTCAACTATTTGTTTCTATCTGAAAGGGACACGTTAGTGACAGATTCCTTACCTTAGAATATCCCCAGGCGTCAGGCTGGATCCGGAAAGTTTTTTGCGTAGCAGTACCCTTGCGCGTCGGTAGGCGGCGTCGTGCGGCTCCGCGTCCGTCGTCGGCGTCGTGATCGCCGGGATGACGTCGCGGGCAGTACTTAGGCGCCGCCCCTGCGCGCTGACGTCAGTTCTTCTTTTTCCGCGCCAGCAAGCGCAGATCCGGGAAGAGCAGTGCCCTGGTCATTTTTTGACCATACTTTTTGGTGAATTTTTTCACTGTTTTCTCTCAAGGTGTCGTAGGGATGCCCGGTTTCAAACGTTGCGGCGCCTGTGCTCGGATGATGTCCGTCACCGACCCGCATTGGGAGTGTCTCTTCTGCCTCGGCCGAGGCCACGACACGGAGTCTTGTACCGACTGTCAGGCCCTCAACCCGAAAGCTTTGCGAGAGCGGTCTCGAAAGCTCCTCGAGGCCCGGCATTCGGCTCCGCGGAAGCCCCGGTCGCGTGTGAGGTCCAGGGGTCGATCGCGGAGTCCACACCGGTCGTCGGCATCGAAGTCTTCTTCGTCCGGTAAGTCAAAACACAAGAAGTCCAAAAGGCATCATCGCTCTAGGACTTCGCCTCGCCGGTCTCGCGACTCGGCTGAGGCCCCTCCCGGCACCGTCCCCGCGGCCCCGGACATGCCTGTGGAGTCGCCCCCGCCATACCCGCCCTTCCCGGGTTCGGGGGCGGATCCGGCCAAAGTGCAGAAATTCCTGTCGGCCATGGCCCGCCTCTTCGGGCCTCCAGGCCCCTCCGGTGCGCCTTCGGGCCCCGCGGGCCCTGATGGGGTTGCTCCGGCGTCGCCGACGGCTCCGGCCCCGGCGTCGCCCGTGCCTCCAGCCTCGATCCCGGCTCCGGCTTCGGCCCCGGCCTCGATCCCGGCTCCACAACCCCCATCGACGCTGGTCGACCTAACGACACCTCCGCCGGCGCCGATGTCTCCGGTGCCGTTCTCGACGCCGCCTGGGGCTCCGAGCGGCGTCGTTCCCCAGTTCCTTCCGGCTCCGGACATGGACCCGGACCGACGTCGCTCGACGCCGGTTCCGGCGCCGATGAGACCTTGGGTCCCAAATGTCCCTCCTCCCCTTATTTTGAACCTGAGGAGGACCAGGAGGACTGGGAGGGGTCTGATGACCCTCTGACACAACAGTGTCAGTACGATGAGGACTGGACAGAGGGTCTAGGGGATGCTAGTGGTCTAGATACTTCCCCTGACACTGGCATGCTGTCTCCTCCCGTGGCTACGGAGGAGGGAGCCAATTTTGCAACGGTGTTGCGTAGGGCAGCTGGAGCCTTACATCTCCAACTCCCTGCTGTGGCGGTCAAGGTTAATCTCTTGACAGAGGTGCTTCAGCCGGCAGCCTCCTCTTCGGAGACTGTGCTGCCGTTTAACGACGCCCTCACTGACGTTCTTTTGGGCGCCTGGTCCAAGCCCAACACAGGGGCTCCTGTGGATAGGAACGTGTCCCGACGCCATCGCCCAGCTCCGGGCGACCCCCTGTTTCTCTCTGTCCACCCCACCCCTGAGAGCTTGGTTGTCCAAGCCTCCGCTTCCCAAACCGCCTTCCCTACCGCCCCTCCGGATAGGGAATCCAAACGCCTGGATCAATTTGGGAAGAAGGGTTTTCTTCCTCCAGTGCTGGCTTGCGGTCCGTCAACACCGCTTGCCTTTTGGGCCGATATACCCACTCCTTGTGGGATTCGGTGGCGGATGTTTTGCCCCAGTGTTCTGAGGAGGTCCAGACACTGCTTTCCCGCGCCATTGCGGAAGGAAGGGATGCGGCCAAATATACAATTCGATGTGGCCTTGATACCGCCGACTCGCTGGGCAGGTCTATTGCAACGACGGTGGCGCTACGACGCCACGCCTGGCTGAGAACCACTGGTTTTTCAGGGGATGTCCAGAATACTCTCATGGACATGCCCTTTGATGGAGTCGGTCTTTTTGGGTCCAAAGCAGACCATGGGTTGGAGCGCTTTAAGGACTCACGGGCTACTGCAAAGTCCCTGGGCCTTTCTGCTACACGCCCTCCGCTGACTTCTGCTTTTCGCCCCTATCGTGGCCACGGTAGGGGCGCCCCTTCACGTCAGCAGCCCAGCCACCGGCCCGCGCAGCAGGCGTCTTCGCGTGGCCGAGGACGTGGATTCCGCCGTGGCGGATCGGGCAACCAGCGTGCGGGTCAGGCCACCACTTCCAACCCGTCCGCGGCCTCCAAACCCTCCTAGTCCCTCCTTTCAGGTGCACAGCACGCCAGTAGGGGGCAGGGTCCGCCATCACCTTCCCCACTGGCGTACCATCACCTCGGACAGGTGGGTCTTGGACATTGTCCGAAGGGGCTACTCCCTCCCCTTCGAGTCCACCCCCCAGCCATGCCACCTCAATTCCACCGCATGTCAGGGGATCACTTGGTACTTCTGCAGAAGGAAGTCACGGCCCTCTTGGCCAAGAGGGCCATCGAGCATGTTCCGACCCCAGAAGTAGGGCGTGGTTGCTACTCCCACTACTTCCTGGTGCCCAAAAAGGACAAGGAGGACATGCGTCCTATCTTGGACCTCCGGAACGTCAATCGCTTCCTCCGGAAGGAGAAGTTCAAGATGCTCACCCTAGCTCAGGTCTTGACTGCCCTCGACCCTGGAGACTGGTTGGTAGCGTTGGACTTGCAGGACGCATATTTCCACATCCCCGTCCTGCCGGCCCACCGGCGTTACCTTCGGTTCACGGTAGGCCCCGAGCATTTTCAGTTCACTGTGCTCCCCTTTGGCCTTACCAGTGCCCCTCGGGTGTTCACGAAAGTGTTGGCGGTGGTCGCAGCTCATCTGCGCCGGGCAGGGGTTTCAGTCTTCCCCTACCTCGACGACTGGCTGCTGAAGGCGGGCTCGTCCCAGGCAGTCGTCTCCCACCTCCAGACTACGGCCGAACTCCTGCACTCGCTGGGGTTCTCCATCAATGTGCCGAAGTCGCATCTGATTCCTTCTCCACAGCTCCTTTTCATCAGAGCAGTTCTGGACACGACGCAGTTTCGGGCCTATCCTCCCGAACGGCGAGTCCGGGATATTCAGGCTATGATTCCGATCTTTCAGCCTTTATCCTGGGTTTCGGTACGGATGACCCTGAGGCTTGCTGGGCCTCAGGCCTCCTGCATCCTGCTGGTCAATCATGCCAGATGGCATATGCGGGCTCTGCAGTGGGACCTGAAGTTCCAGTGGGCGCAGCACCAGGGCAACCTGTCCGATCACGTTCAGATCTCGGAGGGGACTGCAAAACAGTTGCAGTGGTGGCTCTCGAACCGGCAATGGGTCATGGGCAGATCCCTCTCCCTTCCCCAGCCAGAGCACACAGTTGTGACGGACGCCTCCCTTCTGGGATGGGGCGGTCACATGGGAGAAGCGGAGATCAGAGGCCTCTGGTCTCCGGCAGAGTCCCGGCTCCATATCAACATTCTGGAGCTCTGGGCGATCCGACTTGCACTCAAGGCATTCCTTCCCTCTGTCAAAGGGAAGGTAGTGCAGGTGTTCACAGACAACACCACCGCCATGTGGTACTGCAACAAACAGGGCGGGGTGGGGTCGTGGACCCTTTGTCAGGAGGCTCTGCGCCTCTGGACATGGCTGGAACATCAGGGCATGTTCCTGATGGTTCAACACCTGGCAGGTTCGCTGAACGCCAGGGCGGACGAACTCAGCCGCAGGTGCATGATGGATCACGAATGGCGTCTTCACTCGGAAGTGGCGCAAGGACTCTTTCTACAGTGGGGAGAGCCTTGGTTAGATCTATTCGCCACCGAAGAGAACGCGCAATGTCATCAGTTCTGCGCGTTGGAATTTCCAAGGCGGCACTCGCTCGGCGCCGCTTTTCGTCACGAGTGGAGTTGCGGTCTGTTGTACGCATTTCCGCCTATACCACTTCTACCCAGAGTGTTCAAGAAGATTCGGCACGACCGGGCCCAAGTCATTCTTGTGGATCCGGACTGGGCTCGAAGAGTTTGGTATCCCGAGCTACTCAATATGAGCGTAGATCCCCCGATCCGTCTACCTCTTCGGGAGGATCTTCTGTCGCAGCAGCAGGGGACGGTCCTCCACCCGAACCTGTCCAGTCTACACCTGCTTGCGTGGAGATTGAGCGGCGGCAGTTGATTCCTTTCGACTTGCCTCCCGAAGTTTGTGATGTGATTCTGGCAGCCAGGCGTCCCTCCACTAAGGTGGTATACGCCTGCAGGTGGAACAAATTTGTGACATGGTGCACAGCAAAGGCTGTGAATCCCCTTTCTGCCCCTCTTTCTGAGGTCCTTCTGTTCCTTCTCTCTCTGGCCCAACAGGGTTCTGCCCTGGGTACCATCAAGGGTTATCTTTGTGCTATCTCGGCCTTCCTCAGGCTCCCTGATCAGCCCTCCCTTTTCAAGTCCCCTGTTGTTAACAGGTTCTTAAAAGGCATTACACACCTCTTCCCTCCTGTTCCGTTTGTGATGCCTCAGTGGGACTTGAACTTGGTTCTTACCTTTTTAATGTGCGCTCCCTTTGAGCCTCTACATAACTGTCCTCTTCGTCTTCTGACTCTGAAGACAGCCTTTCTGGTGGCCATCACCTCCGCTCGGCGGGTGAGTGAGCTCCAGGCTCTATCTTGCAAACCTCCCTTTCTGTCTGTTCATCCAGACAAGGTTGTTCTTCGGACGCGTCCGTCCTTCTTGCCAAAGGTGGTTACTGCTTTCCACATTGGGCAGACCATCACTTTGCCCACCTTCTTTCCGCCTCTGCATCCTTCCAGAGAGGAAGAGAGGCTCCACCGTCTGGACCCAAAACGTGCGCTCTCCTTCTATATTGACCGCACAAAACACTTCCGGGTGGATGACCAGCTCTTTGTTGGCTACGTGGGCGCCAAAAAGGTCGGGCGGTGCACAAGAGGACCATCTCCCGCTGGGTTACCTTGTGCATCAAGACCTGCTATTCTTTGGCTAAGAAGGAGCCTCCTGTTGGGCTGCGTGCCCATTCCACCAGGGCAACGGCTGCTACCACGGCCTTGGGCCGCGGTGTTCCGCTGCCGGTTATCTGTCAGGCAGCTACGTGGGCCTCGCTGCACACGTTTACAAAGCATTACTGCCTTGACAGTCAGGTCCGGAGGGACGGCTTCTTTGGCCGTTCTGTCCTCCAGGACTTCCTTGTCTGATCTTTATTCGCAGACCCACCACCGGGGTTGGTATTGCTGGGGTATCTATTCTAAGGTAAGGAATCTGTCACTAACGTGTCTCTTTCAGATGCACAAGTTACTAACTTGTGTAACGATATATCTGTAAGAGACAGTAGTTAGTGACAGATTCCTACCGCCCACCCATCCTCCCGTTCTGCGAACTGATTTCTAGGGTTAAGGACATCCCTTTCAGGGCCCTAGTATTTTTCAGACACCTGTGTCAGCTTCTTGCATGGCTCTGCGTTCCTGGCGCGGAAAGTCGTGTACAGAACTGACGTCAGCGCGCAGGGGCGGCGCCTAAGTACTGCCCGCGACGTCATCCCGGCGATCACGACGCCGACGACGGACGCGGAGCCGCACGACGCCGCCTACCGACGCGCAAGGGTACTGCTACGCAAAAAACTTTCCGGATCCAGCCTGACGCCTGGGGATATTCTAAGGTAAGGAATCTGTCACTAACTACTGTCTCTTACAGATATATCGTTACACAAGTTAGTAACTTGTGCTTAAGCGCCCCTCGTAAGGGGTTTCCCCTTTACAAACAGGGGATTGCTCGATGGATTACCAGTGCTATCCAATATTGTCACAGAGCAGCGGGTAAGCCCCTGGAAGGTCGAGTCCGTGCTCACTCCACGAGGGCGGTTTCTTCTTCGACAGCCCTCTTTGCCGGATTCCTATCCGGGAGATCTGCAGAGCAGCGACCTGGAGCAGTACTCATACCTTTACAAGGCATTACTGCCTGGATGCTGCAACGCAGAGTGACACAGCAGTGGGCCAGGCAGTCCTGAGGAACCTCTTTCAGTAGTGGTGAGCTTTCCCTTTCATCCCTCCTTCCATCTTTTACTGTTTTCAGCTTTTGCACATTTTTGAACCTCATGTGTTTATGATTTCTAATGTTTATAAGAATGTTTATTGACCTTTGGAGTTCTCATTATCGTGAATGGGCTAATGCTTTGTTCTTTGTTGTATGATGATCATGGTTCGAAAAATGTGCTAACTGCTAGCTACTCTGATACAAGCATGGGAATCTATGAAAGTTCCAATACTGGAGTAAGAAAACAAGTTACTTACCTGTAACTTTGGTTCTCCAGTATTGGAAACTTTCATAGATTCCCATGCGACCCACCCTCCTCCCCTGGGAAAGCTCAGCCTCTAGCACCTTCAGTGGTATGTTACACAACGGCTACGAAAATCTGAGGCTCTGGGCTTCTCTCAGGAGGGTTCTAAGGGGTGAGGCTGATCTGATTGGTCGTTCACTTTCTTTGGTCTCTTTTACAAAAAGAGGTGGATATGTTACAAAACTAGAATGGGCCTAGGCCTGGTTTCTGTTTTGGTAATGGTTTCTATTGCTATTTTATGTATACTGGGGACTCCCATTCCGACGACGGGGAATGATACAAGCATGGGAATCTATGAAAGTTTCCAATACTGGAGAACCAAAGTTACAGGTAAGTAACTTGTTTTCTTCCTTACCGCCCCACCCATCCTCCCCGTTCTGCAAACTGGCTTCTAGGGTTAAGGACTTCCTTTCAGGGCCCTAGTTTTGTGCACCAGGGGTCAGTGTCTTGCATGGCTCTGCGCTTCTGGCGTGGAAAGTCGTGTACAGAACTGACGTCAGCGCGCGAGGGCGGCGTCTATGTAGCTACCGCAACGTCATCCCGGCGACCATGACGCCTACGACGAACGCGGAGTCGACCGACGCCACCTTCCGAGTCTCAGGGGTACTGCTGACGAATAACTTTCCGGATCCAGTCTGACGCCTGGGGGTAATTCTAAGGTAAGGAATCTATAACTAATCTATGTGTCTTACAGATATATCGTTACCGAAGGTAAGTAACTTGTTCTTCACGGATAATGGGTGCAGGATTACTGATTGGGTCCCGAATGAATAATAAAATTAAATCCGCATACATAGATATGAGGAGCGGACCAGATCGAAATCTAAGGCCACGGTGTATGTGTTTTTCCTGCAAGTAGCGCACCAAGGGGTCCATGGCAATAATGAAAAGAAGCTGAGACAATGGCAACCTTGCCTTGTGCCTCTTATAACCCCAAACGTGCCCGTAAGTGTGCCATTGACCCGGAGACTTTCCAGCGGCTCTGAGTAAGGTAACATGATTAGTGCTATAAAGCTGGAGAGAAGCCCAAGTTTACACAGCACAGCTTGGAGAAAAGGCCACTCCAAAGAATTAAAGGCCTTCCTTGCATCAAGCAACGTTATGGCTGCGGGTAGCTCAAGGAAAATTCTGTTAAGGTCAGCAATTATCGTGCGGATATTATAAGTGGATCGGTGCGGGACAAATCCCGTCTGAACAGTGGATATGATCTGTTCCATCAAAAATGCCAATCGGGTAGCCAGTATTTTGGCCAAAATGTTGTTGTCAAAGATAGGAGGAGCAATGTGGAGGGTCCTTGGCAAGTTTTAAAAGCAGAGTAATCACTGCTTCTCTAAGTGTATACGGTAATGTGCCTGTTTCGAGGCTTTCGGAGTACATATCTATGAGATGGGGGATAAGGACATGTTTGTATGTTTTGTAGAAAGCCCTGTCGGCCTTCGAGGTATCTAAGGCATCACTGGCTTGTGCAACTTCCTCAGTAGAGATAGGTTCACTTAAAAATTGTCGCTGTGCATTAGTGAGCCACACCATTGCTACCTTTTCAAGGTAGGCCTTTCTAGTATCCTTTCCACCAGTCAGTCTAGTGAAATATAATTGCTCATAATAACGGAGTAGGGCACCCGTTACATCAGTGGTGCTGGTGACCCGTTCGCCGGTTTCCCCCAATAATTCAGATATGAATCCAGGGTTTCGAGTTGGGCGGAAGAGTCGTGCCAAATTACAGCCAGGACAATCACACCCTCCATATTGGCAGGCCCAGGCATATTTGCCCAGGAACATAGTCTCCCTTTCAGCAAGTGACGGAACACTTCGAGTAATTTGGACCACCTGCCCAGACTAGACCCCCCCCTCTTCTTCGGGCCACCATTTCATCCAATTCCCTCAGCTCTTTTTTCTATTTGTGTTCTACAGTTTCAGATATCTCGGAGGATGCCAGAGTGTTTGGAAATGCTTATTCCCCATATGTACACTTTGAATGTTTCCCATAGGGTTGCGTGACTAGGAACTGAGCCTATATTTAAATCCAAATACTCCACTATAGAGTCTGAGTTCCGAGCTGAATACAGTATTGAAAAGAGAATTATTAGGAAAACACCATCTCCTCTCCAGCCCATCTCCGAACGGGATATGCAGGGGCATCTTAACTGGGGAGTGATCTGATAGTGATCAGGGCAAATGCTGTATACCTCGCAACCACGCGATGGCTACGGGTGTTGTATGCCAATAATCAATGCGCGTCCATACATCATGGGGCGCGGAATAGGATGTGTATTCTGTCATGGAGTGGTGTGTATGATGCCATGTGTCTGTTAAACAATAAGTGTCATGAATGGCACAGAATATCCTGACAGCCTGTGGTTTGCTGATAGTGGAGGTGCCAGTAGTGTCTAAAAGCGGGTCATGCACCATATTCAAATCACCTCCTAATATGATGGTAGTCGCAGGTAGTCGCACCATCAGCACCGAGATGTCGTAAAAGAAATCGGAGTTGTCTACATTAAGTGCATATATATTCATAAGCACCACATGTGCATCCACCAGTCGCCCCTCCAAATCGCGTAGCGGCCTTCTGTATCAATAAAGCTACTAATAAGATGAAACGGATCACTTTTGTGGATGAGTGTGCACACGCCACGGGAATATGTACTGTAACTGGAGAAGTATCTATGAGTACCCCAGGTTTTTCCAAATGACAGAGTATCTTGCGGTAGTAAATGTGTTTGCTGCAGGAAGGCGTTCTGACCTCATGTCTATTGAGGTAGGTAAGAATCTGCTTATTTTTCGCAGATTATTTAAACCTCCAATGTTCCATATCAGGAACGTTATGTTAGTGTAAGCGGCCCGGCGACGTCATGCGAGTAATAGTGAGTGTGTAATCTGCATAGTGTCCTATATACCAAATTTAGTACCTCTTCAGTGAATATTACCTAGGAAAGAAACAAAACTTAAAAAGTTCTCCTCTTAAGTACAAAGACCCTCCACCCACACAGAGCAATAAGTTGCCCAGTGAATCCCGCGTAACCAACATAGAAATCAAGATTACAAAGATAAGAACGTGGTAATCAACATTAGGGTGGGCAACACTATGGCAACAGGAGACCCATTATGATGTTTATCACAAATGGTTGAAAATCTGGCTATAGGCTAACTGTAATTGCACCATCAGCTGGTAGTGAACATGAATGAGAATGCAGGTTACCCCCCAGATAAACCCCAGATAGTTCAAGTAGGCATGAATCTGGTCCCGGGACCTCAGCCCAGAGGGAGAAGGTCTATCTGCTGTAAATCCAGTGGGTTCGCATGGGGTTGGTCTGGGATATTGGGTGGTGAGGAGTCTGCACTGGGCGGGAGCTTCTTGCAAAAAGCGAGTGCCTCAGTAGGAGAGTTGAAGATACAGGTCTTGCCATCCATCTCCACCCGGAGCCTAGCAGGGTATAACATCCTGTACCTAATGCCTCTTTTGCGGAGAATGGCCTTGGCATCCTGGAATTTACGTTGTGCTTCTTGCACCACTGGCGTAAAGTCCAGATAGATAGAGACGATGGCCCCTTAGTATTGTAGGGCCCCTTTTCACAGACCAAGCAAAGGGACACACCCTATCCCGGAAGTATAGAACCCGGGCTATTATTGGACGTGGTGGTGCGACAGGCGGTGGTCTGGCCCAAGTGATCTGTGTGCCCTCTCTACGACAAATGTGGCAGTGAAACTTGCACGGTCAAATAGGTCAGAGAGCAGGTGCTCCACAAACTGGTCCAGTCTGCCCATGTTGATGGACTCTGCAAGGCCCATAATATGGATGTTATTCCTTCGCGACCTCGCTTCTAATTCCTCATTTTTGACTGCAGCTGTTTTGAGGAGGCACTCCATTTTATCTAAGCGTTTTGTAAGGGAAGCAGCGCCATCTTCGAGGCCCGAGATCGCTCCTCTGTGCCATCTAATCTATTGTTATGACAGTCGAGCCTTTCCCCCATGCAGTCTAATCCACTATTTAGTGTATCAAATCAAGCGTCTATGGAGCGAAAACCAGCCCTCTGTTCCGCCATGATGGCATCCATCCCAGTCATATCTTCCGCCGCTCCGTGCTCAGACCTGTGGTCTTCATTGTCGGAAGGGGTCTCCAATCTATCAGCCTGCCTAGTCCTCTCAAAGGGGAGCTTCCGCTGCTTAGGGTCTTCCTTGCCCATTGCGCCAGTCTAGGTAGGGGCAGTACAGGGGGGTGTCACAAGCCCTATGCAAGTGCTATGTAAGGATGTCGTATCCACCTGAGCGGGCACTCAACTATTATCAGGGTGTCCACGCATCCCTGACAGCACGATAAAAGGGAGGCAATTTTATCCAGTGTCTGTGTGTGTTTATGCATCAGTGCTAGCTCACGCCAGAGCTCCAGGCAGGAGAAGAGACAGCTAGTAGGGAGTCCAGCCGGTTCCTAATAGGAGAGGTCCAATAGGCCCCGTTGCAGCAGACCGATCAGGCACAGGTAAGTAAAAATGGGGGTGGGGGCACCATGGCGGTCAAAGGTTGATAGTGCAAGGTAGATCTGGATCTGGTCTCAGGGGTATTCCCAGCTTCCAGGCATGACCATCTAGCTGGGAGTCAGGCCCCAGGCAGGTCTCCCGGAAGAAGGAAACCCCCTTAATCACAATAGGGGAAGCGTCGCTTCAGCAGAAGCCACCAGGGCCGGGTGGGATCGGGGAGGAAGACTACGGGCTCACCACGTCACAGTCACCCCACAGCGTGGCCCGACCTGGCCGCTGAGCAATTCAGGTCGGTGGATGAGCAGTCTCCAGCAAATCCAGCCGTTGTCGGGGGGCTCCTCTCTCCGCATCCGAGGCCTCTGCGTGAGGCGCCGCAGTCGGATGTGCCGCAGCAGTAGCGGCGTCAACACAGAGGGCTTAATGGGGAATCGATAGTCCATTCCTCAGGCTCGGCCGCTGCCCATGTCGCCGCAGGGCCTCCAAGGAAGGCCGGGCCCAGCCGAAAATTCCGAAGTCTCGGGGCGCAACTCCATCATCTGTGGGTAAAAAGCAGGGGGTATTGTCGGAAGGGCTTAATCTGGCAGTAATAATATGATGGATGGGAAAGGATGCGGTCTTGGTTGCCTATAAACCGCTGATGTCTCCAGAGCCGGAGCTTCAGGGCGTGAGGCCATCTTGGACACCAATGTGGCCACGCCCCCGCAGTGTCCAAAATTTTGCACATTGAAGTCCCCAAGGCAATTCTCCCTCAGAGACGCTTTCCGCCTGGAGTGGGGACTGGGACTCATGTATTGATTCCCACCTCTAGTTCTCCTGCCCAAAGTTCCAAAGAAGATCAGGAATGACTTTGCCCAATTCATTTTAGAGGCTATGAGCATCTGTCCTCTGATTCGGCTGCCACTTCAGGAGGATCTACTGTCGCAGCATCATGGCAGAGACCTCCATCCCTGCTCGCTCAATTTACGCCTCCAATCTTGGAGATTGAGCCTCAACAGTTTGATGACCTTTGACCTCCCTCTGACGTAGTGGATGTCATCTTGGCGGCCATCCATCAAACCATATGCTGGACAGTGGGAGAATTTGTCACTCGGTGTACCTCTCAACAGATACAACCCCTCCAAGCAAAGTTGTCTGATGTACTGCAGTTTGTGCCTCTAGCCCAGCAAGGACTTGCTGTGGAACTATAAAAGGTTATTGGTTGGCTCTATTGACCTTTCTATGGTTACCAGATCAATCCTTGTTTTATAAGTCACCTGTTGTACTGCATTTCTTAAAGGGGTGACCCACATGTTTCCACCCATACCTTTTGTGATGCCCCAGTTAGACCTCAACTTAGGGCCTGATTTAGACTCTGGTGCAGTTGCACCGGCTCTCCACCAAATGCGCAAGGACCGCCCGCCTTATTGCAAGTTGAACTCGTGTAAGGTGGACGGTCCTTCGCCTTTCCCATGGCCGTGCTTGAAAACAGGCACCGCAATGGGAATGACAAAAACGTTCCAGCACGGTGACGTCCATGCCGTGCAGGAACTTTGGGGAAATACAGACAGGGGCACATGTTGTGCTCCCCTGAATGTATCCCCATGGCATGTGGGGCCCTGTATGGCTCTTTGTTCCGCCACGCCAGCCTTTTCATGGCAGGGCTCCCGCCATGAAATGGCTGGCGGTGGCGGAACTCGTAATGTGCTGAGCGGAACTGTGCCATTCCCGCTCAGCATGTTACATTGTGGCACAGCTCGGCCACTGCCAGGGAATATCTGAAAGAGACACGTTAGTGATAGATTCCTTACCTTAGAATATCCCCAGGCGTCAGGCTGGATCCGGAAAGTTTTGCGTAGCAGTACCCTTGCGCGTCGGTAGGCGGCGTCGTGCGGCTCCGCGTCCGTCGTCGGCGTCGTGATCGCCGGGATGACGTCGCGGGCAGTACTTAGGCGCCGCCCCTGCGCGCTGACGTCAGTTCTTCTTTTTCCGCGCCAGTAAGCGCAGATCCGGGAAGAGCAGTGCCCTGGTCAATTTTTGACCATACTTTTTGGTGATTTTTCACTGTGTTTTTCCAGCTTTCAGGTGTCGTAGGGATGCCCGGCTTCAAGCGATGCGGCGCCTGTGCGCGGATGATGTCCGTCACCGACCCGCATTGGGAGTGTCTCTTCTGCCTCGGCCGAGGCCACGACACCGAGTCTTGTCCCGAATGCCAGGCCCTCAACCCGAAGGCTTTGCGAGAGCGGTCTCGAAAGCTCCTCGAGGCCCGGCATTCGGCTCCGCGGAAGCCCCGGTCGCGTGAGAGGTCCAGGGGTCGCTCGCGGAGTGCACACCGGTCGTCGGCGTCGAAGTCTTCTTCGTCCGGTAAGTCTCGACACAAGAAGTCCAAGAAGCATCGTCGCTCTCGGACTTCGCCTCGCCGGTCTCGCGACTCGGCTGAGGCCCCTCCCGGCACCGTCCCCGCCCCCGCGGCCCCGGACTTGCCTGTGGAGTCGCCCCCGTCATACCCGCCCTTCCCGGGTTCGGGGGCGGATCCGGCCAAGGTACAGGAGTTCCTGTCGGCCATGGCCCGCCTCTTCGGGCCTTCAGGCCCCTCCGGTGCGCCTTCGGGCCCCGCGGGCCCTGATGGGGTTGATCCGGCGTCGCCGGCGGCTCCGGCCCCGGCGTCGCCCGAGCCTCCAGCCTCGATCCCGGCTCCGGCTCCGGCCCCGGCCTCGATCCCGGCTCCACAACCCCCATCGACGCCGGTCGACCTCACGACACCTCCGCCGGCGCCGATGTCTCCGGTGCCGTTCTCGGCGCCGCCCTGGGCTCCGGGCGGCGTCGTCCCCAGTTCCTTCCGGCTCCGGACTTGGACCCGGAGCGGCGTCGCTCGACCGCCGGCTCCGGCGCCGATGGGACCTTGGGTCCCAAATGTCCCTCCTCCTCCTTATTTTGAACCAGAGGAGGACCAGGAGGACTGGGAGGGGTCTGATGACCCTCTGACACGCAACTGTCAGTATGATGAGGACTGGACAGAGAGTCTAGGGGAGGCCAGTGGTCTGGATACTTCTCCTGACACTGGCATGCTGTCTCCTCCCGTGGCTACGGAGGAGGGGGCCAATTTTGGTACGGTGTTGCGTAGGGCTGCTGGGGCCTTACGTCTCCAGCTCCCTACTTTGACGGTCAAGCCTAACATCTTGACAGAGGTGCTTCAGCCGGCGGCCTCCTCTGCGGAGACTGTGCTGCCGTTTAACGACGCCCTCACGGACGTTCTTTTGGGCGCCTGGTCCAAGCCCAACACAGGGGCTCCTGTGGATCGGAACGTGTCACGACGCCATCGCCCCGCTCCGGGCGACCCCCTGTTTCTTTCTGTCCACCCCACTCCTGAGAGCTTGGTTGTCCAAGCCTCCGCTTCCCAAACCGCCTTCCCTACCGCTCCTCCGGATAGGGAATCCAAACGCCTGGATCAGTTTGGGAAGAAAGGTTTTTCTTCCTCCAGTGCTGGCTTGCGGTCCGTTAACACCGCTTGTCTTTTGGGCCGATATACCCACTCTCTGTGGGATTCGGTGGCGGATGTTTTGCCCCAGTGCCCTGAGGAGGTCCAGGCACTGCTTTCCCGCGCCATTGCGGAAGGAAGGGATGCGGCCAAATACACTATCCGTTGTGGCCTTGACACCGCCGACTCGCTGGGCAGGTCGATTGCAACGACGGTGGCGCTCCGACGCCACGCCTGGCTAAGAACCACTGGTTTTTCAGGGGATGTCCAGAATACTCTCATGGACATGCCCTTTGATGGAGTCGGTCTTTTTGGGTCCAAAGCAGACCATGCGTTGGAGCGCTTTAAGGACTCACGGGCTACTGCCAAGTCCCTGGGCCTTTCTGCTACACGCCCTCCGCTGCCTTCTGCTTTTCGCCCCTATCGTGGCCACGGTAGGGGCGCCCCTTCACGTCAGCAGCCCAGCCACCGGCCCGCGCAGCAGGCGTCTTCGCGTGGCCGAGGACGTGGATTCCGCCGTGGCGGATCGGGCAACCAGCGTGCGGGTCAGGCCACCACCTCCAACCCGTCCGCGGCCTCCAAGCCCTCCTAGTCCCTCCTTTCAGGTGCACAGCACGCCAGTAGGGGCAGGGTCCGCCATCACCTTCCCCACTGGCGCACCATCACCTCGGACAGGTGGGTCTTGGACATTGTCCGACGGGGCTACTCCCTCCCCTTCGAGGCCACCCCCCCAGCCATGCCACCTCAATTCCACCGCATGTCAGGGGATCACTTGGTGCTTCTACAGAAGGAAGTCACGGCCCTCTTGACCAAGAGGGCCATCGAGCATGTTCCGACCCCAGAAGTAGGGCGTGGTTGCTACTCCCACTACTTTCTGGTGCCCAAAAGGACAAGGAGGACATGCGTCCTATCTTGGACCTCCGGAACGTCAATCGCTTCCTCCGGAAGGAGAAGTTCAAGATGCTCACCCTAGCTCAGGTCTTGACTGCCCTCGACCCTGGAGACTGGTTGGTAGCGTTGGACTTGCAGGACGCGTATTTCCACATCCCCGTCCTGCCGGCCCACCGGCGTTACCTTCGGTTCACGGTAGGCCCCGAGCATTTTCAGTTCACCGTGCTCCCCTTTGGCCTTACCAGTGCCCCTCGGGTGTTCACGAAAGTGATGGCGGTGGTCGCAGCTCATCTGCGCCGGGCAGGGGTTTCAGTCTTCCCCTACCTCGACGACTGGCTGCTGAAGGCGGGCTCGTCCCAGGCAGTCGTCTCCCACCTCCAGACTACGGCCGAACTCCTGCACTCGCTGGGGTTCTCCATCAATGTGCCGAAGTCGCATCTAATTCCTTCTCCACAGCTCCTTTTCATCGGAGCAGTTCTGGACACGACGCAGTTTCGGGCCTATCCTCCCGAACGGCGAGTCCGGGATATTCAGGCTATGATTCCGATCTTTCGGCCTTTATCCTGGGTTTCGGTACGGATGACCCTGAGGCTGCTGGGCCTCATGGCCTCCTGCATCCTGCTGGTCAATCATGCCAGATGGCATATGCGGGCTCTGCAGTGGGACCTGAAGTTCCAGTGGGCGCAGCACCAGGGCAACCTGTCCGATCACGTCCAGATCTCGGAGGGGACTGCAAAACAGTTGCAGTGGTGGCTCTCGAACCGGCAATGGGTCATGGGCAGATCCCTCTCCCTTCCCCAGCCAGAGCATACAGTTGTGACGGACGCGTCCCTTCTGGGATGGGGCGGTCACATGGGAGAGGCGGAGATCAGAGGCCTCTGGTCTCCGGCGGAGTCCCGGCTCCATATCAACCTTCTGGAGCTCCGGGCGATCCGGCTTGCACTCAAGGCATTCCTTCCCTCTGTCAAAGGGAAGGTAGTGCAGGTGTTCACAGACAACACCACCGCCATGTGGTACTGCAACAAACAGGGCGGGGTGGGGTCTTGGACCCTTTGTCAGGAGGCTCTGCGCCTCTGGACATGGCTGGAACATCAGGGCATGTTCCTGATGGTTCAACACCTGGCAGGTTCTCTGAACGCCAGGGCGGACGAACTCAGCCGCAGGTGCATGATGGATCACGAATGGCGTCTTCACTCGGAAGTGGCGCAAGGACTCTTTCTACAGTGGGGAGAGCCTTGGTTAGATCTATTCGCCACCGAAGAGAACGCGCAATGTCATCAGTTCTGCGCGTTGGAATTTCCAAGGCGGCACTCGCTCGGCGACGCTTTTCGTCGCGAGTGGAGTTGCGGTCTGTTGTACGCCTTTCCGCCTATACCACTTCTACCCAGAGTGTTGAAGAAGATTCGGCACGACCGGGCCCAAGTCATTCTTGTGGCTCCGGACTGGGCTCGAAGAGTTTGGTATCCCGAGCTACTCAATATGAGCATAGATCCCCCGATCCGTCTGCCTCTTCGGGAGGATCTTCTGTCGCAGCAGCAGGGGACGGTCCTCCACCCGAACCTGTCCAGTCTACACCTGCTTGCGTGGAGATTGAGCGGCGGCAGTTGATTCCTTTCGACTTGCCTCCCGAAGTTTGTGATGTGATTCTGGCAGCCAGGCGTCCCTCCACTAAGGTGGTATACGCCTGCAGGTGGAACAAATTTGTGGCATGGTGCACAGCAAAGGCTGTGGATCCCCTTTCTGCCCCTCTTTCTGAGGTCCTTCTGTTCCTTCTCTCTCTGGCCCAACAGGGTTCTGCCCTGGGTACCATCAAGGGTTATCTTTGTGCTATCTCGGCCTTCCTCAGGCTCCCTGATCAGCCCTCCCTTTTCAAGTCCCCTGTTGTTAACAGGTTCTTAAAAGGCATTACTCACCTCTTCCCTCCTGTTCCGTTTGTAATGCCTCAGTGGGACTTGAACTTGGTTCTTACCTTTTTAATGTGCGCTCCCTTTGAGCCTCTGCATAACTGTCCTCTTCGTCTTCTGACTCTAAAGGCAGCCTTTCTGGTGGCCATCACCTCCGCTCGGCGGGTGAGTGAGCTCCAGGCTCTTTCTTGCAAACCTCCCTTTCTGTCTGTTCATCCAGACAAGGTTGTTCTTCGGACGCGTCCGTCCTTCTTGCCAAAGGTGGTTACTGCTTTCCACATTGGGCAGACCATCACTTTGCCCACCTTCTTTCCGCCTCCGCATCCTTCCAGAGAGGAAGAGAGGCTCCACCGTCTGGACCCAAAACGTGCGCTCTCCTTCTATATCGACCGCACGAAACTCTTCCGGGTGGATGACCAGCTCTTTGTTGGCTACGTGGGCGCCAAAAAGGTCGGGCGGTGCACAAGAGGACCATCTCCCGCTGGGTTACCTTGTGCATCAAGACCTGCTATTCTTTGGCTAAGAAGGAGCCTCCTGTTGGGCTGCGTGCCCATTCCACCAGGGCAACGGCTGCTACCACGGCCTTGGGCCGCGGTGTTCCGCTGCCGGTTATCTGTCAGGCAGCTACGTGGGCCTCGCTGCACACGTTTACTAAGCATTACTGCCTTGACAGTCAGGTCCGGAGGGACGGCTTCTTTGGCCGTTCTGTCCTCCAGGACTTCCTTGTCTGATCTTTGTTCGCAGACCCACCACCGGGGTTGGTATTGCTGGGGTATCTATTCTAAGGTAAGGAATCTATCACTAACGTGTCTCTTTCAGATGCACAAGTTACTAACTTGTGTAACGATATATCTGTAAGAGACAGTAGTTAGTGATAGATTCCTTACCGCCCACCCATCCTCCCCGTTCTGCGAACTGATTTCTAGGGTTAAGGACATCCCTTTCAGGGCCCTAGTATTTTTCAGACACCTGTGTCAGCTTCTTGCATGGCTCTGCGTTCCTGGCGCGGAAAGTCGTGTACAGAACTGACGTCAGCGCGCAGGGGCGGCGCCTAAGTACTGCCCGCGACGTCATCCCGGCGATCACGACGCCGACGACGGACGCGGAGCCGCACGGCGCCGCCTACCGACGCGCAAGGGTACTGCTACGCAAAACTTTCCGGATCCAGCCTGACGCCTGGGGATATTCTAAGGTAAGGAATCTATCACTAACTACTGTCTCTTACAGATATATCGTTACACAAGTTAGTAACTTGTGCGACTGTTCCCTGGCGCAGCCGGTGGTCCTCTACCACAACGACTTTTGAAGTTGTAATGCGGCGTACAGGCCACCGCGAGGCTGGCGGTCTTACGACGGCCAGACTCATAATCAGCCCCTTAGTGCTCACATATTTGATGTGCGCTCCATTTAAACTGATGTATAGTTGTTCTCAGCATCTTTTGACCCTGAAAACAGTGTTTCTCATCACAACATCACCACGTCATCTGAGTGAGTTGCAAACACTGTCCATACAGCAACCATACCCCACCTTTTTTTTCCTGAAAAGCTGATGCTCCGGAATAGGGTCGCTCAACAACCTAAGATTGTGATGCCTGTCCACATCTAACAATTCATCACCCTTCTTCTTTGATCCTCCTCAACCTTCAAAAGCAGAGGAAAGACTTCATTGTTTGGACCACAAAAGAGCCTTGAGCTTTCACATCGAGCACATGAAGGACCATTGCGTGAATGATCATTTCTTTGTGTGGTTTGCATGAGCAAAGAAATGCAAGACTGCAGAAGAGAACCATATCTGAAAGAAACCCGTAGTGATAGATTCCTTACCTTAGAATTACCCCCAGGCGTCAGACTGGATCCGGAAAGTTTTCGTCAGCAGTACCCCTGCGCATTGTAAGGTGGCGTCGTGCGGTTCCGCGTCCGTCGTTGGCGTCGTGGTCGCCGAGATGACGTTGCGGCAGCTACTTAGACGCCACCCTCGCGCGCTGACGTCAGTTCTTTCTTTTTCTGCACCAGCAAGCGCAGATCCGGAGAGAGCGGTACCCCCAGTCATTTTTTGACTGAGTTTTTGAGGCTTTTGTCTATGTTTTTTCGAGTCGTTCGACTCCTAAGGTGCCGTAGCGATGCCTGGTTTCAAGTCATGCGGGGACTGTCATCGTATGATGTCGGTGACGGACCCGCACCGCGTGTGTCTACTGCCTGGGGCGCGACCACGACCCCAAGTCGTGCCCCGACTGCCGGGCCATGGTGCCGAAGACTTCGCGGGAGCAGTCCCGAAAGATGCTGGAAGTCCGGCAGTCGGCTCCGCGCCGCTCGAGGTCCCGGTCCCGTGGGAGGTCGAGGGACCGGTCGCGGAGCCATCACCATCATTCATCGTCGAAGTCTTCACACTCTGGGTCAGCTAAGGCAAAGCACAAGAAGTCGAAGAAGCGCCATCGCTCTCCGACTTCCCCTCGCCCGTCGCGGCTGAGGGTGTGGGTGGTGCCACCTCCGCGGCTCCGGCGGAGCCTACGCAGTCTCCCCCGGCCTACCCGCCCATCCCGGGTCCGGGGGCGACTCCGGCCCAGCTGCAGGACTTTCTGTCAGCCATGGCCCGCCTCTTTGGCCTGTGGGGCCCTGCTGGCGTGCCTTCGGGCCCCACGGGCCCGACTGGGGGCCCTCGCCCTTCACTGTTGGCGGCTCCGGCCTCGACATCGCCGTCGGCTCCGGCGCCGCAGGGACCCATGGATCCAGGCCTGGATCCCGGTCGACGCCGGTTGACCTTGTAACACCTCCACCGACGTCGACCCCACCGGCACCACTTCCGACGTCGCCCGTGGCACCGGACGACGTTGTCCCCGGTTTCAGCCCTGACGTGGACATGGAGCCGGAACGGCGTCGCTCGACGCCGATGGGACCCTTCTTTCCCTATGTCCAGCCTCCTTATTTTCGGCCTGTACCACAGCCATCGGAGGAAGGGGAGGACTGGGAGGGGTCTGAGGACCGTCTCGCAGCTCAGTGCGAGTATGACCCGGACTGGGCAGAGGAGCTGGGGGATGACAGTGGTCTTGACACCTCTCCTGACCTTGGCATGCTAACTCCTCCTACCGTGGCTACGGAGGAGGGTGCTAGTTACGCAGTGGTGTTGCGTAGGGCAGCCGAGGCTCTACACCTCCAACTCCCTACAGTGGCCGTCAGGACTAATCTCCTGACAGAAGTGCTTCAGCCGGCGGCTACCTCTGCGGAGCCACTGCTGCCCTTCAACGATGCACTTTCTGACGTTCTTTTGGGCACCTGGTCCAGGCCCAACACAGGGGCTCCTGTGGATAGGAACGTGGCCTGATGCCATCGCCCGGCCCCGGATGACCCCCTTTACCTCTCCCAACACCCCACCCCTAAGAGCTTGGTTGTCCAAGCCTCCACGTCCCAAAGCGCATTCCCTCCCGCACCCCCGGATAGGGAATCCAAGAGACTGGAACAGTTTGGGAAGAAGATCTTTTCTTCCGCCAGTTCAGGGCTGCGGGCTGTGAACACCGCATGCCTCTTGGGCTGTTATTCCCACTCTCTGTGGGATACGGTGGCGCAGGTGCTGCCTCAGTGTCCGGAGGAGGCCCGGACAGTGCTCTCTCAGGCAATTGCTGAAGGGAGAGATGCAGCCAAGTTCACAATCCGATGTGTCCTTGACACCGCCGACTCGCTGGGCAGAGCGCTTTCCACAACAGTGGCGCTCCGTCGCCACGCCTGGCTGAGGACTACTGGCTTCTCTGGGGATGTCCAGAACACTCTCATGGACATGCCCTTTGATGGCATTCGCCTTTTTGGCAACAAGGCGGATAGTGCGCTGGAGCGTATCTGAAAGAGACACGTTAGTGACAGATTCCTTACCTTAGAATATCCCCAGGCGTCAGGCTGGATCCGGAAAGTTTTTGCGTAGCAGTACCCTTGCGCGTCGGTAGGCGGCGTCGTGCGGCTCCGCGTCCGTCGTCGGCGTCGTGATCGCCGGGATGACGTCGCGGGCAGTACTTAGACGCCGCCCCTGCGCGCTGACGTCAGTTCTTCTTTTTCCGCGCCAGTAAGCGCAGATCCGGGAAGAGCAGTGCCCTAGTCATTTTTTGACTACTTTTTTGGTGATTTTTTCACTGTCTTTTCTTCGAGTCATCTAGGCTCCGAGGTGTCGGTAGGGATGCCCGGCTTCAAGCCATGCGACGCCTGTGGTCGAATGATGTCGATCACGGACCCGCACTAAGAGTGTCTCTACTGTCTCGGCCGCGACCACGACACGAAGTCGTGTTCCGACTGCCGGGCCTTACACCCGAAGGCTTTGCGAGAGCGGTCTCGAAAGCTACTCGAGGTCCGGCAGTCGGCTCCGCGCCGCACCAAGCCCCGGTCACGGGAGAGGTCGAGGGGCCGGTCGCGGAGTCCTCGGCCGTCATCGGAGTCCAAGTCTTCGCACTCTTCGGGTAAGTCGAAGCACAAAAATCTAAGAAGCACCATCGCTCTAAGACTTCGCCTCGCCGGTCTCGCGACTCGGCTGAGGCCCCTGTCGGCACCGTCCCCGCGGCTCCGGATGTGCCTGTGGCGCCGCCCCCGCATTACCCGTCCTTCCCGGGTTCGGGGGCGACTCCGGCCGAGATACAGGAATTCCTGTCGGCCATGGCCCGCCTCTTCGGGCCTCAAGGCCCCTCCGGTGCGCCTTCGGGCCCCGCGGGCCCTGTTCCGGTTGCCCCGGCGCCGCCGACGACTCCGGTCCCGGCGCCGCCTGTATCACCAGCCTCGCTCCCGGCTTCGGCCCCGGCCTCGAACCCGGCTCCGGTGATACCGCAACCTCCATCGACGCCGGTTGACCTAACTACGCCTCTGCCGACGCCGATGTCCCCGGTGCCGTTCCTGACGCCGCCTGGGGCTCCGGGCGGCGTCGTTCCCCCGTTCTCTCCGGATCCGGACGGGGCGTCGGACCGGCGTCGCCCGACGCCGGCACCGGCGCCACTGAGACCTTGGGTCCCTGACGTCCCCCCTCCTCCTTATTTTCTATTGGAGGAGGACCAGGAGAGCTGGGAGGGGTCGGAAGACCCTCTCACACAGCAGTGTGAGTATGATGAGGACTGGGCAGAGGAACTTGGGGATGCCAATGGTCTGGACACTTCTCCTGACACTGGCATGCTGTCTCCTCCTTCCGTGGCTACGGAGGAGGGAGCAAATTTCGCAACGGTGTTGCGTAGAGCAGCTGGAGCCTTACACCTCCAATTGCCTACAGTGGCTGTCAGGACTAACCTCCTGACGGAAGTGCTTCAGCCGGCAGTTACCTCCTCGGAGCCATTGCTGCTGTTCAATGACGCACTATCTGACGTTCTTTTGGGCACCTGGTCTAAGCCCGCCACAGGGGCTCCTGTGAATAGGAACGTGGCCCGACGCCATCGCCCTGCTCCGGGCAACCCCTTGTTTCTCTCTCAACATCCCACCCCCAAGAGCTTGGTTATCCAAGCCTCTGCCTCCCAAACCGCCTTCCCTACCGCCCCTCCGGATAGGGAATCCAAACGCCTGGACCAATTTGGGAAGAAGGCTTTTTCTTCCTCCAGTGCTGGCTTGCGGTCAGTCAACACCGCTTGCCTTTTGGGCCGATATTCCCACTCTCTGTGGGATTCGGTGGCGCTCGTTTTGCCCCAGTGTCCTGAGGAGGTCCAGACACTGCTTTCCCGCGCCATTGCGGAAGGAAGGGATGCGGCGAAGTACACCATCCGTTGTGGCCTTGATACCGCCGACTCGCTGGGCAGATCGCTTGCAACGACGGTGGCGCTGCGGCGCCACGCCTGGCTGAGGACAACTGGTTTCTCGGGTGATGTCCAGAATACACTCATGGACATGCCCTTTGATGGTGTCGGTCTTTTTAGTTCCAAAGCAGACCATGCGCTGGAGCGCTTTAAGGACTCACGGGCTACTGCCAAGTCCCTGGGCCTTTCTGCTGTGCGCCCTCCGCTAACCTCTGCTTTTCGCCCCTTTCGTGGCCACGGAAGGGGCGCCCAGTCACGTCCGCTGCCCAGCCACCGGCCCACGCAGCAAGCGTCTTCGTGTGGCCGAGGACGTGGCTTCCGCTGTGGCGGATCGGGCAACCAGCGTGCGGGTCAGGCCACCAACCCCGTCCGCGGCCTCCAAGCCCTCCTAGTCCCTCCTTTCAGGTGCACAGCACGCCAGTAGGGGGCAGGGTCCGCCATCACCTTCACCACTGGCATGCCATCACCTCGGACAGGTGGGTCTTGGACATTGTCCGAAGGGGCTACTCCCTCCCCTTCGAGACCACCCCCCCAGCCATGCCACCTCAATTCCACCGCATGTCAGGGGATCACTTGGTGCTTCTGCAGAAGGAAGTCAGGGCCCTCTTGGCCAAGAGGGCCATCGAGCATGTTCCGACCCCAGAAGTAGGACGTGGTTGCTACTCCCACTACTTTCTGGTGCCCAAAAAGGACAAGGAGGACATGCGTCCTATCTTGGACCTCCGGAACGTCAATCGCTTCCTCCGGAAGGAGAAGTTCAAGATGCTCACCTTAGCTCAGGTCTTGACTGCCCTCGACCCTGGAGACTGGTTGGTAGCGTTGGACTTACAGGACGCTTATTTCCACATCCCCGTCCTGCCGGCCCATCGGCGTTACCTGCGGTTCACCGTAGGCCTCGAGCATTTTCAGTTCACCGTGCTCCCCTTTGGCCTTACAAGTGCCCCTCGGGTGTTCACGAAAGTGATGGCGGTGGGCGCAGCTCATCTGCGCCGGGCAGGGGTTCCAGTCTTCCCCTACCTCGACGACTGGCTGCTGAAGGCGGGTTCGTCCCAGGCAGTTGTCTCCCACCTCCAGACTACGGCCGAACTCCTGCACTCGCTGGGGTTCTCCATCAATGTGCCGAAGTCGCATCTGATTCCTTCTCCACAGCTCCTTTTCATCGGAGCAGTTCTGGACACGACGCAGTTTCGGGCCTATCCTCCCGAACGGCGAGTCCGGGATATTCAGGCTCTGATTCCCATCTTTCAGCCTTTATCCTGGGTTTCGGTACGGATGACCCTGAGGCTGCTGGGCCTTATGGCCTCCTGCATCCTGCTGGTCGATCATGCCAGATGGCATATGCGGGCTCTGCAGTGGGACCTGAAGTTCCAGTGGGCGCAGCACCAGGGCAGCCTGTCCGATCACGTCCAGATCTCGGAGGGGACTGCAAAACAGTTGCAGTGGTGGCTCTCGAACCGGCAATGGGTCATGGGCAGATCCCTCTCCCTTCCCCAGCCAGAGCACATAGTTGTGACGGATGCGTCCCTTCTGGGATGGGGCGGTCACATGGGAGAGCCGGAGAACAGAGGCCTCTGGTCTCCGGCGGAGTCCCGGCTCCATATCAACATTCTGGAGCTCCGGGCGATCCGACTTGCACTCAAGGCATTCCTTCCCTCTGTCAAAGGGAAGGTAGTGCAGGTGTTAACAGACAACACCACCGCCATGTGGTACTGCAACAAACAAGGCGGGGTGGGGTCGTGGACCCTATGTCAGGAGGCTCTGCGCCTCTGGACATGGCTGGAACATCAGGGCATATTCCTAATGGTTCAACACCTGGCAGGTTCCCTGAACGCCAGGGCGGACGAACTCAGCCGCAGGTGCATGATGGATCACGAATGGCGTCTTCACTCAAAAGTGGCGCAAGGACTCTTTCTACAGTGGGGAGAGCCTTGGTTAGATCTATTCGCCACCGAAGAGAACGCGCAATGTCATCCGTTCTGCGCGTTGGAATTTCCAAGGCGGCACTCGCTCGGCAACGCTTTTCGTCACGAGTGGAGTTGAGGTCTGTTGTACGCTTTTCCGCCTATACCACTTCTACCCAGAGTGTTGAAGAAGATTCGGCGCGACCGGGCCCAAGTCATCCTTGTGGCTCCGGACTGGGCTCGAAGAGTTTGGTATCTCGAGCTACTCAGTATGAGCGTCGATCCCCCGATCCGTCTGCCTCTTCGGGAGGATCTTCTGTCGCAGCAGCAGGGGACGGTCCTCCACCCGAACCTGTCCAGCCTCCACCTGCTTGCGTGGAGATTGAGCGGCGGCAGTTGATTCCTTTCGACTTGCCTCCCGAAGTTTGTGATGTAATTCTGGCAGCCAGGCGTCCCTCCACTAAGGTGGTATACGCCTGCAGGTGGAACAAGTTTGTGGCATGGTGCACAGCAAAGGCTGTGAATCCCCTGTCTGCCCCTCTTTCTGAGGTTCTTCTGTTCCTTCTTTCTCTGGCCCAACAGGGTTCTGCCCTGGGTACCATCAAGGGCTATCTTTGTGCGATCTCGGCCTTCCTCAGGCTCCCTGATCAGCCCTCTCTTTTTAAGTCCCCTGTTGTAAACAGGTTTCTAAAAGGCATTAGACACCTCTTCCCTCCTGTTCCGTTTGTCATGCCTCAGTGGGACTTGAACTTGGTTCTTACCTTTTTAATATGCGCTCCCTTTGAGCCTCTACATAACTGTCCTCTTCGTCTTCTTACTTTGAAGACAGCCTTTCTGTTGGCTATCACCTCCGCTCGGCGGGTGAGTGAGCTCCAGGCTCTATCATGCAAACCTCCCTTTCTGTCTGTCCATCCAGACAAGGTTGTTCTCAGGACGCGTCCGTCCTTCTTGCCAAAGGTGGTTACTGCCTTCCACATTGGGCAGACCATCACTTTGCCCACCTTCTTTCCGCCTCCGCATCCTTGTACATCCGTTGGGGCTGCGCGCCCATTCCACCAGGGCGACGGCGGCCACTACGGCATTGGGACGTGGTGTCCCCTTACAAGACATCTGTCAGGCAGCTACGTGGGCCTCGTGCACACTTTTACTAAGCATTACTGCCTGGACAGCCAAGTCCGGAGAGACGGCTTCTTTGGCCGTTCTGTTCTCCGAGACTTTCTGGTGTGATCTTGGTTCGCAGACCCACCACTGGGGTTGGTATTGCTGGGGTATCTATTCTAAGGTAAGGAATCTATCACTACGTGTTTCTTTCAGATGAACAAGTTACTTACCTTCGGTAACGATATATCTGTAAGAAACATCTGAAAGAAACACATAGTGATAGATTCCTTACCTTAGAATATCCCCAGGCGTCAGACTGGATCCGGAAAGTTTTCGTCAGCAGTACCCCTGCGCGTCGGTAGGTGGCGTCGTGCAGCTCCGCGTCCGTCGTTGGCGTCGTGGTCGCAGAGATGACGTCGCGGGCGCTACTTAGACGCCGCCCACGCGCGCTGACGTCAGTTCTTTCTTTTTCCGCGCCAGCAAGCGCAGATCCGGGAAGAGCAGGAACCCCCAGTCCATTTTTGACTGACTTTTTTAGGCTTTTTGTCTCTGTTTTTTCATCGAGTCTTCGACTCCTGGTGCAGATAGGGTGCCCGGTTTTAAGTCCTGCGGAGACTGTCACCGTATGATGTCGGTGACGGACCCGCACCGTGTGTGTCTCTTCTGCCTGGGGCGCGACCACGACCCCAAGTCGTGCCCCGGACCATGGCGCCGAAGACTTTGCGGGAGCGGTCCCGAAAGTTGCTGGAAGCCCGGCAGTCGGCTCCGCGCCGTACGAGGTCCCGGTCCCGTGGGAGGTCGAGGGACCGTGCGCGGAGTCATCACCATCGGTCTTCGGGATCCAAGTCTTCGCACTCAGGGTCAGGTAAGGCAAAGCACAAGAAGTCCAAGAAACCCCATCGTTCTCCGACTTCCCCTCGCCGGTTGCGCGGCGCGGCTGAGGGTGCGGTGGTGCATCCCCCGCGGCTCCGGCGGAGCCTATGCAGGCGCCACCGGACTACCCGCCCTTCCCGGGTTCGTCGGCGACTCCGGCCCAAATACAGGAATTCCTGTCGCCCATGGCTCGCCTCTTTGGGCCGTCGGGTCCCGCTGGTGCGCCTTCGGGCCCCGCGGTCCCGACTGGGGGTCCTCGTCTTTCCTCGCCGGCGTCTCCGGCCCCGGCGTCGCTGTCGGCTCCGGCCTCGGTGCCGCAGGACCCCCTTGGATCCAGGCCTGGATCCCGGTCGACGCCGGTTGAAGTTATAACACCTCCACTGACGTCAACCCCACCGGCACCACTTCTGACACCGCCCGCTCCTCGGGACGACGTCGACCCCGGTTTCAGCCCCGAAGTGGAAGCGGCGTCGAGCTGGCATCGATCGATGCCGTTCTCGACATTGCTCGGGGATTTCTATCCCCATGTCCCTGCTCCTTATTTTAGGCCTGTTGAACAGCCTGAGGAGCTAGGGGAGGACTGGGAGGGGTCTGAGGACCCTCTCGCAGCTGATTGCGAGTCTGAACAGGACTGGGCTGAGGAGTTCGGGGACGCCAGTTGTCTGGATACCTCACCAGACCTTGGCATGCTGTCTCCTCCTACCGTGGCTACGGAGGAGGGTGCTAGTTATGCTGTGGTGTTGCGTAGGGTGGCCGAGGCCCTACACCTCGAGCTTCCTACTTGGCCGTCAGGACTAACCTCCTGACAGAGGTGCTTCAGCCAGCAGCTACTTCTGCGGAGCCGCTGCTTCCCTTCAATGAAGCCCTTTCTGACGTTCTTTTGGGCACTTGGTTCAGGCCTATCACAGGGGGGGCTCCTGTGGATAGGAATGTGGCCCGACGCCATCGCCCGGCTCCGGATGACCCCATTTTCCTCTCCCAACATCCCACCCCAGAGAGCATGGTTGTCCAAGCCTCTGCTTCCCCGACCGCCTTCCCTTCCGCACCACCGGATAGGGAATCCAAGAAACTGGATCAGTTCGGAAAGAACATTTTTTCTTCCACCAGTTCTGCGCTGCGGTCCGTGAACACCGCATGCCTCTTGGGCCGTTATTCCCACTCTCTGTGGGATACGGTGGCGCAAGTGCTGCCCCAGTGTCCGGAGGAGGCCCGGACAGCTCTCTCCCAGGCTGTTGCAGAGGGGAGAGACGCAGCTAAGTTCATGATTCGTTGTGGCCTAGACACCCCCGACTCACTGGGCAGATCGATTGCAACGACGGTGGCGTTTCGCCGCCACGCCTGGTTGAGGACCACTGGATTTTCGGGGGATGTCCAAAACACACTTATGGACATGCCCTTTGATGGCCGTCGCCTCTTCGGCGACAAAGCGGACAGCGCATTGGAGCGTTTTAAGGACTCACGGGCTTCGGCCAAGTCCTTGGGACTCTCTGCAGTTCGCCCTCCTCCGCCTTCTGCTTTTCGCTCCTTTCATGGCACCGGAAGGGGCGCCCCGCAGCATTCGCAACAGAGCCACAGGCCTGTGCAGCAACCATCCCAGCGCGGTTGCGGGTTCCGCCGTGGCGGACCAAGGGGCCAGCGGGTGGGTCAGTCCACCTCCACCCCGGCCACCACTGCCTCCAAACCTTCCTAGTCCGAACTTTCAGGCCCATCGAACGCCAGTGGGCGGCAGGCTTCGCCATCACCTCCCCCACTGGCGCACCATCACTTCGGACAGGTGGGTTTTAGAGATAGTCCGGAGGGGCTACTCCCTCCCCTTCGAGACTACCCCTCCAGCCATGCCACCTCAGTACCACCGCATGTCGGGGGATCAGTTGGTGCTTCTTCAGCAGGAAGTTGCGGCCCTCTTGGCCAAGGGGGCCATCGAGCGCGTTCCGACGCCAGAAGAAGGTCGTGGTTGTTATTCCCACTACTTTCTGGTACCCAAGAAGGACAAGGGCCTGCGTCCTATCTTAGACCTCCGGAACGTCAATCGCTTCCTCCGCAAAGAGAAGTTCAAGATGCTCACTCTGGCTCAGGTCTTGTCTGCTCTCGATCCACAAGACTGGATGGTAGCGCTAGACTTGCAGGATGCCTAGTTCCACATCCCAGTCCTGCAAGCCCACCGGCGTTACCTGCGGTTCACGGTAGGCCACGAGCACTTTCAGTTCACCATGCTCCCTTTTGGCCTTACCAGCGCCCCTCCGGTGTTTACGAAGGTGATGGCGTGGTCGCAGCTCATCTGCGCAGATCAGGGGTTTCAGTCTTCCCCTATCTCGACGACTGGTTGTTGAAGGCGGGCTCGCCCCAGACAGTCGTCTCCCACCTCCAGACTACGGTCGACCTCCTGCACTTGCTGGGGTTCTCCATCAACGTGCCGAAGTCGCACCTGATTCCCTCTCAGAAGCTCCTCTTTATCGGAGCGGTTCTGGTCACGGCGCAGTTTCGGGTCTATCCTCCCGAACAGCGAGTCCGGGATATTCGGGCTCTGATTCCGATCTTTCAGGCCTCCTGCATCCTGCTGATCGATCATGCCAGATGGCATATGCGGGCTCTGCAGTGGGACCTGAAGTTCCAGTGGGCGCAGCATCAGGGGAACCTATCCGATCACGTCCAGATCTCGGAGGGCACTGCACGACAGTTGCAGTGGTGGCTCACGAACCGGCATTGGGTCGACGGCAGATCCCTCTCCCTTCCCAAACCGGAGTTTACAGTGGTGACGGATGCGTCCCTCCTGGGATGGGGCGGCCACATGGGAGAGGCGGAGATCAGAGGCCTCTGGTCTCCGGCGGAGTCCAAGCTCCACATCAACCTTCTGGAGCTTCGGGCGATAGGGCTTGCACTGAAGGCATTCCTTCCCTCTGTCAAGGGGAGAGTAGTGCAGGTATTCACAGACAACACCACCGCCATGTGGTACTGCAACAAACAAGGCGGGGTGGGGTCGTGGACCCTATGTCAGGAGGCTCTGCGTCTCTTGACATGGCTGGAACATCAGAGCATGTCCCTGGTGGTTCAACACCTGGCAGGTTCTCTGAACGCCAGGGCGGACGAACTCAGCCGCAGGTGCATGCTCGATCACGAATGGCGTCTTCACTCGGAGGTGGTGCAAGGTCTTTTTCAGCAGTGGGGAGAGCCTTGGTTAGATCTATTCGCCACCGAAGAGAACGCGCAATGTCATCAGTTCTGCGCGTTGGAATTTCCAAGGCGGCACTAGCTCGGAAACGCTTTTCGTCGCGAGTGGAGTTGCGGTCTGTTGTACGCCTTTCCGCCTATACCACTTCTGCCCAGAGGGCTGAAGAAGATCAGGCGCGACCGGGCACAAGTCATCCTTGTGACTCCGGACTGGGCTCGAAGAGTATGGTATCCCGAGCTACTCAGTATGAGCATCGATCCTCCGATCAGACTGCCTCTTCGGGAGGATCTTGTGTCGCAGCAGCAGGGGACGGTCCTCCACCCGAACCTGTCCAGCCTCCACCTCTTTGCGTGGAGATTGAGCGGCGGCAGTTGATTCCTTTCGACTTGCCTCCTGAAGTTTGTGATGTCATTCTGGCAGCCAGGCGTCCCTCTACTAAAGTGGTATACGCCTGCAGGTGGAACAAGTTTGTGGCATGGTGCACAGCAAAGGCTGTGGATCCCCTTTCTGCCTCTCTTTCTGAAGTACTACTGTTCCTTCTTTATTTGGCCCAGCAGGGCTCTTCTCTGGGCACTATCAAGGGCTACCTTTCTGCTATTTCGGCCTTTCTCAGGCTCCCTGATCAGCCCTCTCTTTTCAAGTCCCCTGTTGTAAATAGATTTCTCAAAGGCATTACACACCTTTTTCCTCCTATTCCTTTCGTGATGCCTCAGTGGGACTTGAATTTGGTTCTTACATACTTGATGTGCGCTCCTTTTGAGCCCCTTCACAACTGTCCTCTTCGTATCTTGACCTTGAAGACTGCCTTCCTGGTGGCCATCGCCTCCGCTAGGCGAGTGAGTGAGCTCCAGGCTCTTTCTTGTAAGCCTCCTTTCCTATCAGTCCATCCGGACAAGGTTGTGCTCAGGCCCAGTCCTTCCTTTTTGCCAAAAGTGGTTACGGCCTTTCACATTGGGCAGACTATTACCATGCCCACCTTCTTTCCACCTCCGCATCCTTCCAGAGAGAAAGAGAGGCTCCACCGTCTGGACCCAAAACGTGCGCTCTCATTTTATCTCAACCGCACACAGCAGTTCCGGGTGGATGACCAGCTCTTTGTTGGCTACGTTGGCACCAAGAAAGGTCGGGCGGTACACAAAAGAACTATCTCCCGCTGGGTTGTCTTGTGTATCAAAGCCTGTTACTCTTTGGCTAAAAAAGAACCTCCGGTAGGGCTGCGTGCTCACTCCACCAGAGCTACTGCAGCCACTACTGCATTGGGACGTGGTGTCCCCCTGCAAGACATCTGTCAGGCAGCCACGTGGGCCTCGCTGCACACGTTTACTAAGCATTATTGCCTGGACAGCCAAGTCGGGAGAGACGGCTTCTTTGGCCGTTCTGTTCTCTGTAACTTTCTGGTGTGATCTTGGTTCGCAGGCCCGCCACCGGGGTTGGTATTGCTGGGGTATCTATTCTAAGGTAAGGAATCTATCTGAAAGAGACACGTTAGTGAAAGATTCCTTACCTTAGAATATCCCCAGGTGTCAGGAGTTTTTGCGTAGCAGTACCCTTGCGCGTCGGTAGGCGGCGTCGTGCGGCTCCGCGATCGCCGGGATGACGTCGCGGGCAGTACTTGGACGCCGCCCCTGCGCGCTGACGTCAGTTCTTCTTTTTCCGCGCCAGTAAGCGCAGATCCGAGAAGAGCAGTGCCCTAGTCAATTTTTGACTAACCTTTTTTGTGAATTTTTTCACTGTTTCTTCATCGAGTCTTCACGACTCCTAGGTGTCGTAGGGATGCCCGGCTTCAAGCCATGCGGAGCCTGTGGTCGCATGATGTCGATCACGGACCCACATCTCGAGTGTCTCTTCTGTCTCGGCCGAGACCACGACACGAAGTCGTGCCCTGACTGCCGGAAACTTCATCCGAAGGCTTTGCGAGAGCGGTCTCGAAAGCTACTCGAGGTCCGGCAGTCGGCTCCGCGCCGCACCAAGCCCCGGTCCCGGGAGAGGTCGAGGGGCCGGTCGCGGAGTCCCCGCCGGTCGTCGGAGTCCAAGTCTTCGCGCTCCTCGGGTAAGTCGAAGCACAAAAAGTCTAAGAAGCGTCATCGCTCTAAGACTTCGCCTCGCCGGTCTCGCGACTCGGCTGAGGCCCCAATCGGCACCGTCCCCGCGGCCCCGGACATGCCTGTAGAGCCGCCCCCGCATTACCCGTACTTTCCGGGTTCGGGGGCGACTCCGGCCGAAATACAGGAATTCCTGTCGGCCATGGCCCGCCTCTTCGGGCCTTCAGGCCCCTCCGGTGCGCCTTCGGGCCCCGCGGGCCCTGATGGGGTTGTCCCGGCGTCGCCGTCGACTCCGGTCCCGGCGCCGCCTGTCCCACCAGCCTTCATCCCGGCCTCGGCTCCGGCCCCGGCCTCGATCCCGGCTCCGGAGGTACCGCAACCCCCATCGACGCCGGTTGACCTAACCACGCCTCCGCCGACGCCGATGTCCCCGGTGCCGTTCCTGACGCCGTCCGGGGCTCCGGACGGCGTCGGTCCCGGCTCTCTCCGGCTCCGGACATGGAGCCGGACCGACGTCGCTCGACGCCGGCGCCGATGAGACCTTGGGTCCCAAATGTCCCTCCTCCTCCATATTTTGAACAAGAGGAGGACCAGGAGAGCTGGGAGGGGTCTGAGGACCCTCTCACACAACAGTGTGAGTATGATCCGGACTGGGCTGAGGAACTTGGGGATGCCAGTGGTCTAGACACCTCCCCTGACACTGGCATGCTGTCTCCTCCCGTGGCTACGGAGGAGGGAGCTAATTTTGCAACGGTATTGCGTAGAGCAGCTGGAGCCTTACATCTCCAGTTGCCTACTGTGGCCGTCAGGACTAACCTCCTGACAGAAGTGCTTCAGCCGGCGGCTTCCTCCTCGGAGACTGTGCTGCCGTTTAATGATGCACTCACTGACGTTCTTTTGGGTGCCTGGTCCAAACCCACCACAGGGGCTCCTGTGGATAGGAACGTGGCCCGACGCCATCGCCCTGCTCCGGGCGACCCCTTGTTTCTCTCCCAACATCCCACCCCCGAGAGCTTGGTTGTCCAAGCCTCTGCCTCCCAAATCGCCTTCCCTACCGCCCCTCCGGATAGGGAATCCAAACGCCTGGACCAATTTGGGAAGAAGGCTTTTTCTTCCTCCAATGCTGGCTTGCGGTCCGTCAACACCGCTTGCCTTTTGGGCCGATATACCCACTCCCTGTGGGATTCGGTGGCGGCTGTTTTGCCGCAGTGTTCTGAGGAGGTCCAGACACTGCTTACCCGCGCCATTGCGGAAGGGCGAGATGCGGCTAAATACACCATCCGTTGTGGCCTTGATACCGCCGACTCGCTGGGCAGATCGCTTGCGACGACAGTGGCGCTACGTCGCCACGCCTGGCTGAGAACAACTGGTTTCTCGGGTGATGTCCAGAATACACTCATGGACATGCCCTTTGATGGAGTCGGTCTTTTTGGTTCAAAGGCAGACCATGCGCTGGAGCGGTTTAAGGACTCACGGGCTACTGCCTGGTCCCTGGGCCTTTCTGTTGTACGCCCTCCGCTCACCTCTGCTTTTCGCCCCTTTCGTGGCCACGGAAGGGGCGCCCAGTCACGTCAGCTGCCCAGCCACCGGCCCGCGCAGCAAGCGTCTTCGCGTGGCCGAGGACGTGGATACCGCTGTGGCGGTTCGGGCAACTAGCGTGCGGGTCAGGCCACCACCTGCAACCCGTTCGCGGCCTCCAAGCCCTCCTAGTCCCTCCTTTCCGGTGCACAGCACGCCTGTAGGGGCAGGGTCCGCCATCACCTTCACTACTGGCGTCCCATCACCTCGGACAGGTGGGTCTTGGACATTGTCCGAAGGGGCTACTCCCTCCCCTTCGAGACCACCCCCAGCCATGCCACCTCAATTCCACCGCATGTCAGGGGATCACTTGGTACTTCTGCAGAAGGAAGTCACGGCCCTCTTGGCCAAGAGGGCCATCGAGCATGTTCCGACCCCAGAAGTAGGACGTGGTTGCTACTCCCACTACTTCCTGGTGCCCAAAAAGGACAAGGAGGACATGCGTCCTATCTTGGACCTCCGGAACGTCAATCGCTTCCTCCGGAAGGAGAAGTTCAAGATGCTCACCCTAGCTCAGGTCTTGACTGCCCTCGACCCTGGAGACTGGTTGGTAGCGTTGGACTTGCAGGACGCTTATTTTCACATCCCCGTCCTGCCGGCCCACCGGCGTTACCTGCGGTTCACGGTAGGCCTCGAGCATTTTCAGTTCACCGTGCTCCCCTTTGGCCTTACAAGTGCCCCTCGGGTGTTCACCAAAGTGATGGCGGTGGTCGCAGCTCATCTGCGCCGGGCAGGGGTTCCAGTCTTCCCCTACCTCGACGACTGGCTGCTGAAGGCGGGCTCGTCCCAGGCACTCGTCTCCCACCTCCAGACTACGGCCGAACTCCTGCACTCGCTGGGGTTCTCCATCAATGTGCCGAAGTCGCATCTGATTCCTTCTCCACAGCTCCTTTTCATCGGAGCAGTTCTGGACACGACGCAGTTTCGGCCTATCCTCCCGAACGGCGAGTCCGGGATATTCAGGCTATGATTCCTATCTTTCAGCCTTTATCCTGGGTTTCGGTACGGATGACCCTGAGGCTGCTGGGCCTCATGGCCTCCTGCATCCTGCTGGTCACTCATGCCAGATGGCATATGCGGGCTCTGCAGTGGGACCTGAAGTTCCAGTGGGCGCAGCACCAGGGCAACCTGTCCGATCACGTCCAGATCTCGGAGGGGACTGCAAAACAGTTGCAGTGGTGGCTCTCGAACCGGCAATGAGTCATGGGCAGATCCCTCTCCCTTCCCCAGCCAGAGCACACAGTTGTGACGGACGCGTCCCTTCTGGGATGGGGCGGTCACATGGGAGAGGCGGAGATCAGAGGCCTCTGGTCTCCGGGCGGAGTCCCGGCTCCATATCAACCTTCTGGAGCTCCGGGCGATCCGACTTGCACTCAAGGCATTCCTTCCCTCTGTCAAAGGGAAGGTAGTGCAGGTGTTCACAGACAACACCACCGCCATGTGGTATTGCAACAAACAAGGCGGGGTGGGGTCGTGGACCCTTTGTCAGGAGGCTCTGCGCCTCTGGACATGGCTGGAACATCAGGGCATGTTCCTGATGGTTCAACACCTGGCAGGTTCCCTGAACGCCAGGGCGGACGAACTCAGCCGCAGGTGCATGATGGATCACGAATGGCGTCTTCACTCGGAAGTGGCACAAGGACTCTTTCTACAGTGGGGAGAGCCTTGGTTAGATCTATTCGCCACCGAAGAGAACGCGCAATGTCATCAGTTCTGCGCGTTAGAATTTCCAAGGCGGCACTCGCTCGGCGACGCTTTCGTCGCGAGTGGAGTTGCGGTCTGTTGTACGCCTTTCCGCCTATACCACTTCTACCCAGAGTGTTGAAGAAGATTCGGCACGACCGGGCCCAAGTCATTCTTGTGGCTCCGGACTGGGCTCGAAGAGTTTGGTATCCCGAGCTACTCAGTATGAGCGTAGATCCCCTATCCGTCTGCCTCTTCGGGAGGATCTTCTGTCGCAGCAGCAGGGGACGGTCCTCCACCCGAACCTGTCCAGCCTCCACCTGCTTGTGTGGAGATTGAGCGGCGGCAGTTGATTCCTTTCGACTTGCCTCCCGAAGTTTGTGATGTAATTCTGGCAGCCAGGCGTCCCTCCACTAAGGTGGTATACGCCTGCAGGTGGAACAAGTTTGTGGCATGGTGCACAGCAAAGGCTGTGAATCCCCTTTCTGCCCCTCTTTCTGAGGTTCTTCTGTTCCTTCTTTCCCTGGCCCAACAGGGTTCTGCCCTGGGTACCATCAAGGGCTATCTTTGTGCCGTCTCGGCCTTCCTCAGGCTTCCTGATCAGCCCTCCCTTTTCAAGTCCCCTGTTGTTAACAGGTTTCTAAAAGTCATTACACACCTCTTCCCTCCTGTTCCGTTTGTGATGCCTCAGTGGGACTTGAACTTGGTTCTTACCTTTCTTATGTGCGCTCCCTTTGAGCCTCTACATAACTGTCCTCTTCGTCTTCTAACTCTGAAGACTGCCTTTCTGGTGGCCATCACCTTCGCTCGGCGGGTGAGTGAGCTCCAGGCTCTATCATGCAAACCTCCCTTTCTGTCTGTCCATCCAGACAAGGTTGTTCTTAGGACGCGTCCGTCCTTCTTGCCAAAGGTGGTTACTGCCTTCCACATTGAGCAGACCATTACTTTGCCCACCTTCTTTCCGCCTCCGCTTCCTTCCAGAGAGGAAGAGAGGCTCCACCGTCTGGACCCGAAACGTGCGCTTTCTTTTTATATCAACCGCACACAACACTTCCGGGTGGATGACCAGCTCTTTGTTGGCTACGTGGGCGCCAAAAAAGGTCGGGCGGTGCACAAGAGAACCATCTCCCGCTGGGTAACCTTGTGTATCAAAGCCTGCTATTCTTTGGCTAAGAAGGAGCCTCCTGTTGGGCTGCGTGCCCATTCCACCAGGGCAACGGCTGCTACCACGGCCTTAGGCCGCGGTGTTCCGCTGCAGGATATCTGTCAAGCAGCTACGTGGGCCTCGCTGCACACGTTTACCAAGCATTACTGCCTTGACAGTCAGGTCCGGAAGGATGGCTTCTTTGGCCGTTCTGTCCTCCGGGACTTCCTTGTCTGATCTTTGTTCGCAGACCCACCACCGGGGTTGGTATTGCTGGGGTATCTATTCTAGGGTAAGGAATCTGTCACTAACGTGTCTCTTTCAGATGCACAAGTTACTAACTTGTGTAACGATATATCTGTAAGAGACAGTAGTTAGTGACAGATTCCTTACCGCCCCACCGATCCTCCCCGTTCTGCAAACTGATTTCTAGGGTTAAGGACATCCCTTTCAGGGCTCTAGTATTTTTCAGACACCTATGTCAGCTTCTTGCATGGCTCTGCGTTCCTGGCGCGGAAAGTCGTGTACAGAACTGACGTCAGCGCGCAGGGGCGGCGTCTAAGTACTGCCCGCGACGTCATCCCGGCGATCACGACGCCGACGACGGCCGCGGAGCCGCACGACGCCGCCTACCGACACGCAAGGGTACTGCTACGCAAAAACTTTCCGGATCCAGCCTGACGCCTGGGGATATTCTAAGGTAAGGAATCTGTCACTAACTACTGTCTCTTACAGATATATCGTTACACAAGTTAGTAACTTGTGCATCACTATGTGTTTCTTTCAGATGAACAAGTTACTTACCTTCGGTAACGATATATCTGTAAGAAACATTAGTAGTGATAGATTCCTTACCGCCCCACCCATCCTCCCCGTTCTGCGAACTGATTTCTAGGGTTAAGGTCATCCCTTTCAGGGCCCTAGTTTCAATGCACCAGTGGTCAGTATCTTGCATGGCTCTGCGTTCCTGGCGCGGAAAGTCGTGTACAGAACTGACGTCAGCGCGCGTGGGCGGCGTCTAAGTAGCGCCCGCGACGTCATCTCGACGACCTCGATGCCAACGACGGACGCGGAGCCGCACGACGCCACCTACCGACGCGCAGGGGTACTGCTGACGAAAACTTTCCGGATCCAGTCTGACGCCTGGGGATATTCTAAGGTAAGGAATCTATCACTACCAATGTTTCTTACAGATATATCGTTACCGAAGGTAAGTAACTTGTTCTTCAAGGTGGATAGTTCTCTGCATCAAACTTTGCTGCACATTGGCAGAGAAGCAGACCCCAGAAGGCTTGAGGGCTCATTCCACATGGTACAAGGCTAATACCACTGTGGTGGCATGCAAAGTACATGTTGGGCATCAATTCACACATTCACAAATAACCACTGTCTTGAAAACTGGTTCCAGTAGGAGGAGCATTTGGCCTAGTCTGGTCCTGTAGGACTTGTTGGTGTGAGCCATTCCACAAACCCTCCATCAGGGGCTCTGCTTTTGGTATCTATTAACAAGGTGAGAAATCTCCAGTTAGAAGTATCCATAAGAAGAATTTACCTTTGGTAACGCTCTTTCTGGTAAATACTCTAACTGCAGATTCCTCACCAGCCTCCAACCTTCCCGTTCTGTGGAACACACTATTTTCTTCATCCTTAAAAAGGTCCCAATTTAGTGATCTGCACTCCGTCAAATGTGATTCATTAAACGTGCCACATCCAACAACGCAGACAGAATTCAGAAAGACAAAAAGATATGTTGCTCCAGCGCAGAAAGACAAAAAGATCTGTGGCTCCAGCGCCATTTCTGCTGTAGGACTGAGTTGAGGTGGTACTGCGCAATGCCACCTATCTGAAAGAGACACGTTAGTGACAGATTCCTTACCTTAGAATATCCCCAGGCGTCGGGCTGGATCCGGAAAGTTTTCTGCGTAGCAGTACCCTTGCGCGTCGGTAGGCGGCGTCGTGTGGCTCCGCGTCCGTTGTCGGCGTCGTGATCGCCGGGATGACGTCGCGGGCAGTACTTAGACGCCGCCCCTGCGCGCTGACGTCAGTTCTTCTTTTTCCGCGCCAGTAAGCGCAGATCCGGGAAGAGCAGTGCCCTAGTCACTTTTTGACTATCTTTTTTGTGAATTTTTTCACTGTTTCTTCAACGAGTCTTCACGACTCCGAAGGTGTCGTAGGGATGCCCGGCTTTAAGCCCTGCGAGGAATGTGGTCGCATGATGTCGATCACGGGCCCGCATCTCGAGTGTCTCTTCTGTCTCAGCCGAGACCACGACACGAAGTCGTGCCCTGACTGCCGGAAACTTCATCCGAAGGCTTTGCGAGAGCGGTCTCGAAAGCTCCTCGAAGTCCGGCAGTCGGCTCCGCGCCGCACCAAGTCCCGGGAGAGGTCGAGGGGCCGGACGCGGAGTCCCCGCCGTTCGTCGGAATCCAAGTCTTCGCGCTCCTCCGGTAAGTCGAAGCACAAGAAGTCTAAGCGGCATCATCGCTCTAAGACTTCGCCTCGCCGGTCTCGCGACTCGGCTGAGGTCCCTGTCGGCACCGTCCCCGCGGCCCCGGACGTGCCTGTCGAGTTACCCCCGCATTACCCGTCCTTCCCGGGTTCGGGGCGACTCAGGCCCAAATACAGGAGTTCCTGTCGGCCATGGCCCGCCTCTTCGGGCCTCAAGGTCCCTCCGGTGCGCCTTCGGGCCCCGCGGGCCCTGATGGGGTTGCTCCGGCGTCGCCGTCGACTCCGGTCCCGGCGTCGCCTGTCCCACCGGCCTTCATCCCGGCCTCGGCTCCGGCCCCGGCCTCGATCCCGGCTCCGGTGGTGCCGCAACCCCCATCGACGCCGGTTGACCTAACCACGCCGACGCCGACGCCCCCGGTGCCGTTCCTGACGCCGTCCGGGGCTCCGGACGGCGTCGTTCCCCGGTTCTCTCCGGCTCCGGACATGGAGCCAGACCGGCGTCGCCCGACGCCGATGAGACCTTGGGTCCCTAATGTCCCTCCTCCTCCATATTTTGAACCTGAGGAGGACCAGGAGAGCTGGGAGGGGTCTGAGGACCCTCTCACACAACAGTGCGAGTTTGACCCGGACTGGGTTGAGGAACTTGGGGATGCCAGTGGTCTGGACACCTCCCCTGACTCTGGCATGCTGTCTCCTCCCGTGGCTACGGAGGAGGGGGCTAATTTTGCAACGGTGTTGCGTAGAGCTGCTGGAGCCTTGAATCTCCAGTTGCCTACAGTGGCCGTCAGGACTAACCTCCTGACTGAAGTGCTTCAGCCGGCGGCCTCCTCTTCGGAGACTGTGCTGCCGTTCAACGATGCACTCACTGACGTTCTTTGAGTGCCTGGTCCAAACCCACCACAGGGGCTCCTGTGGATAGGAACGTGGCCCGACGCCATCGCCCTGCTCCGGGCGACCCCCTGTTTCTCTCCCAACACCCCACCCCTGAGAGCTTGGTTGTCCAAGCCTCTGCCTCCCAAACCGCCTTCCCTACCGCCCCTCCGGATAGGGAATCCAAGCGTGTGGATCACTTTGGGAAGAAGGCTTTCTCTTCCTCCAGTGCTGGCTTGCGGTCCGTTAACACCGCTTGCCTCTTGGGCCGATACACCCACTCCCTGTGGGATTCGGTGGCGACTGTTTTGCCGCAGTGCTCTGAGGAGGTCCAGACACTGCTTAACCGCGCCATCGCGGAAGGGCGTGATGCGGCTAAATACACCATCCGCTGTGGCCTTGATACCGCCAACTCGCTGGGCAGATCGCTTGCAACGACGGTGGCGCTGCGTCGCCACGCCTGGCTGAGAACCACTGGTTTTTCAGGGGATGTCCAGAATACACTCATGGACATGCCCTTTGATGGAGTCGGTCTTTTTGGTTCGAAGGCAGACCATGCGCTGGAGCGTTTCAAGGACTCGCGGGCTACTGCTACGTCCCTGGGCCTTGCTGTTGTGCGCCCTCCGCTCACGTCTGCTTTTCGCCCCTTTCGTGGCCACGGAAGGGGCGCCCAGTCACGTCAACAGCCCGGCCAACGGCCCGCGCAGCAAGCGCCTTCGCGTGGCCGAGGACGTGGATACCGCCGTGGCGGTTCGGGCAACCAGCGTGCGGGTCAGGCCACCACCTCCAACCCGTCCGCGGCCTCCAAGCCCTCCTAGTCCCTCCTTTCAGGTGCACAGCACGCCAGTCGGGGGCAGGGTTCGCCATCACCTTCGCCACTGGCGTCCCATCACCTCGGACAGGTGGGTCTTGGACATTGTCCGAAGGGGCTACTCCCTCCCCTTCGAGACCACCCCCCAGCCATGCCACCTCAATTCCACCGCATGTCAGGGGATCACTTGGTGCTTCTACAGAAGGAAGTCACGGCCCTCTTGGCCAAGAGGGCCATCGAGCATGTCCCGACCCCAGAAGTAGGGCGTGGTTGCTACTCCCACTACTTTCTGGTGCCCAAAAAGGACAAGGAGGACATGCGTCCTATCTTGGACCTCCGGAACGTCAATCGCTTCCTCCGGAAGGAGAAGTTCAAGATGCTCACCCTAGCTCAAGTCTTGACTGCCCTCGACCCTGGAGACTGGCTGGTAGCGTTGGACTTGCAGGACGCTTATTTCCACATCCCCGTCCTGCCGGCCCACCGGCGTTACCTACGGTTCACGGTAGGCCTCGAGCACTTTCAGTTCACTGTGCTCCCCTTTGGCCTTACCAGTGCCCCTCGGGTGTTCACGAAAGTGATGGCGGTGGTCGCAGCTCATCTGCGCCGGGCAGGGGTTTCAGTCTTCCCCTACCTCGACGACTGGCTGCTGAAGGCGGGCTCGTCCCAGGCAGTCGTCTCCCACCTCCAGACTACGGCCGAACTCCTGCACTCGCTGGGGTTCTCCATCAATGTGCCGAAGTCGCATCTGGTTCCTTCTCCACAGCTCCTTTTCATCGGAGCAGTTCTGGACACGACGAAGTTTCGGGCCTATCCTCCCGAACGGCGACTCCGGGATATTCAGGCTATGATTCCGATCTTTCAGCCTTTATCCTGGGTTTCGGTACGGATGACCCTGAGGCTGCTGGGCCTCATGGCCTCCTGCATCCTGCTGGTCGATCATGCCAGATGGCATATGCGGGCTCTGCAGTGGGACCTGAAGTTCCAGTGGGCGCAGCACCAGGGCAACCTGTCCGATCACGTCCAGATCTCGGTGGGGACTGCAAAACAGTTGCAGTGGTGGCTCTCGAACCGGCAATGGGTCATGGGCAGATCCCTCTCCCTTCCCCAGCCAGAGCACACAGTTGTGACGGACGCGTCCCTTCTGGGATGGGGCGGTCACATGGGAGAGGCGGAGATCAGAGGCCTCTGGTCTCCGGCGGAGTCCCGGCTCCATATCAACCTTCTGGAGCTCCGGGCGATCCGACTTGCACTCAAGGCATTCCTTCCCTCTGTCAAAGGGAAGGTAGTGCAGGTGTTCACAGACAACACCACCGCCATGTGGTACTGCAACAAACAGGGCGGGGTGGGGTCGTGGAGGAGGCTCTGCGCCTCTGGACTTGGCTGGAACATCAGGACATGTTCCTGATGGTTCAACACCTGGCAGGTTCCCTGAACGCCAGGGCGGACGAACTCAGCCGCAGGTGCATGATGGATCACGAATGGCGTCTTCACTCGGAAGTGGCGCAAGGACTCTTTCAACAATGGGGAGAGCCTTGGTTAGATCTATTCGCCACCGAAGAGAACGCGCAATGTCATCAGTTCTGCGCGTTGGAATTTCCAAGGCGGCACTCGCTCGGCGACGCTTTCGTCGCGAGTGGAGTTGCGGTCTGTTGTACGCCTTTCCGCCTATACCACTTCTACCCAGAGTGTTGAAGAAGATTCGGCACGACCGGGCCCAAGTCATCCTTGTGGCTCCGGACTGGGCTTGAAGAGTTTGGTATCCCGAGCTACTCAGTATGAGCGTAGATCCCCCGATCCGTCTGCCTCTTCGGGAGGATCTTCTGTCGCAGCAGCAGGGGAAGGTCCTCCACCCGAACCTGTCCAGTCTACACCTGCTTGCGTGGAGATTGAGCGGCGGCAGTTGATTCCTTTCGACTTGCCTCCCGAAGTTTGTGATGTGATTCTGGCAGCCAGGTGTCACTCCACTAAGGTGGTATACGCCTGCAGGTGGAACAAATTTGTGGCATGGTGCACAGCAAAGGCTGTGAATCCTCTTTCTGCCCCTCTTTCTGAGGTCCTTCTGTTCCTTCTTTCTCTGGCCCAACAGGGTTCTGCCCTGGGTACCATCAAGGGTTATCTTTGTGCTATCTCGGCCTTCCTCAGGCTCCCTGATCAGCCCTCCCTTTTCAAGTCCCCTGTTGTTAACAGGTTCTTAAAAGGCATTACACACCTCTTCCCTCCTGTTCCGTTTGTAATGCCTCAGTGGGACTTGAACTTGGTTCTTACCTTTTTAATGTGCGCTCCCTTTGAGCCTCTACATAACTGTCCTCTTCGTCTTCTGACTCTGAAGACAGCCTTTCTGGTGGCCATCACCTCCGCTCGGCGGGTGAAGAGAGCTCCAGGCTCTCTCTTGCAAACCTCCCTTTCTGTCTGTTCATCCAGACAAGGTTGTTCTTCGGACGCGTCCGTCTTTCTTGCCGAAGGTGGTTACTGCCTTCCACATTGGGCAGACCATCACTTTGCCTACCTTCTTTCCGCCTCCGCATCCTTCCAGAGAGGAAGAGAGGCTCCACCGTCTGGACCCAAAACGTGCGCTCTCCTTCTATATCGACCGCACAAAACACTTCCGGGTGGATGACCAGCTCTTTGTTGGCTTCGTGGGCGCCAAAAAGGTCGGGCGGTGCACAAGCGAACCATCTCCCGCTGGGTTACCTTGTGCATCAAGACCTGCTATTCTTTGGCTAAGAAGGAGCCTCCTGTTGGGCTGCGTGCCCATTCCACCAGGTCAACGGCTGCTACCACGGCCTTGGGCCGCGGTGTTCCGCTGCCGGTTATCTGTCAGGCAGCTACGTGGGCCTCGCTGCACACGTTTACAAAACATTACTGCCTTGACAGTCAGGTCCGGAGGGACGGCTTCTTTGGCCGTTCTGTCCTCCAGGACTTCCTTGTCTGATCTTTGTTCGCAGACCCACCACCGGGGTTGGTATTGCTGGGGTATCTATTCTAAGGTAAGGAATCTGTCACTAACGTGTCTCTTTCAGATGCACAAGTTACTAACTTGTGTAACGATATATCTGTAAGAGACAGTAGTTAGTGACAGATTCCTACCGCCCACCCATCCTCCCGTTCTGCGAACTGATTTCTAGGGTTAAGGACATCCCTTTCAGGGCCCTAGTATTTTTCAGACACCTAGGTCAGCTTCTTGCATGGCTCTGCGTTCCTGGCGCGGAAAGTCGTGTACAGAACTGACGTCAGCGCGCAGGGGCGGCGTCTAAGTACTGCCCGCGACGTCATCCCGGCGATCACGACGCCGACGACGGACGCGGAGCCGCACGGCGCCGCCTACCGACGCGCAAGGGTACTGCTACGCAAAAACTTTCCGGATCCAGCCTGACGCCTGGGGATATTCTAAGGTAAGGAATCTGTCACTAACTACTGTCTCTTACATATCGTTACACAAGTTAGTAACTTGTGCATCAGCGCTTGAGGGAATTGCTGAGAAAATTCTTCAATCCAGTCTGGTACCTGGAGAGTATTTACAAGGGGCGCAATCTGCAGTTAGAGTATCCACCAGAAAGAGCGTTACCAAAAGTGAGTAACTTGTTCTTCAGCACCACTTGTTACATATGGCAGAATGTTTGTGAATACTAGATTACTGTAAATTGGAGGGTGTTACTGGAAGTTTCAGTCCAAAGCAAGGGCTGTTTTTTATCAGATGGATGTTTTTATTAGCTCCAGGTCTGGCTATATTTCATCTCATTTGTTTGTCAACAATATTTCATATGATCACCAACAATTACTTTTTGTCTACAGAATAAATATTGATGAAACATTGAGGTATGTAGCTAAGTTTATTGAAGCCCTCTAACTTCAGATAATCTCACTTAGCTAACTATATTTAGTGTTTCCTCTGTTTCTATTCTTTAATTTTACAGTCAGCTATGATGTGACTTCAGCAAGAGATATGTTGTTGTTGGCGTGCTCTCAGGACGAACAGAAGAAATGGGTCACACATTTAGTAAAGAAGATTCCTAAGACCCCACCTTCAGAATTTGTACGGGCATCTCCAAGAACAGTATCTACAAGATCTACTGCAAATCAGTCCTTCCGAAAAGCTGTCAAAAATACGTCTGGGAAAGCCAGGTAACACTTGCATGTAATGTTTTTGTAATTAATCATATATATATATTCACTGAAAAATGAGGGTTAAAGAGACGTTATTGTAAAAAACATAACGTTTTAAACTGACAAAAGCACTGAAATTCACCAGTTCTAGTTATCTCAAGTAGCTATAACTCGTGCCCTCGCCATGCACAGTCGTGTTTTTAATGATGTCATTTCAGATGTCATTTAGAGTGTTATCAATGCAGTCATTGAACTTGTCATTAGTGATGTAATATGTGAGGCTACAAGCAGTGCATGGCCCTCCACACATGGCTCAGTGGGTCAAGGTACCCCTAACATTCCCCCTTACAGTATTTTAATTTATTTTCTAAGATGTGGGGACCAAGTCCTAAGATGGCAGCCACAACTGTTCCTTTAGGTTTTGGTCTTGGTCAGCCAGTCACATTTCATGCCTGAACTCGCAACTCTACCTACATTTTGACCCTTAATTTTTCAATAACTTCTAAGGTATTCTTTCTGGATCAAGACCTAGCTTTCTGCGAAATATAGTGTAATTCTGTTCAGCTGTTATGAAGTGGGGTCAAACGTTCCTATGAAAAATTGCATGTATTTATAGTTACAGAGTGGTGGTAGCTACCAGAGAATGGGATTTTCGTTCCTTTCTAATTTGCACCAGTTCGACAAATGTGTGTGAAACTTTGTAGACCTGCTGCCCCTGTTTCATTTTGGGATGACTGAAAGTTTTGCGCCGTTTGGTCAAGGGGGAAGCAAAGAAAAAGGGGGGAGGTCCCAGAACGGGCTTCAAATGCAATACATTTTCCATAGACTGTGTATTTTTCATAGTACAAAAACTGTTAGCTGGATTTTTATTAAATTTAACAGTATTATATATCTGAAAGAGACACGTTAGTGACAGATTCCTTACCTTAGAATATCCCCAGGTGTCAGGCTGGATCCGGAAAGTTTTGCGTAGCATTACCCCTGCGCGTCGGTAGGCGGCGTCGTGCGGCTCCACGTCCGTCGTCGGCGTTGTGATCGCCGGGATGACGTCGCGGCCAGTACTTAGACGCCGCCCATGCGCGCTGGCGTCAGTTCTTTCTTTTCCGCGCCAGTAAGCGCAGATCCGGATTGAGCAGTGCCTCAGTCATTTTTGACTGAGTATTTTTTGAGACTTTTTGTCCAAGTTTTCGAGTCGTTTCGACTCCAAGGTGTCAGTAGGGATGCCCGGCTTCAAGCCATGCGAGGTCTGTAATCGCATGATGTCGATTACGGATCCGCACCGAGAGTGTCTCTTCTGCCTGGGGCGCGGCCACGACCCCAAGTGGTGCCCCGAGTGTCGGTCCCTCGCTCCAAAGGCTTTGCGAGAGCGGTCTCGAAAGCTTCTCGAGGCCCGGCACTCAGCTCCGCGCCGATCGAGGTCCCGTGAGAGGTCGAGGGGCCGGTCGCGGAGTCGTCGTCATTCGTCGGGGTCGAAGTCTTCGTCTTCAGGTAAGGCGAAGCACAAGAGAGTCTAAGAAGCGTCGCTCTAAGACCTCCCTCGCCGGTCTCTCGACTCGGCTGAGGGTCCAGTTGGTACCGCCCCGCAGCTCCAGGGTTCCCGAACAGTCGACGCCGGCCTACCCGCCTGTTCCGGTTCTGACGTCGACTCCGGCCGACATCCAAGACTTCTTGTCGGCCATGGCTCGCATCTTCGGGCCTAAGGTTTACCCCGGTGCGCCTTCGGGCCCCAGTGGGAGTCCTCCTTCAGCACCACCGGCGGCTCCGGACCCGGTGTCTCCGGCGGCTCCAGCCCCGGTGCCGCAGGACCCCCACGGATCCAGGCCTGGATCCCGGTCGACGCCGGTTGACCTCCCCGGTACCATTCACGGCGCCGTCCGAGGCCCTGGGCGGCGCCGCCCCCAGGTTCTCCCCAGAACCGGACACGGAGCCGAATCGACGTCGCCCGACGCCGATTCCGACGCCGATGGGACTTTTCTTCCCTCATGTCCGCCCTCCATACTTTTCACCTGTTTTGGAGGACGAGGAGGACTGGGAGGGGTCGGAAGACCCTCTCACAGCTCAATGTGAGCCTTATCAGGACTGGGCTGAGGAACTGGGTGATGCCAGTGGCCTGGACACCTCTCCAGACCTTGGCATGCTGTCTCCTCCTTCCGTGGCTACGGTGGAGGGAGCAAGTTATGCAACGGTGTTGCGTAGGGCGTCGGCGGCCTTGCGCCTCGAGCTCCCTACAGTGGCTATCTGAAAGAGACACGTTAGTGACAGATTCCTTACCTTAGAATATCCCCAGGCGTCAGGCTGGATCCGGAGAAGTTTTTGCGTAGCAGTACCCTTGCGCGTCGGTAGGCGGCGCCGTGCGGCTCCGCGTCCGTCGTCGGCGTCGTGATCGCCGGGATGACGTCGCGGGCAGTACTTAGACGCCGCCCCTGCGGCGCTGGCGTCAGTTCTTCTTTTTCCGCGCCAGTAAGCGCAGATCCGGGAAGAGCAGTGCCCTAGTCATTTTTTTTACTACTTTTTGGGTGATTTTTTCACTGTCTTTTCTTCGAGTCATCTAGGCTCCGAGGTGTCGGTAGGGATGCCCGGCTTCAAGCCATGCGACGCCTGTGGTCGAATGATGTCGATCACAGACCCGCACTAAGAGTGTCTCTACTGTCTCGACCGCGACCACGACACAAAGTCGTGTTCCGACTGCCGGGCCTTACACCCGAAGGCTTTGCGAGAGCGGTCTCGAAAGCTACTCGAGGTCCGGCAGTCGGCTCCGCGCCGCACCAAGCCCCGGTCACGGGAGAGGTCGAGGGGCCGGTCGTGGAGTCCTCGGCCGTCATCGGAGTCCAAGTCTTCGCACTGTTCGGGTAAGTCGAAGCACAAAAAGTCTAAGAAGCACCATCGCTCTAAGACTTCGCCTCGCCGGTCTCGCGACTCAGCTGAGGCCCCTGTCGGCACTGTCCCCGCGGCTCCGGATGTGCCTGTGGCGCCGCCCCCGCATTACCCGTCCTTCCCGGGTTCGGGGGCGACTCCGGCCGAGATGCAGGAATTCCTGTCGGCCATGGCCCGCCCCTCCGGTGCGCCTTCGGGCCCCGCGGGCCCTGTTCCGGTTGCCCCGGCGCCGCCGCCTCCGGTCCCGGCGCCGCCTGTATCACCAGCCTCGCTCCCGGCCCCGGCCTCGAACCCGGCTCCGGTGATACCGCAACCTCCATCGACGCCGGTTGACCTAACTATGCCTCCGCCGATGTCCCCGGTGCCGTTCCTGACGCCGCCTGGGGCTCCGGGCGGCGTCGTTCCCCCGTTCTCTCCGGACGCGGCGTCGGACCGGCGTCACCCGACGCCGGCTCCGGCGCCACTAAGACCTTGGGTCCCTGACATCCCCCCTCCTCCTTATTTTCTATCGGAGGAGGACCAGGAGAGCTGGGAGGGGTCGGAAGACCCTCTCACACAGCAGTGTGAGTATGATGAGGACTGGGCAGAGGAACTTGGGGATGCCAGTGGTCTGGACACTTCTCCTGACACTGGCATGCTGTCTCCTCCTTCCGTGGCTACGGAGGAGGGAGCAAATTTCGCAACGGTGTTGCGTAGAGCAGCTGGAGCCTTACACCTCCAATTGCCTACAGTGGCTGCCAGGACTAACCTCCTGACGGAAGTGCTTCAGCCGGCAGTTACCTCCTCGGAGCCATTGCTGCCGTTCAATGACGCACTATCTGACGTTCTTTTGGGCACCTGGTCCAAGCCCGCCACAGGGGCTCCTGTGGATAGGAACGTGGCCCGACGCCATCGCCCTGCTCCGGGCGACCCCTTGTTTCTCTCTCAACATCCCACCCCCAAGAGCTTGGTTGTCCAAGCCTCTGCCTCCCAAACCGCCTTCCCTACCGCCCCTCCGGATAGGGAATCCAAACGCCTGGACCAATTTGGGAAGAAGGCTTTTTCTTCCTCCAGTGCTGGCTTGCGGTCAGTCAACACCGCTTGCCTTTTGGGCCGATATTCCCACTCTCTGTGGGATTCGGTGGCGCTCGTTTTGCCCCAGTGCCCTGAGGAGGTCCAGACACTGCTTTCCCGCGCCATTGCGGAAGGAAGTGATGCGGCGAAGTACACCATCCGTTGTGGCCTTGATACCGCCGAGTCGCTGGGAAGATCGCTTGCAACGACGGTGGCGCTGCGGCGCCACGCCTGGCTGAGGACAACTGGTTTCTCGGGTGATGTCCAGAATACACTCATGGACATGCCCTTTGATGGAGTCGGTCTTTTTGGTTCCAAAGCAGACCATGCGCTGGAGCGCTTTAAGGACTCACGGGCTACTGCCAAGTCCCTGGGCCTTTCTGCTGTGCGCCCTCCGCTAACCTCTGCTTTTCGCCCCTTTCGTGGCGACGGAAGGGGCGCCCAGTCACGTCCGCTGCCCAGCCACCGGCCCGCGCAGCAAGTGTCTTTGCGTGGCCGAGGACGTGGCTTCCGCCGTGGCGGATCGGGCAACCAGCGTGCGGGTCAGGCCACCAACCCCGCCCCGTCCGCTGCCTCCAAGCCCTCCTAGTCCCTCCTTTCAGGTGCACAGCACGCCAGTAGGGGCAGGGTCCGCCATCACCTTCACCACTGGCATGCCATCACCTCAGACAGGTGGGTCTTGGACATTGTCCGAAGGGGCTACTCCCTCCCCTTCGAGACCACCCCCCCAGCCATGCCACCTCAATTCCACCGCATGTCAGGGGATCACTTGGTGCTTCTGCAGAAGGAAGTCAGGGCCCTCTTGGCCAAGAGGGCCATCGAGCATGTTCCGACCCCAGAATTAGGACGTGGTTGCTACTCCCACTACTTTCTGGTGCCCAAAAAGGACAAGGAGGACATGCGACCTCCGGAACGTCAATCGCTTCCTCCGGAAGGAGAAGTTCAAGATGCTCACCTTAGCTCAGGTCTTGACTGCCCTCGACCCTGGAGACTGGTTGGTAGCGTTGGACTTACAGGACGCTTATTTCCACATCCCCGTCCTGCCGGCCCATCGGCGTTACCTGCGGTTCACCGTAGGCCTCGAGCATTTTCAGTTCACCGTGCTCTCCTTTGGCCTTACCAGCGCCCCTCGGGTGTTCACGAAGGTGATGGCGGTGGTCGCAGCTCATCTGCGCCGGGCAGGGGTTCCAGTCTTCCCCTACCTCGACGACTGGCTGCTGAAGGCGGGCTCGTCCCAGGCAGTCGTCTCCCACCTCCAGACTACGGCCGGACTCCTGCACTCGCTGGGGTTCTCCATCAACGTGCCGAAGTCGCACCTGATTCCTTCTCCACAGCTCCTTTTCATCGGAGCAGTTCTGGACACAACGCAGTTTCGGGCCTATCCTCCCGTACGGCGAGTCCAGGATATTCAGGCTATGATTCCGATCTTTCAGCCTCTATCCTGGATTTCGGTACGGATGACCCTGAGGCTGCTGGGCCTCATGGCCTCCTGCATCCTGCTGGTCGATCATGCCAGATGGCATATGCGGGCTCTGCAGTGGGACCTGAAGTTCCAGTGGGCGCAGCATCAGGGGAACCTGTCCGATTACGTCCAGATCTCGGAGGGGACTGCACGACAGTTGCAGTGGTGGCTTTCGAACCGGCAATGGGTCACGGGCAGATCCCTCTCCCTTCCCCAGCCAGAGCACACAGTTGTGACGGATGCGTCCCTTCTGGGATGGAGCGGTCACATGGGAGAGGCGGAGATCAAAGGCCTCTGGTCTCCGGCGGAGTCCCGGCTCCATATCAACCTTCTGGAGCTCCGGGCGATCCGATTTGCACTAAAGGCATTCCTTCCCTCTGTCAAGGGGAAGGTAGTGCAGGTGTTCACAGACAACACCACCGCCATGTGGTACTGCAACAAACAAGGCGGGGTGGGGTCGTGGACCCTATGTCAGGAGGCTCTGCGTCTCTGGACATGGCTGGAACATCAGGGCATTTTCCTGATGGTTCAACACCTGGCAGGTTCCCTGAACGCCAGGGCGGACGAACTCAGCCACAGGTGCATGATGGATCACGAATGGCGTCTTCACTCGGAGGTGGCGCAAGGACTCTTTCTACAGTGGGGAGAGCCTTGGTTAGATCTATTCGCCACCCGAAGAGAACGCGCAATGTCATCAGTTCTGCGCGTTGGAATTTCCAAGGCGGCACTCGCTCGACGACGCTTTTCGTCGCGAGGTTGAGTTGCGTGATCTGTTGTACGCCTTTCCGCCTATACCACTTCTACCCAGAGTGTTGAAGAAGATTCGGCGCGACCGGGCCGAAGTCATTCTTGTGGCTCCGGACTGGGCTCGAAGAGTTTGGTATCCCGAGCTACTCAGTATGAGCATTGATCCCCCGATCTGTCTGCCTCTTCGGGAGGATCTTCTGTCGCAGCAGCAGGGGATGGTCCTCCACCCGAACCTGTCCAGTCTCCACCTCCTTGCGTGGAGATTGAGCGGCGGCAGTTGATTCCTTTCGACTTGCCTCCCGAAGTTTGTGATGTGATTCTGGCAGCCAGGCGTCCCTCCACTAAGGTGGTATACGCCTGCAGGTGGAACAAGTTTGTGGCATGGTGCGCAGCAAAGGCTGTGAATCCCCTTTCTGAGGTTCTTCTGTTCCTTCTTTCTCTGGCCCAACAGGGTTCTGCCCTGGGTACCATCAAGGGCTACCTTTGTGCAATCTCGGCCTTTCTCAGGCTTCCTGATCAGCCCTCCCTTTTCAAGTCCCCTGTTGTTAACAGGTTTCTTAAAGGCATTACACACCTTTTCCCTCCTGTTCCGTTTGTGATGCCTCAGTGGCACTTGAACTTGGTTCTTACCTTTTTAATGTGCGCTCCCTTTGAGCCTCTCCATAACTGTCCTCTTCGTCTTCTCACTATGAAGACAGCCTTTCTGGTGGCTATCGCCTCCGCTCGGCGGGTGAGTGAGCTCCAGGCTCTTTCTTGCAAGCCCCCCTTTCTGTCTGTTCATCCAGACAAGGTTGTTCTTAGGACGCGTCCGTCCTTCTTGCCAAAGGTGGTTACTGCCTTCACATTGGACAGACCATCACTTTGCCCACCTTCTTTCCGCATCCTTCCAGAGAGGAAGAGAGGCTCCACCGTCTGGACCCAAAACATGCGATTTCCTTCTATCTGAACCGCACACAACAGTTCCGGGTGGATGACCAGCTCTTTGTTGGCTACGTGGGCGCCAAAAAAGGTCGGGCGGTACACAAGCGGACCATCTCCCGCTGGGTTGCCTTTTGTATCAAAGCCTGCTATTCTTTGGCTAAGAAGGAGCCCCCTGTTGGGCTACGTGCCCATTCCACCAGGGCGACAGCCGCCACCACGGCTTTGGGACATGGTGTCCCATTGCAGGACATTTGTCAGGCAGCTACGTGGGCCTCGCTGCACACGTTTACCAAGCATTACTGCCTTGACAGCCAAGTCCGGAGAGACGGCTTCTTTGGCCGTTCTGTTCTCCGAGACTTCCTCGTCTGATCTTTGTTCGCAGACCCACCACCGGGGTTGGTATTGCTGGGGTATCTATTCTAAGGTAAGGAATCTGTCACTAACGTGTCTCTTTCAGATGCACAAGTTACTAACTTGTGTAACGATATATCTGTAAGAGACAGTAGTTAGTGACAGATTCCTACCGCCCACCCATCCTCCCCGTTCTGCGAACTGATTTCTAGGGTTAAGGACATCCCTTTCAGGGCCCTAGTTTCCAGACACCAGTGTCAGTTTCTTGCATGGCTCTGCGTTTCTGGCGCGGAAAGTCGTGTACAGAACTGACGCCAGCGCGCATGGGCGGCGTCTAAGTACTGGCCGCGACGTCATCCCGGCGATCACGACGCCGACGACGGACGCGGAGCCGCACAACGCCGCCTACCGACGCGCAGGGGTACTGCTACGCAAAACTTTCCGGATCCAGCCTGACGCCTGGGGATATTCTAAGGTAAGGAATCTGTCACTAACTACTGTCTCTTACAGATATATCGTTACACAAGTTAGTAACTTGTGCATTAGGGAGCGCAGATGATTCTGTGGGGTACTGCAGGTAAGTAGAGTGAATAAATATTAGTTTCAACGTAGTGATATCTTGTAGCACAATCCTACTAAAAGTAGCAAGGATGCCCAAAAAATAAACTAGACTGCATATGTAAAGTTTTAGATTTACTACATTAACAAGCAAGAGTCCTGACTAACGGTGCCTTCTCTGAAGCGTTTCCAATCCGAAGAGGCACGCGTCAAGGGTGTCCTCTCTCGCCGCTCTTATTCGCGCTGGCGATGGAGCCCCTGGCCTGCCTCATACGTAAAGATCCCCAAATTCGAGGGTGGTCCTGGGACCCCTACCAGGTGGATAAAATTGCTCTATACGCGGACGACGTCCTACTTTTCTTGGCTGACCCAGAGAGCTCCGGCCCACGTTGTCTGGAGATGCTCCAAGCCTTTGAGGACGTCTCGGGCCTATGACTCAATCCGGCAAAGTCCACTCTGACCCCCCTCCATCCCTCGAGAGCCTGCTTCGACTGGCAATCTAATATCCCCTTACGAAGACAATCGTTTAAATATCTTGGGATCTGGGTGACTCTGCTTCAAGAGCTGGAATGGGCCCTCAACCTTACACCCCTGGTCACGAAAGCCAAAACCGACCTTAAGCGTTGGCAATCCCTCCCACTCAACCCCCTGGGACGAGGGGCGCTTTTTAAAATGATTCTCCTCCCCCGTTTTCTGTACGTTCTCCAAAATATCACCTTTCACCTTCCGGGTAGCTGGTTCTGTGAATTTGATGGGGTGATTACCAGGTTCCTGTGGGGGGGTGGGAGACCACGCATGGCCTTGGCTCGCTGCCGGATACCTCCCTTTGACGGTGGCATGGGTGTGACCAACCTTCACCTCTACTATTTGGCCACCAGGCTCATCGTCGTCCACGATTGGTTCGCTGGAGGCTGGTCTGTCCCGGCTTACCAGACCGAGCTCAGAACTATGGACTTCCCGCAAATCCAAGCCTACTTATACGGGGCCCCCATCCCACAGGCGATTCCACCTATCACCAGAGCGGTTCTGGTGGCCTGGCGCTCCGCCCTGCGCTATACGAGATGGGACAAGAGGCTCACCCAACATACACCTCTGTGGTACGGCACATGGTTGCGTGAAACGTCGACCCTTCGGGGTTTTCGGCAATGGGATCGGATTGGGATTTCGCTCCTAGGGGACGTTTGGGTGGGAGACCACGTCAGGGCCTTCTCCGATCTGCAGCAGCGCCACTCCCTGCACGCCACCCAATTTTATAAGTATCTGCAACTCCGTCACGCCCTCACCATGCATATTCCACCAGGCACCTCGCTTCCTGAGTTGAGCCCGCTAGAAGCCCAGGTCATGATGGGAAACTTGGGCAGGGGGGGGAGTGTCGCGGATATACCGCTCCCTTGTGAACAATGGCCCTACCACCTTAGACTCGCTGCGAGCCTGCTGGGAGGGATGGTTGGGTCCCCTGGAAGACGCAGACTGGCGAGATGCCCTCATGGCCCCCAAAACTCTGATGACCTCCTCTAAATTACGTCTCATCCAACTTTATTACCTTCACACGGCATATCTCACCCCTGCGCGCTTACACAGGGCAGGACTGCGCCCCTCCCCAGACTGTACACGCTGTGGCCACATCCCGGCCGATTTCTACCACATGGTCTGGCTATGCCCTGGTCTTGCTCCATTTTGGTCAGGTGTGGAATCAGAACTTACACAAACTTTAGGGTGGCAGGTCCCTCATGATCCTATTCGCCTTCTCCTGGGAGTATTTGATGGCCTAGACGGCTCTAGAGCGGACAAACGCTTCTTGGGCACTGCAGTGGCGGTGGCCAAGCGAGATATCGCTGCGGCCTGGGCCCAGGCCAAACCCCCTACCATACGTAAGTGGCGGCGAGGGGTGGACTGGTGCGCGGCCCAGGAGGAACCCCACTTCGAGGCCCGGGGATGTCCTGAAAAATTTGAAAAGGTATGGGGCAAGTGGCTGGAGCTATTATTTTGAGTTCTGTGCTTGATTTTTCTCCTGTATCGTTGTATTGTTTTTCACATGAAGTGGCTTGCCTGAAGGCTTTATATTTAGGCTGGGTCTTCTACTGTATGTCGGTGATGGTAGTGGAGAAGTGTGGCTCAATGGTTAGAGCGGCAGACCCTGATGCAGAGATCTGGCCCGGGACCAGGGTTCAATTCCCGCCTCGGCGGGTCTTGGGCTCAATTTCCTCGGACCTGATAATTCTCGCCTCGGTGCCTATTCTAATCATGGGTCCCACTCTGCAACTCTGGGCAATAGCTTGCTTAATCTCCACATATCCCCAACAGCGCTGGGATGCCTGGCTTCACCCTGGGGGTGCCCAGGAGTGGACATTTCACAGGGAAAAGCCAGGAAGGGTTCCACAGCGGTATGCGTACAGCGCCTGGACACCCCTTTGGGGGTATGGGTGCGCATTACAAGTACAAATTTCAATTTCAATGGACTTTGTTTCAATGTGCAATCTTATGCTGTCCTTGTATGTTTTGGTTTTCTCAAATGCAAATAAAATTGATTAAAAAAAAAAACAAAAAAAAAACTGAAAGACCTATTTATGGTCACATGCTAATTGAAACCTAAAAACAAATACATAACGAATACAACAAATACATATACATCTTAATCTACATAAGTTTTCTTTGCATGCTCTCTGGCTTACAAAATAAAACTGGCCCAACAAGCCAAACAAAACCACCTTTCTTATGCACCCCTGTGCAGCAAACTGAAAGATTGCCCTAGCAGTGAGCCTCACAAACTACTATTTCGAGGTCCTGATAATTGGCGAATAGGAATAAAGTTATCTTTTTTATAAAAATAACAATGATAGACTTTCATGCACTTTAGGCTTCATATGTAGCACAATCCTACTAAAAGTAGCAAGGAAGCCTAAACAATAAACAAGACTGCATATGTAAAGTTTCAAAATTTCTACATGAACAACTAAAAGCCTCATTTATGGTCAAATGGTTATGTAAACCAATAAACACATAACAAATACAATAGATAAAAAGAAAGACATCCCATTAAATCTGATTGCCACTCTGTAGTTATACTTGGTATTCTCAAATTTTGGAATTCCCTAAATCTGATTGCCACTCTGTTATAGTTCATATTCCTAAAGAGGAATTCCTCGGATATTTCCTCCCTAATAGCTTTCCACCCATTTGACGAATCACCACAAAACTGTACAGACCTATAGCATTTTCTACATTTTGAGATGATGTAAATTTTTGTGGTGAATCATTAAGGGGGTGCAAAGATAAAAGGGGGTCCCAAAGCGCGTTTTTCCACCAATGTATTTTCTTAGAATATTGTATTTGACGTTATGCAAAAACAGCTGAATGGATTTACATGAAATTTGGCAGGATTATACGTAATGCTGCAGAGATTATGCTTTTTGGGTACTGCAATTAAGTAAGGTAAGTTTTTTTTTTTTTTAAGGCATTACAATTTATTGATATCAGTCGCCGAAGTACTTTTGCAGAATATCACAAAAGTTTGTGAAACTACCACGGTACATGGCCATAAGCTTATTTAAAAATATATTTTAAAAATGTATCTGAAAGAGACACGTTAGTGACAGATTCCTTACCTTAGAATATCCCCAGGCGTCAGGCTGGATCCGGAAAGTTTGCGTAGCAGTACCCCTGCGCGGCGTTGTGCGGCTCCGCGTCCGGCGTCGTGATCGCCGGGATGACGTCGCGGCCAGTACTTAGACGCCGCCCATGCGCGCTGGCGTCAGTTCTTTCTTTTTCCGTGCCAGTAAGCGCAGATCCGGATTGAGCAGTGCCCCCAGTCATTTTTTGACTGAGTGTTTTTTGAGACTTTTTTGTCCAAGTTTTCAAGTCGCTTCGACTCCAAGGTGTCAGTAGGGATGCCCGGCTTCAAGCCATGCGAGATCTGTAATCGCATGATGTCGATTACGGATCCGCACCGAGAGTGTCTCTTCTGCCTGGGGCGCGGCCACGACCCCAAGTCTTGCCCCGAGTGTCGGTCCCTCGCCCCGAAGGCTTTGCGAGAGCGGTCTCGAAAGCTCCTCGAGGCCCGGCACTCGGCTCGGCGCCGCTCGAGGTCCCGGGAGAGGTCGAGGGGCCGGTCGCGGAGCCGTCGTCATTCGTCGGGGTCGAAGTCTTCGTCTTCAGGTAAGGCGAAGCACAAGAGGTCTAAGAAGCATCGCTCTAAGACCTCCCCTCGCCGGTCGACCCGGTCGAGGGTCCAGATGGTACCGCCCCCGCGGCTCTGGGGGTACCCGAACAGCCGACGCCGGCCTACCCGCCTGTTCCAGGTCCGACGTCGACTCCGGCCGAGATACATTTCCTGTCGGCCATGGCTCGCATCTTCGGGCCTAAGGGGTTACCCCAGTGCGCCTTCGGGCCCCAGTGGGAGTCCTCCATCGGCACCACCGGCGGCTCCGGCCACGGTGTCTCGGCGGCTCCGGCCCCGGCGCCGCAGGACCCCCTCGGATCCAGGCCTGGATCCCGGTCGACGCCGGTTGACCTAATAACACCTCCACCGGCGCCGACCTCCCCGGTACCGTTCACAGCGTCGGCCGAGGCCCCGGGCGGCGCCGTCCCCAGGTTCTCCCCGGGAACCGGCCACGGAGCCGGATCGACGCCGATTCCGACGCCGATGGGACCTTTCTACCCTCATGTCCCTCCTCCATACTTTTCACCTGTTTAGGAGGACTGGGAGGGGTCGGAAGACACTCTCACAGCTCAATGTGAGCCTTATCAGGACTGGGCTGAGGAACTAGGTGATGCCAGTGGTCTGGACACCTCTCCTGACCTTGGCATGCTGTCTCCTCCTTCCGTGGCTACGGAGGAGGGAGCAAGTTATGCAACGGTGTTGCGTAGGGCGGCCGCGGCTTTGCGCCTCGAGCTCCCTACAGTGGCTATCTGAAAGAGAAATGTTAGTGACAGATTCCTTACCTTAGAATATCCCCAGGCGTCAGGCTGGATCCGGAAAGTTTTTTGCGTAGCAGTACCCTTGCGCGTCGGTAGGCGGCGTCGTGCGGCTCCGCGTCCGTCGTCGGCGTCGTGATCGCCGGGATGACGTCGCGGGCAGTACTTAGACGCCGCCCCTGCGCGCTGACGTCATTTCTTCTTTTTCCGCGCCAGTAAGCGCAGATCCGGGAAGAGCAGTGCCCTAGTCACTTTTTGACTACCTTTTTTGTGAATTTTTCACTGTTTTCTTCTACGAGTCTTCACGACTCCTAAGGTGTCGTAGGGATGCCCGGCTTTAAGCCCTGCGAGGTCTGTGCCCGTATGATGTCCATCACGGACCCGCACCTCGAGTGTCTCTTTTGTCTCGGCCGAGACCACGACACAAAGTTGTGCCCTGACTGCCGGAAACTTCATCCGAAGGCTTTGCGAGAGCGGTCTCGAAAGCTGCTCGAGGTCCGGCAGTCGGCTCTGCGCCGCACCAAGCCCCGGTCACGGGAGAGATCGAGGGGCCGGTCGCGGAGCCCCCATCGTTCGTCGGAATCCAAGTCTTTGCGCTCCTCCGGTAAGTCGAAGCACAAGAAGTCTAAGCGGCGTCATCGCTCTAAGACTTAGCCTCGCCGGTCTCGCGACTCGGCTGAGGCCCCTGTCGGCACCGTTCCCACCCCCGCGGCCCCGGACGTGCCTGTCGAGTCACCCCCGCATTACCCGTCCTTCCCGGGTTCGGGAGCGACTCCGGCCCAAGTACAGGAGTTCCTGTCGGCCATGGCCCGCCTCTTCGGGCCTCAAGGTCCCTCCGGTGCGCCTTCGGGCCCCGCGGGCCCTGATGGGGTTGCTCCGGCGTCGCCGTCGACTCCGGTCCCGGCGTCGCCTGTCCCACCAGCCTTCGTCCCGGCCTCGGCTCCGGCCTCGATCCCGGCTCCGGTGGTGCCGCAACCCCCATCGGCGCCGGTTGACCTAACCACGCCTCCGCCGACGCCCGATGTCCCCGGTGCCGTTCCTGACGCCGTCCGGGGCTCCGGACGGCGTCGTTCCCGGCTCTCTCCGGCTCCGGACATGGAGCCGGACCGGCGTCGCCCGACCCCGGTTCCGGCGCCGCTGAGACCTTGGGTCCCTAATGTCCCTCCTCCTCCATATTATGAACCTGAGGAGGACCAGGAGAGCTGGGAGGGGTCTGAGGACCCTCTCACACAACAGTGCGAGTTTGACCCGGACTGGGTTGAGGAACTTGGGGATGCCAGTGGTCTGGACACCTCCCCTGACTCTGGCATGCTGTCTCCTCCCGTGGCTACGGAGGAGGGGGCTAATTTTGCAACGGTGTTGCGTAGAGCTGCTGGAGCCTTGAATCTCCAGTTGCCTACTGTGGCCGTCAGGACTAACCTCCTGACTGAAGTGCTTCAGCCGGCGGCCTCCTCTTCGGAGACTGTGTTGCCGTTCAATGATGCACTCACTGACGTTCTTTTGGGTGCCTGGTCCAAGCCCACAACAGGGGCTCCTGTGGATAGGAACGTGGCCCGACGCCATCGCCCTGCTCCGGGCGACCCCCTGTTACTCTCCCAACACCCCACCCCTGAGAGCTTGGTTGTCCAAGCCTCTGCCTCCCAAACCGCCTTCCCTACCGCCCCTCCGGATAGGGAATCCAAGCGCCTGGACCACTTTGGGAAGAAGGCTTTCTCTTCCTCCAGTGCTGGCTTGCGGTCTGTCAACACCGCTTGCCTCTTGGGCCGATATACCCACTCCCTGTGGCATTCGGTGGCGACTGTTTTGCCGCAGTGTTCTGAGGAGGTCCAGACACTGCTTACCCGCGCCATTGCGGAAGGGCGTGATGCGGCTAAATACACCATACGCTGTGGCCTTGATACCGCCGACTCGCTGGGCAGATCGCTTGCAACGACGGTGGCGCTGCGTCGCCACGCCTGGCTGAGAACCACTGGTTTTTCAGGGGATGTCCAGAATACACTCATGGACATGCCCTTTGATGGAGTCGGTCTTTTTGGTTCAAAGGCAGACCATGCGCTGGAGCATTTCAAGGACTCGCGGGCTACTGCCAAGTCCCTGGGCCTTGCTGTTGTGCGCCCTCCGTTCACGTCTGCTTTTCGCCCCTTTCGTGGCCACGGGAGGGGCGCCCAGTCACGTCAACAGCCCGGCCAACGGCCCGCGCAGCAAGCGCCTTCGCGTGGCCGAGGACGTGGATACCGCTGTGGCGGTTCGGGCAACCAGCGTGCGGGTCAGGCCACCACCTCCAACCCGTCCGCGGCCTCCAAGCCCTCCTAGTCCCTCCTTTCAGGTGCACAGCACGCCAGTAGGGGGCAGGGTCCGCCATCACCTTCACCACTGGCGTCCCATCACCTCGGACAGGTGGGTCTTGGACATTGTCCGAAGGGCTACTCCCTCCCCTTCGAGACCACCCCCAGCCATGCCACCTCAATTCCACCGCATGTCAGGGGATCACTTGGTGCTTCTACGGAAGGAAGTCACGGCCCTCTTGGCCAAGAGGGCCATCGAGCATGTTCCGACCCCAGAAGTATGGCGTGGTTGCTACTCCCACTACTTTCTGGTGCCCAAAAAGGACAAGGAGGACATGTGTCGTATCTTGGACCTCCGGAACGTCAATCGCTTCCTCCGGAAGGAGAAGTTCAAGATGCTCACCCTAGCTCAGGTCTTGACTGCTCTCGACCCTGGAGACTGGTTGGTAGCGTTGGACTTGCAGGACGCTTATTTTCACATCCTCGTCCTGCCGGCCCACCGGCGTTACCTTCGGTTCACGGTAGGCCTCGAGCATTTTCAGTTCACCGTGCTCCCCTTTGGCCTTACAAGTGCCCCTCGGGTGTTCACGAAAGTGATGGCGGTGGTCGCAGCTCATCTGCGCCGGGCAGGGGTTCCAGTCTTCCCCTACCTCGACGACTGGCTGCTGAAGGCGGGCTCGTCCCAGGCAGTCGTCTCCCACCTCCAGACTACGGCCGAACTCCTGCACTCGCTGGGGTTCTCCATCAATGTGCCGAAGTCGCATCTGGTTCCTTCTCCACAGCTCCTTTTCATCGGAGCAGTTCTGGACCACGACGCAGTTTCGGGCCTATCCTCCCGAACGGCGAGTCCGGGATATTCAGGCTATGATTCCGATCTTTCAGCCTTTATCCTGGGTTTCGGTACGGATGACCCTGAGGCTGCTGGGCCTCATGGCCTCCTGCATCCTGCTGGTCGATCATGCCAGATGGCATATGCGGGCTCTACAGTGGGACCTGAAGTTCCAGTGGGCGCAGCACCAGGGCAACCTGTCCGATCACGTCCAGATCTCGGAGGGGACTGCACGACAGTGTCAGTGGTGGCTTTCGAACCGGCAATGGGTCACGGGCAGATCCCTCTCCCTTCCCCAGCCAGAGCACACAGTTGTGACGGACGCGTCCCTTCTGGGATGGGGCGGTCACATGGGAGAGGCGGAGATCAGAGGCCTCTGGTCTCCGGCGGAGTCCCGGCTCCATATCAACCTTCTGGAGCTCCGGGCGATCCGACTTGCACTCAAGGCATTCCTTCCCTCTGTCAAAGGGAAGGTAGTGCAGGTGTTCACAGACAACACCACCGCCATGTGGTACTGCAACAAACAGGGCAGGGTGGGGTCGTGGACCCTCTGTCAGGAGGCTCTGCGCCTCTGGACATGGCTGGAACATCAGGGCATGTTCCTGATGGTTCAACACCTGGCAGGTTCCCTGAACGCCAGGGTGGACGAACTCAGCCGCAGGTGCATGATGGATCACGAATGGCGTCTTCACTCGGAAGTGGCGCAAGGACTCTTTCTGCAGTGGGGAGAGCCTTGGTTAGATCTATTCGCCACCGACAAGAACGCGCAATGTCATCAGTTCTGCGTGTTGGAATTTCCAAGGCGGCACTCGCTCGGCGACGCTTTTCGTCGCGAGTGGAGTTGCGGTCTGTACGCCTTTCCGCCTATACCACTTCTACCCAGAGTGTTGAAGAAGATTCGGCGCGACCGGGCCCAAGTCATCCTTGTGGCTCCGGACTGGTCTCGAAGAGTTTGGTATCCCGAGCTACTCAGTATGAGCGTCGATCCCCCGATTCGTCTGCCTCTTCGGGAGGATCTTCTGTCGCAGCAGCAGGGGACGGTCCTCCACCCGAACCTGTCCAGCCTCCACCTGCTTGCGTGGAGATTGTGCGGCGGCAGTTGATTCCTTTCGACTTGCCTCCCCAAGTTTGTGATGTGATTCTGGCAGCCAGGCGTCCCTCCACTAAGGTGGTATACGCCTGCAGGTGGAACAAGTTTGTGGCATGGTGCACAGCAAAGGCTGTGAATCCCCTTTTGCCCCTCTTTCTGAGGTTCTTCTGTTCCTTCTTTCCCTGGCCCAACAGGGTTCTGCCCTGGGTACCATCAAGGGCTATCTTTGTGCCATCTCGGCCTTCCTCAGGCTTCCTGATCAGCCCTCCCTTTTCAAGTCCCCTGTTGTTAACAGGTTTCTAAAAGGCATTACACACCTCTTCCCTCCTGTTCCGTTTGTGATGCCTCAGTGGGACTTGAACTTGGTTCTTACCTTTCTTATGTGCGCTCCCTTTGAGCCTCTACATAACTGTCCTCTTCGTCTTCTGACTCTGAAGACAGCCTTTCTGGTGGCCATCACCTCCGCTCGGCGGGTGAGTGAGCTCCAGGCTCTATCATGCAAACATCCCTTTCTGTCTGTCCATCCAGACAAGGTTGTTCTTAGGACGCGTCCGTCCTTCTTGCCAAAGGTGGTTACTGCCTTCCACATTGGGCAGACCATCACTTTGCCCACCTTCTTTCCACCTCCGCATCCTTCCAGAGAGGAAGAGAGGCTCCACCGTCTGGACCCAAAACGTGCGCTTTCCTTTTATATCAACCGCACACAACACTTCCGGGTGGATGACCAGCTCTTTGTTGGCTACGTGGGCGCCAAAAAAGGTCGGGCGGTGCACAAGAGAACCATCTCCCGCTGGGTAACCTTGTGTATCAAAGCCTGCTATTCTTTGGCTAAGAAGGAGCCTCCTGTTGGAGGGACGGCTTCTTTGGCCGTTCTGTCCTCCGGGACTTCCTTGTCTGATCTTTGTTCGCAGACCCACCACCGGGGTTGGTATTGCTGGGGTATCTATTCTAAGGTAAGGAATCTGTCACTAATGTGTCTCTTTCAGATGCACAAGTTACTAACTTGTGTAACGATATATCTGTAAGAGACAGTAGTTAGTGACAGATTCCTACCGCCCACCCATCCTCCCCGTTCTGCGAACTGATTTCTAGGGTTAAGGACATCCCTTTCAGGGCCCTAGTATTTTTCAGACACCTATGTCAGCTTCTTGCATGGCTCTGCGTTCCTGGCGCGGAAAGTCGTGTACAGAACTGACGTCAGCGCGCAGGGGCGGCGTCTAAGTACTGCCCGCGACGTCATCCCGGCGATCACGACGCCGGCGACGGACGCGGAGCCGCACGACGCCGCCTACCGGCGCAGCAAGGGTACTGCTACGCAAAAACTTTCCGGATCCAGCCTGACGCCTGGGGATATTCTAAGGTAAGGAATCTGTCACTAACTACTGTCTCTTACAGATATATCGTTACACAAGTTAGTAACTTGTGCAACGTGTCTCTTTCAGATGCACAAGTTACTAACTTGTGTAACGATATATCTGTAAGAGACAGTAGTTAGTGACAGATTCCTTACCGCCCCACCCATCCTCCCCGTTCTGCGAACTGATTTCTAGAGTTAAGGACGTCCCTTTCAGGGCCCTAGTATTTTTCAGATACCTATGTCAGTTTCTTGCATGGCTCTGCGTTCCTGGCGCGGAAAGTTGTGTACAGAACTGACGTCAGCGCGCAGGGGCGGCGTCTAAGTACTGCCCGCGACGTCATCCCGGCGATCACGACGACGGACGCGGAGCCGCACGACGCCGCCTACCGACGCGCAAGGGTACTGCTACGCAAAAACTTTCCGGATCCAGCTTGACGCCTGGGGATATTCTAAGGTAAGGAATCTGTCACTAACTACTGTCTCTTACAGATATATCGTTACACAAGTTAGTAACTTGTGCACTAGGTAGGGACCGACTACTTACTGTAGGAAAGTGCCTCTTTTAGACATGGTTAGCCCCCACTTTTTGCCTGGAAAATGCTGTAATTTCGACTGGAAGGAACAGGGTCCCTGCCAACCAGGTCCCCTGTGCCAAAGCTCCTTCCCTAAACTGTACCTTTTGTTTCCCAATTAGCACCACTTCAGTACCCCTTGTAAGTCCCTAGTAAATGGTACCCCTGGTACCTAGGTCGTTGGCACTGAAGAGGGACACCAAGGGTAGCAGAACGAATTGTGCCACCTGAGGGTCCTCTCACGGAGACCATGCATGCTGCCATTGTAGACTGCGTGCCTTGACGCAGACTGTGTGCCATGCCCACAAACACTGCATGGGATATAGGTGAGACACCTCTCTAACACACCTTAGCCCTAAGGCAGGGTTCTCTATATCTCCTGTAAGGATATATCTGCATGAGCAGATATTCTCATGCAATATCCATGTAAATTCTTGGATATTGTAAGTGAACAGGGAAGCCATAGAGAGTACATGGGCTGGACACTCGTCATTACGAGTTTCCCAGTTCCATGATGGCTTCACTGTATTATGGAATGTTTGGTACCAAACATCTCGTCTTAATAAACCTGCACTGATTCCAACGTCAGAGTTATTAATAATTGCACCCAGAGGATCCTTTAGAAGGGTTCCCTGAAACCTAGCAACTTCTAGTGTGTTCCTGACTGGTCTCCACCAGCCTGCCATTACTAGACATGTTTCTGGACCAATGGGGTGAGATCCTTCACTCTCAGGGGCCTGAAACAATGCCTGCCCTGGGCGGAGGTGCTTCACACATTCTCCAGGCAGGAACAGCTTTCCAGGGCGGGGAGCTTCAAAGGTGATGTCGCCTTTGAACTCTGACCCACGCCTCTCTTTCTAGCAGCAGATGGCAACCCCCCTGTCCTGACCCCACTTTCGGCAGGAAGACAGGCGGGAAAATTAGATGAGAAGGAGGGTCCCCAGTCAACCTGCGCCACCCTGAAGGCGGGACAGGCGATGTAGACCCCCAGCTCACTTTCCACCATCTTGAATATGGGGAAAATAACCTGTTAGGATCATGCCCACCGCACCCATGGGATGAGCATTTGGGGGGTGTAGTCACCCTAAAGGTAGGTAGCCCATTGGCTACTACCTAGCACTCCCTTTAACGCTCCTAAATGTAGTATTTAGGTGGCACCCCTGAGCCTTGAATTTCAGATTTGATGGACACAAGAAGACCAAGGTCAAAGAAGAGCAACTGACCCCTGGACTGAATTTTGGCGCGAAACCCTGCCTACAGCTCGAAGACTCAACAGTCGATGAACTCTGTCTCCACCTGCTGCTGAGATACCACTAGAAACCCCAGTGGCCCTCCAGCAATTTGCCAAATAGCCTAAGAACTCCATTGGAGTAGTGGAGCTACTCCCCTGCATTGCAGGCACCGAAACCGCAAAGTCCGAACTCTCGACTTGCAGCGCCCCGGCCCTGCCGACGCCACGACTGCCCAGGAGAAGGCACAGCAGCTCTGAAGGATCAACTCTGCCTCCTCACCAAGTTTGGAGGCACCAGGATCTTCCAGAGCCGAGCAGCACAACCCTGGGGTACCGGATGCCCTGCAACCCTAGACCGACTTGGAGTCTAAGCCGGACTCCAACTGCCTGAGGACCAAGCACCTGTTGAGGGGCTTCTGCAGCCCTGAGACCCACTCTCTGAGTGGCCCAGCCTTCTTGCACCATCCCCTCTGAGGTGTTTGCACCTGACCGCGTGCACCAGAGCTTGGGTCACCTGTTTCCTCTGCACCCAGGCCCAATGGCCAGGCAATCTCTGAAATCTTTGTGCATCCGTGGTCCCCAAGCCCTTGCCACCTCTACAGTCTTTTGAGTGCCCTCGGACTTGCTTACAAGTGCCCCTGTGCAGCCTGTTTCTAGGTGGCCCCCCTTCTTTGTCGTAGCGCGCCAGCTATTTACTCTTGCAGCACCCTGCTCCTGGCTGAATCCGGGACACTCCAGAGAAACTGCTGGTAGAACTTTGGACCCTGGCTCCCTAACATTCTAATTCTAGAAGGTGAACCCCTAAATCCTACTGCACTGTGATTTATTGCATTCTATGTTTTTCGCCACAGGACAACATTGTGCGTAATTGCGCACAACTGTATATTGCTTGTACTTGCTTATTGCTGAACCGTATTACATGCTTACCTGCAACTGAATTTCTCGGTTCAAAATGTATATATATGGAAAGACTTGCTATTTTTCTACAAATCAGTCTCGACTTCGCTCTTGAGTGTGTGTTCCATTTATTACCTTTGTGAGTACAACAAATGGTTAGCACTACACTCTGATAAGGCTAACTGCTAGCCCACACCACCACAAAATAGAGCTTTAGTATTATCTACTTTTGCCTCTGTAAACCAGTAAGGGTCTCTCTGACCTCTCTGCACAGTGTACCCCATTGTCGTGCACCATATAGAGAGGTGGGTTTTCTACAGGGAGGATCAGCCATCACCTCCACCACTGGCAGGACATCACATCAGACAGGTGGGTTCTTCAGAGAGTCCGAAGAGGCTACTACCTTCCCTTCGAGACTGCCCCTCCCTACATGCCACCAACTTATGACCGGCTGACGGAGGATCACCTAACTTTGCTTCAGGGTAAGTCATGGCTCTCTTGCCAAGAGAGCCTTAGAGAGGGTTCCGGTGCCAGAAGAAGGCTGTGGTTGCTATTCCCGCTACTTTCTGGACCCGAAGAAGGAAAAGGGCCTGAGCCCTTTCCTAGATCTGTGAACCCTTGACTACTTCCTCAAAAAGGAAAAAAATTCAAGATGCTCACTCTAGCTCAGGTCTTGTCTCCCCTGGACCCAGGAGACTGGATGGTAGAGTTGGACTTTCAGGACGCCTATTTTCACATTCCCGTTCTGTCAACCCATCGGCGCTACCTGCGGTTTATGGTAAGCCAAGAGCACTTTCAGTTCACCGTGCTCCCCTTTGGCCTTACCAGCGCCCCTCGGGTGTTCACCAAGGTGATGGCGGTGATCGCAGCTCATCAGTGCAGATCAGGGATGCCAGTCTTCCCCTATCTTGATGCCTGGTTGTTAAAGGTGAGTTCGCTCCAGGCTGTCGTCCCCCACCTCCAGACTTTGGCGAACCTTCTGCATTCACTGTGGTTCTCTATCAATGTGCCGAAGTCACACCTGACTCCCTCTTATATGCTCCTTTTCATTAGAGCTGTTCTGGATGCAGGGTAGTTCGGGCCTATCCTCCCGAATGGCGAGTCCAGGATATACAGGCTATGATACTGATGTTTCAGCCTCTATCCTGGAATTTAGTGAGAATGACTCTGAGGCTGCTGGGCCTCATGGCCTCCTGCATCCTGCTAGTGACACATCCCAGATGGCATATGCGAGCTCTGCAGTGGGACCTGAAGTTCCAGTGGGCACATAATCAGGGGAATCTCTCCGACATGGTCCAGAGCTCAGAAGGAACTGCACAGGACCTGCAGTGGTGGCTAACAGACCGTAATTGGGTCAGAGGCAGACCCCTCTTCCTTCCCCAACCAGACCACACAGTAGTGACAGATGCGTCACTCCTGGGATGGGGCGGCCATGTGTTAGAGGTGGAGATCAGAGTACTCGGGTCTCCATCAGGATCCGAACTCTACATCAACTAGCTGGAGCTCCGAGCGATTTGCTTGGCATTGAAAGCCTTTCTTTCTTCCTTTAATCAAGGGAAAGATGTTTCAAGTGTTCACGGCCCACATCTGATAGAGACATCTAGCGGCAGATTCCTTAACTTAGAATATCCCCAGGCGTCAGACTGGATCCGGAAAACATTTTGCGCAGCAATACCTCTGCGCGCCGGGGGGCGGCGCCGCCTGGCTCTGCCCTGACGTCGTCCCCGGACAGGACGTCAGTGGAGCTATGTAGGACCCCCCTGGCGCGCTGACGTCAGTTTCCTTCTTTTCCGCTTCCAACGCGGATCCGGGATTCAGCTGTTCCTCTGGCCTGTTTTTCTTCAGGCCTTTTTTCGACGTCCGTTGGCGTCAGGGAACAGTGTGCGATGCCTTCGGGCTTTATATTGTGCAAAACTTGTTCGCGTCAGATGTCGGCGACGGACCCGCACGCCATTTGTATGTGGTGTCTTGGGTCGCACCATGACTCCGTGGAGTGTGGCACCTGCCGGCAGATGCGCCGGAAGTCCCTACGGGAGCGTCGGATGAAGCTCTTAGCCGCCTGGGTTACCCGCACGGCGTCTCCCCGACGTTCTCCGGTTGGGTCTTCTCTCCGCGTCCGCTCCCGGAGTCGATCCCGCGAACGTCGCTCGACAGGTAAGTTGAAGAAAAAGTCACGGAAGTCGAGGTCCTCGCCTCCACGTGACGATGGGGGCCATGGTTCCCGTTCCCACACGGAGCCGTGCGCCCCGGAGTCCGCCTCCCTTTACCCGCCCTTTCCGGGTACTGGTGCGACTCGGCCCCAGATGGAAGCCTACTACAAGGCTCTGCACTCCATCTTCGGGTCACCTCCTCTCCCTGGCGCGCCTTCGGGTCCCACAGTGGAGGTAGGCATTCAGGTCGGATCTCCGCCGGCGGGTTCGCCCTCGGCGCCGACCGAGTGCCTCGGGTCCGGAGCCGTGCCGGCGTCGGGTGCCAACGCCGATGGGCGTTTTAGTCCCGCGCCGTGCCTTTCTGCCTTGTCTCCGCATAGCCCCTGGCGGCTCCCTGCGTCGACATCGGCATCATCGGCGCTGGCGGCCAAGCGCCTCGACTCCGGCTCCGGAGTCGTGCCAGCGTCAGACAGCCCCCCGCCGAGCCATTCTGCCCTGTCTCCGCATAGCCCCTGGCGGCTCCCTGCATCGACCTCGGCATTAGCGGCGCCGCCGGCGCCGTGCCTGTCGCCACCTGGTCCTCAGGCTCTGTCTCCGCGCCTCTCCATGGTGGGTTCGACGCCTATACGGCGTCGTGCAGCGTCGGAGCGGCGTCGTTCGATGCCGGAGCGGTCGCCAGCACCTGTCGGTTCTCCGCTTCCGGAGGACACAGGCCGGGTAATACCGGACTTGTCTCCTCGCCAGTTGCCTCCAATGCCATGGGGGCAGTGGGCCCTTGTTCCTCCTCCTGTGGGACGTGTCAGCTTGCAACCGTCTCCTACAGATGGGCTATTGTCACCACCCACCACGCCCACTGAAGCTGGTGCTTTGTTTTTGAGGGGTGTTCGTCGGGCTGCGGCTGTTTTACATTTGCACCCTTCTTCTGTGTCCTTGTCTTCCGACCCTTTACTGGATCTCCTCCACCAGGGTGCGGTAGATATTGAGCCCTTGCTATCTTTTAGCGGCTTATTGTTCAATGCCCTTCTCGGGACATGGGCACGGCCCTCTTCCGGAGATGCTGTAGACAGGGCTGTAGCACACCGGCACCGTCCGGCTCCTGAGAGCCCAGCCTGTTTGTCCCTTCAGCCTGGGGCTTATGGCCTTGTAGTGCAGGTGTCTTTGGCCACGCAACCTTCCTCTCCACCTCTTCTGCAGCCTCCTATCTGAAAGAGACATGTTAGTGACAGATTCCTTACCTTAGAATATCCCCAGGCGTCAGGCTGGATCCGGAAAGTTTTTTGCGTAGCAGTACCCTTGCGCGTCGGTAGGCGGCGTCGTGCGGCTCCGCGTCCGTCGTAGGCGTCGTGATCGCCGGGATGACGTCGCGGGCAGTACTTAGACGCCGCCCCTGCGCGCTGACGTCAGTTCTTCTTATTCTGCGCCAGCAAGCGCAGATCCGGGAAGAGCAGTGCCCTGGCCATTTTTTGACCATACTTTTTGGTGAATTTTTTCACTGTTTTTTCATCTCTCAAGGTGTCGTAGGGATGCCCGGTTTCAAACGTTGCGGCGCCTGTGCGCGGATGATGTCCGTCACCGACCCGCATTGGGAGTGTCTCTTCTGCCTCGGCCGAGGCCACGACACGGAGTCTTGTACCGACTGCCAGGCCCTTAACCCGAAAGCTTTGCGAGAGCGGTCTCGAAAGCTCCTCGAGGCCCGGCACTCGGCTCCGCGGAAGCCCCGGTCACGTGAGAGGTCCAGGGGTCGATCGCGGAGTCCACACCGGTCGTCGGCGTCGAAGTCTTCTTCGTCCGGTAAGTCGAAACACAAAAGTCCAAAAGCATCATCGCTCTAGGACTTCGCCTCGCCGGTCTCGCGACTCGGCTGAGGCCCCTCTCGGCACCGTCCCCGCCCCCGCGGCCCCGGACATGCCTGTGGAGTCGCCCCGCCATACCCGCCCTTCCCGGGTTCGGGGCGGATCCGGCCAAAGTGCAGGAATTCCTGTCGGCCATGGCCCGCCTCTTCGGGCCTTCAGGCCCCTCCGGTGCGCCTTCGGGCCCCGCGGGCCCTGATGGGGTTGCTCCGGCGTCGCCGGCGGCTCCCGGCGTCGCCCGTGCCTCCAGCCTCGATCCCGGCTTCGCCCCGGCCTCGATCCCGGCTCCACAACCCCCATCGACGCCGGTCGACCTAACGACACCTCCACCGGCGCCGATGTCTCCGGTGCCGTTCTCGACGCCGCCCTGGGCTCCGGGTGGCGTCGTCCCCCAGTTCCTTCCGGCTCCGGACATGGCTCCGGACCGACGTCGCTCGACGCCGGCTCCGGCGCCGATGGGACCTTGGGTCCCAACTGTCCCTCCTCCTCCTTATTTTGAACCAGAGGAGGACCAGTTGGACTGGGAGGGGTCTGATGACCCTCTGACACGACACTGTCAGTACGATGAGGACTGGACAGAGAGTCTAGGGGAGGCCAGTGGTCTGGATACTTCCCCTGACATTGGCATGCTGTCTCCTCCCGTGGCTACGGAGGAGGGAGCCAATTTTGGTACGGTGTTGCGTAGGGCAGCTGGGGCCTTACGTCTCCAACTCCCTACTTTGACGGTCAAGCCTAACATCTTGACAGAGGTGCTTCAGCCGGCAGCCTCCTCTGCGGAGACTGTGCTGCCGTTTAACGACGCCCTCACTGACGTTCTCTTGGGCGCCTGGTCCAAGCCCAACACAGGGGCTCCTGTGGATCGGAACGTGTCACGACGCCATCGCCCAGCACCGGGCGACCCCCTGTTTCTCTCTGTCCACCCCACTCCTGAGAGCTTGGTTGTCCAAGCCTCCGCTTCCCAAACCGCCTTCCCTACCGCCCCTCCGGATAGGGAATCCAAACGCCTGGATCAGTTTGGGAAGAAAGGGTTTTCTTCCTCCAGTGCTGGCTTGCGGTCCGTTAACACCGCTTGTCTTTTGGGCCGATATACCCACTCCCTGTGGGATTCGGTGGCGGATGTTTTGCCCCAGTGTCCTGAGGAGGTCCAGACACTGCTTTCCCGCGCCATTGCGGAAGGAAGGGATGCGGCTAAATTCACTATACGTTGTGGCCTTGACACCGCCGACTCGCTGGGCAGGTCTATTGCAACGACGGTGGCGCTCCGACACCACGCCTGGCTGAGAACCACTGGTTTTTCAGGGGATGTCCAGAATACTCTCATGGACATGCCCTTTGATGGAGTCGGTCTTTTTGGGTCCAAAGCAGACCATGCGTTGGAGCGCTTTAAGGACTCACGGGCTACTGCCAAGTCCCTGGGCCTTTCTGCTACACGCCCTCCGCTGACTTCTGCTTTTCGCCCCTATCGTGGCCACGGTAGGGGCGCCCTTCACGTCAGCAGCCCAGCCACCGGCCCGCGCAGCAGGCGACTTCGCGTGGCCGAGGACGTGGATTCCGCCGTGGCGGATCGGGCAACCAGCGTGCGGGTCAGGCCACCACCTCCAACCCGTCCGCGGCCTCCAAGCCCTCCTAGTCCCTCCTTTCAGGTGCACGGCACGCCAGTAGGGGGCAGGGTCCGCCATCACCTTCCCCACTGGCGCACCATCACCTCGGACAGGTGGGTCTTGGACATTGTCCGAAGGGGCTACTCCCTCCCCTTCGAGACCACCCCCAGCCATGCCACCTCAATTCCACCGCATGTCAGGGGATCACTTGGTGCTTCTACAGAAGGAAGTCACGGCCCTCTTGACCAAGAGGGCCATCGAGCATGTTCCGACCCCAGAAGTAGGGCGTGGTTGCTACTCCCACTACTTTCTGGTGCCCAAAAGGACAAGGAGGACATGCGTCCTATCTTGGACCTCCGGAACGTCAATCGCTTCCTCCGGAAGGAGAAGTTCAAGATGCTCACCCTAGCTCAGGTCTTGACTGCCCTCGACCCTGGAGACTGGTTGGTAGCGTTGGACTTGCAGGACGCATATTTCCACATCCCCGTCCTGCCGGCCCACCGGCGTTACCTTTGGTTCACGGTAGGCCCCGAGCATTTTCAGTTCACCGTGCTCCCCTTTGGCCTTACCAGTGCCCCTCGGGTGTTCACGAAAGTGATGGCGGTGGTCGCAGCTCATCTGCGCCGGGCAGGGGTTTCAGTCTTCCCTACCTCGACGACTGGCTGCTGAAGGCGGGCTCGTCCCAGGCAGTCGTCTCCCACCTCCAGACTACGGCCGAACTTCTGCACTCGCTGGGGTTCTCCATCAATGTGCCGAAGTCGCATCTGATTCCTTCTCCATAGCTCCTTTTCATCGGAGCGGTTCTGGACACGACGCAGTTTCGGGCCTATCCTCCCGAACGGCGAGTCCGGGATATTCAGGCTATGATTCCGATCTTTCAGCCTTTATCCTGGGTATCTGAAAGAGACACGTTAGTGATAGATTCCTTACCTTAGAATATCCCCAGGCGTCAGGCTGGATCCGGAAAGTTTTGCGTAGCAGTACCCTTGCGCGTCGGTAGGCGGCGTCGTGCGGCTCCGCGTCCGTCGTCGGCGTCGTGATCGCCGGGATGACGTCGCGGGCAGCACTTAGCGCCGCCCCTGCGCGCTGACGTCAGTTCTTCTTTTTCCGCGCCAGCAAGCGCAGATCCGGGAAGAGCAGTGCCCTGGTCAATTTTTGACCATTATTTTTGGTGATTTTTTCACTGTTTTTTCCATCTTTAAGGTGTCGTAGGGATGCCCGGCTTCAAGCGATGCGGCGCCTGTGCGCGGATGATGTCCGTCACCGACCCGCATTGGGAGTGTCTCTTCTGCCTCGGCCGAGGCCACGACACCGAGTCTTGTCCCGAATGCCAGGCCCTCAACCCGAAAGCTTTGCGAGAGCGGTCTCGAAAGCTCCTCGAGGCCCGGCATTCGGCTCCACGGAGGCCCCGGTCGCGTGAGAGGTCCAGGGGTCGCTCGCGGAGTGCACACCGGTCGTCGGCGTCGAAGTCTTCTTCGTCCGGTAAGTCTAAGCACAAGAAGTCCAAGAAGCATCGTCGCTCTCGGACTTCGCCTCGCCGGTCTCGCGACTCGGCTGAGGCCCCTCCCGGCACCGTCCCCGCCCCGCGGCCCCGGACTTGCCTGTGGAGTCGCCCCCGTCATACCCGCCCTTCCCGGGTTCGGGGCGGATCCGGCCAAGGCACAGGAGTTCCTGTCGGCCATGGCCCGCCTCTTCGGGCCTTCAGGCCCCTCCGGTGCGCCTTCGGGCCCCGCGGGCCCTGATGGGGTTGCTCCGGCGTCGCCGGCGGCTCCGGCTCCGGCGTCGCCCGGGCCTCCAGCCTCGATCCCGGCTCCGGCTTCGGCCCGGCCTCGATCCCGGCTCCACAACCCCCATCGACGCCGGTCGACCTCACAACGCCTCCGCCGGCGCCGATGTCTCCGGTGCCGTTCTCGACGCCGCCCTGGGCTCCGGGCGGCGTCGTCCCCAGTTCCTTCCGGCTCCGGACATGGACCCGGAGCGACGTCGCTCGGCGCCGGCTCCGGCGCCGATGGGACCTTGGGTCCCAAATGTTCCTCCTCCTCCTTATTTTGAACCAGAGGAGGACCAGGAGGACTGGGAGGGGTCTGATGACCCTCTGACTCGCAACTGTCAGTATGATGAGGACTGGACAGAGAGTCTAGGGAGGCCAGTGGTCTGGATACTTCTCCTGACACTGGCATGCTGTCTCCTCCCGTGGCTACGGAGGAGGGGGCCAATTTTGGTACGGTGTTGCGTAGGGCTGCTGGGGCCTTACGTCTCCAGCTCCCTACTTTGACGGTCAAGCCTAACATCTTGACAGAGGTGCTTCAGCCGGCAGCCTCCTCTGCGGAGACTGTGCTGCCGTTTAACGACGCCCTCACAGACGTTCTTTTGGGCGCCTGGTCCAAGCCCAACACAGGGGCTCCTGTGGATCGGAACGTGTCACGACGCCATCGCCCCGCTCCGGGCGACCCCTGTTTCTTTCTGTCCACCCCACTCCTGAGAGCTTGGTTGTCCAAGCCTCCGCTTCCCAAACCGCCTTCCCTACCGCTCCTCCGGATAGGGAATCCAAACGCCTGGATCAGTTTGGGAAGAAAGGTTTTTCTTCCTCCAGTGCTGGCTTGCGGTCCGTTAACACCGCTTGTCTTTTGGGCCGATATACCCACTCTCTGTGGGATTCGGTGGCGGATGTTTTGCCCCAGTGCCCTGAGGAGGTCCAGGCACTGCTTTCCCGCGCCATTGCGGAAGGAAGGGATGCGGCCAAATACACTATCCGTTGTGGCCTTGACACCGCCGACTCGCTGGGCAGGTCCATTGCAACGACGGTGGCGCTCCGCCGCCACGCCTGGCTGAGAACCACTGGTTTTTCAGGGGATGTCCAGAATACTCTCATGGACATGCCCTTTGATGGAGTCGGTCTTTTTGGGTCCAAAGCAGACCATGCGTTGGAGCGCTTTAAGGACTCACGGGCTACTGCCAAGTCCCTGGGCCTTTCTGCTACACGCCCTCCGCTGCCTTCTGCTTTTCGCCCCTATCGTGGCCACGGTAGGGGCGCCCCTTCACGTCAGCAGCCCAGCCACCGGCCCGCGCAGCAGGCGTCTTCGCGTGGCCGAGGACGTGGATTCCGCCGTGGCGGATCGGGCAACCAGCGTGCGGGTCAGGCCACCACCTCCAACCCGTCCGCGGCCTCCAAGCCCTCCTAGTCCCTCCTTTCAGGTGCACGGCACGCCAGTAGAGGGCAGGGTCCGCCATCACCTTCCCCACTGGCGCACCATCACCTCGGACAGGTGGGTCTTGGACATTGTCCGAAGGGGCTACTCCCTCCCCTTCGAGACCACCCCCAGCCATGCCACCTCAATTCCACCGCATGTCAGGGGATCACTTGGTGCTTCTACAGAAGGAAGTCACGGCCCTCTTGACCAAGAGGGCCATCGAGCATGTTCCGACCCCAGAAGTAGGGCGTGGTTGCTACTCCCACTACTTTCTGGTGCCCAAAAAGGACAAAGAGGACATGCGTCCTATCTTGGACCTCCGGAACGTCAATCGCTTCCTCCGGAAGGAGAAGTTCAAGATGCTCACCCTAGCTCAGGTCTTGACTGCCCTCGACCCAGGAGACTGGTTGGTAGCGTTGGACTTGCAGGACGCGTATTTCCACATCCCCGTCCTGCCGGCCCACCGGCGTTACCTTCGGTTCACGGTAGGCCCCGAGCATTTTCAGTTCACCGTGCTCCCCTTTGGCCTTACCAGTGCCCCTCGGGTGTTCACGAAAGTGATGGCGGTGGTCGCAGCTCATCTGCGCCGGGCAGGGGTTTCAGTCTTCCCCTACCTCGACGACTGGCTGCTGAAGGCGGGCTCGTCCCAGGCAGTCGTCTCCCACCTCCAGACTACGGCCGAACTCCTGCACTCGCTGGGGTTCTCCATCAATGTGCCGAAGTCGCATCTGATTCCTTCTCCACAGCTCCTTTTCATCGGAGCAGTTCTGGACACGACGCAGTTTCGGGCCTATCCTCCCGAACGGCGAGTCCGGGATATTCAGGCTATGATTCCGATCTTTCGGCCTTTATCCTGGGTTTCGGTAAGGATGACCCTGAGGCTGCTGGGCCTCATGGCCTCCTGCATCCTGCTGGTCGATCATGCCAGATGGCATATGCGGGCTCTGCAGTGGGACCTGAAGTTCCAGTGGGCGCAGCACCAGGGCAACCTGTCCGATCACGTCCAGATCTCGGAGGGGACTGCAAAACAGTTGCAGTGGTGGCTCTCGAACCGGCAATGGGTCATGGGCAGATCCCTCTCCCTTCCCCAGCCAGAGCATACAGTTGTGACGGACGCGTCCCTTCTGGGATGGGGCGGTCACTTGGGAGAGGCGGAGATCAGAGGCCTCTGGTCTCCGGCGGAGTCCCGGCTCCATATCAACCTTCTGGAGCTCCGGGCGATCCGGCTTGCACTCAAGGCATTCCTTCCCTCTGTCAAAGGGAAGGTAGTGCAGGTGTTCACAGACAACACCACCGCCATGTGGTACTGCAACAAACAGGGCGGGGTGGGGTCTTGGACCCTTTGTCCAGGAGGCTCTGCGCCTCTGGACATGGCTGGAACATCAGGGCATGTTCCTGATAGTTCAACACCTGGCAGGTTCTCTGAACGCCAGGGCGGACGAACTCAGCCGCAGGTGCATGATGGATCACGAATGGCGTCTTCACTCGGAAGTGGCGCAAGGACTCTTTCTACAGTGGGGAGAGCCTTGGTTAGATCTATTCGCCACCGAAGAGAACGCGCAATGTCATCAGTTCTGCGCGTTGGAATTTCCAAGGCGGCACTCGCTCGGCGACGCTTTTCGTCGCGAGTGGAGTTGCGGTCTGTTGTACGCCTTTCCGCCTATACCACTTCTACCCAGAGTGTTGCAGAAGATTCGGCACGACCGGGCCCAAGTCATTCTTGTGGCTCCGGACTGGGCTCGAAGAGTTTGGTATCCCGAGCTACTCAATATGAGCATAGATCCCCGATCCGTCTGCCTCTTCGGGAGGATCTTCTGTCGCAGCAGCAGGGGACGGTCCTCCACCCGAACCTGTCCAGTCTACACCTGCTTGCGTGGAGATTGAGCGGCGGCAGTTGATTCCTTTCGACTTGCCTCCCGAAGTTTGTGATGTGATTCTGGCAGCCAGGCGTCCCTCCACTAAGGTGGTATACGCCTGCAGGTGGAACAAATTTGTGGCATGGTGCACAGCAAAGGCTGTGGATCCCCTTTCTGCCCCTCTTTCTGAGGTCCTTCTGTTCCTTCTCTCTCTGGCCCAACAGGGTTCTGCCCTGGGTACCATCAAGGGTTATCTTTGTGCTATCTCGGCCTTCCTCAGGCTCCCTGATCAGCCCTCCCTTTTCAAGTCCCCTGTTGTTAACAGGTTCTTAAAAGGCATTACTCACCTCTTCCCTCCTGTTCCGTTTGTAATGCCTCAGTGGGACTTGAACTTGGTTCTTACCTTTTAATATGCGCTCCCTTTGAGCCTCTGCATAACTGTCCTCTTCGTCTTCTGACTCTAAAGGCAGCCTTTCTGGTGGCCATCACCTCCGCTCGGCGGGTGAGTGAGCTCCAGGCTCTTTCTTGCAAACCTCCCTTTCTGTCTGTTCATCCAGACAAGGTTGTTCTTCGGACGCGTCCGTCCTTCTTGCCAAAGGTGGTTACTGCTTTCCACATTGGGCAGACCATCACTTTGCCCACCTTCTTTCCGCCTCCGCATCCTTCCAGAGAGGAAGAGAGGCTCCACCGTCTGGACCCAAAACGTGCGCTCTCCTTCTATATCGACCGCACAAAACACTTCCGGGTGGATGACCAGCTCTTTGTTGGCTACGTGGGCGCCAAAAAGGTCGGGCGGTGCACAAGAGGACCATCTCCCGCTGGGTTACCTTGTGCATCAAGACCTGCTATTCTTTGGCTAAGAAGGAGCCTCCTGTTGGGCTGCGTGCCCATTCCACCAGGGCAACGGCTGCTACCACGGCCTTGGGCCGCGGTGTTCCGCTGCCGGTTATCTGTCAGGCAGCTACGTGGGCCTCGCTGCACACGTTTACTAAGCATTACTGCCTTGACAGTCAGGTCCGGAGGGACGGCTTCTTTGGCCGTTCTGTCCTCCAGGACTTCCTTGTCTGATCTTTGTTCGCAGACCCACCACCGGGGTTGGTATTGCTGGGGTATCTATTCTAAGGTAAGGAATCTATCACTAACGTGTCTCTTTCAGATGCACAAGTTACTAACTTGTGTAACGATATATCTGTAAGAGACAGTAGTTAGTGATAGATTCCTTACCGCCCCACCCATCCTCCCCGTTCTGCGAACTGATTTCTAGGGTTAAGGACATCCCTTTCAGGGCCCTAGTATTTTTCAGACACCTGTGTCAGCTTCTTGCATGGCTCTGCGTTCCTGGCGCGGAAAGTCGTGTACAGAACTGACGTCAGCGCGCAGGGGCGGCGCCTAAGTGCTGCCCGCGACGTCATCCCGGCGATCACGACGCCGACGACGGACGCGGAGCCGCACGACGCCGCCTACCGACGCGCAAGGGTACTGCTACGCAAAACTTTCCGGATCCAGCCTGACGCCTGGGGATATTCTAAGGTAAGGAATCTATCACTAACTACTGTCTCTTACAGATATATCGTTACACAAGTTAGTAACTTGTGCTTCGGCTACGGATGACCCTGAGGCTGCTGGGCCTCATGGCCTCCTGCATCCTGCTGGTCAATCATGCCAGATGGCATATGCGGGCTCTGCAGTGGGACCTGAAGTTCCAGTGGGCGCAGCACCAGGGCAACCTGTCCGATCACGTCCAGATCTCGGAGGGGACTGCAAAACAGTTGCAGTGGTGGCTCTCGAACCGGCAATGGGTCATGGGCAGATCCCTCTCCCTTCCCCAGCCAGAGCACACAGTTGTGACGGACGCGTCCCTTCTGGGATGGGGCGGTCACATGGGAGAGGCGGAGATCAGAGGCCTCTGGTCTCCGGGCGGAGTCCCGGCTCCATATCAACCTTCTGGAGCTCCGGGCGATCCGACTTGCACTCAAGGCATTCCTTCCCTCTGTCAAAGGGAAGGTAGTGCAGGTGTTCACAGACAACACCACCGCCATGTGGTACTGCAACAAACGGGGCGGGGTGGGGTCTTGGACCCTCTGTCAGGAGGCTCTGCGCCTCTGGACATGGCTGGAACATCAGGGCATGTTCCTAATGGTTCAACACCTGGCAGGTTCCCTGAACGCCAGGGCGGACGAACTCAGCCGCAGGTGCATGATGGATCACGAATGGCGTCTTCATTCGGAAGTGGCGCAAGGACTCTTTCTACAATGGGGAGAGCCTTGGTTAGATCTATTCGCCACCGAAGAGAACGCGCAATGTCATCAGTTCTGCGCGTTGGAATTTCCAAGGCGGCACTCGCTCGGCGACGCTTTTCGTCACGAGTGGAGTTGCGGTCTATTGTACGCCTTTCCACCTATACCACTTCTACCCAGAGTGTTGAAGAAGATTCGGCACGACCGGGCCCAAGTCATTCTTGTGGCTCCGGACTGGGCTCGAAGAGTTTGGTATCCCGAGCTACTCAATATGAGCGTAGATCCCCCGATCCGTCTGCCTCTTCGGGAGGATCTTCTGTCGCAGCAGCAGGGGACGGTCCTCCACCCGAACCTGTCCAGTGTCCACCTGCTTGCGTGGAGATTGAGCGGCGGCAGTTGATTCCTTTCCACTTGCCTCCCGAAGTTTGTGATGTGATTCTGGCAGCCAGGCGTCCCTCCACTACGGTGGTATACGCCTGCAGGTGGAACAAATTTGTGGCATGGTGCACAGCAAAGGCTGTGAATCCCCTCTCTGCCCCTCTTTCTGAGGTCCTTCTGTTCCTTCTTTCTCTGGCCCAACAGGGTTCTGCCCTGGGTACCATCAAGGGTTATCTTTGTGCTATCTCGGCCTTCCTCAGGCTTCCTGATCAGCCCTCCCTTTTCAAGTCCCCTGTTGTTAACAGGTTCTTAAAAGGCATTACTCACCTCTTCCGTTTTTGATGCCTCAGTGGGACTTGAACTTAGTTCTTACCTTTTTAATGTGCGCTCCCTTTGAGCCTCTACATAACTGTCCTCTTTGTCTTCTGACTCTGAAGACAGCCTTTCTGGTGGCCATCACCTCCGCTCGGCGGGTGAGTGAGCTCCAGGCTCTATCTTGCAAACCTCCCTTTCTGTCTGTTCATCCGGACAAGGTTGTTCTTCGGACGCGTCCGTCCTTCTTGCCAAAGGTGGTTACTGCTTTCCATATTGGGCAGACCATCACTTTGCCCACCTTCTTTTCGCCTCCGCATCCTTCCAGAGAGGAGAGAGGCTCCACCGTCTGGACCCAAAACGTGCGCTCTCCTTCTATATTGACCGCACAAAACACTTCCGGGTGGATGACCAGCTCTTTGTTGGCTACGTGGGCGCCAAAAAAGGTCGGGCGGTGCACAAGAGGACCATCTCCCGCTGGGTTACCTTGTGCATCAAGACCTGCTATTCTTTGGCTAAGAAGGAGCCTCCTGTTGGGCTGCGGGCCCATTCCACCAGGGCAACGGCTGCTACCACGGCTTTGGGCCGCGGTGTTCCGCTGCCGGTTATTTGTCAGGCAGCTACGTGGGCCTCGCTGCACACGTTTACAAAGCATTACTGCCTTGACAGTCAGGTCCGGAGGGACGGCTTCTTTGGCCGTTCTGTCCTCCAGGACTTCCTTGTCTGATCTTTGTTCGCAGACCCACCACCGGGGTTGGTATTGCTGGGGTATCTATTCTAAGGTAAGGAATCTGTCACTAACGTGTCTCTTTCAGATGCACAAGTTACTAACTTGTGTAACGATATATCTGTAAGAGACAGTAGTTAGTGACAGATTCCTACCGCCCCACCCATCCTCCCCATTCTGCGAACTGATTTCTAGGGTTAAGGACATCCCTTTCAGGGCCCTAGTATTTTTCAGACACCTATGTCAGCTTCTTGCATGGCTCTGCGTTCCTGGCGCGGAAAGTCGTGTACAGAACTGACGTCAGCGCGCAGGGGCGGCGTCTAAGTACTGCCCGCGACGTCATCCCGGCGATCACGACGCCTACGACGGACGCGGAGCCGCACGACGCCGCCTACCGACGCGCAAGGGTACTGCTACGCAAAAAACTTTCCGGATCCAGCCTGACACCTGGGGATATTCTAAGGTAAGGAATCTGTCACTAACTACTGTCTCTTACAGATATATCGTTACACAAGTTAGTAACTTGTGCACTAGGGAGTCTTGTTGGTTGGAAGCGTGTGGACGCTGCATTTTTGCGTCCTCTAGTTCAGCCTTACGTGCTCTAAACACGGCTTGCGTCTTTGCCCGGGCTTCTTCTGCCCTGTGGGACTCGGTGGAGTGTCTTTTGCCTGCCCTCCCTGAGTGTCCTCGCTCTGACGTAGCTCGTCTTCTTCACGAAGGCCGAGAAATGGCGCGGTTTACCGTTCGGTCCACCGTTGACGCTGCCGATTCGGTGGGTCGGGCGATGGCGAGGTCCGTTGCTTTGCGCCACTATGCTTGGCTACGCGACGGGGGTTTCCCCGAAAATGTCCGTGACAGTCTCCGGGACTTACCATTTGATGCAATTTTGCTAGTTGGAGTTCCAAAGGCAGCTCACGCTCGGAGACACTTTTCGTCTTGAGTGTAGCTCAGGCCTCCTGTACACCTCTCTGCCAATACCTCTCCTGCCCAGAGTTCTCAAGAAGATCAAGAATGACCAGACCCAAGTCATTCTTGTGGCTCCAGATTGGGCATGGAGAGTCTGTATCCCGAGCTGTTGAGCATGGGCATGCCCTTCACAGCAGTAGAGCAGGGTTCTCCACCAGAACCTGAAAACGCTTAGTCTTCCTGCATGTAAATTGAGTGGCAACAGTTGTGAGCTTTCGACCTTCCATCCGAAGTCTGTTATGTTATCCTGGCAGCTGATGTCCCTCCACCAAAACTGTATACACCTGCCTTGGAGCAAATTCGTGGCATGTTGTACAGACAGAAAAGTTGACCCTCTTTTTGCACTCTTTACCCACGTTCTGTTGTTTATTTTTACTTTGGCCCAGCAGAGCTCTGCTTTGAGCACCTTGAAAGACAATTTTTCAGCGGTCTCAGCATTCCTGCGGTTGCCAAATGAGGCATCCCGGTTCAAGTTCCCTATTGTACATAGGTTTTTGAATGTACATAGGTTTTTGAAATGTCTCGTACAGATGTTCCTACCTGTGCCCTTCATTATGCCACAAAGGGACTGTAATTTAGTCCTCATATTTCTGATGTGCGCTGTTTTCGACCCATTACATGACTGTCCCATCAGGCTGCTTACTATAATGTTGGCCTTTATAGTGGCTATAACATTTACCCAGAGGGTCAGCGGACTTCAGTCATTTCCAAGCGGATTCTTCGGACTCGGGCATGCTTCCTACTGAAAATGGTAACTCCCTCATGTAGGCCAGTCCATCATCCTGCCTACCTTTCACGCTCCGCTTCACTCCTCTAAAGCAGTGGAGAGACTCCATCGGCTGGACCCAAAAAGAGCATTGCCATTCTACCTTGACCGCACAAAAGAGTTCCGGGTGAGCGATCAACTCTTTGTGGGGTACATCGGAACCAAAAAAGGAAAGTCTTTGCTGAAATGGAATGAAACAGTCCAAATAGGCAGGGTGATGGACTGGCCTGCATAAAAGGGAGTTAGCACTTTTGGTAGGAAGGATGCCCGAGTCTGACGAACGAGCTTGTCTGGGTAGTTGTAAAGGTACAGAGGCTGGAATTGCTTGAGCGTTCTTTGACTTCACCGCACCGGTCCAAATCTTTGGACGAGGCACAGAACGACTAAACTCTAAGCCCTGCTCACACGCAGAGCCTCCACTCCACGGCCCTGCTCACACGCAGAGCCTCCACTCCACGCTTCCCTGAGTTACCTAGAGCCGGAGCAACCCCAGCCCAACTCCGTGAGTTCTATGAGGCCATGCACCTAATTTTTGGGTGGGCTGACCCCTTTGAAGCGCCTTCGGGCCCCATGGGTTCAGTGAGTGTCCTCAGTGGATTTTCGCCAATGGGTATGCCTTCTGTGCCAGTCCAGCCCTGGATCTGGTGCTGGATCTGAAACGGCTACAATCGTGAGACCACTGCCTACCCCTGAGCCTGTTCCAGCAACATCGTTCATGGCGGTGCCAATACCATCATCATACCCAAGTGCGATACGGAGCTGGAATAGCGTCGCCAAATACTGTGCAGGCTGGAACTTGACCTTCTGAGTCGAAGCGCGGGCCTCCCCATTTCAAACAGGCCCGGAGAGTTGTATGATTGGGAAGGATCTGAGGAGCCTTATTGCTACAACCCCCTTGAGGAGGCTGATGATAACTGGTATGAGGAACTGGCGGATGCTAGTGGTCTGGACACCTCACCAGACACTGGCTTATTCTCTCCTCTTAGTGGTGGTGGTGGTAGTGGTGGTGGTGAGGAGGGGGTGGCTGAGGTCCTGGACCTTCATCTACCCTCAGTGGCTGTCAAGACTGTCATGACAGAGATGCTTCAGCTGGGAGTCACCCCATCAGAACCTCTTCTGCCTTTTAGTGAATTCCTCACTGATGTCCTGCTTGGGGCCCGGGCCATGTCCTTCGCTGGAGTGCCTATGCACAGGACAATTGCCCTTAGCCATCACCCGCTCCTGGGGACCCAGCTTTTCTTACTCAGCACCCCACCCTCGAGAACCTGGTCATCCAGTTCAGAGCCAACCCAGGCGCATTCCATACCACACCACTGGAAAAGGAATCCAAGAGGCTGGACAGCTTTGGCAAGAGGATGTTCTCTTCCGCCAGCCGTGCACTGCAGTCAGTGAACACCACATGCCTTTTGGGCTGATATAACCACACGGTTTGGGATTCTGTCTTAAAGTGCTGCCCATGGTCTCGGAGGAGGCCCGAGCCATACTGTCACAGACTTTTGGAGATGGCAGACGCAGCAAAGTTCCCCATTCGCTGTGTACTGAATGTGACCGACTCACTAGGCAGCACGATTGCATCATCACCGACACTCAGTGTTGACTCCTGGCTGATATAGACTGGCTTTTCACGGGATGTTGAGGCTTCCCTATGGACATGCCCTTTGATGGCACCCATCTTTTTGGAGACCAGGTGGATTCAGCGCTGAAGCGCTTTAAGGACAGCTTAGCCACTACCAGGTCCTCGGGCTACTCCATGGCCCCAAGCAAATCCCATTCTGCCTTTCACCCCTGCCAAACGCGTTTGTTTCCACCCAGCCCTGGCCCCCATGGTCAACAGACACCCTAGTTGTTTTGCGGTCACTGTTCCCACAAGCCTCAAGGGACAACCAGCCAAAGGTTGACGCGGCAGCCTCTAAACGACTTTAGATTTCCATCATGCCATCACAGGAATCCGGTGGCAGCAGGATCCGACATCACTTGCCAGACTTGCAGTCCATAACAGCGAACAAGTAGGTACTTCAGATCATTCAACGGGGTTCCACCATCCTTTTTCCAGAAACTCCCTGCCAATGCCACCATCCTCAGACCGGCTGGTGGAGGACCTCAGTCAGGAAAAAAAGGCTTTTTTGGCCAAAGGATCTATCGAGAGGGTTCCGGCATCAGACATAGGTCGTGGTTGCTATTCCCACTACTTTCTGGTGCCAAAGAAAGATTGAGGCCTCCATCTTGTTTTAGATCTGCGACCTCTCAATTTGTTCCTGAAGAAGAAATTAATGATGCTGATGTGAGCTAAAGTTCTGTCTATTCTGGAGACTGGATGGTTGCGTTGGACTTGCAGGTTTTCACTTCCATATTCCCGTCCTGCCTGCCCACAGGCGCTACCTGTGATTCAAGGTGGGCCATGAGTATTATCAGTCGGCTTTGCTCCTTTTTGGCCCTAACAGTGCCCTACAGATGTTCACCAAGGTGATGGCACTGTTTGCAGCACAGCTGCGGAGGTCAGGGGTTCCAGTCTTCCCTTACCTCAATGACTAGCTGTTAAAGGTGGTCTCGCCCCAGGCAGTCGTCTCCCACTCCAGACTATGGCAGACCTTCTGATTCGCTGGAGTTCACTATAAAAGTGCTGAAGTCACACCTGACTCCCTCTTGGATGCTTCCTTTCGTTGGAGTTGTTCTGGATTCAGTGCAGTTTCAGGCCTATCCTCCAGAATGGTGAGTCCAGAATATTCTTATGGATTTCGGGGAAACTGACTCTGAGACACCTGCATCCTGCTGGTAACACTTGTCTGGCATATGAGGGCTCTGCAATGAGACCTGAAGTCCCAGTGGGTGCAGCACCAGGGGAATCTCTCCAACTTGGTCCAGACATCAGAGGGGACTGCACAAGACCTGCAGTGGTAACTGATGAACCATGATTGGGTCAGCGGCAGACCCCTCTTCCTTCCCCAATCAGAGCTCACTAGTGACAGATGCGTCACCCTGGGATGGGGTGGCCATCTGAGGTAGGTGGAGATCAGAGGACTCTGGTCTTTGGTCAAGTCTCAGCTCCACATGAACTTGCTAGAGCGGAGAGCGATCTTATTACTGTCTTTGAAAGCCTCTCTTCCTTTCATCAAGGGAAGGCTAGTTTAGGTGTTCACCAACACCACCGCCATGTGGTATTGCATCAAACAGGACATGGTGGGGTCGTGGACAGTCTGTCAAGAGGTCCTGCGTCTCTGGACATAGCTAGAACATCATGGCATTTCTCTGGTGGTTCAACATCTGGTGGGCTCTCTGACCGCCAGAGCAGGCAAACTCAGTCGTCTATGCCTAGCAAATCTCGAATGGAATCTCCATCCGGCGATAGTGCAAGGTCTCTTTAACGACTGGAGAGAACCTTAGGTAGATCTATTTGCCACCGTGGAGAACGCGCAATGTCAGCGCTTCTACGTGTTGGAGTTTCCTGGGTGACTCTCACTCGGAGACGCTTTTTGTCTCAAATGGAGCTCCGAGCTCCTGTACGCCTTTTCAATGATACCTCTCCTGCCCACAGTTCTCAAGACGACCAGGCCCAAGTCATTCTTGTGTCTGCAGATTGGGCACAGAGAGTATGGCTTTCCAAACTCCTGAGCATTAGCATTTGTCTTCTGATCAGACTGCCTCTTCAGGAGGATCTACTGTCGCAGCAGCAGGGCAGGGTGCTTCATGCAGGGAGATTGAACTGCAGCAGTTGACATTTTTTGACATTCCGCCTGTAGTCTGGGAGACAGGCGCCCCTCAACCAAGACAAATTTGTGTCTTGGCATGCATCCAAATGGGTTGATCCCCTTTCTGCACCCTTGTCTAAAGTTCTGTTGTTTGTTCTCTCTATAGCCCAGCAAGGCTTTGCTCTGAACACGATTAAAGGGTATATTTCAGCCATATCAGCAATTTTGCAGTTGCCGGATCAGCCCTCGCTGTTTAAGTCACCGGTTGTGACTCGTTTTCTCAAAGGATTCCTGCATGTGTTCCCTCCAAAACCCTTCATCATACCCCAATGGTACCTGCACCTAGTTCTAACTTTGCTGATGTGTGCGCCATTCGAGCCCTTGCACGATTGCTCCCTTCATTTACTGTCCATAAAAACAGCCTTTCCAGTGACCATTGCATCAGCCAGGAAGGGTCAGTGATTTGCAAGCACATTCTTTGCACCTTCCTTACACAACTTTCTACCCAGACAAACTAGTTTCAAGAACACATGCCTCTTTCCTACCAAAAGTGGTAGTACCTTTTTACGTAGGCCAGTCCATCACATTGTCCACCTTTTTTTGCTCCACCTCACCCCTCCAAAAGCGTACCATCTCTCGATGGGTTGTCCTTTGTATTAAAATCTGTTGCGCTTTAGCGAAAAAAGAACCTCCAGTGGGGCTGCATGTTCACTCCACTAGGGCTAAGGCAGCAACCACTGCATTGGCACGTGGAGTCCCACTTCTTGACATCTGCCAGGCGGCCACGTGGGCATCTGTGCACACGTTTACCAGACATTACTGCCTGGATAGCCAAGTCCGGGTGGACGGCTATTTTGCCCGTTTGGGCCTCCAGGACTTTCTGGTGTGATCTTAGTTTGCAGTCCCTCCTCCGGGGATTGTATTGCTAGGGTATCTATTCTAAGGTAAGGACTCTGTAATTAACAGTCTCTTTCAGATGAACAAGTTACTTACCTTCGGTAACGATGTATCTGTAAGAGACCGAGGTTAGTTATAGATTCCTTACCGCCCCACCCATACTCCCCGCTCTGTGAACTGATTTCTAGGGATAAGGACTCCCTATCTGAAAGAGACACGTTAGTGATAGATTCCTTACCTTAGAATATCCCCAGGCGTCAGGCTGGATCCGGAAAGTTTTGCGTAGCAGTACCCTTGCGCGTCGGTAGGCGGCGTCGTGCGGCTCCGCGTCCGTCGTCGGCGTCGTGATCGCCGGGATGACGTCGCGGGCAGTACTTAGACGCCGCCCCTGCGCGCTGACGTCAGTTCTTCTTTTTCCGCGCCAGCAAGCGCAGATCCGGGAAGAGCAGTGCCCTGGTCAATTTTTGACCATACTTTTTGGTGATTTTTTCACTGTTTTTTCCATCTTTAAGGTGTCGTAGGGATGCCCGGCTTCAAGCGATGCGGCGCCTGTGCGCGGATGATGTCCGTCACCGACCCGCATTGGGAGTGTCTCTTCTGCCTCGGCCGAGGCCACGACACCGAGTCTTGTCCCGAATGCCAGGCCCTCAACCCGAAAGCTTTGCGAGAGCGGTCTCGAAAGCTCCTCGAGGCCCGGCATTCGGCTCCACGGAGGCCCCGGTCGCGTGAGAGGTCCAGGGGTCGCTCGCGGAGTGCACACCGGTCGTCGGCGTCGAAGTCTTCTTCGTCCGGTAAGTCTAAGCACAAGAAGTCCAAGAAGCATCGTCGCTCTCGGACTTCGCCTCGCCGGTCTCGCGACTCGGCTGAGGCCCCTCCCGGCACCGTCCCCGCCCCCGCGGCCCCGGACTTGCCTGTGGAGTCGCCCCCATCATACCCGCCCTTCCCGGGTTCGGGGGCGGATCCGGCCAAGGTACAGGAGTTCCTGTCGGCCATGGCCCGCCTCTTCGGGCCTTCAGGCCCCTCCGGTGCGCCTTCGGGCCCCGCGGGCCCTGATGGGGTTGCTCCGGCGTCGCCGGCGGCTCCGGCCCCGGCGTCGCCCGGGCCTCCAGCCTCGATCCCGGCTCCGGCTTCGGCCCCGGCCTCGATCCCGGCTCCACAACCCCCATCGACGCCGGTCGACCTCACGACACCTCCGCCGGCGCCGATGTCTCCGGTGCCGTTCTCGACGCCGCCCTGGGCTCCGGGCGGCGTCGTCCCCCAGTTCCTTCCGGCTCCGGACATGGACCCGGAGCGACGTCGCTCGACGCCGGCTCCGGCGCCGATGGGACCTTGGGTCCCAAATGTCCCTCCTCCTCCCTATTTTGAACCAGAGGAGGACCAGGAGGACTGGGAGGGGTCTGATGACCCTCTGACACGCAACTGTCAGTATGATGAGGACTGGACAGAGAGTCTAGGGAGGCCAGTGGTCTGGATACTTCTCCTGACACTGGCATGCTGTCTCCTCCCGTGGCTACGGAGGAGGGGGCCAATTTTGGTACGGTGTTGCGTAGGGCTGCTGGGGCCTTACGTCTCCAGCTCCCTACTTTGACGGTCAAGCCTAACATCTTGACAGAGGTGCTTCAGCCGGCAGCCTCCTCTGCGGAAACTGTGCTGCCGTTTAACGACGCCCTCACGGACGTTCTTTTGGGCGCCTGGTCCAAGCCCAACACAGGGGCTCCTGTGGATCGGAGCGTGTCACGACGCCATCGCCCCGCTCCGGGCGACCCCTGTTTCTTTCTGTCCACCCCACTCCTGAGAGCTTGGTTGTCCAAGCCTCCGCTTCCCAAACCGCCTTCCCTACCGCTCCTCCGGATAGGGAATCCAAACGCCTGGATCAGTTTGGGAAGAAAGGTTTTCTTCCTCCAGTGCTGGCTTGCGGTCCGTTAACACCGCTTGTCTTTTGGGCCGCTATACCCACTCTCTGTGGGATTCGGTGGCGGATGTTTTGCCCCAGTGCCCTGAGGAGGTCCAGGCACTGCTTTCCCGCGCCATTGCGGAAGGAAGGGATGCGGCCAAATACACTATCCGTTGTGGCCTTGACACCGCCGACTCGCTGGGCAGGTCGATTGCAACGACGGTGGCGCTCCGACGCCACGCCTGGCTGAGAACCACTGGTTTTCAGGGATGTCCAGAATACTCTCATGGACATGCCCTTTGATGGAGTCGGTCTTTTTGGGTCCAAAGCAGACCATGCGTTGGAGCGCTTTAGGGACTCACGGGCTACTGCCAAGTCCTGGGCCTTTCTGCTACACGCCCTCCGCTGCCTTCTGCTTTTCGCCCCTATCGTGGCCACGGTAGGGGCGCCCCTTCACGTCAGCAGCCCAGCCACCGGCCCGCGCAGCAGGCGTCTTCGCGTGGCCGAGGACGTGGATTCCGCCGTGGCGGATCGGGCAACCAGCGTGCGGGTCAGGCCACCACCTCCAACCCGTCCGCGGCCTCCAAGCCCTCCTAGTCCCTCCTTTCAGGTGCACGGCACGCCAGTAGGGGCAGGGTCCGCCATCACCTTCCCCACTGGCGCACCATCACCTCGGACAGGTGGGTCTTGGACATTGTCCGAAGGGGCTACTCCCTCCCCTTCGAGACCACCCCCCCGCCATGCCACCTCAATTCCACCGCATGTCAGGGGATCACTTGGTGCTTCTACAGAAGGAAGTCACGGCCCTCTTGACCAAGAGGGCCATCGAGCATGTTCCGACCCCAGAAGTAGGGCGTGGTTGCTACTCCCACTACTTTCTGGTGCCCAAAAAGGACAAGGAGGACATGCGTCCTATCTTGGACCTCCGGAACGTCAATCGCTTCCTCCGGAAGGAGAAGTTCAAGATGCTCACCCTAGCTCAGGTCTTGACTGCCCTCGACCCTGGAGACTGGTTGGTAGCGTTGGACTTGCAGGACGCGTATTTCCACATCCCCGTCCTGCCGGCCCACCGGCGTTACCTTCGGTTCACGGTAGGCCCCGAGCATTTTCAGTTCACCGTGCTCCCCTTTGGCCTTACCAGTGCCCCTCGGGTGTTCACGAAAGTGATGGCGGTGGTCGCAGCTCATCTGCGCCGGGCAGGGGTTTCAGTCTTCCCCTACCTCGACGACTGGCTGCTGAAGGCGGGCTCGTCCCCGGCAGTCGTCTCCCACCTCCAGACTACGGCCGAACTCCTGCACTCGCTGGGGTTCTCCAGCAGCACCAGGGCAACCTGTCCGATCACGTCCAGATCTCGGAGGGGACTGCAAAACAGTTGCAGTGGTGGCTCTCGAACCGGCAATGGGTCATGGGCAGATCCCTCTCCCTTCCCCAGCCAGAGCATACAGTTGTGACGGACGCGTCCCTTCTGGGATGGGGCGGTCACATGGGAGAGGCGGAGATCAGAGGCCTCTGGTCTCCGGCGGAGTCCCGGCTCCATATCAACCTTCTGGAGCTCCGGGCGATCCGGCTTGCACTCAAGGCATTCCTTCCCTCTGTCAAAGGGAAGGTAGTGCAGGTGTTCACAGACAACACCACCGCCATGTGGTACTGCAACAAACAGGGCGGGGTGGGGTCTTGGACCCTTTGTCCAGGAGGCTCTGCGCCTCTGGACATGGCTGGAACATCAGGGCATGTTCCTGATGGTTCAACACCTGGCAGGTTCTCTGAACGCCAGGGCGGACGAACTCAGCCGCAGGTGCATGATGGATCACGAATGGCGTCTTCACTCGGAAGTGGCGCAAGGACTCTTTCTACAGTGGGGAGAGCCTTGGTTAGATCTATTCGCCACCGAAGAGAACGCGCAATGTCATCAGTTCTGCGCGTTGGAATTTCCAAGGCGGCACTCGCTCGGCGACGCTTTTCGTCGCGAGTGGAGTTGCGGTCTGTTGTACGCCTTTCCGCCTATACCACTTCTACCCAGAGTGTTGAAGAAGATTCGGCACGACCGGGCCCAAGTCATTCTTGTGGCTCCGGACTGGGCTCGAAGAGTTTGGTATCCCGAGCTACTCAATATGAGCATAGATCCCCCGATCCGTCTGCCTCTTCGGGAGGATCTTCTGTCGCAGCAGCAGGGGACGGTCCTCCACCCGAACCTGTCCAGTCTACACCTGCTTGCGTGGAGATTGAGCGGCGGCAGTTGATTCCTTTCGACTTGCCTCCCGAAGTTTGTGATGTGATTCTGGCAGCCAGGCGTCCCTCCACTAAGGTGGTATACGCCTGCAGGTGGAACAAATTTGTGGCATGGTGCACAGCAAAGGCTGTGGATCCCCTTTCTGCCCCTCTTTCTGAGGTCCTTCTGTTCCTTCTCTCTCTGGCCCAACAGGGTTCTGCCCTGGGTACCATCAAGGGTTATCTTTGTGCTATCTCGGCCTTCCTCAGGCTCCCTGATCAGCCCTCCCTTTTCAAGTCCCCTGTTGTTAACAGGTTCTTAAAAGGCATTACTCACCTCTTCCCTCCTGTTCCGTTTGTAATGCCTCAGTGGGACTTGAACTTGGTTCTTACCTTTTTAATGTGCGCTCCCTTTGAGCCTCTGCATAACTGTCCTCTTCGTCTTCTGACTCTAAAGGCAGCCTTTCTGGTGGCCATCACTTCCGCTCGGCGGGTGAGTGAGCTCAGGCTCTTTCTTGCAAACCTCCCTTTCTGTCTGTTCATCCAGACAAGGTTGTTCTTCGGACGCGTCCGTCCTTCTTGCCAAAGGTGGTTACTGCTTTCCACATTGGGCAGACCATCACTTTGCCCACCTTCTTTCCGCCTCCGCATCCTTCCAGAGAGGAAGAGAGGCTCCACCGTCTGGACCCAAAACGTGCGCTCTCCTTCTATATCGACCGCACGAAACACTTCCGGGTGGATGACCAGCTCTTTGTTGGCTACGTGGGCGCCAAAAAGGTCGGGCGGTGCACAAGAGGACCATCTCCCGCTGGGTTACCTTGTGCATCAAGACCTGCTATTCTTTGGCTAAGAAGGAGCCTCCTGTTGGGCTGCGTGCCCATTCCACCAGGGCAACGGCTGCTACCACGGCCTTGGGCCGCAGTGTTCCGCTGCCGGTTATCTGTCAGGCAGCTACGTGGGCCTCGCTGCACACGTTTACTAAGCATTACTGCCTTGACAGTCAGGTCCGGAGGGACGGCTTCTTTGGCCGTTCTGTCCTCCAGGACTTCCTTGTCTGATCTTTGTTCGCAGACCCACCACCGGGGTTGGTATTGCTGGGGTATCTATTCTAAGGTAAGGAATCTATCACTAACGTGTCTCTTTCAGATGCACAAGTTACTAACTTGTGTAACGATATATCTGTAAGAGACAGTAGTTAGTGATAGATTCCCTACCGCCCCTCCCATCCTCCCCGTTCTGCGAACTGATTTCTAGGGTTAAGGACATCCCTTTCAGGGCCCTAGTATTTTTCAGACACCTGTGTCAGCTTCTTGCATGGCTCTGCGTTCCTGGCGCGGAAAGTCGTGTACAGAACTGACGTCAGCGCGCAGGGGCGGCGTCTAAGTACTGCCCGCGACGTCATCCCGGCGATCACGACGCCGACGACGGACGCGGAGCCGCACGACGCCGCCTACCGACGCGCAAGGGTACTGCTACGCAAAACTTTCCGGATCCAGCCTGACGCCTGGGGATATTCTAAGGTAAGGAATCTATCACTAACTACTGTCTCTTACAGATATATCGTTACACAAGTTAGTAACTTGTGCTACAGGGCCCTAGTTGTGGTACACCAGTGGTCAGTGTCTTTCATGGCTCTGCGATTCTGGCGTGGAAAGTAGTGTCAGAACTGACGTCCACACGCAGGGGAGGCGTCTAAGTAGGCACGCAACGTCATCCCGGCGACCACAACGGTGGAGTCGACCGACGCCACCCACCGACGCGCAGGAGTACTGCTAAGAAAACATCCTCCAGATCCAGTCTGACGGATGGGGTAATTCTAAGGTAAGGAATCTTTAACTAACATTTGTCTCTTACTGATACATTGTTACCGAAGGTAAGTAACTTGTTCATTGTTTTTACTTGGGTAGTGGATTGTCTGCAGATTTTGATTCACCTGTGTTGTCTTCAACACAAATAATGTTTCTTAAAAATATTTACTTATCTTCATAAAGTTCACAGATGCTGTAGTATTCTGGTGTGAATTTTTCTTTTATTACTTAAATATGAGGGAAAAAGACCCATTGAATCAATCTATATTTTCTGCTTTGGTATTGCATCACCTGATAGGGACTGAGACAAAGAAGCCTGACAATGAGGTAATGTCCCAGCTACTAACCGAGAACTACTCATTACTCCAAGTCTAGGTCTTCATCACCACAGTCCTGAACTCCTCAAACCCTCTCCTTTCATTTTGTTTAGTGAATTGTTCCATGGGCTTTCTTTCGTTGTAAAGCTAGGTATTTCAGAAAGTTAAAAGGGCTAATGTGGGAATACATGGAAGGTGTCCAATTGAATGATCCTTTTTAATTATAGCTGGTGTAGGTTAAAAGTACCCATAAAATGGTGTGATTACTCACTATGCAAGAAATGTGAATAGAAAAACCTGGACTCTGAGTGATGAAGATTACTGGTAAGGCACTGGGACATTCACATATGTAAATGTCCCAGCATTTAGTTATGAATAATTGTTTTAGCTCTTTTCAATTGGTCAGTGTTTTTTTCCTTGTCTGATTCCTGTTTTTTTTTTTCTTTTTGCAGTTAACCTATGCTTCCTTGTTGATTCTGGAGGTGTGGTGCTCGGAGGATCTGGGCTTTATTACCTACAGTGGGTGAAGCAGACAGCCTGTGGTTACTTTGACAGGAAAGCACAAGCCTCAGTTTTACAACTGTTACTTTATCCTCCGTGCTTTGGCAGACAAAAAGCATGCCATGAGGGTGTTTTATTGCGAGATTCCCCTACAGGTAGATTAGACTAAAAATTACTGTGTAATGCAAGTAAAAGCAAATGAAGTTTAGTCACTTTTATGAAAAGGGTACTTCCTTTTTTTTTTTTTTTAAATAAAAACCTGTGAGGAAGTTGGGCAATCATGCTGGAATACAGACAACTTTCCCCACTGAAAAGAGAGAAAGAAACTGTAGTACAACCCTGTGGCGGATGTGCAAGTGAATCAGTATCTTCAGACCTGTGGAGTGAAGAAGAACGGAATCTCAGAATGAGAGGGACTGAAATCTTCATTGAACTTAAAGTTATCGCTCTTGAAGGCTGCAAAATCGACGCTCAGTTCAGGCACCAGAGAAATCACTTCAATTGTTGTGCCTTCAGTGTATAGTGCTTAATAGCCCATTCAAGAAATGATTGGAATGTTGTAATATCCTTCATTATGCTTTTCAGAATACTTTGTAATCCCAAAACTTTGGATATGGGAAGGGGAGACAGCATTTTTTTTAAATCTATGCATTTTTTTGCCAAGCGATGCTAAATGATGTTAATAATAGTGGCATTAGGAACTAACAATACACATCAACCAAGTTTGTGAGTGTGTTTTGGGTACATCATTTCCTTAATTGTATATTGTATATTGCCTTATAGTTTTTATTGATAAAGAACATTAAGTTAACAAACATATATGACATGTATGCACTGTTTGAATTTGTAAATTATTTTAAGAACACTTTTATTGGGATTTGAATTGCCCATATAGTGCCTTCATGCGAGATGATAGTTTTACTGCCAAGTGATAAAGCGTAGGAATATCAGAGACAGATATTTACCTTGCTCCTACGCTTTTCTTTTTTAAATTAAGTTTTAATTGGTTAATTTAAATTATATTAGATGCAAACTGTTTCATGGACTTAATGCAGTCTTTGAAAAAAACTACCTGTTGTGATGAATGATGTTTCATTCGTAAGAGAATATCAGCAACATTGCAGACTGTAGAGAGCATTAAAGAAAAAAAACTATAGATCTGAGACATTTTCCAGGCTCCAGATGATATAGGAATTATTATTGCTATCTGAAAGAGACACGTTAGTGACAGATTCCTTACCTTAGAATATCCCCAGGCGTCAGGCTGGATCCGGAAAGTTTTTTGCGTAGCAGTACCCTTGCGCGTCGGTAGGCGGCGTCGTGCGGCTCCGCGTCCGTCGTCGGCGTCGTGATCGCCGGGATGACGTCGCGGGCAGTACTTAGGCGCCGCCCTGCGCGCTGACGTCAGTTCTTCTTTTTCCGCGCCAGTAAGCGCAGATCCGGGAAGAGCAGTGCCCTAGTCACTTTTTGACTATCTTTTGTGAAATTTTTCACTGTTCTCTTCAACGAGTCTTCACGACTCCTAAGGTGTCGTAGGGATGCCCGGCTTTAAGCCCTGCGAGGTATGTGGTCGTATGATGTCCATCACGGACCCCCACCTCGAGTGTCTCTTCTGCCTCGGCCGAGGCCACGACACGAAGTCGTGCCCTGACTGCCGGAAACTTCATCCGAAGGCTTTGCGAGAGCGGTCTCGAAAGCTCCTTGAAGTCCGGCAGTCGGCTCCGCGCCGCAGCAAGCCCCGGTCCCGGGAGAGGTCGAGGGCCGGACGCGGAGTCCCCGCCGTTCGTCGGAATCCAAGTCTTCGCGCTCCTCCGGTAAGTCGAAGCACAAGAAGTCTAAGCGGCGTCATCGCTCTAAGACTTCGCCTCGCCGGTCGCGCGACTCGGCTGAGGTCCCTGTCGGCACCGTCCCCGCCCCGCGGCCCCGGACGTGCCTGTCGAGTTGCCCCCGCATTACCCGTCCTTCCCGGGTTCGGGGGCGACTCCGGCCGAGTACAGAAATTCCTGTCGGCCATGGCCCGCCTCTTCGGGCCTCAAGGTCCCTCCGGTGCGCCTTCGGGCCCCGCGGGCCCAGATGGGGTTGCTCCGGCGTCGCCGTCGACTCCGGTCCCGGCGTCGCCTGTCCCACCAGCCTTCGTCCCGGCCTCGGCTCCGGCCCCGGCCTCGACCCCGGTTCCGGTGGTGCCGCAACCTCCATCGACGCCGGTTGACTCTAACCACGCCTCCGCCGACGCCGATGTCCCCGGTGCCGTTTCCGACGCCGTCCGGGGCTCCGGGCGGCGTCGTTCCCCGGTTCTCCCCGGGTCCGGACATGGAGCCGGACCGGCGTCGCCCGACGCCGGTTCCGGCGCCGATGAGGCCTTGGGTCCCTTATGTCCCTCCTCCTCCATCTTTTCAACCTGAGGAGGACCAGGAGAGCTGGGAGGGGTCTGACGACCCTCTCACACAACAGTGCGAGTTTGACCCGGACTGGGTTGAGGAACTTGGGGATGCCAGTGGGCTGGATACCTCCCCCGACTCTGGCATGCTGTCTCCTCCCGTGGCAACGGAGGAGGGGGCTAATTTTGCAACGGTGTTGCGTAGAGCTGCTGGAGCCTTAAATCTCCAGTTGCCTACAGTGGCCGTCAGGACTAACCTCCTGACTGAAGTGCTTCAGCCGGCGGCCTCCTCTTCGGAGCCTGTGCTGCCGTTCAACGATGCACTCACTGACGTTCTTTTGGGTGCCTAGGTTTTTCAGGGGATGTCCAGAATACTCTCATGGACATGCCCTTTGATGGAGTCGGTCTCTTTGGTTCAAAGGCGGACCATGCGCTGGAGCGTTTCAAGGATTCACGGGCTACTGCTAAGTCCCTGGGCCTTGCTGTTGTGCGCCCTCCGCATACGTCTGCTTTTCGCCCCTTTCGTGGCCACGGAAGGGGCGCCCAGTCACGTCCACAGCCCGGCCAACGGCCCGCGCAGCAAGCGCCTTCGCGTGGCCGAGGACGTGGATACCGCCGTGGCGGTTCGGGCAACCAGCGTGCGGGTCAGGCCACCACCTCCAACCCGTCCGCGGCCTCCAAGCCCTCCTAGTCCCTCCTTTCAGGTGCACAGCACGCCAGTCGGGGGCAGGGTCCGCCATCACCTTCACCACTGGCGTCCCATCACCTCGGACAAGTGGGTCTTGGACATTGTCCGAAGGGGCTACTCCCTCCCCTTCGAGACCACCCCCCAGCCATGCCACCTCAATTCCACCGCATGTCAGGGGATCACTTGGTGCTTCTACAGAAGGAAGTCACGGCCCTCTTGGCCAAGAGGGCCATCGAGCATGTTCCGACCCCAGAAGTAGGGGCGTGGTTGCTACTCCCACTACTTTCTGGTGCCCAAAAAGGACAAGGAGGACATGCGTCCTATCTTGGACCTCCGGAACGTCAATCGCTTCCTCCGGAAGGAGAAGTTCAAGATGCTCACCCTAGCTCAGGTCTTGACTGCCCTCGACCCCGGAGACTGGTTGGTAGCGTTGGACTTGCAGGACGCCTATTTCCACATCCCCGTCCTGCCGGCCCACCGGCGTTACCTTCGGTTCACGGTAGGCCTCGAGCATTTTCAGTTCACCGTGCTCCCCTTTGGCCTTACCAGTGCCCCTCGGGTGTTCACGAAAGTGATGGCGGTGGTCGCAGCTCATCTGCGCCGGGCAGGGGTTTCAGTCTTCCCCTACCTCGACGACTGGCTGCTGAAGGCGGGCTCGTCCCAGGCAGTTGTCTCCCACCTCCAGACTACGGCCGAACTCCTGCACTCGCTGGGGTTCTCCATCAATGTGCCAAAGTCGCATCTGATTCCTTCTCCACAGCTCCTTTTCATCGGAGCAGTTCTGGACACGACGCAGTTTCGGGCCTATCCTCCCGAACGGCGAGTCCGGGATATTCAGGCTATGATTCCGATCTTTCAGCCCTTATCCTGGGTTTCGGTACGGATGACCCTGAGGCTGCTGGGCCTCATGGCCTCCTGCATCCTGCTGGTCACTCATGCCAGATGGCATATGCGGGCTCTGCAGTGGGACCTGAAGTTCCAGTGGGCGCAGCACCAGGGCGACCTGTCCGATCACGTCCAGATCTCGGAGGGGACTGCAAAACAGTTGCAGTGGTGGCTCTCGAACCGGCAATGGGTCATGGGCAGATCCCTCTCCCTTCCCCAGCCAGAGCACACAGTTGTGACGGACGCGTCCCTTCTGGGATGGGGCGGTCACATGGGAGAGGCGGAGATCAGAGGCCTCTGGTCTCCGGCGGAGTCCCGGCTCCATATCAACCTTCTGGAGCTCCGGGCGATCCGACTTGCACTCAAGGCATTCCTTCCCTCTGTCAAAGGGAAGGTAGTGCAGGTGTTCACAGACAACACCACCGCCATGTGGTACTGCAACAAACAAGGCGGGGTGGGGTCGTGGACCCTTTGTCAGGAGGCTCTGCGCCTCTGGACATGGCTGGAACACCAGGGCATGTTCCTGGTGGTTCAACACCTGGCAGGTTCCCTGAACGCCAGGGCGGACGAACCTCAGCCGCAGGTGCATGATGGATCACGAATGGCGTCTTCACTCGGAAGTGGCGCAAGGACTCTTTCTACAGTGGGGAGAGCCTTGGTTAGATCTATTCGCCACCGAAGAGAACGCGCAATGTCATCAGTTCTGCGCGTTGGAATTTCCAAGGCGGCACTCGCTCGGCGACGCTTTTCGTCACGAGTGGAGTTGCGGTCTATTGTACGCCTTTCCGCCTATACCACTTCTACCCAGAGTGTTGAAGAAGATTCGGCGCGACCGGGCCCAAGTCATTCTTGTGGCTCCGGACTGGGCTCGAAGAGTTTGGTATCCCGAGCTACTCAATATGAGCGTAGATCCCCCGATCCGTCTGCCTCTTCGGGAGGATCTTCTGTCGCAGCAGCAGGGGACGGTCCTCCACCCGAACCTGTCCAGTCTACACCTGCTTGCGTGGAGATTGAGCGGCGGCAGTTGATTCCTTTCGACTTGCCTCCCGAAGTTTGTGATGTGATTCTGGCAGCCAGGCGTCCCTCCACTAAGGTGGTATACGCCTGCAGGTGGAACAAATTTGTGGCATGGTGCACAGCAAAGGCTGTGGATCCCCTTTCTGCCCCTCTTTCTGAGGTCCTTCTGTTCCTTCTCTCTCTGGCCCAACAGGGTTCTGCCCTGGGTACCATCAAGGGTTATCTTTGTGCTATCTCGGCCTTCCTCAGGCTCCCTGATCAGCCCTCCCTTTTCAAGTCCCCTGTTGTTAACAGGTTCTTAAAAGGCGTTACTCACCTCTTCCCTCCTGTTCCGTTTGTGATGCCTCAGTGGGACTTAAACTTGGTTCTTACCTTTTTAATGTGCGCTCCCTTTGAGCCTCTACATAACTGTCCTCTTCGTCTTCTGACTCTGAAGACAGCCTTTCTGGTGGCCATCACCTCCGCTCGGCGGGTGAGTGAGCTCCAGGCTCTATCTTGCAAACCTCCCTTTCTGTCTGTTCATCCAGACAAGGTTGTTCTTCGGACGCGTCCGTCCTTCTTGCCAAAGGTGGTTACTGCTTTCCACATTGGGCAGACCATCACTTTGCCCACCTTCTTTCCGCCTCCGCATCCTTCCAGAGAGGAAGAGAGGCTCCACCGTCTGGACCCAAAACGTGCGCTCTCCTTCTATATTGACCGCACAAAACACTTCCGGGTGGATGACCAGCTCTTTATTGGCTACGTGGGCGCCAAAAAGGTCGGGCGGTGCACAAGAGGACCATCTCCCGCTGGGTTACCTTGTGCATCAAGACCTGCTATTCTTTGGCTAAAAAGGAGCCTCCTGTTGGGCTGCGTGCCCATTCCACCAGGGCAACGGCTGCTACCACGGCCTTGGGCCGCGGTGTTCCGCTGCCGGTTATCTGTCAGGCAGCTACGTGGGCCTCGCTGCACACGTTTACAAAGCATTACTGCCTTGACAGTCAGGTCCGGAGGGACGGCTTCTTTGGCCGTTCTGTCCTCCAGGACTTCCTTGTCTGATCTTTGTTCGCAGACCCACCACCGGGGTTGGTATTGCTGGGGTATCTATTCTAAGGTAAGGAATCTGTCACTAACGTGTCTCTTTCAGATGCACAAGTTACTAACTTGTGTAACGATATATCTGTAAGAGACAGTAGTTAGTGACAGATTCCTACCGCCCCACCCATCCTCCCCGTTCTGCGAACTGATTTCTAGGGTTAAGGACATCCCTTTCAGGGCCCTAGTATTTTTCAGACACCTATGTCAGCTTCTTGCATGGCTCTGCGTTCCTGGCGCGGAAAGTCGTGTACAGAACTGACGTCAGCGCGCAGGGGCGGCGCCTAAGTACTGCCCGCGACGTCATCCCGGCGATCACGACGCCGACGACGGACGCGGAGCCGCACGACGCCGCCTACCGACGCGCAAGGGTACTGCTACGCAAAAACTTTCCGGATCCAGCCTGACGCCTGGGGATATTCTAAGGTAAGGAATCTGTCACTAACTACTGTCTCTTACAGATATATCGTTACACAAGTTAGTAACTTGTGCGTTAAGCTCTTGCCCTTTAGCAAGGGTTTGTTCAAGATATGGGCAAAGTGGTTTATTTTGTATTTTATTTTTTTAACCAAATACCTCCTCATTAATTTATAATGGCTTTGCTGTTTATGTATTAAGTAAATAAAAAGCACTGGAAAACTGATTCGTCTACTTGACGATTTGCATGTTTCAAGTGAGATTGAATGCCGCACTGGTGGATATGTCATAATAAACATATCTGTTATTAACATTCACTAGTCTCTGTTGGTTTTATGAGAAATTAAACTAATTTGTACATGTTCCCTTTTTACTTTATATTTTGTAACTATTAAAATCCATATATTTCCAGGTACATATATGTTTTAGTAACAGGTCTGTCTTAACTTATTTTCTACATCAATGAATGATTCCAGCTAGGTGCATTATTGCTAACAGGAACTCCTATGTATGTATCAATTTTATTTTTTCAAGGTTTTATTTCAATTTTTTCCTTAACTTACAAGAACCAACACAGATCTTTATTATGCTTGGTTCACCTTTACAAATTAAATTACTTTTATCTTTCTTGGTAGGAAAACGCATTACATTATAACATTGCCCTGAGCAACACTCCTATTTTCAGACTAATTTTGCACTCCAAGACCCCCTTTCCTTCAATTCCATATTCTCCTTGCTTACCATTGGAAACTATCTAATTCTTCTCACTCTACTACCTCATTGTTCTCTAAAAACTGATCTCTGCCTATCACACTCCTGAATTTCCCTCTTAACCAATACCCAGAGTTCCTAAACTTATTGGATTTCTGCAAAATATGGCTCGGTGTTAGGCCTCTAGCTGAAACACAGCCTCAAAGCCAACTTAACAAATTGAGACTGGGAATGTGGTAGACTGTAACCCACTTGCACATTCCACGAGGATGGTGTGATATGGGCCACAGTCAGTCACGTGAAGCTTACAGAATTGTTTGTTAATGAGCTCCAGGACTCCTTCTACCATGGTTGGACACACACACAACTCCACACTATTTATACGCATCTGACAGAGACTTCTATCCGCAGATTCATTACCTTAGAATTTTCCGCCAGGCGTACGAGTGGATCTGGAAACTTTTGTTGAGCATTAACACTGTGTGCCGGTAGGTGGCGTTGTTCAGCTCCGAGTGGCAGTGTCCGCATCAGAACTGACTTTTGCGGTGCCTATATAGGCACCACTCCAGCACACTGACGTCAGTTCTTTTCTTTCTGCGCCAGTCGTTGCAGATAGAGAAGAGCTACCCATGCAATAACGCATGATCGCACTCTTTTACCCAAAAAGGGCTACAAGCCCTCTTGTATCCAAAAAGGGCTTGGAGCCCCTCCTGTTGCTTACCCCTTTGTTGGCTTCAAGGCACTCTTCTTTACAGCCTTGTAATTCGTCTCTGCAGGATTAACATCATTTCTGTTCCTTTCTGTGGAGCAGGAACCAAGCACTGATTGACCCGTGCCCGTCCGCTGCTCCTGGCGTGATTGAGGTACTATTTTGTTCTTTTTTAACTTCCAGTGCCCTGCAAACAGAAGGCATGTGACTGGCGAAAATGGGCCCACCAGGACAAATAAAATTGCAAAGTTTTATTTTTTTATAGTTATCGTTCTTTTATTTTGCCAAGTCTTCTTTTCTCACTTTGCACTCATATTTTCTTTTCTTTTTACTAATGGGCACTGTCATGAGGATTATTTTATTGCAAAGCAACATTGTTTCTGTCTTAGGTGTAATTTCTGAAATCATGCTTTAACACACAGGGCCTAATTTGGATGTCAGTCGGAGTTTCCGCCAACCGACATCCCTGCGGTTTCAAGACCGACCTCGGGTCGGCGGTCCAAAACTGCAATTACAATCGCAGACTCCCATTTCCCTATGGGAGCTTGTGAGGCGGTCAGAAACCGGCCGCAGCACAAGCTCCTATGGGGAAATTGGAGTCACTGTAAATCACTCCACCGTGTGGCCGGCACCCACTGTGCATGGATTACAGGGGGGCACCATAGATGCCCCCCAACCGGAGGCCGCTGAAGAAGGGGGTCTTGCTAGGGGCCCCCAAAGTCGCTTTCCATGTCTGAAAGCCCCACATGGAAAGCCTGTCAGAAACCAACATCATAATCCCGACAGCGGAAACGCCGTCCGTATGAGATTATGTCGGCGGTTCAGACTGCGGAAGCCAGGCGGATTGACCGGCCGGTTTGAATTCCGACCATGGTAATCGTAATACGGCGGTTGGAATTCAAACCAGGGATGTCGGTAGGTCAGCCTCCGACGAGCGGTTGGAGGCTTACCGACCGACATCCTAATTAGGGCCATAATCGGGCAGTACACCCCAATCCACCCATTCCAATTCACTCTGCTCCAATCCACCCCGGACCAATCCAAACCACTCACCCCAATCCAATCCACCACACTCCAATTCTCCCAACCTACCCCACTCCAATTTGCCCCACTCCACTACAAAACAATCTGACCCACTCCACCCTAAAGCAATCAGCCGCACTCCATTCTAAAGCAATATGCCCCAATCCAAAACAATCCGCACCACTCCAATTTGCCCCACTTTACTCCAAAGCATTCTGCCCCACTCTGCTCCAAAGCAGTCTGCCCCACTCCATTCCCAAACAGTCTGCCCCACTCCTCCAATCTGCTCCACTCCAATCCAAAATTATCTGCCCCACTCCTATTTGGCCCACTCAAATCAGATATACCCCACTCCAATCCACCTCACTCCAATCCAATCTACCCCACTGCAATCCAATCTACTCTACTCCACTCCAATCCACCTCACCCCATTCCAGTCCAGTCCTCTCACTCCAGTCCACCCAGCCCCGCTCCAATCCACACAATCCCACTCCAATCGAATCCACCTCACTCCACTTCAGTCCAGTCCACCCCACTGAACCCCAATCCAGTCCACCCCACTCAATCCTATCCATCCAGTCTACCAAACTCCAATTCAATCTACTCCATTCTAATCTACCCCAGTCCAATCCACCCCACTCCAGTCCAATCCACCGCACTCCAATCCAGCCCCTTCAGTCTAATCCACTTCTCTCCACTCTAATTCACCCCACACCAACCTACTCTAATTCAATCCACCTCACTCCATTTCAGTCCACCTCACTCCAATCCTGTCCACCACCCAGTCCACTCCACCCCACTCAATCCAAACAACTCTATCCCAATCCAATCTACCCCAATCTACTTCAATCCAGTCCACCCCACAACCTCAATCCACTCCTTCCTATTCCACTCTGTCACTCCACTCTACAATCCTGCACTCTACAACATTCTCTGCCATTGAACCACTTAATTCTGTTCCCCCCTACTCTATTCCAGCAAATCCAGTCTGCGACACTGTACTCCCCTCCCCCCCACTCCACAAACTTTTAGCCATGCTGAACAGCAGCAACACTGGTGTATGACATGGCAAAAACACATTGCCAAAGCCAATAGCTCTTGTATAGGCGAGACCTATTGGCTTTGCCAATGCTTGTTTCAACTTTTTGTTGATTGTTTTCGAGACTTTGTCTCCTGGTGTGTTAGGATGTCTGCCAGGAAGGCCGGTTTCAAACCGTGTGGTGCCTGTGACCGACAGATGCCAGGAGTTGCCCCATCCGAACCTTTACTCCCTTTTAATGAAGCACTTCTAGATGTCCTTTTTGGCACCTGATCTTAGCCCTGCATAGGGTCTCTTGTGATTTGGACAATTATGTGCCACCATCGCCCCACATCTGAAAGAGACACGTTAGTGACAGATTCCTTACCTTAGAATATCCCCAGGCATCTGAAAGAGACACGTTAGTGACAGATTCCTTACCTTAGAATATCCCCAGGCGTCAGCCTGGATCCGGAAAGTTTTTTGCGTAGCAGTACCCTTGCGCGTCGGTAGGCGGCGTCGTGCGGCTCCGCGTCCGTCGTCGGCGTCGTGGTCGCCGGGATGACGTCGCGGGCAGTACTTAGACGCCGCCCCTGCGCGCTGACGTCGTTCTTCTTTTTCCGCGCCAGTAAGCGCAGATTCGGGAAGAGCAGTGCCCTAGTCACTTTTTGACTACCCTTTTTTGTGAATTTTTTCACTGTTTCTTCAACGAGTCTTCACGACTCCTAAGGTGTCGTAGGGATGCCCGGCTTTAAGCCCTGCGAGGCCTGTGGTCGCATGATGTCGATCACGGACCCGCATCTCGAGTGTCTCTTCTGTCTCGGCCGAGACCACGACACGAAGTCGTGCCCTGACTGCCGGAAACTTCATCCGAAGGCTTTGCGAGAGTGGTCTCGAAAGCTGCTCGAGGTCCGGCAGTCGGCTCCGCGCCGCACCAAGCCCCGGTCCCGGGAGAGGTCGAGGGGCCGGACGCGGAGTCCCCGCCGTTCGTCGGAATCCAAGTCTTCGCGCTCCTCCGGTAAGTCGAAGCACAAGAAGTCTAAGCGGCGTCATCGCTCTAAGACTTCGCCTCGCCGGTCTCGCGACTCGGCTGAGGCCCCAGTCGGCACCGTCCCCGGACATGCCTGTAGAGCCGCCCCGAATTACCCGTTCTTTCCGGGGTCGGGGGCGACTCAGGCCGAAATACAGGAATTCCTGTCGGCCATGGCCCGCCTCTTCGGGCCTTCAGGTCCCTCCGGTGCGCCTTCGGGCCCCGCGGGCCCTGATGGAGTTGCGCCGCCGTCGACTCCGGTCCCGGCGTCGCCTGTCCCACCAGCCTTCATCCCGGCCTCGGCTCCGGCCCCGATCCCGGTTCCGGTGGTACCGCAACCCACATCGGCGCCGGTTGACCTAACCACGCCTCCGCCGACGTCCCCGGTGCCGTTCCTGACGCCGTCCGGGGCTCCGGACGGCGTCGTTCCCCGGTTCTCTCCGGCTCCGGACATGGAGCCGGACCGACGCCGGTTCCGGCGCCGATGAGACCTTGGGTCCCAAATGTTCCTCCTCCTCCATATTTTGAACAAGAGGAGGACCAGGAGAGCTGGGAGGGGTCTGAGGACCCTCTCACGCAACAGTGTGAGTTTGACCCGGACTGGGTTGAGGAACTTGGGGATGCCAGTGGTCTTGACACCTCCCCTGACACTGGCATGCTGTCTCCTCCCGTGGCTACGGAGGAGGGGGCTAATTTTGCAACTGTTACGTAGAGCAGCTGGAGCCTTACATCTCCAGTTGCCTACTGTGGCCGTCAGGACTAACCTCCTGACAGAAGTGCTTCAGCCGGCGGCTTCCTCTTCGGAGAATGTGCTGCCGTTTAATGATGCACTCACTGACGTTCTTTTGGGTACCTGGTCCAAACCCACCACAGGGGCTCCTGTGGATAGGAACGTGGCCCGACGCCATCGCCCTGCTCCGGGCGACCCCCTGTTTCTCTCCCAACATCCCACCCCTGAGAGCTTGGTTGTCCAAGCCTCTGCCTCCCAAACCGCCTTCCCTACCGCCCCTCCGGATAGGGAATCCAAACGCCTGGACCAATTAGGGAAGAAGGCTTTTTCTTCCTCCAGTGCTGGCTTGCGGTCCGTCAACACCGCTTGCCTTTTGGGCCGATATACCCACTCCCTGTGGGATTCGGTGGCGGCTGTTTTGCCGCAGTGTTCTGAGGAGGTCCAGACACTGCTTACCCGCGCCATTGCGGAAGGGCGAGATGCGGCTAAATATACACCATCCGTTGTGGCCTTGATACCGCCGACTCGCTGGGCAGATCGCTTGCTACGACGGTGGCGCTGCGTCGCCACGCCTGGCTGAGGACTACTGGTTTCTCGGGTGATGTCCAGAATACACTCATGGACATGCCCTTTGATGGAGTCGGTCTTTTTAGTTCAAAGGCAGACCATGCGCTGGAGCGGTTTAAGGACTCACGGGCTACGGCCAAGTCCCTGGGCCTTTCTGTTGTACGCCCTCCGCTCAGCTCTGCTTTTCGCCCCTTTCGTGGCCACGGAAGGGGCGCCCAGTCACGTCAGCTGCCCAGCCACGTCAGCTGCCCAGCCACCGGCCCGCACAGCAAGCGTCTACGCGTGGCCGAGGACGTGGATACCGCCGTGGCGGTTCGGGCAACCAGCGTGCGGGTCAGGCCACCACCTCCAACTCGTCCCGCGGCCTCCAAGCCCTCCTAGTCCCTCCTTTCCGGTGCACGGCACGCCAGTAGGGGCAGGGTCCGCCATCACCTTCACCACTGGCGTCCCATCACCTCGGACCGGTGGGTCTTGGACATTGTCCGAAGGGGCTACTCCCTCCCCTTCGAGACCACCCCCCCAGCCATGCCACCTCAATTCCACCGCATGTCAGGGGATCACTTGGTACTTTTGTAGAAGGAAGTCACGGCCCTCTTGGCCAAGAGGGCCATCGAGCATGTTCCGACCCCAGAAGTGGGGCGTGGTTGCTACTCCCACTACTTCCTGGTGCCCAAAAGGACAAGGAGGACATGCGTCCTATCTTGGACCTCCGGAACGTCAATCGCTTCCTCCGGAAGGAGAAGTTCAAGATGCTCACCCTAGCTCAGGTCTTGACTGCCCTCGACCCTGGAGACTGGTTGGTAGCGTTGGACTTGCAGGACGCTTATTTTCACATCCCCGTCCTGCCGGCCCACCGGCGTTACCTGCGGTTCACGGTAGGCCTCGAGCATTTTCAGTTCACTGTGCTCCCTTTCGGCCTTACCAGCGCCCTCGGGTGTTCACGAAAGTGATGGCGGTGGTCGCAGCTCATCTGCGCCGGGCAGGGGTTCCAGTCTTCCCCTACCTCGACGACTGGTTGCTGAAGGCGGGCTCGTCCCAGGCAGTCGTCTCCCACCTCCAGACTACGGCCGAACTCCTGCACTCGCTGGGGTTCTCCATCAATGTGCCGAGCTCGCATCTGATTCCTTCTCCACAGCTCCTTTTCATCGGAGCAGTTCTGGACACGACGCAGTTTCGGGCCTATCCTCCCGAACGGCGAGTCCGGGATATTCGGGCTATGATTCCGATCTTTCAGCCTTTATCCTGGGTTTCGGTACGGATGACCCTGAGGCTGCTGGGCCTCATGGCCTCCTGCATCCTGCTGGTCAATCATGCCAGATGGCATATGCGGGCTCTGCAGTGGGACCTGAAGTTCCAGTGGGCGCAGCATCAGGGGAACCTGTCCGATTACGTCCAGATCTCGGAGGGGACTGCAAGACAGTTGCAGTGGTGGCTCTCGAACCGGCAATGGGTCATGGGCAGATCCCTCTACCTTCCCCAGCCAGAGCACACAGTTGTGACGGACGCGTCCCTTCTGGGATGGGGCGGTCACATGGGAGAGGCGGAGATCAGAGGCCTCTGGTCTCCGGCGGAGTCCCGGCTCCATATCAACCTTCTGGAACTCCGGGCGATCCGACTTGCACTCAAGGCATTCCTTCCCTCTGTCAAAGGGAAGGTAGTGCAGGTGTTCACAGACAACACCACCGCCATGTGGTACTGCAACAAACAAGGTGGGGTGGGGTCGTGGACCCTATGTCAGGAGGCTCTGCGTCTCTGGACATGGCTGGAACATCAGGGCATATTCCTGATGGTTCAACACCTGGCAGGTTCCCTCAACGCCACGGCGGACGAACTCAGCCGCAGGTGCATGATGGATCACGAATGGCGTCTTCACTCGGAGGTGGCGCAAGGAATCTTTCTACAGTGGGGAGAGCCTTGGTTAGATCTATTCGCCACCGAACAGAACGCGCAATGTCATCAGTTCTGCGCGTTGGAATTTCCAAGGCGGCACTCGCTCGGCGCCGCTTTTCATCGCGAGTGGAGTTGCGGTCTGTTGTACGCCTTTCCGCCTATACCACTTCTACCCAGAGTGTTGAAGAAGATTCGGCGCGACCGGGCCCAAGTCATTCTTGTGCTCCGGACTGGGCTCGAAGAGTTTGGTATCCCGAGCTACAAAGTATGAGCGTCGATCCCCCGATCCGTCTGCCTCTTCGGGAGGATCTTCTGTCGCAGCAGCAGGGGACGGTCCTCCACCCGAACCTGTCCAGTCTCCACCTCCTTGCGTGGATATTGAGTGGCGGCAGTTGATTCCTTTTGACTTGCCTTCCGAAGTTTGTGATTTGATTCTGGCAGCCAGGCGTCCCTCCACTAAGGTGGTATACGCCTGCAGGTGGAACAAGTTTGTGGCATGGTGCACAGCAAAGGCTGTGAATCCCCTTTCTGCCCCTCTTTCTGAGGTTCTTCTGTTCCTTCTTTCTCTGGCCCAACAGGGTTCTGCCCTGGGTACCATCAAGGGCTATCTTTGTGCAATCTCGGCCTTCCTCAGGCTTCCTGATCAGCCCTCCCTTTTCAAGTCCCCTGTTGTTAACAGGTTTCTTAAAGGCATTACACACCTCTTCCCTCCTGTTCCATTTATAATGCCTCAGTGGGACTTGAACTTGGTTCTTACCTTTTTGATGTGCGCTCCCTTTGAGCCTCTACATAACTGTCCTCTTTGTCTTCTGACTCTGAAGACAGCCTTTCTGGTGGCCATCACCTCCGCTCGGCGGATGAGTGAGCTACAGGCTCTTTCGTGCAAACCCCCCTTTCTGTCTGTCCATCCAGACAAGGTTGTTCTTAGGACGCGTCCGTCCTTCTTGCCAAAGGTGGTTACTGCCTTCCACATTCGGCAGACCATCACTTTGCCCACCTTCTTTCCGCTTCCTTCCAGAGAGGAAGAGAGGCTCCACCGTCTGGACCCTAAACGTGCGCTTTCCTTTTATATCAACCGCACGCAACACTTCCGGGTGGATGACCAGCTCTTTGTTGGCTACGTGGGCGCCAAAAAAAGGTCGAGCGGTGCACAAGAGAACCATCTCCCGCTGGGTCACCTTGTGTATCAAAGCCTGCTATTCTTTGGCTAAGAAGGAGCCTCCTGTTGGGCTGCGTGCCCATTCTACCAGGGCAACGGCTGCTACCACGGCCCTAGGCCGCAGTGGTCCGCTGCAGGATATCTGTCAGACAGCTACGTGGGCCTCGCTGCACACGTTTACCAAGCATTACTGCCTTGACAGTCAGGGCCGGAGGGACGGCTTCTTTGGCCGTTCTGTCCTCCGGGACTTCCTTGTCTGATCTTTGTTCGCAGACCCACCACCGGGGTTGGTATTGCTGGGGTATCTATTCTAAGGTAAGGAATCTGTCACTAACGTGTCTCTTTCAGATGCACAAGTTACTAACTTGTGTAACGATATACCTGTAAGAGACAGTAGTTAGTGACAGATTCCTTACCGCCCCACCCATCCTCCCCGTTCTGCGAACTGATTTCTAGGGTTAAGGACATCCCTTTCAGGGCCCTAGTATTTTTCAGACACCTATGTCAGCTTCTTGCATGGCTCTGCGTTCCTGGCGCGGAAAGTCGTGTACAGAACTGACGCCAGCGCGCAGGGGCGGCGTCTAAGTACTGCCCGTGACGTCATCCCGGCAATCACGACGCCGACGACGGACGCGGAGCCGCACGACGCCGCCTACCGACGCGCAAGGGTACTGCTACGCAAAAACTTTACGGATCCAGCCTGACGCCTGGGGATATTCTAAGGTAAGGAATCTGTCACTAACTACTGTCTCTTACAGATATATCGTTACACAAGTTAGTAACTTGTGCATTACTGCCTGGACAGACAAGTCCGGAGAGACGGCTTCTTTGGCCGTTCTGTTCTCCGAGACTTCCTCGTCTGATCTTTGTTCGCAGACCCACCACCGGGGTTGGTATTGCTGGGGTATCTATTCTAAGGTAAGGAATCTGTCACTAACATGTCTCTTTCAGATGCACAAGTTACTAACTTGTGTAACGCTATATCTGTAAGAGACAGTAGTTAGTGACAGATTCCTTACCGCCCCACCCATCTTCCCCGTTCTGCAAACTGATTTCTAGGGTTAAGGTCATCCCTATCTGAAAGAGACACGTTAGTGACAGATTCCTTACCTTAGAATATCCCCAGGCGTCAGGCTGGATCCGGAAAGTTTTTGCGTAGCAGTACCCTTGCGCGTCGGTAGGCGGCGTCGTGCGGCTCCGCGTCCGTCGTCGGCGTCATGATCGCCGGGATGACGTCGCAGGCAGTACTTAGACGCCGCCCCTGCGCGCTGACGTCAGTTCTTCTTTTTCCGCGCCAGCAAGCGCAGATCCGGGAAGAGCAGTGCCCTAGTCATTTTTTGACTAACTTTTTTGGTGAATTTTTTTTCACTGTTTTCTTCAAATCGACTCCAAGGTGTCGTAGGGATGCCCGGCTTTAAACGTTGCGGCGCCTGTGCTCGGATGATGTCCATCACAGACCCGCATCGGGAGTGTCTCTTCTGCCTCGGCCACGACACGGAGTCGTGTTCCGACTGCCGGGCCCTCAACCCGAAAGCTTTGCGAGAGCGGTCTCGAAAGCTCCTCGAGGCCCGGCAGTCGGCTCCGCGCCACACCAGGCCCCGGTCGCGTGAGAGGTCGAGGGGTCGGTCGCGGAGTCCTCACCGGTCGTCGGGATCCAAGTCTTCGTCGTCCGGTAAATCTAAGCACAAAAAGTCCAAAAAGCATCGTCGCTCTAGGACTTCGCCTCGCCGGTCTCGCGACTCGGCTGAGGCCCCTCCCGGCACCGTCCCCGCCGCCCCGGACATGCCTGTGGAGTCGCCCCCGCAATACCCGTCCTTCCCGGGTTCGGGGGCGGATCCGGCCCAAATACAGGAATTCCTGTCGGCCATGGCCCGCCTCTTTGGGCCTCAAGGTCCCTGCGGTGCGCCTTCGGGCCCCGCGGGCCCTGATGGGGTTGCCCCGGCGTCGCCGACGGCTCCGGCCCCGGCGTCGCCCGTGCCTCCAGCCTCGATCCCGGCTCCGGCCCCGGCCTCGATCCCGGCTCCGCAACCCCCATCGACGCCGGTCGACCTGACCACGCCTCCGCCGACGCCGAGGTCTCCGATGCCGTTCTCGACGCCGCCTGGGGCTCCGGGCGGCGTCGTCCCCCACTTCCTTCCGGCTCCGGACATGCAACCGGACCGACGTCGCTCGACGCCGGTTCCGGCGCCGATGAGACCTTGGGTCCCAAATGTCCCTCCTCCTCCTTATTTTGAACCGGAGGAGGACCAGGAGGACTGGGAGGGGTCTGAGGACCCTCTGGCACAACAGTGTCAGTATGATGAGGACTGGACAGAGGAACTAGGGGATGCCAGTGGTCTAGATACTTCCCCTGACACTGGCATGCTGTCTCCTCCCGTGGCTACGGAGGAGGGAGCCAATTTTGCAACGGTGTTGCGTAGGGCGGCTGGAGCCTTACATCTCCAACTCCCTACTGTGGCGGTCAAGACTAATCTCTTGACAGAGGTGCTTCAGCCGGCAGCCTCCTCTACGGAGACTGTGCTGCCGTTTAACGATGCCCTCACTGACGTTCTTTTGGGCGCCTGGTCCAAGCCCAACACAGGGGCTCCTGTGGATAGGAACGTGTCCCGACGCCATCGCCCAGCTCCGGGCGACCCCCTATTTCTCTCTGTCCACCCCACTCCTGAGAGCTTGGTTGTCCAAGCCTCCGCTTCCCAAACCGCCTTCCCTACCGCCCCTCCGGATAGGGAATCCAAACGCCTGGATCAATTTGGGAAGAAGGGTTTTTCTTCCTCCAGTGCTGGCTTGCGGTCCATCAACACCGCTTGTCTTTTGGGCCGATATACCCACTCCTTGTGGGATTCGGTGGCGACTGTTTTGCCCCAGTGTTCTGAGGAGGTCCAGACACTGCTTTCCCGCGCCATTGCGGAAGGAAGGGATGCGGCCAAATACACGATACGATGTGGCCTTGATACCGCCGACTCACTGGGCAGGTCTATTGCAACGACGGTGGCGCTGCGTCGCCACGCCTGGCTGAGAACCACTGGTTTTTCAGGGGATGTCCAGAATACTCTCATGGACATGCCCTTTGATGGAGTCGGTCTTTTTGGGTCCAAAGCAGACCATGCGTTGGAGCGCTTTAAGGACTCACGGGCTACTGCCAAGTCCCTGGGCCTTTCTGCTACACGCCCTCCGCTAACTTCTGCTTTTCGCCCCTATCGTGGCCACGGAAGGGGCGCCCAGTCACGTCAGCAGCCCAGCCACCGGCCCGCGCAGCAGGCGTCTTCGCGTGGCCGAGGACGTGGATACCGCTGTGGCGGTTCGGGCAACCAGCGTGCGGGTCAGGCCACCACCTCCAACCCGTCCGCGGCCTCCAAGCCCTCCTAGTCCCTCCTTTCAGGTGCACAGCACGCCAGTCGGGGGCAGGGTCCGCCATCACCTTCACCACTGGCGTCCCATCACCTCGGACAGGTGGGTCTTGGACATTGTCCGAAGGGGCTACTCCCTCCCCTTCGAGACCACCCCCAGCCATGCCACCTCAATTCCACCGCATGTCAGGGGATCACTTGGTGCTTCTACAGAAGGAATTCACGGCCCTCTTGGCCAAGAGGGCCGTCGAGCATGTTCCGACCCCAGAAGTAGGGCGTGGTTGCTACTCCCACTACTTTCTGGTGCCCAAAAAGGACAAGGAGGACATGCGTCCTATCTTGGACCTCCGGAACGTCAATCGCTTCCTCCGGAAGGAGAAGTTCAAGATGCTCACCCTAGCTCAGGTCTTGACTGCCCTAGACCCTGGAGACTGGATGGTAGCGTTGGACTTGCAGGACGCTTATTTCCACATCCCCCGTCCTGCCGGCCCACCGGCGTTACCTGCGGTTCATGGTGGGCCTCGAGCATTTTCAATTCACCGTGCTCCCCTTTGGCCTCACAAGTGCCCCTCGGGTGTTCACGAAAGTGTTGGCGGTGGTCGCAGCTCATCTGCGCCGGGCAGGGGTTTCAGTCTTCCCCTACCTCGACGACTGGCTGCTGAAGGCGGGCTCGTCCCAGGCAGTCGTCTCCCACCTCCAGGCTACGGCCGAACTCCTGCACTCGCTGGGGTTCTCCATCAATGTGCCGAAGTCGCATCTGATTCCTTCTCCACAGCTCCTTTTCATCGGAGCAGTTCTGGACACAATGCAGTTTCGGGCCTATCCTCCCGAACGGCGAGTCCGGGATATTCAGGCTATGATTCCGGTCTTTCAGCCTTTATCCTGAGTTTCGGTACGGATGACCCTGAGGCTGCTGGGCCTCATGGCCTCCTGCATCCTGCTGGTCAATCATGCCAGATGGCATATGCGGGCTCTGCAGTCGGACCTGAAGTTCCAGTGGGCGCAGCACCAGGGCAACCTGTCCGATCACGTCCAGATCTCGGAGGGGACTGCAAAACAGTTGCAGTGGTGGCTCTCGAACCGGCAATGGGTCATGGGCAGATCCCTTCCCCAGCCAGAGCACACAGTTGTGACGGACGCGTCCCTTCTGGGATGGGGCGGTCACATGGGAGAGGCGGAGATCAGAGGCCTCTGGTCTCCGGCGGAGTCCCGGCTCCATATCAACCTTCTGGAGCTCCGGGCGATCCGACTTGCACTCAAGGCATTCCTTCCCTCTGTCAAAGGGAAAGTAGTGCAGGTGTTCACAGACAACACCACCGCCATGTGGTACTGCAACAAACAGGGCGGGGTGGGGTCGTGGACCCTTTGTCAGGAGGCTCTGCGCCTCTGGACATGGCTGGAACATCAGGGCATGTTCCTGATGGTTCAACACCTGGCAGGTTCCCTGAACGCCAGGTCGGACGAACTCAGCCGCAGGTGCATGATGGATCACGAATGGCGTCTTCACTCGGAAGTGGCGCAAGGACTCTTTCTACAATGGGGAGAGCCTTGGTTAGATCTATTCGCCACCGAAGAGAACGCGCAATGTCATCAGTTCTGCACGTTGGAATTTCCAAGGCGGCACTCGCTCGGCGACGCTTTTCGTCGCGAGTGGAGTTGCGGTCTGTTGTACGCCTTTCCGCCTATACCACTTCTACCCAGAGTGTTGAAGAAGATTCGGCACGACCGGGCCCAAGTCATTCTTGTGGCTCCGGACTGGGCTCGAAGAGTTTGGTATCCCGAGCTACTCAGTATGAGCGTAGATCCCCGATCTGTCTGCCTCTTCGGGAGGATCTTCTGTCGCAGCAGCAGGGGACGGTCCTCCACCCGAACCTGTCCAGTCTACACCTGCTTGCGTGGAGATTGAGCGGCGGCAGTTGATTCCTTTCGACTTGCCTCCCGAAGTTTGTGATGTGATTCTGGCAGCCAGGCGTCCCTCCACTAAGGTGGTATACGCCTGCAGGTGGAACAAATTTGTGGCATGGTGCACAGCAAAGGCTGTGGATCCCCTTTCTGCCCCTCTCTCTGCGGTCCTTCTGTTCCTTCTTTCTCTGGCCCAACAGGGTTCTGCCCTGGGTACCATCAAGGGTTATCTTTGTGCTATCTCGGCCTTCCTCAGGCTCCCTGATCAGCCCTCCCTTTTCAAATCCCCTGTTAACAGGTTCTTAAAAGGCATTACACACCTCTTCCCTCCTGTTCCGTTTGTGATGCCTCAGTGGGACTTGAACTTGGTTCTTACCTTTTTAATGTGCGCTCCCTTTGAGCCTCTACATAATTGTCCTCTTCGTCTTCTCTCTCTGAAGACAGCCTTTCTGGTGGCCATCACCTCCGCTCGGCGGGTGAGTGAGCTCCAGGCTCTATCTTGCAAACCTTCCCTTCTGTCTGTTCATCCAGACAAGGTTGTTCTTCGGACGCGTCCGTCCTTCTTGCCAAAGGTGGTTACTGCCTTCCACATTGGGCAGACCATCACTTTGCGTACCTTCTTTCCGCCTCCGCATCCTTCCAGAGAGGAAGAGAGGCTCCACCGTCTGGACCCAAAACGTGCGCTCTCCTTCTATATTGACCGCACAAAACACTTCCGGGTGGATGACCAGCTCTTTGTTGGCTACGTGGGCGCCAAAAAGGTCGGGCGGTGCACAAGCGAACCGTCTCCCGCTGGGTTACCTTGTGCATCAAGACCTGCTATTCTTTGGCTAAGAAGGAGCCTCCTGTTGGGCTGCGTGCCCATTCCACCAGGGCAACGGCTGCTACCACGGCCTTGGGCCGCGGTGTTCCGCTGCCGGTTATCTGTCAGGCAGCTACGTGGGCCTCGCTGCACACGTTTACAAAACATTACTGCCTTGACAGTCCGGTCCGGAGGGACGGCTTCTTTGGCCGTTCTGTCCTCCAGGACTTCCTTGTCTGATCTTTGTTCGCAGACCCACCACCGGGGTTGGTATTGCTGGGGTATCTATTCTAAGGTAAGGAATCTGTCACTAACGTGTCTCTTTCAGATGCACAAGTTACTAACTTGTGTAACAATATATCTGTAAGAGACAGTAGTTAGTGACAGATTCCTACCGCCCACCCATCCTCCCCGTTCTGCGAACTGATTTCTAGGGTTAAGGACATCCCTATCTGAAAGAGACACGTTAGTGATAGATTCCTTACCTTAGAATATCCCCAGGCGTCAGGCTGGATCCGGAAAGTTTTGCGTAGCAGTACCCTTGCGCGTCGGTAGGCGGCGTCGTGCGGCTCCGCGTCCGTCGTCGGCGTCGTGATCGCCGGGATGACGTCGCGGGCAGTACTTAGACGCCGCCCCTGCGCGCTGACGTCAGTTCTTCTTTTTCCGCGCCAGCAAGCGCAGATCCGGGAAGAGCAGTGCCCTGGTCAATTTTTGACCATACTTTTTGGTGATTTTTTCACTGTTTTTCCATCTTTAAGGTGTCGTAGGGATGCCCGGCTTCAAGCGATGCGGCGCCTGTGCGCGGATGATGTCCGTCACCGACCCGCATTGGGAGTGTCTCTTCTGCCTCGGCCGAGGCCACGACACCGAGTCTTGTCCCGAATGCCAGGCCCTCAACCCGAAAGCTTTGCGAGAGCGGTCTCGAAAGCTCCTCGAGGCCCGGCATTCGGCTCCACGGAGGCCCCGGTCGCGTGAGAGGTCCAGGGGTCGCTCGCGGAGTGCACACCGGTCGTCGGCGTCGAAGTCTTCTTCGTCCGGTAAGTCTAAGCACAAGAAGTCCAAGAAGCATCGTCGCTCTCGGACTTCGCCTCGCCGGTCTCACGACTCGGCTGAGGCCCCTCCCGGCACCGTCCCCGCGGCCCCGGACTTGCCTGTGGAGTCGCCCCCGTCATACCCGCCCTTCCCGGGTTCGGGGCGGATCCGGCCAAGGTACAGGAGTTCCTGTCGGCCATGGCCCGCCTCTTCGGGCCTTCAGGCCCCTCCGGTGCGCCTTCGGGCCCCGCGGGCCCTGATGGGGTTGCTCCGGCGTCGCCGGCGGCTCCGGCCCCGGCGTCGCCCGGGACTCCAGCCTCGATCCCGGCTCCGGCTTCGGCCCCGGCCTCGATCCCGGCTCCACAACCCCCATCGACGCCGGTCGACCTCACGACACCTCCGCCGGCGCCGATGTCTCCGGTGCCGTTCTCGACGCCGCCCTGGGCTCCGGGCGGCGTCGTCCCCAGTTCCTTCCGGCTCCGGACATGGACCCGGAGCGACGTCGCTCGACGCCGGCTCCGGCGCCCGATGGGCCCTTGGGTCCCAAATGTCCCTCCTCCTCCTTATTTTGAACCAGAGGAGGACCAGGAGGACTGGGAGGGGTCTGATGACCCTCTGACTCGCAACTGTCAGTATGATGAGGACTGGACAGAGAGTCTAGGGGAGGCCAGTGGTCTGGATACTTCTCCTGACACTGGCATGCTGTCTCCTCCCGTGGCTACGGAGGAGGGGGCCAATTTTGGTACGGTGTTGCGTAGGGCTGCTGGGGCCTTACGTCTCCAGCTCCCTACTTTGACGGTCAAGCCTAACATCTTGACAGAGGTGCTTCAGCCGGCAGCCTCCTCTGCGGAGACTGTGCTGCCGTTTAACGACGCCCTCACAGACGTTCTTTTGGGCGCCTGGTCCAAGCCCAACACAGGGGCTCCTGTGGATCGGAACGTGTCACGACGCCATCGCCCCGCTCCGGGCGACCCCCTGTTTCTTTCTGTCCACCCCACTCCTGAGAGCTTGGTTGTCCAAGCCTCCGCTTCCCAAACCGCCTTCCCTACCGCTCCTCCGGATAGGGAATCCAAACGCCTGGATCAATTTGGGAAGAAAGGTTTTTCTTCCTCCAGTGCTGGCTTGCGGTCCGTTAACACCGCTTGTCTTTTGGGCCGCTATACCCACTCTCTGTGGGATTCGGTGGCGGATGTTTTGCCCCAGTGCCCTGAGGAGGTCCAGGCACTGCTTTCCCGCGCCATTGCGGAAGGAAGGGATGCGGCCAAATACACTATCCGTTGTGGCCTTGACACCGCCGACTCGCTGGGCAGGTCGATTGCAACGACGGTGGCGCTCCGCCGCCACGCCTGGCTGAGAACCACTGGTTTTCAGGGGATGTCCAGAATACTCTCATGGACATGCCCTTTGATGGAGTCGGTCTTTTTGGGTCCAAAGCAGACCATGCGTTGGAGCGCTTTAAGGACTCACGGGCTACTGCCAAGTCCCTGGGCCTTTCTGCTACACGCCCTCCGCTGCCTTCTGCTTTTCGCCCCTATCGTGGCCACGGTAGGGCGCCCCTTCACGTCAGCAGCCCAGCCACCGGCCCGCGCAGCAGGCGTCTTCGCGTGGCCGAGGACGTGGATTCCGCCGTGGCGGATCGGGCAACCAGCGTGCGGGTCAGGCCACCACCTCCAACCCGTCCGCGGCCTCCAAGCCCTCCTAGTCCCTCCTTTCAGGTGCACGGCACGCCAGTAGAGGGCAGGGTCCGCCATCACCTTCCCCACTGGCGCACCATCACCTCGGACAGGTGGGTCTTGGACATTGTCCGAAGGGGCTACTCCCTCCCCTTCGAGACCACCCCCAGCCATGCCACCTCAACTCCACCGCATGTCAGGGGATCACTTGGTGCTTCTACAGAAGGAAGTCACGGCCCTCTTGACCAAGAGGGCCATCGAGCATGTTCCGACCCCAGAAGTAGGGCGTGGTTGCTACTCCCACTACTTTCTGGTGCCCAAAAAGGACAAGGAGGACATGCGTCCTATCTTGGACCTCCGGAACGTCAATCGCTTCCTCCGGAAGGAGAAGTTCAAGATGCTCACCCTAGCTCAGGTCTTGACTGCCCTCGACCCTGGAGACTGGTTGGTAGCGTTGGACTTGCAGGACGCATATTTCCACATCCCCGTCCTGCCGGCCCACCGGCGTTACCTTCGGTTCACGGTAGGCCACGAGCATTTTCAGTTCACCGTGCTCCCCTTTGGCCTTACAAGTGCCCCTCGGGTGTTCACGAAAGTGATGGCGGTGGTCGCGGCTCATCTGCGCTGGGCAGGGGTTTCAGTCTTCCCCTACCTCGACGACTGGCTGCTGAAGGCGGGCTCGTCCCAGGCAGTCGTCTCCCACCTCCAGACTACGGCCGAACTCCTGCACTCGCTGGGGTTCTCCATCAATGTGCCGAAGTCGCATCTGATTCCTTCTCCACAGCTCCTTTTCATCGGAGCAGTTCTGGACACGACGCAGTTTCGGGCCTATCCTCCCGAACGGCGAGTCCGGGATATTCAGGCTATGATTCCGATCTTTCGGCCTTTATCCTGGGTTTCGGTAAGGATGACCCTGAGGCTGCTGGGCCTCATGGCCTCCTGCATCCTGCTGGTCAATCATGCCAGATGGCATATGCGGGCTCTGCAGTGGGACCTGAAGTTCCAGTGGGCGCAGCACCAGGGCAACCTGTCCGATCACGTCCAGATCTCGGAGGGGACTGCAAAACAGTTGCAGTGGTGGCTCTCGAACCGGCAATGGGTCATGGGCAGATCCCTCTCCTTCCCCAGCCAGAGCATACAGTTGTGACGGACGCGTCCCTTCTGGGATGGGGCGGTCACTTGGGAGAGGCGGAGATCAGAGGCCTCTGGTCTCCGGCGGAGTCCCGGCTCCATATCAACCTTCTGGAGCTCCGGGCGATCCGGCTTGCACTCAAGGCATTCCTTCCCTCTGTCAAAGGGAAGGTAGTGCAGGTGTTCACAGACAACACCACCGCCATGTGGTACTGCAACAAACAGGGCGGGGTGGGGTCTTGGACCCTTTGTCAGGAGGCTCTGCGCCTCTGGACATGGCTGGAACATCAGGGCGTGTTCCTGATGGTTCAACACCTGGCAGGTTCTCTGAACGCCAGGGCGGACGAACTCAGCCGCAGGTGCATGATGGATCACGAATGGCGTCTTCACTCGGAAGTGGCGCAAGGACTCTTTCTACAGTGGGGAGAGCCTTGGTTAGATCTATTCGCCACCGAAGAGAACGCGCAATGTCATCAGTTCTGCGCGTTGGAATTTCCAAGGCGGCACTCGCTCGGCGACGCTTTTCGTCGCGAGTGGAGTTGCGGTCTGTTGTACGCCTTTCCGCCTATACCACTTCTACCCAGGGTGTTGAAGAAGATTCGGCACGACCGGGCCCAAGTCATTCTTGTGGCTCCGGACTGGGCTCGAAGAGTTTGGTATCCCGAGCTACTCAATATGAGCATAGATCCCCCGATCCGTCTGCCTCTTCGGGAGGATCTTCTGTCGCAGCAGCAGGGGACGGTCCTCCACCCGAACCTGTCCAGTCTACACCTGCTTGCGTGGAGATTGAGCGGCGGCAGTTGATTCCTTTCGACTTGCCTCCCGAAGTTTGTGATGTGATTCTGGCAGCCAGGCGTCCCTCCACTAAGGTGGTATACGCCTGCAGGTGGAACAAATTTGTGGCATGGTGCACAGCAAAGGCTGTGGATCCCCTTTCTGCCCCTCTTTCTGAGGTCCTTCTGTTCCTTCTCTCTCTGGCCCAACAGGGTTCTGCCCTGGGTACCATCAAGGGTTATCTTTGTGCTATCTCGGCCTTCCTCAGGCTCCCTGATCAGCCCTCCCTTTTCAAGTCCCCTGTTGTTAACAGGTTCTTAAAAGGCATTACTCACCTCTTCCCTCCTGTTCCGTTTGTAATGCCTCAGTGGGACTTGAACTTGGTTCTTACCTTTTAATGTGCGCTCCCTTTGAGCCTCTGCATAACTGTCCTCTTCGTCTTCTGACTCTAAAGGCAGCCTTTCTGGTGGCCATCACCTCCGCTCGGCGGGTGAGTGAGCTCCAGGCTCTTTCTTGCAAACCTCCCTTTCTGTCTGTTCATCCAGACAAGGTTGTTCTTCGGACGCGTCCGTCCTTCTTGCCAAAGGTGGTTACTGCTTTCCACATTGGGCAGACCATCACTTTGCCCACCTTCTTTCCGCCTCCGCATCCTTCCAGAGAGGAAGAGAGGCTCCACCGTCTGGACCCAAAACGTGCGCTCTCCTTCTATATCGACCGCACAAAACACTTCCGGGTGGATGACCAGCTCTTTGTTGGCTACGTGGGCGCCAAAAAAGGTCGGGCGGTGCACAAGAGGACCATCTCCCGCTGGGTTACCTTGTGCATCAAGACCTGCTATTCTTTGGCTAAGAAGGAGCCTCCTGTTGGGCTGCGTGCCCATTCCACCAGGGCAACGGCTGCTACCACGGCCTTGGGCCGCGGTGTTCCGCTGCCGGTTATCTGTCAGGCAGCTACGTGGGCCTCGCTGCACACGTTTACTAAGCATTACTGCCTTGACAGTCAGGTCCGGAGGGACGGCTTCTTTGGCCGTTCTGTCCTCCAGGACTTCCTTGTCTGATCTTTGTTCGCAGACCCACCACCGGGGTTGGTATTGCTGGGGTATCTATTCTAAGGTAAGGAATCTATCACTAACGTGTCTCTTTCAGATGCACAAGTTACTAACTTGTGTAACGATATATCTGTAAGAGACAGTAGTTAGTGATAGATTCCTACCGCCCACCCATCCTCCCCGTTCTGCGAACTGATTTCTAGGGTTAAGGACATCCCTTTCAGGGCCCTAGTATTTTTCAGACACCTGTGTCAGCTTCTTGCATGGCTCTGCGTTCCTGGCGCGGAAAGTCGTGTACAGAACTGACGTCAGCGCGCAGGGGCGGCGCCTAAGTGCTGCCCGCGACGTCATCCCGGCGATCACGACGCCGACGACGGACGCGGAGCCGCACGACGCCGCCTACCGACGCGCAAGGGTACTGCTACGCAAAACTTTCCGGATCCAGCCTGACGCCTGGGGATATTCTAAGGTAAGGAATCTATCACTAACTACTGTCTCTTACAGATATATCGTTACACAAGTTAGTAACTTGTGCTTCAGGGCCCTAGTATTTTTCAGACACCTATGTCAGCTTCTTGCATGGCTCTGCGTTCCTGGCGCGGAAAGTCATGTACAGAACTGACGTCAGCGCGCAGGGCCGGCGTCTAAGTACTGCCTGCAACGTCATCCCGGCGATCACGACGCCGACGACGGACGCGGAGCCGCACGACGCCGCCTACCGACGCGCAAGGGTACTGGTACGCAAAAAACTTTCCGGATCCAGCCTGACGCCTGGGGATATTCTAAGGTAAGGAATCTGTCACTAACTACTGTCTCTTACAGATATATCGTTACACAAGTTAGTAACTTGTGCCTTCAGAGTACGGCCGACCTCCTGCATTTGCTGGGGTTCTCCATCAACGTGCCGAAGTCGCACCTGAGTCCTTCTCAGAAGCTCCCCTTCATCGGAGCGGTTCTGGATTCGACGCGGTTTCAGGTTTATCCTCCCGAGCAGCGAGTCCGGGATATTCAGGCTATGATTCCGATCTTTCAGCCTCTATCCCGGGTTTCGGTCAGGTTGACCCTCCGGCTCCTGGGCCTGATGGCCTCCTGCATCCTGCTAGTGCAACATGCCAGATGGCATATGCCGGCTCTACAGTGGGACCTGAAGTTCCAGTGGGCACAGCATCAGGGCAACCTGTCCAATCATGTCCAGATCTCGAAGGCACTGCACGACAGTTGCAGTGGTGGCTCACGTATCGCGATTGGGTCAATGGCAGATCCCTCTCCCTTCCCCAACCGGAGCACACAGTGGTGACGGATGCGTCCCTCCTGGGATGGGGAGGCCACTTGGGAGAGGCGGAGATCAGAGGCCTCTGGTCTCCGGCGGAGTCCTGGCTCCATATCAACCTTTTGGAGCTTCGGGCGATCCGACTTGCACTGAAGGCATTCCTTCCCTCTGTCCGGGGAAGTGTAGTGCAGGTGTTCACGGACAACACCACCGCCATGTGGTATTGCAACAAACAGGGCGGGGTGGGGTCCTGGACCCTATGTCAGGAGGCTCTGCGCCTCTGGACATGGCTGGAACATCACGGCATTACCTTGGTGGTTCAACACCTGGCGGGTTCTCTGAACGCCAGGGCGGACGAACTCAGCCGCAGGTGCATGATGGATCACGAATGGCGTCTGAAATCGGACGTGGCGCAAGGTCTCTTTCAGCAGTGGGGAGAGCCTTGGTTAGATCTATTCGCCACAGAAGAGAACGCGCAATGTCATCAGTTCTGCGCGTTGGAATTTCCAAGGCGGCACTCGGTCGCGAGTGGAGTTGCGGTCTATTGTACGCCTTTCCGCCTATACCACTTCTGCCCAGAGTGCTGAAGAAGATTCGGCGCGACTGGGCCCAAGTCATCCTTGTGGCTCCGGATTGGGCACGAAGATACTGGTATCCCGAGCTACTCAGCATGGCGATTGATCCCCCGATCCGACTGCCTCTTCAGGAGGATCTTCTATCGCAGCAGCAGGGGACGGTCCTCCACCCGAACCTGTCCAGCCTCCACCTCCATGCGTGAAGATTGAGCTGCGACAGTTGACAGCTTTCGATCTTCCTCCCGAAGTCTGTGATGTCATTCTGGCAGCCAGGCATCCCTCCACTAAGACGGTATACGCCTGCAGGTGGAACAAGTTTGTGGCATGGTGCACAGCGAAGGCTGTGGATCCCCTCTCTGCCCCTCTTTCTGAGGTTCTTCTGTTCCTTCTATCCTTGGCCCAGCAGGGCTCTGCTCTGGGCACTATCAAAGGTTATCTTTCGGCCATCTCCACCTTTCTACGGCTTCCAGATCAGCCTTCTCTTTTAAGTCCCCGGTTGTTACCCGTTTCCTCAAGGGCATTACGCACACATTTCCTCCCGTGCCGTTCATAATGCCTCAATGGGACTTAAACCTTGTCTTGACATACCTGATGTGCGCTCCCTTCGAGGCCCTTCATCACTGTCCTTTGCGTCTTCTCACTCTCAAGACGGCTTTCCTGGTAGCTATCACCTCTGCCAGAAGAGTGAGTGAGCTCCAGGCTCTTTCTTCCAAACCTCCTTTCCTTTGTTCATCCGGACAAGGTGGTTTTAAGGACCCGTCCTTCTTTCTTGCCAAAGGTTGTCACGCCCTTCCACATCGGGCAGACCATCACTTTGCCCACCTTCTTTCCGCCTCCGCATCCTTCAAAAGAGGAAGAGCGGCTTCACCGTCTGGACCCAAAACGTGTGCTCTCGTTCTATCTGAAGCGCACACAACAGTTCCGGGTGGATGACCAACTCTTTGTTGGCTACGTGGGTGCCAAAAAAGGTCGGGCCGTGCACAAACGAACCATCTCTCGGTGGGTTGTTCTGTGCATAAAAGCATGTTACTCGTTGGCCAAGAGGGAGCCTCCTGTGGGGCTGCGTGCCCATTCTACCAGGGCAACGGCAGCCACTACTGCCTTGGGACGCGGCGTTCCCTTGCAGGACATTTGTCAGGCAGCTACGTGGGCTTCGCTGCACACGTTTACAAAACATTACTGCCTTGACAGTCCGGTCCGGAGGGACGGCTTCTTTGGCCGTTCTGTCCTCCAGGACTTCCTTGTCTGATCTTTGTTCGCAGACCCACCACCGGGGTTGGCATTGCTGGGGTATCTATTCTAAGGTAAGGAATCTGTCACTAACGTGTCTCTTTCAGATGCACAAGTTACTAACTTGTGTAACAATATATCTGTAAGAGACAGTAGTTAGTGACAGATTCCTTACCGCCCCACCCATCCTCCCCGTTCTGCGAACTGATTTCTAGGGTTAAGGACATCCCTTTCAGGGCCCTAGTATTTTTCAGACACCTATGTCAGCTTCTTGCATGGCTCTGCGTTCCTGGCGCGGAAAGTCATGTACAGAACTGACGTCAGCGCGCAGGGCCGGCGTCTAAGTACTGCCTGCGACGTCATCCCGGCGATCACGACGCCGACGACGGACGCGGAGCCGCACGACGCCGCCTACCGACGCGCAAGGGTACTGCTACGCAAAAAACTTTCCGGGTCCAGCCTGACGCCTGGGGATATTCTAAGGTAAGGAATCTGTCACTAACTACTGTCTCTTACAGATATATCGTTACACAAGTTAGTAACTTGTGCCTTCAGAGTACGGCCGACTTCCTGCATTTGCTGGGGTTCTCCATCAACGTGCCGAAGTCGCACCTGAGTCCTTCTCAGAAGCTCCCCTTCATCGGAGCGGTTCTGGATTCGACGCGGTTTCAGGTTTATCCTCCCGAGCAGCGAGTCCGGGATATTCAGGCTATGATTCCGATCTTTCAGCCTCTATCCCGGGTTTCGGTCAGGTTGACCCTCCGGCTCCTGGGCCTGATGGCCTCCTGCATCCTGCTAGTGCAACATGCCAGATGGCATATGCCGGCTCTACAGTGGGACCTGAAGTTCCAGTGGGCACAGCATCAGGGCAACCTGTCCGATCATGTCCAGATCTCGAAGGCACTGCACGACAGTTGCAGTGGTGGCTCACGTATCGCGATTGGGTCAATGGCAGATCCCTCTCCCTTCCCCAACCGGAGCACACAGTGGTGACGGATGCGTCCCTCCTGGGATGGGGAGGCCACTTGGGAGAGGCGGAGATCAGAGGCCTCTGGTCTCCGGCGGAGTCCTGGCTCCATATCAACCTTTTGGAGCTTCGGGCGATCCGACTTGCACTGAAGGCATTCCTTCCCTCTGTCCGGGGAAGTGTAGTGCAGGTGTTCACGGACAACACCACCGCCATGTGGTATTGCAACAAACAGGGCGGGGTGGGGTCCTGGACCCTATGTCAGGAGGCTCTGCGCCTCTGGACATGGCTGGAACATCACGGCATTACCTTGGTGGTTCAACACCTGGCGGGTTCTCTGAACGCCAGGGCGGACGAACTCAGCCGCAGGTGCATGATGGATCACGAATGGCGTCTGAAATCGGACGTGGCGCAAGGTCTCTTTCAGCAGTGGGGAGAGCCTTGGTTAGATCTATTCGCCACAGAAGAGAACGCGCAATGTCATCAGTTCTGCGCGTTGGAATTTCCAAGGCGGCACTCGGTCGCGAGTGGAGTTGCGGTCTATTGTACGCCTTTCCGCCTATACCACTTCTGCCCAGAGTGCTGAAGAAGATTCGGCGCGACTGGGCCCAAGTCATCCTTGTGGCTCCGGATTGGGCACGAAGATACTGGTATCCCGAGCTACTCAGCATGGCGATTGATCCCCGATCCGACTGCCTCTTCAGGAGGATCTTCTATCGCAGCAGCAGGGGACGGTCCTCCACCCGAACCTGTCCAGCCTCCACCTCCATGCGTGAAGATTGAGCTGCGACAGTTGACAGCTTTCGATCTTCCTCCCGAAGTCTGTGATGTCATTCTGGCAGCCAGGCATCCCTCCACTAAGACGGTATACGCCTGCAGGTGGAACAAGTTTGTGGCATGGTGCACAGCGAAGGCTGTGGATCCCCTCTCTGCCCCTCTTTCTGAGGTTCTTCTGTTCCTTCTATCCTTGGCCCAGCAGGGCTCTGCTCTGGGCACTATCAAAGGTTATCTTTCGGCCATCTCCACCTTTCTACGGCTTCCAGATCAGCCTTCTCTTTTTAAGTCCCCGGTTGTTACCCGTTTCCTCAAGGGCATTACGCACACATTTCCTCCCGTGCCGTTCATAATGCCTCAATGGGACTTAAACCTTGTCTTGACATACCTGATGTGCGCTCCCTTCGAGGCCCTTCATCACTGTCCTTTGCGTCTTCTCACTCTCAAGACGGCTTTCCTGGTAGCTATCACCTCTGCCAGAAGAGTGAGTGAGCTCCAGGCTCTTTCTTCCAAACCTCCTTTCCTTTGTTCATCCGGACAAGGTGGTTTTAAGGACCCGTCCTTCTTTCTTGCCAAAGGTTGTCACGCCCTTCCACATCGGGCAGACCATCACTTTGCCCACCTTCTTTCCGCCTCCGCATCCTTCAAAAGAGGAAGAGCGGCTTCACCGTCTGGACCCAAAACGTGTGCTCTCGTTCTATCTGAAGCGCACACAACAGTTCCGGGTGGATGACCAACTCTTTGTTGGCTACGTGGGTGCCAAAAAGGTCGGGCCGTGCACAAGCGAACCATCTCTCGGTGGGTTGTTCTGTGCATAAAAGCATGTTACTCGTTGGCCAAGAGGGAGCCTCCTGTGGGGCTGCGTGCCCATTCTACCAGGGCAACGGCAGCCACTACTGCCTTGGGACGCGGCGTTCCCTTGCAGGACATTTGTCAGGCAGCTACGTGGGCTTCGCTGCACACGTTTACCAAGCATTACTGCCTTGACAGTCGGGTCCGGAGAGACGGCTTCTTTGGCCGTTCTGTTCTCCGTGACTTTCTGGTGTAATCTTGTTCGCAGACCCACCACCTGGGTTGGTATTGCTGGGGTATCTATTCTAAGGTAAGGAATCTATCATTAACGTGTCTCTTTCAGATGCACAAGTTACTACTTGTGTAACGATATATCTGTAAGAGACATTAGTTAGTGATAGATTCCTTACCGCCCCACCCATCCTCCCCATTCTGCGAACTGATTTCTAGGGTTAAGGTCATCCCTTTCAGGGCCCTAGTTTCATGGCACCAGAGGTCAGTTTCTTGCATGGCTCTGCGTTCCTGGCGCGGAAAGTCGTGTACAGAACTGACGTCAGCGCGCATGGGTGGCGCCTAAGTAGTCTCCGTGACGTCATCTCGCCAGCGACGGACGCGGAGCCGCACGACGCCACCTACCGACACGCAGGGGTACTGCTGACGAAAAACTTTCCGGATCCAGTCTGACGCCTGGGGATATTCTAAGGTAAGAAATCTATCACTAACTAATGTCTCTTACAGATATATCGTTACACAAGTAGTAACTTGTGCGTTTCTTTATTTCCACACTACAACGCGGATCCGTAGAAGCGCTTCCTCAGGCCATTTTATGGCCTGCTTTGACAATTTTTCTCTTTTGTTGGCTACGGACCCTCATACCGTTTGTATGTGGTGTTTTGGAGAACACCATGACTCCGAGAATTGCGACTCCTGTCGGAAGCTGAAGCCGAAGGCACTCAAAGTACTTCGGATGAAATTCATGATAGCGCGGCTGACGCGGTCCTCAGAGTCTTCTCATCGGCCTCGGTCTCCTTCTCGTTCAATGGTCCTTTCGCAGGCCTGTTCCAGGAGCCGTTCCTGTGGACATCACTCTCCATCGACGTCCCAAGGTAAGCGCAAGCGGTTGAAGTCACGGCATCCCCTGACTTAGCCACATAGACTCCATCTCTCATGGCTCCTCCCGTTCGCCGGTTAAGGAGTCCGTACACGACTCCGCCCGTGCCTCCCCGTCTTTCTGGGAGCCAGGGCGTCGACCCAGATGAGAGAATATTATAACTCTCTACATATTCTCTTTGGGTTTCACCCGCCCTTGGAGCGCCTTAGGGCCCCATGGAGGTGAGAGGATCCACACCAACAGGTTCACCCTCTGTGTCAGTGGGCCCTCAGAGTCAGTGGGTTGGCGCTGGTCGGCCGACTCCGCCTCAGCGCCGGTGCACAGCCCTTCGGAGTTTCCACCTTTTGCGTAAATCCTCGATCAGCTAACTCCTGCAACGTCGGCAGCGCCGATCAAAGCCATTGCTCCTCTTGATGTCGAGGCATCGCCTTCTCGGCACCGGTTGATGTCCGGTGCGGAGTCGATGGAGCCATCGGTGGTGAATTTTCTCCTTCCGCTTCCCTCTCATGTTGGTACTTCTAAGTGCCATCTTTTAGGAGAGAATACGGAGGAGTCGGGGCTTCTGCACTCTTTATCTGAGGCTATTCCGCCTATTATGGAGGAGAATTGGCTGTCTGCACTAGGGGAAGTTAGTGGGTTAGAATTTTCCCCAGCTTCGGGATTTCTTTCTACTCCTAGCCTGCCTACTGAGGCGAGTTCCTCCGTTTGCGGACATGTTAAGGAGAGTGGCTATGGTCTTAGACTTATCTCTTCCTTCTATGAAAAAAGTCTACTGATCCTCCTGATTGATATCTTCTGTCAAGTTCAGACAGGGGTGGAGCCTATTCTCCCATATAGTGAGGCCCTTTTCGACATTTTGTTGGGTACTTGGGTTAAGCCTGATACAGGAGTCTCTGTAGATCGTGATATATATATGTTAGACCTGGCATCCTTGGCGTGGGTCTCCCTTCCATTTTTTCGTAATGCCTCCACGGTTGCCGATATGTTTTTGCTGGACTAGATGCTCATGGGCACTTTGCCGCTGCTAATCAGTGCCAAAGTGCAAGTGCTCCCTATCGTTAATTGATACATGTATTAGTGACTCCATGATTGGATGATTGGTTTACTTGTCAGTCCCTAGTACAGCGCACTCAGTGTGCCCAGGGCTTGTAAATCCAATGCCGCTGGTGGGCTTGCAGCACTGGTTGTGCCACCCACAGAAGCGGCTTGTAAAATGTGTCTCAGGCCTGCCATCGCAGAGCCTGTGTGCAGCCTCGGGCTGCCATGTCGACTTGGTGAGTACACCCACTTACCAGTCCCTAAACCTTCCCTTTACTGCATGTTGGTCACCCCTAAAGTAGGCCCTAGGGCAGGGTGCATTGTAAGTATAAGGTAGGACATGCCCTGGTGTGTGTGGCATGTCCTAATAGTGAATTACAGCCATTTTCGTTCTTCACTATTGCAAGGCTACCTGCTCCCCATAGGCCAGAATGGGCAGACTGACTATTACACCTTATAGTCAGAACTGACCCAGGGAACATGGTAGAAAAACGAATTTAGTATGCCTGAACTCAGGATGATAAAATACATCTTTTAGTGAAGTTGGTTTTAACATTCTGTGTTCGAAAATACCACTTTTAGAAAGTGGGTATTTTCTTGCCTAACTATCCAAGCCTGCCTCTGCTAGGTTGTGTATTCCTTGTCTGGAGATTGAGTGACAGGGGCTGGGGGTGGCTACCGGAGACAGGGTGAGTCAGCGCAGGGCTGAATAGAAAGATCTGCATCCAGAGTGGAGGGAGGAGTTGCACCTGGGTCTGAATAGGGCTGTGCCTGCCTTCCACAATGCTGGCTCCACCTCCTGCCGGGCGGCTGAGCACTCTGCCCCACATTCTGAAAGGAAAGAAGGAGTCAGAAAAACAAAGTACTCCAGAACTGACCAGAACTGGTTTTGGACTAGGCAGAGGCCTCTCTGCCTCCAGAGAACAAAGAGAATCAGGGTATAAGAGGGGCACCCAGACCCCAGGAAAATCAGATCACTTTTGGGAACAAGAAGAAACCTTTGCTGAGGAGCGGAACCAAGAAGAAACTGAGGAGAGACTATCCCTAAGCCTGAAGTGCTGCTTGGGGGATTGGCCTGCAGTGGTTTGCCTGACTGCCAAAGAGAGGAGAAAGGAACTTTTGCTTTGCTGTGACTTTCATCAACTTGTGAAGGATCTCCAAGGGCTTGGAAGAGAGCTTGCCCCCTGACCGAAGTCCCAGGACCATTGGACTTCACCCCCTTTGTGAATTGCTGCTGGAAACTCTGTTTCAGTGGCTACAGAGGTAGGGAGCTGTGACCGACTCTCACGACCGACTCGGTGTCCTGCAAGCACCGCATCGAAGCACCGTCTCGCCCTGCAACGCACGGCCCTGGTCTCACCGACTCCGTCTCGACGACGTCAACGAGCCGCTGCCTGCACCGCATCGAGGGACAACGCGTCCTGCAACGCTTCCATTTTTGCATCGCGACCGCGACGAACAGCCATCCGGCTCGCACGCCCGTGCCTGCCGCTTCAAGTAAAAGGTACTGTGACCGAGTCTGTCTATGCTGTGTTGGCCCGTCTCGACGCGGTCAGCTGGATTTGTTAGACTCTGTTTGTTCTCGACATCGCCGTAGCCGGAGGAGGCTACCGACTCGCACAGAACCTTGAATGAAGCCTTTTTGATCAGAACTAAGTATTCTTAACAGTATTGTGGATTATTTTTGTCGTTTATGGTCTTGTGATAAATCTATATAAAGTATACCTATTTTTATAAATATATAACCTGTGTGGTGTCCATTTGTAGTGTTGTCACTTGATTACTGTATGTGTTCACAAATGCTTTACACACTGCCTCTGAACTAAGCCTGTCTGCTCGTGCCAAGCTACCAAGAGGGTGAGCAGGGGTTATTTCGGGAGTGTACCTACTTTCCCTGACTAGACTCAAGGGTCCCTATTTGGACAAAGGTACCTACCTCTGCCAACTAGAGACCCCCAAATCTAACATTTGGTGGTCAGCGGTGAGGATTCTGGACTTGCATTTGTGACTCATGTACAGTGATTGGTGAACACTACTTAGTGAGTGCAGACCAAAACGCAACCACATACTTTAATAGCATTTTTTCTGGGATTTCCTATTTTTGCAAATGCCAAGTTCAGTCACTATGGAGAAACCAGCATCAGTAGCCTCTGTTGAATGTGATTGGGAAGAAGAGAGGCTAGAATGCTACACCCTTAAGCAGCTCAAGCAATTCTGCAAAAAGTTTAAAGTGTCCATGACCGGGATCTCCAGGAAGGAGGACCTCCAAAAGGCGCTGAGGGCCTGGGTCGAATCAAGGAGTGCCCCTGTGGAGGGGGCTGAGAATGCAGAAGGGCAGCTGGAGGGGCTATTGGGTCTAGGGGCTAGAAGACCACCTTCCCCAGTAGGTAGCAGTCTTTCTGCCCGAGGACTGTCTCCAGAGGAGTTGGAGGACAGGAAAGAGAGTAGGATGCACGAAATGGAGCTGACCAAACTCAAGCTGAATAAGCAGTTAGAATTCGAAATGCAAACAAGGAAATTAGCCCTAGAGGAAAAGAAAATGCAGTTTGAACATGAGAAAGTTTTGAGGGAGTTGGAATTGAAGGCCAAGAGCTTAGAGATTACTCCCTCTGGTGGCAGTGTACCGCCTGTGCCTGTTGAAGCTAGGGTGTATATTCCCAAAGATGTGGTGAAGGAGTTTTTAAAAATGACGACATAGGGCAGTGGTTCAAAGCCTATGAGGTAGCCATGTCTTCCCACCGGGTCCCTGAGAAGGATTGGGGAGCGGGGTTGTGGGGACGGTTCCTTAGTGAAGGGCGGGATACCTTGTTGGATTTGCCCTCTGAAGTCTACAATTCGTACAGCCACATGAAGGATGCCTTAATGACTAGGTATGGTTTGACCCCTGAGCTTTATAGGCAAAGGTTCAGGAACTGTAGTAAGATTGAAAGCAGTACCTGGGTTGAATATGTGACCTTCTTTTGCAGAGCCTTGGATGGTTGGGTAAAGGGTAGCAAAGCGACTGATTTTCAGGCGCTCTTTGATTTAATTGCCTGGGAGCACTTGTCCGGTAATTGTTTTCCTGAGCTACGCCAGCACCTGATTGATAGTAAGCTGACTAACCCTAGGCAGCTTGCTGAGGAGGCGGACCGCTGGGTGAGTACCCGGGTCCACAAGGGTCACGTGGGAGACTCCGCCAAGGGTGGGCAGGGTCCCCAGCAGAAGAGTGGGGGGACAAGGGTAAACAGAAGGAGTTCCATAAAGGGCCCCAAAGTAGACCCCAAGGGAACCAAGGGAAAGGTTCCCAGCCTCCCCTGAGAAGAAGCCAGTGGCCCTGACAGGCCCCCTGTTCACCAGGGACCACTGGTATGTTACAAGTGTGGCGCCCCTGGCCACAAGGCAAACGATCCTCGTTGCCCTTTGCATGGAAAACCAGCACCCACCAGTGCAGTCCCCCGGCAGTTGGCTAGTGTAGCCCTGGGGGAGGAGTTGGGTGCCCAAGGTGGGGGATCCCACAGTGTTTTCCCTTGTCTCATTAGGAGACTCTGAGATGGTCCCTAGGACCCCGCTGCCTGAGAACACTAAGAAATACAGGCAGTGGGTGACCATCAATGGCCATAGGGTGGAGGCTCTGAGAGACACAGGAGCCAGTGTGACAGCTGTCAAGTGTCACCTGGTGTCTAAAGAGCAGGTTATCCCTGATGCATTCTATCCGGTTGTTGCCGCTGACAACACAGAGAGTCACTGCAAGGTGGCTCAGGTTCCCTTTGAGTGGGGTGGGGTCTCGGGTACTCTTCAAGTAGCTGTGAGGCCAGCCATGCCTGTTGACTGTTTGTTAGGGAACGATTTGGAGAGCTCACCTTGGGCTAAGGTGGAGCGGAGTGCGCATTTAGAAATGTTGGGCTTGCCTGATTGGGCATGTGTGACCACCCGGTCAATGGCAGCTAAAGGTGTTCAAGAGGACCTGGAGCCTGAGAGGGAGGCCCAGGTGCCTGCCGGAGAGAGAGGAGGCAGGGGGCGCGGGAAACCGGCCCCCGAGGTTCCCACGGTCCAGGAGGAGGCAGACCCTGAGGGGGATGCCCTGGAGCCTACAGGGGAACCGGTAGCTGAACTGGGGGACCTACCTGAGCTGACCCATTGGCAGCAAGAAGGAGGACCCTCCAGGGAAGAGTTCTGCAAGGAGCAGAACAGATGCCCTTCTCTCGTGGGTCTGAGGCAACAGGCCACAGACCAGGCAGCAGGTGATCAGTCTGGATCACATTGGGTTTACTGGGAGAATGGTCTCCTGTATTCAGAGCCTAAGGTTGCTGAGCCTGGGTCAGCCCGTGTGCTGGTGGTACCCCAGCGCTTCAGAGCCTTCCTACTGGGGTTGGCTCATGATGTACCGTTAGCGGGACATCTGGGGCAGGACAAGACCTTTGACAGGCTTGTTACCCATTTCTATTGGCCCCAGATGCGCAGGAGTGCCGCCACTCACTGCAGAACATGCCAGACTTGCCAGGCAAGTGGAAAGAGTGGGAGGAAGCACAAGGCTCCTCTCCAGCCATTCCCTGTGGTCAGCACCCCCTTTGAACGGGTGGGTATTGACATTGTGGGGCCACTGGACCCCAAGACAGCCATGGGCAACAGGTTTATCCTGGTCTTGGTGGACCATGCCACCCGGTACCCTGAAGCCATCCCTCTGAGGACAGTGACGGCCCCCGTGGTGGGACGGGCACTGATGGGAATTTTCTCACGTGTGGGATTCCCTCAAGAGGTGGTGTCTGACAGAGGTACCAACTTCGTGTCCAAGTACATGAAGTCCCTGTGGCAGGAGTGCGGTGTAACTTACAAGTTCACCACTCCTTACCACCCTCAAGGAAATGGGCTGGTTGAGAGATTCAACCGGACCCTCAAGGGCATGATTATGGGTCTGGAAGAACCCATGAGGCGTAAATGGGACGTCCTCTTACCATGCCTGTTGTTTGCATACCGGGAGGTGCCACAGAAGTCTCTAGGGTTCAGTCCCTTTGAGCTCCTCTATGGACACCCGGTGCGAGGACCTCTGAGTTTGGTCAAGGAAGGCTGGGAGCAATCTCCCAGGAAACCTCCCCAGGATGTATACAGTTACATGCTGGCCTTCAGGAACCAGACTAGGCGTTTCAGAGAACTTGCTGAGGCAAATCTGGAAGCCAGCCAGGAGGAGATGAAGCGGTGGTACGACCAGAATGCCACTCTGGTAGAGCTTCAGCCTGGTCAGAAAGTGTGGGTCATGGCCCCGGTGGAGCCCTGTGCGCTCCAGGACAGGTGGACCGGCCCTTTTACGGTGGTGGAGCGCAAGAGTCCAGTTACATATCTGGTGGACTTGCAGTCTCCCAGGAACCCCTTGCGGGTCCTGCATGTGAACCGCCTGAAGCCCCACTTGGAGAGGTCCCAAGTGGGCATGCTCTTAGCGACAGATGATGGAATGGAGGAGGAGACCGAGCCTCTTCCTGACCTCCTGTCAGCCCGAGAGCAAGATGGATCAGTGGAGGGAGTAAACCTCTCTACCTCCCTGACACCTGAGCAGCAGGGTGACTGTCGCCACTTGTTGGGACAGTTCCCTGACCTATTCTCCCTGGTTCCCAGTGTCACTCATTGGTGCGTCCATGATGTGGACACTGGGGACAGTCTTCCTGTGAAGCACAAGGCTTACAGGGTGACTGACAGGGTCAGAGCCTGCATCAAGGAGGAGGTCTCCAAGATGTTTGCGCTAGGGGTGATTGAGTCCTCTAACAGCCCTTGGGCCAGCCCCGTGGTCTTGGTTCCAAAAGCTGCCGCGCCTGGTGCCACACCAGAACTCCGGTTCTGTGTGGACTACAGGGGACTCAATTCCGTCACCAGGACTGACGCCCACCCCATCCCCAGAGCTGATGAGCTCATAGATCGGTTAGGGGCTGCGCGGTACCTCAGCACGTTTGACTTAACGTCTGGATACTGGCAGATCGCCTTGACTGATGGGGCAAAGAGAGGTCAGCATTCTCCACACCAGATGGGCACTACCAGTTCCGGGTGATGCCCTTTGGGATGAAGAATGCCCCTGCCACCTTTCAGAGGTTGGTCAACCAGGTGTTGGTTGGACTGGAGGATTTCAGTGCCGCCTACCTGGATGACATCGCAGTGTTCAGTGCCCGTTGGGAAGAGCATCTGCGCCACCTCTGGGAAGTGTTGATGGCGCTGCGGAGGGCAGGCCTCACAATCAAGGCGAGTAAGTGCCAGATTGGGCAGGGTTCTGTGGTGTACTTGGGACACCAGGTTGGGAGCGGCCAGGTGGCGCCCCTCCAACCGAAAATTGATACCATTCTGGCTTGGGAGCCCCCAAGACCCAGACAGAGGTGAGAGCCTTCCTAGGACTCACCGGGTATTACCGGAGATTCGTCAAGGGGTATGGCAGCATTGTTGCCCCCTTGACCGAGCTGACTTCCAAGAAGCAGCCCAGGAAAGTGATTTGGACTGACGCCTGTCAAAAAGCTTTTGACACCTTGAAGACTGCCATGTGCACGGCACCTGTGCTCCAGGCACCCAACTTCTCCAATGAGTTCATTGTTCAAACCGACGCTTCAGAGCATGGTGTAGGGGCTGTTCTATCACAGATCAATGAGGAGGGCCTAGACCAACCTGTAGCCTTCATCAGTAGGAGGTTACTTCCCCGGGAACAGAGATGGAGTGCTATCGAGCGTGAGGCATTTGCTGTGGTCTGGGCACTGAAGAAGCTGAGACCATACCTGTTTGGGACTCACTTCCGGGTTCAGACAGACCACAGGCCCCTCAGATGGTTGATGCAGATGAGGGGTGAGAATCCAAAGCTGTTGAGGTGGTCCATTTCCCTACAGGGGATGGACTTTACGGTGGAACACCGCCCTGGTACAGAACACGCCAATGCTGATGGACTGTCCAGATTTTTCCGCCTTAGCGATGAGAACTCCCTAGGGGTAGGATAGTTCTCCCCACATTTCAGCTGGAGGGGACACGTGTTAGACCTGGCATCCTTGGCGTGGGTCTCCCTTCCATTTTTTCGTAATGCCTCCACGGTTGCCGATATGTTTTTGCTGGACTAGATGCTCATGGGCACTTTGCCGCTGCTAATCAGTGCCAAAGTGCAAGTGCTCCCTATCGTTAATTGATACATGTATTAGTGACTCCATGATTGGATGATTGGTTTACTTGTCAGTCCCTAGTACAGCGCACTCAGTGTGCCCAGGGCTTGTAAATCCAATGCCGCTGGTGGGCTTGCAGCACTGGTTGTGCCACCCACAGAAGCGGCTTGTAAAATGTGTCTCAGGCCTGCCATCGCAGAGCCTGTGTGCAGCCTCGGGCTGCCATGTCGACTTGGTGAGTACACCCACTTACCAGTCCCTAAACCTTCCCTTTACTGCATGTTGGTCACCCCTAAAGTAGGCCCTAGGGCAGGGTGCATTGTAAGTATAAGGTAGGACATGCCCTGGTGTGTGTGGCATGTCCTAATAGTGAATTACAGCCATTTTCGTTCTTCACTATTGCAAGGCTACCTGCTCCCCATAGGCCAGAATGGGCAGACTGACTATTACACCTTATAGTCAGAACTGACCCAGGGAACATGGTAGAAAAACGAATTTAGTATGCCTGAACTCAGGATGATAAAATACATCTTTTAGTGAAGTTGGTTTTAACATTCTGTGTTCGAAAATACCACTTTTAGAAAGTGGGTATTTTCTTGCCTAACTATCCAAGCCTGCCTCTGCTAGGTTGTGTATTCCTTGTCTGGAGATTGAGTGACAGGGGCTGGGGGTGGCTACCGGAGACAGGGTGAGTCAGCGCAGGGCTGAATAGAAAGATCTGCATCCAGAGTGGAGGGAGGAGTTGCACCTGGGTCTGAATAGGGCTGTGCCTGCCTTCCACAATGCTGGCTCCACCTCCTGCCGGGCGGCTGAGCACTCTGCCCCACATTCTGAAAGGAAAGAAGGAGTCAGAAAAACAAAGTACTCCAGAACTGACCAGAACTGGTTTTGGACTAGGCAGAGGCCTCTCTGCCTCCAGAGAACAAAGAGAATCAGGGTATAAGAGGGGCACCCAGACCCCAGGAAAATCAGATCACTTTTGGGAACAAGAAGAAACCTTTGCTGAGGAGCGGAACCAAGAAGAAACTGAGGAGAGACTATCCCTAAGCCTGAAGTGCTGCTTGGGGGATTGGCCTGCAGTGGTTTGCCTGACTGCCAAAGAGAGGAGAAAGGAACTTTTGCTTTGCTGTGACTTTCATCAACTTGTGAAGGATCTCCAAGGGCTTGGAAGAGAGCTTGCCCCCTGACCGAAGTCCCAGGACCATTGGACTTCACCCCCTTTGTGAATTGCTGCTGGAAACTCTGTTTCAGTGGCTACAGAGGTAGGGAGCTGTGACCGACTCTCACGACCGACTCGGTGTCCTGCAAGCACCGCATCGAAGCACCGTCTCGCCCTGCAACGCACGGCCCTGGTCTCACCGACTCCGTCTCGACGACGTCAACGAGCCGCTGCCTGCACCGCATCGAGGGACAACGCGTCCTGCAACGCTTCCATTTTTGCATCGCGACCGCGACGAACAGCCATCCGGCTCGCACGCCCGTGCCTGCCGCTTCAAGTAAAGGTACTGTGACCGAGTCTGTCTATGCTGTGTTGGCCCGTCTCGACGCGGTCAGCTGGATTTGTTAGACTCTGTTTGTTCTCGACATCGCCGTAGCCGGAGGAGGCTACCGACTCGCACAGAACCTTGAATGAAGCCTTTTTGATCAGAACTAAGTATTCTTAACAGTATTGTGGATTATTTTTGTCGTTTATGGTCTTGTGATAAATCTATATAAAGTATACCTATTTTTATAAATATATAACCTGTGTGGTGTCCATTTGTAGTGTTGTCACTTGATTACTGTATGTGTTCACAAATGCTTTACACACTGCCTCTGAACTAAGCCTGTCTGCTCGTGCCAAGCTACCAAGAGGGTGAGCAGGGGTTATTTCGGGAGTGTACCTACTTTCCCTGACTAGACTCAAGGGTCCCTATTTGGACAAAGGTACCTACCTCTGCCAACTAGAGACCCCCAAATCTAACAATATATATATATATATATATATATATAAAAATTCAAAAGGGACCGTGAGGACTATGCTAATGGACAGATATTTACATTCGCTAGACGCTATGATTCGATAAGAATGGCAACAGCAAGTAAACGTATGCAAACGGATTATCAGGCATCCAAGCAAGCAGAAGGAGGTAAACAAGTAGGGGAATCAGCTTCTGCATCAGATCTCAGCTCAGTGACTGAGAGTGAGTCGGACAATGAAGGCCATAGAGTAATGAGTGCACATAATGGAATTAAGTTTACCTTGGGGGAAGAGTTGGGCATTTTAAAACAGGGAAGACGGGAAACGCAGCGACCTCGCAACAAAGGAGCGATTGTAAAACCCGCTCACAAAGAAGGAGGAGCAGGCGCCAGGCCAACCAAAGGCGCAGATAACACCAAACGGGGTCGGGGAAGAGCGAGATATTAATGAAAGACAACATTAATAATTTGATGTCAAAGGGCAACAAAAGTATTGATGGCATCATTAAGGAGCAGAATGCCAATACTATCATCAATTTGGCTAGCATTAATCTATCAGCAGCAGAAGCTCAGTTGTTGTCCTTGGGACTGTCTCATTGCCCGGAGTCAAATTTTAACTATGTCAGGACAAGAGCGGATGTCTACCAGTATATCAGAAAGCTGAAACTCAAGAAATTCCATTTACAAAGGACAGCGCCTAGTCAACCAGGAAATACATGCCAAGAACTCGAAGAGTTTTACCCCCCAGGATTGACGGTCTCTGATATAGGTTTATATCAGGACTTATGTGATCTAGAAAGTGGTGTTGAATTGTCTCGCAATGTTGAGAATGTACAAGGGTTATCTACCCTGGTGACCAATGTGAGACCGGTAACACCTTTCAAACCGAGGTCTAAATTTGTCCCAAACATGGCAAGGGATGGTTTGGATATGTTCAGTGAACAGGTAGTGTCCCAAATTAAAAAATTGAATGTGGAAATCAATGGATCAGCAAAGAGAAAATATACCGACAGGGAGAGACAATATAACCAACTAATTACTAAACTGCAAAAAGAAAAAGTGATAATAAGAACGTCTGATAAGGGCGGTAACATTGTCTTATGGCCGGAGAATGAATATATGGAGGAGGCATATGGCCAACTGAATGACCAACAATGTTACAGGAGAAGTAATCCTATGAAATTTAAGAGTATACAGGATTCCTTGTTTAAGCATCTCCTGGCATGGAAAAGTTTAGGTCTTCTCAGTTGGGAAGAATATAAATACCTTAAGAAAGATTACCCATTGGTCCCAGTGATTTATTTTATACCTAAAATTCATAAGAGTATTGATAAACCACCTGGGAGACCAATAATTGCAGCTTGTGATGGGCCGTTAGAAAATGTTTCTAAGTATATTGATTATTTTTTACAAGGATGTATGAAAAATTTGAGTTCTTATGTGCAAGACACGTGATTTTTTGAGAAAAATAGACAATATTATTTGGAATTCTGACTATTTACTCATAGCTTTGGATGTCTCATCCTTGTATACATGCATTCGGAATAAGCATGGGATGAGAGCAGTAGAGTATTTTCTTAATTCAAGGCCCATAGCATTGGCACAGCATACCAAAATGTTGTTGGATATGTTGCTTTTCTGTTTGGAGAACAATGTTTTTCTTTTTAATGGTCAATTGTTCCAGCAAATCCAGGGAGTGGCTATGGGGGCCAGCTTCTCCCCCAGTTATGCCTGTTTATTTATGGGCTGGTGGGAGGAGCTGGTCCTCATGAGGCAATATGAGATTACGTACAAAACCAATGTCATTTCTTGGATGCGATTCATTGATGACTTATTCATTATTTGGAGGGGCAACAAGGAGAGTGCAACAGAGTTTATAGAACAAATAAACAGGAATGATATTAATTTACGATTTACATCTACAATAAGTGAGAGCACTATAACATTTTTAGATGTGCAGGTCCAAGTTATTGACAATGTTTTAAATACAACTCTTTTTAGAAAGCCCACTGCAGGTAATACATTGCTGCATGCGTCGAGTGCCCATCCTCCCCATCTTATCAAGAGTATTCCTTATGGGGAGATGTTGCGCATTCGACGGATATGCAGCAACAATGATGATGCAGAGAAAAAACAAGAGGAAATTCGTGGTAGGTTTTTAGTCAGAGGTTATAGTCCTAGAATAATTGAGGCAGCTATAAAGAGATCTAGAGTTCAAGCAAGGGAGGATCTCTTAAAATATAGAGCCAAGAGGACAAAATCAATGGATAAGGCTAAGAATGAAATTCCGCAACCTACGAGATTAATCCTTTCTTACTCCAGGCAGGAAAAACAAATAAGAGCAATCATGAGACGCCACTGGCATTTTATTCATGATGACCCGGTAATTGGGAATTCAGTTTTATCTAACCCATCTATCACTTTCAGGAGAGGTATAAGTATGGGCAATATGCTAGTGAGCAATAACCAGGAGAAGAAAGGGCCGGAGACATGGTTAACGGCCAGAAAGGGCTTTTTTAAATGTTCATTGTGTAAAGCTTGCCAATTTGGTATTAATACAAAATCCTATACAACTGCATTCAGTAATAAACTGCATGAGATCAAACAGCATTTAACATGTAAAAGTGAGTTTGCTGTATATGTCCTGGAATGCAGTTGTAAACTCAAATATATAGGTAGCACCAAATTGGCAGTGCATAAGAGAATCCTGCAGCATGTAAGAGCAATCATTAATAAAGATCAAAATTACCCAGTGGCCCGACATTTCGAGGCCTTACATGATAGTGACCCGAAATATTTACAATACTTTGCCATTGAGGCTGTCCCCATATCTAAAAGAGGTGGGGATAGGGAGTCCAAATTAAGACGTCTGGAGACTAGTTATATTTTGGAATTCGATTCCAAGTATCCGGGCGGGCTCAATGCCACTGAGGATCTGTACACTTTCCTTTAATTATTGTTGCATTCTTGTCCAATCATAGTATTTAGCTGATTTTTAGGAATAATATTTTTGAAGTTTTTAGGTTTTCTAGATATTTATGATCTTATCCATATATATTTAGATACACATATATAGTTTTTATATGATCTTAATTGAATGGTTATAGGCATAGTATACCACTCAAGTGGATACATGAAATTTCCTTTAACTATTTAGGATGCAATTTATATAATATGTGTCTATGGGACCATGAATTTATATGACCTTCTGACAATGTTCAGTAGAAATACCAGGAGAGAAAAACATATCTCAATTACATCATATTCCTTTCAGCTAAACTAAGTTTCTCCAGACCTTGTAGGTGAAGTTTGGCCTTTGAATTTTCAGCATAATAAAAGCACTCAGCACTTTAGTATTGGTTTATCAAAACGTCTGTTTTGACATATATTGTAGTATGTAGTCACTTTAGTAACTAAATATGTTGTAGCAGGTCGTATCTTGACCCAGAAAGAAGATATTTGGTATTAGCATTTGAAGCGGAATACGATTTAATAGTTCTCATTCAAGGAGGATTGTATATCTGAAAGAGACACGTTAGTGATAGATTCCTTACCTTAGAATATCCCCAGGCGTCAGGCTGGATCCGGAAAGTTTTGCGTAGCAGTACCCTTGCGCGTCGGTAGGCGGCGTCGTGCGGCTCCGCGTCCGTCGTCGGCGTCGTGATCGCCGGGATGACGTCGCGGGCAGTACTTAGACGCCGCCCCTGCGCGCTGACGTCAGTTCTTCTTTTTCCGCGCCAGCAAGCGCAGATCCGGGAAGAGCAGTGCCCTGGTCAATTTTTGACCATACTTTTTGGTGATTTTTTCACTGTTTTTTCCATCTTTAAGGTGTCGTAGGGATGCCCGGCTTCAAGCGATGCGGCGCCTGTGCGCGGATGATGTCCGTCACCGACCCGCATTGGGAGTGTCTCTTCTGTCTCGGCCGAGGCCACGACACCGAGTCTTGTCCCGAATGCCAGGCCCTCAACCCGAAAGCTTTGCGAGAGCGGTCTCGAAAGCTCCTCGAGGCCCGGCATTCGGCTCCACGGAGGCCCCGGTCGCGTGAGAGGTCCAGGGGTCGCTCGCGGAGTGCACACCGGTCGTCGGCGTCGAAGTCTTCTTCGTCCGGTAAGTCTAAGCACAAGAAGTCCAAGAAGCATCGTCGCTCTCGGACTTCGCCTCGCCCGGTCTCGCGACTCGGCTGAGGCCCCTCCCGGCACCGTCCCCGCCCCGCGGCCCCGGACTTGCCTGTGGAGTCGCCCCGTCATACCCGCCCTTCCCGGGTTCGGGGGCGGATCCGGCCAAGGTACAGGAGTTCCTGTCGGCCATGGCCCGCCTCTTCGGGCCTTCAGGCCCCTCCGGTGCGCCTTCGGGCCCCGCGGGCCCTGATGGGGTTGCTCCGGCGTCGCCGGCGGCTCCGGCCCCGGCGTCGCCCGGGCCTCCAGCCTCGATCCCGGCTCCGGCTTCGGCCCCGGCCTCGATCCCGGCTCCACAACCCCCATCGACGCCGGTCGACCTCACGACACCTCCGCCGGCGCCGATGTCTCCGGTGCCGTTCTCGACGCCGCCCTGGGCTCCGGGCGGCGTCGTCCCCCAGTTCCTTCCGGCTCCGGACATGGACCCGGAGCGACGTCGCTCGACGCCGGCTCCGGCGCCGATGGGACCTTGGGTCCCAAATGTCCCTCCTCCTCCTTATTTTGAACCAGAGGAGGACCAGGAGGACTGGGAGGGGTCTGATGACCCTCTGACACGCAACTGTCAGTATGATGAGGACTGGACAGAGAGTCTAGGGGAGGCCAGTGGTCTGGATACTTCTCCTGACACTGGCATGCTGTCTCCTCCCGTGGCTACGGAGGAGGGGGCCAATTTTGGTACGGTGTTGCGTAGGGCTGCTGGGGCCTTACGTCTCCAGCTCCCTACTTTGACGGTCAAGCCTAACATCTTGACAGAGGTGCTTCAGCCGGCAGCCTCCTCTGCGGAGACTGTGCTGCCGTTTAACGACGCCCTCACGGACGTTCTTTTGGGCGCCTGGTCCAAGCCCAACACAGGGGCTCCTGTGGATCGGAACGTGTCACGACGCCATCGCCCCGCTCCGGGCGACCCCCTGTTTCTTTCTGTCCACCCCACTCCTGAGAGCTTGGTTGTCCAAGCCTCCGCTTCCCAAACCGCCTTCCCTACCGCTCCTCCGGATAGGGAATCCAAACGCCTGGATCAGTTTGGGAAGAAAGGTTTTTCTTCCTCCAGTGCTGGCTTGCGGTCCGTTAACACCGCTTGTCTTTTGGGCCGATATACCCACTCTCTGTGGGATTCGGTGGCGGATGTTTTGCCCCAGTGCCCTGAGGAGGTCCAGGCACTGCTTTCCCGCGCCATTGCGGAAGGAAGGGATGCGGCCAAATACACTATCCGTTGTGGCCTTGACACCGCCGACTCGCTGGGCAGGTCGATTGCAACGACGGTGGCGCTCCGACGCCACGCCTGGCTGAGAACCACTGGTTTTTCAGGGGATGTCCAGAATACTCTCATGGACATGCCCTTTGATGGAGTCGGTCTTTTTGGGTCCAAAGCAGACCATGCGTTGGAGCGCTTTAAGGACTCACGGGCTACTGCCAAGTCCCTGGGCCTTTCTGCTACACGCCCTCCGCTGCCTTCTGCTTTTCGCCCCTATCGTGGCCACGGTAGGGGCGCCCCTTCACGTCAGCAGCCCAGCCACCGGCCCGCGCAGCAGGCGTCTTCGCGTGGCCGAGGACGTGGATTCCGCCGTGGCGGATCGGGCAACCAGCGTGCGGGTCAGGCCACCACCTCCAACCCGTCCGCGGCCTCCAAGCCCTCCTAGTCCCTCCTTTCAGGTGCACGGCACGCCAGTAGGGGGCAGGGTCCACCATCACCTTCCCCACTGGCGCACCATCACCTCGGACAGGTGGGTCTTGGACATTGTCCGAAGGGGCTACTCCCTCCCCTTCGAGACCACCCCCCAGCCATGCCACCTCAATTCCACCGCATGTCAGGGGATCACTTGGTGCTTCTACAGAAGGAAGTCACGGCCCTCTTGACCAAGAGGGCCATCGAGCATGTTCCGACCCCAGAAGTAGGGCGTGGTTGCTACTCCCACTACTTTCTGGTGCCCAAAAGGACAAGGAGGACATGCGTCCTATCTTGGACCTCCGGAACGTCAATCGCTTCCTCCGGAAGGAGAAGTTCAAGATGCTCACCCTAGCTCAGGTCTTGACTGCCCTCGACCCTGGAGACTGGTTGGTAGCGTTGGACTTGCAGGACGCGTATTTCCACATCCCCGTCCTGCCGGCCCACCGGCGTTACCTTCGGTTCACGGTAGGCCCCGAGCATTTTCAGTTCACCGTGCTCCCCTTTGGCCTTACCAGTGCCCCTCGGGTGTTCACGAAAGTGATGGCGGTGGTCGCAGCTCATCTGCGCCGGGCAGGGGTTTCAGTCTTCCCCTACCTCGACGACTGGCTGCTGAAGGCGGGCTCGTCCCAGGCAGTCGTCTCCCACCTCCAGACTACGGCCGAACTCCTGCACTCGCTGGGGTTCTCCATCAATGTGCCGAAGTCGCATCTGATTCCTTCTCCACGGCTCCTTTTCATCGGAGCAGTTCTGGACACGACGCAGTTTCGGGCCTATCCTCCCGAACGGCGAGTCCGGGATATTCAGGCTATGATTCCGATCTTTCGGCCTTTATCCTGGGTTTCGGTACGGATGACCCTGAGGCTGCTGGGCCTCATGGCCTCCTGCATCCTGCTGGTCAATCATGCCAGATGGCATATGCGGGCCCTGCAGTGGGACCTGAAGTTCCAGTGGGCGCAGCACCAGGGCAACCTGTCCGATCACGTCCAGATCTCGGAGGGGACTGCAAAACAGTTGCAGTGGTGGCTCTCGAACCGGCAATGGGTCATGGGCAGATCCCTCTCCCTTCCCCAGCCAGAGCATACAGTTGTGACGGACGCGTCCCTTCTGGGATGGGGCGGTCACATGGGAGAGGCGGAGATCAGAGGCCTCTGGTCTCCGGCGGAGTCCCGGCTCCATATCAACCTTCTGGAGCTCCGGGCGATCCGGCTTGCACTCAAGGCATTCCTTCCCTCTGTCAAAGGGAAGGTAGTGCAGGTGTTCACAGACAACACCACCGCCATGTGGTACTGCAACAAACAGGGCGGGGTGGGGTCTTGGACCCTTTGTCAGGAGGCTCTGCGCCTCTGGACATGGCTGGAACATCAGGGCATGTTCCTGATGGTTCAACACCTGGCAGGTTCTCTGAACGCCAGGGCGGACGAACTCTAGCCGCAGGTGCATGATGGATCACGAATGGCGTCTTCACTCGGAAGTGGCGCAAGGACTCTTTCTACAGTGGGGAGAGCCTTGGTTAGATCTATTCGCCACCGAAGAGAACGCGCAATGTCATCAGTTCTGCGCGTTGGAATTTCCAAGGCGGCACTCGCTCGGCGACGCTTTTCGTCGCGAGTGGAGTTGCGGTCTGTTGTACGCCTTTCCGCCTATACCACTTCTACCCAGAGTGTTGAAGAAGATTCGGCACGACCGGGCCCAAGTCATTCTTGTGGCTCCGGACTGGGCTCGAAGAGTTTGGTATCCCGAGCTACTCAATATGAGCATAGATCCCCCGATCCGTCTGCCTCTTCGGGAGGATCTTCTGTCGCAGCAGCAGGGGACGGTCCTCCACCCGAACCTGTCCAGTCTACACCTGCTTGCGTGGAGATTGAGCGGCGGCAGTTGATTCCTTTCGACTTGCCTCCCGAAGTTTGTGATGTGATTCTGGCAGCCAGGCGTCCCTCCACTAAGGTGGTATACGCCTGCAGGTGGAACAAATTTGTGGCATGGTGCACAGCAAAGGCTGTGGATCCCCTTTCTGCCCCTCTTTCTGAGGTCCTTCTGTTCCTTCTCTCTCTGGCCCAACAGGGTTCTGCCCTGGGTACCATCAAGGGTTATCTTTGTGCTATCTCGGCCTTCCTCAGGCTCCCTGATCAGCCCTCCCTTTTCAAGTCCCCTGTTGTTAACAGGTTCTTAAAAGGCATTACTCACCTCTTCCCTCCTGTTCCGTTTGTAATGCCTCAGTGGGACTTGAACTTGGTTCTTACCTTTTAATGTGCGCTCCCTTTGAGCCTCTGCATAACTGTCCTCTTCGTCTTCTGACTCTAAAGGCAGCCTTTCTGGTGGCCATCACCTCCGCTCGGCGGGTGAGTGAGCTCCAGGCTCTTTCTTGCAAACCTCCCTTTCTGTCTGTTCATCCAGACAAGGTTGTTCTTCGGACGCGTCCGTCCTTCTTGCCAAAGGTGGTTACTGCTTTCCACATTGGGCAGACCATCACTTTGCCCACCTTCTTTCCGCCTCCGCATCCTTCCAGAGAGGAAGAGAGGCTCCACCGTCTGGACCCAAAACGTGCGCTCTCCTTCTATATCGACCGCACGAAACACTTCCGGGTGGATGACCAGCTCTTTGTTGGCTACGTGGGCGCCAAAAAGGTCGGGCGGTGCACAAGAGGACCATCTCCCGCTGGGTTACCTTGTGCATCAAGACCTGCTATTCTTTGGCTAAGAAGGAGCCTCCTGTTGGGCTGCGTGCCCATTCCACCAGGGCAACGGCTGCTACCACGGCCTTGGGCCGCGGTGTTCCGCTGCCGGTTATCTGTCAGGCAGCTACGTGGGCCTCGCTGCACACGTTTACTAAGCATTACTGCCTTGACAGTCAGGTCCGGAGGGACGGCTTCTTTGGCCGTTCTGTCCTCCAGGACTTCCTTGTCTGATCTTTGTTCGCAGACCCTCCACCGGGGTTGGTATTGCTGGGGTATCTATTCTAAGGTAAGGAATCTATCACTAACGTGTCTCTTTCAGATGCACAAGTTACTAACTTGTGTAACGATATATCTGTAAGAGACAGTAGTTAGTGATAGATTCCTTACCGCCCCACCCATCCTCCCCGTTCTGCGAACTGATTTCTAGGGTTAAGGACATCCCTTTCAGGGCCCTAGTATTTTTCAGACACCTGTGTCAGCTTCTTGCATGGCTCTGCGTTCCTGGCGCGGAAAGTCGTGTACAGAACTGGACGTCAGCGCGCAGGGCGGCGTCTAAGTACTGCCCGCGACGTCATCCCGGCGATCACGACGCCGACGACGGACGCGGAGCCGCACGACGCCGCCTACCGACGCGCAAGGGTACTGCTACGCAAAACTTTCCGGATCCAGCCTGACGCCTGGGGATATTCTAAGGTAAGGAATCTATCACTAACTACTGTCTCTTACAGATATATCGTTACACAAGTTAGTAACTTGTGCTTATGGGAGAGGGCAAGTGTGACCTGCTCAACTATAAGATCTGCAATTGTGCATTGTAAATAGGACTACACAAATGTCATTTTGTTTTTTAAATGTAGTTTTTTAAGCACATTTCCACGTTGTATAGAGGGCACTTTTAGGAATTTTAAGGCACTATAAATTAATTTTCGGGACATGATATGATTTGTTCAATTTTAAGCATTTATGCGTATATCAAATAATGGATATTAGAAGAAAATGTATAGAATTTATATTTTTAAAAGCAATTGTTCTATTATTCGAATTAAGGCATTTATGCAATGATATGGAGTATTTTTTTTATGTCCATGGAAATGTTTGAGCACTAGCACTTTAAAAATGGGGGCTTCAGTCAAGCAGGGTCATGTGATCAAGGCCGCTTGGACGGCAGAAACGCGTCATGGCTGACATCTGTGTTTGCTGGAAATAAATCAACACTACAGCACGAATTCTGGGTCTGCGCTTGTTATTCTGGGAGGAATTATCACGAGGTGATTGAGATATATATATATATATATATATAGCAGGCTCCAGCCTGCTCCTGGAGATCCGGCGTGTCTCCTCAGACATCCTACTTCTCGTAGTTTGGTGGTACAGGCTGCTTCAGCCTCACACAGTATGGATTCTCTACCTAATGTCCTGTCAGATGGGAATTCTAGGAGACAAGATTTGTGTGGCAAAGCAGATTTTTTCCTCAACTAGTTCTGCTTTAAGGTCCAATAACACATCTTGTGTTCTTGTCTGTTTTTCTCGCACATTGTGGGATTCATTACAAACTATGTTGCAGTCACTTCCAGATGATCTCCGATCCAATCTTGATCAGTTGATTCGGGATGGCCAACGGGCAGCTAAATTGATCATTCAATGTGCCATGGATACTACTGATTCAGTGTGTCCGGCCATGGCATCCACTGTGGCACTACGTTGTTGTGCCTAGTTACGTACCTCAGGCTTTTCAGAGGCTGCCCAAGCTGCTTTGGTCGATATGCCCTTTGATGGCACTCATCTTTTTGGTGCCCAGGCTGACTAGGCTTTACAGCGTTTTTGTTATAGACGAGGTGAAACAGAGTCCTAATTTCTCTCTTTCTAATTATATGACTTAAATTTTTTCCCAATACCAAGTTTGTATCGGGGATGTTGATATTTTGTTTCTTACACGGCTGGCCATGTTGTGGCAGTGCCATAGTGATCTAAATTCCACCTGTTGGTGTCACCCGATGTTGTGTTCCTGCGGTTAGCAGATATTATTCTTTCTGATGGATACATCTGCCTGTGGATTCCTCACCTTCTGAATTACCCCTTGCGCAGCATTCCACTGAAACTTTTTTCATAGCTCTCCCATGTCGATGAGGACGTCACAATGGCACGGTTCCGCTCGCGACTCCGTGTGACGTCATCGGAGCCATTAGAAGAACTTGTCGGCGTGCTGACGTCAGTTCCCTTTTTTTCACGCCGTCGTTTTTCTAGGTCTCTCCATTTCTTTGTAATCTACTTTGTTGCAGTTGTCCTTAAACTGTTTCTTCACAATGGCTACTCAGAAGAAGCCTGGTTTTAAACCCTGTAGGGAATGTGGGGTCCATATGTCGGTTACAGACCCCCACGAAGACTGCCTTTGTGCTTGTCGTCGGACCACGACGTCGAAGAATGTTCTTCGTGCCATCGGATGAATCCAAAGGCACTTAAGGAAAGGCAAGCAAAGTTGTTTATGGCACAAGCGAAGAAGGAGAAGAGAGGTCGGAAGAGAACCAAGTCTAGGTCGAAGTCGCCCACTCCGCACACCTCAAGGTCGTCCAAAAAGCACAAGAAAAAGAGGCGACACGGGTCCAAGCATCGCTCTTCGAAGGAGAAGTCGTCGAAGTCGATGTCCCAGGTCTGGTGTCGTCATAGGAAGGATGACATCTCCCCTTCTCCTTCACCGCAGGTGTCTCCTGTGTACTCTCTGACACCGAGGGACTCTCCAATGCAGAGGGACTCTCGAACGCCATGGGGAAGTCTCCTGCGCCTCCGGACGCTCTGATCCCGGATCCGGGGTGTCCAGCGCCGCTACCAGAGCCCGCTCTACGAATTCGATCTATCTCAGGTCAGGCAGTTCCGGATCCATACCCACCTTTCCCGGATCCAGGTGCGGATCCGTCGCATTTTCTTAATGCAATGTATGGCATGTTTGCCAGGGCGGTTAACCTATCCAGCGCGCCATTTGCTCAGTGGGACCGCTTTCTTATAATTTGGGTGTTCCCCAGCATTATGCCCAGGCACCGTTCATGCCAATGACTCCGTCTTTGCCTCTCCCGACGCAAAGGTTCTCAACGCCAATTCCTTCTCAGAAGGGAAGGATGGACTACTCTCCGGCGCCGTCGGGCTCCGTTCCGGCGCCATCTCGGCCTCGATCGGCGCCGCTGCCTGCTTCTGAAGGTCCTCCATCGACGCCGGCTCCGAGGTCTCCGGCGCCGCATCTGGTGCCGCCGACTCCGAAGATTCGATCGAGGAGGGAGGCTCAGAGGCTTCTGGAGGAGGAGGAATTCCAGGAGCAACAAGAGCAGGCTGAGGAGGGGAGATATTAGACCATATGGATGATTTTGCAGGACTGCAAGAAGCCAGTGGGCTTTGCACATCACCGGAGTGGGAGCTCTCCTCTCCAAAAGCTCTTCCCTCTCAGGATGTGGCCTCATACCATTCAGTCATTAGAAAGGCTGCTGACCTTTTGGACTTACAGTTGCCAACGGCAGAGGTCGAATCAAATATTTTAACAGAGGTACTGCACTCTCCTTCTGCGGTGGAGCCTTAGCTTCCTTTCAATGAGGCTCTGACAGATCCGGTTTTAGAAATATGGCAGAAGCCAATGTCTGCCCCTGCTGTCTCAAGAACGGTGGCAAGGCGCTATAAGGTGGCGCCTCGGGATCCAGCATTTTTATCAACGCACCCTTTGCGGAGAGCGTTGTGGTTCAAGAGTCTTGTTACTCAAAACGATCTGCTGGTTCCTTCCCTTCTACTCTGAGTATAGGGACTCCAAGAAGTTGGAACAATCCGCAAAAAGGTGTTTTCGTCGGCCAGCATGGCCTTGAAATCAACTAATGCCATGTGTTTGATGGGGCGTTATATCCATGCATTGATGGATTCTGCCAAGGAGGTAATACCTAAGTTGCCAGAGGATGTCCAGGGTCGCTTCGCTGAGGTGCTGTCGGACACGCAGGCTGCAGCCAGTCAGGTGATCCAGTCTAGCCTTGATACGGCTGACTCCGTTGCCAGGGTGATGGGCTCTTCAGTGGCAACTAGGAGGCATGCTTGGTTGAAAGGGTCAGGATTCTCTCCGGACGTCCAGGTCACGCTGTTGGACCTTCCCTTTGACGGATCAAGACTCTTCGGGACCAAGGCTGATTCAGCTTTACGGCGATTTAAGGACAGCAGGGCTACTGCTAGATCCTTAGGTTTGCAATCACAACCTAGGGGTTTTGGTTACCGGAGATTTCGGGGCTTTGAGAAGGCAGCTCCTTTTTGAGGCCGACAACAGCAACAACAGAACCCTCTGTATAAGTCATAGAGAGGGAAGGGAAGAGGTAGTCTGCGAGGGGCTGCTAGCCAACAGGTCTCCTCCTCCTCCCCTGTCCCTACCACTGGCTCTGCAGGGAAGCAGCTCTAGATCCCCCATCTTGGAGCATGTTGGTCCTGTTGGAGGTCGGGTGTCACATTTTCTACAAAATTGGAAATCTGTTACGTCAGATCTTTGGGTTTTGAATCTTGTAGAAAATGGGTAGGCCCTTCCCTTCCGAGCTCCCCCCCTTACCCTCCTCGCCAGGGTTGGTGTTCGGAGGACCATTTGATGCTTTTGCAACAAGAGGTCCTGTCCCTGTTACAGAAAGGTGCGACAGATTGTTCCGGAGCAGGAGAGGCGTCAGGGATGCTACTCCTGGTATGTCCTGATCCCCAAAAAGGACAGTCGTTTGCGGCCGATCCTGGAGCTCAGGGTCTTGAATTTTTACCTCAAACAGGACAATATCAAGATGTTGACCCTAGCTCAGGTTCTTCTGGCGCTGGAGCAGGAAGACTGGATTGTGTCGATCGAATTGCAGGATGCGTATTTTCACATTCCCATCCTAAAGTTGCATCGGACGTATCCCCGTATCTTAAAGAAACAGTTATTTATAGATTACTAACCTTAGAATTACCCCCAGGCGTCAGACTGGATCCGGGGAATTTTCGTCAGCAGTACCCCATGCGTGTCGAAAAGTGGCGTCGGTAGACTCTGCGTTCGTCGTTGGCGTCGAGGTCGCCGGGATGTCGTCGCGGTAGCTACTTAGACGCTGCCCTCGCGCGCTGACGTCAGTTCTTAATTTTTCCACGCCAGCAAGCGCAGATCCGGAGAGAGCGGTACCTTCAGTCCCTTTTTGACTGACTTTTTCTCGACTTTTGTCGCCATAGTTTTTTTGAGTCCATTGACTCCTGGTGCACGAGGGATGCCCGGGTTTAAAGCTTGCGGTTCCTGTAGCCGACTGATGTCGGTGACGGATCCGCACCGCGTGTGCCTCTTCTGCCTGAAGCGCGACCACGACACCAAGTCGTGCTCAGTCTACCGGACCATGAATCCGAAGTCTTTGTGGGAGCAGTTTCGAAAGCTTCTCGAGGCCCGGCAGTCGGCTCCGAGCCGTTCGAGGTCCCGGTCGCGTAGGAGGTCGAGGGACCGGTCGGGGAGCCATCATCACTCTTCATCCAAGTCTTCGCACTCGGGGTCAGGTAGAAGTCGAAGAACCATCGTCACTCTTCAACTTCTCCCTGGCCGACGCGACGAGGGATGCGGGTGGTGCCCCTCCCACGGCTCCACGTGCGGAGCCCAAAGGGCCGACTCCGGGCTTCCCTCCCTTCCCGGGACCCGGAGCGACCCCTGCCGAGCTTCGTCAATTTTACGAAGCGATGCATGCCATCTTTGGGCAGCCCGATTCCGCCGGCGCGCCTTCGGGCCCCGCGGACTTGGCTGGGGGCCCTGGGCCTTCGATGCCGGTGTCCCGGCACCGCAGGGTCCCCTTGGATCCAGGCCTGGATCGGGATCTGCGCCGGTCGACCTTGTTACGCCTCCCCCGGCGCCGATTCCACCGGCACCACGTCCGCAACCGGCGTTGGCTGTGTTCCCAGCCGACGTCGACCCCGGCCTCCACCTCGAGGTAGACACGGAGCCGGACCGGCGACGACGGGTACTTTTGTGCCCCTGTTCTACCCTGGCTCTTTGAGACCAGATTGGCAGCCAGAGGAGAGTGAGGAGGGCTGGGAGGGGTCTGGAGACCCTTTAACAGACCAGTTAGGGTATTAACCGGACTGGAGAGAGGAACTGGGGGAAGCCAGTGGTTTGGATACCTCACCAGACCTTGGCATGTTGTCTCCTCCTACTGTGGCAACGGAGGAGGGAGCGTCGTATGCAGTGGTGTTGCGTAGGGCGGGTGAGGCTCTCAGCCTCGAGCTCCCTACCGTGGCGGTCAACCGGCAGCGAGCTCTTCGGAGCCCCTGCTGCCGTTTAATGAAGCCCTGACAGACATCCTTTTGAGCACCTGATCCAGGCCCAACACAGGGGGGGTAGGTTGATTGCCCGACACCAGCGCCCGGCTCCGGGCGACCCCACTTTCCTCTCCCAACACCTCACCCCTGAGAGCTTGGTGGTCCAAGCCTCCACCTCCAAAGGCGCATTCCCTAACGCTCCACCAGATAGGGATTCCAAAAAGTTGGACCATCTTGGGAAGATGTTTTCTTCCTCCAGCTTGGGACTGCGGTCGGTAAACACTGCATGTCTTTTGGGCCGTTACACCCACTCCGTGTGGGATACGGTTGCGCAAGTGCTGCCTCAGTGCCCGGAGGAGGCCCGGGCCATACTCTCCCGAGCAGTTGCTGAAGGGAGAGACGCAGCGAAGTTTACCATCCGCTGTGGGCTGGATACCGCCGACTCACTAGGCAGGGCGATTTCCACGTCGGTAGCCCTTCGACGCTACGCCTGGTTGAGGTCAACTGGTTTTTCAGAGGCTGTCCAATCCACTCTTATGGACATGACCTATTCGGCGCCAAAGCACACAACGCGCTGGAGCGCTTTAAGGACTCTCGGGCTACGGCCAGGTCCTTGGGCCTCTCCACCACCCGCCCTGCGCAGTCTGCCTTTTGCCCCTTTCGTGGCTATGAAAGGGGTGCCCCGCCACGTCCCGCCCAGAGCCACAGGCCGGCGCAAGCTGTTCAGCCTCAGCGCGGCCGGGGACGTGGTAACCACCACCGTGTTTCTGGGGGCCAGTGGGCGGGCCAGTCCACCACAGCCCCCTCTGCAGCAGCCTCCAAACCTTCCTAGTCCGACCTTTCAGGGCCACCAAACGCCAGTGGGCGGCAGGATTCGCCATCACCTCCCCCACTGGCGCACCATCACGTCGGACAGGTGGGTTTTGCAAATAGTCCGAAGGGGCTACTCCCTCCCCTTCGAGACTACCCCCCCGCCATGCCGCCTCAGTACCATCGCATGTCGGCCCTTCTCCAACAGGAAGTTTCGGCACTCTTGGCCAAGGGAACCATCGAGCGAGTTCCTGTCCCAGAAGTAGGTCGTGGTTGCTATTCCCACTACTTTCTGGTGCCCAAGAAGGACAAAGGCCTGCTTCCTATCTTGAATCTCAGGAACGTCAACTGCTTCCTCCGGAAGGAGAAGTTCAAAATGTTGACGCTAGCTCAGGTCCTGTCTGCCCTCGACATCTGGAGGCTGGATGGTAGCGTTGGACTTGCAGGACGCTTATTTCAACATCCCTGTCCTGCCGGCCCACCGGCGTTACCTGCGGTTCACGGTAGGCCACGAGCACTTTCAGTTTACCGTGCTCCCCTTTTGCCTTACCAGCGCCCTTCGGGCGTTCACGAAAGTGATGGCGTTGGTCGCAGCTCATCTGCGCAGATCAGGGGTTCCAGTCTTCCCCTATCTCGACGACTGGCTGTTGAAGGCGGGCTCGCCCCAGGCTGTCGTCTCCCACTTTCAGACTACGGCCGACCTCCTGCATTCGCTGGGGTTCTCTGTCAACGTGCCGAAGTCACACCTGACTCCCTCTCAGAAGGTCCTTTTCATCGGAGCGGTTCTGGACACGACGCAGTTTCGGGTCTATCCTCCCGAACAGCGAGTCCAGGATATTCGGGCTATGATTCCGATCTTTCAGCCTCTATCCCGGGTTTTGGTCAGGATGACCCTCATGCTGCTGGGCCTCATGGCCTCCTGCATCCTGCTGGTGGATCATGCCAGGTGGCATATGCAGGCTCTGCAGTGGGATCTGAAGTTCCACTGGGCACAGCATCATGGGAATCTGTCCGATTACGTCCAGATCTCGGAGGGCACTGCACGACATTTGCATTGGTGGCTAACGAACCGGGATTGGGTCAACGGCAGATCCCTCTCCCTTCCCCAACCGGAGTTCACAGTGGTGACGGATGCATCACTGCTGGGATGGGGCGGCCACATGGGAGAGGCGGAGATCAGAGGCCTCTGGTCTCCGGCAGAGTCCGGGCTCCACATCAACCTTCTGGAGCTTCGAGCGATTTGTCTTGCACTAAAGGCATTCCTTCCCTCTGTCCGGGGAAGAGTGGTGCAGGTGTTCACGGACAAGACCACCGCCACGTGGTACTGCAACAAACAGGACGGGGTGGGGTCGTGGATCCTATGTCTCTGGACATGGCTGGAACATCAGGGCATTTCCCTGGTGGTTCAACACTGGTATTCTTCAACACCTGGCAGGTTCGCTGAACGCCAGGACGGACGAACTCAGCCGCAGGTGCATGATGGATCACGAATGGCGTCTTCACTCGGAGGTGGCGCAAGGTCTCTTTCAGCAGTGGGGAGAGCCTTGGTTAGATCTATTCGCTACCGAAGAGAACGCGCAATGTCAGCAATTCTGCGCGTTGGAATTTCCAAGGCATCACTCGCTAGGTGACACTTTTCGTCGCGAGTGGAGTTGCGGTCTCCTATACGCCTTTCCGCCTATACCACTTCTGCCCAGAGTGCTGAAGAAGATCAAGCGCGACCGGGCCCAAGTCATCCTTGTGGCCCCGGATTGGGCAGGAAGAGTCTGGTATCCCGAGCTATTGCACATGGCCATCGATCCTCCGATCCGACTGCCTCTTCGGGAGGATCTTCTGTCGCAGCAGCAGGGGAATGTCCTCCACACGAACCTGTCCAGCCTCCACCTCCTTGGGTGGAGATTGAGCGGCGTCAGTTGACAGCTTTCGACCTTCCTCCCGAAGTCTGTCATGTTATCTTGGCAGCCAGGCGTCCCTCCACTAAGACGGCATATGCCTGCATATGGAACAAATTTGTGGCATGGTGCACAGCAAAGGCTGTGGATCCCCTTTCTGCCCCCCTTTCTGAAGTACTCTTGTTCCTTCTTTCTTTGGCCCAGCAGGGCTCTGCTCTGGGTACTCTTAAAGGCTATCTCTCTGCCATTTTAGCCTTTCTTAGGCTTCCTGATCAGCCTTCTCTTTTCAAGTCCCCTGTTGTAAATCGTTTCCATAAGGGCATTACTCATCTTTTTCCTCCTGTTCCCTTCGTAATGCCCCAGTGGGACTTGAACTTGGTTCTTACATATCTTATGTGCGCTCCCTTTGAGCCGCTACATAACTGTCCTCTCAGTCTTCTAACTTTGAAAATTGCCTTTCTGGTGGCCATCACCACTGCGTGCCGCGCAGGGTGAGTGAGCTACAAGCTCTTTCTTCCAAGCCTCCCTTTATGGCTGTTTATCCGGACAAGGTCGTCTTCAGAACTAGACCTTCCTTTCTTCCCAAGGTGGTTACTTCTTTCCACATTGACCAAACCATCACTTTGCCCACCTTCTTTCTGCCTCCGCATCCTTCAAAAGAGAAAGAGAGGCTCCACCGCCTGGATCCAAAACGTGCGCTTTCCTTCTACTTGGATCGCACCAAACAATTCCGGGTGGACGACCAGCTCTTTGTTGGTTACGTGGGCGCTAAGAAAGGTTGGGCCATGCACAAACGGACCATCTCCAGGTGGGTCATTCTGTGCATCAAAGCCTGCTATTCTTTCGCAAAAAAAGAGCCTCCAGTGGGTCTGCGCGCCCATGCCACCAGGGCGACGGCAGCTACCACTGCTTTGGGACGAGGAGGCCCCCTTAATGACATCTGTCAGGCAGCCACGTGGGCATCGCTGCACACGTTCACCAAACACTACTGCCTGGACAGCCAAGTCCGGAGAGACGGCTTCTTTGGCCGTTCTGTTCTCCAGGACTTTCTGGTGTGAACTTAGTTCGCAGACCCACCTCCGGGGTTGATATTGCTGGGGTATCTATTCTAAGGTAAGGAATCTATAACTAACTGTTTCTTTCAGATGAACATGTTACTTACCTTCGGTAACGATATATCTGTAAGAAACATAGGTTAGTTATAGATTCCTTACCGCCTCACCCATCCTCCCCGTTCTGCGAACTGACTTCTAGGGTTAAGGACTTCCTTTCAGTGCCCTAGTTTTGTGCACCAGTGGTTAGTGTCTTGCATGGCTCTGCGCTTCTGGCGTGGAAAGTCGTATACAGAACTGACGTCAGCGCGCGAGGGCGGCGTCTAAGTAGCTACCACGACGTCATCCCGGCGACCACGATGCCAACGACAAACGCGGAGTCGACCGACGCCCCCTTTCAACGCGCAGGGGTACTGCTGACGAAAATTCTCCGGATCCAGTCTGACGCCTGGGGGTAATTCTAAGGTAAGGAATCTATAACTAGCCTATGTTTCTTACAGATATATCGTTACCAAAGGTAAGTAACTTGTTCTTTACGGTGAGATCTCAACATTATCAGTTTACGGTCCTTCTGTTCGGTCTTAAATACGCGCCTCGGGTCTTCACGAAGGTGATGGCAGTGGTGACAGCGCATCTCAGAAGGTCGGGGATTCCTGTTTTCCCCTATCTGGACCACTGGATGCTCAAAGCAAGGTCACCAGATATGGTGCTACATCATCTGCAAGTAACAACTCGACTGTTGGGTTTTTCGATAAATGTACCCAAATCTCACCTGGTGCCCTCTCAGCGCAACCTGTTCATAGGAGCGGTACTGGATACTACTGAGTCGTGCTTTTCCACCTCCTCAGAGGTTCTAGACATCCAAGCTATGATCCCAATGTTTCAAAATGTAGCGGCTGTTCCAGTCCTGAAACTTTTGTGCCTGCTCGGTCTGTTCGCTTCCTGCATACTTATGGTCAACCATGCATGCTGCCATATGAGGGCACTCCAGTGGTGCCTCCGCAGGCAGTGGTTTCAGCACAACGGAGATCTTGGGGAGGTGGTCAGAATCTCCATAGACACTGCGGCGGATCTGTTATGGTGGAGTGTTTCAGGCAACCTGTCTCAAGGGAAGCCATTTCAACCTCCTCCTGCGGTGGCCACAGTGATAACGGATGCCTCCACTCTAGGGTGGGGTGCTCATCTGGGGGATCTGGAGATCAAGGGTCTTTGGTCTCCAGAGGAAAGATTGCTTCTCAACAATTGCGGGCGATTCGTTTGGCTCTCAAGGCCTTTCTTCCCTCCCTTCGCTGTCAGTCAGTTCTGTTCCTGACGGACAACACTATTGCGATATGGTACATCAACAAACCGGGAGGAGTAGGGTTGTATCGCCTCTGCAGAGAGGCTCTGCGACTCTGGTCCTGGGCTCAGGACCACCAGATTTGCGTAATTGCAAATCATCTGGCCTGGGTGCTGAATGTGCGTGCGGACAGTCTCAGACGGCAATACTGGGCCAATCAAGAGTGGCATCTTCTCCCGGAGGTGGTTCACCGCATTTTCAGAATGTGGGGGTTTCCTCAGGTGGACCTTTTTGCCACTCACGAGAACGCGCACTGCCCGTCATTTTGCAGTCTCCAGTATCCGAAGCGGGGACTATTGGGGGACGCGTTTCAACTAGATTGGAGTCTTCGGTTTCTTTATTTTCAAATCTGTTTATTGAATATATATTGAACATACAAAAGACAAAGACCCAAAAAAGAAAAAAAGGGGAAAGGGGAGGAGGATAAACAACGCAGAGTACATCACTGCTAATATGGTACATTGGCAAGACCCTGCAAAGTTCTCCTGTTACAACCAAGGGAAACAATAGAGGGTAAGGGTGCACCAAAGATAAAACAATATGCTTATCAATTAACAGCGTATATCAATATAACGTTATATCTGAAAGAGACACGTTAGTGACAGATTCCTTACCTTAGAATATCCCCAGGCGTCAGGCTGGATCCGGAAAGTTTTTGCGTAGCAGTACACTTGCGCGTCGGTAGGCGGCGTTGTGCGGCTCCGCGTTCGGCGTCGTGATCGCCGGGATGACGTCGCGGGCAGTACTTAGACGCCGCCCCTGCGCGCTGACGTCAGTTCTTCTTTTTCCACGCCAGTAAGCGCAGATCCGGGAAGAGCAGTGCCCTAGTCAATTTTTGACTAACTTTTTTGTGAATTTTTTCACTGTTTCTTTTCGAGTCTTCATCGACTCCTAGGTGTCGTAGGGATGCCCGGCTTCAAGCCATGCGACGCCTGTGGTCGAATGATGTCGATCACAGACCCGCATCTAGAGTGTCTCTACTGTCTCGGCCGAGACCACGACACGAAGTCGTGCTCTGACTGCCGGAAACTTCACCCGAAGGCTTTGCGAGAGCGGTCTCGAAAGCTACTCGAGGTCCGGCAGTCGGCTCCGCGCCGCACCAAGCCCCGGTCCCGGGAGAGGTCGAGGGGCCGGTCGCGGTGTCCCCGCCGGTCGTCGGAGTCAAAGTCTTCGCGCTCCTCGGGTAAGTCAAAGCACAAAAAGTCTAAGAAGCATCATCGCTCTAAGACTTCGCCTCGCCGGTCTCGCGACTCGGCTGAGGCCCCTGTCGGCACCGTCCCCGCGGCCCCGGACGTGCCTATGGAGCCGCCCCCGCATTACCCGTCCTTTCCGGGTTCGGGGGCGACTCCGGCCGAAAGACAGGAATTCCTGTCGGCCATGGCCTGCCTCTTCGGGCCTCAAGGTCCCCCCGGTGCGCCTTCGGCCCCGCGGGCCCTGATGGGGTTGCTCCGGCGTCGCCGACGACTCCGGTCCCGGCGCCGCCTGTCCCGCCAGCCTTCATCCCGGCCTCGGCTCCGGCCTCGATCCCGGCTCCGGTGGTACCGCAACCCCCATCGACGCCGGTTGACCTAACCACGCCTCCGCCGACGCCGATGTCCCCGGTGCCGTTCCTGACGCCGTCCGGGGCTCCGGACGGCGTCGTTCCCCGGTTCTCTCCGGCTCCGGACATGGAGCCGGACCGACGTCGCTCGACGCCGGCTCCGGCGCCGATGAGACCTTGGGTCCCAAATGTCCCTCCTCCTCCATATTTTGAACCTAAGGAGGACCAAGAGAGCTGGGAGGGGTCGGAAGACCCTCTCACACAACAGTGTGAGTATGATCAGGACTGGGCTGAGGAACATGGGGATGCCAGTGGTCTAGACACCTCCCCTGACACTGGCATGCTGTCTCCTCCCGTGGCTACGGAGGAGGGAGCTAATTTCGCAACGATGTTGCGTAGAGCAGCTGGAGCCTTACATCTCCAATTGCCTACTGTGGCTGTCGGGACTAATCTCCTGACGGAAGTGCTTCAGCCGGCAGCTTCCTCCTCGGAGACTGTGCTGCCGTTTAATGATGCACTCACTGACGTTCTTTTGGGCGCCTGGTCCAAGCCCACCACAGGGGCTCCTGTGGATAGGAACGTGGCCCGACGCCATCGCCCTGCTCCGGGCGACCCCTTGTTTCTCTCCCAACATCCCACACCCGAGAGCTTGGTTGTCCAAGCCTCTGCCTCCCAAACCGCCTTCCCTACCGCCCCTCCGGATAGGTAATCCAAACGCCTGGACCAATTTGGAAAGAAGGCTTTTTCTTCCTCCAGTGCTGGCTTGGGGTCCGTCAACACCGCTTGCCTTTTGGGCCGATATACCCACTCCCTGTGGGATTCGGTGGCGGCTGTTTTGCCACAGTGTTCTGAGGAGGTCCAGACACTGCTTACCCGCGCCATTGCGGAAGGAAGAGATGCGGCTAAATACACCATACGTTGTGGCCTTGATACCGCCGACTCGCTGGGCAGATCGCTTGCAACGACGGTGGCGCTACGTCGCCACGCCTGGCTGAGAACAACTGGTTTCTCGGGTGATGTCCAGAATACTCTCATGGACATGCCCTTTGATGGAGTCGGTCTTTTTGGTTCAAAAGCAGACCATGCGCTGGAGCGTTTTAAGGACTCACGGGCTACTGCCAAGTCCCTGGGCCTTTCTGTTGTGCGCCCTCCGCTAACCTCTGCTTTTCGCCCCTTTCGTGGCCACGGAAGGGGCGCCCAGTCACGTCAGCTGCCCAGCCACCGGCCCGTGCAGCAAGCGTCTTCGCGTGGCCGAGGACGTGGATACCGCCGTGGCGGTTCGGGCAACCAGCGTGCGGGTCAGGCCACTACCTCCAACCCGTCCGCGGCCTCCAAGCCCTCCTAGTCCTTCCTTTCAAGTGCACAGCACGCCAGTAGGGGGCAGGGTCCGCCATCACCTTCACTACTGGCGTCCCATCACCTCGGACAGGTGGGTCTTGGACATTGTCCGAAGGGGCTACTCCCTCCCCTTCGAGACCACCCCCCAGCCATGCCACCTCAATTCCACCGCATGTCAGGGGATCACTTGGTGCTTCTGCAGAAGGAAGTCACGGCCCTCTTGACCAAGAGGGCCATCGAGCATGTTCCGACCCCAGAAGTAGGACGTGGTTGCTACTCCCACTACTTTCTGGTGCCCAAAAAGGACAAGGAGGACATGCGTCCTATCTTGGACCTCCGGAACGTCAATCGCTTCCTCCGCAAGGAGAAGTTCAAGATGCTCACCCTAGCTCAGGTCTTGACTGCCCTCGACTGGAGACTGGTTGGTAGCGTTGGACTTGCAGGACGCTTATTTCCACATCCCCGTCCTGCCGGCCCACCGGCGTTACCTACGGTTCACTGTAGGCCTCGAGCATTTTCAGTTCACCGTGCTCCCCTTTGGCCTTACAAGTGCCCCTCGGGTGTTCACGAAAGTGATGGCGGTGGTCGCAGCTCATCTGCGCCGGGCAGGGGTTCCAGTCTTCCCCTACCTCGACCACTGGTTGCTGAAGGCGGGCTCGTCCCAGGCAGTCGTCTCCCACCTCCAGACTACGGCCGAACTCCTGCACTCGCTGGGGTTCTCCATCAATGTGCCAAAGTCGCATCTGATTCCTTCTCCACAGCTCCTTTTCATCGGAGCAGTTCTGGACACGACGCAGTTTCGGGCCTATCCTCCCGAACGGCGAGTCCGGGATATTCAGGCTATGATTCCAATCTTTCAGCCTTTATCCTGGGTTTCGGTACGGATGACCCTGAGGCTGCTGGGCCTCATGGCCTCCTGCATCCTGCTAGTCGATCATGCCAGATGGCATATGCGGGCTCTGCAGTGGGACCTGAAGTTCCAGTGGGCGCAGCACCAGGGCAACCTGTCCGATCACGTCCAGATCACGGAGGGGGCTGCAAAACAGTTGCAGTGGTGGCTCTCGAATCGGCAATGGGTCATGGGCAGATCCCTCTCCCTTCCCCAGCCAGAGCACACAGTTGTGACGGACGCGTCCCTTCTGGGATGGGGCGGTCACATGGGAGAGGCGGAGATCAGAGGCCTCTGGTCTCCGGCGGAGTCCCGGCTCCATATCAACCTTCTGGAGCTCCGGGCGATCCGATTTGCACTGAAGGCATTCCTTCCCTCTGTCAAAGGGAAAGTAGTGCAGGTGTTCACAGACAACACCACCGCCATGTGGTACTGCAACAAACAAGGCGGGGTGGGGTCGTGGACCCTCTGTCAGGAGGCTCTGCGCCTCTGGACATGGCTGGAACATCAGGGCATGTTCCTGATGGTTCAACACCTGGCAGGTTCCCTGAACGCCAGGGCGGACGAACTCTGCCGCAGGTGCATGATGGATCACGAATGGCGTCTTCACTCGGAAGTGGCGCAAGGACTCTTTCTGCAGTGGGGAGAGCCATGGTTAGATCTATTCGCCACCGAAGAGAACGCGCAATGTCATCAGTTCTGCGCGTTGGAATTTCCAAGGCGGCACTCGCTCGGCGACGCTTTTCGTCACGAGTGGAGTTGCGGTCTGTTGTACGCCTTTCCGCCTATACCACTTCTACCCAGAGTGTTGAAGAAGATTCGGCGCGACCGGGCCCAAGTCATCCTTGTGGCTTTGGACTGGGCTCGAAGAGTTTGGTATCCCGAGCTACTCAGTATGAGCGTCGATCCCCCGATCCGTCTGCCTCTTCGGGAGGATCTTCTATCGCAGCAGCAGGGGACGGTCCTCCACCCGAACCTGTCCAGCCTCCACCTGCTTGCGTGGAGATTGAGCGGCGGCAGTTGATTCCTTTCGACTTGCCTCCCGAAGTTTGTGATGTGATTCTGGCAGCCAGGCGTCCCTCCACTAAGGTGGTATACGCCTGCAGGTGGAACAAGTTTGTGGCATGGTGCACAGCAAAGGCTGTGAATCCCCTCTCTGCCCCTCTTTCTGAGGTTCTTCTGTTCCTTCTTTCACTGGCCCAACAGGGTTCTGCCCTGGGTACCATCAAGGGCTATCTTTGTGCCATTTCGGCCTTCCTCAGGCTTCCTGATCAGCCCTCCCTTTTCAAGTCCCCTGTTGTTAACAGGTTCCTAAAAGGCATTACACACCTCTTCCCTCCTGTTCCGTTTGTGATGCCTCAGTGGGACTTGAACTTGGTTCTTACCTTTCTCATGTGCGCTCCCTTTGAGCCTCTACATAACTGTCCTCTTCGTCTTCTGACTCTGAAGACAGCCTTTCTGGTGGCCATCACCTCCGCTCGGCGGGTGAGTGAGCTCCAGGCTCTATCATGCAAACCTCCCTTTCTGTCTGTCCATCCAGACAAGGTTGTTCTTAGGACGCGTCCGTCCTTCTTGCCAAAGGTGGTTACTGCCTTCCACATTGGGCAAACTTTGCCCACCTTCTTTCCGCCTCCGCATCCTTCCAGAGAGGAAGAGAGGCTCCACCGTCTGGACCCAAAACGTGCGCTTTCCTTTTATATCAACCGCACACAACATTTCCGGGTGGATGACCAGCTCTTTGTTGGCTACGTGGGTGCCAAAAAAGGTCGGGCGGTGCACAAGAGGACCATCTCCCGCTGGGTAACCTTGTGTATCAAAGCCTGCTATTCTTTGGCTAAGAAGGAGCCTCCTGTTGGGCTGCGTGCCCATTCCACCAGAGCAACGGCTGCTACCACGGCTTTAGGCCGCGGTGTTCCGCTGCAGGATATCTGTCAGGCAGCTACGTGGGCCTCGCTGCACACGTTTACAAAGCATTACTGCCTTGACAGTCAGGTCCGGAGGGACGGCTTCTTTGGCCGTTCTGTCCTCCGGGACTTCCTTGTCTGATCTTTGTTCGCAGACCCACCACCGGGGTTGGTATTGCTGGGGTATCTATTCTAAGGTAAGGAATCTGTCACTAACGTGTCTCTTTCAGATGCACAAGTTACTAACTTGTGTAACGATATATCTGTAAGAGACAGTAGTTAGTGACAGATTCCTTACCGCCCACCCATCCTCCCCGTTCTGCGAACTGATTTCTAGGGTTAAGGACATCCCTTTCAGGGCCCTAGTATTTTTCAGACACCTATGTCAGCTTCTTGCATGGCTCTGCGTTCCTGGTGCGGAAAGTCGTGTACAGAACTGACGTCAGCGCGCAAGGGCGGCGTCTAAGTACTGCCCGCGACGTCATCCCGGCGATCACGACGCCGACGACGGACGCGGAGCCGCACGACGCCACCTACCGACGCGCAAGGGTACTGCTACGCAAAAACTTTCCGGATCCAGCCTGACGCCTGGGGATATTCTAAGGTAAGGAATCTGTCACTAACTACTGTCTCTTACAGATATATCGTTACACAAGTTAGTAACTTGTGCGTTAAAATATAATCTGTAGCGCCATAGGGGGGGAGGGGTCCATTTAAATGCGATTGCCGCTAGGGTCTCTGTTGTAGTGAAAGCCCCCCCGGAATAAGACAACAAAAGGTTGGGAGCTTGGGATCACTGGCCCAATGCTCTGGCTATGTAAGTAAGCTTTGTGCATATCTGTGTGTTAGCGTAGGGATATGAGAGTACTTACGTGCTGTCGCTAGTGAGAGGAGGGTGTTACAAAATATTCTGCTTCTTAATAAAATAACAGAGGAAGGAAAGAGAGTTGGGTAGGAGGGGTGAGGGGAAGGAGATGCGCTCAGATCATCAAAAGGGTGGATAATCAGAGTTTCCTAGAAGGAGGGAGACGCCCCTGTAAAGTTCTGTGTGATAGGGGAAGACTGACGTGTGCCTCTTGAGTACAGTAAAAGGGAGTCTTCAAATAACTGCAGCGCTCTAAGACGTGGGGGAGTAAAGCGCACGTTTTCGATCTGGGATAGGTGTTGGATTAATGGTTGCCAAGTGCGGGTGAATTTGGTGTCCGTGTGATTGAGACGGGCGGTAAGCAATTCTAGGGCATAACATGCCACAGCCGAAGAAACCACGTTGCGACAGGTGGAGGGCCAAGTTTCTTCCAATATAAAGCTATGGTCTGTCATGCTGCCCCGAGCATTTGTGCTATTAGGTGCCAGTCTGAGTGTGTCATGGCTGTTAGCTGTGAAGGTCTGATGCCCAACAGAGTTACTGACGGAGAGCTGGGTATGGGAAATCCTACTGTATCTTTAATGTGGCTAAGGATCTCCTTCCAATAAAGCGTCAGGTTGGGGCAAGACCACCAGATGTGAATGAAGTCACCCGTTCTACCCTGGCATCTCCAACATGTTGGAGGGAAGCCCGGGATCATCCGGGGGGGTGTAAAGTACCACTGTCATAAGTTTATAGGCCGATTCGCGTTGGGGGATGCTTTGGTATATTTCAGGTATATCTCGCCATAATCAGTCCCAATTTTCAGGGGAAACCTCTCCATCAAGGTCCATGTTCCATTGATTCTGGTATGTGTGGGGCTGGGATTGCTGCGAATGTTGTAGCACTTTGTATGTGTTAGAGATCAAACCCCTAGAGCCCTCGAAGGCCCGAACTAGGGACTCAAAGGGAGTAAGCGGTCTAGTCGCTCCTTCTGTGTATGCAGGAGAAGATAGCCAGTGTCTAAGTTGATAATATTGCATTCTTGCATTATCTGTAAGGCGAAACGATTTTTTTGCACTATTCAAAGGTGCTAAATGTGGCCACCTGGAATAAGTCTTGAATTACGCGGCATTCGCCCTCCGTTCAAGGTAGGAAGGCCTGAGGCTGGAGGGCAGGCGGAAAGGTGGGGTTGCGTGCTATAGGGGTATTGGGAGATGGAAATGAGGTCAGGCCTTGAGGTATCGCCAGTTTGTCCCATATATCTAGGACCGTTTTCGTAGGGGTAGCTATATATGCGCTACGTGGACGAGCCGCACGAGGGAGCTAAGCTAACTCCCACAGGGGTCTACAAGCTACAGCCCGGTCCATGTGGAACCAGTACTTTTCGCTCTCCCGTACCACCCACTCCGAGATGTAGTGAAGATGAGGACCGGTAGTATTCAAGGAGGTTAGGGCACGCTAAACCCCCCAGATCACGGGGTAGCATCAAGACTTTGTTAGAAAAACGCAGGCAGCCCTTTCCCCAGATGAAGGCAGTTAGATCACGTTGGAGAGATTGAATATCGGTTTGTGGGATTGGGGTAGGGAGGGTTTGGAAAAGATATAGCACCTTCAGGAGGAGAGACATCTTAACAGTGTTAAGCCGACCTAGCCAAGAAAGGGGAAGGTTTCGCCATCTACGGATATCTTCCCTTATGGCATGCCTGTAGCTCGGCCAATTGGCTTGGGTCCGAGAGGATAATGAGGGGGTCAGGTCCAATCCCAGGTATCGTATTGAAGTCTCAGACCATTGCAATGGGATCAGATTCTGTAATTCTTGAATCTCTGAAGAGGGGAGTGTAAGATTCAGGGCGTGGGACTTAGCTAAACTGATCCTGAAGCCCGAGGCTTCTTCAAAGGAGAGGAGTGAGGCCAATTCTGGAAGGGTTGAAGCCGGAGCAGTAAGGGACAAGAGAAGGTCATCCGCAAATAAAGAAATCTTGTGTTGATATCCCGCAAATGGAATGCCGAAATGGTGGGTGAAGAGCTTATTGCAATTGCTAGGGTCTCCACTACCAGGGCAAATAGGAGTGGGGATAGCAGGCACCCTTGTCTAGTGCCCCTACGTATAGCGATGGGAGTAGTGAGATGACCATTGATGCGGATACTCGTGGTCGGTTGGGAATCAGAGGTCATCAGCCTGGATATCATGGTAGGGCCTAATTCTATTCGGTGCAAGACCTCCCTGAGAAAGCGCCAGTCCACCCGGTCAAATGCCTTCTCCGCGTCCAACGACACCAAACAGGCAGGGATGTTCCGGAATTGAGCTTTTTCCTTAAGGTGAGCTATACGACGAATATTGTCGGCACCCTGGCGATGGCGGATAAATCCAACCTGATCGGGCCGACAATACTAGGTAGATAGGGTTCTAGGCGATTTGCAAGGATCTTCGTATAGATCTTCGCGTCGGGGTTAAAGAGGGCTATGGGACGATGAGATGTGCAAAGAAAGGGGTCTTTACCTGGCTTTGGGACTAGCACTACCTCAGCTTCAGACATGGATGGGGTGAGGCCAGTGGCGTCAGTAAAATTATTAAAGAGGGGAAGAAGGTGAGCTTGGAGCTGCGGGAAAAAGGTGCGATAAAAGGCAACAGTAAGACCATCGGGCCTGGGGGTTTTCCCTATTGGAAGCTGTTTGAGTGCTTTTGCTATCTCCTCCAGGGATTTTGGCTCGTGCAGAAGTTTTGCGTGAAGGGGGCTGATGGGTTCCCAGGGGCTAGAGTCAAGAAAGGAGGCGATACTCTCCGGGGAACAAGGTTCAGCAGCTTAGAGTTCTTCGTAGAAGTTTGAGAGAATTAGACTTTTATCATGCTCAGATGTGGCCCAGGAGCCGTCTGGCCTCCTAAGATTGGATATATGGGTTCGCGTGACCTGGGCCTGCAGACGTCGTGCAAGGCATTTACCTACTTTATCACCACCCGTGTAAAATTTTTGTTTAAGAGTTAATAAGGAGCGTTCTGCTTTGTTAGTGCGGTGAAGGCGTAATTGCCCTCGCAGTGCTGCAAGCTGTTTTTTGTTCTGTAGCGAGTGTTGTTGGTGATCTTGTCGCTCTAGCACTTTAATGTCCCCAGAGAGAGTCGACTCAAGGAGGCGAGCCTCTCGGGAGCGAGCTATCGCAATAGAGGAGCAAACTCCCCAGATGGTCGCCTTAAAGGCATCCCATCTGACCGACTCTGAAGTGTCTGAGACGTCATTGTCGGCAAAGAAGGCCTCAATCTTCCTCCGTATGTCTGCCACATCTACAGGATCACGCAGGACATGAGGGAGTCTCCATCGGGGGTCAGCTCTGCAAATCGGGAGGGTTGGAGAGAAATCGCGATATGGGCGTGGTCAGAGATTGAGATGTCAGATATTTCCGCAGCAGTTAAAAGGGAGAGCAGGGGGAGGGATAAGAAAAAGTGGCCAATTCGCGAATATGAGCGATGGAAGTGGGAGTAGAATGAATAGTCTCTAATGTCAGGGTGAAGTTATCTCCAGGCATCTAGTAAACCCAGGTCAGTGATTGTATTCTTAAGGGCAGCCAACATGGCGCCCGTGCCCTGGTACGTAATTGCACTGCGGTCCAGGTCAGGGTCCCACATCAAATTGAAGTCCCCCCAAAGAACAATCGCCTCCTCCAAGGGTTGTAGGAGATCTCGAAGGCGGGTGTTCAAGAACATGGCCTGGGCTTGATTAGGTACGTAGAGGTTTACAAGAATCAAAAGTTGTGTGCCCCATTGTATCTGAAGTTTGAGAAAACGACCCTCGGAGTCCCGCACCACCCAGAGTGTCCTCCCAGCCAAACCTGCCCTCAGTAGTATGGCTACTCCCGCAGTTTTGGAAGAGGAACAAGCCCAGTATTGTAGTGGATATTTAGGGTGTGTCATGAGACGAGTGTCGGTGGAGATACGATGTGTCTCCTGTAGAAATATGATGTCAGGGTCCTGAAGAAGCAAATGGCGCCAAACCTGCCGCCTCTTATTAGGGGAATTAAGTCCCTTGACATTAAGCAAGAGGAGTTATAAAGGGAGAGATCATTGACATCCCAGTAGGAGTATCCATAAGGTACGCTTATGAGAGCACTAGTTCTCATTTGGAAGCTCCAGGGAGAATGAGATGCGTGAAAGGGCATATTATGTCGCTTTAAGTGTATAGGGGGCTCCAGGTGGCTTAGCTTAAAAATCGGGAGGGATTCAGTCGCGCCCCCCTCTCAAAATGCACCTCTAGGGGGTGGTGGAAAGGGAGGGGAGAAGGAGTAGGGAGGGTATCAACAACAAGTGGCCAACAGGGCCAACCAAGTCCAGTGTCGTCAAGGAACAGCCCATAGTTCACAGAACAGACCATTCTGAAGAGGTCGCTCTTCTATACGACACTGTGGTTGTGGGGGGAAGTGGCAGGCTCCATCAAATTTTCAAGTCTCCGCTACCAGCAGCCCGCTACACGATGTGCAGAAGGAATCACCAGCCTCTGGCACTCCTCGGCAGGGGGAAGAGCAGGAGGTCAGAATAGCCAAAGGCAAGATTGGGGGGTCCATTGCAGAGGTGAGTTTACCCACATTTCCATAGTGGCAGAAGCATGTCCAACCCTCGCCCCAGAGTATCAAGTTCTGTTGCGTGTAGTCGAAGTCCCATGAGTAGAGTCGCAGATAGAGGACCAGCTTAAATCATGAGGAGCCAAAGATAGGAATGCGACCAAACACGTCATTCCGTGGGATCAGATGGTCGGGGTTGTGGGGGAGAGTCACTCAAAGTTCAGATGTGGTTGATAATGTCCTGTTTAGCCTGGGATGAGTCTTTGTCTTTGGGGTGCCTATGTTTAGGCGGCGGCACAGTAGACCATTCCGAGCGGAAAAGCTTTCCGGGGCGTACGCATGGGGAGGGGGGGCCCTCCGCTCCCTGGTCCAACAGGAGGTGAAGAAGCTGTTTTGCTTCACTGAGCGAGCGGAGGATTCGGCGTTTGCCCTCCCAAGAGAACATCAGCGCAAAGGGATGGCCCCACTGGTATTTGATTTTGAGCTCACGCAGTCTGTCAGTAACAGGTTTAAAGTCCTTACGTCGGGGGCGTGGACAAGATGGCGGCGAGGTAGGACGCGTTGGCTCTGAGCTCCTACCCGTCGCCTGCCCTAAAAAGTGTTTCTTCAGGGTTCTTCCTGAGCAAATGACCGTCGGAGCAGAGCACCGCTCTCCGGAGCACAAGCGGCACAAGAACGAAACACAGTGGGGTCGGAGACCCGTGACGTTCTCCCGAATTGTGGCTGTTCCCCTGCCGGGGCCTGCAGACCTCGCTTCGCCCAGGCGGTGGGCCGCGCGGAGCGGCTTCCCCGAGGCACGCATCTAGAGAACTCGGCCCCCACCACTCACCGCTTCGGAGGACCCCGCCACATCCCACAGAAACGGGGTACTGTGGTTGCGACTCAATCCAGCGGGGCCCGCCCGATCTCCGGCCTCTAGCTCCCAGCACGCCTGGTGGCCGCGCAAGGCCTCAGGCTGTAGTGGCGGCCTGCCTCGCGCCCACACTCATCCAGCCGCAGCACTCCCAGCCCGGCGCGGCAGCGAGCCTTTTGGTGCACCGGAGGACTTCCCCACACATCGGTATTTGCCGACGCCCCCCCGGGGGCTCACAGTGGAGACGATCGACCGAAACCACAGGGGTTTTTGGTGCTTGCCGACAGTCAGCGATCCTGGCACGTAGCAGAATAGTCCTTGGATCCAGAAGCCCCGGGGCACACGACGGTCTGGGAGGGTGCGGCCTCTCAATCGCGGGCCCTCACGCTGCCGGTGGATGCAAGCCGCATCACACAACGTAACAGGACCGAGGCTCCCTTGGCGGTTGTGGAGCCGCCAAGCAACGCGTGGTCCAGACCTTTGGACCCCCTCAGGATCTGGGGCCCCTCCGCTGCCAGACCCACGTGCCCAGCCCCAGAGGCCCCCACTGCACACCTGGACGACTTCTCTGCCTCCGGCAACACAGTAGGGTGAGGGCTAGCTTGGCCACCGTTAGAGGCAGACGCCGCGGAAGCGGCCCAGCTAGGACTGGGTGCGGTTTGTGGGCCTGCTGCTGCCCCAGCTTGCCCTCCCCTCATCGAAGCAGCACCTGGGCCCATCACACAGGCAAGCAGCACCCAGACAGGCCCCGATCGACGAGTGGCGGACTCCTACACGAGACACGTGGCAGTCTCCAACTTTGGCAGGTACGGAGGTGTGGGGGCCCGGCACGGGGGACATGCTCGCTATCAACCTAAGAGCACGCCTCCTTTGGACAACAACGCCAACCCCGACGCGGCCCTCTGCCCACCCAGGATCTCCCGCCCCCTAACGGGTGGGTGTCTCGATTGCGGCCTATCCCAGGCTAGACACTTTGCACTCTCACCACCCGCAGGCCTGCCACACAGCCCGGCACCCCAAGGTGCCCCACTCCACGTCCTCACCCGTGAGGGGCCCACTCAAGCTTTCCCACGCTGAAGCACCTCATCACTGGCGACATCTTACCGGTGGCCGGGGGTCTGGCTCGAACACGGCACTTCGACGTGCTCCACAGCAGAGGCCACTCCTCTACCGCCCATAGATCTCGAGCTAAATCAGCGACGCTATTCCCTCACTGACTGAACTTTGATCCTGGAGTTCATACGTACCGTTTACCACCTCACGGGCCAGCTACACCCGAACCACCTCCTCATCTCGCCTCACAGACCTTGGGGGACTGACGAGGCCTAAGATTATGTCCTCCACGAGGGCGAAGAAAGATAAATCGCTAAAGGACATCTTCGCTCGCCAGCAGAATACTTCCACAATGGCGCACGCCACCCTGGGGGACCCAACTCCTGTGAAAACCGGAAGCACGGGTGAGGAGCCTATAACCCGGGCGTTCCTGGAGTCTCTCTTCTTGACCCTACGGGAATATCTCCAGACGGTGAAGAAGGATCTTACCTCCGAAATAAAGGATATCCGTAGAGACGTGGATGGCATCGGGGAAAGGGTTGCTGCCCTGGAGGATAGAGGGGACACTAGAGACACTGAACTGTCCACTCTCCAACAGGAGGTGATTCGACTCCAGGACCAACACCTTGACCTGCAGACCCACCTGGAGGACTTAGAGAACCGCTCCCGGAGACATAACATCCGCATCTGAAAGAAACACATAGTGATAGATTCCTTACCTTAGAATATCCCCAGGCGTCAGACTGAATCCGGAAAGTTTTCGTCAGCAGTACCCCTGCGCGTCGGGAGGGGCGTCGTGCGGCTCCGCGTCCGTCATGTCATAAGGTTTCTGCACATACAGAGCTATGCACAGGATAATAGGACCTTGGAATATAGTGGTGAGCCAACCATAGACCTTAGCACCCAAAACCCCAACCCAACTAGCCTTAGCGTCCCATTAGCACTAATGTACCAATGATTAGACAACCCAGAACACGGTATCTCTCTCTCACTCAGGACTCGCAGAGGCAAGAACACTCTTTCGTCACACTCGTACCTGTCCACAACATGCGTAAGCAGAAGAGACACTGTATAGGTTAAAATGTTTATTTCAACTTACGTGCTCTAAGATACAGTACACGTGTCAGTACTAATAGCATAATACATATGAATAATATAATCAGCATAGTTACTACTCCATAGAATACGAACGGGGAAAGCATCTCATAAAGCAGTGGATATATGTCTAACTAACATTACCACCCTCCCCGTGCTGGAAGCCAGTTTATTATGAAAATAGAAGACCTTTGGGCTTTGACTAGCGAACCCCCATACCTCAGTCTCTAGATGCAAAACTACATCAGCAGACAATCACAGCTCTTCTCTCTGGAAAGGTCGTCTCCAAGTGTGGTCTAGAGCGGGCGACCGCATTATTAAAAGCGCACTAATTTCTCCATGGCAGCTGTACATGGTGTTATGTCTAGGTGCGAGGGACGGGCCAAATCAGTAAGAACCAGGGACGTGTTATTCGACCTTGTAACTGTTGTTCAGACTGAGCCCAAAGGGAATAGGAGAAAAGGTGAGAAACAGAAAATGCAGACAGTTGTAAAATAACTTGGCAGTAGCAGAGGGCGACAGAACAACGGCTAAGAGTAACGTGCGCAAAAGTCATCATGGCAGCCAGGCCTGTCAACGTATCCAGGCAGGCCAGGAGGCCATGAGCCACAAGACACCCTCCCCTGGACAGTCCATCGGCCAAGACGAAAACGAAGACAGAGTTCCAAACACCTGAGCAGAATCGAGGCAGCCCACCGACAGTGAACGGCAAATCGATCAATCCAAAAACGTGGAAGAGCAGAAAAATGCTATACCGTCCAAGAGGACATCATTGGAATCGTCAAAAAACGTAGACGCCATCCAGTCTAACAGGTCAAAGCTGCAGGAATGTTCCTCAGAGGATGGAGCATCCAAAAGCAATGCGGGACAGCTTGCGTGATATTCAATATAACTTTGTTGTAGGAGATTCTGAGCAGCCGCCCAGATATCCCATTGTGCCAAAATCCCCAGTGCAGCCGCACGCATCATAAAGCCAGCAGCGGAACAGTCCCGTTCATGGGCCTCTAAGGGACCCACCAACTGAACAAAATCCGGAACAGACAATGACGAATTGGAGAGGCAATAATCCATGGTCCATGTGAACGGACAGCGGATGCAAGACATCACAGGTTGCACGCAAGTGAAATACGCAAAGCGAAAGGAAAGGGTGTAGGACACACTGATAGTTGCCAAGGGCAGAACATCGAAGCCAACCAGAAGTCGCTCACGGAGCAGCTGGAGGCGTTCGGGATCGAGAAGGGCCCAGTGGTGTGCAGCCATTGCGCAGAAAACAGACCAACAGCAAGACACCAGCCGCCAAAGCGAGGATTAATGGAAAACCACCAAAGACGCTAGAAAAAATAGAATGTATGAACGCCGGTATCACACCGAAAATAGTTTGAAAGGTGGACACCAGGCCAGACCCCACAATCTTAAAAAAGTGCACCAGACCCTCAGTGTTTGATGCGTTAAAAATACGATGAATCAACTCCCCAAAATGTTGGGAGAGGTCAGTGTTCAAAAGGGCCTGTATTTCACTGTGGGTACTCGCCACCTGGAGAATGAATGTCTCCCGGGCGGATGTGAGCATAACCTCCTCATTCAATAATAGGGCCTTTATTCTGCTCAACTTATTGAAATCTGCCTCCATGGTAGGAATGGAAGGCCAAATAGAGTTATCAACGATGTTGTGAGGGGGAGGAAAAAGCACATTCTTGCAGCAGACAACTCTGTGTGAGACCGTAACAATATACGGAATGCCAGCCTGTAGGCCACAACACTCTTCGTTATTTAAAAGCAAATAGCTACCGTTAGTAAGCAAAGTAAAAGTAGGAGAAATAGCAGGAGCAGGAATACCCTTTAGCACACATGCAAGATTCGGAACTGAAACACTACAAGCCCCGTGCAATTTAATATGTTTACAAATAAGCGAATGACCCACAGTTGAATCACAAGACTCCCCTGTGAGAAACACTTCCTTGCCGTCTCTAAGGCATTTATACATGAAAGGCAAGGACCAAAGTTCATGCAGGAAAGCACTACCCAAGGGCTGGAAACGGCCTACAGGATAATGTTTCATGCACGAGCTAAATTCAAACAGGGAAAAAGGTAAAGCTATAACCCAATGAACTAGCCACACCGCAGAATCTAGTTCCGCTACAGAGAATGGTAAAGGATCCACTTTCTCGATATGTAACAAAGTGTAAGACGCATTTTTCATGGACATGAACTGCTGTTTGTCAGTCAAATTAAAAGGCAGAAAAAGGGCAGTGGTGTTTAACAAATTCCAAGGAACTTTACCTAACTTAAGGGTTTGCAAAGTCCAGGCAAACTGCATCACTGAACGCAACTGATTCTGACCATGATACAACATAGAGACATCATCTTGTACAATATCAACAACAGAGGATACAATATTCTCTAATGTGTAAATGCGGGAAGACAGGGTATTTAAACTATTGTCAACATCAGCAAGCACCTTTTCCAAATTTGCTTGGTCTATTTCCCGAAGACGGGAAGCAGCTTCCATTTGTGACAGCTTCCAGAGTTCATTATACGCTTCATAAATGAATCTCTTCGGTCGGGGACCACGAGGTCCCAAGATAAAGTCAGATAAATCAATAGTGCCTGATAGGAGGGACAAATGTTTCTTAACAGAGTCTAAGGACGAATGTTGTAACCATTGTTTACATAATTTACCAACCGAATACGTGGTGACAGTACGAGTTTCAGTAAATCTTGGATCAGGCTTGTCCTGTATGTAGCCAGGAACTGTGCCATGAAAACGCAGTTGGCATGCATTAGATGATATGGGCCATGCCAACCAGGGTGACTGTATCAGTGCAGAAACGTTAAAGGAATTGTTTTGGAACTGAGCCTGTAACGTCATAAGGGACATATTAAAACGCAAACTATCATTTGGAAAACTCGACAAGGATGGGATGGCTGGCGCATTTAGTTGTTTAACGGTAGCCAACCCCCAACACGTGGTTTGATGAATGGAAGCATTTAGAAATAGAATTTGGGCTGGGATAAGGCAAGCGCGGTGCAAGGCCTCGGTGCCTTGCACCTGCCATGGCTTTGAACACCAGATTGATTTTAAATCCACTGTGTCTTTCCAATACTCATAACCACCCACCGCCAAGGCGCTCAAAAAGGAACCCGAATAAAGTAATTTGGTGTGGGTCAACATTATTTTTTGAGTCAATGGGGTTTTCAATTTAAAATAATAGGACCCAGGGTTCGATCGATTGAAATCAGTAAAATAGGTGAATTTATTTCGAAGAGTCTGGGAGCTACCTGGTATGGGGTTTGAGCAGAGTTCCCATTGGGTGTAAGTAACAGGGCTGCGTAGTGCACTCGGTTTGTGGAGAAAATGATTGCCCCAATGCTGGTAGCAATACAAATCGGCATAATTCGCAGAATTCATATACAAGTCCTCAGCATTAAAGGAAGCATAATATTTTAAATCAGCAAACAATGCTTCAACGGCATGCACATCCCAATCATCAGAATGAATATTACTTTTTACTACATCACCCATCGAGACTCGAAGGACATTTGGTACATTAATCATTTCCGTCGGGCCATGGATTTGAAAGTTTACCGCATCCCATACGATGCCATCAGCAACTGGAAACGCTGAAATGTTCACAAATGTGTGGTCACGCTTCATGATGTGTGAAGAGGAATGCGGAGCCAAAGTTCCAGCGACACTGTTCACAGCAGAGCGTTCAGGTAAATAGTGACCATTGATGAGTAGAAAAAACACTGTGACAAAACCAATGGACATGAACAAAAAAATCAAGAAAAGCACCATCCAGATATATGTCCATGGTGGAATCAAAAAATTGTCTCTAAACCAGGATACAAAAAGACTAAACTTGGACGGGACCGTTGATGAATTGGAATCCGAGTCAAAGGAATAACGTGTCGGGCTCAGTGGCGTTGTTGGTTGGTGTGCCACCGACTCTGTGGCGGGATAAGTATATTCGTCCTCATCAATGCAGGGGGATGCAGGGGGTTCAAATATATTTTCAGGCAAATCAACCATCTCCATGGTAACATCAGTGACTGTTCGTGCAGGCGTGCCGCGAACACATGTCCGATAAATGGCAGGATAAGAGACCGCTGGTGTGACACTATTCAGGATCGGCCAGATGTTGTAGCTTGACATTTTCCACTGAGATGTATCTGTTTTCCTTGCGACCGGGAAGCGGTGGTAAGATGACTGTACGTGTTCCCTTCAAGCCCAGGACTGGAACCGGTGCACGAAAAGAGGGGCCAAATTCTTTTTTGTTCTCCACCTTCTCTCGTACCAGGTCGCCAATCTTCGGAAGCCAGCCGGCAACCGGAATCTGCAGAGCAGGGTCTGTGGCTGAAGGCAAATGTGCAATTGCAGGTTTGTCTCGGGCTTCTTGTAAGTCCTGTAACATAGTAGAATGATTATCTACATCAAACTTGGCGGATTGCGCCGCCATGTCTAGACCATCAAGGTCAGGCACAAACATTCGTATGCCAAAGAGCATTTCGTAAGGGGTCCGCCCACCCAGAGGCCTTCTAGGGAGATTATTAAGTGCACGCTGAACGGTATACAAGTGGGCCAGCCAGTTCCTGCCAGTACCTATAACTCTAGCTGTCAAGGATTGCTTTAAGTCACGGTTCATTCGTTCAACGATAGAGTTGCCCTCAGGCCTATACGGAGACGAAAATTTCACCCGCACCCCCAAGGAGCCCATTGCGTCCTTGTAAGCCTTAGAGGCAAACGCCGGACCTTGGTCAGAATGGAAGGTGACGCATGCAAAAATTCCCACAAAGACACGCAAATCCCTAATGACATTTTGAGCGTCAGCACTCCGTTGTGGCCAGACCCAGATGAACCGTGTGCACGAGTCCACTGCCACTAAGATATATTTATAGGCAGTGTCTGAAGAAAATGGACCGCAGTGATCCAAGTAAACACACCCAAAGGGTCTGTTTGAAATTCCAAGCGAGGTCTGCGGTGGTCGTGTGACCGTGGAAGGCTTGATCTGTTGACAAACGTCACAGGCAAGCACATAAGTACGTGTATCTTTATATAAACCACGCCACCAGTAACGCTGCTGCAAAATGGAAATTGTCGCAGACACACCAGCATGAGCCGAAGCCATGCCTTCGTGTGCCGCTGCCATCAAGGAAAGTCTGCGGTCCGCGTTGGGGATCAGCCGATCACCAACGTCAGGTATTGTTACATAAGGAGCCTGATCGGGACCTATCTGGTAAGAATATTTGGAAGGGAAACCTCTAGGGTAATTCATTCCTTCTTTTGTTGCAGCAATAGCTGCCAAGATATCAGTGTCTATTTTAGACATGGATCTAGTAACTGCTGCTACTGAACACGTGAGTACTGCTGATCTGGCAGCTTCATCTGCCAGACTGTTACCAACAGCGTGTGCGCCCACCCGCTGATGGCCTAGGGTGTGAACCACCTGCGTGAGCGGCAGACGTCTTTGTAATTCTGCCACTTTAACCCAAAGCATTTTATGCTTGATTGTGTTGCCTTTAGCGTCTCTATAGTCATTTTGCGACCAAAAGAACAGATTGTCATTGTATGATTGAACACAGTAGTAAGAATCGCACACTATTAAAGTGGTCACATCAGGATTTACAAACTCAAGCGCAAGCACCAATGCACGCAACTCTGCCAATTGTGCGGTACTGTCCCCGAGTGTCTGTATGCGCACCACAGTGGATTTGAACTTCCCGTTCACAAACGTACCTGCAACAATAGCACATGCGGCTGAATAAGCATGCTTGGACCCCGTGGCCGGTTGTGCCGAACCATCGGTGTAGATCACACAGTCGTAATCCTCAAGCGGCAATAAAGACAAAGGAGGAGGATGAAAAAATTCATACTGTAAAAACTCCTGAGTCTGAAGAGAAGAGTCAAAAATGAAAGTGACATCCGGAGACGTCAAAGATGTTGCCCATTGAATCCAACGGGGGTGCAAAGCTTTAGAGTTCGGTACACTTGCTTTGGTCACTGCCTCTAGAGCAGGATATGGTGTTACCACCAAAATGCGTTTCCCTGTGCCAGTGCGCGCTCCTTCAGGATCGCCATTTGCACTGCTGTCAGAACTTTCTCCACAGATGAAAACCGCATTTCTGCGGAGGTGTACAGATGTGACTTGTATGCGATGGGTACTGTATCACCTTCATTAAAGGTTAAATACGTGAAACCCACGGCCCCTGGAAAGATTCTAATCACCAAGTTTGTGTGGTTATCACGCGTCAAAAGGTATTTGGACTCAAGAAGGTCTGTCTGCAAAGACTGCAGAATGGAGGTATGCTCCGGAAGCCAACAAGACTTCGAATAAGTAGGTTGTATCAAGGCATACAGTGGCTTGATACGCTGGGCGTATTCGGGAATATATGTACGTCCGAAGTTCAGAAAACCCAGCAAAGACTGAAGTTTCTTCAGATTAGTAGGAGGGCACAGAAGTGCACATTTCTCCAGAAAATGGGGGGCTAAACCCTTACCTTCATTGTTGAGCTCATAGCCCAAGAACAAAACGGTAAATTCAGCAATATGAGATTTGGCAAAGTTAATTTTGTAACCTTGTACCGCGAATTGAAGAATAATGCGGTCTACTCGAGTTAGATGCGGAAACAATTCGTCGTCCGTCAGATAAATGTCATCTACGTACGAACAGGCGTCTGGATCGATGCCGTCTAACAAAGAGACAACACGAGCGGCGAATACGCCTGGACTATTTTTGTAGCCCATAGGAAGACACCTGAATTTGAACATTTTACCACCGGAAGTAAAAGCGCACCATTGGCCACTCTCCGGGGCTAAGTTGTGCGTGTAGAATCCATTTGAAAGGTCAAGGGTCGTTTTGTATTTTTTACGAATAAGACTGTCTACAAGCGCAGAACTATGGGTGTTTTGCACCGCAAAGGTCCGACAATGAGAGTTCAAATGCCGGTAATCCAATACCAAGCGGTACGATCCATCGGGTTTAGAAACCGCGAAAAGGGGATTGTTCATAGGTGATACACAGGGTTCAATTACTCCCTGATATTCCAACTGAGTCAGAATTTCGGAAACGGGGCCTTTGGCTTCACGTTTTATGGGATATTGGGGTTGTGGCTGCTGTAGTGACCGCAAAGGTATTTCATGGGGGGGGAGATTCTTCGTCCCAACCCACGTGATTGCGGAATAACGCAGGAGCCAGGGACACCGCCCACTCTGCTGCAAGAGCCTCCGCTTTGTCCTTTGGGACATGTCGAGAAAAGCTCGGAAGGATTACCTCCTCCCCTTTACGTGCAGCAAGAACGAATGGGGGTGGCCAATCCGCCTCTGCTAACAAAATGTCATATGAAGAGGTCCGATTTCCCCCAAAAATCCCTTTAAGTTGAATGACAATATTAAATAGTCTGTCAGGGGGTGCCACTCTGGTGTCCGCCGTTTCAACAGTAATGAATGTTTCAGTTGCTGTCGCCTCCATATGAGGACGTAGCGCCTCCCGCACTATGGTAACTTCCGCGGCGCTGTCTAGGAGGGTTACTGCCCACGTCCAATTCAGGAGCCTCGTTCTCACCGTCTGTGGCATATTTCGCTGTTACAGCGGCAACTTTCTTCTTCTGAAATTGTGGTCGAAAACGTTGAGCGTCTTCCTCTTTTCCTCTGACTTGTTGTCGAGGCTGGTCTCGTACCTGTGGGACCTCACGGTCCCTTCCTCTATCCTGGCGGTCTCCTCCACCGGCCTGTGACGAAGTCTGTGCCTGTGAAGAACGAGGAGAACGCGTATCAGGGATCTGAAACCTATCCGGTGACTTAATTCTCGCTCTATCGCGTAAATCATAAGTGCGTTCAAAAGAAATTGAAACCGGGGATGCGCCTCGCGACCCCGGCTTCTTTTGTTGCTTACCCTGTTTTTTCAGCCTCCAGCTCTTTTTAGTGAAGACTGGTTTCTCATCTTTCTCAGATTGAGATTTGGTTTGTTGCTGTTGTGGTTGCGATTGTGTTTGCTGTTTTGCAAAGGCTTGTTACCCAGGCTATTTCTACCAATAGTTTTGTAAGCCTGGGTAATAATTTTCGGTAATTCGCGAGGCTTGTCCAATTCTGGGACTAAAGCCAAAGCGTTAGCTACTTGAAAGTTCACTGCATCGCCCTTGACATTCGCAAGGATCAGCTCAGCTACTACTTCAAACACTCCCACCAGTCTCATCCCTAATTCCACAGCCGCTTCAGGGCCATGTTCGTCCTGTACTTTTTAATTACAGAGGGGAGAACCGTCATGGAAGGAGTACCAAAACATTTAGAATATACTGCTGCGAATACCTTACCCCAGTTGTCACATGCTGTCAACTCGGGAATTAAGTCTTTTGGCAAACTAATCGTTAAAATACGATGTTTATCCACTGGAGTTGTATGTGGAAAAACTGCCTCCAACTGATCAAACTTTTCTGCAAGCCAATAAGGAAAATCATCCTTATTTTGTGGACGTTTGCCCATCACCGAATTCACCATGACGGGACTTATGGTCACTCCGCCTGCAGCAGCTGGTTGGCCGGCAACTCCAGGAGCGGCTCCATGGATGCTGCCTGTAACATATCGCACTAAAGCTCGATGCACCTGCACCAAGGCCGCATACATAGTGCGCAGTTCCGCGACTGGTATTGTCATATAACGCGGATGTGGGGTGTACCCGGCCAAAACAGGCCAAGTGGCCCCCTCAATTGATAAGGGGCCTAAACGAACCGTGGTAGTCGGTTGTGGGAGGGCGCCATTAAACCAAACACGGTGTTGCCAAGCCGTGAGCGGTACTTCAAGATTAGTATAAGGTCTATAGACAGCAGGAACAACGGTGGGTTCATATTCATGGAACAGATTATCGTTCGCGTTCACCGCTGGAAAAGTGATCCAAGAGTAGAACACTTCAAAGTGGAAAGCCGGATCGGCTTGAACCACAAAGACTAGTTCAACTCCCGCGTCTGGCACTCCATACACCCGTAAGTGATCCCGGAGTGCTGTGCGGCTATGCGCCGCTATGTCTATACCCGCCATTACTAACGGGTCTATTCAACAATCTTACACTAGGCAGCACAAAAAGGGTTATATTTAAAAAACCTTTTTTAATAACATCAAGCTTGAAAGAACCTACAAAATCTACAATATAGGAGGTATCGCCATCACACACGCTTCCGGAAGCGTACGTGAGGGGTTTGTGGACAAGCACAAGTACTACTCAAGCATCTCGCAAATAAGCTGCCCCACTCGTTGGTCGCCATGTCATAAGGTTTCTGCACATACAGAGCTATGCACAGGATAATAGGACCTCGGAATATAGTGGTGAGCCAACCATAGACCTTAGCACCCAAAACCCCAACCCAACTAGCCTTAGTGTCCCATTAGCACTAATGTACCAATGATTAGACAACCCAGAACACGGTATCTCTCTCTCACTCAGGACTCGCAGAGGCAAGAACACTCTTTCGTCACCACTCGTACCTGTCCACAACATGCGTAAGAAGAGACACTGTATAGGTTAAAATGTTTATTTCAACTTACGTGCTCTAAGATACAGTACACGTGTCAGTACTAATAGCATAATACATATGAATAATATAATCAGCATAGTTACTACTCCATAGAATACGAACGGGGAAAGCATCTCATAAAGCAGTGGATATATGTCTAACTAACATTACCACCCTCCCCGTGCTGGAAGCCAGTTTATTATGAAAATAGAAGACCTTTGGGCTTTGACTAGCGAACCCCCATACCTCAGTCTCTAGATGCAAAACTACATCAGCAGACAATCACAGCTCTTCTCTCTGGAAAGGTCGTCTCCAAGTGTGGTCTAGAGCGGGCGACCGCATTATTAAAAGCACACTAATTTCTCCATGGCAGCTGTACATGGTGTTATGTCTAGGTGCGAGGGACGGGCCAAATCAGTAAGAACCAGGGACGTGTTATTCGACCTTGTAACTGTTGTTCAGACTGAGCCCAAAGGGAATAGGAGAAAAGGTGAGAAACAGAAAATGCCGACAGTTGTAAAATAACTTGGCAGTAGCAGAGGGCGACAGAACAACGGCTAAGAGTAACGTGCGCAAAAGTCATCATGGCAGCCAGGCCTGTCAACGTATCCAGGGGGCCAGGAGGCCATGAGCCACAAGACAGTCATTGGCGTCGTGGTCGCCGAGATGACGTCGCGGGCGCTACTTAGACGACGCCCACGCGCGCTGACGTCAGTTCTTTCTTTTTCCGCGCCATCAAGCGCAGATCCGGAGAGAGCGGTACCCCTAGTCTTTTTTTTTTTACTAAGTTTTGAGATCTTTTTCTCACCCTTTTCGAGTCGATACGACTCCTCGTGCAGTTAGGGATGCCCGGGTTTAAGTCTTGCGAGGACTGTCATCGGATGATGTCAGTGACGGACCCGCACCGCGTGTGTCTCTTCTGCCTGGGGCGCGACCACGACCCCAAGTCGTGCCCCGACTGCTGGTCCATGGCGCCGAAGTCTTTGTGGGAGCGGTCCCGAAAGCTGCTTGAAGCCCGGCAGTCGGCTCCGCGCCGTGAGAGGTCCCAGTCCAGAGGGAGGTCGAGGGACCGTGCGCGGAGTCATCATCGGCGATCGTCGGGATCGAAGTCTTCAGCCTCGGGGTCAGGTAAGGTGAAGCACAAGAAGTCGAAGAAACGTCATCGTTCTCCGACTTCCCCTCGCGCGACGCGGCTGAGGGTACGGGTGGTGCCACCCCTGCGGCTCCGGCGGAGTCCATGGAGTCGCCGCCCGACTACCCGCCCTTCCCGGGGTCGTCGGCGACTCCGGCCCAGATACAGGACTTCCTGTCGGCCATGGCTCGCCTCTTTGGGCCGTCGGGTCCCGCTGGTGCGCCTTCGGGCCCCGCGGTCCCGCATGGGTGTCCTCGTGTTTCCTCGCCAGCGCCGCAGGACACCCTTGGATCCAGGCCTGGATCCCGGTCGACGCCGGTTGACCTTGTTACGCCTCCACCGACGTCTACTCTACCGGCACCGATCCTGACGCCGTCCGCTCCTCGGGACGACGTCGACCTCAGATTCAGCCCCGAAGTGTTCGCTGCGTCGATCGATGCCGTTCTCGACGCCGTTTGGGGATTTCTATCCCCATGTCCCTACTCCTTATTTTAGGCCTGTTGAACAGCCTGAGGAGCAATGGGAGGACTGGGAGGGGTCGGACGACCCTCTTGCTGCAGCCTGCGAGTCTGAACAGGACTGGGCTGAGGAATTGGGGGACGCCAGTGGTCTGGATACCTCACCAGACCTTGGCATGCTGTCTCCTCCTACCGTGGCTACGGAGGAGGGAGCCAGTTATGCAGTGGTGTTGTGTAGGGCGGCGGAGGCCCTTCACCTCCAGCTCCCTACTGTGGCCGTCAGGACTAACCTCCTGACAGAGGTGCTTCAGCCAGCAGCTACTTCTGCGGAGCCGCTGCTGCCCTTCAATGAAGCCCTTTCGGACGTTCTTTTGGGCACTTGGTCCAGGCCCACCACAGGGGCTCCTGTGGATAGGAACGTGGCCCGACGCCATCGCCCGGCTCCGGGTGACCCCATTTTCCTCTCCCAACATCCCACCCCCGAGAGCTTGGTTGTGCAAGCCTCTGCTTCCCCAACCGCCTTCCCTTCCGCCCCACCGGATAGGGAATCCAAGAAGCTGGATCAGTTTGGGAAGAAGATTTTCTCTTCCACCAGCTCTGCGCTGCGGTCCGTGAACACCGCATGCCTCTTGGGCCGTTATTCCCACTATCTGAAAGAGACACGTTAGTGACAGATTCCTTACCTTAGAATATCCCCAGGCGTCAGGCTGGATCCGGAAAGTTTTTGCGTAGCAGTACCCTTGCGCGTCGGTAGGCGGCGTCGTGCGGCTCCGCGTCCGTCGTCGGCGTCGTGATCGCCGGGATGACGTCGCGGGCAGTACTTAGACGCCGCCCCTGCGCGCTGACGTCAGTTCTTCTTTTTCCGCGCCAGCAAGCGCAGATCCGGGAAGAGCAGTGCCCTAGTCATTTTTTGACTAACTTTTTTGGTGAATTTTTTCACTGTTTCTTTTCATATCGACTCCAAGGGGATGCCCGGCTTTAAACGTTGCGACGCCTGTGCTCGGATGATGTCCATCACAGACCCGCATCTGGAGTGTCTCTTCTGTCTCAGGCGAGACCACGACACGAAGTCGTGTTCCGACTGCCGGTCCCTAAACCCGAAAGCTTTGCGAGAGCGGTCTCGAAAGCTCCTCGAGGCCCGGCAGTCGGCTCCGCGCCACACCAAGCCCCGGTCGCGTGAGAGGTCGAGGGGTCGGTCGCGGAGTCCTCGCCGGTCGTCGGGATCCAAGTCTTCGTCGTCCGGTAAGTCTAAACACAAGAAGTCCAAAAGCATCATCGCTTTAGGACTTCGCCTCGCCGATCTCGCGACTCGGCTGAGGCCCCTCCCGGCACCGTCCCCGCGGCCCCGGACACGCCTGTGGAGTCGCCCCCGCAATACCCGTCCTTCCCGGGTTCGGGGGCAGATCCGGCCCAAATACAGGAATTCCTGTCGGCCATGGCCCGCCTCTTCGGGCCTCAAGGTCCCTCCGGTGCGCCTTCGGGCCCCGCGGGCCCTGATGGGGTTGCCCCGGCGTCGCCGACGACTCCGGTCCCGGCGTCGCTCGTGCCTCCAGCCTCGATCCCGGCTCCAGCTTCGGCCCCGGCCTCGATCCCGGCTCCGGTGGTACCGCAACCCCCATCGACGCCGGTCGACCTGACCACGCCTCCGCCGATGTCTCCGGTGCCGTTCCGGGCGTCGTCGTCCCCCTGTACTCTCCGGCTCCGGACATGGAGCCGGACCGACGTCGCTCGACTCCGGCGCCGATGAGACCTTGGGTCCCAAATGTCCCTCCTCCTCCTTATTTTGAACCGGAGGAGGACCAGGAGGACTGGGAGGGGTCGGAGGACCCTCTGGCACAACAGTGTCAGTATGATGAGGACTGGGCAGAGGAACTAGGGGATGCCAGTGGTCTAGATACTTCCCCTGACACTGGCATGCTGTCTCCTCCCGTGGCTACGGAGGAGGGAGCCAATTTTGCAACTGTGTTGCGTAGGGCAGCTGGAGCCTTACATCTCCGACTCCCTACTGTGGCGGTCAAGACTAATCTCTTGACAGAAGTGCTTCAGCCGGCAGCCTCCTCCTTGGAGACTGTGCTGCCGTTCAACGATGCACTCACTGACGTTCTTTGGGCGCCTGGTCCAAGCCAACACAGGGGCTCCTGTGGATAGGAACGTGTCCCGACGCCATCGCCCAGCTCCGGGCGACCCCTTGTTTCTCTCTGTCCACCCCACTCCTGAGAGCTTGGTTGTCCAAGCCTCGGCTTCCCAAACCGCCTTCCCTACCGCCCCTCCGGATAGGGAATCCAAACGCCTGGATCAATTTGGGAAGAAGGGTTTTCTTCCTCCAGTGCTGGCTTGCGGTCCATCAACACCGCTTGTCTTTTGGGCCGATATACCCACTCCCTGTGGGATTCGGTGGCGACTGTTTTGCCCCAATGTTCTGAGGGGGTCCAGACACTGCTTACCCGCGCCATTGCGTAAGGTAGGGATGCGGCCAAATACACCATACGTTGTGGCCTTGATACCGCCGACTCGCTGGGCAGATCTATTGCAACGACGGTGGCGCTACGTCGCCACGCCTGGCTGAGAACCACTGGTTTTTCGGGTGATGTCCAGAATACACTCATGGACATGCCCTTTGATGGAGTCGGTCTTTTTGGTTCCAAAGCAGACCATGCGTTGGAGCGTTTTAAGGACTCACAGGCTACTGCCAAGTCCCTGGGCCTTTCTACTGCTCGCCCTCCGCTAACTTCTGCTTTTCGCCCCTATCGTGGCCACGGAAGGGGCGCCCAGTCACGTCAGCAGCCCAGCCACCGGCCCGCGCAGCAGGCGTCTTCGCGTGGCCGAGGACGTGGATACCGCCGTGGCGTTTCGGGCAACCAGCGTGCGGGTCAGGCCACCACCTCCAACCCGTCCGCGGCCTCCAAGCCCTCCTAGTCCCTCCTTTCAGGTGCACAGCACGCCAGTAGGGGCAGGGTCCGCCATCACCTTCACCACTGGCGTCCCATCACCTCGGACAGGTGGGTCTTGGACATTGTCCGAAGGGGCTACTCCCTCCCCTTCGAGACCACCCCTCAGCCATGCCACCTCAATTCCACCGCATGTCAGGGGATCACTTGGTACTTCTGCAGAAGGAAGTCACGGCCCTCTTGGCCAAGAGGGCCATCGAGCATGTTCCGACCCCAGAAGTAGGACGTGGTTGCTACTCCCACTACTTCCTGGTGCCCAAAAGGACAAGGAGGACATGCGTCCTATCTTGGACCTCCGGAACGTCAATCGCTTCCTCCGGAAGGAGAAGTTCAAGATGCTCACCCTAGCTCAGGTCTTGACTACCCTCGACCCTGGAGACTGGTTGGTAGCGTTGGACTTGCAGGACGCCTATTTCCACATCCCCGTCCTGCCGGCCCACCGGCGTTACCTTCGGTTCACAGTAGGCCTCGAGCATTTTCAGTTCACCGTGCTCCCCTTTGGCCTTACCAGTGCCCCTCGGGTGTTCACGAAAGTGATGGCGGTGGTCGCAGCTCATTTGCGCCGGGCAGGGGTTTCAGTCTTCCCCTACCTCAACGACTGGCTGCTGAAGGCGGGCTCGTCCCAGGCAGTCGTCTCCCACCTCCAGACTACGGCCGAACTCCTGCACTCGCTGGGGTTCTCCATCAATGTGCCGAAGTCGCATCTGATTCCTTCTCCACAGCTCCTTTTCATCGGAGCAGTTCTGGACACGACGCAGTTTCGGGCCTATCCTCCCGAACGGCGAGTCCGGGATATTCAGGCTATGATTCCGATCTTTCAGCCTTTATCCTGGGTTTCGGTACGGATGACCCCGAGGCTGCTGGGCCTCATGGCCTTCTGCATCCTGCTGGTCAATCATGCCAGATGGCATATGCAGGCTCTGCAGTGGGACCTGAAGTTCCAGTGGGCGCAGCACCAGGGCAACCTGTCCGATCACGTCCAGATCTCGGAGGGGACTGCAATACAGTTGCAGTGGTGGCTCTCGGACCGGCAATGGGTCATGGGCAGATCCCTCTCCCTTCCCCAGCCAGAGCACACAGTTGTGACGGACGCGTCCCTTCTGGGATGGGGCGGTCACATGGGAGAGGCGGAGATCAGAGGCCTCTGGTCTCCGGCGGAGTCCCGGCTCCATATCAACCTTCTGGAGCTCCGGGCGATACGACTTGCACTCAAGGCATTCCTTCCCTCTGTCAAAGGGAAGGTAGTGCAGGTGTACACAGACAACACCACCGCCATGTGGTACTGCAACAAACAGGGCGGGGTGGGGTCGTGGACCCTCTGTCAGGAGGCTCTGCGCCTCTGGACATGGCTGGAACATCAGGGCATGTTCCTGATGGTTCAACACCTGGCAGGTTCCCTGAACGCCAGGGCGGACGAACTCAGCCGCAGGTGCATGATGGATCACGAATGGCGTCTTCACTCGGAAGTGGCGCAAGGACTCTTTCTGCAATGGGGAGAGCCTTGGTTGGATCTGTTCGCCACCGAAGAGAACGCACAATGTCATCAGTTCTGCGCGTTGGAATTTCCAAAGCGGCACTCGGTCGGCGACGCTTTTCGGCGCGAGTGGAGTTGCGGTCTGTTGTACGCCTTTCCGCCTATACCACTTCTACCCAGAGTGTTGAAGAAGATTCGGCACGACCGGGCCCAAGTCATCCTTGTGGCTCCGGACTGGGCTCTAAGAGTTTGGTATCCCGAGCTACTCAGTATGAGCGTAGATCCCCGATCCGTCTGCCTCTTCGGGAGGATCTTCTGTCGCAGCAGCAGGGGACGGTCCTCCACCCGAACCTGTCCAGTCTACACCTGCTTGCGTGGAGATTGAGCGGCGGCAGTTGATTCATTTCGACTTGCCTCCCGAAGTTTGTGATGTGATTCTGGCAGCCAGGCGTCCCTCCACTAAGGTGGTATACGCCTGCAGGTGGAACAAATTTGTGGCATGGTGCACAGCAAAGGCTGTGAATCCCCTTTCTGCCCCTCTTTCTGAGGTCCTTCTGTTCCTTCTTTCTCTGGCCCAACAGGGTTCTGCCCTGGGTACCATCAAGGGTTATCTTTGTGCTATCTCGGCCTTCCTCAGGCTCCCTGATCAGCCCTCCCTTTTCAAGTCCCCTGTTGTTAACAGGTTCTTAAAAGGCATTACACACCTCTTCCCTCCTGTTCCGTTTGTGATGCCTCAGTGGGACTTGAACTTGGTTCTTACCTTTTTAATGTGCGCTCCCTTTGAGCCTCTACATAACTGTCCTCTTCGTCTTCTAACTCTGAAGACAGCCTTTCTGGTGGCCATCACCTCCGCTCGGCGGGTGAGTGAGCTCCAGGCTCTATCATGCAAACCTCCCTTTCTGTCTGTCCATCCAGACAAGGTTGTTCTTAGGACGCGTCCGCCCTTCTTGCCAAAGGTGGTTACTGCCTTCCACATTGGGCAGACCATCACTTTGCCTACCTTCTTTCCGCCTCCGCATCCTTCCAGAGAGGAAGAGAGGCTCCACCGTCTGGACCCAAAACGTGCGCTCTCCTTCTATATCGACTGCACAAAACACTTCCGGGTGGATGACCAGCTCTTTGTTGGCTACGTGGGCGCCAAAAAGGTCGGGCGGTGCACAAACGAACCATCTCCCGCTGGGTTACCTTGTGCATCAAGGCCTGCTATTCTTTGGCTAAGAAGAAGCCTCCTGTTGGGCTGCGTGCCCATTCCACCAGGGCAACGGCTGCTACCACGGCTTTGGGCCGCGGTGTTCCGCTGCCGGTTATCTGTCAGGCAGCTACGTGGGCCTCGCTGCACACGTTTACAAAGCATTACTGCCTTGACAGTCAGGTCCGGAGGGACGGCTTCTTTGGCCGTTCTGTCCTCCAGGACTTCCTTGTCTGATCTTTGTTCGCAGACCCACCACCGGGGTTGGTATTGCTGGGGTATCTATTCTAAGGTAAGGAATCTGTCACTAACGTGTCTCTTTCAGATGCACAAGTTACTAACCTGTGTAACGATATATCTGTAAGAGACAGTAGTTAGTGACAGATTCCTACCGCCCACCCATCCTCCCCGTTCTGCGAACTGATTTCTAGGGTTAAGGACATCCCTTTCAGGGCCCTAGTATTTTTCAGACACCTATGTCAGCTTCTTGCATGGCTCTGCGTTCCTGGCGCGGAAAGTCGTGTACAGAACTGACGTCAGCGCACAGGGGCCGCGTCTAAGTACTACCCGCGACGTCATCCCGGCGATCACGACGCCGACGACGGACGCGGAGCCGCACGACGCCGCCTACCGACGCGCAAGGGTACTGCTACGCAAAAACTTTCCGGATCCAGCCTGACGCCTGGGGATATTCTAAGGTAAGGAATCTGTCACTAACTACTGTCTCTTACAGATATATCGTTACACAAGTTAGTAACTTGTGCCTCTGTGGGATACGGTGGCGAACGTGCTGCCCCAATGTCCGGAGGAGGCCCGGCCTGCTCTCGCCCAGGCTGTTGCAGAGGGGAAAGACGCAGCAAAGTTCATGATCTGTTGTGGTCTAGACACCGCCGACTAACTGGGCAGATCCATTGCAACGACGGTGGCGGTTCGCCGTCACGCCTGGTTGAGAACGACTGGATTTTCGGGGGATGTCCAAAACACCCTTATGGACATGCCCTTTGATGGCCGTCGCCTCTTCGGCGACAAAGCGGACAGCGCGTTGGAGAGGTTTAAGGACTCACGGGCTACGGCCAAGTCCTTGGGACTCTCGGCAGTCCGCCCTCCTCCACCTTCCGCTTTTGCTCCTTTCGTGGCACAGGAAGGGGCGCCCGCAGCGTTCGCAACAGAGCCACAGGCCGGCGCAGCAGTCATCCCAGCGCGGACGCGGGTTCCGCCATGGCGGACAAAGGGGCCAGCGGGCGGGTCAGTCCACCACCACCCCGGCCACCACTGCCTCCAAACCTTCCTAGTCCGAACTTTCAGGCCCATCAAACGCCAGTGGGCCGCAGGCTCCGCCATCACCTCCCCCACTGGCGCACCATCACTTCGGACAGGTGGGTTTTAGAGATAGTCCGGAGGGGCTACTCCCTCCCCTTCGAGACTACCCCCCCAGCCATGCCACCTCAATACCACCGCATGTCGGGGGATCACTTGGTGCTTCTTCAGCAGGAAGTTGCGGCCCTCTTGGCCAAGGGGGCCATCGAGCGCGTTCCGACGCACGAAGTAGGTCGTGGTTGTTATTCCCACTACTTTGTGGTGCCCAAGAAGGACAAAGGCCTTCGTCCTATCTTAGACCTCCGGAACGTCAATCGCTTCCTCCGCAAAGAGAAGTTCAAGATGCTCACTCTAGCTCAGGTCTTGTCTGCTCTCGACCCACAAGACTGGATGGTAGCGCTGGACTTGCAGGACGCCTATTTCCACATCCCCGTCCTGCCCGCCCACCGGCGTTACCTACGGTTCACAGTAGGCCACGAGCACTTTCAGTTTACCGTGCTCCCCTTTGGCCTTACCAGCGCCCCTCGGGTGTTCACCAAGGTGATGGCGGTGGTCGCAGCTCATCTGCGCAGATCAGGGGTCTCAGTCTTCCCCTATCTCGACGATTGGTTGTTGAAGGCGGGCTCGCCCCAGACAGTCGTCTCCCACCTCCAGACTACGGCCGACCTCCTGCACTTGCTGGGGTTCTCCATCAATGTGCCGAAGTCGCACCTGATTCCCTCCCAGAAGCTCCTCTTTATCGGAGCGGTTCTGGACACGGCGCAGTTTCGGGTCTATCCTCCCGAATGGCGAGTCCGGGATATTCGGGCTCTGATTCCCATCTTTCAGCCCTTGTCCCGGGTTTTGGTCAGAGTGACTCTGAGGCTGCTGGGCCTCATGGCCTCCTGCATCCTGCTGGTCAATCATGCCAGGTGGCATATGCGGGCTCTGCAGTGGGACCTGAAGTTCCAGTGGGCGCAGCATCAGGGAAACCTGTCCGATCACGTCTAGATCTCGGAGGGCACTGCACGACAATTGCAGTGGTGGCTCACGGACCGGCATTGGGTCGACGGTAGATCCCTCTCCCTTCCCCAACCGGAGTTCACAGTGGTGACGGATGCGTCCCTCCTGGGATGGGGCGGCCACATGGGAGAGGCGGAGATCAGAGGCCTCTGTTCTCCGGCGGAGTCCCGGCTCCATATCAACCTTTTGGAGCTGCGGGCGATCACGCTTGCACTAAAGGCATTCCTTCCCTCTGTCAAAGGGAGAGTAGTGCAGGTGTTCACAGACAACACCACCGCCATGTGGTTCTGCAACAAACAAGGCGGGGTGGGGTCGTGGACCCTCTGTCAGGAGGCTCTGCGTCTCTGGACATGGCTGGAGCATCAGGGCATGTCCCTGGTGGTTCAACACCTGGCAGGTTCTCTGAACGCCAGGGTGGACGAACTCAGCCGCAGGTGCACGCTCGATCACGAATGGCGTCTTCACTCGGAGGTGGCGCAAGGTCTCTTTCAGCAGTGGGGAGAGCCTTGGTTAGATCTATGCGCCACCGAAGAGAACGCGCAATGTCATCAGTTCTGCGCGTTGGAATTTCCAAGGCGGTACTCGCTCTGCGACGCTTTTCGTCGCGAGTGGAGTTGCGGTCTGTTTTACGCCTTTCCGCCTATACCACTTCTGCCCAGAGTGCTGAAGATCAGGCACGACCCGGCCCAAGTCATTCTTGTGGCTCCGGACTGGGCTCGAAGGGTATGGTCTCCCGAGCTACTCAGTATGAGCATCGATCCCCTGATCCGACTGCCTCTTCTGTCGCAGCAACAGGGGACGGTCCTCCACCCGAACCTGTCCAGCCTCCACCTCTTTGCGTGGAGATTGAGCGGCGGCAGTTGATTCCCCTCGACTTGCCTCCTGAAGTTTGTGACGTTATTCTGGCAGCCAGGCGTCCCTCTACTAAAGTGGTATACGCCTGCAGGTGGAACAAATTTGTGGCATGGTGCACAGCAAAGGCTGTGGATCCCCTTTCTGCCCCTCTTTCTGAAGTTCTACTGTTCCTTCTTTCTTTGGCCCAGCAGGGCTCTGCTCTGGGCACTATCAAGGGCTACCTTTCTGCTATTTCGGCCTTTCTCAGGCTCCCTGATCAGCCCTCTCTTTTCAACTCCCCTGTTGTAAATAGGTTTCTTAAAGGCATTACACACCTTTTTCCTCCTATTCCTTTCGTGATGCCTCAGTGGGACTTGAATCTGGTTCTAACGTACTTGATGTGCGCTCCTTTTGAGCCCCTTCACAACTGTCCTCTTCGTCTTTTGACGTTAAAGACTGCCTTCCTGGTGGCCATCACTTCCGCCAGGCGAGTGAGTGAGCTCCAGGCTCTTTCCTGTAAGCCTCCTTTCCTTTCAGTCCATCCGGACAAGGTTGTGCTCAGGCCCCGTCCTTCCTTTTTGCCAAAAGTGGTTACAGCCTTTCACATTGGGCAGACTATTACCTTGCCCACCTTTTTTCCGCCTCCGCATCCTTCCAGAGAGGAAGAGAGGCTCCACCGTCTGGACCCAAAACGTGCGCTTTCTTTTTATCTCAACCGCGCACAGCAGTTCCGGGTGGATGACCAGCTTTTTGTTGGCTACATTGGCACCAAGAAAGGTTGCGCGGTCCATAAGAGAACCATCTCCCGCTGGGTTGTCTAGTTTATCAAAGCCTGTTACTCTTTGGCTAAAAAAGAACCTCCGGAGGGGCTGCGTGCTCATTCCACCAGAGCTACTGCAGCCACTACTGCATTGGGACGTGGTGTCCCCCTGCAAGACATCTGTCAGGCAGCCACGTGGGCCTCGCTGCACACGTTTACCAAACATTATTGCCTGGACAGCCAAGTCCGGAGAGACGGCTTCTTTGGCCGTTCTGTTCTCCGTGACTTTCTGGTGTGATCTTAGTTCGCAGACCCACCACCGGGGTTGGTATTGCTGGGGTATCTATTCTAAGGTAAGGAATCTATCACTATGTGTTTCTTTCAAATGCACAAGTTACTTACCTTCGGTAACGATATATCTGTAAGAAACATTAGTAGTGATAGATTCCTTACCGCCCCACCCATCCTCCCCGTTCTGCGTACTGATTTCTAGGGTTAAGGTCACCCCTTTCAGGGCCCTAGTTTCAATGCACCAGTGGTCAGTATCTTGCATGGCTCTGCGTTCCTGGCACGGAAAGTCGTGTACAGAACTGACGTCAGCGCGCGTGGGCGGCGTCTAAGTAGCGCCCGTGACGTCATCTCGGCGACCACGACGCCAACGACGGACGCGGAGCCGCACGACGCCCTACCGACGCGCAGGGGTACTGCTGACGAAAACTTTCCGGATCCAGTCTGACGCCTGGGGATATTCTAAGGTAAGGAATCTATCACTACTAATGCTTCTTACAGATATATCGTTACCGAAGGTAAGTAACTTGTGCATCCGGGGAGTGAAAGTCACAGCAGATACCGATGATCTTTTCACCTTCTCCAAGGAGCTATTCAATCACATCCTCGGTGACTCACCCGATGCTGACATCAAATTAGACCGCGCCCATAGAGTTGTTCACCCTCGAGCGAGCAATGCTCCACCCGCAGACATTCTCGTCTGCGTGCACGACTTCAGGACCAAGGAGCCGATTATTAACAAGTGCAAAGAAAAGGGGCCCCCTGATACTGATGAGAAGTACACCTAGACAGGGAAATACAATAATGTAAATACTCTAGGGCTACTTCAAACAATAAATTCTCTCAAACCATAATAAGAAAAAGGACAATAGTGACACAAATAATTAGAAAAATATAAAAAATTATTTATTATATATCTTTGTCATCCTAATAAATATAAAACACATATAAAGAGGAAAAAGGGGTCCTACAGAGACTTATACTTAACAACATTCTGCCCACATTCATTCAATACACAAGCATACCACATACATATACTCATACTGATATATATGATCTCCTTAACAGTCATAATTTGATTTTATATGGATATAGCAAAAAAACAACAAGTGGATGAACAAATAATTCTTTTGGGTGGCTTCCAAAAATGACTCTACGCGCGTTTCGACAGACAACTGGCTTCATCAGGAGTTCCACCACCGAATGTTGCACTCTGTAAAGACAATGTATATATCATACATCTATAGATATATGCATTTATATCACTATTGTACATGGTAAAGTGTTTTCAGATAATAATTACCCCTGATTTGAGCTTATAAGATATATTCTCACATTATTTAGTAAAGAACCTGGCATGAAAATACATAAGTACTAACAACATTTAAACAGAAAGCACTCCTTACCAAGATATTTGAATGAAATCCATAAGTTGAGGATGAAAGGTAGACGCTCTCCACAATTACTTTCTACAAAGAAACATTCATAATAATCAAGAATGTGTATAAAATATAATAAAGTGACTGAAAAATTACATGACTAATGAAAAAGAAGAAAGAAAGATTATTTACCATGTGGACAAGACGTAAATGTTCAGGATCTTGGACTTTTCTAACATCAAAAATTACTAAGATGAATCTTGAGACATCAGAAGCTGGTTATCACCTGAGATACCTATAGGTGGCCTAAAGGTAAATACCAAGACATGAATGAGAAAAAGAAAAGAAAAAAGAAGAAAGACTTCCAATTACTATCTAGTCTGAGACCACGGAAATGACAGGATATTATAAAGATATAGATGAACAATATATTACCTCTTTTTTAAAAATATGAAACCATATCAAAAAGATGATTGCTATTGTTGCCACTTCCTATTGATGAACAGAAAACTAACCCTAGGATAAGAAAAAGAACAAACAAACCCATTCCGTTACTTAACGCATTGAAGAACTTATTTGTTGCAAGTATTCCTCACTTATGAACTTATCGGTTTGCATTTAACTTTTAGCATCAGTTTTAAGGGCTTAAAGGAGTAGCAGCTCATCCGTCCTGCCGGAATCATTTTCGAGCAGGTACGTTTCCCGCTTTGCGTATTTAGTGAAAAAGATCTAGCTTTTGACATTTTGAGTATTTTTTACATCAATATTTGATTTTTCTGGGTTTGTTTGTTCTTTTTTCTTATCCTAGGGTTAGTTTTCTGTTCATCAATAGGAAGTGGCAACAATAGCAATCATCTTTTTGATATGGTTTCATATTTTTAAAAAAGAGGTAATATATTGTTCATCTATATCTTTATAATATCCTGTCATTTCCGTGGTCTCAGACTAGATAGTAATTGGAAGTCTTTCTTCTTTTTTTCTTTTCTTTTTTCTCATTCATGTCTTGGTATTTACCTTTAGGCCACCTATAGGTATCTCAGGTGATAACCAGCTTCTGATGTCTCAAGATTCATCTTAGTAATTTTTGATGTTAGAAAAGTCCAAGATCCTGAACATTTACGTCTTGTCCACATGGTAAATAATCTTTCTTTCTTCTTTTTTCATTAGTCATGTAATTTTTCAGTCACTTTATTGTATTTTATACACATTCTTGATTATTATGAATGTTTCTTTGTAGAAAGTAATTGTGGAGAGCGTCTACCTTTCATCCTCAACTTATGGATTTCATTCAAATATCTTGGTAAGGAGTGCTTTCTGTTTAAATGTTGTTAGTATTTATGTATTTTCATGCCAGGTTCTTTACTAAATAATGTGAGAATATATCTTATAAGCTCAAATCAGGGGTAATTATTATCTGAAAACACTTTACCATGTACAATAGTGATATAAATGCATATATCTATAGATGTATGATATATACATTGTCTTTACAGAGTGCAACATTCGGTGGTGGAACTCCTGATGAAGGCAGTTGTCTGTCGAAACGCGCGTAGAGTCATTTTTGGAAACCACCCAAAAGAATTATTTGTTCATCCACTTGTTGTTTTTTTGCTATATCCATATAAAATCAAATTATGACTGTTAACCCCTTCGCTGCTAGGCCTTTTCCCCCCCTGTGCTAAGCCTTTTTGGGCTATTTGGGGTAGTGCGCGCTTAGGCCCCTGTAACTTTTTGACCACATGAGGTATCCACGCCAAATTTGCGTCCTTTTTTCTAACATCATGGGGATTGTAAAGGTACCCAGGGTTTGTGGATTCCCCTGGAGGGGACCCAGAAATTAGCCAAAATACAGCAAAATTTTGTTTTTTTGGGGAAAAATGCAAAAAAGGGCTACAGATGAAAGCGTCTTGTTTTTTCCCTGCAAATGGTATCAAAAAGGGGTTGTGGTGCTGAAATCACCATCTTCCCAGCTTTCAGGGACAAGCAGACTTTTGTCAGAAAACCAACTTTTTTACACAGTTTTGGCATTTTTCTGGGACACAGCCTATTTTTGCTATTTTTGTGCTTTCAACCTCCTTCCAGTTAATGGTAGAAATGGGAATTAAACCAATAATGGATCCTGAAAAGCCATACATTTCTGAAAAGTAGACAAAATTTTGAATTCAGCAAGGGGTCATTTGTGTAGATCCTTAAAGTTTTCCTTATAGAAACTAACAGTTAAATGAAGGAAAAATTGAAAATTAATTGAAAAAAACAGCCATTTGTGTCAACGTTTTCACCTGTAACTTCTAATTATGACAGCTATTTGAAAGCAATATACCGTTATATCCGCTGGACCTTTCTGGTTGTGGGGATATATAGGACTTGTAGGTTCACCAAGAACCCGACGAACCCAGAGCCAATAACTGAGCAGCATCTTGCAATGGTTTTTTATTATGTACCGGGTATATAGCAATTATTTTGGAAAAATGTATACATGGAAAAATTGTTATGAAAGACACCTATGTATTTCTGAAATGGGAACAAAATGTAGATTTTAGAAACAGTAGATATTTGCACATTTCCGAAATTGGGAGTACCCATACTAGCATGAGAATTATAGGTCATTTTTCAAAATGACTTATTGTTTTACACATTGTCTTTCATTTGGAAGGCAGAAATGCATCGAAAGTCAATAGGTAATAACAGTTGCTCTACAATTCTGTGTTACCCTAAGTCTCCCGATAAAAATGGTACCTCACTTGTGTGGGTAGCCCTTGTGACTACAACAGGAAATGGCTCAAAATGCAACGTGGACGTACCACATTTTCACAATGAAAAATTACCCTTTTTTTGAAAAGTGCCTAGGTGTAGTTTTTGAACCCTAGCTCTGCTGGCACCTAGGGAAACCTAGCAAACCTATACATATTTGAAAACTAGACACCCAGGGGAATCCAGGATGGGGTGACTTGACTGCCTCCCACCAGGTTCTGTTACCCAGAATCCCTTGCAAACCTAAATAATTGTCAAAAAAAACACATTTTCCCCACATTTCTGTGGTGGAAAGTTCCGGAATCTGCGTGGATCCACAAATTTCCGCCCACCCCGCGTTCCCCAAAGTCTTACGAGAAAAATGGTACCTCACTTGTGTGGGTCGGCCTAGTGCCTGCGACAGGAAACGGCGCAAAACGCAACGTGGTCACACCTCAATTTCGCAGTGAAAAATGACCCTTTTTTGGCAAAGTGCCTAGCTGTAGTTTTTGAACCCTACCTCTGCCGGCACCTAGGGAAACCTAGCAAACCTATACATTTTTGAAAACTAGACACCCAGGGGAATCCAGGATGGGGTGACTTGACTGCCTCCCACCAGGTTCTGTTACCCAGAATCCCTTGCAAACATAAGAAATTGTCAAAAAAAACATATTTTCCCCACATTTCTGTGGTGGAAAGTTCTGGAATCTGCGTGGATCCACAAATTTCCACCCACCCCGTGTTCCCCAAAGTCTTACGAGAAAAATGGTACCTCACTTGTGTGGGTCGGCCTAGTGCCTGCGACAGGAAACGGCGCAAAACGCAACGTGGTCACACCTCAATTTTGCAGTGAAAAATGACCCTTTTTTGGCAAAGTGCCTAGCTGTAGTTTTTGAACCCTAGCTCTGCCGGCACCTAGGGAAACCTAGCAAACCTACACATTTTTGAAAACTAGACACCCAGGGGAATCCAGGATGGGGTGACTGGACTGCCTCCCACCAGGTTCTGTTACCCAGAATCCCTTGCAAACCTAAAAAATTGTCCAAAAAAACACATTTTCCCCACATTTCTGTGGTGGAAAGTTCTGGAATCTGCGTGGATCCACAAATTTCCACCCACCCGCGTTCCCCAAAGTCTTCTGAGAAAAATGGTACCTCACTTGTGTGGGTCGGCCTAGTGCCCGCGACAGGAAACGGCGCAAAACGCAACGTGGTCACACCTCAATTTCGCAGTGAAAAATGACCCTTTTTTTGCAAAGTGCCTAGCTGTAGTTTTTGAACCCTACCTCTGCCGGCACCTAGGGAAACCTAGCAAACCTATACATTTTTGAAAACTAGACACCCAGGGGAATCCAGGATGGGGTGACTTGACTGCCTCCCACCAGGTTCTGTTACCCAGAATCCCTTGCAAACATAAAAAATTGTCAAAAAAACCACATTTTCCCCACATTTCTGTGGTGGAAAGTTCTGGAATCTGCGTGGATCCACAAATTTCCACCCACCCCGTGTTCCCCAAAGTCTTACGAGAAAAATGGTACCTCACTTGTGTGGGTCGGCCTAGTGCCTGCGACAGGAAACGGCGCAAACGCAACGTGGTCACACCTCAATTTCGCAGTGAAAAATGACCCTTTTTTGGCAAAGTGCCTAGCTGTAGTTTTTGAACCCTAGCTCTGCCGGCACCTATGGAAACCTAGCAAACCTATACATTTTTGAAAACTAGACACCCAGGGGAATCCAGGATGGGGTGACTTGACTGCCTCCCACCAGGTTCTGTTACCCAGAATCCCTTGCAAACCTAAATAATTGTCAAAAAAACACATTTTCCCCACATTTCTGTGGTGGAAAGTTCCGGAATCTGCGTGGATCCACAAATTTCCGCCCACCCGCGTTCCCCAAAGTCTTACGAGAAAAATGGTACCTCACTTGTGTGGGTCGGCCTAGTGCCTGCGACAGGAAACGGCGCAAAACGCAACGTGGTCACACCTCAATTTCGCAGTGAAAAATGACCCTTTTTTGGCAAAGTGCCTAGCTGTAGTTTTTGAACCCTACCTCTGCCGGCACCTAGGGAAACCTAGCAAACCTATACATTTTTGAAAACTAGACACCCAGGGGAATCCAGGATGGGGTGACTTGACTGCCTCCCACCAGGTTCTGTTACCCAGAATCCCTTGCAAACATAAAAAATTGTCAAAAAAAACACATTTTCCCCACATTTCTGTGGTGGAAAGTTCTGGAATCTGCGTGGATCCACAAATTTCCACCCACCCCGTGTTCCCCAAAGTCTTACGAGAAAAATGGTACCTCACTTGTGTGGGTCGGCCTAGTGCCTGCGACAGGAAACGGCACAAAACGCAACGTGGTCACACCTCAATTTCGCAGTGAAAAATGACCCTTTTTGGCAAAGTGCCTAGCTGTAGTTTTTGAACCCTAGCTCTGCCGGCACCTATGGAAACCTAGCAAACCTATACATTTTTGAAAACTAGACACCCAGGGGAATCCAGGATGGGGTGACTTGACTGCCTCCCACCAGGTTCTGTTACCCAGAATCCCTTGCAAACATAAAAAATTGTCAAAAAAACACATTTTCCCCACATTTCTGTGGTGGAAAGTTCTGGAATCTGCGTAGATCCACAAATTTCCACCCACCCCGCGTTCCCCAAAGTCTTACGAGAAAAATGGTACCTCACTTGTGTGGGTCGGCCTAGTACCTGCGACAGGAAACGGCGCAAAACGCAACGTGGTCACACCTCAATTTCGCAGTGAAAAATGACCCTTTTTGGCAAAGTGCCTAGCTGTAGTTTTTGAACCCTAGCTCTGCCGGCACCTAGGGAAACCTAGCAAACCTATACATTTTTGAAAACTAGACACCCAGGGGAATCCAGGATGGGGTGACTTGACTGCCTCCCACCAGGTTCTGTTACCCAGAATCCCTTGCAAACATAAAAAATTGTCAAAAAAACCACATTTTCCCCACATTTCTGTGGTGGAAAGTTCTGGAATCTGCGTGGATCCACAAATTTCCACCCACCCCGCGTTCCCCAAAGTCTTACGAGAAAAATGGTACCTCACTTGTGTGGGTCGGCCTAGTGCCTGCGACAGGAAACGGCGCAAAGCGCAACGTGGTCACACCTCAATTTTGCAGTGAAAAATGACCCTTTTTTGGCAAAGTGCCTAGCTGTAGTTTTTGAACCCTAGCTCTGCCGGCACCTAGGGAAACCTAGCAAACCTATACATTTTTGAAAACTAGACACCCAGGGGAATCCAGGATGGGGTGACTGGACTGCCTCCCACCAGGTTCTGTTACCCAGAATCCCTTGCAAACCTAAAAAATTGTCAAAGAAAACACATTTTCCCCACATTTCTGTGGTGGAAAGTTCTGGAATCTGCGTGGATCCACAAATTTCCACCCACCCCGCGTTTCCCAAAGTCTTCTGAGAAAAATGGTACCTCACTTGTGTGGGTCGGCCTAGTGCCCGCGACAGGAAACGGCGCAAAACGCAACGTGGTCACACCTCAATTTCGCAGTGAAAAATGACCCTTTTTTGCAAAGTGCCTAGCTGTAGTTTTTGAACCCTACCTCTGCCGGCACCTAGGGAAACCTAGCATACCTATACATTTTTGAAAACTAGACACCCAGGGGAATCCAGGATGGGGTGACTTGACTGCCTCCCACCAGGTTCTGTTACCCAGAATCCCTTGCAAACATAAAAAATTGTCAAAAAAACCACATTTTCCCCACATTTCTGTGGTGGAAAGTTCTGGAATCTGCGTGGATCCACAAATTTCCACCCACCCCGTGTTCCCCAAAGTCTTACGAGAAAAATGGTACCTCACTTGTGTGGGTCGGCCTAGTGCCTGCGACAGGAAACGGCGCAAAACGCAACGTGGTCACACCTCAATTTCGCAGTGAAAAATGACCCTTTTTTGGCAAAGTGCCTAGCTGTAGTTTTTGAACCCTAGCTCTGCCGGCACCTATGGAAACCTAGCAAACCTATACATTTTTGAAAACTAGACACCCAGGGGAATCCAGGATGGGGTGACTTGACTGCCTCCCACCAGGTTCTGTTACCCAGAATCCCTTGCAAACCTAAAAAATTGTCAAAAACCACATTTTCCCCACATTTCTGTGGTGGAAAGTTCTGGAATCTGCATGGATCCACAAATTTCCACCCACCCCGCGTTCCCCAAAGTCTTACGAGAAAAATGGTACCTCACTTGTGTGGGTCGGCCTAGTGCCTGCGACAGGAAACGGCGCAAAACGCAACGTGGTCACACCTCAATTTCGCAGTGAAAAATGACCCTTTTTTGGCAAAGTGCCTAGCTGTAGTTTTTGAATTCTAGCTCTGCCGGCACCTAGGGAAACCTAGCAAACCTATACATTTTTGAAAACTAGACACCCAGGGGAATCCAGGATGAGGTGACTTGACTGCCTCCCACCAGGTTCTGTTACCCAGAATCCCTTGCAAACAAAAAATTGTCAAAAAAAACACATTTTCCTCAACTTTCTGTGGTGGAAAGTTCTGGAATCTGCGTGGATCCACAAATTTCCACCCACCCCGCGTTCCCCAAAGTCTTACGAGAAAAATGGTACCTCACTTGTGTGGGTCGGCCTAGTACCTGCGACAGGAAACGGCGCAAAACGCAACGTGGTCACACCTCAATTTCGCAGTGAAAAATGACCCTTTTTGGCAAAGTGCCTAGCTGTAGTTTTTTAACCCTAGCTCTGCCGGCACCTAGGGAAACCTAGCAAACCTATACATTTTTGAAAACTAGACACCCAGGGGAATCCAGGATGGGGTGACTTGACTGCCTCCCACCAGGTTCTGTTACCCAGAATCCCTTGCAAACATAAAAAATTGTCAAAAAAACCACATTTTCCCCACATTTCTGTGGTGGAAAGTTCTGGAATCTGCGTGGATCCACAAATTTCCACCCACCCCGCGTTCCCCAAAGTCTTACGAGAAAAATGGTACCTCACTTGTGTGGGTCGGCCTAGTGCCTGCGACAGGAAACGGCGCAAAACGCAACGTGGTCACACCTCAATTTCGCAGTGAAAAATGACCTTTTTTGGCAAAGTGCCTAGCTGTAGTTTTTGAACCCTAGCTCTGCCGGCACCTAGGGAAACCTAGCAAATCTATACATTTTTGAAAACTAGACACCCAGGGGAATCCAGGATGGGGTGACTTGACTGCCTCCCACCAGGTTCTGTTACCCAGAATCCCTTGCAAACATAAAAAATTGTCAAAAAAACCACATTTTCCCCACATTTCTGTGGTGGAAAGTTCTGGAATCTGCGTGGATCCACAAATTTCCACCCACCCGCGTTCCCCAGGTCTCCCGATAAAAATGGTGCCTCACTTGTGTGGGAGGCCCAAGTACCCGCGACAGGCAAGGGCCCAAAACGTAGTGAGGCGACATCAAAATTGCCTATCTCAAAACCACCTGGTTTTGCAAGGGAGTCACCTGGGTCTTTGGCCCCGTGCTCGGCGGCCATCTAGGAAACCTACCAAACCCACACATGTCTGAAAAGTAGACACCCGGGGGCTTCCAGGGAGGTATGGCTTGCGTGGATCCCCCAACGTTTCCTTACCCAGAATCCCCTGCAAACCTCAATTTTAGCTGAAAAAATCACTTTTTGCACACATTTTTGTGTGGGAAAGTGTGGCATCATTGGCCTCACACAAATTTCCTACCACCCAGCGTTCCCCCAGGTCTCCCGATAAAAATGGTGCCTCACTTGTGTGGGAGGCCCAAGTACCCGCGACAGGCAGGGCCCACAACGTAGTGAGGCGACCTCAAAATGGCCTTTCACAAAATGACCTGGTTTTGCAAGGGGGTCACCTGGGTTTTGGCCTGTGCTCGGCGGCCATCTAGGGAAACCTACCAAACCCACACATTTCTGAAAAGTAGACACCGGGGGCTTCCAGGGAGGTATGGCTTGCGTGGATCCCCAACGTTTCTTTACCCAGAATACCCTGCAAACCTCAATTTTAGCTGAAAAAAATCACTTTTTTCACACATTTTTGTGTGGGAAAGTGTGGCATCATTGGCCTCACACAAATTTCCTACCACCCAGCGTTCCCCAGGTCTCCCGATAAAAATGGTGCCTCACTTGTGTGGGAGGCCCAAGTACCAGCGACAGTCAAGGGCCCACAACGTAGTGAGGCGACCTCAAAATGTCTTTCACAAAACGACCTGGTTTTGCAGGAGATCACCTGGGTTTTGGCCCTGTGCTCGGCGGCCATCTAGGAAACCTACCAAACCCACACATTTCTGAAAAGTAGACACCCGAGGGCTTCCAGGAGGTATGGCTTGCGTGGATCCCCCAACGTTTCCTGCCAGAATCCCCTGCAAACCTCAATTTTAGCTGAAAAAATCACTTTTTCACACATTTTGTGTGGGAAAGTGTGGCATCACTGGCCTCACACAAATTTCCTACCACCCAGCGTTCCCCAGGTCTCCCGATAAAAATGGTGCCTCACTTGTGTGGGAGGCCCAAGTACCGCGACATGCAAGGACACAAAACGTTTTGAGGCAACATCAACATTGCCTATCAAAAATGTTTTGGGCCCTTGCCTGTCGCGAGTACTTGGGCCTCCCACACAAGTGAGGCACCATTTTATCGGGAGACCTGGGGAACGCTAGGTGGTCTGAAATTTGTGTGAGGCGAGTGATGCCACACTTTCCCACACAAAATGTGTGAAAAAGTGATTTTTTCAGCTAAAATTGAGGTTTGCAGGGATTCTGGTAAGGAAACGTTGGGGGATCCACGCAAGCCATACCTCCCTGGAAGCCCCCGGTGTCTACTTTTAAGAAATGTGTGGGTTTGGTAGGTTTCCCTAGATGGCCGCCGAGCACAGGGCCAAAACCCAGGTGACCCCCTGCAAAATCAGGTCGTTTTGTGAAAGGCCATTTTGAGGTCGCCTCAATACGTTGTGGGCCCTTGCCTGTCGCGGGTACTTGGGCCTCCCACACAAGTGAGGCACCATTTTTATCGGAGGACCTGGGGAACGCTAGGTGGTAGGAAATTGTGTGAGGCCAGTGATGCCACACTTCCCACACAAAATGTGTGAAAAAGTGATTTTTTCAGCTAAAATTGAGGTTTGCAGGGGATTCTGGTAGGAAACGTTGGGGATCCACGCAAGCCATACCTCCTGGAAGCCCCAGGTGTCTACTTTTCAGAAATGTGTGGGTTTGGTAGGTTTCCTAGATGGCCGCCGAGCACAGGGCCAAAACCCAGGTGACCCCCTTGCAAAACCAGGTCGTTTTGTGAAAGGCCATTTTGAGGTCGCCTCAATGCGTTGTGGGCCCTTGCCTGTCGCGAGTACTGGGCCTCCCACACAAGTGAGGCACCATTTTATCGGGAGACCTGGGGGAACGCTGAGTGGTAGGAAATTTGTGAGAGGCCAGTGATGCCACACTTTCCCACACAAAAATGTGTGAAAAAGTGATTTTTCAGCTAAAATTGAGGTTTGCAGGGATTCTGGGTAAGGAAACGTTGGGGGATCCACGCAAGCCATACCTCCTGGAAGACCCCGGGTGTCTACTTTTCAGAAATGTGTGGGTTTGGTAGGTTTCCCTAGATGGCCGCCGAGCACAGGGCCAAAGCCCAGGTGACCCCCTTGCAAAACCAGGTCGTTTTGTGAAGGCCATTTTGAGGTCGCCTCAATACGTTGTGGGCCCTTGCCTGTCGCTGGTACTGGGCCTCCCACACAAGTGAGGCACCATTTTTATCGGGAGACCTGGAGGAACGCTGGGTGGTAGGAAATTTGTGTGAGCCAGTGATGCCACACTTTCCACACAAAAATGTGTGAAAAAAGTGATTTTTTCAGCTAAAATTGAGGTTTGCAGGGGATTCTGGGTAAGGAAACGTTGGGGGATCCACGCAAGCCATACCTCCCTGGAAGACCCCGGGTGTCTACTTTTCAGAAATGTGTGGGTTTGGTAGGTTTCCCTATGTGGCCGCCGAGCCCCGGGCCAAAAACCCAGGTGACCCCCCTTGCAAAACCAGGTCATTTTGAGATAATGTGTTGTTTATTTCTGCAGCGTGAAAATTTTGGCACAATATTGCAAGGAAAATGTGACAGACATTTGAGGTTTGCACGACATTGTGGGTACCATAACTTGTTGGGATCCACAAGAGAGATATCACCATGTACTCCCATGGGTGTTTCGTTTACGACAATATCTACAGTTGGTAGGTTATTCTTAGACGGAATGTACACCTTGGCAGACAGACTAAAAGACAAAGATTACTGCACAGCCATCTATTCCTCAAGCACACACACATACTGGTTGGATTTGGCACGAGGGCAAGTGATGGTTCAGTATATACAATTTTATTAACAAGAGATTTCACAAAAATGAAATGCACTGTCAATAATTGAAAGGACAAAAAACAGAACCAGTGACTCGCAGCTCATGAGCTGTAAAGCCACGTCAAGGCCCCAACCGCTTTACAGGCCATTCACACACCTTTCATACGTGATACACACAAGACCATTCACACCACCAGGCACGAAACAAACACATTACAACATTCACAAAAAGGGACAAGGTACACCCTGCTTGAGAAAGACAAAAAAAAATATTACTGCACAGCCATCTAATCCTCAAGCACACACACACATACTGGTTGGATTTGGCACGAGGGTGAGTGATGGTTCAGTATATACAATTGTATTAACAAGTGATTTCACAAAAATGAAATGCCCTGTTAATAATTGAAAGGACGAGAAACTGAACCATTGACTCACAGCTCGTGAGCTGTAAAGCCACGACAAGGCACCAACCTCTTTACAGGCCATTCATACACCTTTCATACGTGTGACAAATACAAAACCATTCACACCACCAGCCGCGGGCCCATCACATTACAACACTCACACCAGCAGACAGCGCCATTCAAGGGCCCATCACTTTCACACGCCCACATTCCTAACACAGCAACCACACAAGCTGATGGATTGCGTGGAGTGTCGCTCGGCTAGCAGTGTGTGTAGTGACCAGCAGCAAGTCACTACTCACACACTGCCAGCCGAGCGCCAGTCCACGCACACCGCCAGCCAAGCGCCACTCCACGCACACCGCCAGCCAAGCGCCACTCCACGCACACCGCCAGCCAAGCGCCACTCCACGCACACCGCCAGCCTAGCGCCACTCCACGCACACCGCCAGCCTAGCGCCACTCCACGCACACCGCCAGCCAAGCTCCACTCCACGCACACCGCCAGCCAAGAGCCACTCCACGCACACCGCCAGCCAAGCGCCACTCCACGCACACCGCCAGCCAAGCACCAGCCTACACACACCACCATCACATTTAGGATTTTTTTATACAAAAAGAAAACACAAACAAATTGCAAATAGATACAAATCTACTAACACAAAATCAGAAACTAAATACATTGCACTAATGCCAACCTTGAAACAGAACAACAATTCTTAAACATTACAGACCAGGCAGTTCACTTTACCACTCATGGTTGCTCCCAATAATTCTTTTGCTTGTGGTATGCACTATAACAAGCAGGCACACACAGCCCAGGGTTAGAAGGACACTCAGGGCAGTACATACGAGTCTCCTTCCGCGTACCTCTTCGCCAACAGACTCTACATCTCCTAGTGGGAAAGTCTTTTGAGGGTGTAGGAGGAATGTGATCAGGAAAGTGGCGATCTTTCAATCGAGCCACATCCTCCACCTCTCCAACTCTAGGAACACTTGCCTGTTCCACAACAACAAGGCTGCCTATGACAGACTGCTGAAACTGAACAAAAGTCAACTTTGACGCAGGAGAACACTCCTTGAACACAACAAAAGCATTGAAAGTTGCTAAATTGAAGAGATGGATGGCCAACTTCTTATACCAAATGTAAGACTTACGAATAGCAGTGTAAGGTTCCAACCTCTGATCTACTCTATCAACACCACCCATGTGCTTATTGTAGTCTAAAATGCACACAGGTTTGCGCACTTCAGCAATCTGACCCCAAACAGCCACAGGTGAAGTACTCTCATCATGGATGGTAGTCAGCATGTACACATCCCTCCTGTCCACAAATTTCACAGCTAGCAGTTCCTCACTACGCAAGGCACTGCACTGTCCCCTCTGAAGTTTTTGCAAACAAGCTCTTTTGGATAACCTTTACGGTTAGAGCGGATTGTGCCACAAGCAAAAGTGTCCACTTTGAACAATTCCTTAAACAATTGCACAGCAGTGTAGAAGTTATCAAGGTACAAATGGTGGCCTCTGTTAAACAGTCCTCTAGCAAGATCCCACACAATTTTCTCTGAAACTCCAAAAGTGGACGGACAACCAGGGGGTCAATAGTGGAATCCCTACCAGTGTACACACGCAAATTAAAAACATATCCTGTCCTACTCTCAGACAACATATACAGCTTAATTCCATAGCGTGCCCTCTTGCTAGGAATGTACTGCCTAAAAACCAAACGGCCCTTGAACAGGACCAAAGACTCATCAATAGATATTTCTTTCTCTGGAGTATAGATCTCTGAAAATCGATCTACAAAGTGATCAAGAACAGGCCGAATCTTAAAAATTTGGTCACATTCAGGGTGATCTCGTGGCAACGCCAAACCATTATCAACAAAATGCAGCATCCGAAGCAAAAGTAAATACCGATCACGAGTCATAACTGCAGGAAATATGGCCGTTGCCATCAAGGGACTGGTAGACCAATATGAACCCATGGACGGCTTCCTTATCAAACCCATCAAAAAAGTCAAACCCAAAAACTTCATCTCTTCCAGATTTGTGGGACTCCACCGGGTAGCTCTAGAATGGGGCCTAAGTCTGGCACTGTTGTCCCTCAAAAACTGTTCAGCATACAAATTAGTCTGCTCAACAATCAACCAAAAATACATCATCCATAAACAACTGAAAATACTGTATAGGCAAATAATGTTCACAATCCACTCTACAACCTGCATAACCACTAAAGGCAGGCAACACCGGCTGCACCATGTTTGGATCAACCCAGAGTCCAGCACTTCCAGTAGGAAGCCTAGCAGCCCCAGGCTGCAATCCAGATGCCTCTTGCACCATCGGCACAGTAGTATCCTCCTCTAAAACAGGCGCTTCATCTGCACTGAGAGTACCTTCATCATCCGATGATTCCATGTGGAGAGAAAACTCACTGCCTGAATCTTCCCCTCCCTCCTCTCCCTCAGACGCACTGTCAGTCTCATAATCCTGCTCAGAGGAAGATTCAAGAAGCAAACCAACCACCTGCTGAGCAGTCATTCTACGGCTAGCCATAATGCTTACTAATAAAGGTTACTTGTCAAACAAGTCAACAACAACAAACCCTTTGTAAAAAAAAGAAATAAACAAAATGTAGCTTTATCACAAAGACCTATATACTCCAACACTATACCACTCACGTGACAGAAGCAGCTAGACTCACCACCACCTACTCTGCACAGACACAGTAAGGATCATCAATATCCCACTAAAAAAGAAGGTAAAACAAATTACACATAAGACAATGCAAAACATCGCAAAGAATTTCATGCTCTGAACACTAACAAATATGCTGCCATTATGACACCACTTACAAAAAAATTCATTCATGCATGACAATAATACTCATTTGGAGTACACACAACAAAAATATTTTTCTTACCAAATAAATGCAATTACGCAAAACTGCAGAACAACCACTGCCGAAACCGCAAACAGGAATCAAAAGCTTTACACTAGAATAAAAAAGGAGAAAAAAAACATTACAATCACATATGCAAATAATGCACCAGTCCACACACAATCCACCAGCGAAGCTAAGGGGTAGGTGGGCCTAACAGTATAAATAAAATATTCACCCCCGTAAAAGGGGAGCAACCCTTGCCCTTTTGGCCACTCCCCAACACAAAAATTAAAAAAACCCTGGTGTCTAGTGGCTTCTGCCCTCCTTGGGGGCAGATGGGCCTAAAAACATACTGCTATTCTGCCACCCAAGGGGTCACTCTCCACAAATAAATGCCTGGTGGACTAGTGGGAAGATACCTTTATCTTCCGCACACGATCTCTCACTACTCAACTCTACTCTGAACTCTATTCACAACTGGATGTTAGCTCACCAACTCATTCTGAATCCCGCCAAAACTGAATTCCTCCTCCTCTCTACCTTTCTCTCACCTCCTCCTGTTCAATCTTGGATGGATCAGCTGAACCTACTCAACAACAAACCCATCATTGTCGACAGCGCTAAATCCCTAGGTGTCATTCTTGACAAAAGACTCAACCTAATCTCCCACATCAACTCTATTGCTAAGAACGCACGTTACCAGTTGCGCCTTCTACGGGGGATCCGTCGGTTCTTCCCGGAGAAAGACTTAAAAACCTTGGTACAATCTCTGGTTCTCTCAAGACTGGATTATTGCAATTCTCTTCTGACGGGCCTACCCAAATCCCACCTCTCCCCTCTCAAATCCATCCTCCATTCAGCAGCTCGCCTCATTTCAGGGTCTAAACGAAGCGACCACGTCACTCCTATCCTCTCTTCGATGGCTTCCGATCGAGGCAAGATCGATTTACAAAACTGCCTGCATCACACACAAAGCCTTACACACCTCCTCCCCTCGTTACCTGGCAAATAAATTGAAATTGTCCGGTGGCTCTCGCTCTTCTCGCAATGCGGAAAAGCTTCTGCTTGAGCCCCCCCCCCGTCTTCAAAAAGGGAAAGATCGATGGCGCAATCCTTCTCAGGAAATGCGGTGAGAATCTGGAACTCGCTTCCCCCATTGCTCCATGCCAAGTGTCTCTGTCTCTCTCTCTGTCTCTCTCTCTCTCTCTCTCTCTCTCTCTCTCTCTCTCTCTCTCTCTCTCTCTCTCTCTCTCTCTCTCTCTCTCTCTCTCTCGCCCTCGCCCTCGCCCAAGAAAGCTTTCAGGAGACAAGAAGTGGTTCACAATGCCACCACAAACCCACATCAATAACCAGAGGTTGCAGCAAACTCCAACTACTCGAGACACAGAAATGTCTAAAACATTTTATGCAAGGTTGACAAAACCATATGTTGAACAGCCAGCTTCATGAAAGCTTTCCCATCAATGAACAACACGTAGGTTCTCTTAGCGGCATGCTTTGAAGAAGATTAATGTTTACAGGGCGAATCACTGAGATATACATCACCTTACTACTCAGTAAACAGAACAGGTGATTGGAGAGGTGTCCAAATGGCCCTCCAGCCGGTGATAATCCTGCCCCCCCCCCACACACACACACACACACAACATCCCTAGTGCCTAGTGGGCATTCCTGCTGCACGATCACATGATCGTGCAGCAGGAATGCACAAAAGAGGCATCGGGGGAAAGGAAAACCCTTTCCTTTCCCTCGATGCCTCTTTTGATTCAAACCCCCCTCCCGAGCCAAAACTCACCTGATTTCCCCGACGCGCTGGAAGCAAATGGCTTCCAGCGCGTCGGGAAGAAAGGAAACCCTCAATGACGTCCAGCGCGCCTCGCGCGCTGGCGTCATTGATGGGAGGGCGGGGGGAGGCAGGGAAGCCCTTCCCCTGCCTCCCCCCAAAAAAAACAACGATCGGATTCCCACGGGGAGCGCCAGCGCTTCCCCGTGGGTGGTCTTATGACGAGCTGGACTCGTCATGAGCACACGACCACTGTGTGCCATGACGAGTCCAGCTCGTCATAAGCATCGAAGGGGTTAAGGAGATCATATATATCAGTATGAGTATATGTATGTGGTATGCTTGTGTATTGAATGAATGTGGGCAGAATGTTGTTAAGTATAAGTCTCTGTAGGACCCCTTTTTCCTCTTTATATGTGTTTTATATTTATTAGGATGACAAAGATATATAATAAATAATTTTTTATATTTTTCGAATTAATTGTGTCACTATTGCCGATTATTAACAAGGCCAGAGCTATGCACCCAATCTCGTTCAAGGTTCAGTCCCCGGTGCTTTTCCAAGACCTGGCTCTCCTTACCCTTCAACGGAGACGGCAGTTCCGGCCTGTCACGGAGCATCTCCGTCAGCAAGGTGTCTCCTACTCTTGGGGCCATCCATTTCGGCTCATCTTCAGACATAACGGCAAACTGACACAGCTGCGCTCCCTTACTGAAGCTTGCCGGTTGCTGGAATCCCGATACCCCCAGACGATGACGAACGCCACAGCACAACTTCCGGTCCTGAGGTTTCCCCATCGGGTTGGCAGCAGCAGGGTCGCAGGCGACGAATCCAGCGGCCTGACCAGTCTGAGATCGCCAAAGGCCGACAGGCGGTCCTTGACTCCATGTCAGAGGCTTTAGCAAAACACACTCCTGAAGTCACTTGAGTGGGTCAGATGACCTTGCTCTCTCTCACTGCTTCTGAGGTGGGCGGCGGGCGGGGCAGGAGCTCCGACACTTGGCCACAACATGGACCCCACACTAACTCTTTCCTGGTCATCCTGGGATGATGGACTATTCCTTTCGACTCCGTTTTGCTCATGTAGTTTTGTTTTTGATTGTCTGTTTGTGGTGCTTTCTTTTTGGTTTTGGGGTCCCTCGTCCACCTTTTCTTTTAATCACTTAGATACCCGCTGGGGTCTCCCCTCTGGTATATATGCTCAACCACTACGGCTTCAGAGGCGGTTTCCGCCCCTTGCTATCTCTTTTCTCCGGCCTACAACCACGTAGATGCCCCCCCCCCACCAAAATGCCAAAGCTGATATATGCCTCCTACAAGAGACGCATCTTTTGTCGAAAGACTGCTTCCGCTTAAAGTCCCGCATGTTTCCGATCCAGATGTTCTCCTCCGGCCCCGCTAAATCTGCTGGCGTGGCCATCCTGGTCTCCCGCACGTTTCAGGGTAAAGTCCTTCAGAAAGAGGCCGAAATTAAGGGGAGGCTCCTCACCTATCAATTTATCTTGGGAGGCCTGACATTCATTATTGGGTCAGTATATGCCCCCAACGAGGGACAAGAGAAGTTCCTGCACGATGCGCTCACCGAAGCCACAGCGACAGCTGAGTGCAGGATCCTGTTGGGGGGGGACCTGAACCTGGTCTTCGATAACATCATGGACAGATCATGCCAACGCACGGGTCAGACGGGCGCGCTCTCTGCGGCAGGTCTAGCTCGACTACAGGACCTAGGCCTAATAGATCTCTGGCGCTGCTTCCATCCCCATAGCCGTGAGTATTCCTTCTATTCAGGCGCGCACAAAACGTACGCTAGGCTCGATTACCTCCTAGGTTCATCGCCTTTACACGCGCTTGCTACTGACGTTGAGATTATGGTTGCCTCCCTGTCAGTTCATGCCCCAGTAATCGCTACCTTCACACTCCCTCCTTTGCAGCGCCCCACTCGTCAGTGGCGCGTCCGCGACACTATCCTACACCGCGCCGATGTCGTTGAGCAGATACAGCGCGCCATAGAGGACTACCTCTCACATAACGCTAATCACGACACTTCCCTCTCGACACAGTGGGCAGCACTTAAAGCGGTCATACGTGGGGAATTTGTGGCCATCTCCACAGCAGACAACGTGGAGCGTAGACGTAAGAGGGACGATCTCACTCCAAAGACGAAGGAGCTGAAGCAGATGCATCAGAGGACAGGGGCACCCAGGGTATGGCGTCAACTGCGGGCTATGCGACAGCAACTCGCTGCGCTAGATCAAGACAGGGCTGAGTTTGCGGACCTTCGTTTACGCCACTCTTATTATACGGGAGGGGATAGGTGCGGCCGCCTCCTTGCCCACAAGCTTCGGGAGGCCAGGCAGAGACAGGGGGTTCAAGAAATTCGTCAGGGGGATGGTAGGCGGGTATCGGAGGATTCCGAGATTGCTGAAGCCTTCCGGGATTTTTACGCCCAACTCTATACAGGCCTGCCGCTAGATAACGCCTCTGGCGCTGCTTACCTCGCGGAGGCTGATTTACCCACCCTAACTAAAGAACAAGCAGATCATTTAGAGAGAGAATTAAGAATAGAAGAGGTTGTTGCAGCCATCTCGCGCCTTAAACCAGCTAAATCCCCTGGGCTCGACGGCTACTCAGCTGCTTTTTATAAAATGTTTTGCACACTGGTGGCTCCACTCTTGACCAGTCTTTTCAATTCTTTTGCCCAGCCAGGGGCGATCCCTGAAGACCTGCTCGAAGCATCTATCGTGGTTATCCCGAAACCAGGGCGAGACAGGACTGTCTGCGGAGCGTATCGCCCCATATCTCTCCTTAATATTGACATTAAATTATATACCGGAATCTTAGCTTCTCGCTTAGCGACATACATGCCGGGGCTGATAGACCCAGATCAAGCAGGTTTTATCCCTCACCTCCAAACGAGCGATAATACCAAGCCGGCCCTCCATCTCATTGAGAAGGCCTCCCGGACGGAGGGGGAGTATATGTTGCTCACCATTGACGCCGAGAAGGCCTTCGATAGGGTCCATTGGCCATACTTGGAACAGGTGCTCACGCGTGTGGGGCTGGGGGACAAACTTCGAACACACATCTTAAACTGCTACCGGTTCCCCACAGCCACTGTCCGCGTGAACGGCCACATGTCGTCCCGCTTCCCTATAGGTAGGGGTACTCGGCAGGGGTATCCTCTTTCACCCCTCCTTTTTGCGCTCTATATGGAGCCTCTGGCTCACCGAGTCAGACATAACCCTCTAATAACAGGGATCAAATTCGGAAGTGATGTCCACACTATTAGTTTATACGCGGACGACGTCTTGATCTCACTATCAAACCCGGTTCCTGCACTGAGGGCCTGCTTCCTGGAACTGGAAAGCTTTGCGCAAGCCTCAGGGTTTAAAGTTAATATGGAAAAGTCTGTGGCCCTTGACCTTTCCCTGTCACCTCCCACTCGGGCTTGTCTTCAGGAGCAGCACCCTATCCAATGGTCAGTAGATGCAGTCCCCTACTTAGGGATCCAGCTGGCCCCTTCCATTCCGGCTATAGCCGCTATCAATTACGCTCAACTGCGATCACGAATCCGCAAAGAACTGGGCCAATGGAAGCATTACCCGCTCTCCTGGCTCGGCAGGGTGGCAGCCACCAAAATGACTATATTACCCCAGATTTTATATTTATTCCAGACTCTGCCCATCCGTTCTCCCCCTGGTTGGATCCAACAGACCCAATCCGAGCTTGCGCAATTTATATTGCAAGGCCGCAAACCCCGGTTGAAGCACGCCATAGCGACCCTCCCGCCTGAGGAAGGCGGCCTCGGAGTTGCCGACCTCCAGCTCTATTTCCAAGCGACACAAATGCGTCATTTGTTTGAATGGAATCGGCTGGAATCGGAGAAACATTGGCTATTTCAAGATCGTGCCGTGGCCGCTACGTCCCTTCAGAAAGTTCCCTTCCTTCGAAAGGCACACAGACCGCCTAATCTCTATGCGTCCTATATTACTAGGGTGTCCTTGGAGGCCTGGGATCATACTAACATCAAACATAAGTTGACCACCTTTCCCTCTCCGCTCACCCCACTATTCAATAACCCCGACTTTCAGCCGGGCATGGGCGAGGCAGCCTTTGAACGCTGGCGCCCTACGCAATGTCGATCTCGGGGCCATCTCTTCGATGTTGACGGGATCATACCGTTCCAGCAGATCAAATCGGATTATGGGATCCCCGAAACCGAGCGACTACGATATTTCCAGCTCCGCCACTGGGCACTACACCCACAAATAAGGCCCCATGCTCAACGATACCTCTCCGCATACAAAAAATGGCTTTTCACACGCACATCGGATAAAAAACTCATCTCCGACTTATACAAAATGCTATTAGCCCGGAACACACATATGTATAGCGCCAGTCGTGCACGTTGGGAGCGAGACCTAGGTAGGTCACTCAGTCACAAAGAATGGGAGGGTGTGTATTACAGGGCACGCCACTCAGCCTATCACACGGGACTGACCGAAACAGTGACGAAAATAGCCACTTATTGATATTATACCCCTGCGCGCATCCACCTAGCGGACCCACGACAGAGCGCTGACTGCTGGCGGGGATGTGGGAAACTGGGCACCCTGGTGCACCTCCTCTGGGACTGTGAACACCTACAATCATACTGGACTCAGTTCCTCGATGAGGTGGACAAACACCTGGACACACAAATACCAAGGTTTCCTGCTTACATCTTATTAGGTCTCCCGAACCCCTTGACGTACCCTCTTAAATCCCGAAGAGGCCGCTTAATTGCAATTGCTCTAGGCTCAGCGATTCAAAATATACTGATCCATTGGCGCACCTCTCAGATCCCCACATTCACGGGTTGGTTACAACGATTATGGCATGTCCTAGGGATGGAGAAGATGACCCTTACGCTGGCCGGGAAAGGCTCCGCTTTCGGAGAGCTCTAGCAACCATTCTTGTCCCTTCTCGCCTCAGAAGTTCCAGATTTAACCTGCCCCAGGTATTTGCGCCTCCTACGTCTCTCTGATCAGCAGCCGTCAGAGACATAATACCCATGCCCACATACTGGGCTCCTGACAGACTTCATAGCTTTCACTACCCGGGGGACTAGGGAAGGGGAGGGGGTGGGGGGGTAGAATAAGTTTCATTTCTATGTTCTTGTATTTTGTTGGTTTGTTCCGACTCCTCTGCCTTTGTATACTAGCCACTCAGGGCTTTTATCGCCCTCGTTATTTTGTATATCTTGGGATGCCGGACATGTTGTTTGTTGATAAAATCTCAATAAAAGATTTAAACCATAAAGTCCTTACGTCTGAGTAGCGTGGCAGGAGCTATGTCTTGGAAGATTTGGATTGAGTATCCGTTGTATGACAGAGCTGTGGCCCCTTGGACCTTTTTCATGATGGCCTCTTTTTCAGCAAAGAATGGACCCTTGTTAGGATATCCGGGATGAAATCTGGGCGTCCCCCAGGGCTGGGGACCCGATGAGCTCTATCCAGGACGGACGGTGAGGCTTCTTCGTTTTCCCGGTTCGCCTGTAGGAGGTCTGCTGTGAAGGTGATGATGTCATCGCCCTCTGCTCCTCGTGGGACCCCCCTGATGCGTAGATTATTAAACTGCCCACGACTTTCTAAATCTTCCTGCTTGAGCTGTAGAGTGATGTTTTGGTCTTCCAGCTCTGCCATCCGATGCCAAAAGCTTTCGTGGTCTTCCGTTCTTTGTCCATAGTGCGTTCGAGATCATCTACCCGTCCTCCAATTTCAGTGACATCCCTCCGGATGTCTTTTAGCCCGGCCTTAAAATCTTGTTTGAGCGATCCGAACTCAGCCTTGATTTCCTGAAGGAAGGAGTTCATGAAGGCCTGTGTGATCGGTACTTCAGGCGGCCCCCCCCATTCGACTCTGGTTCCGGGGGGTCGGGTGTAGGCTGTGACTGGGCATGGGATTTCATCCATAATGAGGTTACGGGATTGTCTTTAGACATATTAGGATCCGGGTCTTTGTTAGCTTTAGATCTGGGCATAATCAGGAAGTGTTCGTAGGCCATGTCTCAGTAGCCCTAGAATGGAAAAATCGTCCGACCAATAGCTGCTCTGTAGGCTATGAAGCGTTTGCAAATGTATACCGGACCTTGCAATTCGGCGCTGTGAGAAGGCTGTCGCCAAAGAGGAGAGGGCCGGAAAGATGTTTAGGCTTCAAAGGTGAGCTGGAGCACCTCACCCCCCGGGCCCACTTGCACGAAGAGGCCCAGTGGATGTGACCAGGTTGAAATGAGGTCAAATAGATAGAGGAAGGTCCAGGTGGGTTTCCCAAAGAGATCTCAGTAAGGCGGCTGTCTGGCCTCTCGGTCCTTCACCCTAGGATGTTGGTATGCGTCTCCACCCGGAGGTCAGTCGGAGTCAGGGGCCCCAACCGAGGATGCAGGATTCAGCTGCGCTGCAGGTGGGCCGTAGCCAGGCCAGCATACGGCCAGTCACAGCTAGTCACAAGTGGGCCTTTCAGAGCAAGTTCGCAGGGCTCTGTGGGCTTAGAGTCTCAATTCTCCCCCGTGGCTAAATAGGCTCTACACGGGGTGGCGGTCAGGGAAGGGGCCGGCTCCGCATGCCGCGCCGACCTCTTCGCAGGTGTCCACTGACTGCTGGGGCTGCTAACGGTGCTCATTTCTCCCCCTTGTGCTCTAGCGCAAATGTCAGTTCGGTCCCAGGCCCAGGATATGACCCCAAGCTGTCGCGTCCGTAGCTGCTCAGGAGAGGTGGGGCCCCCGTAGTCAGGCAGGCCAGGGGGGAGATCTCCCGCTAACAATTAGGAGGACTGGGGACCTCTAACTCCCGGACCCCCTAGCGCAGCTGGTACCTGGTGCTCCGGTAGTGAGTACTCCATCTCCTGTGGAGTGGGCCAGCTTAGCTCAGGGCTGAAAGTTTCATCGTAGCCCCGCGCTCCTCCCTCGGCGTCGCATGGACCCCGCTGCTCCTCGTCTAGGCCCTACCAGGGGGCCCCAAGCGCATACCAGTCCAGAGGGAGCCGGTCTCCCACAGCGCAGGCCCCACCGGCGAGACAGGAGGCCCACCCCTGTCACATTCCCCACCCCGACCGTGCAGGCCGCAGAGCCCTTCCCCGTAGTGCAGTCCAGCGGGGGGGCCCGAAATTCAGGCAATGCAAAGGGGCTCTCCAGGCCCCGGGGGGATCAGGCATTCAAGTCTCTCCACATAGGTGCCCCCCCGGGAAGCCCACCGCAACAGCCACAGTCCCTCTGGTGCAAAGAGCTGCCGCGTCAGAGGAGCGGTCGGGTCGGAGACACAGTCCAGTAATGGGCAGACTGGGATGAAGTTCCGGGGCTCTCCAAGAGGTCCAGCCGCCCTCTGGAATCACCGCTCAGTAGGGCCACCAGCAGAGGAGGCCGGGTGCCAGGGGGCCTTCCCCGTAGTGCAGTCCAGCGGGGGGCCCGAAATTCAGGCAATGCAAAGGGGCTCTCCAGGCCCCGGGGGGATCAGGCATTCAAGTCTCTCCACATAGGTGCCCCCCCGGGAAGCCCACCGCAACAGCCACAGTCCCTCTGGTGCAAAGAGCTGCCGTGTCAGAGGAGCGGTCGGGTCGGAGACACAGTCCAGTAATGGGCAGACTGGGCTGAAGTTCCGGGGCTCTCCAAGAGGTCCAGCCGCCCTCTGGAATCACCGCTCAGTAGGGCCACCAGCAGAGGAGGCCGGGTGCCAGGGGGCAGGTCTTCTCTCACCGTATAAGGCCCAAGATGGCGGCGGCAGACCCAATGGCAGCACTCCTCTGCGGCTATTTCCGAGCCCCAGGGATCTCCAAGGCGGCTCCGCAGCGAGTAGAAGCCGATCGTCGGAGTCGCCACAGCAAGCCAGCCCTCCGGTAGTAGTTAAATCTACCGGCGACCGGGATTTAAGCTTTATTTGGCCGCAGCGGAGCAGAGACCGAAGAAAGTATGTCTCACTCCATACGCGTCCTAGCCATGCCTCCGTTTTCGGCTTCTTTACACGTTTCCTCCCATACCCTTGATTCCTCGAGTTCTGAGGAAGATTAGCCAAGACCGGCCCCAAGTCATATTGATCGCTCCGGATTGGCCAAGAAGAGTGTGGTACACAGACCTTCTTCATCTCTTATCACACCCTCAGCTTCGTCATCCTCAGGGCAGACCTCCTCTCGCAATCGCAGGGGCAGGTTCTATACCCCGCCTCCAGAGCCTACACCTTCATGCCTGGAGATTGAATGGGGCAACCTGAGTTCTTTCTCTCTTCCACCGAATGTGGTGGATGTTATATTATCGGCCAGAAGATACTCCACAAATCTGTCAATTACTGTAGATGGGCCAGATTTGTTAAGTATTGTGGAGAGAGTTCAATTGATTCTTTGAAGGGCCGTTTGTCTGATGTTCTTAGTTTTTCTCTTTCCTTGGCCCAGCAAGGTTGTGCTGTGGCGACTGTTAAGGGCTACTTGTCGGCTTTATCAGCCTTCTTTTGTTTGCCAGACCAACCATCATTGTTTATTTCTCCCATAGTTATGTGGTTCATTAAGGGTCTCACTAATAGATTTCCTCCCACTCCTTTTATTATGCCTCAGTGAGACTTAAATTTGGTTCTTACTTTCCTGATGGGATCTCCCTTCAAGCCTCTTCATAGTTGTCCATTGAGGCTTCTTACATTCAAAACTGTTTTTCTGATTGCTATTACTTCTGCCAGGAGGGTAAGTGAGCTTCAGACTTAGTTCTAAGCCTCCATTTACCACCATCTATGCAGATAAGATGGTTCTCAGGACCAGAGCTGCTTTCCTGCCTAAAGTATTTACTCCTTTTCATCTAGGGCAGTTTATCACCTTACCTACTTTCTATCCTCCCCTCACCCTTCCAAGGAGGAGGAGAGACTTCACCGCCTGGAACCTAGGAGGGCAGTCAGCTTCTACCTGGACAGAACCAAGGACTTAAGGCTGGACAACCAGCTCCTCTTCATTGGTTACGTGGGAAGAATGAAGGGCAAAGCTGTCCACAAGCGAATGCTTTCGAGGTGGATCATCTTGTGCATCAAGATCTGCTACACTTTAGCCAAGAAGGAGCCGCCTGAAGGTATTAGAGCTCATTCTACTAGAGCGAAGTCTTATTCTTCGGCTTTGGCTAGAGGTGTCCCTGTTGTAGACATCTGTAAGGCGACAACTTGGGCCTCCCTCCACACTTTCGCGAAGCATTATTGCTTGGATTCAGAGGTGAGGAGGGACGGCCACTTTGCATGTTCTGTGCTGCAGGATTTTTTGGTATAGGTAGGTGGACACCCTCCTCTGGAAGTGGGACTGTTTGGGGATTCAATTCAAAAGGTGAGGAATCCACAGGCAGATGAATCCATCAGGAGCACAAGTTATTTACCTTCGGTAACGCTTTCTCTGATGGATACAGTATCTGCCTGTGGATTCCTCACTGACACACCCGCCTCCCCGTTGTCTACCTACTTATACCAGAAAGATTTTTGGACATGACATTCTTGTATTTCATTGTCATTTGCACTGATATGATGCTTGTAGCTAGGAAATGTCTATATTTTAGAATTTCCATTTTTTTTTCTTCTTTAAATCATATACTGTGTATATATTGTATACTGTGTATACTTGCAAAATGTTGTCGGTTCACCCGCTCGCCTCGAAGGCACAGAAAAAATGGGTGAAACTGATGTCAGCACGCCGACAAGGTCTTCTTATGGCTTCGATTACATCACGTGGAGTCGCGAGCGGAGCCGTGCCATTGTGATGTCCTCGTCGACGTGCGAGAGCTATGAAAAAGGTTTCCGTGGAATGCTGCGTAAGGGGTAATTCAAAAGGTAAGGAATCCACAGGCAGATACTGTATCCACCAGAAAAAGCATTACCGAAGGTAAGTAACTTGTTCTTCAATACTGACTTTGACAGGGGGCGTGGCCAGCGTCATGGCGGAGTAGCTGGGGAAACCGAGAGCTCCGCTGGCCTCGGAGACGATCCTGTTAAAAATCCTGGTCCTCCATCGCTGACACCCTGGAAAAGCGGCGGCGGAAGTCCCTGGGAGGAAAGCGGCAGACCCGGTGGATCGGAGGGCACTGTGCGGAGGCCGGAATTTGATTTTTTCCGGAGGTCCGGATCAGCGCGCGCCCGCGCTCAAGATGGCGGCTGACCCGCGTTGGTGATCTCCGGGACCAGGAAGGGAAGCAGCGCTGAGTGAACCCCCCAGGGCAGAGCCCGAGAACGGTGAGCGGTCGGCAGCGGCGGGAGGCGCGGCTGCCTGACGGCCAGTGAATCCCTCCCTCCCCGGCGGCGGAGGGGGCAATAACTCGGTGCCTGAGACGGCGGGATAGCGCCCGTCGCCTGCCCAGCACCGCGGGAGGAGAGGGAGTGAGACGGGGGACTCAGTTACCACATCCTTCGCCTGTGCAGCCAGAGCCTGGGGGTAGGAAAGATCGGGGACTGCCGGTTCCCCCCCCCCTACTGGAGAACTGTCACCTCCGAGCAGGTCCAAGGGGTCCTGACTGTAAGCAGTGGATGTGGCGAGCCGGCGCTTCGGTGGCCGGGCTCGTGTGCGGTGCCCTGAGTGTGGACTGATCCTTGTGAAGAGGGCTTTGTGAGGGATCCCCGTCCTGGGATCTGTACGTAGCGGGACATGCCCGTCTCTGCCTTCGGTGGATTGTTGTTGCTGCGCTCGCTCACCTGAGGGTGACACTCCCTGGAGACCGGGCTCCGGGCTTCTGCGGACCGGCGCCCCCGAAGTGCACCGGATACGGGCGGTGGGGGTCTCTTACCTTCACTACATCAGAGTCCCCTGGCTTCCCGGTGGAGATTCCCTCGGCGCGAAGATCGACGCGCAGTCTCCCGTGGAGTGCAGTCCTTCCCTCCGAGAGGAGAGAACTAGAGGGGGTAGGAACCGGTGATGAACGCCGGCAGTCGTGGGCCCGGCTGACGTTGGTGAGGGCGGCCTCCGCCGGAGTCCGGACGTTCCCCCCGCTTGACACCTGCAGTCGCCTGCCTTTCTTACCAGACTCATACCAGAAGCAGAAGTGGGTCAATCCTGTACAACGCCTCCTGCCGCATGTGACGCGGAGGGACCGCCCTTGATACCTTGGGGCACTGGAGAGGCGACCGTGGTCCCACTATCCCATAACTTGAGAGTCACCGGGACCGCCACTGGAGCAGTGGAAGATCGACAGGGGAGGCAACAAGTCGGAGCCCGCTGGTGGTCAAGATCGGGAGCCCGCTCCCAGGAGGGTGCACCCCTGAGTAGAAGCTTATGATGGCTAAAGAAAAGGACCCCAAGCAGTCTAGGCAGGGTAAGATGGACCGCTACGCCAAAGTGATCCCGGGCCCGCTGGGAGCAGAGGGTGGACTTGTTCCTCCCTCAGACACCTCCGCTATCCTGCAAGCCATTTGTGAGTCCAGAGAGAGTCTGGAGGGGAAAGTGGCAGAGGTGCGATCGGAGGTCACGTTACTGCGCCATGATCTCCATAAACTCTCAGACCGAGTGACCGAAACCGAACATCGTATCTCGGAGCTTGAAGATGCCTTCCATACCACACGGAAAGATGTATCAGGGCTCTTAACATCTATGGCGGAGATGGCATGGAGAGTCGACGATGCGGAAAACAGGGCCAGAAGGAACAATCTTAGATTTGTTGGACTTCCGGAAAAAGTGGAGGGATCCGATCCCGGGCAATTCCTACTGACCTTTCTGAAAAACACCCTACCGCAGGCACCATTCTCGACTTGCTTCGTAATAGAACGAGCACACAGGATGCCAAACTTTGCACCACCGCCGGGAGCCCCACCTCGCCCCCTCATAGCACGCTTTCTGAACTTCCACGATAGGGACTTAATATTGCGCGAAATCCGGAAAAAGAGTGAAGTCCGATACGAGAACGCCCGGGTGATGGTCTTCCCAGATTACTCCCGGGACGTACAGAAACAGAGGCGGACCTTCGACCAAGTTAAGGTGAAATTGCGTGCAATGGGGCTCCAATATATGCTGCTCTTCCCAGCTAAACTGAAGGTCTATTTCAAGGCTCCTCCATGTTTTTCCAAACACCTGACGAAGCCTGGTCCTGGATTGAGGAGCGTCCGCTACTCCAACGGGGAACACAGAAAGACTCCACTCCGGTTCCCGCGAAACGAGGGGGCACGTCCCAGGATAGATTCAAGGAAAAGCGCCGGCGACGAGGGATGAGGACATGCAGCTCGGCGAGGGGTACTCCGGGACGAGTATTGAGATCCAGTGACACAGAAATACCCCAATCAGAGTCGGGAGATGACACGGTACAATCACGTTCCCTGCACGCCGTGGCCAGATCCGACGATACCGGCCACACTGAAAACTCCGAGGGTGAGGACTCCGAGGTGGGGTCGACTAACCACCCACTGCTGCAAAATATCTTGCGATTGGAAACAACAGACCAAGACCCTCCGGCCCCAGACATGCCGAACCTCCAACCCTCCAGCGATGGCGATGGGGACTGAGAAACAAGGCCGGCTGGCCCCCCAACAAACAGTAAGACTTTCCCGAGGTTCACCACACGCTTAGTGACTGGAAAATTGAACGGGGAAAGTGCTCCGAGTGAGCTTACTGTAATATTATTGTTTAGTTAAATTGCGTGGGAGGGGAGAGTGGGCGACAGACCTTTTAACAGATCACCCGTACCACAGTTGTCATGTTGACGAGTTGGGGGGCGGTGGGGGTGTCTCGCGAGCGTAGGGTGGGGCGTGGCCAAATTAAAGAATTGGGTATTATTTTGGGAATGTTAAATGGAAATGGAGATCTTTTAACCCTAGGTCGTACTTTGAATGTTGCGCTGCGGGAGGATTGTGGGGGGGGGTTGGGCAGAACATCACTACGGGGTCGGACTGGGACTGACCCATGGGATAAATCACGATGGCAGATGATAGTTACACCACAATGACATGGAATGTCAATGGACTAGGCGACAAAGTTAAGCGAGGTCTAGTCTCTCGATTTCTTAAAAGGCATAAACCTGACGTTGTATTTCTACAAGAAACACATTTACTGGGAGCGAGCTGCGCCTTTTTAGGACGGGGTCAATACACCACTTTAGCCCATGCGGGGTTCACCAGGGGTTCACGGGGAGTAGCTATCCTCATCAAGAAGTCCCCCCCCTTTCACGTCACACAACAATGGGTAGACACTGAAGGGACATATGTGGCAGTGAGAGGGGTCTGGAGGAATAGAACGTTCCTTCTTATGAGCGTCTATGCACCCCCTCGCTTGCAGCAACGAACACTAGACGGCATAAACGCGCTCCTTCTACAATCTGGCCCTGCAACACATATACTGGGAGGGGATTTCAACGATGTAATCGATGCCGTGTTGGATCGCACACGAACCCGCGCGGGAGTCCCCGAGACCACACCCCTGGCCCGATTCCTAGACACACTGGGATTATCTGACCTATGGCGGAGACAGCACCCACACCGGAGGGCTTATTCCTACTTCTCCGGGGCCCACAGAGTATTCTCACGCCTTGACTATCTTTTTGCCCCAGCTGGGAAGTGCAACAGGTTGACACCATTGAATACCTGGCCAGGGGCATATCTGACCACTCTCCTCTGTTAATGAAGGTGGGTGGGAGGGCGTCCCCCCGTACAACACACTGGAGGCTGAACGCGTGGACACTGCGAGACGAGACAATCGCTGAGGAACTTCGGATAGACTCCGAGCTCTACTTTAGAGAGAATGAGGGCTCAATCAAGTCTGCGGTGACACTATGGGAAGCCTACAAGGCGGTTCTACGCGACAGGGCACAAAATATTATTGCCCATAAGAAGAAAAAAGAGATTGAAATACTGGAACGTAAACTCCTAGACCTGGAGAGTAATGATCCAACTGCAATGCCTGAACACACCCAATCCCAACTAGAAATAACTAGGCGGGAGTACCTGGCCCTCGTGACCAATGAAGTAAGAACGCACCAATTGGCAATCCAACATAAACTCTATGAAACGGGAGATAGGGCGGGAAAACTGCTGGCGTGGCTGGGACGGAAGGAAATAGAATCCCGCTGGGTACGGTCCATCAAGGAACACGAGATCACCCACACCACCCTTGAGACTATAGCTGGAGCCTTTGAACGGTACTATACAACATTATACACAGCCCACACCCAGGCTGACGAATCACAGATACGCCGATACCTTGAGGGCATCGAGCTGCCCTCCTTAACGCGGGACGAAATAGATAGCCTAGAGGGTGACCTGACATTAGCGGAAGTGACTGAAGCTATTGGCCGACAGAAACCGGGTAAAACTCCAGGGCCTAATGGCCTTCCGGGGAATTTTTTAAACTAAATAGTGCGTTGCTGGCGCCCCATCTCCTTAAAATGTTCCGAGATGCCAAGGATCAGGGGATCCTGCCTCGAGACCTTCGGCTCGCCACGGTTGTGGTCATTCACAAGGCGGGGAAGCCCCAGAGGATTGTGGGTCCTATCGCCCCATATCCCTTCTTAATATTGAAACGAAGATCTTGGCAACCATTTTGGCGCAACGGCTTCTAAAAGTGATTCTCTCCCTGGTCCATATGGACCAGTCGGGATTCATGCCAAAGCGCGCCACCCGGTTTAACTTGAGGCGCCTTGCCAACTGGATTGACACGGTTAAGGATCGGGATAGCCCCCACTTGCTTCTCTCGCTTGACGCGGAGAAAGCATTTGACACGATACACTGGCCCTTTAAGTGGTATACCTTGGAGGCGATGGGCTTTGGCCCCGTCTTCCGAGCATGGCTGGCGTTGCTCTATAAGGCCCCGGAGGCAAGGGTTTGGGTCAATGGTACTCTCTCGGATAGCTGGCCAATACAACGTGGTACACGACAAGGCTGTCCCCTGTCTCCGCTCTCATTCTGGAACCGCTGGCTTGCGTGGTTCGTACCCGGCCGGGGTTGGGGGGTTTCCGCGATGACTCATGCCTTTCAGATGTAGAACGCATATCCCTATATGCGGACGACATATTGCTATATATCACACAACCCGAGGAGACACTCCCCACATACTACAAGTGTTCGAAGACTACGGCTCTTATGCGGGATACAAGATTAACTGGACTAAATCCATCCTTTATCCGGTGAGTGGCGAGGTGGATCCCCAGCTATATCCGAGTTGTCTGAGGACATCTACGGTGGGGTTTCTCTATCTGGGACTCTATATCACCACCGACCCTGAGGTCCGCCTGGATCGTAATATTAGGCGAGTATTGGCAAATTTCCAGGCGGATGTGAAACGGTGGAGGACGCTCCCTTTAACCATTATGGGTAGAGCCGCCATGTACAAAATGGTAACCCTGCCCCAATTCCTCTATGTGATGCAAAACACATATCACAAAATCCCAGATGGAATTTTCGCCGCCATAGACAGTGAGTTGCGTCTTTTGCTATGGGATGGGGCCCACCCAAGCATAGCTTTGCGAACTCTACAGCGCAATCAGTACAATGGTGGACTGGCCCTACCAGATGTTAAAGCCTATGACAGAGCGGCACACCTCATCGTGCTCAACGAATGGAATCATGCGCCCGCTGACCATCCCACACACAGACTGGAAAGGCTCCAATTCCAAGTACGTACTCACATACACTACATATACGGGGGTTCCGGGGCCACACGCCTCCTCCCAGCAACCCAACGGGTAATAGCGGCGTGGAAGGGTGCAGAAAAACAGATGAAATGGGAGGGAAAACCTACGCGAGAGACCCCTCTGTGGGAAGGCGCCAGACTGACTGAGCTCAGGAAACTAAGTGGATTTGGAAATTGGGACCTCATAGGTATCTCCAAAATAGGGGATCTATTGGAGGGGGGCTCCCTAGCCTCATTCGCAGTTCTACAGGCTAGATACCAGCTCCATGACTCCCAAGCTTACGCATATCTTCGACTTAAACATGCCTGGCATGCTCAGGGGCTGGTTGACGCGACGCTGCCAGAATATGCCCCACTAGAAGGCAGGCTCTTGCAAGAAGAGATCCCGACCCAGGCGATATCCCTGACATATAAAACACAATTGAATAATTTCCCAGATAACCTCGGACCGCTGCGCGCTAAGTGGGAACTCACCACGGGTCCCTTAGAAGATATAGACTGGGAGGCGGCCCTCATGCACCCGCGCGAAGTAGCGATTAGGCTGCGCCTTATACAATACAATATCCTGCATAGATCCTACTTTGACAGGGCACGCCTATACAAGATGGGAAAAGCGGAAGACCCAAACTGTCTCAGATGCCATGTGGAACACGGTACATACATACATACCCTATGGGAATGCAGACATATTTACACTTATTGGAACACGATCCGGGAGGAACTAAGCAACATATTAGAATCACAGCTAGAGTTGGATGCAAAATTCTTACTATTAGGGATCCCCACAGAGGTTGATATTCCGCGCCACGGACTCCTTCTGGCTAGTTTAGGATTGGTGGTGGCCAAGAGAGATATAGCTAAATACTGGGGGGCCCAGCAACTTCCCACGCTAGCGGAATGGAAGACTATTATGGACCTGTATATGGGAGCGGAGAGGGTGGTTTATAAGGCTAGGGGCTGTCCACGTAAATTCAGGAAAATATGGAAGCCCTGGATAAAATATTACAAACTGGAGTTGGGCACAGAAGGAGGAAGTCCTGATCCTCCGTGCGATAGGCCAGAACTGGGTAACCAACAGCAATCATGCCGAGTCCATACTTGAACGATGTGACTATAACAGAACTATCTGAATGTGTCCTTAATGATGTTTTTATTGTGGCTTGCTTTTTCCCCTTGATGGATCTGCTACACGTCCCTTCGCACATTCATGTAACTCACCATTTGACATGGATCGCATTTCATGTATCAATGACTCCTTTTCCAATGTTTACGTGTTGTTTTTTATTTCATAAACTGAAAATAAAAATATTTATAAAAAAAAAATACTGTCTTTGACAGGTTGTGTTGTACAAGGATACCTATTGCATAGGTATTTCCCTCCCCTTTTTTCCTCTGATCATGGGCTTCATGCTCAGGAGGTCGTTTGCTTGTGAAATTTTCTTCCGGTTGAACAAGTTACTTACCTTCGGTAACGATATATCTGTAAGAAACATAGGTTAGTTATAGATTCCTTACCTTAGAATTACCCCCAGGCGACAGACTGGATCCGGAAAGTTTTTCATCAGCAGTACCCCTGCGCGTCGTTGGCGTCGTGGTCGCCGGGATGACGTCGCGGTAGCTACATAGACGCCGCCCTTGCGCGCTGACGTCAGTTCTGTACACGACTTTCCACGCCAGAAGCGCAGAGCTATGCAAGACACTGACCACTGGTGCACAAAACTAGGGCCCTGAAAGGATGTCCTTAACCCTAGAAGTCAGTTCGCAGAACGGGGAGGATGGGTGGGGCAGTAAGGAGTCTATAACTAACCTATGTTTCTTACAGATATATCGTTACCGAAGGTAAGTAACTTGTTCATCTGAAAAAAACAGTTAGTTATAGATTCCTTACCTTAGAATAGATACCCCAGCAATACCAACGCTGGAGGTGGGTCTACGAACCAAGTTCACACCAGAAAGTCCTGGAGAACAGAACGGCCAAAGAAGCCGTCTCTCTGGACTTGGCTGTCCAGGCAGTAGTGTTTCGTAAACGTGTGCAGCGACGCCCACGTAACTGCCTGACAGATGTCATTTAAGGGGACTCCTCGTCCCAAAGCAGAAGTAGCTGCCGTCGCCCTGGTGGAATGGGCGCGCAGCCCCACTGGAGGCTCCTTCTTAGCCAAAGAATAGCAGGCTTTGATGCACAGAACAACCCACCTGGAGATGGTGCGTTTATGCACGGCCCGACCTTTCTTAGCGCCCACGTAACCAACAAAGAGCTGGTCGTCCACCCGGAATTGTTTTGTGCGATCCAAGTAGAAAGAAAGCGCACTCTTTGGATCCAGACGGTGGAGCCTCTCTTCCTCTTTCGAAGGATGCGGAGGCGGAAAGAAGGTGGGCAAAGTGATGGTTTGGCCAATGTGAAAAGAAGTAACCACCTTGGGAAGAAAGGAAGGTCTAGTTCTAAGGACGACCTTGTCCGGATGAACAGCCAGAAAGGGAGGCTTGGAAGACGGAGCTTGTAGCTCACTCACCCTGCAGGCAGAGGTGATGGCCACCAGAAAAGCAGTTTTCAAAGTGAGAAGACGTAGAGGACAGTTGTGTAGTGGCTCAAAGGGAGCGCACATAAGATATGTCAGAACCAAGTTCAAGTCCCACTGGGGCATTACGAAGGGAACAGGAGGAAAAAGATGAGTAATGCCCTTAAGAAATCTATTTACAACAGGGGACTTGAAAAGAGAAGGCTGATCAGGGAGTCTGAGAAAGGCTGAAATGGCCGAGAGGTAGCCCTTAAGAGTGCCCAGAGCAGAGCCCTGCTGGGCCAAAGAAAGGAGGAACAAGAGAACCTCAGAAAGAGGGGCAGAAAGGCGATCCACAGCCTTTGCTGTGCACCATGCCACAAACGTATTCCATCTGCAGGCGTATACCGTCTTAGTGGAGGGACGCCTGGCTGCCAAGATTACATCACAGACTTTGGGAGGCAGGTCAAACGACGTCAACTGCCGCCGCTCAATCTCCACGCAAGGAGGTGGAGGCTGGACAGGTTCGGGTGGAGGACCGTCCCCTGCCACTGCGACAGAAGATCCTCCCGAAGAGGCAGTCTGATCGGAGGATCGATGGCCATGTTGAGCAGCTCGGGATACCAGACCCTTCGTGCCCAATCCGGAGCCACAAGAATGACTTGGGCCCGGTCGCGCTTGATCTTCTTCAGCACTCTGGGCAGAAGTGGTATAGGCGGAAAGGCGTATAGAAGACGGCAACTCCACTCGCGACGAAAAGCGTCGCCTAGCGAGTGCCGCCTTGGAAATTCCAACGCGCAGAATTGCTGACATTGCGCGTTCTCTTCGGTGGCGAATAGATCTAACCAAGGCTCTCCCCACTGCTGAAAGAGACCTTGCACCACCTCCGAGTGAAGACGCCATTCGTGATCCATCATGCACCTGTGGCTGAGTTCGTCCGCCCTGGCGTTCAGTGAACCTGCCAGGTGTTGAACCACCAGGGAAATGCCCTGATGTTCCAGTCATGTCCAGAGGCGGAGTGCCTCCTGACATAGGGTCCACGACCCCACTCCGCCTTGTTTGTTGCAGTACCACATGGCTGTGGTGTTGTCCGTGAACACCTGCACTACTCTTCCCCGGACAGAGGGAAGGAATGCTTTGAGTGCAAGACGGATCGCCCGAATCTCCAGAAGGTTGATGTGGAGCCCGGCGACCAGAGGCCTCTGATCTCCGCCTCTCCCAGGTGGCCGCCCCATCCCAGAAGGGATGCGTCTGTCACCACTTTTTGTTCTGGTTGGGGAAGGGAGAGGGATCTGCCGTTGACCCAATCCTGGTTCGTGAGCCACCACTGCAATTGTCGTGCAGTACCCTCCGAGATCTGTACGAAATCGGATAGATTCCCCTGATGCTGCGCCCACTGGAACTTCAGGTCCCAATGCAGAGCCTGCATATGCCACCTGGCTTGATCCACCAGCAGGATGCAGGAGGCCATGAGGCCCAGCAGCCTCAGGGTCATCCTGACCGAAACCCGGGATAGAGGCTGAAAGATCAGAATCATAGCCAGAAAATCCCGGACTCGCTGTACGGGAGGATAAACCTGAAACTGCGTTGTGTCCAGAACCGCTCCGATGAAGAGGAGCTTCTGAGAGGGGGTCAGGTGTGACTTCGGCACGTTGCTGGAGAACCCCAGCGAATGCAGAAGGTCAGCCGTAGTCTGGAGGTGGGAGACGACAGCCTGGGGCGAGCCCGCCTTCAACATCCAGTCGTCGAGATAGGGGAAGACTGGAACCCCTGATCTGCGCAGATGAGCTGCGACCACCGCCATCACTTTCGTGAACACCCGAGGGGCGCTGGTAAGGCCAAAGGGGAGCACGGTAAACTGAAAGCGCTCGTGGCCTACCATGAACTGCAGGTAACGCCGGTGGGCCGGCAGGACGGGGATGTGAAAGTAAGCGTCCTGCAAGTCCAACGCTACCATCCAGTCTCCAGGGTCTAGGGCAGACAAGACCTGAGCGAGCGTCAACATCTTGAACTTCTTCCGGAGGAAGCGGTTGACGTTCCTGAGATCCAAGATAGGATGCATGCCTTTGTCCTTCTTGGGAACCAGAAAGTAGTGGGAATAGCACCACTACCTACTTCTGGGGCAGGAACGCGCTCGATGGCACCCTTGGCCAAGAGTGTCGAAACTTCCTGTTGGAGAAGGGCCAGGTGATCCTCTGACATGCGATGGTACTGAGGTGGCATGGAGGGAGGGGTAGTCTCGAAGGGGAGGGAGTAGCCCCTTCGGACTATTTGCAAAACCCACCTGTCCGACGTGATGGTGTGCCAGTGGGGGAGGTGATGGCGGATCCTGCCGCCCACTGGCGTTTGGTGGCCCTGAAAGGTCGGACTAGGAAGGTTTGGAGGCTGCTGCAGAGGGGGCTTTGGTGGACTGGCCTGCCCGCTGGCCCCCAGAACCACGCCGGTGGTTTCCACGTCCCCGGCCGCGCTGGGGCTGAACAGCTTGCGCTGGCCTGTGGCTCTGGGCGGGATGTAGTGGGGCACCCCTTCCGTAGCCATGAAAAGCAGACTGCGCAGGGCGGGTGGTGGAGAAGCCCAAGGACCTGGCTGTAGCCCGAGAGTCCTTAAAGCACTCCAGCGCGTTGTCTGCCTTGTCGCCGAAAAGGCGATGGCCATCAAAGGGCATGTCCATAAGTGTGGATTGGACATCCCCTGAAAAACCAGTCGAATGCAACCAGGCGTAGCGTCGAAGGGCTACTGACGTTGAAATCGTCCTGCCCAGTGCGTCGGCGGTATCCAGCCTACAGCGGATGGTAAACTTCGCTGCGTCTCTCCCCTCGGCAACTGCACGGGAGAGTATGGCCCGGGCCTCCTCTGGGGACTGAGGCAGCACCTGCGCCACCGTATCCCACACAGCGTGGGTGTAATGGCCCAAAAGACATGCAGTGTTTACCGACCGCAGTCCCAAGCTGGCGGAAGAAAACATTTTCTTCCCAAGGTGGTCCAGCTTTTTGGATTCCCTTTCTGGTGGTGCGGTAGGGAAAGCGCCTTTAGAAGTAGAGGCTTGAACCACCAAGCTCTCAGGGGTGGGGTGTTGGGAGAGGAAAGTGGGGTTGCCTGGGGCCGGGCGGTGGCGTCGGGCAATCATCCTGTCCACTGTGTTGGGCCTGGATAGGGTGACCAGACGTCCCGGTTTTCCACGGACGGTCCCAGTTTTTGGAGAAGTGTCCCGACACTTTTCTCCAAGTGAATGAAATGTCCCGGTTTTTGAACAGTGTCAGGGTTAAGCATAGAAATGTCCCGGTTTTTTATTAGTGTTCCGGTTGAGCATGCGCGCGCTTGCTCTCTTTGCACTGCTTAAGGCGTGTGACGTCACTTAGGTGAGCGTTGTAGCAGGAAGGGAAATCCTTTGAAGAGAGACATTTTCTCTCGGGATTTCCCTTCTCTTTGTACACGCAGCGCCACCTAGGTCATCGTGCCAGCCATCGGCACAACAGCTGGTTATTGGCCTTATTAGTGCTCGCAGCTGTGTGCACACATTTAGGGAATGTGCCATTACTGCCTCACATGTGTTGTTTTACTACATCAGTAATGTGAAAATACCACATCACTGCATGGAAAATAGATGGCTTGTGATCACCAATGAAAGACTGTAAGAACACCATGACATGCACTTAGTTTCACAATGTGTACAGCAAAACTCTAAATCAGTAGGTAAGTAATCAGAGCTACAGGGGACTAATTTCTGATTTTGGCCAGGACTCTAAATGAGGCTAGTGGGCTTTAATTATTGGAGCTAATGTCCAGCTTTCTGTTTTCACAAGATGTAGCATGGTTTATTCTGTTTACACAGCGCACCACTCATTCTTTTGACATTTTACGAGCTCTGACAGACAGCATTTGGTCAACAGACCATAATAAGAAGCCAAGATTTTAAACTGACCACAAGACACACAGAGCCAAGCATATCCGCCTTCCAAAAGACTTTCCTTTAATAGAATTAATTCATAACTGAAAGAAGAGGTATTGCAACAATCAACTTTTGTCCGGTCAGCAAATTTTCAGGTTTTGTTTCCAGCAATTGTCTTTTCATGACCTAATTTTTGAAATGAGAACAGATGTTTCTTTTGTTTACTTCATTAAAAAAATTGTCTATTTTGTTTTCTTCTTGTTGTTACTATGTGGAAAATAAAAGGAATAAAATAGTCATATGAACCTTCAATTCCAAATGGATGTAGATGACACCAACATCAGCGCTCGAAAGGAAAGCATGATGGGATACAAAGATAATATCAATTCTGGGTGAAGGAGAATTAGCTCTTCCTGACTGGTGCTAAAACTCCGATCTAGATACTTATTAGAAACAACTTTCCCTTTTCGACCGGCCCTCATCTAATTTCTAGAGGTTCCCCCCCCCCAAAAGATGCTGTTGCTTTCTAAAACATGCATGGAGTATAACTGAGGAGAGACCTGTGGCTAAACATATTGCAATAATGTACACAAGACCCCCCTATAAAAGTTCTGAACTTTACTCGAAGCAAAACCAGGCAACTCGGTTGAACCTAAAAGTAAAAAGATGGGACCACATGACTTTTGCCTTCAAAGTGCTCTGTTGCTCCCAGTGTAGACCTAGATCAAATTTCAAATTGTATGTGCAATGCACAGACCATACGGGAGAGAGAGCTAGGGTACATTGCAAAGTAGTCACAGCTGGAGTTCTGATATCAGCTGTCATTCCATCATCTAACCAAAATACAAGGAACAGAAGCCTGGAGCCAGATCATTGGAGTTCAAGTTCCACAACTATGCAAATCCTTGAACCAAGCACTGAACATAACCACTTATGCTAGAGGGAATTCCCAAAAACATAACTATTCAGTAAAGTCTTTGACCAAAGGAAGTCAAAGCAGTAACAAGCTGCCTTGGGATCTACAGAAACGTCCACAGATTGAATATTATGATTCAATAGCAAACTGACTGGCCTTCCAACCTGCCAAGGGAAGCGCAAATTAAATAAACCCAACACTGTTCATAACCAAAGTATCTGATGGATACATAAGGGAGCACTGTCATACAGGGCTGAATGTAGCCAGCTGTGATCAAAGTAGGCCATCTGGAGACTCAACCAACAGTAGGATCCAACTGACTGCCTGCAACATGACCATCAAGTCCTTTTTCTATGTCTATGACAGCTGTCAAATAGTCCTACTTTTATGTTGATGGTTACTGCAAACCGTAGTCCTACTTCTATGTCTATGACCTGTCCCCGTTTTTTGTTTTGAGAATCTGGTCACCCTAGGCCTGGACCACGTGCCCAAAAGGATGTCCGTAAGGGATTCATTAAACGGCAGCAGGGTCTCCGAAGAGCTCGCTGCCGGCTGAAGCACCTGTGTCAGGAGGTTAGTCCTGACTGCCACCGTAGGAAGCTCGAGGTTGAGAGCCTCGGCCGCCCTACGCAACACCACTGCGTATGACACTCCCTCCTCCGAAGCCACGGTAGGAGGAGACAACATGCCTAGGTCTAGGGAGGTATCCAGACCACTGGCATCCCCCAGTTCCTCTCTCCAGTCCGGATCGTACTCCAACTGGTCTGTCAAAGGGTCCCAAGACCCCTCCCAGTCTTCCTCACCCTCCTCTGGCTGCCAAACTGGCTGAAAGTGGCCAGGGTGGAACACCGGGATAAAATTACCCATCGGCGCCGAATCCGGCATCGGCCGACGCTGGTCCGGTGGAGTCGGCGCCGGTGGAGGTGTCACGAGGTCGACCGGCGCCGATCCGGATCCAGGCCTGGTTCCAAGGGGGCCCTGCGGTGCTGAGGCGGAGCCGCCGGCGTCGAAGGCCTAGGGCCCCCAGCCGAGTCCGCGGGGCCCAAAGGCGCGGAGTCGGGCTGCCCAAAGATGGCGTGCATGGCTTCGTAAAATTGATGAAGCTGGGCAGGAGTCACTCCCGGTCCCGGGAAGGGAGGGAAGGCCGGAGTCGACCCTAAAGGCTCCGCACGCAGAGCCGCGGGAGAGGCACCACCCTGCGTCGTGTCGGCCGACGGACGAGGGGAAGTCGAAGAGCAACGATGCTTCTTCGACTTCTTCTTATGCTTCGACTTACCTGACCCCGAGTGCGAAGACTTTGAAGAGGAGTGATGGTGACTCCGCGATCGGTCCCTCAACCTCCCACGCGACCGGGACCTTGCGTAACGCGGAGCCGACTGCCGGGCCTCGAGGAGCTTTCGGGACCGCTCCCGCAAAGACTTCGGGGCCATGGTTCGACAGTCGGAGCACGACTTGGGGTCATGGTCGCGCTCCAGGCAGAAGAGGCACACGCGGTGCGGATCCGTCACCGACATCAGTCGGGTACAGGTACCGCATGCCTTGAAACCGGGCATCCCTCGTGCACCAGGAGTCGGTTGAAGACTCAAAAACAAACTCGACAAAAGTCGCAAAAAACTCAGTCAAAAAGTGACTGGGGGTACCGCTCTCTCCGGATCTGCGCTTGCTGGCACGGAAAAAGAAATAACTGACGTCGGCGCGCGAGGGCGGCGTCTATGTAGCTACCGCGACGTCATCCCGGCGACCACGACGCCGACGACGGAAGCGGGGTCGACCGACGCCACCTTCCGACGCGCAGGGGTACTGCTAACGAAAAACTTTCCGGATCCAGTCAGACGCCTGGGGGTAATTCTAAGGTAAGGAATCTATAACTAACTGTTTCTTTCAGATAGGAAGTTTACTTATGTCACCTGCTCCTTTGGAAGTATTTCAGTATGCTGGTATGCATTACTTTTGACTTTGAATATCTCTTATAGTGATATCTTGTTTACGCCCTTTGTGGGGCTTTTATGCAGAGTATGCTTAATCTTTTCGGCTACTCTGAGTTTCCACTAAAGTGGAGCTTTGGAATCTTTTCTTCAGTCTATGTTTCTGGCTTGACCAAGGTTCCCTTGAGGACATTCTTTTTTGATCGGTCCTTCATTAAGTTGCAGACCTTTTAGCTTATTTTTGGCACAGTGCACTTTTTATTGGATTCTGATGGTGCACAGGCTGGTTTTGTGTTAGGTGATTTTCGCAAAGGTTTTGCTACTCTATGATGGGGGTTATACCAGCTTTGCCACGCTGGGCGTTCCCTGCCTGCACATCAGATATTGTTCCTTTGATACGTACACCTCTTTTTTGGAGTTGTTACATATGGCAGGTGTAGGAAGCTGCCTCTGTATATACTATACCAAAGTAAGGATCTGAAAGAGACAGTTAGTTATAGATTCCTTACCTTTAGAATTACCCCCAGGTGTCAGACTGGATCCGGAGAATGTTTTCCTTAGCAGTACCCCTGCGCGTCGGTGGGTGGCGATGGTCGACTTCGCGTCCGTCTCCGGCTTTGTGGTCACCGGGATGACGTTGCGGTGCCTGCGCGCTGACGTCAGTTCTTTCTTTTTCCACGCCAGCCTAGCGCAGATCCGGAGACAGCTTGCCCCTTAGTCACTTTTTGACTAAACTTTTTTTCAACTTTTGTCGACTTCTTTTTTCGAGTCATCGACTCCTGGTGCGCGAGGGATGTCCCATCGTCAGACGGGCTTCAAGCCCTGCGAGGTCTGTCACAAGCTGATATCTGTGACGGACCTGCACCTCATGTGCCTCTGGTGTCTGGAGCGCGACCATGACCCGAAGTTGTGCTCCAACTGCCGGGCCATCAATCTGAAGTCTTTGCGGGAGCAGTCCTGAAAGCTTTTGGAGGCCCGGCAGTCGGCTCCGCGTCGTTCCAGTTCTCGCTCGAGGGGAAGGTCTTGAGACCGTTCGCGGATCCACCACACCTCGTCCAAGTCTTCGCATTTCTCGGGTAAGTCGAAGCACAAGAAGAAGGCGAAGAAGCACTGTTGCTTTTCACCTTCTCCCCGTCGGTTGGCTGACGCGACGCGGGACCCGGAGCGCCGTCGCTCTAATGCTCCGTCTCCACTGCCTGATTCAGGGACGAATCGGCGCCTCCCCCCGGTTCCGGGAGCCGGAGCGTCCCCTGCCCAGCTTCGTACAATCTACGAAGCCCTCCACCACATCTTTGGGCAACCCGACTCCGCTGGCGCACCTTTGGGCCCCACGCAGTCAGTCTGGGGCTCTGGGCCTTCGTTGCTGGCGGCCCAGGCACCGGAGGGCCCCTGTGGATCCAGGCCTGGATCTGGATGGGCACCGGTCGACCTTACTCGACCTTCCCCGGCGCCGATCCCAGTGACCACGCCCCCGTCCACATCCTCACCCCCAAGATAGACCCAGAGCCGGACTGAGATCGGCCGACGTCGGATCTGACACTGGAGGGTACTTTCGTTCCCTTGTTCATCCCAGGTGTTCCCTATCGCCCTGATGGTGGTGATGAGGACTGGGAGGGGTCGCTGGACCCTTTGGCAGACCAGCTGGAAGAACCGGACTGGAGAGAAGAATTGGGTGACGCCAGTGGTCTGGACACTTCCCCAGACCTTGGCATGCTTTCTCCCCCTACCGTGGCTCCTCCAGGCAGGGAATCCATGAAGCTGGATCATCTTGGGAAGCGCATGTTCTCCAGCTTGGCACTGCGGACCGTGAATAGCGTGTGCCTCTTGGGCCGATAATCCCATACAGTCTGGGATACGGTTGTGGAAGTGCTGCCTCAGTGCCCGGAGGAGGCCTGGGCTGTTCTCTCCCAAGCCGTGGCATATGGGAGAGATGCAACAAAATTCACGATTCGCTGTGGACTGGATACCACCGACTCACTGGACAGAATGATTGCCACGTCGGTAGCCCTTCGGCGCTACGCCTGGTTGAGGACGTCTGGCTTTTCGGGGGAAGCTCAAGCAACCTTGCTGGACATGCCCTTCAATGGCTGTCGCCTTTTTGGTGACAGGGCAGGCTCGGCGCTAGAGCGCTTTAATAGATTCTCGAGCTACGGCCAGATCCTTAGGCCTCACAGCGTCCTACCGTCCACCACAGTCTTCCTTTCGCCCCTTTCATGGCTAAGGAAGGGGCATCCCACCACGTCCGACCCAGTCTAGCCACCGGTCCACGCAAGCTGCCCAGCCTCTGCGTGGCCACGGACGTGAGACCCAGCGATGTGGGTCTGGGAGCCAGCGGGCGGGCCAGTCCACCCTTTCCCCCCCTGCAGAAGCCTCCAAACCGTCCTAGTCTGACCTTTCAGGCCCATCAGCAGCCAGTGGGTGGCTGGATTCGCCATCACCTCCCCCACTGGCAATCCATCATGGCAGACAGGTGGGTTTTGCAGATAGTCCGAAGGGGCAACTCCCTCCCCTTCTAGACTACCCCTACCTCCATGTCACCGTCTCTCGTTCGCATGTTGGAGGATCATTTGGCGCTTGTCCTCCAGGAAGTTTCAGCTCTCTTGGCCAAGGGAGCTATCGAAAGGGTTCCTGTGCCAGAAGTAGGACGTGGTTGCTATTTCCGCTACTTTCTGGTGCACAAGAAGAACAAAGGCCTGCGTCCTATCCTAGACCTCTGGGCCCTCAACCGCTTCCTCCAGAAGGAGAAGTTCAAAATGCTCATGTTGGCTCAGGTCCTGTCTGCCCTCGACCCTGGAGACTGGATGGTGGCATTGGACTTGCAGGACGCCTACTTCCATATCCCGTCTTGCCAGCCTTCCGGCGCTACCTATGGTTCACGGTAGGCCACGAGCATTTTAAGTTCACTGTGCTCCCCTTTGACCTTACCAGTCCCCTCGGGTGTTCACGAAGGTGATGGTGGTGGTCGCAGCTCATCTGCGCAGATCAGGGGTTCCAGTCTTCCCTTTTCTTGACGACTGACTGTTTAAGGGGGGCTCGCCCCAGGCTGTCGTCTCCCACCTCCAGACTACGGCGGACCTCCTGCATTCGCTGGGGTTCACTATCAACGTGCCGAAGTCACACCTGACTCCCTCTCAGTCGCTCCTTTTCATCGGGGCTGTTCTGGACACAGTGCGGTTTCGGGCCTATCCTCCTGAACAGCGAGTCTGGGATATTCGGGCTATGATACCGATGTTTCAGCCTCTATCCCGGATTCCGGTGAGAATGACCCTGAGGCTGATGGGCCTCATGGCCTCCTGCATCCTGCTGGTCAATCATGCCAGGTGGCATATGCGGGCTCTGCAATGGGACCTGAAGTTCCTGTGGGCGCAGCATCAGGGAAACCTGTCCGATCACGTCCAGATCTCGGAGGGCACTGCACGACAGTTGCAGTGGTGGCTCACGGACCGGCATTGGGTCGACGGCAGATCCCTCTCCCTTCCCCAACCGGAGTTCACAGTGGTGACGGATGCTTCCCTCCTGGGATGGGGCGGCCACATGGGAGAGGCGGAGATCAGAGGCCTCTGGTCTCCGGCGGAGTCCCAGCTCCATATCAACCTTTTGGAGCTGCGGGCGATCAGGCTTGCACTAAAGGCATTCTTTCCCTCTGTCAAGGGGAGAGTAGTGCAGGTGTTCACAGACAACACCACCGCCATGTGGTACTGCAACAAACAAGGCAGGGAGGGGTCGTGGACCCTCTGTCAGGAGGCTCTGCGTCTCTGGACATGGCTGGAACATCAGGGCATGTCCCTGGTGGTTCAACACCTGGCAGGTTCTCTGAACGCCAGGGCGGACGAACTCAGCCGCAGGTGCATGCTCGATCACGAATGGCGTCTTCACTCGGAGGTGGCGCAAGGTCTCTTTCAGCAGTGGGGAGAGCCTTGGTTAGATCTATTCGCCACCGAAGAGAACGCGCAATGTCATCAGTTCTGCGCGTTGGAATTTCCAAGGCGGCACTCGCTCGGTGACGCTTTTCGTCGCGAGTGGAGTTGCGGTCTGTTGTACGCCTTTCCGCCTATACCACTTCTGCCCAGACTGCTGAAGAAGATCAGGCGCGACCGGGCCCAAGTCATTCTTGTGGCTCCGGACTGGGCTCGAAGAGTATGGTATCCCGAGCTACTCAGTATGAGCATCGATCCCCCGATCCGACTGCCTCTTCGGGAGGATCTTCTGTCGCAGCAGATGGGGACGGTCCTCCACCCGAACCTGTCCAGCCTCCACCTCTTTGCGTGGAGATTGAGCGGCGGCAGCTGATTCCCTTCGACTTGCCTCCTGAAGTTTGTGACGTTATTCTGGCAGCCAGGCGTCCCTCTACGAAAGTGGTATACACCTGCAGGTGGAACAAATTTGTGGCATGGTGCACAGCAAAGGCTGTGGATCCCCTTTCTGCCCCTCTTTCTGAAGTACTACTGTTCCTTCTTTCTTTGGCCCAGCAGGGCTCTGCCCTGGGCACTATCAAGGGCTACCTTTCTGCTATTTCGGCCTTTCTCAGGCTCCCTGATCAGCCCTCTCTTTTCAAGTCCCCTGTTGTAAATAGATTTCTCAAAGACATTACACACCTTTTTCCTCCTATTCCTTTCGTGATGCCTCAGTGGGACTTGAATCTGGTTCTGACATACTTGATGTGCGCTCTCTTTGAGCCCCTTCACAACTGTCCTCTTCGTCTTTTAACGTTAAAGACTGCCTTCCTGGTGGCCATCACTTCCGCCAGGCGGGTGAATGAGCTCCAGGCTCTTTCTTGTAAGCCTCCTTTCCTTTCAGTCCATCCGGACAAGGTTGTGCTCAGGCCCCGTCCTTCCTTTTTGCCAAAAGTGGTTACAGCCTTTCACATTGGGCAGACTATTACCTTGCCCACCTTCTTTCCGCCTCCGCATCCTTCCAGAGAGGAAGAGCGGCTCCACCGTCTGGACCCAAAACGTGCAGTCTCTTTTTATCTCAACCGCACACAGCAGTTCCGGGTGGACGACCAGCTTTTTGTTGGCTACGTTGGCACCAAGAAAGGTCGGGCGGTCCATAAGAGAACCATCTCCCGCTGGGTTGTCTTATGTATCAAAGCCTGTTACTCTTTGGCTAAAAAAGAACCTCCGGTGGGGCTGCGTGCTCATTCCACCAGAGCTACGGCAGCCACTACTGCATTGGGACGTGGTGTCCCCCTGCAAGACATCTGTCAGGCAGCCACGTGGGCCTCGCTGCACACGTTTACCAAACATTATTGCCTAGACAGCCAAGTCCGGAGAGAGACGGCTTCTTTGGCCGTTCTGTTCTCCGTGACTTTCTGGTGTGATCTTAGTTCGCAGACCCACCACCGGGGTTGGTATTGCTGGGGTATCTATTCTAAGGTAAGGAATCTATCACTATGTGTTTCTTTCAGATGGACAAGTTACTTACCTTCGGTAACAATATATCTGTAAGAAACATTAGTAGTGATAGATTCCTTAACCGCCCCACCCAACCTCCCCGTTCTGCGAACTGATTTCTAGGGTTAAGGTCATCCCCTTCAGGGCCCTAGTTTCAATGCACCAGTGGTCAGTATCTTGCATGGCTCTGCGTTCCTGGCGCGGAAAGTCGTCTACAGAACTGACGTCAGCGCGCGTGGGCGGCGTCTAAGTAGCGTCCGCAACGTCATCTCGGCGACCACGACGCCAACGACGGTCGCGGAGCCGCACGACGCCACCTACCGACGCGCAGGGGTACTGCTGACGAAAACTTTCCGGATCCAGTCTGACGCCTGGGGATATTCTAAGGTAAGGAATCTATCACTACTAATGTTTCTTACAGATATATCGTTACCGAAGGTAAGTAACTTTTCCCTTAGGTACATCCCAGATTGGACACTGGTGTACCCTTATCAGTCCCTAGTATATGGTACTAAGGTACCCAGGGCAATGGTACACCAGGGGTCCCCCATTGGCTGAAGCATGCATTATGCCACCCATGGGGGACCACTCAAACTGTAACTACAGGCCTGACATTGCAGCCTGTGTAAGCTGGTGCTAGCACCACTTACGAAAGATATTGGTTTCCCTATATCTAAGGCCACTGCACTTAAAACCTATGTCACCCCTAAAGCAAGCCTTTCAGTAAAGAAGGCAGGGGGTCGGTTCTAAGTGTGAGGGTGCCCCTGCATGAGCAGGACACCCCTTTGGAGTTCATTCTCCCGGGTTGTAAGTGCATCAGCCATTACGATACATAGAGTGGCCATGCGTCATTATGCGATGACTATCTCTAAACTGGCTGTAACGAACCCTGTCATGTTTGGTATCAAACATGTTGGAATCAAACCCCCACACCGTAAAGGGTGTGGGAGGTATGATTTCATGCACTGTAACGCTCCTCCATGAGGCCCTTAGTGCTCCTGCTACCAGTCTTCTAGACCCGTACAGCACAACATGGCTGCTGCCGACCAGAGACACGATTCTGCCCTCCTGCTGCTGTGCCAAGCTCGAGCAGGGGAAGGCAGAACAATAGGTATCCTGTCACAGGGAGGTGTGACCACATCCCAGACAGGGTTTAGTGTATTGGGGCCGGGTGGGAGCTCTTGCCAGCACCACTCAGTTTGCTTGAAGGGCACATTTGGTGCCCTTCTTGCATAGTCCAGTTCAAACCATCTCAGGGAGCCGTTGGCTCCCGCTCTGGCGCGAAACTGGAAAAAGGACAGAGGAGTATCCTCCCCCTTGTCCAGCCCCTCCTTTGGGAGGGGTCCCTGAATCGTCCCAACCCTTTCCTTAAGGTATTTAAGGGCTTACCTGTGGGTGGGTACCTAGATTCATTTCAGACAGCACTTCTTCGACCATCTGGGCACTCTGGACTTCGCTCTGGGCATCAAGGCTGCAACTAGGAAGACTCCTGCTGCTCCTGATCTCGTCGCCCTGTTCGTCTGCTGCAACGTCCGTGCCTGTGCTCCATACAGGAACCTTCCAAGGCCTGTGGGCATACAAGACACCGGAAGGAATCTCCCTTGAAGTGAAGGAGTCATTTCCCTGCATCTGCAGGCACCGCAACTAAGATGACTGGTCTGCTGATCCTGAGCTCCCACGGACTCCGAAAGGCTCAGCAACACAGGTCGTGGTTCTTCACATCCCTCGAGGCCTGCCCTGTCCTCTCAACAAGTTTGAGGCCAGTATCCCTCGTCAGAGCTGCAGGAACCGAACCCTGTGCACCCCGTCGACTTGCTGTTGCAAAGGCTTGTTGGCTTCCTTCCTCCTAGATCTTCGGGCTCCAAGTAGCCCCAGCCTCGAGCATATCCTGTTGCCAAGATCTCCGTCCTCACCGCATCACTTGCACCGTGGGTCTGCATCTTCGGTGAGCTGTTCAAGGTCCTCTTGTGACTCCAGTGCTTCCTGCGGGTTTTTAAAAAAAAAATTGCGGGCTCCCCTGATTGCTAGGGGCCTGCCCTGACTCCCGTGCTTTTGGTGAGTCACCTGGACCTTGCTGGTCCCGACACTTTACCTTCTTCACTTTCCTCGTTGGTTGCAGTTGCAAAGGCTTGTTGGTGCTCCCGACGGACACCGACCCCTCAACTCTCGACATCCGATGTGGGACAGCTCGTGCACGGCTCCTGGTCTTCCTCAGCGTTGCCTGGTCTGCACCGCTGCAGTTTCAAGGTCACCATCAGCTCTCCTGCAACACTCGACATCGGTGGGCATTCGTCTTCCATGCCTCCTGGTCACTCCTGAGTGGCATAGACTCTGTCCTCTCTGCTTGCAGGTACTTCTAAACTTGAATCCACCTTTGGGGTCCACCGGACCCTTTCACCTTCTCCAGCAGCAGCATCTTCCTGAAGTCCTCCATTGAGGTCGACGGCGGTTTCCGACGCCACTTCACACCTATGTACCCGGCTTCCGTGGTGTAGGTATCCTGGTTCCAAGGGTATCCACGGGCGGGGTGGCTCTCCAACCTTCTGTTTTCCAAGGGGTTTCTTCAAGGTCTACTGGGAAGGGTCCTTCTTCTTTAAAATTGCACAGCGACTTACCGATTGACTTGTATTGAGCCCGCGGTCGTGTTCCCACTCTGCACACGGCCTCCGTGGGGTTCCTGGTTACCTACCTCGGGTGGTTCCTTGGGTCCCTTGCACTTCTGCGTCTTCTGGGTATCGTCTTGACTTTAGTCGTGGTTCGCATACCACTATTTTAGTATATGGTTTGATCTCCCCCTGGCAACTACGGTGTATTCGTGCTACTTACCTGTTTCTATTGAAAAGTATTGTGTATATCTCCTGCTAGGAGATATCTATATGTGTTAGTGAGTGTCATATAATAAATACATATTTTTATAAATACACTGTGTGGTTCTTTTTCACTTAATCTTTACCAATAAGATTATGTTCTGGTAAAACAAGCTGCTTTACACTCCTTCTGGACTAAGCCTGAAGGCTGCTCTCCACAGCTACCACTAAGAGAGCTTTCTAAGTTTGTCGAAGACCACTAAAATCACCATAGAATATCAGACAGATAGTAGTTTCCAATTTCTAGAATAGCTGCCTTGAAGTTTATAAAGTGCAGTATGCAAGAATTTCACTAAAGCGCAAAATGCTTCAACCTTATTCAAGCCATCAATTTCACCTCTCATTGTCATTGCACATTGCCAAAATTGACCTGCATGTTTCTCTACAGATCAGCTGCTCTTGAAGTTTTTATAAAGTGCATCTCTAATATTGCTTCCCGATATAGTCATATATCTGTAATATCATTGTGCATTGCTCATATGCTCAAAATAGGTACATTGCACCAAATATTGACCACAATTGGCCAATATCACAATACACTAAAGTGCTGTATCATAAATAAATCTACTCCATGAAATGGTAAGGAAGTAAACAATACAGTAACTTTCTAAAAGCTTTTCAAAGTGTAGTGGTGAAAAAAAGGACGAAAGGGATTATCTATACCTCTCTCTTCATAAAGTATAAAAAATAGTCATGAATTCCCAGAATTGGATCCTCCATCGTCCTGCATTGCACAAGGCCCATAAGAAGTAGAAAATATTGCACCAAATGTTGTTGTATTCCAATGTTGGTATGAGACTTACCATCATCGGAATTCAATAAAGTGCCATGTGCCAAAATTGAAAAAAGAGAGAGAAATAGCAGCTTCTAAAATTCCTCAAAGTGCAATGTGCAAAGAATTTAAACCATAGAAGTTATATAGGGGTAAAGGATATGAAGCATGAAACACAATTAAATAAATATATATGTCATATTGCATTGTGCCCAAGTTCTAAAAAGTTAGCATATCACATAAAAACTTCACTCTTTCACGTCATTTTCTCTTGGGCAACAAAATACTCCTCATGTACGGAAAAAGGTGACAAATGAACACTATCTTATTATATCAAAAATCTGTTAAAAGACCTTTGCTGTTCCTCACATCTGCACTCTATGGGGATGAAGGGAGAATAAAGACCATGATTCTTTGTATTGCATTGCATAACGTTTCACATGGCCACCCAAAATGTATTCAAGATGTACATGTAGCTCTGCGTCTGTATTCAATCCCCACCGGCTCTCCGTGCCCATGGAGAGTATCCATCTTGATTCTGCTCTCCGTAGTTTCAACTCCCTGTCGCCTCCTCTTGGGTTTACATATATTTGTTGGATGCCATAGTATACAAATTTTCCAATCTCTCCATTGTGATGCTCCCAGATGTGTTTTGCAATAACGTATGAGAAGTCTTTCTTTGTGACAGCCCAAATGTGTTGCAATACTCGTAGCATGAGTTTATTGATGGTGCTCCCTACATACATCATGCTACATTCACATTCCAATACGTACACAACATGGGTGCTTTCACAATGGATATGTTCCTTAATCTTCACTCTTCCATCATCCCATTTCACTTCTGTTCTGTTGTCTCCCCATTTACAAGCTTTACACTTTGTGCATTTATGGAACCCACTTTTTTTAGGGAGTGTCCAACCACTAATCTTTAACGATTAGGCAAAAAACTTCGAATTAGATAATCCCCAAGAGAGTGCATTTTCCGATAGGTTATTCTCGGATGATTTTGTACAATATCCCTTAGATCTTCATCTTGTTCCAAGATCTTCCAATTATCTTTAATTAGTGTCTTTACTTCCTTCTCAGAACTACTGAAGTCCACAATGTATATAATTATGCACTCCATCACCATCTACTGATTTTTTCCTTTTTGGCAGCAAGAGGTCACTTCTTTTCTTTCGTTCTTCTTAGATATATATATAACAAAGAACCATTCCAGCAATCCAGAATGATGAATGCGGCACACCAAGTGAAGGGCACAAATGTTTATTGTGCACAATAAACATTTGTGCCCTTCACTTGGTGTGCTGCATTCATCATTCTGGATTGCTGGAATGGTTCTTTGTCCTCTATAATTGATGGTCACTGCTACCATCACAGGCACCGGCACCGCGAGGCAAGTTACGGCGTCCTAGCAGCTCACTGGTTACGGAAACGCATATATATATATATATATATATACACTTATTAATTGCTGGCATAGATCTATATATACACAGAGCACTGGCTATATAGGTTTAGGCATATTTGATCAATATTTATTACAGGTTCATATAATGGCCATCTTTCCATCTCTATGGGTTTTGCATGTTTTGGGACCTTAGTAGTGATTACTTGGTCTAATAGTCTTTTTTCCAAGGACAGGCTTTGATTTGCATCAGTCATTGTTCTTGTTTTGATCTTCCCGATTTTACGATGAATGTTTTATTCATCCTGACTTTAATGTGGATGTGTTCTGGGGTCCTTTTCTCTGGGCTTCTTAGGACAGTTTTCCCTCGAATACTTCTTTGCTGAAGGAGGGAATTGTAATTTTCGTGACATTCACTATTGCCTCTGATACTCCTAGTCCATAGATTCACTTCACCCTTTTGAGGGTCATGTACTATGATCATACTATTGATTTTTGTCTTCTGACACAGTATTATTCCGCTACCCTTAGGGCTTGGTTTTTCCATTCTTGTAGGGTTATTTTTACTTATATTGCCTGTGGTCCTTGCCACAGTTTTTGTAAGAAGTACCATGCTCCTTTTCTTCTAATTCCTACGCATGTCTCGTCTCTTATTAATTTCGACCGGCTGATTCTCTCTGAGAACTTTTGTAGGATTAGTTCACAGACCCTCCTCCAGGTGGAGTATAGCTATAGCGTTTAATTCAAAAGTTAAGGAATCTGTGGCTAGATGTCTCTGTCAGATGAACAAGTTACTTACCTTTGTAACGCATTATCTGGTAGAGACATACTCTAGCCGTAGATTCCTTAACACCCTACCCATCCTCCCCGCTCTGGGAATGATCTGTAGTGTAAGAGGTATACCCTTTTACAGTCCTGGTTTACATACCAGTGGTCAGTGTATCATGTAGCTATGTGCTTCGACAAACCGTTTGGTCTTTCCTTACGGACCTTGTCTGGGTATTAACATACCATGAATTACCACTTTGTAAGTATTGATTCAAAGATACATCTCTCTTTTCTGGCACACTGTTTCCACCACCAGTTTCTATAGCGGCTCCGTGTTTTGGAGCAGAAGGTTTCACAGAAGAAACGGACATCCGCACGTCGGAGGGGACTTATATGGACTCCGCTGACGTTGCAACCGGATTCGACGTCAATAAGGAGTCGTACGACGACGCCCCCAGCGCACAGAGGTACTGCTAAAAATGATCTGGTTCCAGACTGGCACCTGGAGAGAATTCAAAAGTTAAGGAATCTGCGGCTAGACTATATCTGTACCAGATAATGCGTTACCAAAGGTGATTTAACTTGTTCTTTTCTCTTCTGCCAGCCTAGCATTGCTATCAATGAACGCCATATGCCGGTTGCGCCAATATACCCAAACGATCTGGGTTTCGGTTGCGCAAGTGATGCCAATGGTCTCGCGGGGGTCTGAGCCATACTGTCGCAGGCAATTGCAGATGGCAGAGATGCAGCAAAGTTCACCATCATATGTGGACTTGACACAACAGACTCGCTGGGTAGAGAACCACTGGCTTTTCAGAGGAAGCCCAGGCTTCTCTCATGGACATGTCCTTTGATGGCACTCATGCTGGAGTGCTTCAAGGACAGTTGGGCTACGGCCAGATCCTTGGGCCTTTCTGTGGACCCTCGTGAATAACAGTCTGCCTTTCTTTCCCCTTTCATGGCCACAGAAGGGGCTTCCAACCTCTTATTTACCAGAGTAGCCACCACAGCCAACATGTTTCCCAACTTCTTGTGGCTGAGGCCGCAGTCTCCACAGACCACGTGGGGCTTTCAGCCAAAGGTTGTGCCACTACCCTGCCCCCGGATGCCGCAGCCTCCAAACCCGTTTAGCTTGCCCTTTCAACACCAGGGGGCACCCAGTGGTACACATGATACGCCATCACCTACACCACTGGCGCTCAGTAACATCCAACCGATGGGTTTTGCAAAATGTCCAAAAGGTTTACCCCCTCCTTTTTCAGAGCACCCATGCCACCCATTTACCAAAAGCTGATGGAGAACCGTTTCTCTTTGCTTCATCAGGAAGTGTCGGCTGTCTTGGCCAAGGGAACTATAGAGAGGGTGCTGGCATCAGAAGTAGGGCCTGGTTGCTATTCCCACTACTTCTTGGTGCCCAAAAAAGACAGAGGCCTCTGTCCTATCCTCGCCCTGCCCCTTCTCAACTTCTTCCTGAAGAAGTTCTCGATGCTCACTCTCGCTCAGGTTCTGTCTGCTCTAGACCCGGGAGACTGGATGGTTGTGTTGGACTTGCAAGACGCATACTTCCACATTCCTGTCCTACCTGCCCACAGACACTACCTGCGGTTCACGGTTGGCCAAGAGCATTTTCTGTTAGCTGTTCTCCCATTTGGTCTTACCAGTGCCCCTCGGGTATTCTCCAAGCTGATGGCGGTGGTTGCAGCACATATGTGGAGTTAGGGGTTCCAGTCTTTTCCCTACATCAACGATTGGCTGTTGAAGGTGAGCTTGCTTCAGGCAGTCGTCTCCCACCTCTAGACAATGGCGAACATCCTGCACCTACTATTAACGTCAAGAAGTCACACCTGACTCCCCCTCAGATGCTCCCTGTCATAGGAGCTGTTCTGAAATACCAAAACTGAAGCAACGGCCGACCCGTTGCGGACTGAGATCTCTTTTGGATCGTGTGTGCCTCACCTCCAGATTTATTCTGTTTTCTGCCATTCTAACTAATCTACTTGGTCCCGCCATCTGAGAGACCTTCTGTTGAGAAGGCCCTTCGCCTCTCTGCATATTTTGAGCTCTCCATTGAGTTTGAGCCTTATCCTAATATAATCTCTTTTATGCTTTTGATTTACTTGTGAGGTCCTGTCTACCTCCTTTGCAAAATTGGTCTTGATTTTCCTGGACTCTGTCCCAATATGTGAGACTACGGCTTTACTTCAAATAATTATGGTCTAAAGTCCTGTACCTTCGTTGAAGCGGTTAGATGTGATTAGATCAGTTCCTCATTGTTCTTGTGAGCTTCGTAGAGATTTATTGGATTTATATCTACCTACTTCAGATGGCTGATGCCACTGTATTTTGAATTCAGATAGCGCCCTGATGAAGGTTGTGTTCTCCTATACCTCTGGAGTGACTTAACCGAAACGCGCGTCGGCGCATTTCTGTCTCTGTTACTTGCATTGAACAAATACCTCTGTACATTACATATAAGGATTATACTAATCAGTTGAAAAATGCAAATATGTTTTTAAAAAATTGAAAAAATATATGATGTTCACATTATTGTGTTTTTTAACTCTCTGTCTTGGTGTGAAGTATGGTTGGGTGTGAGTGTATTGTATATTTTTGTGAAAATATCTCTGTATAGTTTCTGCATGTAGGTTTGTTTTTTCTTTTTTACTTGTCCGCATTGTGGAGCTCGCATACCGATGAAATACTGTTGTATATAATGTGAATTTAAATATTATGAGCTGATCATATACGTTATTTGAATTACTTTTGTTACTAATGATGAATAAAATACAAAATGAATTGATCTGACTTATGGTTTATTAGTGTTGGAGACGTACTGTCCCCCTCTTCAAGCTATTGGGGAAGTTGTTTGCTTCAGTTTTGATATTTCAGCCTTCCCTGGTTGCTTCTCCTCAAAAGCTTGTGTCAGGTACCCTCTTTTTTGATTGCATAGGAGCTGTTCTGGACACCGTGCAGTTTCGAGCCTATTCTACCGAACGGTGAGTCAAGGATATTTAAGCTATGATGCCAATCTTTAAGCCTCTATCCTGGATTTCGGTGAAGCTGACTCTGAGACTGCGGAGCCTCATCGCCTCCTGCTAGTGACTCATGCCCGTTGGCTTATGCGAGCTCTGCAGTGGGACCTGAAGTTCCAGTGGGCACAGCATCAGGGGGAATCCCTCTGACATGTTCCAGATCTTGGAGGGAACTGCAAAAGATCTGCAGTTATGGCTAATGAACCGTGATTTGATCAGTGGCAGACCTCTCTCCCTTCCCCTACAAGAGCTGACTGTAGTGACAGATGTGTCACTTCTGGACTTGGGTGCCACATGGGAGAGGTGGAGCACAAAGATGGGGCATCCTGTATTATTCTTTAGAACAAGGGTAATTAAAGTATGAAAAAACAAGTGTTCTACAAGGATTTCAATTTCAAAACAATATTGTTACAGTCATGGGTTTTTTCCTTGTTGCTATAGAAAGAAATACTTATAGAACTATCTTGCATTGTTTTTGATTTGAACTTGCCCTTGATTTAACAGGCTAGGTAAGACAACTTCTTATTTGCCTTCCTTTTACTAAGTAAGTGTGTCTACTGAGTCGAGACTGACCTTCTGTATACTTTACTATATAGGTGACAACCACATGTCTTTTCTGATGAAGACCCCGGATGAATTGTCTAATTAGGGGTCGGAATGTCGACTTTCCATGTGCCTATCCACATCATTCATTGCTAGATACTCAGAATCAAATGTTCACAACATTGTGTTTGTAATTGTTTCAGTCACTAAATACATGGGTATTGACCATCTGTACACATTGCAAATACTTAATTAACTCTTTACTTTGTTTCAGTTATTTGTGATGGCTCACTGACTTTTCACTGCGCCGTCACTTGGAGCACCTTGTTTGAATGCAGTATGTTGATCAGTCTCTTAAATCCAATACTTCAAATACAAAACTGAAACATCTGGATCCTTTTGTTGTACTTGCTTCTTTTGGCTTTGAGAGAAACGTTTGATAAATGTTTTCGTTTGTATGAAACCCATAACTGTAACAATAACTTTTGTTTTGAAACTGAACTCCTTGTGGAACACTTGTTTTTGTGCACATGGGAGCAGTGGAGATCAGAGGCCTTTGGTCTCTAGTAGAATCCGGGCACCACATTAATCTTCTGGAGTGATCTGACTAGCATTGAAAGCCTTCCTTCCTTCGCTAAGGGCAAGGCTGGTGCAGGTGTTCACAGACAACCCTACGGTCATGTGGTACTGCCCTTTGTCAAGAGGTGCTGCACTTCTGTATGTAGTACAAAAACAATTGGTCCCAAAGGGGATTATTGTAACAAATAACAGTATCCAAAACATAGAAAACAGACACTCAGAAACTTGCAGAACGTATAGGATTTTTGTTTAATATCTGTTTATTGAGTACGAGCAAATAACAAAGTACACATGTCGCCGAAAATGGAGGACAAGGGTGGGGAAGCAACAAAAAGTGGGTTCCAGAATAAGCAGTCAGCTCCGGGCCCCCGTAAAGGGATAGATCAAGCTACATAGGATTCAAAACACTGTATTGGATTTTATCATGCGTTTGTTCATAAATATATTTTTCTTTTGCAGATGTTTATCATTCATTTGATCATAAATCTATTTTACTTTATAATATGTTGCTCAAAAGTGAATAAGAAAGTGATTGAAGGGAGTGCTCGTGAAGGAGATCAAGTAAAGGACAAAGACTATACATAAAATCAATATATACAAATTCATATGTAGAAGGCCTATCCGAAGCTGTCTTACAATACTGATTTAAAGCACATCCTTCAGCAATTTTTATGTCATTAACAAAGGGATAAAAAATCGTATTCCCGGTATAGGCAGTAGATATGTGTCGACGTTTCGACCCCAAGCAAAAGGTAGGTCAATTAACTCCTCAGTAGGGGGTCTTCATCAGGAAAGGGTGAAGAGCAACTTGTGTAATGAAATGAGATAGGGGAGATCAAAACAATTCCCTAATCTTACGAGTGTCTGTGCAGAGTACTATGAACGGTGGAGTGACTAACCTATAGAGCACCAGTCAAAAATTGGTGATGGGCCTCTCTTGTACAGGGCCAGCCGGCTCCTGAGGGTCAATAATTCAGTATAGCCAAAACCAAAGTCCACAGGGTTCTAGCTACAGCACGTGCTGGAAAAATAAGGCATGCCCATTAACCCACTGCACTCGTGTTGATTACAATAAAAACGCAGGGTGAGGGAACTCACCTCTATCTGATGCTGGCGGGTACCCCAATTACCCTTAATACATTATGGTGAAACAGTCAGAATGAATCAGATCATATGTCCAGAGGGTCACTGAAATTAAACAGAACCCCGGTATTAATTACAATAAAGGCTGGTGCTAGAGAAATTGAAAGAGGCTATATTTCTTTAAAGAGAAACGCACTTACCCCCGCAAAAAAGGCGAGGGTCCAAGGATAGCGATTAATTCCAATGCCTGATAGCGTATTTGTCAAAATGCCGAATGAATCGGTTCTGGAAAATATATAATGACAGAGAGTCTGATTAGTCCTTCTGTCATATGGGGCCATTGCGACTATCACACGTAGAAACAGGAAACGCACGTACCTGTAGAAGTTTTGGTTATCTGGCGGAAAGAGTTGAAAACCTCCGGACAATCAGCGTTATTAATAGGAGTCGGCACGTAAAACGTGTATGCGCTAAGAATGACCGCGAAGCAGTCGCTAGCTGCTGTCTTTGGTAAACGTCAAAGGACGGCACAGAATGGGGCGTGTCCCATCAGCTTCTATTACGAATGACCGCGATGCAGTCGCTGGTTGCTATCAGCGGTTGGCGTCCTATGACGACACGGGATGGGGCGTGCCACATCAATACGTAATTTAGAAACAACGAGTGGCTGTGCCCATGGAGATACAGACATGCAAAACACACAAGATGATGGACGGAATGTTGCACATTGGCAAACATTCACCCCCAGTCACAGATCTGGGTTTAATCCATCATTATTTTGCTTCACCACGCCACCCCAGTTCAGACATAGCCATATGCAAATCAGTCTTGACCCTGTGCCTCATGGGAACAGTCCAGACCGAACTGCCAAGCCATGTCTTCCCTGGACCGGAATCAAGCATCCTAGGACCGGTTTCGGGCTTTCAGCCCTCATCAGCCAGGATAGCTTGACTCCAGTGGCGTAGTGAGCACGGGACCCACGTCTGGGCATACCCTTCCCACTTAGGGCGAAATGCAAAACACACAAGATGATGGACGGAATGTTGCACATTGGCAAACATTCACCCCCAGTCACAGATCTGGGTTTAATCCATCGTTATTTTGCTTCACCACGCCACCCCAGTTCAGAAATAGCCATATGCAAATCAGTCTTGACCCTGTGCCTCATGGGAACAGTCCAGACCGAACTGCCAAGCCATGTCTTCCCTGGACCGGAATCAAGCATCCTAGGACCGGTTTCGGGCTTTCAGCCCTCATCAGCCAGGATAGCTTGACTCCAGTGGCGTAGTGAGCACGGGACCCACGTCTGGGCATACAGACAGCATGTACCGCTCCCTATACGAGTATAGAGCATTGTATCATGTAGAGATCTACGCCAATAGATCTGGTATTGGATAAGACAGAATGAAAACATGTGGTTGCAAAACAGTTTGTGACAAAATCAACCATCATTGGGACAATATCACATTTTTGCATTGTTTCATTTCTTACATTATACACATTACATAGAAAAAACATTAAAGATAAAAGAAAAAATATATTTGTGCATCAGTAATCGTAGCCGTACAACAGTAAAACAAATATGTCAAAGTACCAAGAGTGGGTAACATATATTAATTACATATTTACTGATGGCATACCAGTGTAACATGAAGATATATCTAACAGGATTTCATCAGATGTTCAACACACCCTACAGAGGCTAAGTGTTCATCCAGTGTATACCATGGACAGTTGTCTATTGGTTTCCTCCTGTTCATTCAAACCACTATTAAATGTGTCTAGCGAATGCATCCATTTGCATTCTCGTAGGTTCAACATCTCACCCAAGTTGCCCCCTCTGGGTCCTAGGGACACCTTTTCCAGGACTAGCCATTTCATACTTTCAATGGGATGTTTCAGTGTGTGAAAATGGTCAACTAATGGTGCCCCCTGAACTCTGCAGCGTATCCTGCTACATTGTTGTAGTATTCGTTGTTTTACCTTCTGTTGTGTCTGACCAATGTATACTAGGTCACAAGGGCACATAATGGCATAAATTACTTTGGTGCTGTTGCAATTAGTATGATCTTTAAGTGGCATCCGATGTTCATGATGACAAAACACTTTTGTTTCAATAGTCAAGTCACATGCCTTGCAATGGCCACAGCGGAAGTGTCCAGTTATCTGTGGAAGATTCCACAGTGTACATAAGGTGGGTGGCGCTGGCATATCAAGAAAGGAGCAAACCACATGATCTCTGACACTTTTGCCCTTTCGGAATGAGTGCATGGGTGGATCCTTCATGTCTATATCATCAGATATCAATTCCCAGTGTTGATCACAATCCGCTTGATATCATTACTCTTGGTGCTAAACGTGGTTACTCAGATCATTCTGTCTAGTGAGTTGTCTTTTTTATTTTTGGGTTCTAGGAGTGTTTCCCTAGGGTTGTACCAGGCCCTCTTACGGGCCTTTTTAAGAAGAGTTTTAGGGTACCCACGTTCTATTAGTCTTTTTTTATAGGTTGTCTGATTCTTTGAGATAACCTTTTTTCTGTGAGCAATTTCTCTGTATCCTCAAGAACTGGCCATAGGGCAAGTTATCTCTAAGATTTCTGGGGTGATGACTGGTGTATCTTAACAACGTATTCCTTTCACTGCTCTTTCTAAAAAAATGTGGTGTACAGTTCTCCCTTGTCAACTTTGATGGTAATATCTAGAAAATCGATGTTGGTGGGGCTTGACTGAATGGTGAATTTTATGTCTGGTGATTTTTCATTGAGCCAGCTGTGGAACACCTGGAGTTCCACCTCGTTGCCAGTCCAAATTACAAGGACATCGTCGATGTAGCGTTCCCAGAATGTTATTTTGTTACAATATGGGTTGCTATCATTGAGGATGACCTTGTTCTCATAGTTATCCATGTAAAGTATAGCTAGATCTGGTGCGAAACTCACTCCCATCACTACACCTTTAGTTTGTAGGAAAAAGTCCCCCTGAAAGAAAAAGAAATTCCTCATCATTGAGATTTCAAGTCATGTTATAATGAAGTCAGTGGGAACTTGGCAGGTTGGGGTCTGTTGTCCAAAATCTCCCGTATGACCTCCAACGCCGGTCTCTGAGGTCTACTCGTATAGAGAGATACAATGTCTATTGTGACCAGTAGCTGTTTATTAGGATCAAAGGCAAGTTTGTCTATCAACTGAATGGTTTCCATAGTGTCTCTGATGTACGTTTTTTGTGGCTTCGACACAGGGTTTAAGGAAAAAAATCCACATACTTACAAAGTGGTTCCAAAATGGAACTACAGCCTGATATGATTGGACGACCTGGGGGGTGCCTAGGGCCCTTATGAACCTTAGGTAAGGTGTAAATGGTGGGTATTCTAGGTTGTTTTTTATTTAGAAAATCATATTCCAAATCAGAGAGGTGCCCTGCATCCAACCCTACATTAGTGGCAGTTTTGATCAGTCTAGTCAGTTCTTTAGTCGGGTCAGAGGTTAGTTTTGTGTAACTGACTCCATCCGTGATTTGCCTCTCTATCTCTGATTTATAGTCAGGAGTGTTCTAGATTACGATGGCACATCCTTTATCCGCTGATTTGATCACTATATCTTTGTTTGCTTTTTAAGATTTTAGGGCTTCTCGTTCTCCCTTTGTGATGTTATACTATATATATTTCCTTTGAGAGATCGCCCTATTCACATCCCTCATCACTACCTGTTCATAGGCGATTATCGTATGGAACATGAGGTATGTGGGTGGCATGAAAAAGGAAGGATTGCGAAAGCCTGTGCTCGAAGTAGATTGAAATGAAGGTGCCTTTTTGAAATAATAACGTAAATGTATTTTTCTAAAGAATTTATGAAGTTCCAATTTAAGATTGAAAGAATTGGGTAAAGTGGTGGGAATGAAGGATAATCCTTTGCTGAGCATCTGATGTTCCCGATCGGAAAGTTTGTAACTAGACAGATTCATTACCGGATCAGTTTTATTGAGCGCTACCACTGGTAGTGTTGTCTCCGTGTCTGAATTTCGCCATGGCTTTCCTGTTGGAAACTAACTTGTTTGTTCTGACCCCCTCTCCATCGTTGGCCCCTCTGTTGGCCCTGATTCCATGTACCCCGTCCTCTTGGCGGTCGCCAGTCTTCCTCTTCTAAAAATGGGGCCTGATTGTGTTCCTGATACCTGTAACCTTGGTTGTATCTACTTAGACTTGTACCTGGTTGTTCTGTATTGCTACCTGTGCTGCTTGCTCCTGACGAGTCTGAAATGGTTGTGAACCTCCTTGGACCTCTGTAACCACCTCGTCCTCTCCTAGGATTTCCTCCTTGTGTGTTCTGATTGTAATAATCCTCCTGTAGGTACGGGTATGTTACCTTTTATCGTAGTACCTAATGCCTTTTGCAAGTTTCTCCAATTTTCTCACCTGAGTATTGGTATCAAACTCGCGAACTGTTTTTTCTAGATGGTCTAGGGCCTCCCTGGTGTTGATAAGGGCAGTGTCCTCTGTTATTTCTCATTTCAGATCAGTTATTTCTTTTATCAATTTTTCAACTTGTTCCAATGCTGTTTCCACCCCTAGGACCATCCAATGGCGAGAACAGTTATTGGATATGAAACTAAAGTTTTCTTTGAATTTGGGGAGGTTCACAAAGATGGCAGGTGAGTTCCTGACCTGTAATCCAAACGGGAATTATGTTGGCCTGTAGGTATTTAGTTAATAGGTGACCATGTAGCCTTGTCCTTATCAACTTCTTTTCTAGCTTCTCAAGCCTATTGATCTTATCATTCAGAGTAAGATCAATAGAAGAGGGTTCCGAAGTCAGGAACCCTGTTTTTGTTTGACCTTGTATTAACCTATTAATGTACTCTTCTGTTTAAACCAATGTCTCATTTTCTGACATTATTAGCAAGAACTTTTAGTGGACCGGAATTACTGTGACTACTAGTACTCCTATGGAAATCAATTCGACAAGTAACCCTCGCAGGTAGCTACCGGCTCAGAAAACACTGTTACTAAACAATGGGGAAACCCAGACAAACCCCTCAGGACATGGGTATGTAGTAGTACAAAAACAATTGGTCCCAAAGGGGATTATTTTAACAAATAACAGTATCTAAAACATAGAAAACAGACACTCAGAAATTTTCAGAACTTATTGGATTTTATCATACGCTTGATCATAAATATATTTTTCTTTTGCAGATGTTTATCATACATTTGATCATAAATCTATTTTACTTAATAATAAGTTGCTCAAAAGTGAATAAGAAAGTGATTGAAGGGAGTGCTTGTGAAGGAGAGCAAGTAAAGGACAAAGATTATACATAAAATCAATATATACAAATTCATATGCAGAAGGCCTATCCGAAGCTGTCTTATAATACTGATTTAAAGCATATCCTTTAGCAATTTTTATGTCATTGACGAAGGGATAAAAAATCGTATTCCCGGTATAGGCAGTAGATATGTGTCGACATTTCGACCCCAAGCATAAGGTAGGTCAATTAACTCCTTAGTAGGGGGTCTTCATCAGGACAGGGTGAAGAGCAACCTGTGTAATGATATGAGATAAGGGAGATCTATTCAATTCCCTAATCTTACGAGTGTCTGTGCGGAGTACTATGAACGGTGGAGTGACTCACCTATAGAGCACCAGTCAAAAACTGGTGATGGGCCTCGTGTACAGGGCCAGCCGGCTCCTGAGGGCCAATAATTCAGTATAGCCAAAACCAAAGTCCACAGGGTTCCAGCCGCAGCACATGCTGGAAAAATAAGGCATGCCCATTAGCCCACCACACTCATGTGTTGATTACTATAAAAACGCAGGGTGAGGGCACTCACCTCTATCTGATGCTGGCGGGTATCCAAATTACCCTTAATACATTATGGTGAAACAGTCAGAATGAATCAGATCATATGTCCAGAGGGTCACTGAAATTAAACAGAACCACGGGTTTAATTACAATAAAGGCTGGTGCTTGAGAAATTGAAAGAGGCTATATTTCTTTAAAGAGAAACGTACTTACCCCCACAAAAAATGCGAGGGTCCAAGTCTTCTGTATGTGGCTGGAACCCCGGGGCATATCCCTAGTGGTTCAACACCTGGTGAGCTTTCTGAACACCAGAGCGGTCAAATTCCGCCTTTAATGCCTTGCAGATCACCAATCGCGTCTGCATCCGCAGGTGACGCAATGCCTCTTTCAAGAGTGGGGAGAGCCTTGGTTAGATCTGTTCACCACCGCTGAGAATGCGCAATGTCAGCAGTTTCGCGCACTGGAGTTTCCAAGTCAGCTCTCTCTTGGAGACACTTTTCGTTGCGAGGGGAGCTCCGTCCTGCTGTCCGCCTTTTTCTCCCATGCCACTTCTGCCCAGAGTTCTCTAGAGGATCAGGAAGGACCAGGCCTAAGTCATCCTTGTGGCTCCGAACTAGGCACTGAGAGTCTGGTATCCCGAGCTGTTGAGCATGTCTATCAGTCCTCCCATCCGGCTGCCCCTTCGGGAGGATCTTCTGTTGCAGCAGCAGAGAAGGTTCTGCACCTGAACCTATCAATGCTCCAACTTCATGTGTCGAGATTGAACAGCGACAGTTGACAGCTTTCAACCTTCCGCCACAAGTCTGTGATGTTATCTTGGTATCTCGGCGTCCCTCCACCAAGACAGTAGAAGTCAGCCGTTAGCACAAGTTTGTGGCAGGGAGAACAGCCAAACAGGATGACCACTTATCTGGCCCCCTTTCCCAAGTCTTGTATATCCTTACTTGTGCCCAATAGGGCTCTGTATTGGATACGTTAAAGAGTTACTTATCTGCCATCTCCACTTTCCTGCAGCTGCCAGATCAGCATTCCCTCTTCAGGTCTCCTATTGTAAATAGGTTCCTTAAAGGCCTCCAGTACATTTCCACCTACTCCATTCGTTAGGCCTCTGTGGGGCCTTAATTTGATTCTTATTTTTCTGATGAGCGCTCCCTTTGAGCCCCTTCATAACTGCCCTCTTAGGCTTCTCACCATCAAGAGTGCCTTTCTGGTGGCAATTACATCTGCCAGGAGCGTTAGTGAAATGTGTCTTTCTTCCCAGATAAGCTGGCCCTTCGGACTGGAGTGTCCTTCTTGCCGAAGGTAGTCACTCCGTTCCAAGTAAACCAGTCCATCACTTAGCCTACCTTTTATGCTCCTCCTCATCCTTCTAAAGAAGAGGAGAGACTCCACCGGCTGGACCCAAAGAGAGTTAGTGTTCTACCTTAACCGCATAAAACCTTTCCGGATGGGGGGCGTGGCCTGCATCAGAAGAAAATGGCCGCATACTAGAAGGGCTCCGTGAACCCGATCCCCCTACCTCCTCCATCCGACTCAATCATCCGTGAAACGGGTGTTGAAACAGCAACTATCGACACCTGGTGACAGCGTCTTTGCCCGTAGTGGGTTTTCAGTCTTCCCGGCAGCAACGGGAGGTCGCGACGTATCAAGGGCTTCCATCCAGCGCAAGCAGGGACCCACAGTGACTGGTCTGCCGATGTGAGGACTTGGGGGGCGGATCCCATGACTTGGGAACCCACGCCTCCTCTGGCTGTGTTCCACTGACTGCGAAGGCGGAGTGAGTAGCGCTACCCACTGATACGTGGAGGTGAGGGAGGTGCGACCTGGCCTGCTGCGGGGCCCGAAGTGTTTGAGGCGTGCTGGGGGTGAAGCGGTAGCACTCTTTTGGAGACCGGACACGACCGCTGATCAGCAAGTAGCGGTACGGCCCGCCCGACGTGGAAGTAAGTCAGGCAAGCAACAGAACTGCTCCGCACCAGCGAGGGGGAATACATTGCAAGTGGGGGAATCATGGAGAGGGCGGCTCCCCCCCTCCCCACCGGGTCCATTACTGAAGTAGTAAGGTCAAAGGGAACTCCTCGTGCAGAGAGACACTGTGCTTCCATCCACTCACCCACATAGCACCTCCCCACATGTATAAGGGGGAAAATCGATAGCAGTCTGCTTGAGGAGATCACGAGCGACAACCGGTGCCAGCCGAGCCTCCTAATACCCAAACCTCCAGTGTACCGGGTACTTCCTCGGATTCTGGCAAGAATCTGCAGTGGGTGAGTGATCCATCTGGGGGAAACCCGACAGGCCGCACGGTAACCCCCTTGTCAGGCGGCGGTGAGTACCCGGTGGGTTGTCTCCCAAACTAGACATCCAATGGATTGACGGACTGGATATCGTGCTATGTCGACCAATAGAGGAGGGCGGGGCACACACCAAACTAAGCTAGACAAATTCACGCTACCAAAAGGGCAAGAAGAGAGCGGCAACTCACAAGAGCCAACAGTGGAGAAAGATGAACCAACTTTGAGAGATATCATGGCCGCCATCACCAAAGTCCACCAATCACTCGAAACCCGCATAGACTCAGTAGCATCCGTAATCTCCTTGGTGCGGGCGGATCTACGTAAACTGAATGACCGAGTCGCAGAGGTAGAGGACACAACTCAAATATTGAAAGCGGACACCTCTACCCTCCAACAACAGGTGAAGGTCCTGAGCAGCGCGACTAAACTGCTGGAGGCTAAGTTGGACGATTACAAAGGACGCTCCAGGCGCAATAACGTGTGTAAAATTGGCGTTCCTGAGCACGCCGAAGGTCCGGCCGCTGATCTCTTCGTGGAAGACCTCATACGGAAACGTCTGCAGCCAAAAACCTTGTCCAACTTCTTTTCAGTTGAAAGGGCGCACCGAGTTCCAGGCGGAAGGCCAAAACCAGGGGCCCCTCCAAGACCTATTCTGCCCCACATCTTCAACTTTCGTGATCGGGACATAATACTACAAAGAGCACGCTCGATCCTGCCGATTCAAATCGATAACTGCGTCATCTCATTCTTTCCAGACTTCACCCTAAATGTGCAAAAACAAAGGCGCAACTTCACCGAAGTCAAAAAAGTACTCCGCGATAAAGACATAAAATACTCAATGCTGTTTCCTGCAAAATTGAGGGTGGAAGCAGAAGGTAAATCCTGGTTTTTCTCCAGCCCTGAGGAAACCTGGGAGTGGATGGAGGGATTGTGTACGGTGGGACCCTCTAGCTCAGCGGGTAACCGAACCAACCGTCTAATGAAAACGCAACCTGGCCCCAACTCGAATTCAGGTGGGACTTCACACATCACCAAGAATCCAGGCAAGAGTGACTAAGGTGTTTCCATTTCTATTTGTCTCTCCAAAGAAACAAGATGATTGGTTACTAGATTTGGGCAAGTAGGCTCTCTGCGGACTTCCGATTACTACCAGATGTTAAGTCACTGCGTATATTTACCTGAGTACTTCGGAATGGTAATGAGGGGAGGGGGTGGGGGGTAGGTTTGCGGACTCCAATGTCCTGGTCCCCCCAAGTTAATTCAGTTGGTAATTGACTAACATGTTTTTTCTTTCTAGGGGTGACATGCACCTTGCCAGTTGGGGAAGGGTGGACAGTTTAGTTACCACCGGACAGTGTAGCAGGGTGGGGGGAGTTTTTGTAAGTGGGGGATCAGTTGTTAGAGAAGATACAGACACTTGGAGACCGAAGTCAGTAACACCACATTGGGACATAATTCGCATTCGGGCGATCATCACCCTTCAGCTTAATATGAAAAATGGCACACCCCCTTAACACCAGGTCTCGCCTGTCAGTTCTTTCATGGAACGCAAACAGACTTGGTAATAAGATAAAAAGAAGTATGGTCCACCAGTCTATCTGAAAACACTCCCCTGACATTGTGCTAATGCAGGAAACCCACCTGCTAGGTAATTCGTGTAGAGCAATGAATAGGGGTGGCTATACGATGGTTACACACTCAGGATACACTGCTGACTCCAGAGGAGTGGGCATTCTCATCAGAAATTCCACACCCTTCATCCGCCATAAGACATGGGTGGATCCACAGGGAATCTAAGTGGTACAAACCAGCACATGGGAGGGAATCCCAATCAATCTATGCTCAGCCTATATCCCTCCGCGAATGCATCGTACCATACTAGCGAGGCTGAGCAACCTACTGCTTCAACTGCCTGAGGGGGTTTTACTTCTTGGGGGAGATTTTAATGCATTACTCTCGCCGGACTTGGACAGGCATGCTAGATCCCAACTTACCCACTGGGACCCAATACTGTCCAATTTTTTGACAGGCCTTGGCCTAGCAGATACATGGCGCACACGACATCAGATGGATCGCCAATATACATTCCTTTCAGGAGCTCATTTAAGCCTCTCTAGGCTAGACTTCATTTTTACGCAGTTTGTTCACTTAGCTAAAGTAGCGGAGTACGACACCTTGCCCGGGGAATTTCAGACCACTCCCCGGTGTGGATAGAGTTATGGGGACGAGCCACTACAACGCGGGGACCAAGACCCATTAATGCCTGGTATCTCCAAGATGCTAAATTTACTGAAAAGCTGGACAACGCGACCACTACTTATTTTGAACTCAATGAAGGGTCGGTGACTTCTAACCTAACACTTTGGGAAGCCTACAAGGCATTCATACGTGGAACAGTTTATTCACAAATAGTGGGGATATGCAGGGACCGGGAGCAATCACTTCTCACACTAGAGAATGAAATACAGTCCCTAGAGGCGGAGGGAGATAATACCTTGACCGAAAATCAGATTCATACCCTTCGTCTCCGACAAAAAGAATATAGAGACTTAATGGAACAGAGGGCGAAAAATTCACATATCCTGTCCCAACGGCGTATATGCGAGGGAGGTAACAAGACGTGGAAGTTGCTTCCCTGGCTTGAGAAAAGTGACAGAGTAAGAGGATGGGTACCCCAAATAGTGACAGAGCTGGGAGAAACGGTCTCCGACCCCGAAGGGATCCCGGAAGCATTTTCACAGTATTATGAGCAACTTTACTCCCCCACTACTCAGTGGTCCCCTGAAGAGATTCATGACTTTCTCAGAGACATTAAACTCCCGATCCTCTCGGAGGAACACCGGGACTATCTAGAGGCAGACATCGAACCATTTGAAGTAGAACAGGCATACAACCACTGAATTCAGGCAAGGCCATGGGGCCTAATGGCCTTCCTATCAAGCTATACAAACGTCTAGCGTCAAAATTAGCATCCCACCTGCTTCAAATGTGGAAGGATCAATGCCTGGCTACGATAGTAGTCATTCATAAGGCCGGGAAACTGCCGGAGAGATGCAACTCATACCGCCCCATGCTACTAGGTTACGCAGAGTCATAACTACTTTAGTGCATCCAGACCAGTCAGGCTTTTTTTTTTTTTGCAGCTGTGAAAGTGTATTAAAGATTAGCAAAGTTACAAATGCAAATTTTGCAATTACTTCTAAATCAATATGAATGGATTAGTCAATATAGTTAAAAGCAACTCAAAATCATAAATGCAAAGACAAACTATCATAAAGGTGACTCAGATAACAGAAAGCAAGCTCAGTTTCCCATGAAAGAAAAACCCCACTCTGCTAAGCTAGGGAAAAGGTGGGAGAGTTGTCAAGAAGTCAGGAAGAATGCGTCAGCATGGAGATGCCTCTGAAAAGGCAATATATATGAATCAAGTAAAGTTTTGTCTAGCAAGTGTAGAAGGCATCTGACTGTTACATCGACATTACACCAGTTTAAAACACATTTCAATATTTTGCTACACCTACACATGGCTCCCATGAAAGGAACCAATCAGGTTAAACCACATAACGCTAAGATAGTCTCGTTATTTTCACCAGCCAAAGCATTTCTTCTAAGCATCCTTCAGCTTCAAAACAAGGAAAACATGGAAGACTGATGTTGGTTATTGTAATAAGCGGCCTATATTAACCACAGTCAAGTAAAGCGTGAGAAATGCACAGTAAATACTTTTGCATGGTGCATGTTAATATTTTCTAATGTGTGCAAAACATTTAATTGTGAAAAATTTCCTTCATACATAAATTCATGTATGGTGTTGGTAAATATTACATTACCCTGATCCACATGCCTATTAAACTTGGTGCTCTTGCTTTTTACAGTTGAATTACAACATATTGTTCTATATATGTCTCTTTAATTCCAGTACATATGCATTTTAATATACCCCAATAGAGGGCTTTGTTAATGCAAAACAAAGTTACAAAACCAGTATCAAATAATAAGCATATATGATTTCAACTCTACTTTATAACAAATGTTCCTATAAACATCAACACCTCATTGATGTTATAATTTATTTTTTCCACTGTACTAAAACAGCCATACATCTTCCATTGAGGTAACATTTATTGAAAATATTTGCATTTTTTTGCATCAAATTAACATCCTCACCCATTTTATTACAGAGAGAATAAAAAAACTTTCTCTTCCTAAAGTTGCCCATAAACCAGCACTGAGAATGCACACCACTACTTCTTTACTTAAGTAGTACCCCTCTGTCAGCATTCCTGCAAATTATCAAATCCTTCAAGGAAGTTTATGCCTAAAAGGCCACACCATATATGGGGCCTATGTTTCTCCCAAAACAGATAATTCTGTAAATTAGCTTGTTTCCTCCTTGATTACGTCTCATCCACAGACAGTATTATCTGTTCAGCCAAACTATTAAATTCTTTAAAAATAACACATCATACTATATTAAGAAAGATCTTTGTTCTGTTGGGAGTTTCATTAGGTCTCACCAGCATGTGCTGTATCTTGTGACGATTTGTTGTTTCTTTAAAAAAATAAAAAAAACTCTAAAAAGGGGCTTTTAGCCCGCCCATTACTTACCAATGGTTCGCTTAATTGGGCACTTATAATTTCTTCCGTTTCATTGGTGAGTGCATATGATTGTGTGTCAGCTTCACTTGGGTTTCACTTTGGGCCTGGTTTACAAAGGTAAACTTACACCTATGTGCAAGCCCACGACTATCCGCCACCCACAAAGGCACTCCACCAGTAGTATCCCTACGACCGTTGAGCCGCAGCACACAAAAAGATAGGGCAGTCCTATCTCTCCATGTGCAGAACGTCCGCAGTCATAAAGTAACCTCCAGCAAAGCACCCTCGTGAACAGCAAACAACCGCAAACCCACACAAAAGTGCAATTCACCCCTATGAATCTGACCCTTTGTTTCCATGTGCTTGTTTTCTTCCTAGAGCATGGACCAAGTACTGATTGATTTCTTGATTAGTGTTCTTCCGTGCTGCTTTCACACAGATTGTGGTACTTAACAACTAGCAGTACTAAAACCTGTAGCATGTGACCAATGTCCAAAACATACATTTTTGGGCTGTTTGTCACTTTAATTGATGATGAGGCTGTAAATATACTCCCTTCGATTAAGACTTTTGCAATACAGTATGTGTTTTTCTGAATTAATGTTTCCCGCTGTGTCACAATAACTAATTTGCTGGTTAACTGTTTTATAATTTAGAGGATGTTTTATTCATTTTTTTTTTTTTTTTTTTTTAATTTTTCAAAAACCTTTATTGAGAAAAATGCACAGCACATCTACAGGATTCCACAGTTTCGAGGAAGTGAGCACAACAGTACAATACAGCACAGCAGAGGCAATCTTAGCCATTGCGACATTTGAAGACAATGCCAGAAAACAATCGCCGATAACCACAGAGGAGATGAAACATATATCAGATAGAGGCGCCACGAGTGGGGTAGAAAGGCAGAGGGAGCAGGGGGGAGTCGGAAGCAGAGAGGAAACTGCTCATGGACCTTCACCGGCGGCCGCCGCGGGCGGGGCGCCGGCGGGGAGCGCGGGAGAAGTCGCAGGGCGTTGTGAATTATGACTTAGGAGGTAGGTCACAAGTGGGCCCCAAATGTCAAGTGGGCGAGATCTGGCTGGTTGAAAGTCCCAGAACTCAGACAGGAGGGTTTGGCAGCGGGAAGCGTCTTCAAGCCAGAGGGCAACCTTAGGCGCAGGCTTGCAACCCCAACACATGGAGACCCTACGCCGCGCGAGGACCAGCAGCATGGCAGTCAAGCGACGGGTGGCGTCCGGACAAAATTTAACAAAGCCTAAGAGGCAAAGCAGAGGGTCGGGTTGGATCAGTGACGAAGTGATTGCAGAAATGGCAGCGCAGACCTCGCGCCAATATGCGGAAACCCGGGGGCACAGCCAGGCGAGGTGAGAGAAGTCTGCCGCGGGTGCAGAGCAGCGCAGACATCTATCACTAGTAATCAGTCCCAATTTGTCAAGTTGGGCAGGAGTCCGATATAACCGATGTATGTACATGAAGTGAATAAGGCGCAAGCGATAGTTTGGGGAGAGGCGTTTGATCTGATTGCAACAATATAACCAGTCGGCTTGAGAAATTTCGGCTCCCAGATCTTCACCCCATGCAACGCGCGCCCGGTCAGTGGAGTTGGAAGACGCTGCTAGCGTGTAGGCATAGATTTTAGAGACCAACTTTTTAGGAGAGGGGGATGCATAGAGAAGATCGAGGGCGGCCATCGAAGGGGGGGGTTGGGGAAATGTGGAGTGAAGCTTCTTGCAAACAGCTCTGAGTTGGTAGTATAACAGGGTGTCCATGGGGCCAGAATCGGCGGCAGGCGAGAAGAATGTATCCCGGGGTAGAGGTCCGACACCGTGGAGAGGCCCAGCCGAGTGGCATGCTTGACCATCCCGTAAGACTGAAGAGGAGGAAAGGTGGGGTGATGAGCGATTGGCATAGTGTTCGCGGAAAGCATATCCGAGCCAGAGAATTTGCGGAGCCCGTTCCAAGCCCAGCGCAGGGTCTCAACCGTGTCGATTTCAGTGCGAAGGAGTTGCGCCGGGGCGAATAGGGCAGTCGTGAACGGCCACGGGGCGGCGAGGTCAGCCTCCACCGCGACGTGAGGTTGGAATGGAGAGGGGTGGAGCCAGAAATGAAGAAAACTGGCCTGAGCGCAGAGGGCATACAGCTTGAAGTCCGGGGCGCCAAGCCCGCCACGCGACATCGGAAGCGTGAGGGTGCTGTAAGCGATCCGGGGTTGACGACCGGCCCAAATGAGGGTGATAAGCAGAGAGCGAACCTTACGGAAGAAGTGAGCGGTGAGAGGGATGGGGATATTGATGAATAAATATAAAAACTTCGGAAGTACCACCATCTTGGCGATGGCAATGCGCCCGGCCAACGAAAGTGGCAGCCGGTTCCAAAGAGGGATCTTGGACTCAAACCAGTCCACTGCACGGCCAAAGTTAACTCTCCAAAGTTCATCCACATCCCTGCTTAACCAAATGCCCAGATATCTAGTGGGCTCCGATGCCCACACAAAGGGATAGTCAGGAACAAAGGGTGTCGTGGCGTATGTCAGGGGGAACAGTACAGACTTATTCTAGTTGACCTGAATTCCTGAGTAGCCACCAAAGCGTATCACCTCACGGACCAGTGGGCTGAGGTTCTCTTGGGGGTTGCGGACATAAAGAGTAACGTCGTCCGCATACATAGAGACTAGCAGGGCACGGGCCGCAAAGCCGATGCCTCTCTGGGTATGCTGTTGCCAGAGACGAGCCGCAAGGGGCTCCATTGCAACAGCGAATAGCATGGGGGACAGCGGACAACCCTGCAGAGTACCGCGCCCGATGGGGATAGGCTCAGAAATCTGTCCGTTTATACGGAGACGGGCAGTAGGAAGAGTGTAAAGGAGAAGCACTTTACGTAGGAAGACCTGGCTAAAACCCAACCGGGGAAGGAGATAAAAGAGGAAGGGCCACTCCAAGGTGTCGAAGGCCTTGGTGGCATCGAGCATGGCGGCCACTGCCGGAAGCGCGGGATTAATTTGATGGAGGACGGAGAAAATGGTCCGGAGGTTGTGAGAGGTCGCGCGTCCGGGGATAAAACCGGACTGGTCTGGGCGGGCAATGAGCGGCATGAGAGGAAGAAGACGGGAAGCAAGCAATTTGGCAAAAATTTTATTGTCTGTATTGATGAGGGATAGAGGACGGTAGGAGTCTCGTTGTTCGGGTGGTTTGTCCGGTTTTAGGAGTAGAGTCAATAATGCCTCGCGCAGTGACGGGGGGAACTGACCCGTTTCGAAAGATTCATTATACATGGAGGCTAGATGAGGAATCAAAAGCGGGGCAAAAGCTTTGTAGAAGGAGGCCGGCAGGCCATCCGAACCGGGGGCCTTGTCACCGGGCATGCTGTTGATTGCCGCTAAAATTTCTTCTTTAGAGAAGGGCTCGTCAAGGAACTCCCGATGGGAATTACCAAGCCAGAGGAGCTGGAGGGTGTCAAAATATTGGTCGAGTACCTCACGCGGTGGTACCGATCCGGCCGTGTAGAGTTGTGCATAAAATGTAGTGAAGCGCGCCTTAATTTCCTCAGGGGAGGTAGTACGGGCAGGGCCGCCGTCCTGAAGGGCGGTGATGTAGGATGCAGCCCGAGGCTGGCGGAGGAGGTTGGCAAGAGTTTTGCCAGGGCGGTCACCCTCACCAAAACGGCGTGCACGTGCCTCCCTACCGAGAAATGCAAGTTCTCTGTTGGCCTCGTCGGCGAAGTCAGTGAGTTTCCCGCGTATCTGAGCAAGCGTGTCAGGGTGCGGGTCCCGGGTGTGAGAAGCGTCGAGTACCTTAATCTCCCCTTCCAGTTTGGCAAGAGTGCCGTGGATAGAGCGGAGGACGCCGGACTGCTTGGAGATACATTCCCCACGGATGACGACTTTAAACCCTTCCCAAAGCGTAGATGGAGAGTCCACAGAACCCTCGTTGAGCTCGAAATAATTAGCGATTGCGGTTTGTATTTCGTCACAGAAGACCGAGTCGCGTAGCGCGTTAGGGGGAAGCCGCCAGGAGAAGGCACGACAGGGGGAATGTGGAAGACGGAGGGATAGACGAACAGGGGCATGATCTGAGAGGGTGCGCGCCATGTGATCAACAGAGGTAAGCCAGACCAAGGCGTCCGGAGTGTTGATCCACAAATCTAGTCGGGACCAGCAACCGCGGGTACCAGTGACACAGGTGCCCTCCCGCACAGCAGGGTGGGCATGACGCCACGCGTCGTACAGGGAATTGTCCGAGAGAATGGAGCTGAGGAGTGAAGCCGCGCGCGGGTGGGGGGGGGGGCATGAATGCCGGACCGGTCTAAAGCGGCGGACAATGTAACATTAAAATCACCCCCCCAGAGGAGCACAGCGGGGCAAAAGGATGAGATGTGGTGCCAGACTTGCGCGAAGAAGTCCGGGTCGTCGCAGTTTGGGCCATACAAGACAGCAAGCGTCAGAGGCTGGGCCCGAAGGGTGCCATGTAAAATCACAAATCGCCCCCCAGAATCAATAAACACTTGGGAGGTCTGCCATGGGAGCCCTTTGCGCAGCAATATGGACACCCCCCGTGAGTAGTTTGAGTAGAAGGAAGAGTGGATTTCACCCCATTGACGGGAAAGGAGCCTGGAGGAGGTGGCAGGTAGCAAATGGGTCTCTTGTAAAAAACAAATGTCCACCTTATGCCGAATGAGGTGGTCATGCACCAGTCTTGCCTTGCGGTGGTCGTTAAGCCCACGAACATTCCAGGTCCAATGTGTAGTGTCAGTCATGGTGCAGTATCAAAGGACGGGGTGCCGAAAAGGGGAAATGGAGAAGGCAGAAACTGTGTGCAGATGCGCTGAGCTGTGCAGTGGATAACGAGGAAGAGTAACAGTGCAATAGCCGTGGAATCACAGTGAAACAGTGCAATCAAAAATACAATATGGTCTTCATAAGGAGGCAACAAATCGGACAATACAATCCCCCCAACAGGAGTTTGGACAGCAGAAGAGAGGAGACTTGACATGAAAGGGCTCAATATGTGAGCCAGTGAAGACGAGAACAGTAGTGCCTCATTAGGAGGTCGCAAATCCCGGGCCCCCAACACCCAACCACCCGAGCCCACCCCCAAAACAAAAAACCCCAGAAAACCCCACAACCCCACTCCCACACCAACCCCCCAATCAGGCTGAGGAACCACCCATTCCCACTCCAGGAACCCACAACTAGGACGGGAAAGAACTGTGTCCAAGATGGGAATCATCCCGTGAGGGCATGGCAGCGCTCAGCATACACCCCTGCCAGAAAGGCAGGATGGCCAAGCCATAAGTGGTGGCAGACAGCAAAGAGTGAACATCAAGAAGTAGAGGACACCATGCCAACGGCAAGGATATGAACTGTGATGGCCTAGGAGTCAACATAAATACAATAGTCCCCATTAGAACCAAGAACCTGAGTGACGAAAAGACCCAAGAGAATAAAGAAGACAAAACGTGCAAGCAGGTCAGTCATTATCACTGAGATTGACTTCAGCAGCAGCTTGGGAGTTGGCAGGCGAAGAACGATGTGACCTGTCTAGTTTTTTAGCAAATGCCAACACCTCTCTGGGGTCTGGAAAGATGAGAGTCTTGGAGCCCTGTTTGACACGCAGTTTGGCAGGGTATGCCAATGAGTAGGAGATCTCGTGCTTCTGGAGGAGTCGTTTCGCCGGAAGGAATTCACAGCGAGCCGCCTGGACCACAGTGGTGTAGTCTGGATAGAACGACAGGGAGTTGCCCTGATGCCGGATTTCCCCTTTCTCCCTGGCTGCCCGTAGAATGGGGTCGCGGTCCCTGAAGTTCAAGATTTTGGCAATGATGGGGCGGGCCAGCAGGCCAGGGGCAGGGCGAGGGCCGAGGGAGCGGTGGGTCCGCTCGACAATGAAGACAGGTGAACGAATGTCGCCAAAGAGCTCACAAACCAACTGTTCCACATAGTCCTCCATACGGGAGATGTTGGTGGATTCGGGCACTCCCGTGATGCAGAGGTTGCTCCTGCGGGAGCGCGCCTCCAAATCCTCGTTCTTGTTCCGGATGAGGTCCAGTATTTTGTCCATTTGCAGCAGTTTCTGACGATCTTGGGTGGTGGCGTCCTCCGCGTCCGACATCCTGGTCTCTACATGCAGGAGGCGGGCGTCGTGGGAGTCGACTCGGGCCTTCACTGTGTCCAGGCGGGCTGACAGTTGATCTAGCTGGGCCGCTATGCCGGTGACAGTGGACTTGACTTCCAGCATGATGGCCTTTAGGTCGTCCTCGCGAGTAGGAGCCATGTCGGATGGAGTCAGGGAGTCCCCTCCGTCAGTGCCCGCGCCCTCCTGGCGCGTCTGGCGTCGCTGATCGAAGGCAATTTTGGGCTGCTTGGGGTTGGTTCTTCCCATGACTGGGGGAGCGGTCAAGCAGCAGAAAAAAGGCTATGGAGCAAATAGAAGAACGTTTCGCCCGAAGGCGGTATAGCAGCTCAGAAGATGGCAGATGCACAGGGCCAGCAGGCGGGGTGTGTCGGTGGGCAGAGGCAGTTAACTGGTATGCCAGAGGCGAGTGTGGCGCGGAGGCCGCCAGGGATAGAACCCAACGCCAAGGGGTCGAAGCAAATGATCAACGGGCCCAAAGTCCGGGAGAGAAGCAACGGGGCCTGGCGTGTGAAGGGTGGACCAGACCGGTGTGGCGGTAGAGTTGATGAGTTGCGTGCAGGGCCGCCAGAGAAGCAGAGGGAACAGCGGTGCCAGCCCAGCCGCAGGCGTCGTAGGAGGATGCAGGCCAGGAGCAGGTAAAGGCGCACTGTGAACAGTGGGTGCTCCTTCACAGCGCGACGCCCGGGTGAGGGGACCCCCAAGAAGGCGGCCGATAGCACAGTCCAGTTACAGGCCAGAGGAGTGTGAGGTCGTAGGCACCTCAGGCATCGGGTATCCACGGCAGCAAGGCCCAGCAGAGGGCGGATGAACAGCGCCACACAGGAGATCAAGTGCAGGACCGGATCTATCTGAGAGGAGGGAAACAGGAGCTCCCAGGCAATGGTACCAGCCGGCGCGGGCCCGGTGGGGGGGCCGGCGGGCAGTGAATGAGGCCGGCGGCACCCAAAATCAGTGGCGATGAGCGGCAGGCGCGTCTCCCCAGGGCGGATGCCCAGCACGCAGACAGCCGCAGGAAGATCACCCCTGGAGGCCTCCGCGATGACGGGGCTGAAGGGGCAGCGCGGCCAGCACAGCAGCTGCAGCAGGATGCCTCAGGGAACAAGCGTGCCGCAGCGGGAGGGGGGCGGCACGCAGCGGGGAATCGAGGGGAGCGCGCCGCCCGCGTCACCCGGCCCAATGAGGAGAGGCCTAAGCGGCGGGCGCCGGTGAATGAAGCACGGCGCCCGCGCGTGAACTGGCCGGGCGGTTCGACTAGCGCACCCCCAGTCCCGCCACAACGCGCGCCCCCAGCAATGGCACTCACCGGCCCAGGCGAAAGGGTTGCGGAGGCGGAACGTCGGAGAAGGATCAGGAGTCTGGAAGCAGCCCGCAGACAGCCTCGAAGGGGCCGGGTCGGCCGCGCCAGCCGCGGAGCCCAGGCCCGGGACACCCGCAGCGGTGAATCTCAGCCCAGCAGCGTCGTAGGAAGACGAGAGGGCGACCAATCCGGGCCACCGGGTCGGGTAAGTGGTGAAGGCGCGGTGTTTAGCAGCGATGGGCACTGTGTCTGCAGGATTTTGAACAGATATGTGGCTTGGCCGGCAGAGCCCACTCAAGGTGCGGCCATCTTGCAGCCGGCTAAGCCACGCCCCCCAGACCAGTCAGGCTTTATGCAAAACAGAGGAACGCGCATAAATCTGCGCAGACTGTATGGAGTAATGGCTGGTTCTAGAAATGACACAATATCTACTATGGTTCTGTCCATGGATGCCTCTATGGCATTTGACACCCTTGAATGGACATATATGTTTGGAATGCTTGAGCATTTGGGTTTTGGACCGAACTTTCTGGGATGGCTGCGATTGTTATATACGGCCTCAACTGACCAGGTTAAGCTAAATGGTATAACTTCACGCAGTTTCCCTCTGGGGAGAGGAACCAGGCAGGGATGCCCACTCTCCCCCTTAATATTCACGCTAGCCCTGGAGCCCTTTGGCGGCATGGGTACGACAAGACCCGATTGTAATGGGAATCACATGGGGAGAATCATGGGAAGAACGTATCTCTTTGTATGCGGATGACATCCTTTTCTATTTGTCCAACCCCCCGCCACGATCAACCGCCTCACACACATCCTTCGTACTTTTGGACAGTACTCCGGCTACAAGATAATTGGGGAAAATCCCTCATGCACCTAATAACTGGTCCCATGCCCACACTTCCCAGAAGTGTGGAGCTGCCATTGTCAGCGGGCCACTTTAAGTACTTAGGTATTCATGTCACTATGGACCCTGCCCTATTTTATCAATTGAACTTAGCCCCCCTCCTGGAACGTTTTAAGGCAGATATGGAACATTGGAAGACTTTACCGCTCTCACTATTGGGGCGAGCAGCGATGTTCAAAATGATGACACTACCCCGAATGCTTTACATTTTGCAGAATACCCCGCATCGGGTGCCAGATAGCTTTTTTCACACCATTGACTCCCTTCTCCGCTCATTGTTATGGAACGCGGGCCCACCCCGGATTGCACTAGCCAAATTAGTACGTGGAGTATACGACGGAGGCATTGGCCTTCCAGTTATTAAAAAGTATTACTGGGCGGCGCAATTAGCGATAGTGAATGATTGGGTGTTTGCCCCCTGGGACAACCCGAATTACAGATTAGAGAGACTCTCCATGGGACCCGGAGGATTTCTAACCATCCTATACAGTTCACCCAGGGGTAAAAACCTATTTCCCCAGACACACACAATTGCTCAAATATGGCGCACTGTCACTTCCCTCTAGGGATGGAAGGGTAAGGTTACTAATATGACTCCACTATGGCACAGCGATGCACTTTCGCATGTACGTGACTTACGGGGGTTTAAACCATGGGACTTAATAGGCATCTCCACATTGGGGGACGTCTGGAGGGATGGTAATATGATTACTTGGGAAGAGCTACGTACCCAATATGAACTGACTGACACTGAGGCCTTTAGATACCTTCAGCTTTGACATGCCCTCAGAACACATATCTCCAGGGAGACCCCCCTGCCAGAGTACTCCTCCCTGGAAGAAAGAATTCTAACGGAAGCACTGCCCAAGAAGACAGTCTCTCTTGTATACAAAAAATTGCCAAACATTTCTCCCGACCTCCTCGCGGAGCTGAGATCCAAGTGGGAGACTGATATCGGAGATTGTGACGACGGGGAATGGGAGGAGGCACAGGGGACCTTCCAAGAGGTCGCTATACAAACAGGGTTCAGACTGATTTTCTTACACATACTCCATCGATCATACTATGCAGGCACAACTCTTAGACGCATGGGGCCAGCCGCCTCGGACCTATGTCTGAGAGGCTGCGGAATGGAGGGAACGTTCTTTCACACGTTGTGGTCGTGTCCGAAGATTCAAACCTTCTGGATCAACATACAGAAAATAATGGGGGAAGTGACTAGGGCACCCCACCCGACAACAGCTAAGGAATGCATCCTACATATTTGGGGAGAGGAGCCACCACCAAAATATGCCAAGATCTGGCTCTCGTTGGGCCTCATAGTATCCAAGGGAAACATAGCAGGATTATGGGGAGGGGTCGAGGTTCCGCGGGTGGGTGACTGGGAGCGGGACTTGGACTGGTGCATAACGAATGAGAAGCCAATATGTCAGGGACGTGGCTGCCCCAATAAATGGGAGAAGGTATAGGCAGGTTGGCGATCCTATAGAGGCTTGGACCTGCGACCCGATTCAGGCAGAGACGAGGATGTACATGTTATTTAAGGTGCCTAGATGCGGGGGGATGGGGAAAAATGTATAGATTGCCTGATTCATGTTTCTTGTCTTCCCTATGTGATTTTTTTCTCCATCAAATGTGCCCTTCAATGCAGTCTGGTGGTGCTGGAAAGTGCCCCCACCCCAGCCAAATACACAAAGTCCTGTCTGGGAGGTGGTCACTCCTCCCTGTGACAGGAAACCTATTGTTCTACCTTCCCTGTTCGAGCTCAGCAGCAGGAGGGCAGAACAGTGTCTGTGGTCGGCAGTAGCACTAGCCTGCTGTCAGACCCTGAAAGGCTGCTACCAGGAGTACAGGGGGCTCCTCTAAGGGCCCCCCCCCCCAGTACATGGGATCATACCTCCAATACCGGTATCAGTATTGGGGTATGATTCCAACATGCTTGATACCAAACATGACCAGGTTCGGCGCAGCCATTATATATTTAGACATGCTGTAATGACTGATGGGCCTACCATAGAAGTGACATAGGTTTTAAGCGCAGTGACCAAATATATAAGGAAACAGATCTGTCATGATAGGTGCAACCACCATCTCACACAGGCTGAAATGGCAGGCCTGTAATCAGAGTTTAAGTGGACTCCCATGGGTGACACAATACATGCTGCAGCCCATGGGGGACCCCTGGTGTACCTATGCCCTGGGTACCTAAGTACCATATACTAGGGACATATAAGAGTACACCAGTAGCCAATTGTGGAGGTACCACATACTTAAAAAAGCCATTTTGGGGGAGAGAGCACAGATGCTGGGGTCCTGCTTAGCAGAATCCCAGTAAACTACTGTCTGTCAAAACACACTGACACTAGGCAAAAAGTGGGGGGAACCATAAAAGAAAGATCGTACTTTTCTTCACATAAGGACATGAGACTAAACTTGCCCAGTTGAGTCTTCATTTTCTAAGTGGAAATATCTGGAAATCTGCATTGGCATGGTTACTCCCAGGTCTATGTTCCACTGAAAAGTCCATCCCCTGTAGGGAAATGGACCACCTCAAAAGTTTTGGGTTGTCACCCTTCATCTGTTTAAGCCATAAAAGGGGCTTATGGTCTGTCTGAATAATGAAGTGAGTGCCAAACAGGTGCGGCCTCAACTTCTTTAGGGCCCAGACCACAGCAAAGGCTTCCCTCTCAATAGCTGACCAACCCTTCTCCCTGGGGGTGGACCTTCTGCTCATAAAAGCTACTGGTTGATCCTGACCCTCTGCATTAAGTTCTGACAATACTGCACCTATCCCTATCTCAGAGGCATCTGTCCGAACAATGAATTGTTTAGAATAGTCAGTACTCTGCAGAATGGGAGCTGAGCACATGGCCGCCTTCAGGTCATCAAAGGCCTCTTGACAGCTAACTGTCCAATTCACCTTCTTAGAGGTGAGGTCATAAGGGGGAGTCACTATGCATAGGTGGCCTGACACGATCTAGCTTGGGAGGTGGGGAGCGGGGTGTGGGGAGAGATGGGTCAGAAATGAATGCTTTACAATGGCTGCACCGAATTACACATTCAAATTTCTGACATAGAACATCAGGGGGATGGGGTCGGCAACCAAGCGGCACAATGTCCATAGATATGTACATCGGCGCGGAGTACAGACAGCTATGCTGCAGGAGACACATCTTATCCAGATTGAAGTGGAGAAATTACGCAGAAGATGGAGGGGACATGCAATTGCCACCTCTTTCTCGGCGTATGCCAGGGGGGTATTGATTTGGGTGAGGACGTGAGTCCCCTTTGAGCCTCTGCGTACACTTAACGATGCAGAGGGTCGTTATGTTATGGTTACAGGAGACTGTGGGGACGTGAGGTTACCCTCTGCAGCGTTTAGGCCCCTAACCAGGACCAAGTCCCCTTCCTACATAGGCTCTTGGCTCCCTTGGTAGACTCAGCAGCAGTAGATCTACTTCTTGGGGAAGATTTTAATAGCGTATCTGACGTTTCATTAGATCGTTCGACACCCCCATTGCTGGGGGCTCCAGCCCATCGTAATGTAGCTGGGTTGAGGGATTGGATGGATCATTGGGGGCTGGAAGATATATGGAGGACACAACATGCTACCATAAGGGACTATTCTTTTTTATTCACCCACATATCAGCTACACACACGCCTAGACGCCTTTCTGTGCTCTTCCGCCCTTGGTATCGCCATTCCCCACACTGAATACTTAGGATGTACAATATCAGTTCACTGTCCTTTATTGTTAGTTTAAAACCATTGAGGACCTGCCCTCTGACCCCCTCATGGCGGCTTAATCCCCGAACACTGGAAGATGTCTGCTTCAGGAAAACCTTAAAGAACACAATTGATAATTCTGTTTTAGATAACACGCAGACAGCGTCCACAGGACTAGTGGAATGGGAGGCATTTAAAACGGTGAAACACTGGCATTGTCTAGGACACTCGATAGGGGCCCAACGGGAATTACATTTTGATCTACGGACACTAGAGGATAAATTGCATCAGTTGGGAAATGCACAGGGAACGGAGTACGATGACCAGGAGGGCCTGAGAGAGGCACAAACACTTTATAGTGCAGTCCTGGAGTGGCTGCGGTGCCATGATTACACAGAATGCCTCACGAAAGTATAGGAGGCGGAAGGTAGGCCGGGTCGATTGTTGGCTTGGCTGGTATGGCCGGAATCCCGGGGGTCTCTGATTACACAGGTGAGGGATAGGGGTGGAGGTATGGTATATGATCCTGAAGCGATTAACGCTCTGTTCTGCGATTATTACAAGGGCTTATACTGTACGTCTCCCCGATCCCACTGTGGGAGCAGAGGGAGTTTCTGAGAGAGGTGCCGCTCCGGAAGTTAGACCCCCCCCAGGACAGAGAGGCACTGGGCGGGCCAGTGACAGAACATGAAGTTGCCATAACGAGGGGGTGATATGGCGATAAAGGCACGTACCGCGCAACCCCTATAGCCAGACACAGGCCACCATCGTAAGTTGCCATAGTTGGGCAACTTTGTTTGGACGAACACCCATACTGTTATGCAGATTATATTTGACTCCCCAGTTTCATTTTTATTTTCGGCAACTGGAGGAGCGCTACACCACCCCCTGGTCCCCCACTGCACACTTAACACCCCATATCACAATAGGGGCAACACTGTTGTCACATGGCACAAACAAATGTTATCACATGGAATATTTGTGGGATGCTCACGCCCGTGCGCAGATACTCCTTATTCGCACACCTACAACGAAGATCCACTAACATAGCCCTCCTGCAGGAAGCACATTTGACCCAGGTAGAGGCTGAGAGCCTTCGCCGGCGGGGCCAGGTATACGGTACGGATTACTCATCCCAAGTGAGAGGGGATCTTAATATGGATCAAAGCAGGGGTCCCATATGCGATGGAGGAAACAGTAATTGAGTAAGAAGGCAGATATGTATTTACAAAGGGCAAACTGAACGGCCACACTCTCCTTATAGGTTTTATATATGCCCCCAACGTGGAGCAAACTTCGTTTTTCCATTAACTGACCGAAGTCCTGGCCCAATGGAGTGGAATCCCTTGGCTGATTGGGGGCGACTTTAGGTGGACAGGTCGTTTCCACCTCTGACACGAACTTAAGCTGCATCCAATGCTTAAGCGCTAGCCGGATGGTTGGCTCACTGGTCTCTGACTGACATATGGCACGCACTTAACCCGGGCACGCAGATTTACTCGTTCTACTGTCCAGTGCATAGCTTACATGTCAGATTAGACCGTATAGTGGGGTCACACACCCTCTTTCTTCTCATTAAGAAGATTGAATACTTAGGACACACACATTCCGACCATGATCCCCAGTTGCTACAACTTCAGTGGCAGGCCCTCCACCCGTCCCAAACTGGCACCTTCAACCAGCAGCACTTGAAGACCAGGCATTTCGCGCTTCCTTAGGGACAGCAATCTTTGATACTTCGAGACCAATGACGGTTCCACAGGTGATACACTTCTAGAATGGGACGTCTTTAAGGTGACCACCAGGAGGCACTGCCTAGGACTTACATGGAGCATACACGAGCAATTAAGCGAAGCACTGACTAAAATCCAACGTCAGCTGCTGAACCACAAAACTAGCGCAGCAGCGGGTGCAGGGGACACTCAGAGTTTAGCGGAGCTACGTGCTGAGCATGTGGAATTCTTAGAGAGGCTCAGAATTCTTAATTACGCAGCACACTCTGCACGCACACACGTCACAGCAGACAAAGCAGGCCTAATGTTTGCATGGCTCCTGCGCCAGGAACAGCCACGTCAGCCCATATGCGCTGTATGAAATGAGGGGGGACATATGCTGTATATACAGCATGAAATACATGTAGCACTGACACATCACTATGCGCTCCTTTATCAGTCTGCTGGGCAATGCGACGAACACCAACTGAATGCCTTTTTAGACATGGTGCAGTTACCCGGGGTTATCCCAGAGCAAAGAGAGACGCTAAATGCACCAATATCCCAGGACGAAATTCGTGACACAATAGCGGCATTGGCCACAGGCAAAACCCCTCTGCCAGACGACTTCCCAGCTGAGTATTATAAAGCTTATGCCACATCATTGGTACCGCGCCTGCACACGCTTTACACTAAGGCCTTAGTTGAGCAGAGACTCCCCCCATCCATGCATGAGGCAAGCCTGGTGTCACTGCGTAAACCCAATAAGGCTCCCGCAGACTTGGGCTCCTAAAGGCTGCTAGCCCTTCTTAACGCGGACTATAAGATACTGGCAGAGATACTGGCTGACCGACTGGTGCCTGTGGTCCCGGCCTTGGTGCATGCGGATCAAAATGGATTTGTGCCCTCACGAAGCACCTCACTTAACTTGAGGCGCTTTTTTAGACTCGCAACATACTCCGCACCCCGATGGCCGCACTCTGGGTGTGTAATACTAGAGCTTGAGAAAGCATTTCACTCTCTGGAATGGGAGTACTTATTCGCTGTTACAGGATAAGCTGTACATTTATAAACATGGTACGACTTTAATACATTGAGCCGATGGTGCGAGTAAGAGTAGGCCATATATATCCGACTCTATATCGGTTAGAAGAGGAACAAGGCAGGGATGCCCGCTATCTCCTCTCCTGTTCTCGCTAGCCATAGAACCCCTAGCAGAAGCCATCCGCACCGGGGCAGGCGGGGCATCCCACTCTGGGATAGCATACACATGATATCATTGTACGCAGATGATCTTCTAATATACATCAGAAACATGCACTAGATTCCCCCAAGACTGGCACAAATTTTAGGGGACTTTGCCTCCTTATCGGGACTAAAAGTTAACGCATTCAAATCGTGCTTATACCCCTTCGGTGAGAGAAGCCAGGACCCGGTATATGTCCACAATAGGGTGCGCGTGAATGGCAAGTAGACTCTTTCTGCTATCTAGGAATAAGAATATATAGACAGCCAACGGGTTTGCTAGATGGTAACCTGAGAGGAGCGTGACCGCTGTCCGCTTTCAAATGGCATTCTGGGGAACAATTCCACTGTCGGTGACAGGCTGCGTGGCCCTTACCAAAATTGTGATCCTCCCAATATTTCTATATTATTTGTGAACCTGCCACTATACATTCCCCCTCTCCTTTTTTCTCCCACTATAGAAATTGGTCAGAGACTTCATTTGGGGCAGCTCCCGACACCGAGTGACTGTGAGGATGCTCTACTTGCCCACGGACCAGGAGGGCCTCGCGGCTCCAAACCTAGAACAGCATTACTTGGCGGCACAACTGCAAAGGCTGGCAGGTCATCAACTCTGCGACATAGTGACCACTCGATTGCCCTGCTCCTTACCTGCTGTGATTAGGCTATTCCATCCTTGCGTGAAGATAAAACCCCCTGAATCATTCCTACTTGGTGTGGCGCATAGATGTTACCGTAGGTTCCTATATATTACCAGACATTTGACGCCATAAGCGCCTGCAATGCCACTAGAGGGAACGCCCAGAGGACACCTGACTACCACGGCAGCCGAATTACGGGAGGCGGGGATCCAGGATATAGGAGATTTATAGGAGGGTGTCCTCATCCCAAATGACATATTAGTAGAAGATGACGTATTACACCCAGGTCAATTCTTGCTGCTCCGCTCACTACTGGGTGCCCTGGCTTCCAAATGGTGGGATTTAACTAATGAACCCCAAACTCACCTCACCATACAGTATTTACACATAATGGGACACAGTGGACAACTCACTCGATGGTTCGCTGCTTCACTGAGACAACACACAGCAGTCACATTGGCACCGCTTAGGTGTCACTGGGAAGAGGACATGTGGCACCCACTCACAGACCCCGAGTGGGCCTCTGTACTGGAAAGCCCTGTATGCATCCCCAGGAATGCACGCCTACGCCAAATACAATACTACATTAAACAGAGAGCAGACCTCACACCCGCAAAAATTAACCGGTATTTTGGCCGAGTGGACGCTGCCTGTCCCCGCTGTTCCCTCATTGACGCTGATCTACTACATGTGCTATGGGAATGCCTCAACCTACATAGGTATTGGACAGAGGTGGCAGATACTCTCGCCCAGTGCACAGACCACTCCCTCCCATTTGACTGGAAAGAATACATATTGCATTTGTACCGTAAAAGCCAGGCACACAAGGTGACTTTAAGGTTTATTGATCTGGGCATAGCAGTAGCAAAAAGACTAATCACCCGGAGATGGAAGGCTCCGGATCCCCCACACAAACTAGCGTGGAGACGCTCCATGCTGACATGGGCTAAGGCCAAGATCATTGCACTACACCGGGAAGACACCATGGGTATCAGCAGGACTCCACTCGCCGCAAGTTGGGATGTGGTACTAACCGACTTACAAAACATACACTATATTAATACGGAAGATTCACCTTCAGTGAACCCCACTTTATAGGGGTATACACTAAAAGAAGAGGATATTGATCGCAAAAAGGTTGTTCTAAGAAAACAGGAAACGGACGTGAGTGTGCGTTGCCCAATATTGCCCCTTAGATACACGAGAGACTCCATTACAGAAGATACACTAAGCGGGGGGACCAAGGAACGCTCCGATTCACTATCACACAACTACCTGCTATGTTTTCAGTTGCCTCTGTTACATTAGCACCCGCCTCCCCAGTTCACAGACTGCTACACAGAAAAGACTAATAGAATCGCTATGCAGCATACATGCATGTGCTGCAGAGCCCTCATAAACACCAATGATCACCACTCAAGACATAAATACACATAGCAGCCACATATACACGCTGCAGTAGAAAATATGAATCTACTTTGCTTATATCTGTATACTTGATTTCACTGTACCCATCAAGTGATCACTATCAGCAGGAATGTATATTGTGTATGTCTGCCCTGTTTAAGAAAACCTAATAATAAAAACAGATTTGAGAAAAAAAAAAATGAAGTCCGAGTTGCCGTTAAAAGCATGGCTACTGGGAAGACCCAGGGCCCAGACGGCCTCCCGGCAAAATTCTACACTGCATATGCCCCGGCGTTGGCTCCTAGATCAGTAGCTCTATATGCGGAATCTCTGCCACTTGAGCGGCTTCCGGACTCTTTACGCGATGCAGTATTGATCCCTCTCCCCAAGACCACAACCCCAGGGGCTTCCACGACAGACTTCCGCCCGCTCTCCATTCTCAACATGGATTTTAAACTCCTTAGTAAAATTATGGCCCTTCGTTTACTCTCACACATGTCTACGTTAGTCCACTACAATCAAAAAGGGTTTATCTCCTCTGAGAATACATCACTTGATTTGCGGAGATTATATTCGGTTTTATTTCACCCAGAGGTCCAATCCCTCGCACGGGCGGCCTTTTTATTGATCGACCCGGAGAAGGCCTTCAACACCGTGCGATGGGATTATTTGTTTGAGACCATGCGGCAAATGGGCCTCGGGGACGAATGGCTGAAATGGGTGAAAATATTGTATGAAGGCCCTACAGCAGGGGTTCAAACAGGCAGGACTGTGTCCCAGCAATACGGAATCTTCTGGGGTACTAGACAGGGTTGCCCCCTATCACCGCTCCTGTTTGACCTGGCAATTGAGCCGCTAGCTGTTCTGTTAAGGATGGGCGGAGAGGGAATAGGGGTACCTATACGAGGGCACAAACATATCATCTCTCTATATGCAGATGATCTGATTTATCTGGCGGATGCAGTGGAAGGCACAGCCACAGCTGTTGAACTACTGGGGAACTTTTAACGAGTATCAGGCCTAAAATTAATAAGAGTAAGACTTATTTGTTCCTGTTAGACCATTCATCCCCCTTCCCCCCCCCCCCCGGAACTTCCAGTGAAGCTTAATTGGACACAATCCACTTTTAGATATCTAGGGATCCATATTTATCATTCTCTTGATGATCTCCAAGAGGGCAACTTTGGGAGGGCGCTTCGGTCTTGTGTTCCCTTCTGATGATCCTTGCGTCTACCTATAATGGCTCGGATCTCCCCATCTAAAATGGTAATGCTCCCGCGCTTTTAATATTATTTTATTAATTTACCGATCACAATGCCGGTTGGCTGGTTTCGTCAACTAGATTCCTTATTGAGGGACCTGATCTGGGATACGGGAAAGCGCAGAGTGCCCTTAACAACCTTGCAGCGTCCCGTGAGGGAAGGAGGCTTGGGAGCTCCAAATTTTGAATTCTATTTTTTGGCCTCCCAACTACAGTGGGTTGCACAATGGTTGGGGGGTGCAGTTAGAAGACATAGATCAGGCGGAGAGAAGGGTGGGCTCTACATGGTTATTGGCTAAATTGCTTAACCCAGCAGTGGACAGCCCGCGTTGCTCACTGTTGTTGGTCACGACTCTACGATGTTGGAGTCGGGGTGGCTAAGATGGCCGGCACCCACTTGTACTCTCCGGTTCTGCCATTGAAAGGACTGCCTCACGGGGATTCGATTTCTATATTTACAGCTAAGCAGCTGACAATCTGGACTGAGGTGGGACTCAATACTGTGGGAGATCTTTACCACCAGAATAATTGTATTCTTTTCGAGGACTTAGTGGTAGATGTAGGACTCCCACCTGGCCAGTTCCTCCAATACGAGGCGCTGATTCATGCATTTAAGGAATTAAGAGGCGGAGGTAGACAGAAGCCTAAAACGCACTTGGTGTTGCATTCTCTGTTAACTCTAGGATCAGCCGGTCACTTGGTGAAGTGGTTATACTGCTCCCTGTCAGAAGCAACTCGTAACCCTTTGACACGATTGCGTGAACGCTGGGAGATGACTCTGGAGAGGGAGCCGTCCTGTCTATTTTTGGCAGCTCAGCAGGTTTTGAAGAACTTGGAGATGACTCACTCTGTGGCATATTCAAGTAGGTGTAAATTTTTCGAAATGAAATTTGTGTTTCTGTACTAGTCGATTGTACAGTTGTAGTTGTTTCAACAGCAAGGAGAAATACTTCATTGGGTTTGCTGTCTCTTGGAGAGGGGAATCTTCTTTAGTTATTAAAGCTTCCATCTGAACTTCCTGAGCGGCAGCGAAAGGAGTGCGGTAGCTTCCCAGGAGCCCACGTGGCCTACTGTTGAGAATCGGCCACATAGAGTGGTTTGATCAGATCAATTGAGACAAGCCTTTTGTCTCGGCAAGGGGCGGAAGAAGTACAGTTTTGGTACCTTTGACATCCAGGACAGGTACAGGCACTCTGTAAGATGGCCAAAATTCTTTCTTGTCCACAATTTGTTCCCTGACCAGATCCCCAATCTTCGGGACCCAGCCAGGTCTTGCTGGTACAACAACAGCCAAACGTTCATTGATGTCAAAGGGTGTGTCTGCCGCCACTGTGCTGACATTATCGAGTTCTGGAACCCACATTCTCACTCCAAACAGGATTTCATATGGAGTACGACCACCCAGGGATTTTCTTTGCATGTTAATGAGTGCCCTTTGGACCCCATACAGGTGATGGACCCAACTGTGACCTGAACCTAGTACCCTTGCTGTTAAGGATTGCTCTAAGTCCTGGTTTTTCCTCTCAACTATTGAATTTCCCCCAGGAAGATAGGGGGAGGAGTACCGTAAGGTCAAACCTAAACTTCCCATGGCTTCTTTGTAAGCCCAAGAGCTAAACGCTGGACCCTGGTCGGGATGTAGTGTGCTATTTGCGTATGTCCCAATAAAGACTTGCAAATCCTTGATAACAGTTTGGGCGTCAGCGGACTGCTGTGACCATACCCACAGGAATCTAGAGCATTAATCTACTGCCACCAAGATGTACTTGTAAGCCCCATCAGATTGTAAGGGACCACAGTGATCCAAATAGACACAAGCCAAAGGCTTGTTTGAGATCAAAAGAGGTGTCTGTGGTGGACATGCTACAGTGGAATCCTTCATCTGTTGGCAGATGTCACATTTGAGGACAAAGTCCTTAGTCTGTTTTGTAAGACCAGGGCACCAATAGCACTGCTTCAGTAATGAAACTGTAGCATTAAACCATGTATGTGCTGAACCCAGACCTTCATGTGCAGCTATTATTAACCCAAATTTGCGATCAGTGTTTGGTATAACTCTATCCCCCACTCCTGGAATCTGAGCATACAGAATGTTTTGTGCATCTAACTTGTAGGAGTACTTGAGTGGAAAGCCTTTCGGCAGGTGTGAGTCATTGCGCGCAGCATTGACAGCCACCCTGATGTCTGTGTCTAATCTCATACTAGAACGAGTGATTGCAGCAACGGCAGCAGTGCGAACTGTTGCCTTAGTGGCTTCATCAGCCATGGAATTCCCTGCAACGTGAACGCCAACATGTTGATGACTTAATGTAGGGATAACATGAGCCCAAGGCAAGCATTCTTTCAGCTTTGCCACCTCTTCCTAAAGCATTTTGTGCTTGATTGTACAACCCTTGAAATCCATTTTGGCCCCAATAGTGAAGGTATTCATTATATGACTGGACACAGTAATACGAATCACACACTATAAGTGTGGGGAATCAAAGATCCATATTTTATAGTGCCAGTATCAGGGCTTTGAGTTCTGCCAGCTGTGCTGTATAGTCCCCTAGAAACTGCATGTGTGTTTTTTCAGGTCGTTTTTTCCACCATGCATGCGCCCTTTTACTATTGCGCACGCCGCAGAATTTTGGTGTCTTGTCCCTACGGCAGGCTGAGCAGACGCATCAGTGTAGATAATGTAATCATATTGATCTAGAGGCATTATTTAATTCGGCAGAGGGTATTCTTGTTCATACTGCAAAAATGCTTGTGTTTGTAGTGTAGAATCAAATCTGTAGTCTACATCTGTTGCAATGAGAGAGTTAGCCCATTGTATCCATCACGGATGTAAAGCTTTGTCATTTGGAACGCTCGCTTTTGTAACGGCATCTAGGGTCCGAACCAGGGTTACGACAATTATGCATTTTCCCTGAGCTAGTGCTCTCACTCACTACAGCAGTCTGTACCGCTGTGAGAATTTTCTCAGTGGGTGCAAAACGCATTTCAGCGTTTGTGTACAAATGTGATTTGTATGCTATAGGTACTGTATCACTTTCGTTGAATGTGATGTATGTATAGCCAGTTGGTACACCAACTAAGCGGATCACCAGGTTGGCCGTGTTTACATGTGTGTAAATGTTTGGAAGCCATCATGTCAGCTTGTTCAGAAAGCAAAATGTTTGTATGTTCCTGTATCCAATGTTTTATTGAAAACTCAGGTCAAATTAAATCATAGAACGGTTTTGCTCGTTCTGCGTAATCCAAAATGGATGTTTTACCAAAATGAAAAAATCCTAAAATGGATTGTAGTCTTTTCAGAGTGGCTGGAGGTTGAAGCAACGCACATTTTTCCAAAAAATGTGCCGCCAGGATTTTGCCTTCACTTGAAAACTCATATCCTAAAAATAGGACATTGAGGTGGGCAATTTTAGATTTTTAGCCAGGTGACCAAACTCCAGAATTATGCGGTCTACTCTGTCCAAGTTTTCCATTAATTCATCATCCGTCAGGTATATATAATCTACATAGGACAACGCCTACTCATCAAAATATTGAATTAACTCTGTCACTCTGGCTGAAAACAGCCCAGGGCTATTCTTATACCCTTGAGGCAAACAACAAATTGCCTCGATGAACCTAGCGCTGAAAATGCAGTCAAATATCTGCTTTCAGGCGCTATATTCTGGTAGAAGAATCCATTTGAGATATCTAGTGTTGTTTTGCATTTCTTCCGCACAATGTTATTCATTAAAGCGGCACTGTGTGCATTTTGTACTAAAAATGTGCAACTAGATGTGTTTAAATGTCTGTAATCGAATACTAGACGGTATGAATTATCTGGTTTCATTACAGGAAACAAAGGATTATTCATTGATTAGGCAGGGCTTGAAAAATCTTACTTAACCTGCAGGTCTAGTGACTAGAATTAACTACTTGACCTAACATCAATACACTCGACTCACAAACTGGTTTTATGCAAATTTTCTCCAAAACATCTGCAGGATCGGTTTCCGTTGCCTCGCAAAAAGCATGAAAAGCATTGTAATACAGGCAGGTTAACAGGCTGTTCTGACAACTTGAGTGCTGCTTACACTCCACTCCAATTTTGTGTGCATAGGCGCATTAGAGTAAACTACTGCAGGACTGATATGTAGGCCCAGGCTCCATAACCTTAAAGAATTAAATGAACAATGGGAGAACAGATCAATGCAGTGGCCTGGGACCCTAACCAGAGATGAGTTCTCTTCGCTCATTCACACGTCCCCCACCCCCTCTTCCTACACATGCAGCCATCAGCACCTTGACTGGCTGTTGCACAATTGAGGAAAAGAATGCCACTTACCATGAGAAAGGTTATGTGGTAATCACAAGGGACTCAGGAACTGGGAAGGACTTCATGGGGTAGATGACCGCCGGAAATGTGCCAGCTGCGGCACCCGTTCTAGAATGCCACCACACACAGGTTCATGATGAGATGGTAAGAGTTTCTCAGCCTACTAAAGAGGCCAAGGCAGACATGCAGAGTTGAGCTTTGTGCACCAACAATTTAGGCTCTACAGCCTGTGTGACGTGTTAGTTGAGCCTGTCGGTTAAAAAATGCAACATGCACCCACACTGGATTGGTGCGTATTCCTTTTTCTTGGGCAGCTATGTTTCTTTACTGGCTGCTGGAAATTCAAGTTGCTTGACATTTTTGGTTACCAATAAATAGGAAGATGGGCGGGGGCATCTGCGAGGGGGGAGAGGGACATAAGGTGCTTGCTTCACTGGCGTGCAGATTGGCGCACATAAATGCTTCACCATATCAGCCTCACGCATAACAGTTGAGCAGTAGCTGTGCTGTTGAACGTGCAAATTCCACTGATACTGCCCTTTTGCCGGTACTGGTACTGTCCTCAGCTGAGGAAAAGATCCGGTACTCAAAAGGAGAAAAATATTATGTGCTGGTACTCAGTACCCATTGTGAGTACCCATTAAAGCACTTCCGGTAGATAGACTGTAAAGGTTAGTGGACGTGCACAGATGACTATGAGTAAGCAGTAGTTTTTAAGATCAGTAACGTTGCTTTGCTAGTTACCGTGCAACAGAGATCTGTAAATAGCATGCAGGTTACAGATTCAAATCCAATAAAAAATCTCAGGGGATTAATGCACTAGCTGCGTAGACATGTTTACAATGCGCAGGTCGCGGTTAACATCTCAGTGAGAGTTAATTGTTCCATTTTGAAGATGTGTGTGTAAACAGAATGGCACATAGTCCACTCAAGGCAAGATTGCTAAGCGAGCTGATGCACGTGCTGCAATCGTTTCGTGATACATTCGGGTGACAGGTTTTAAGCTTGGCTGCGCTGACATTTCTAGACATTCTTATTATTTGGTAAAACTGTTATTACAGCATGTCAATCCCCTACAAAGCTAAATAAAAATAGATATTTTTGTTGTTACTACCACCCATCCCTGCACTAGAATCGGAGCAAGAGCCCCTGAACCCGCGGCTAAGGGAAGTGGCAGGTGTGTCTCCATCCAAGTGCACCTACTGTCCAGGGCCCCTCAGCGGAGAGATGGAGCCGTCCTTGGCAGGCACAGGCTTCCATCAGAGGGCAGAGCTCCACTCACAAGGCTCCCTGAATGGCTGAACATCCGGGGTGCAGGAGGAGAACTTCGGCACTGCTCAGGCACCAGTGCATAGTTATTTATTAAATTACAGCATATCATATTTATATTATATCTGTAGAATGAGCAGAAATGGGGACACATACGTGGCTTGTGGTATCGCAACTGCACGTCTTTAAAGCCTTTAATGCCTGCATGATTAAACAAAGCTCGGTGTCAAACTACACACTCATCTGGTGCCCGCCTGTGCCCCTTTTCTAAGGTCTGCCTGGAACAATTTAGTTAGAGGTTGCAAGAACCTTCTACTGCATGTTGTGTGTGCAAATTGCAAAGGCGATGTGCAAACAAATCTCAGACCTCCCAAACGTAAAGGAGAAAACCTGTCACGGCCCGGGAGGTCCTCTGGGTGAAACCGGGTGTGAGGAGAAGAATGGGGCGCACCAGGGGTGCCGGATCGAGGGCCTCTTTGCAGGCTGCAGGCACTAGGGAAGTGGACCTCCCGCAGCAGGCGGTGGAGTAGAGGGCCCCGGATGATCGTTTGGATGCTATCCTGAATGCTATTGAACACTCTCGTGAGTCAATGGAAGCTAAGTTAGATAAAGTGGCGCTAGACCTCAACTTGCTACACGCTGACCACCGGACCCTGAAAGACCGGGTCACTACGATAGAGCAGGAGGTAGCTGAAATGAAGCCAGCCACGGAATTCCTAGAAAAACAGCACAATGCACATGAGGTCCAAATCAGATATCTGGAGGAGCGGGTGGAGGATGCGGAAGGCCGCTCTCGGCGGAACAATGTCCGGCTGATTGGGCTGCCGGAAGGAGCGGAAGGACAAGACGCGGTCACCTTCCTAGAACAGTGGCTTAAGACCATTTTGCCTACCACGGAATTCTCTCCGTTCTTCACCATAGAAAGGGCTCACCGCGTCCCAGGCAGACAACCGGCCCCGGGAGATAGAGCAAGCCCACTCATTTTCAAAATGTTACATTTCAGAGATCGAGATGTGATTCTTCGTGAGACGAGGAAGCTTGACGAAGTCCAGTTTGAAAACGCCAAGGTGTTGTTTTTCCCAGACTATACAATGAAAGTTCAACGCCAGCGGGGGTCCTTCCTGCCTGTCAAATGTCAACTCCGGCAGTTAAACATCTCTTATTCGCTACTCTTCCCTGCTAGACTCCGAATAGGCTTTGATGGAAAGTCAAGGTTTTTCGATACTCCTCAGGACGCTTGGGATTGGTTGGAGACGTCGGGACAATACACAGGTCTGCGGCCAACTGGCACTACCACGACATGGTCTGAGGCGGCAGGAGGAAAGGGGTCTCGGAGACGGCGGCCGGGGCGACGTTTCCCTGGGATGTCGGCGGCTCCTGGCCCAGATCAGATCCGAAGGGAGCAGCAGGCGGTGGTCTGCATTGCAGAACAGATGGCGGACACAGCAGTCCCGGAGGACAGGGTTGATGTCTCTGTCCACTCTTTGGGGGAGGGGGTTCCTCGCTGGTGGACTCGTCGGACAAAACTTCGCTAAGAATGCAGGACGTTACACCTCAGACGGCAGATGGTATCGTATGAAATGTAGTTGAACTGGACATTTATTCATGAATATTACTATTTGAACTGCTATGGGTGATATCACTAAAGACAGTTAATTACATAGGATTAGGTTGAGAACGGGTTAATGTGTTGGATGTAACTCTGAGTCCCCTGGGGGGGGGCTGTTTTTTTTATATACCTCATAGTGATGTGTCATTAGATGTTTCTAGGGGATGTAGGGCGGGATACTCTGCAAGGTTACACAACCCCCTATTTTTCCCTTCTGCTGGGGATCAGTAGGACACATGTTCGTGCTGCTGTACTTCATGTTTGGGCGACACCTCACGGTTGTGAGGGTTGCTCTCATAAAGGTTTTTTCTTCCCTTTGTTGGCTTACCCAGTTTTTCCCCTTGACTGCAGGAATCTCTCAAGGGGGGGGGGGGTATTGGAGATGTCGTCATGCATGCCCGACTGCTATTTAATGGGGTCCGGGTGGGTTGGGACGCTATAATTCTTTTTTGTTTACTTACCCTAGCCATAGGATGGGTCACGTAATACTTACTTGGAATGTGTGGGGTCTCCGAACACCTTCCCGCAGGTATGCTGTATACTCCTATCTTAAACGCCATAATGTGCGCATAGCATTTTTACAGGAGACACACTTAAATGCGGTGGAGATCGGCAAGTTACAACGTAGATGGAGGGGTAAAATATATGCCACAAACTACTCCCTGTTTACCAGGGGGGTCCTTATTTGGATACGTCCTGGGACACCTTTTGCAATGGATGAGGTCCTCGTAGATGGGGAGGGCAGATATGTACTTATAAAAGGTAGACTTGATGGTCGGCACACTTTGTTGGGAAATGTATACGCCCCGAATGTGGAACAGGGTCATTTCTTCAATCAGTTGTCCGTGGTAATGAGGAAATGGTGTGAGATCCCATGGTTGTTGGGCGGGGATTTCAACAGCGTACTGGACAAAGGGACGGATAGATCCTTCCCCCCACTTCGAGGTACAGTTGCCACGGCTAACTCCACGGTACTGAATAGGTGGGCTGATGGATGGGGCTTAGTGGATGTCTGGAGACATCGTAACCCCGGGGTGAGGGTGTATTCCTTTTGTCAGTACCCCATGATCTGCATGTCCGACTCGATCGATTCTTCGGATCCCCCTCCCTGCTTCCATACGTCTCAGATTCGGAGTACTGGGGACGTACGCACTCCGACCACAACCCCCACTATATTACACTAACCTTGGAGGGTGGCAATTCCGAGGTTCCTACCTGGAGGTTGCAACCAGCGATGTTGGAGGATTCTATGTTCCGAGAGGTGGTTGGGGAGGCTATAGGGGAGTACTTTGAGCTCAATGCAGGGACAGCTTCCTAGTCGGCAGTGGAATGGGCGACCATGAAGGCTACTCTACGAGGGAAGTGCCTGGGACTGAGCTGTGGGCTGCGTAGACAGATGACATCGGACTTGCTCGGTATAAAAAAACAGCTGTTGCCATTGGAGTCCAAAGCGGTTGACAACGATGGAGAAATATCTTCCCTGTTAGAAACGCGTAAGAAGCATGCGGAGCTGTTAGAGCGACAACGCTGCCTTAATTTTGCGGCACATTCAGCATCCGCACATGCTAAGGCAGACCGGTCGGGCCTCTTCTCGCCTGGTTAATCAAACAGGAACAGTCGGTGGGCCTATCACAGCGCTCCGATCCTCGGATGGGAGACTTAAATACACGCAGTTAGAAATACACGGTGAGCTATCCACCCATTTTGCACGACTCTATAGATCTACTACAAAGGCCCCACTTGCACTTGAGGAAGTTAGAGGCACAATGAGGGCTCTGCCATCCGGAAAGGTTCCAGGCCCAGATGGATTTCCTCATGAATTCTACAAGTCATATGCTGACCCCTAAAGTCCGCAATTACTTAAAGTATACACAGAAGCGCTTGATAACCTCTCTCTTCCGGCCTCGATGACCGAGGCTACTTTGATTACACTTCCCAAGCCGGGTAGGGACACTACTTCTACGGGCGCCTACCGCCCTTTGGCGCTACTGAATGGCGACTATAAGATCCTAGCGGATATCTTGGCAAATAGATTAGCACCAGTGATTCCGCAACTGGTACACCATGACCAGAATGGATTTTTGCCGGCCGCAATACATCACTTAACATACGACGGTTGTTCGGGGTCATGCGCTGCGCTGCAGCGGACTGGCCCACAGCCGGTTGTGTTGTGTTGGGCCTAGAGAAGGCATTTGACACTGTTGAGTGGCCCTTCATGTTTGCGGTACTTCAACATTTTGGATTTGGACCATACATCCCAAGTCTAATTACATTACTATATGGGGCTCCAACGGTCCCGGTGTGGCTGGGGACTCTCTTCTCTGACTCTATATCGATAGAAAGAGGAACTCGCCAGGGGTGCCCCCTCTCTCCATTGATATTTGCTCTGGTGATAGAACCACTGGCGGTGGCACTGCGGAGTTCAGCACTGGAGTGGGGGATACAACTCGGAGATGGTTTACATGCAGTTTCGTTGTACGCGGACGATATCCTATTATACGTCAGAGATCTCCGGGCGATCCCTCGAGCCATTCCTGATACGCTGAGGACCTTCGCATCCTTGTCTGGGTTGGGTGTGCACTGGGGAAAATCTTGTTTATTTCCCTTTACCCCTGGTATGGAGGATCCCTGTTGGGAGGTGGACGGGACGGCAGTGTATTGGCAACCGGTAGCGTTTAGATACCTGAGAATACGCATCTATCATAATGATCGGGACCTTATGGATGGCAATATTACCAGGGCAGTTACGGCGCTCAAATCCCAAGTTGAATTCTGGAAGACACTTGATCTTTCGGTCATAGGCAGATTGGAATTAATAAAAATGGTCATGCTGCCTCGTCTTCTTTATTATTTCTCTAACCTCCCGCTTTATCTACCTGCGTCCTTCTTTCGCTCTTTGGAAGGCGTTATCAGAGATTTCATTTGGAACAATACGCGGTGTAGGGTAGACCTGGCGAAGTTATACCTAACTCGGTCGCAGGGAGGACTGGCCCTACCCAACCTAGAGCACTACTTCCTGGCGTCCCAAATACTGTGGGTAGCAAGATGCATGAAGGAGCTACATCTGTCAGATTCTGCGGAACGTGACCCTCCGTATTCCCAGGACAGGATCCTCTCCTTATTCCATCCTTGTAATAAATCTCACAAAATGCTCCCCTTATTGATACAGATTGCGCGGAAATGTTTCCGCAGGGCATTACGTCTTACTAGACACATTAAACCGTACGCGCCTGTTATGCCCTTGCTGGGTATGCCGACAGCGAGCGGCAGAGTCCAGAGTATGGACCTTACTGATTGGACGGGAGCAGGCTTAACCACCCTGGGGGATTTATATGTAGAGGGCACATTACGGCCGTTCCTAACCATCACGGAAGAGGACGGGATTCCCCCGGGTCAATTCCTGAATCATGCTTCTTGGATGGCCACGATGTGGCGCTGGTGGGGGGACATTACACAGGAAGGATAAGTTACTTACCTGTAATCCTAGTTCTCTTCCAGGGGTATCCTCATCAAAGTCATAAGCACTGAATATTCCCGCCCATGTGCGGGGACCACGGAAATAATAAAAATTATATATGAAAAACATATATCTACAGCTCTATATATATATATATATATATATATATATATATATATATATATATACATATATCATTTTTTCTCATAGCAATGCAGCCCCCATCTAGGAGGCTAAACAATGTAATAACCCATAAACTGCTTTTGCAAACACATAATATATGTATAAAAACACAGGAGGGCAAGTAGCACTTGAACTCTGTTTTTAATGAGTAAACCTCATGAAAAAAACTGCAAATAAAGCAGACATTGTTAGCCTACAGGCTGCATTGTAAACCAATAGCATAGAAAATGAAAGCGTTTTCATACAAAACTGGCACCGTGCCTTTAAGGCAGCCATGACCCCTAGCTTCCCATCATGCCTCAGGGGTGACAGTTAGGTCAGTTGTTCTTTGCGTAACCCTGAAGATCAGGGCACAAAGATATCCTTTTTAACAATGAAGAAAAATCTCATTTGCCTGGGGAGGTGGGTGGGTTGCTTATGACTTTGATGAGGATACCCCTGGAAGAGAACTAGGATTACAGGTAAGTAACTTATCCTTCTCTTCCAGGGGATCCTCATCAATAGTCATAAGCACTGAATAGAATAGCAAGCCCATCTTCTACCTGCAGGCAAATGAGAGTGAATGACCCAACATACAACAACAGCCGCAATCAGCTGCTGAACAGATTCCTCAAGGAGGCCTGGCCTACTTGGGTGTCTGCTCTGGTGTCCGAATCTAGACAATAGTGCCTCGTAAATGTATGGACGGACCTCCAAGTTGCCGCCTTACAGATTTCAGAGATAGGCACGTTATGAAGAAAAGCAGTCGTAGCCGCTTTTCCTCTCGTAGAATGCGCCTTGGGAGTAGGCCCAAGGGGCCTTTGCGCTAATTGATAAGCTAACTTGATACACAAAACTATCCATCTGGAGATGGACCGTTTTGAAGCTGGAAAACCTGTTCTGATCGACCCATAGTTAACAAATAGTTGATCAGATTTTCTCATGGACTTGGACCTATCCAGATAGAATTTTAAAACTCTTTTTAGGTCAAGCGAGTGTAAAGCCCTCTCAGCTGGAGTGGAGGAATTAGGGAAAAAGGTGGGCAGAGAGATGGTCTGATTCACATGGAAATCTGACACCACCTTCGGAAGGAAGGAGGGATGAGTCCTCAATACGATCCTATTAAGATGGAAAACATTATAAGGTTCCTTAGAGCAGAGGGCCTGTATTTCGCTCACTCTGCGAGCTGGAGTGATCGCTACCAAGAAAGCCGCCTTCCAAGTGAGGTGTTGCAAGGTTGCTTTGTGGATGGGTTCGAAAGGTGGACCCATCAACTTTGATAGCACCAGGTTCAGCTCCCAGGGTGGTGAAGGAGGCCGGACCGGAGGGTAGACCTTTTTCAGACCCTGTAAGAAGTCTTTCACAACCTGTAACTGAAAGAAAGAAGGCTGAGAAGGCGAGCGCCTATATGCAGTGATAGCTGCTAAGTGCACCTTAATGGAAGGAAACTTCAAGCCCGCTTTAGACAGGTACAGCAGGTATGGTAGAATAACCTCCTCCTGCCCTTTGGTTGTGTTACAATTGTTTTGAACGCACCACATATAAAAACGTTTCTACTTGCACGCATACGAGTGTCTAGTGGACAGCCACCTTGCTTCTTTTAACCCCTTCCGTGCTCATGACGAGCTCAGCTCGTCATGCTGCGCGGTAGCGCAGTGCGCATGACGAGCTGAGCTCGTCACGACTCCACCCGCGATCGGAATGTCCCGCATACGAGCGGAATTCCGATCGCGGTCAAGGGGTTAAGATGGACATGCAGTCTTGTGGTAGTCCTAAATGGCCATACTGGAGGACCTCAGGAGCCATGCTGCCAAGTTCAGTGAGGGAAGGTTGGGGTGATGAATCCTCCCGTTCATCTTGGACAGCAGGTCCGGTCTGCACGGCAGCCTCCTGTGAGGGCATTCTGACATGTGCAGAAGGTCCGGGTACCACCATTGTCTCGGCCAGTCCGGGGCAATCAGGATCATTCTCGTGTGCGAATGAGACAGCTTGGTCACCACCTTCGGGATGAGAGGAAGGGGTGGAAAGGCGTACACAAATGCCCCTGACCAGTCTATCATAAGGGCATTCCCCTTCGACTCTGGCCGGTAGAACCTTGAGGCGAAGTCTCGGCATTTTGTATTTTCGTCGTCCGCGAAGAGATCGATGCTGGGACGCCCCCAAGCCTGGAAGATGCCTTCGACGACCTCGTCGTTGAGAACCCAGTCTTGTCTGTCTTCGAAGTGTCGACTGAGAGCATCTCGCGTTCTGTTCTCCCGGCAGGTGTACCGCTGTGATTGATAGGTTCCGTGCCAGGAACCAATGTCAGAGAGCTTGAGCTTCCAGCGACAATGTGCATGAGCGAGTTCCCCCCTGTTTGTTCAGGTAGTACATGGTGGTGGTATTGTCCGTCTGTACTAAGATCGAACTTGCCTGAATCGAAGGGAGGAAAGCCTTGAGGGCCAGGTGAACTGCTCTCAGTTCCAGCATGTTTATATGATATGACCGCTCTTTCAATGACCATTGACCTTGCGTCTGGAGAGACCCCATGTGGGCTCCCCAGCCCTGGAGGGAGGCGTCCGTGATCAGTGTTTGAGAGGGAGGTGCTTGATGAAAAGGTATCCCTACTTGCATATTCTCCTTCTTCATCCACCATGGGATGGATGTTCTTGCTGCGTTTGAGAGACTTATTTTGTCGTCCCAGCGAGCTGTTTGCTGGTCCCACTTGTCTTCCAGATCCTGCTGTAGAGGACGCATTCGCAGCCTGGCATTGGGGACCAGGAAGATGCAGGATGCCATCGACCCTAACAGGGAGGCAATCCGACGAACTGACAGCATTCTGTTGTCTAGAACAAGTTTGCATTTCTGTATGATGGAAAATTGTCTCTCCTCCGAAGGAAACACTTTTCCTACCTCGGAGTCTACCAAGGCTCCTAGATAATGTATTCTCTGTGTGGGTTGTTGCGTCGATTTGTCGAAGTTCACATGAAGGCCCAGCCGGTGACAAATCTCTAGGCATTGTAGGAAATGACTCCTCACGCTGTGGGGAGAGGGACCCTTCAGCAGCCAGTCGTCCAGGTACGGGTACACGAAGATGCCTCTGCGGCGTAGTGCGGCTGCCACCACTGCCAAGCACTTCGTGAACACTCGGGGAGCTGACTTCAACCCGAAGGGTAGTACTTTGAACTGGCAGTGTGAAGATCCCACCAGGAATCTCAGATATTGCCTGTGATGTTGACTGACCGGAACGTGAAAGTAGGCATCTTGCAGATCCAGCGAACACATCCAATCTCCCTGCCTGAGATGTGGATATATTTGATGGAGAGCCAACATGCGAAACTTCTCCTTCTTGATTGACTTGTTGAGCGTTCGCAGATCCAGAATGGGTCTGTATTCTGCTTTTCGACCCTTCTTCTTTACTAAGAAGTATCTTGAGTAAACCCCTCTCCCTCTTTGAGATATTGGCACCTTCTCGATGGCTGATTTCCGCAGAAGGGTGGTAACTTCATTTTGCAATATCTTCATTTGATGGCACGATGATGGAACCGGAGGGATTGAGGGAGGATGGCGTCGAAAACGTAGAGAGTACCCATTCTACAGTGTAGCTAACACCCACTCTACAGCGTAGCTAACACCCACTGGTCCTTTGTGATAGCTCTCCACTCTTTGAGATGATTTGCAATACTTCCCCCCACTGGAGTGGTGAACGGCGACGGGGGAAGTGGGCACTCATTGTTTGGTCTGCGTCTCGGCGGAGGTGTTAGACTGACGCTGGTTCCCTCTTCCTCTGGAAGAGCGCCTGCCTTGGTATTGGGACCTTTGCTGTCCCTGCTAATCCTGGTTTTTCTGCCAATGAGGGGTTTGAACCCTCTGTTGGGAGGATCGTCGATTGTAAGGCCTGAATCGTTTGCGGAACTCTTTCCTCTTCTCTAGACCCACGGCCTTTAGTGTGTCTAGCTCTGTCTTCATCCGGGACATTTCTTCATCCGTGTGTGCACCGAACAAAGATGAGCCGGAGAAGGGGAGATTGAGGATCCGAAACTGTGCCTCTGGTTTGAGCACTGTGAGTCGGAGCCAGGAGGTTCTTCTAGCGCATATCCCATGCGCATAGGCATGAGCCGAAAGAATAGCTCCATCAGCTGCGGCGCTGATAACTTGGTTAGCCACCAAGCTGCCTTCATGCACGATCTCCTCAAAATCCTTGCGATCTTCTTTTGGTAACTTTTCCGTGAATCTTTGCAGGGAGTCCCACAGAGACCTGTCATACCGGCCTAAGAGAGCCGCCGCACTCGATACCTTCATCATCGAGGCTGATGTGCCACATACCTTCCTTCCCCACAAATCCTGTGTTTTACTCTCCTTGTCTGGTGGAACAGTAGAGGAGGAAGCAATAGCATGAGTCTTTTTTGCTGCAGCGATTATAACAGAATCCGGTGGGGGGTCAGATTTAAGGAAAAGCGGGTCCTCTTCCGGTGAATGATATTTTTTCAAAATCCTAGCCGGCGCGGTCTTAAGTGTCGCCGGCGTGAGGAAAATGTCCATAAGCGGTTCTATTAGGCCCGGGACCAATGGTAGCAGAGGTCTAGATGCTGCCCTTTGGTGTAAAGTCTCAAAGATAACAGAGGACGAACCCTGTCGAGTCGGCATAGGGATGTTTAGTTTCGCCGCCCCTCTGCCAAGCACGTCCTGAAAAGTGCCCACGTCATCCACCGGAGAGACCCTCGATGGTGGGCTGTCAGTAAGAGTAGGTGAATAGTCTCTGTGTGACGTGTGTGTGGAAGAGGAGGAAGGTGTTGGAGATCTGTGTCTTCTCCTCCTGCTTCTGGATCTAGATCTTCTTCTGTGAGAGAGTGCAGGAGTGCGACTGCGATCCCTGGCTCTTGATGGAGTACGCTCTCTATCCACCGCCTGTACCAGCCGAGCCAACGGAGATCTGTGAAGGGGGCTCGAGTAATGCTGTGCCCCTGTGGCTGGGGTTGTGGCCCAGTGATGCAAGGGCCTGTTCCATCTTGGTGATAGATGGATGGAAGGCGATCTTTGCCCTTCTCGCCCCTCAGGAGAATGTGGAGGAGGAGGCGGAGGAGAGCTCTCTCTTTCTTGTGTAGGCCTGGTCGGCGAATCTTGATGTCCCCTGGACACTGGACTGCTGGACGTCAAGATCACGACCTCCGGAGATGTTGACGATGAACCTCTGTGAGAGCTGGGAGAACCTGTTCTCGACGTTGGTGACGGCGATGTAGACAGGCTTACCGGACGTGAGGCCTCTTTGGACTGGTGCCTCGACGTCGATCTGGAACGTCTCTGGACCGACTGCCTTCTCGACGTCGACCGTCATCCTGTCTTGACCTCGACTTTCTCCTCTTGGACGGAGGACTCAATCTCGCAGTCGACCGGTCTCTCGACGTCGAATGTCTACTTGACGCCGACGGAGTACCGTGTTTCGACGTCAGCCGCCTCTGTTCTGAAGATCGGTGTCTCGACGTCGATCTGCGGTGTGCTGCCGTCGACGGAGACTTCTGCCTCGACGTCGGCGACGGAGTCTTGTGCCTCGACGTCGAAGATCTTTGCACTGACCTCCACGGAGACTTCTGCCTCGACGTCGGCGACGGAGTCTTGCGCCTCGACGTCGAAGATCTTTGGACTGACCTCGACGGAGACCTTTGCCTCGACGTCGATCGCCGTTGATGTGGCGACGACGGAGTGATTTGCCTCGACGTCGATCGCCTAGCCAGCGTCAACGGAGATTTGCTCCTCGACGTTGATCGTCGCCTGGTTGACGACAACGGAGGGCCCTTTACCTTCGTCGACGTTGAGAGCGTTGTCCTCGATTTCTTAGAAGAGTGATGCTCCGGCACCACCGTAGTCTTCGGCGACGATTTCTTCGCCGTCGGCAGCCTCGACGTCGATCCCGACGCCGAAGGAGAACAGGTCGGGACCTTGCCTCTCGACGTCGACCGAGTTCTCTTTTTCTGCTGCCTCACTGGAGACCTAACTCTTTCAGAGGGGCCATAAAGTCGAATTCTCTCCCTTTCTTTGATGGTGCTTCTTGCAATGATGACAGGTGGCAGAAGAGTGAGAATCAGGGAGGCAGAGAATACACACAGGGTGTGTGTCTGATCTAGCCTTCTTCTTGCCACAGGCAGGGCAAGGGTCAAATAAGGAAGGCATTTCTGACAGAAATAAACCTTTTCTGGAGCACAAAAAGGGCTTCACTCTCACTCTAATGCTAAAAGACGTCGAGTGAAAGCAAAAATCTTCAAAAAATCAGATAATTTTTGACAAAAAGTCAAAAAAAAAGGAAGAGCTGTGAATCCAGGGTCCTGACTGAAGGAGCCGGAAAGAACAACTGACCTAACTGTCACCCCTGAGGCATGATGGGAAGCTAGGGATCATGGCTGCCTTAAAGGCACGGTGCCAGTTTTGTATGAAAATGCTTTCATTTTCTATGCTATTGGTTTACAATGCAGCCTGTAGGCTAACAATGTCTGCTTTATTTGCAGTTTTTTTCATGAGGTTTACTCATTAAAAACAGAGTTCAAGTGCTACTTGCCCTCCTGTGTTTTTATACATATATTATGTGTTTGCAAAAGCAGTTTATGCGTTATTACATTGCTTAGCCTCCTAGATGGGGGCTGCATTGCTATGAGAAAAAATGATATATGTATATATATATATATATATATATATATATATATATATATATATATATATATAGCTGTATATATATGTTTTTCATATATAATTTTTATTATTTCCGGGGTCCCCGCACATGGGCGGGAATATTCAGTGCTTATGACTATTGATGAGGATCCCCTGGAAGAGAACCTCCAACACATCTCCTTCTGCAATATGTGCACGTAATGGGCACGGGGCGTCACCTAGTGAAGTGGTTTGCGGAGTCGATCCGAGAGCACACCATGGTGGACTTAACGCCGTTGAGAACTAAATGGGAGACTGATCTAGAGAGACCATACTCAGAGAAGGAGTGGCCCATAGTTTTGGAGAGCCCCAAGCAGATCCCGAGAAACACATGGTTTCGATTGATCCAATTCTATATTATTCACAGGGCTTATCTACCCAGATAAGATAATCAAGTACTTTCACAGGTTAGACGCGTGCTGTCCTCGTTGCAAACTGGTGTCGGCGGATTTATTACATATGCTATGGTCCTGCCTCGACTTACATTCATACTGGGACGGGGTGACTCCTGCGCTTCACACCAGCACTGATAGGGAGGTTCCTAAGACATGGGAGGCATGCATTACAGGAGTATTCCCAAGAAGCAAGAAGTTTAAAGCGTCCTCTAGATTTTTGGATTTGGGCCTTGTGGCCAAACGGCTTATCACACGTAGGTGGAAGGCGGAAGAACCCCCTCCGTTGAATGCATGGTTCCACTCTATGTAGAACTGGGTTAAGGCAGAGGCGGTCTCCTTGGTACGAGAAGATGCGCTGGGTCTTCGCAAATTCCCCATCTCTTCTGCATGGAATGCAATGTTGTGTACGCTACAGGGGCTGCTGGAGTCGGATGAACCTTCAGACATTCCTATCACCGATTAATTACTATATAGCATATGTACTGAATTATGGCCCGAGCTATAGGCTGACTGTACTGATCATTCCATATATCCAGAGTTTCCATGTATATTATTCAAGTAGTCGGGATATACTATTGCGAGACTGTTGATACGGTATCTTTTCATTTTGATGGAGATTCATATTCTTACCTACATCCGTGAGGCTCCTGCTTCCCTCCTTGTCCCCTTCCCTCTTCCTCCCATTTTCTTTTGAGTGTATTATATTTGTTAAATATTATTAAATAAGATTGTTTGATTGAATACGTAGATTAATGTGATATGGCGGAGTGAAGCCATATGTGAGGTATAAATGCCATTAATATGTATATGCATAGAGGAGTCATACAATATTATAGCATGGTTAAATAGCCACAATGCAGGAGGTTAAAGTCAACTGTTGGTCGGGGTATGCTTTTATTACTGATTAGGTACGATTGATGTCTAAGATGTTTTTTTTTTTGCATGGTTAGATCGCTGAACTATTCAATTTGTCCTGCTGATTACCTACTGGTTCCTTAGGATAAGATATATGACTGTCAAATGTTTTACTTTCTATACAAAATATCTCAATAAACAGATCAAACAAAAAAAATTCATGCGTCCACACTATTATTATTATTATTATTATTATTATCGATACTTATAAAGCGCACTATCACCCTACGGGTACCCTGGCGCTGTGATACGTGTGCCCAGCTTATCGCAAATGAAAGTGGAGCGAGATTAGCAGAAGAAAAGATTAGGAGAGTGGTGGAGGACAGACTCTAGGATATAGCCATGTCTTTATCCTTTTTCTGAACTGGAAAAGATCATCCACCTGTCTGATCTCAAGTGGGAGTTTGTTCCAGAGTCGCGAAGCTGCGGTGCTGAAGGCCCTGCCTCCTGATTTGGTTCTTCTAACTCTGGGCACCTTCACCAGTTTGGCGGAGGAAGAACGTAGATTTCGGGTGGGGGCATACCATGCAAATTTGTCCTGCAATGGTTTGGGTCCAGCAGCATGCAGAGCTTTAAACACTATGCAAAGCGACTTAAATTGTATCCTTTGCAATACTGGAAGCCAATGCAACTCTGAAAGTGCCTCCGAGGCGGAGGAACATCGTGGCCTCATTAGTGCCAACTTAGCCGCCATTGTCTGTATTCTCTGGAGTCTCTCAATAAAATATCTCGGAGACTCCAGCAGCAAGGCGTTACAGTAATCCAACCTACTCAGGATAGTACTTCTTACTATCAATCCTCTGGCCTGTCTTGAAAATATCGGCAGAATCTTCCGAAGTACTCTAATCAGGGAAAAACAGCTCCCAGCTATTTTATTCACATGAGTTTCAGGAGTCAGTTTACTATCGAACATGACTCCCAGGTTGTGCACCGTCTCAGAAGAGACCAATGGGGTGGCTGTGGGAATGGGCCAAAAATCAGTAGGGAGTATGGGAGGGATCCTTCCAGCTGCACAGTGCAGGACCTCTGTCTTATCGGCATTACATTGAAGAGAGTTCTCTCTGAGCCAAAGTGCTGTGTCCTGCATACAGGCATGGAAGTCTTCCAGAGTTACGGACTGATCTCCCTCTAAGGACAGAATAAGTTGTGTGTCATCTGCGTAGTTCACGAGATTGATGTTGTGAGCCCTTATAACAGCAAGTAAAGGGCTCATATAGATGTTGAACAATATTGGACTAATCGCAGATCCCTGCGGGACACCTTGCAAAATGTTGGTGAACTCAGATCGATAGGGGGGGGAGGGCCACTGCCTGTTGTCTATTAGATAGATACGATTGAAACCACTTCAGGGCAGTGCCCACAACTCCAGCCTCTTCTAGTCTGGTCAGAAGGACCTCATGGTTAACCGTGTCGAATGCGGCAGACAGGTCAAGTAGAATCAATATAGCCGATTGTCCCCCGTCTGCTCGCATTCGTAGATCGTCCATGACGGTCACCAGAGCAGTCTCCGTTCCATGTCCAGGGCGGAAACCAAATTGCACATCTTCCAGTATGTTATTGGTTTCTAGGAACTGGGAGAGTGACTTACTAACTAGACGTTCAAGGATTTTGACCGGATAGGGTAGAAGAGAGATGGGTCTGTAATTTTTAGGACAAGCTGGATCAAGCGATGCTTTTTTCAGAAGAGGTGTCACCAGCGCTTTTTTCCAGCAAGTCGGCACAGATCCACTAGACAAAGATTGAGTACAAATCTGCCGAAGTATCGGAAAGAGTTCAGGAGCCAGTTCCTTCCAGATTTTGTGTGGAAGTGGATCCATAGGGGATCCTGAGGAGACACCCAGTGCCACTTTATTGAAATCCTCCATTGAGAGTATCTCAAAGTGGTCTAAGGAGTTCAATTTATCCCCCCCTACCCGTCTCTTCCTCTTCGCAAGCGATAATTCCTCAGGCATATTACCCGTTTTGAGTCCATCAATTATGTTTCTAATCTTGTCCTCAAAAAAGGTTGCTAGACTGTCACATAGATCCTGACTAGGCAGAATCTTGTTTTTTGAACAGTCCGGGTTGGCAATATCATCTACTATTTTAAAGATACTTCTAGTGCTATTTGGCGCTTTCAGAATAATATCTGCAAATTTTTTGCTATAAAAATTTATTTTTTATAGTTAGTTATTGCCACCCTTCAGACGGTTTTATCTTCGTCTGCATATTCCCTTCGCCATTTCCTTTCCGCTTGCTTACAGCCCTGTTTCAGGTTTCTCCGTTCTTCATTAAACCATGGGGCTGACGGTCTACCTGTTTTTTTATGACTTTTTAACAGAGCAATCTGGTCCAGTCTAGTGTTGATTTGTTCACAGAGTGCTGCATAGTTCTCTTCTACCTGCTTATCTACATCACAACACTCATTGATAAGAAATACAGGAGATATCATTGCCTTTTTCAGGAGTCCCTTCCAGTCCCTACTTAAAAATTCCTAGCCTCCCTAATGATTGGAGTATTCATCCTGGGGTTATATACCTGAAATGCAATCAGGTGGTGGTCAGACCAACCCACCGGCAGGACGTCTACTATTCCTATAGTCTGCTTTTCAGAAAAGACTAGGTCTAATATGTGTCCCCCCTTGTGTGTAGGCTCAGTAACCCATTGTTGCATGTTTAGATTCTCACAAGATTGAATGAGATTATTATAACCCGAGTCCAAATTCCCATTAGGCCACAGGTTAAAATCTCCCACAATGAGCAATCTAGAGTGGGTCAGCGCCAAATTACTAAGGACCTCAATCAGCGCCTGCTGTAGTTGAGGGCTAGCTGTCCCAGGAGGCCTATAGCAAACTATGCCGGTCAGCACTTGTCCCTTGGGATCCTTTAATAGAAATCCCAAAAGTTCAATACCCTCTATCTCATCAATGTCCAATGGGGCAAAATCCCATACTTCTTTAAAAATAATCCCTACTCCACCTCCTCTACCACTAGTTCGTGGCTTGTGGAAAACTTTATAACCCAGTGGGCAAGCCAACCCTGGTTCCAGGTCTGATCCAGGGTGTGTCCACGTTTCTGTCATAAACAGTGCATCTAAGTCATAGGTTTCCAGTAACAGTTGAGTTTCCAAGTGGTGCTTAGACAGGGATCTAACATTGAGCAAACCGCACCTAAGGCTGCCCCTTCTAACAAAATCCAGCTCAGGCCCTGCGGTCTCTTCTAACTTGTACCTGCCCATCCTGCCTCCAGTTTCCCCAATATCACATCGTTGTTCTTTTGTGTAGCAGTACCTCATGCTTCCTGCTTCATACTTCCCCAAACGGGCAGCATGGCTGGCGCTGTGCGCGGTCAGTGTGCAGACGGGCTTGCCTTTGGCGCGCCGTCGGCGCGCCCGCTGCGCGGCCATGCCAGCGTGTCTTTTTTATCGGTGAATGCGGGGGAAAACTAGAATGCTGACCTCCAAGTATGGCGGGTCCGCTCTAACTGACGGACACCGCAAGGTCAGATGAACCGGTAAGAGCGCCTCGTTTTAAATCCAATATTAAAATATTCAAGCAGCATTAAAAACAATTTTAAAAAAATGTCATTGGGGAGTTGATGTGCAAAATAAAGTGCAGCGTGCAACAGCAGCCAACAAGATCCACACACAACAGAAAGCTTAGACACCTCATATGCATTGGTCACTGCAGTGCCCATCCCCCAACAAGCAATACAATTACATAGCAATGAGATCTTTAGACCCATTTTACGGCTTCCAAAACAGGAAGAGGAGAGCGAGCTGTGCCACGTTGCCTGCTGCTGTTCATGGCCTGCTGCCGGTGGAGTGGCCACTTACAAAGTGGGGCACAACTGGAATATGGCACTCATACTGTGGCTCCGGCCAGTTCACTGCTGTCCACAAATCTTTTCCTGCAGTTCAAAATGCCCATGCAGGGGCTGTCAAAGGCAGCTTACACGCTTCTCGGGCAGTATATCCTGCCATGGCTCGTTGTAATCAGCCAATGAGAATCGTGTAAACATGCCTAGTATACACTTATCCATGAAGGAGAGCACAAATTAGCTGGCATCTGATTCGCTGATTGCAACTAAGCCTCAGCAGGCCCATCCCACGTTTCAGCCAATGAACACCTTTGCTTTTCCTGCATTTTCAGCCATGTTCTTAAACATTTAACCACGCTGCCCCCTAGAGCCTTCTACTGGCACTGCACTAGCTGCAGGAAACTCCGATTAACACAGCGGGTCAAGTAGGCCTGAAAACTGCTCGCCCTGAAAGAAATTGACTCGGCATTGCAAGTGGGCGAGTACATTTTTCGAGCCCTGTGAGGTGCTGTTTTCCATCACTCCCTGGTATTCAAGTTGTTCTAGGATTTCCCTAACTTGTTTTATAGCTTTATGTTTTATTGGGTATTGTCTCTGGGGTTGAGGAATTGATTTTAATGGGATTTTACGATGAGGTGACTCATCATCCCACCCAACATGATTGCAGTATAGTGCAGGAGCTAGTGCTAATGCTCATTCCTTGGCGTATGAATGTTTAACTGATTCCAGAACAAGGTCAGAGAAAGCAGGTTAAATTACTGTTTCCCCGTTTGGGCATTCTATTACGGACTCAGGTGGCCAGTCTTTTTCAGCCAAAAGAATATCTTAACCAAACGTCAAGTTCTCCCAAAATAGAGCCTTGGTGTTTCTGGGTATGTCCCCCTCCAATTGAAGTGTAATTTTGTATAAACAATGGGGGGGGCACTTACCCTAGTATTAGGTGTTTCCACCGTGATATGCTCACTCAGCGCTACTGCCGCCAGATAATCCATCAGGTTCCGGCGAACTATTGTGACTTCTGTCGTGCTGTCCAGCATCTTCACTGCCCATTCCCGGTTCAGAAGCAGAGTCCTCAGGAGTCTGGGCATGCCTTATTTTAATCCCAGCTGCTTTCTTCTTTTTGTATTAAGGTTTAGTATTCTTCTGTTTGTCTTCTTTTTTAATGATGTAGTCTGATGAGCGTTGTGATTCCTTCTTCGGTTTCAAGCGGTCTTCTGATCTGCGCTCTGGCCGGCCACCTCTCTGCAAACGTGACTCCTGAAAGGAACTAGAGGAACGTGTATCAGTATCCTGATACCTGTCATGCTTTCTAATGTTAACATGGATTCTAAAATTGTATTTCTTTTCAGTGGTCTTCTGTTGAGGAGACACACCCCGTGATTGTGTGGGTTTTTATTTTTTTGTTTATTGTCCCATTTCTTCTTGGAAGAATCAAGTGCTTGCTTAGAGTTATCCTTTTCAGAATTACTCTTAAATTGTGGTTTCCCAGGTCTGGCTCCCAAATTATCTCTACCTAGTGTAGAACAGGTTTCTTTGATAATTTTTGGCAATTCCCGCTCCTGCTATGCAGGAGTAAACTCCCTCAGGCACTGGTGTTTAGCTAATGCTGCTGCCTCCCCCTTTATGTTACTTAACATAATGGCTGATACTGCGGCAAAAATGCCCATCAGTTTCATTTCCAAGTCCAGGGCAGGTGCTGCCCCGTACTCATTCTGTACCTGTTTCAGTAACTCAGGCAAGACAGCCAGTGAAGGGGTACCATGTGTTTTGGTATAAACGCAGGGAAGACTGTACCCCAAGTTGCGCAGTCTTCCACCGGAGGAGCCATCCCCATTGGCAAGCAAGTAGTTAGTATTCTGTATTTTTCTTGCGAGCCTGTATGGGGAAAAACTGCTTCAAGCTGGCTAGTTTTTTGCACTATCCAGAACGGAATTTGCTTCCGACTGGTGGGAATCTTTCCCATAACGGCATTCAGTGTATGTGGCAGATACCCGTGGTAGCCAATTGTGGTTGTGCAGCCTGAGCAGTCCGCACAGGGTTAACGGTTAGTGTTCGCATTATGAATTGTGTAAGCTTTCTGTAAATTTTTACTAAATCTTTGTATAGAGGACGCATTTCTGCTGTAGTTAAATTACCAGTGCTAGGGATGCTGTGTGTATGCCGCTAAGACCGGCCATGTCACTGCTTCTTTGCTGAGTGGGCCGAGTCTCACGTTTTCTGAAGTATGTGGGAGGGCACCTTTAAACCAATTTATATGCTGTTGGTAAGAGAGAGGAATTTCTATGTCTATGTATGGAGTGCATTCCTTTGGTGTTTCATCTTCAATGTAGGTATGAAACATTTGTGTACGAGCATCTGCAGCTGGGAATTTAACCTAGGAATAGAATACCTCTGTTCTGAATGCTTTGTGTGCCTCAGCCACGAAGGTAACGTCTGCACCCATTGCTGGGAGGCCATACTGTAATAATTTCCTCAATTTGTTCTCCAATGTCAGATATTGTTCTGAAGTAAAAGGAAATTAAAAGGTGAAGTTATGGAGACAGGGTAAGCACGATGTGTGAAGTTTTATCCTACAGGTTTTGAATAACCTACAGCCAATACATAGGGTATACCTACTCAGCTGAGGCGGATTTCCCTACCACCACGGATTTCTCCAGTTTGAAGGTGAATAGGAGTCTCTGAGAAAGCACAAGTGAACTACTCAGGTAGACGGTTAAATAAGAACCCAACCAATGTTGGGCGCCATGTTGTGTAGTTCCCACTAATCCGTGGGACCTGCGCATTTGTGGACAACATAAACATTGGGTGAGTTGCCTAGATTGATTCCAAGCACCCCCGCAGGATATGTTGGCCTAGAGACCATCTAGCTCACAGTGCCACCATAAGCCCCCCTAGCCCAAACAGGGAGCAAATGGTTTCTGGCAACCACTGAACATGACAACCCTGACCCCTCAGGGATCATGGTAACAGATCAGGACCCTTCCGTTCAGTTACTTGTGCTCTTTTGTTCTCAGAGAAATATACAGAGAATACACAGTGGGATGTTTTCAATATACGTAATGAACCAACGTTATTCTTGTATAAAATTCATGTGCTGTGATAATCAGTAAACAGAAGCAGATGAAAGTGATTACAAGCACCAAAAGAGTGAATAGCAGATGTAGTTCTACCATGGTGCTAAGACAGTGTATATATGCAGGCATATAAAACAAGGTAATAATCAGGTGTACTCCTACTATGCAAACCCTAATCTGTGTGTCTAGATTGTGTGTAGGTGTAGAGCCAGGAATCCCCCCATGGGATGATTCAACCCCATTACCTTGCAGGAGAGAATGTAGGAACCCCGTCTTGGTCATGAATGCGACACCCCTCACAGAGATGTCAGACCGCTGCGTGGGGAAGTCTAAGCATTCAGGAACCCTCAGTGTCAGCTGAAGTGCCTCCTCTGCTAATCCTCTGAGATGCTTATTATTTATAATAAAAAGCATCCTTGCGATGTACATATAGATTAGCAATGTTATGGATATGTAGATAGCCCTGCCGCCCTGTGGATGAAGATAGAACAACATTTGTATATTTTGCGTAAAGGCCTTGTACTTGGTGTTCGAGGCATCGTAATATTGTTATGAAAAGCCAGATGTGTAAACAGAAGTAGTTTCAGAGAAACTAATCCAATATTGTCACGCACGCAAATATGTGCAAAAGGTCACAGTAGTAATGTTATTGTGCACAAGAGGACAATTTAAGAACATGTGCAGCTATGTTACATGGGCCTATCCCGGACACACAAGACTACTAAGCATTTTTCGAATTACAATGAAGAATGTGTAGGAAGTAGGTTCAGAGGTTAGAAACGCAGGTGACGAGATATTTTCTGTAGCCAATATGGAACTGCTAAGTAACTTATTATTTGACCTTTTTGTAACAAGCATTGTTCATGTTGCTGCTATATAGGTGGCTGCCTATGAAGTAGCAAATTGAGACCAACTTTTTACCGGTGTGGCGATAACCACTCTCCCTGCCGCTGAGGTAAAGAGCTGTGTTTGCCTTGCCAAAAGGAGTCTTGTCTTTTTTCTTTTTAAAGTCACCCTGCAACATTTAGCGAGCCAGCATAGGAGTCCCTCTTGTTCTCAACTGACTGCTGCCACCGGAGTACCGCCTACCCCCGCTGCATAGATCATTGCGCATTTTTGATGAGGTAAGCATACGCTGTGTTGCCTAAAAGTTCTGCCTATTCACGGGGTGGGTAGGAACCGGCGATTGCAGCCTTTAAAGTGAGGACAATGCGGACTTCATTCCATGTTTTGTACATATCATATGACTTGTCTCACTGGCAATGGAAAACGCAGATGTAATATAAATATAAGGTTATCGCTGAAAGATTGTGTACATGTGTTGTACAATATTAAGTTAAAGCCCTGCGTAGTCGATAAAGTGTTTATCCCAATATAAAGTTGGAAGTGGTCAATGTGGGTGATTCGAAGCTGGATTTTCAGTAGGTGTTCCAATATTTGACATAGAGGGACAGTTGAAAGGCTGATGTCTCTAAACTTTACCTCCAAGTATGATCTGAACACTCGAATTACACTCCTGGACCTAATGTCCAGAAGTCATTCCATGGTCTATGAGACGCATGGTTTGAGGGTTATTCTCTCTTGAGCGCCGAGGTAAGTGGCCAGTTTCTGCTGACATTATTTACAGTTTAGAATCAAAACAATAGTGATTAACATTTAGAAGTAGTTGAAGTGTTCACAATTTAATGGTGAAGGCGTGTGTGTGCATATAAAATAGAAATGTGGCCACAGAGTGATGTTGTTGTATAATGTTGCATAATGTTATTATGACATATAATGTTTAATATATGACAGAAAGGACAAATTGACGAATTTCTTGTTTATGAGTGTCTGCTCCAGTATACGAGTCGAGACAATTTAGTCTCGTGAATGTATGTACCAACTTCCAAGTGTCTGCTTTGCAGATCTCAGCAATCGGTACGTTGTGTAGAAAAGTTATCGTAGCTGCCTTTCCCCTAGTGGAATAAGCCTTGGGAGAAGACTAAAGGGGTTATTTGCCAATTGGTAAGCCAGCTTGGTACATGACACTATCCATCTGGAGATGGGACGCTTGGAGACTGGGAAACCTGTTCTGATGGAACCATAGTTTACGAACAAATAATCAGACTTTCTAATAGCCTTGGACTTGTCTAAATAAAATCTTAAAACTCTTTTTAGATCTAAAGAGTGGAGAGACCTCTCAGCTGGAGTAAAAGGATTGGGAAAGAAAGTAGACAGTGAGATGGTTTGATTAACATGAAAATTCGACACGACCTTCGGAAGGAAGGAGAAGTGGGTTCTCAGAACCACTCTGTTGTGGTGAAAGACAGTGTACGGTTCCTTGGAGCAGAGTGTCTGAATCTCGCTCACCCTACGAGCGGAAGTGATTGCCACCAAAAAGGCGGCTTTCCATGTAAGGTGCTGAAGGGTCGGTTTGTGAATTGGCTCAAAGAGGGGACCCATGAGCTTGGAAAGGACCAGGTTTAGCTCTCAGGGAGCCGAAGGAGGCCGGACTAAGGGGAAAACGTTTTTTAATCCCTGTAGAAAATCCTTAACCACCTGAAGCTGAAAGAAAGAAGGTTGAGTAGGTGACTTTCTGTATGCCGTAATGGCAGCAAGGTGTACTTTTATGGAAGCAAATTTTAGACCCGACTTGCCCAAGTGTAGGAGATAAGGCAAGATTACCTCCTCTTGCCCTTTGGTAGGATGGAAACCATTTTGAACACATCACATATAGAACCTTTTGCATTCAAAAGAATAGGAATGCCTTGTGGAAGGACTTCTAAACTCCCTCAAGATGTTCATGCAGTCCTGAGGAAGACCTAGGTGACCATACTGGAGGACCTCAGGAGCCATGCTGCTAAGTTCAGTTAGGGAAGGTTGGGGTGATGGATCCTCCCGTTCATCTTGGACAGGAGATCCGGTCTGTGCCGGTCTGCACAGAAGGCTCCTATGTGGGCACTCCGAGAGATGCAGAATGTCAGAGTACCACCACTGTTGTGGCCAGTCTGGTGCTATCAGTATCATCCCTGCTCTGGAGTATGAGAGCTTGGTTATGACCTTCGGGATGAGAGGAAGAGGAGGAAAAGCGTACACAAAGTCCCCTGACCAGTTGATCAAAAGGGCATTCCCTTTCGACCCTGGCCGGTAGAACCTTGACGCAAAGTCGTGGCTTTTTTTGTTTGTATCGTCCGCAAAAAGATCAACGCTTGGCTGACCCCAATGTTGAAAAATGTCTGCCACCATTTCATCGTATAGAACCCAGTCTTGCTGATCTTCGAAGTGACGACTTAGAGAGTCTGCTTGAGTGTTTCGTTCTCCTGGCAGATGGACTGCTGTGATTGAAAGCTGCCTGGCCAAGAGCCAATGCCAGATCGCCTGAGACTCTAGGGATAAGGGGCGAGAGCGGGTCCCTCCCTGCTTGTTTAGATAGTACATCGTTGTCGTGTTGTCTGTCTGGACCAATATAGATTGGGACTGAATGGACGGGTAGAAAGCTTTGAGGGCTAGATGCACTGCCCGTAGCTCCAGCATGTTGATGTGATATGCTCGTTCCCTGCTCGACCACTGGCCCCGAGTTTGCAGAGGGCCCATGTGTGCTCCCCAACCCTGAAGGGACGCATCTGTAATCAGAGATTGTGTCGGAGGAGGTTGGTGGAAGGGAATTCCCACCAGGAGATTTTTCCGATGAGACCACCATGGGATGTATGATCTCGCAGCATGGGAAAGTAGAATCTTGTCGTCCCATCGAGCGGTTTTCCGATCCTATTTTGTCTTCCAGGTCCTGCTGCAGCGGCCTCATCCTCAGCCTGGTATTGGGGACTAGGAAAATGCAAGATGCCATTGACTCCAGGAGCGATGCAACCGGCCGAACTGAGGGCTGGTGAGTTGAAGCAGAGGATCGCATTTCAGCTTGATTGAGAATAGTCTCTCCTCCGAAGGATACACTCTTCCTGTGCTGGAGTCTAGAGTAGAACCCAGGTAATGTATTCTTTGAGTGGGCTGATGAACTAATTTCTCCAGATTGACCTGAAGTCCCAGCCGCTGTAGCAAATTCAGACAGATTTGATAGTGGTCTTTCACACTCTGAGGAGATGAGCTCTTTAGGAGCCAATCGTCGAGGTACGGATAGATAAACAGTCCTTGGCGACGTAGAGCAGCGGCTACTACGGCCATGCACTTGGTGAACACTCGAGGGGGCCGACTTCAGGCCAAACAGCAGGACTTTGTACTGATAGTGTTTGGATCCTACCATGAAGCGTAGGAACTTCGGGTGGCATAAAGTGATTGGAACATGGAAGAACGCATCCTGAAGGTCTATCGAGCATATCCAGTCTCCTTGTTGGAGATGAGGATATATTTGATGGAGTGCCAGCATACGAAATTTCTCTTTTAAGATGGCTTTGTTGAGGATGCGAAGATCCAATATATGACTGAATCCTGCTTTTTGGCCTTTCTTTCGTACTAGGAAGTATCTGGAGTAAACCCCCTTTCCTTGTTGTGAGGGAGGAACTTCTATGGCAGTTTTTTGTAAGAGAGTGGATACCTCCTGTCGTAGCAGCGACAGTTGGTGACAAGTCGTTTTTATCGGAGAAGTGGATTGCTGTGCAAAGCGGAAACTTAGAGCATATCCATTTTGCAGTATATTCAGTACCCATTGATCTTTTGTAATGCTGAGCTACTCTTGCACATGGTAGGCAATACTTCCCCCCCACCGGAGTGGGTAACAGCGACATAGGAAGCGATTGCTCATTGTTTGGCAGTGTTCTTGGTGGTGGAGGAGGGTTGTCGAGGTGCACCTCTACCACGGGAAGGCCGACGTCCTTTGTAGTGCGTTTTGGTCTGGTGATAGTGCCTCTGAGACCACTGAGGGGTTTGAACCCTCTGATGGAAAGGTCTGCGGTCGTACAGCCTGTACCAGCGCCGGAATTCCTTCCTCTTCTCTAGACTCACCGCCTTTAGTGTCCAGTTCCGTTTTCATCCTGGTCATCTCTTCATCTGTATGCGAGCCAAAAAGGGAATTCCCTGAAAACAGGAGGTTCAAAATGCGCTGCTGGGCCTCCGGTTTCAGGGCCGTAAGACGCAACCAGGAGGATCTTCTGGCGCAGATGCCATGGAAGTAAGAGTGCGCAGCCAGAGATGCTCCATTTGCTGCCGCACTGATCATCTGGTTCGCCACAAGAGCTCCCTCCTGGAGGATCTCTCCGAAATCCTGGGATCCTCCTTGGGCAGTTTTTCCTGGAAGCGTACTAGTGAGTCCCACAATGCCCTGTTCTAGCGCCCCAATAGGGCTGCAGCGCTAGATACCTTCAAAGATGCAGCTTCAGAGCCACATGCCTTCCTTCCCCATGAATCCTGCGCTCTGCTCTCCTTGTCTGGAGGGACAGTTGAAGAAGAGGCTACTGTGTGAGTCTTCTTCGAAGCAGCAATGATCACAGAGTCTGGTGGAGGGTCCACCCTGAGGAAAAGAGGACCCTGCTCTGATGGTCTGTACTTCTTTAGGATCCTAGCAGCAGCCGTCTTGAGTGACGCTGGGGTGAGAAAGATATCAATGACCGGCTGTAGAAGGCCCAGAACCAAAGGCAGTAGAGGTCTTGACACTGATCTTTGGTTAAGAGTCTCAAAGATGACTGACGTTGATGTCTGAGGAGTGGGCATTTCAATATTCAATGTTTGCGCTCCTCTTGCCAGAACATCGTGAAAAGTATTCATGTCATCCACCGGTGATATTCTGGAGGGTGGACTGTCCGTTAGAAAGTGAGTGTAGAGGAGGATGACCAAGAAGGAGATCTACGCCTTTTGCGGCTGCTACGTGAAGTGGACCTCCGACCCGATGGAGATGGAGTCCGGCCACGTTGTCGACCCCTGGAAGGCGTGGTAGGAGAACGATCCACTGCCTGCACCAAATGAGCCAGAGGAGATCTGTGGAGAGGGCTAGAATAGTCCAGAGGCTGTTGGATCTGTGAGGAGGTAGTTTTCTGCCAGTGGTGTACTGGAAGGAGCCAGCTGGGAGATCTCTGACCTTCTTCCCGTTGCGCAGGAGGAACTGTAGCCTGCGGAGTGCTCTTCTGTGCTCGCCATTCTGGAGACGGAGAAGCGGAGCTTATCGACATCGAGAGCGGTATCTGAGGAGATCCTGCCCCCGAAACTGAAGACTCAGAGATACCCTTCGACACTGAGCAGTGCCTCACTGATGGCGAGTGGTGCGCCAATGTATGGGAGTGTCTTGATGTCGAGCGGCTATGCGCTACCAATACTTGAGAAACCACCAACTGAGTTCTAGGTCTCGACGTCGGGGCGCGAGTAGCCGACGGAGTTTGAAGTGCTGACGTCGAGAGAGACTTCTGCTTGGACGTCGAACAATACCCCGCCAACGGAGACTGGTGCTTCGATGTCGGGAGTGGACTGGCCAACGGAGACTGAAGCCTCAACGTCGTGCGGGGAGAAAGTGATGGAGAGCGGCTTCTTGACGTCGAACCTCTTCTGGACGACGTTGTGGTTGACCGAGGCCTCGACGTTGACTGCCGCCTTATTGACGGCAACGGATGAGTATGCCTCGATGTTGAACCTCTTCTGGACGCCGTCGTGGTTGACCGAGGCCTCGACGTTGACCGCTGCCTTGCTAACGGCAACGAAGGACTACGCCTCAACGTCGAACGCCGTAACGACGGAGAGCGATGTCTCGTTGTTGGGCAATGAGCCGGCACCAACGAAGATCGACTCCTCGACGTTGATCGTCGCCGGGTTGACGGTAACGGAGGATTCGACGTTGAAGCATGACATTGATGGGTAGACGTACCTCCATGTTTCTGCAAAGTTTTCGATGCTCTGATGCTCTCAACAGTGATCTCCACGACAGGGGAGCTGCCATAGCCGATTTCTTTATCGTTGGAGGCAATTTCGACGCCGAAGAACAGACCGGGACCTTACTTTTGGAAGTCGACTTGGGCCTTTTCTTCTTGTGCCTCACAGGAGATCTGCCTCTGGAGGTAGTAGACTTTCTCTTCTCCAAGAGACCATAAAGACGGATTCTTTCTCTCTCTTTGAGAGTGCGTCTTGACAGATTCTGGCAGTGTTGGCAAGTCTCAGGGGAATGAGACTCAGGAAGGCAGAGGATACAAACAGAATGGGAATCTGTCTTAGCCTTCTTTTTAACACAGGAGGGGCAAGGATCAAAAAGAGAAGGCATCCTCTGACTGAGAAAAGAGAAAAAAAATTCTGCTAGAAAAAAGGCAACTCCTTACTTCAACAGATGTAAAATGTCGAAATAACATAAGCTACAGCAATAAAGTACATCTTTTTTGACAGAATAGTCAAAGAAATGTAGAGCTCAAAATCCAGGGTCCTGACTGAAGGAGCCGGAAAGAACAACTGTCCTAACTGTCACCCCTGAGCATGATGGGAAGCTGGGGGTCATGGCTGCCTTAAAGACACGGTGCCAGCTTATGCTTGCAATTACTTCCATTTTCTATGCTGTTACGTTTTCAATGCAGCCTATGGGCAACAATGCCTGTGTTATTTGCAGGACAACTTTCTGCTGTTCATTAAAGAGAGTTCAAGTGTCTCCTTGTCCTCCTGTTTTTTTGTATTTGTTGCAAAAACAAGGTTTTAGAGCATTGGTTAGCCTTGGTATTTTCTGGGAGGCTGCTTTGGTTTGTGAAAAAATTAATATATGTATATATGTGAACAAGACCGAGTTGTTTTGGTCGAAACGCGTCATGCTGGGGCACTGGCCAGGACTGACTGGTTGCTGTTGTCATTTTTAAATAAAGCACAGCATTTTTTTCAATTTGTCCCGTGTGTGGTCCGTACCTGTGTTTGTACGCCGTGGAGGTCTGGTGACAACCGGGATTTGCTTTCTCATATATATATATATATATATAGCTGTACATATACATATATATATATATATATATATATTCATATATAATTTTTTATATATATTCCGGGGTCTCCGCGCATGGGCGGGAATATTCAGTGCTTATGACTATTGATGAGGATCCCCTGGAAGAGAAGCACACGTATCGCTGGCCAAAGGAAGGGACATTTGATGACAAAATATTAGAGTACATTGTTACACAACTTAAGAGTAAATATGCAGGAGCTAAATTACGGAAGCGAGAAGCCACCTTAACTTTATGGCAAGTTTTCTGTGAGAAGTCTAAGGACTCCTCAAATGCTGATAGCCCTAGTACCCGTCCGCTATTCCACCTCCCTATGACTCAATGAGTACATCCCCTAAAGTACCTGGTATTTATACAAAGCTACAGGAAGCTGAAGTGGGACCTGAGAATCCTGAAGTTGAGATCCCTTCACAATCCCTAAAGAGATTCCCTAATGTTGCCTCACAGATGTCAAAACCAAGGCACACGAGTACTCCCAGACAGCAAGCAGGGGTGGGTGGCTCTCAGTTTACACTGCATTTAGATCCAGCCTCTCCTCAGGAGGGTAGAGGTGAAGAGCAGGGGCTAGGAGACAGTGACAATCAGTTGCATGTTTCATTAGCAACATGGCACTTATTACAAAACAGGGATGTAAAAGGAGGGTAGTTAGGAAACAGATGTCTACTCCACAATGAAGAAATACAGATGATGCTAGATGGAATGACTATGTAGACATAGTGGCCAGTATCTCAAGGTAGAGATGAGGATTTTAGAAGGACTGAAGATAATCTACCACCCTGGCAGAAGGAGAAAGGGAGTGTAATAGTTTCACCAGAGAGCGTTCAGGAAAGGGTATCGTGAAGTGAGGACAGAAGGGATACGAGAAAGCAAGGAGAGAAGAATATTGTGATCATCTTTCTGGACAGATTCAGGGAATTTTTGGGAGGATGTCAAATATAGTACAGTCAATACATAGGAGTGTAGATAACAAGGGTGAAATACTTCGATCTCCAGAGGCTATGATTTCTACTTATGACACTGGTACTCAAGAAAGTCTCCTTAATGTCGGGCCTGCCCTATAGTGGGCTCAGGGCACTGTGTGATTCCTGGGTGGAGTGAATAGCCTATAAATCTCCCGCTGCACCACAGGAAGCTGCTTGCCGTTCCAGTCTTTTCCCAGCCAGCGGCTTCCTGTTTTCGGCCTACCTGACGTCGCGCTAGGACTTACGCCTTCTGGTCATCCTCCCTGAGTCTTCGGCGTCCTTGAGTCTTTCCACACGTGTCGGGTTCTCTTTTTGGCCGCATCCGGGAGCATCAGGTTTCTTCATGTGCGCTCTTCCGCTCGGAGGGCTTGTAAAACCGCAGGATCTACAAGGAAAAAAGCAACTTATGAACTACACTTGGGTAATGCACCGTGTGCGCAAGAATAACAAACAAACTTAAAAGACACTTATCTGACTATCTTCTTGGTTCTTTTGTTATGATGCCTTATCTTTTGTGAAATTCTGTAACAGATGAGTACAAAAAGTATAATGTGTGAGAACTGAATATGAGACTATGTGGTACCACAACTAGATATTGACCACAAGATTCAGAGAATTATACACGTTTTGGTTATTCCAACTGCATATTGTTATTTAGTATAATGCAGTAAAGGTTTAGTTTTTGATTATCAGATGCATGATGTTATGCATTGTATATGCGCATAACTTTATGTTCCTTCTTAGCTACAACTCTATTCTCTGCAAGTCCAGTGACGATTCCTAGGAAGCCAACCCTATAAAAGCATAGGTACACTGCCCACTAGTCCAGTTATACTCACCTTTATGATCATTACCCATATACTTAGACTTACAGATGCCTCCCTTATGTTCTAGGTATTTAATCTACCTTGCTGTTCATCTCCACACAACGCACAAGACAGAGGAGGGGATCGCAGGTACTTTTAGAGGGTTTGGGCTTCTGTGTAAGAGGAATTTCACACACACACGTAACTGTATAGTAAAACTAACTCTGGCTAATTACAGGGAGCGATTGAGAGGAATTTGGGTGGTCCAGAAGCAGGACATACAGAGTCTTTGGAAGCATCTTCACGTTTCTCTTCCTTCCCCTCTTCCTGGTAGGGCAGGTTTGACATTGACCTTAGTTGAGTCTACTTGTCTGACAGGGAAGTTGGGATTAGTCCTCGCTGCCTCATTTAATTCCTGCGAAAATACCAGGTGAGATCCTGACAGAACGGCAAGCCCACGCTTAGTTTTCGCCTGGGTGAAATGGAGGTACGGGAGATTACTTTGGCAGACTTGGCCCATATGATATGTAATTTGCAGAAGGAGACTCAGGCATTTGCTCAAAAAGTCGATTCATTGCAGGGGGTGGAAAATGCAGGTCCAAGCTGTCAGGGGACTGGGCAAGTAGTAAAATCACCAGATGACACTTTTACTCACTTTTCTCTCATGGGAGTAAGTCAGGGCTCTGGTGCTCCAATAATTCAAGTCACTACTCCTCCTACAAACCTTTTGGCTCCTGCTGAACGGTTTACCAAGGATCCTGCGAAATTGCTATTTTTGTGAACCAGTGTCAATTACACTTCATGTGTAAACCAGCGTATTTTCCCAATCAGCAGTCGAAGGTTGCATTTGTATTGTCTCATTTGGGGGGCACAGCAGCTACTTGGTCCATTCCCTCAGTCGAACAAGATGATCCTTTATTATATAAGTACTCAGCCTTCAAGGCTAAACTAAAGAAGCTGTTTGACCATCACTCTTTCATGCAATCTTTTGATACAGAATTGTTAAATTTGCGTCAGGGCAGTAAAGATCTTATGACCTATATAACCACATTCAATAGACTTGTGGTAGAAGCAGGGTGGCCAGAAACAAAAGGAGTTCTTAGTTTTACAGAGGACTCAAAGGCGAATTGGACCTCTTAGCACAAGTCGCACATCCTCCGGATACCTCCAGTGATCTGATAGATTTTGTGGTGATGTTAGACCACCGCCTTTCAGAACACCGTTGAGATAGGGGGAGGCCCGATACCAAAGTCCTTTTGTTTAGGGAAAGAAAGACAGACACAGAAAAACCCATTGATGAAGCTGAACCAATGCAGATGGGAAGTATCAAAGGCCTGTTAACTGAGGAAGAACGACAAAGACGTGACATGAAACTATGCTTATTCTGTGGAAAAAAGAGTAATTGTTTGCGGGATTGCCTCCTAAAGCCGAAAAGAAAAGGGGAGTCAGGAAACTAGATGACCAGATACCTGTTGAGGCGAGTGTTTCGGGTCTCCCATCTCGTCTAGCCTCAAACTCTTTGGAACAGGTTAGCTCCATCCGTATGTATCGTCATTTTTATGTTACCGCTCAATTGACCTGGGATGGGGGCTCTGTAGTTTCCAGTTGTTAACTGATTCAGGAGCCACTGGAAACTTTATGGACAGATCGTTAGCTGCCCAATATGGGTTTCTAGTTCTGCCTAAGGACCAGGTGGATGAGGTTAAGACTTTGAAGTCTTGTCCCATCACACATTCCATAGATGATGTGTTGCTATGTATTCAGGAGACACACAGGGAGAGACTACGATTAGATTTAATCCAAGCCCCACAATTTCAAGCCATACTGGGTATTCATTAGTTGGAGACCCATAACCCAGACATTGACTGTGAAAAACACTCCCTAACTTTTCGTTCTTATTGTTGTAAGAAGCAGTGCCTATCTTTTGATCCTGAATCTGATGATATAAAAACCATGGGGGTAACTACTGAAGTTACTACCCCTATCATGCCCTTCTGTTGTCAAGATTTTGCAGACGTTTTTGACAAACAAAAGGCAACTAGTCTTCCACCACATAGGCCCTACGATTGCCAAATCGATCTCCTCCCAAGGCTCGTATCCTTGAAGCAGAATATAAAGATTAACGGAGAAGGAAAACCTTCACTGTAGAAAGGTGGCTATGTATATTCTATACCAAGGTAAGGTATAGTGTGCACAGAGTCCAGTGGATGCCCAGAGGCTTTACAGAGGCTAAAGTAGATAATACCTTACTCTGTTGTGGTAGTGTGGTTGAGCAGTCAAGCTTATCAGGAGGGTAGTGTTAAGCATTTGTTGTACACACTTGGGCAAGAAATGATATCCTACCCTCAAAGACTGAATCCAGACCAACTGTTTGTATAAAAAGTTATTTTGTTATTTTAATTCTAGAACCAAGATTTTACTTAGTAGCAGGTAAGTGAAACTCTTCATACAATGTTACTTTCAGTAGTACAGTAAATACTGGATTGGTTGAAACATTCAGATTACTTTTTCAATGCAGAAAACGATTTGTATACTGTTAAAAAATGCTTGTAATTACTTTTTGATTACTTTCAGATTACGTTCTAGTTTGGTATAAAACACACTCCTAGTACAGTTTACACCACACAGAACATTTGTAAGCAGGTTAACTCTTGTGCAACCAATAGGTTACTTTTTGTGAGGTACAAGAATTTTCAGAGAAAACCCACCATTCAGTCCTGTGGGAAAAACGAAGTGTTAGGTTGCAGATGAGTAAAACGGTTTTGGAATTGGAGTTTTGGGCGGTAGAACCAAGGCTCAGTTTGGCACTCAAGGGGTACCACCAGCGGCACTAGGGCGGCCGGGTGCAGAGTGCAGGGCGCCAATGTTAGCCAACAGGGCACCTTGGTTGGGGACTGCTCACAGGCAGGCCACTCGGTCTCAGGAGCCAAGCTCCTAGGGCTAGGGTCAGGGCAAAGGGGGTCCCAGGTTGGCACCAAGTCCACACCACCAGCGGCGCAGGGTGCTCAGGTTTCGGGAGCCCATTGCTTTCTAACGGAGGACGTTGGTCACGGAAAAGGACTGCAGGCTGCAGCCATAAGACTGGATGAAGGTAACCAACGACTGGAGGATGAAGATGAAGAGTTGCTGGACTCCAGGCACCATTGGTCGCGCACCTTAGGACTCAGGAGCTACGGGTGCAGGGGTGTCCTTTCGTGTCGGATTCTTCTCACCGGTTCTGGTCGCGGTTGGGGGGACCCTTCAGGATGAGGCTTCAGGCATCGAGGAGGAGGTCGGTGGAGGTCGTCCAACGCTGGCAGTCAGGTCATGTATGTATGAATAGTAACAAGAGAACTACAGCAGCTACAGGTACCCGGGGAGGTGGGTGGGCGCATGAGATTCTACAGCTCTACATGCCAAGAACAGATGCATACTGGGTAAGTAGCATTTTCCGTTCGAGGCATGTGAGCTGTAGATCACATGCTTATGCATAGACTATACAGCAGTCTCCCCTAAGCGGTGGCTATCCCGTAGCTGATGGAGTTGTCTGAAACAGTGTTCTAAGTACTGCTTGGCCCACATTAGCTTGTTGTCTGGCTAACACATCTACACAATAATGCTTGGTGAATGTGTGTGGTGTGGACCATGTTGCAGCTTTGCAGATGTCAGTAATAGGGATGTTCCCTAAGACAGCCATAGTAGGCCCTAGCTTACGAGTGGAATGTGCTCTAGGGGGTCCCGTTAGAGTCCTTTTGGCTTTTGCATAGCAAATCTGAATACATTTGACAATCCACCTAGCAATACCTGATTTGGATATAGGATTGCCCTTGTGAGGTGGTGCAAAAGCGACAAAGAGTTGTTTGGTCTTACGAAAAGATTTCGTTCTTTCAGTGTAATACAACAGTGCTCTTCTAACATCTAAGTTGTGTAGAGCTCGTTCTGCAACGGAGTCAGGTTGAGGGAAGAAAACAGGTCATTCAACCGACTGATTTATGTGAAATGCAGATACTACCTTAGGTAGGAATTTGGGATTGGTACGAAGAACCACTTTATCTTTGTGTAGCTGGAAAAAAGGTTCTTCTATGGTTAGTGCCTGAAGTTCACCCACCCTCCTTAATGAAGTGATTGCAATGAGGAAAGCTGTTTTCCAAGAGAGGAACTGTAGTTCACATTTGTGCATGGGTTCAAATGGTGGGCCCATCAACCATGTGAGAACTACATTAAGATTCCAAACTGGGGCAGGTGGAAGTCTTGGTGGTATAACTCTTTTTAGTCCTTCCATAAATGCTTTGATTACAGGTACTCTAAAGAGCGACAAATGTTGCCTATTTTGAAGATAGGCTGCAATTGCATCGAGATGCAGTCTGATGGATGTATAGGCAAATGATGACTGCTGCAAATGTAACAGGTAACAGATAATGTTTTGTATGGATGCATCAAGAGGGTTGATGTGGTTGTTATTGCAATAGATAACAAATCGCTTCCATTTGGCTGCGTAGCAGGCTCTTGTGATAGGCTTTCTGGCCTCCTTAATAATGTTCATACAGTCTGGTGGGAGGTTCAGATAACCAAACTCTATGACTTCAGGAGCCAGATCGCGAGGTTCAATTGTTTGGGATCTGGGTGTTTGATTTCTCCATGGCTCTGTGTGAGGAGACTGGGAGTTAAATGTAATTTTTGATGTGGTACCAGAGAGAGTTCCAACAGGGTTGTGAACCAAGGTTGACGTGCCCATGTTGGAGCTACTAGGATTAGTGTGAGAGATGTTTGCCTGAATTTCCGAACCACTGATGGAATGAGTGGGAGAGGCGGAAAAGCATAAGCAAATATCCCTGACCAGTTCATCTATAGAGCATTGCCTTTGGATAACGGGTGTGGATACATGGAGGCGAAGCTTTGGCATTTTGGGGTGTTGCAAACAGATCTATGTGAGGGACTCCCCAAGCTTGGAAGTATGGGTGTAGAACTTGAGGGTGAAGTTCCCATTCGTGTATTTGATACCTCTGTCTGCTGAGGAGGTCATCAATCTGGTTGTTGACTCCTGGGAGGTGTTCCGCTAGAAGATAGATATTGTGGTGAATATCCCACCTCCAGATGTCTTGGGATAAGTGGGACAGTTGGAGAGAGTGTGTCCACCCGTTTCTGTATGTAATACATAGCTGTCATGTTGTCGGTTCGAACCAAGACAGCTTTGCCAGAGAGGTGATCTTGAAAAGCTTTGAGAGCTAGAAAGATTGCCATCAGCTCTAGATGATTGATGTGGAGCAACTTCTGTTGGTGGCTCCACAGGCCTTGCACTGTGTGTTGTTGAAGATGAGCTCCCCATCCAGTTAAGGACGCGTCCGCTGTTACTACTGTCTGTGGAACTGGGTCTATGAACGGCCGTCCTTTTGACAGATTTTGTTTGTTCCACCACTGCAGAGAGCGATGAGTACGGCCCCTTACCAACACTAGATCGGTTAATAGACCGTGTGACTGGTTCCACTGACTGGCTAAGCATCCTTGAAGTGGACGCATGTGCAGTCTGGCATGGGGAACGATTATGATGCAAGATGCCATCATTCCTAACAGTTGCATAAACACTCGAGCTGGAAGTGATTGATTGGGTTGAAATTTGCGAATTAGCGCCTGAATGTTTTGAATTCTGGGTGCATTGGGAAACGCTAGAGCCCTTTGAGTATCCAGAGTGGCTCCTAGGTAGTTCTGAATTTTGTTTGGCTGAAGATGTGATTTTAACACATTGACTGTAAAATCTAGTTGGTGAAGTAACTGAATTGTTACGGAAGTATGGTTGCGGCATTGTTGGTACGTGCTGGCTTTGATGAGCCAGTCGTCCAGATAGGGGAAGACATGTATGCTTTGTCTTCTTAGATGCGCAGCTACTACCGCCAGGCACTTTGTGAAGACTCTGGGGGCAGTGGTGACTCCAAACGGGAGTACCTTGAATTGGTAGTGTTGACCTGCTACCATGAACCTGAGAAATTTGTGGTGAGCCGGATGGATTGGAATATGAAAGTAGGCGTCTTTTAAGTCTAGAGTAGAAAGAAAGTCGCCCTTTTGCAAAAGAGGTAGCACCTGTTGAAGTGTTACCATGTGGAAATGGTCTGACTGTATGTAAAGATTTAGTTGTCTGAGAGAACCGTCCTTTTTGGGAATTAGGAAGTAAAAGGAGTAGACGCCCGACCCCTGATGTTGTGGTGGTACGGGCTCTATAGCTTGTTTTAGAAGTAGTGAGTGTACCTCTTGTTTGAGAAGGTGCAGGTGATCCAGTGAAAGTTTGTGCGACTTTGGGGGAATGTTTGGAGGAGTGTTGATGAACTCCAGGCAGTAACCAGAATGGATAATTTGGAGAACCCACTTGTCTGTTGTTATTGACTGCCACTTTGGTAGAAATTGTGACAGTCTTTCCCCCACAGGTGTTAAGTGGTCGAGGGGGACTATGGGCAAGTCACTGTTTTGTATTGGAGGGGGAGGTACGTGTGTTGGAACCTCTACCTCTGCCCTTGCCGTTGTTTCGTCTATAACTACCTCTGAAGTAAGTTTTGGAACCTGAGGGTTGGTTATTGCCCTTATAGGTGGACGTAGTGTCCGAGGAAGTGGTTTTGGACCCTGCTTGATAAAAGGAGCGCCAAAAGGAACCACGGCCTTGTGAAGACTGAAGGGCTCCCATTGATTTAGCCGTTACGGTATCTTTTTTCATTTTTTCAAGTGAAGAGTCTACCACTCGCTCAAACAGGTGTTCCTTATCGAATGATGTGTTCAATATTGAGGTCTGAACCTCCGGTTTGAACCCCAAGATACATAGCCAGGCGTGCCTTCTTAAAATGACACTAGTGTTCACCGCCCTGGCAGATGTATCATCCGCATCTAGGGAGCACCTAATTTGATTGTTGGAAATTAGTTGTCCCTCATGTACCAGGTCTTGCGCTTTAGATTTATGTTCTTGGGGTAAGAATTGTATAAGTTGTTCCATTTCATCCCAATGCGCACGGTCATATCTGGCTAGCAGCGCTTGTGTGTTAGATATGCGCCAGAAGTTAGCTGCCTGGGAAGCTATTCTTTTCCCTGAAGCGTCAAGGAGCTTTGACTCTTTATCTGGGGGGGGTGCATCTCCAGTAGTCTGCGAGTTTGCCCTTTTGCGTGCATTAGAAACAACTAATGAGTCTAAGGGTAATTGTCCTCTTATGTAGACTGGATCAGATGGTGCAGGCTTGTATTTTTTATCCACCCTGGGGGTAAGGATACGTGCCCTGACAGGATCCTTAAATATATTGTCTACATGTCTGGTCATTCCTTTAAGCATGTGCAGCATATGTGTGGATTTTTGTGTGTTGTTTAATGTTTCAAAGAGGAAGTCCTCTTCAAGGGATTCTTTATGCAGCTGGACCCCATGATAATTGGCAGCCCTGCCTAGCAATTCAATGTATCCTACACTATCATCTGGTGGAGGGGGCCTGGTAGGGTATATATCAGGGTCATTGTCTGTGGGCGAGTCAATGTTATAGTCATCCCACTCATATGGAGGTCCAGGCTGATTATCATCATTAGTATCATCCCCGTCCCCATCACCCTGATCGTCAGGTATATATGGTGGTGAGTGCTCAGGTGAAGTTGGCACAGACAGAGACTAAGGTAAAGGTGGTAAAGGAAGAGGAGGAGGGGAAGGGTTTGTCCCAACAGTTCTCTTCTTTAATGGAATGTGGTATTCCTCTTTGGTAGTAGCCCCTCTTTTTAAAGTCACTTTGGTAGTAATGTGGCCGGTTTTTGGATGTATGACCAAAATCTTCTGTTTCGGGTCTGGTTTTTCGAGCGGATCACCAAAACTATGCTTCTTAGGTGACTTTGGTGCATCAGCGTGTTTCGGCGCCGAAATTTTCGGTGCCGAAGGTCCTGGGGCTGGGGTTTTTGGATCCAATATGGTTTTCGGTGCCGAGTGGTAATGATCGGAGCCGGACTTGGCCTTCGATCCCGAAGGCTTTGGCTCGGTGCCCGATTTGGAATGGGGCTTTTCGGACCAGAGGGCTTTTGGGTAGGCTACGGTGCCGAGCCAGTAAGCAGGGCGTCGGAAGCGTGGTCTCGTGCTGACAGGGGCCCGAGGGCGCGGGTTGGTCCGGAGCCTTCCTTTTAACTGGTTGACTTGGGAGTCGGGCGAAGAAGGAACTGTACTTACAGTACGTTGTCCATGCGGGATGTCCTCATCCTGGTCAGAGCCCTCCTCCGAAACGGAAATGGGATCCTGCTCTTCCTCGGCCCCGATAGCGTCGCCGGCTTCTTCTTCTGATTCAGGTCCGAAGAAGTCCGGAATGGAGCCTGTGCGTTGGCTCTGCATGTCGCGTCGTCGAGCCCGACGGTCGCGAAGCGTCTTTTTGGAGCGGAAAGCCTTACACGTGTCGCAGTCCTGTTCTTTGTGTTCTGGTGACAAACACAAGTTGCACACTTCGTGTGAGTCAGTGCGCGGGTATTTCGCGTGGCACCGAGGGCAGTATTTAAAGGGAGTTCGTTCCATCAACAGCAAGTCAGATGGAGGCGGTTAGGCCCGACGGCCTACCACAAGCTTTCCGATCGAAAGAGGGTTTTTTCGAAACAAACACGATACGCAAAGAATGGAATACGCGATCTGAAACAATACCGTCGAGGGTGAGTCGTCTACGCACCGAGGGAAACCGAAGGATCGTGTCGGAGCGCAGCGAGTAACATCCGAACACGATGGCGGAAAAAAACAATCTGAAGATGGAGTCGATGACCATGCGCACTATCACCGAAAGGAGGAGTCACCTACCTCGTGACTAGAAAGACTTCTTCGAAGAAAAACAAAGTGCAAACATCCGGGCCCAACACTAGATGGCGATCTATGCATAAGCATGTGATCTACAGCTCACATGCCTCGAACACTAGATTTAGGGGCGTTACAGGGGTGTGCAGGTTGGGACTAATGAATCCCTTCTCAGGGGTGTCTACACCCCCTAGTATGCCACTCTCCAGTGGGAGGGGGGCATACGTCTCTGCCTAATTGGAGGGGTCCCCCTATCTACAAGATGGTGGGGAGTGAGATGTGTGCTTCACCTCCCCTCCCCCACCTGAGGGGTGGGGTTGGCCAAGGTGGGCACACCTCTCTCCCTGGCTAAGCTTTCCCGTCGGTTCTCGTGCCCAAAATGGGCACTATCGGTTGACCACTTATTACCTCAAGTGGTGAGGTCATTATGATTGTGAAGCCATGGACATTATAAATTTTGGTCTGTTGGTTGGTATTCGTTTTGACCTGCATTATACATTTTTTCGCAGATTCATTATCCCCTGACGAAGGGCAAGTCCGGCCCGAAATGCATTGGGATGGGATGGTTTTCACTTGTGAATGAAACAATGAGTTCTACTTGTTATGAATGACATAACACTATGTAGGGAAGAAGGAAGATTACCCAACACCACGAATGGATAAACTAATAAATGTATCGATTAATAAGGGACGAACGTGTAAAGAGAAATTTATAATTGGATTCAATCTCCTTCCCTAGGATCTAGAGGCAGTGCAATAAAGGGACACTCCCCAGTGTGGGGAACGCTGCTGGTGATATTTGTCTGTTACACTCTGCGATCAGAGAGTGATACCCTGCTGCACTACACAATTTGAGTACGTTTTAAGCTACATTTCGAAGGAATTTAGAAAGGAGTGCGTGAGCCACACATTTGATTCAAGGGCACAGACAACCCAAGAAGCAGAGGCCATCATTCACAATCATGACAGTTTAAAGGTGAATGATTTATACTAAATGCATGGAGGGATGTTTGTTCCTACTAACCTCTTGCAGCAACAAGCTTTAGAATGGTGTCACACACAAGTTCTAGCAGGTCATCCAGGGGAAAAGAAAACAATAGAGTAGCTCAAAAGATACTTCTGGTGCCTTCGCTCACAGCTGACACAAAACTGTTCATACACAAATGTAGTTTGTCTAGCGTAAAGACACACATCAAACACTCCCAGGGTTATTAACTCCACCACCCATTTCTTCTGCCCCATGGCACACAAACACTTTTTTTTTTTAAGTTTTATTTTGAGTTTCAAGCAGGTAGAAAGCAGAAATTAAATTAGGATAAATAGGATACATTTAATCTTGCCTTATCGCTTGCTTAAAAACAGCAGAAGAATACACAATTACTCGCTCCCTCTTTTCTTATGAAGGGATGAGGAGAAGCAGAAAAATAAAATAGAAAAGCAATACAATAATTCATTTCATTTACAGTAGGATACATCAGCCTAATTTCGCAATTTTTTTCATGGACATGGCATTCAGAAAATCCTAATTAATCCTAACTAACACTCCACAGGAAGTTAAAAAGAGGCATGAAAAACATTAGACGAGAATCTCTCCTTCTCTTTCCCCTTCCTTCCCGCCCTCTCCTTCTTTGTTATCCTGGAAATATTTGACCCCAATCTACTAGCAGTAGACCCCAAGTACTAACCCGTTCTACCTACCCCTTCACATATTTTCTGAAATTTAAAAGCAGCCGCAATCTGCAAAGCATAGAGTTTTTCCCTTGATTTAACCTGGCGCAACATAGCTATCCACTGTTCATACGAGGGTCTTCTCTCAATTTCCATTTCTGCAGGATTGATGATTTGGCCACCAAGGTCGAAACAAAGTAGAATCGTTTCTGATGGATCGTTAAATTCCCTGAGTTACATTTCCCAAAGAGAGCCCCCGTTGTTTCTGGTGTTATCGTGGTTTGAAGCTTAACCGCTATCCATTGAAACACTTTACGCCAAAAAGTAAATAAGACTGGACACGTAAAAATGATATGTAATCAATCCCCCTTGTCCGCCTCACATCAAAAGCATATTTGCGATGAGGTTGGAAACATTGATTAGTTTATCTTGTGTATAATATAAAAGCCATTTTGGAAAAAACGGCATCCTCTTAAAATTGGCACCCCTAATGGCCTTATGGGCCCATACATTATATGTATTCCACATAGAAGGTTCTATATTGCAGCCCGTAGTGGACGCAATTTTCGCTAGGGCAGCTGGGACGACCTTGGGATACAGTTGTTTCAACAGGGTATTGTACCATTTGCCAACTCCCACTTGACTCAAAACATAAAATTCATGGCTTAATGCCGAGGTTGGAGAGTCCCCTAGAGGTTTTGTGGCATGAATAAAATGCTGAATTCGAGAATATGATAAGAACAACCCCATGGAGATTGCCGAATTACACTCTTGAAGCTGCCTCCAAGGCCTTATGGGTCCAGCTACTAAAAAGTCCTTAAGCCTACGAATCCCTGCTTTCTCCCACTTCTGAATGCACCCTCTTCCTAACAGAAGACCTAACAAATCACAGTCTTTCAATAAAATGTCCGGGTGAAATTGGGGGAAATCGTAGACTTCCTTCAGTTGTCTAAATCACCAGGCTACTACCAAGGGGAATTTATACCTACACTTGGGGATTTTAAGGAAGGGAAAAAGCTTGCTATTTGCTTCTTTTAACATAAGGTTGAGATAGGAGTTATTTTGGGGGTTATGAGGGGTTACTGCCCTCACGTACCAATCTAAAAAAGAAGTTTGAAAATACTTCTTGAAATATGGGCTTCCTAGGCCACTATCTTTGATTGGCAATTGAAGGGTTTCTAACTTGGTCCGAGGTTTTTTGCCTGACCATATAAAATGCTGCAGCATCTGGTCAATTTCTAAAAAGAACTTTTATAATAACATTAGAAAAAGTGAAAAGAAAAAGAGGTAAGATCTTCATTTTAATTAAAGCTATTCGCCCAATGATTGTAATAGAATATAGCTCCCATTGAGATAGTAGTATCTGAGCTTTTGCCATTATCGGTAAATAGTTAAGTTGAGAGAGATCAGTAAAATCGAGTGAGATAAAAATAACTAGGTATCTGATAGGATGTATGACTTTGTACCTGGTATTGCGTTTCATTAGGTAATACTGAGGCGTTAAATAACAACATTTCTGATTTCGCCCGGTTTATTCTATATCCCACCCAGCTCGGAAAAGGCTTGAATTCTATCAAAAGTTCTTTTGATATTGTGTTCCTCGGCATTCAAGTAGAGGATCAAGTCATCCACAAATAATTTTTTTTCAAATTCTTTTTCAAATTCTTTTTATTAAACAAAAGAACAAGCTTCAGAGACAAAGCATACATTTGCGGGATATGAAATTGACACGGTAGCCCCGTAGCCCTCCAGTATATCACACACAAGTACCTGCTGCGTATTTCATCGCAGTACTAGACGGAATTCTCCGCTTGACTCTCATAGGATAACATGAAGGACACACCTCAGGGTCCCATTCACAGGTCTCTATACTGTGCCCATGCTCCACATAATTTCTCCCATTTGTGGTAAGACCATAATATATGGAAGAAGGTCCCTCTATCGCCACACCCCCTCGCACACAGCTCGGACACACAACCACCAATACGAAACTGTACCACTCGCGAGGCGTCTGATCTGTGAAGAATGCGGAGTTGAACAAGCCTAAAGCGTGCTCTAATGGCTATTTCTCTGGGACCCTGGAGGGCCTCCGCCCAGTCGTCGTCCTCCAGAAGTCCCACGTCGGATTCCCAGGCCTCCCTCAAGGAACCCAAGCAATCTGGGGAGTTGTTCACAAGTTTTTTATAAGTGAGGGACACTGCTTTATCAATCATGGGGTCTAAGAGGAGCCTATCCTCCAAGGGAGAATATTCCGGTAGCACAGTCCCTTCTTTCAGATGACTATGTTATGTTATTTTAATTTGTAACGCGCACGGATACTCACGAGTGTCCCGGCGCGAAGCCTAAAAAAAAAAGGGTGAGGGTGTCTGTATATGCGAAAAGATGTGTTTTCAGGTTTTTCTTCAATACTGCCGGGCTCTTGAATGTTACGTAGGGCAAGGGGCAGTGCGTTCAAGGCAACAGCGGCCTTCCTTGACAACGAACTGCCTCCTAGCCTCTGGTATTTGAATCGGGGAACCTGAGCAAGGCGAAGGGACGAAGAGCGCAGCTGTCTAGATGGAACATAAAAAGAGAACCGTTTTTGTAGATAGGATGGGCCAAGGCCGTGCAGAGCTCGGTGGGCCAAAACCAGTGATTTGAACTTCACCCGTTCCGCCACGGGGAGCCAATGCAAAGATCGCAGGTGATGTCGCACGCTGTTCCTGGCAGAGATGCCCAAAAGAAGTCTGGCTGCCGCATTTTGGACCACCTGGAGCTTTTTCAGCAAGTATCCCGGGATGCCCGTGTAAAGAGCATTGGCATAGTCTAGCCGGGACAGAATAAGTGCACAGGTGACCGTTTCTCTCGCTGCCTGGGGAAGGAGAGGAAAAAACTTCCTCAGAGTCTTAAGAAGACCAAAACAGTTGCCGGCCAACTTCTTGATATGGTTTGAGAAAGAGAGGCTCTCGTCGAACCACACCCCCAAGTTCTTGGCCCCAAGTTCTTGGCCGGCTTCCCAGCCGAGGTGGGCAAGGGAAACTCAGGAGGACAATGAAGCGCAAGACGCAGTTGTCGGTATCTGAGGAATTCACCTCCCCCCAATTGAAAGTCCTCCCGTAAAGTATCAAATGTAACCATTTTGCCTCCCTTCCAGACGTCCCCGAGTACGTCAATCCCAATGAGGCTTCATTTCCGGAAGCCCTGAAGCCGTCGTAGTTCTTTGAAAAAGTCTCCCTCCCATAAAGGAGTCTGTTCCGTGAGTTTCTTCTCCCAGCCTGTCATTTTAGTTGCCTTATGCCAGATGTCAATAACCGTCCTTGTATGTGTCGGGAGATGTGCATTGCCCCGACCCCCCGGTACAGTTCTGATAGATAGCTTCGGTTGTTTAACACCAATCGGTCCACCCTATATGCTGGTTCCTCAAGCGGGGAAAAGACCCATCCATTGATATTAATGAGTTGAGAGGCCCAGTAATATTTCCTAATATCCGGTAATGCCAGCCGCCCCCCCCCACCCCCCCCCCCCTCATACACACCATTCTGGAGCTTCTTGAGCACAATTCTAGGACTGCTCCCCCCAATAACAACTTGCCCTGTTTGGATTCGACCCCGTGGAAGAAAGTTTCCTGTATCCGATATGGGGTATTCTGGACTGCATAGAGTAAACGTGGGAGGGCCATCATTTTAAAGAGGACAGCTCTGCCCATAAGGGAGACCGGGAGCCCCCTCCAGTGAGCCGCGTCGTCCAGTAGTCTGTTGAGTTGCGCCAGCAGATTAAGTTGCGTGAACACCTCCACTGACTTTGTTATCCAGATACCCAAGTACTTAAACTTATCTTTCTGTATCAGCTCCGAGCATGCCGAAGTTAATACTGGAGGATCACACGCCAGAGAGAATACTAGGGATTTGTCCCAATTGATGCGGTATCCAGAGTAGGAGCCAAAGGGCTGTATTATGTGAATGAGCCTGTGGAATGTTTCCCGGGACCTGTGAGCATAAAGAAGGATATTGTCCGCATACAAGAATATGCGTTCTTCCCAGCCCCCCCTACATCAATACCCTTTACTACCGGGTCTCCTCGTATCCAGGCTGCCAGTGGTTCCAATGCTAACGCGAATAACATCGGTGACAATGAGCACCCCTGTCGCGTCCCCCTGTGGAGCGCAAAGGCTCTGGAAACAACTCCGTTGACCCTGACACGTGCCATCGGAGCGTGTATAGCAGCTGAATCCACTTTTGCAGTTTCGGGCCAATGCCACCTTCTCCAAGACAGCAAAAAGGTAGGACCACTCGATGCTGTCAAATGCCATCCTCGCATCCAGTGAGAGGAGGGCTGCCGGTACGACTGGCTGCTTTTGGGCCATATGCATTACTCCGTAGAGGCGTCGCAAGTTGAGCCTAGTGCTCCTATGTGGCATAAAGCCAGATTGATCTGGATGGATCAGGGATTGTATGACAGGGCTCAAACGATTCGCAATGATCTTGGCCAGAACTTTGGCTTCAAAATTCAGAAGGGAGATAGGTCTCTGGAGCTACAGAGGTCATGAGGTTTGCCTTTCTTGAGGAGAACCACTATGCTTGCCATTCTCGTGTCCTCAGGGAGTTGACCCTCGTCAAATGCCTCTAAGAACATATTGAACATGTGTGGGGCAAGCTTACCTGCCACACATTTAAACATCTCTGTGGGGAGCCCATTCCCTGATTGCAGGTCCCGCATGGCATTTTCTACTTCTTCCACATTAAAGTCAGAGTCCAGCGCCTCGCTATCCTCCGATCCAAGAGTCGGTAAGGAGATGTCCCTTAGGAACTCGACACAGTCTGTCTCCCCCCGCGTAGACTGGGACTGATAAATGTTCTCATAATATTTGGCAAAGACTTCCATCAGTTCCACGCCTGTACCACCCCTGTGTACCCTCCGCGGTCCTAATTGCGGAGACCCAATTACGGCTCCTGTCCCTCGTCTCCAGCCAGGCGATCAGTTTGTTGGCCTTATCGCCCAAATCATAGACCTTTCTTTGTGTGGCAATCGCGTGCGCCCGAGCAGTGTTTTCTTCTATATCCCGGAGGGATTTTTGCTTGAATTTGAGAGTGTGTTTGAGTCCGCCGACTTCCACAGGGTCGTGCTCAGTGTTCGCTCCAGATTTAGTATCTCTTACTCGAGCTCTTCGCACTGAGCGCGTTTTTCCTTACGTTGAGCACCGCTCGCCGCCTGTACAAAACCTCTAGCCACCACCTTATATGCTTCCCAGAGCGTGCAGGCAGACCGCACCGAGCCGACATTTTCGGTGAAGTATTGTTCAGTGCGCTCCGTCAAAGCGCTCTCGAAACTCCTGATCACGGAATAGGAAAGGATCCAGTCTCAGCGGTAGAGACCAGTCCTGATCCGGCCCTTGCAACTGTATTTCCACTGGTGAGTCGTCTGATATCCCTCGCGCCTTGTGGCACCCTCCCTGGAAGAGATAGTGTGCTTAAAAATATAATCCAGTCGTGCTCCACTTCCATGAGCTGCTGAGATAGGAGTATAGTGTCTTGCCCTGGGGTTGTGGCACCTCCGAAGGTCCACCAGTCCCAGTGCCCTCGCAAATGTGTACAGTGGTCGGGGTCCCTGTGACGTGGGAGGGAGTACTTCCCTATCCACGTCCCGAGCCATCGTATCATTCATGTCTCCCCCTAAAATCAAAGTTCCCAGCGGGAATTCCAATATTAGTTTGCTAAGGTCCGGGAATGTAAGCTCGTGTAGTCGCGGGGGAATATACACAGAGCAAAGATTCACGGTTTGGCCCTCCCAAGTTCCTGACAGAGCCGAGTATCGTCCCATGTGGTCACACCATATACGCTGTACCACCAAAGGTATCGTATTTTTTTATGAGTATGGCCGTGCCCCTGGCTCCCGATGTGAAGCCGGCGTGTGCCCGGAGTGTATAACCATATCGATTCAAGGCTAAGAAGTTATTGCCTTTAAGGTGTGTCTCTTGAAGGAGCACAACATCTGTTGAGTGTCTATGCAAATACTGTAGTACCATAGTGCGTTTGATTTTATCCCCCAGACCATTCACATTCCAAGAGAGGATCGTCAACTTTCTAATGTGTCGTGCAGCCATTTAGCGAGCTTACGGTATCCTAGCCCCCCTCACCCAGCAACCAGGGCCCCCCATTACGCGCAGCAGTACCCGACCCATAGTCGCAAATCTCAAACCACATTTGTTGGAGCGCATGTCCTGAAACAACAGCAATCAAACAAAAAAGATAATAAATACAAATACCCACAGTAACGCCCCCCCCCCCTCCCTGCAACTCTGCCTTGTAGGTCTAGAACTACCCACATCCCAAATAGCAGAGCGCCTGTCGCCCGAAAAAACACAGAACTAGTGTAGGGCTGACTGGCACCACCACTCAGAAGCGCCTTCCCCCGGGCCCACAATTCCACCCCACAGCATTCAGTGCAGCTGGAACACTCAAGACCATGTCCCATCTAACAGTGTCTCGAACTTAATTATCCCTTGTATCTTGTCACATCACCCCTTCAGTAGATTTAGATCTGCACCTTGAGTCCCTCATAGATCTTATGATCTGAAAGAGACACGTTAGTGACAGATTCCTTACCTTAGAATATCCCCAGGCGTCAGACTGGATCCGGAAAGTTTTGCTAGCAGTACCCCTGCGCGCCAGTAGGTGGCGTCGTGCGGCTCCGCGTCCGTCGCTGGCGTCGTAAGTGCCGAGATGACGTTACGGAGACTACTTAGGCGCCACCCATGCGCGCTGACGTCAGTTCTTTCTTTTTCCGCGCCAGAAAGCGCAGATCCGGTTAGAGCACGTACCCTAGTCACTTTTTGACTATCTCTTTTGAGACTTTTGTCTCCTTTTTTCCAGTTGGTTTCCTGGTGCACGTAGGGATGCCTGGATTTAAGTCTTGTGGGGCCTGCCATCGCAACATGTCGGTGGCGGACCCCCACGATGTCTGCCTCTACTGCCTGGAGACCGCCCACGACTCCCGGTCCTGTCTGGACTGTCGGGCCATGGCGCCGAAGGCCTTGCGGGAGCGGCGCCGGAAACTGCTGGAGGTCCCGCACTCGTCCCCGCGCCGTTCCCGGTCCAGAGGCCGTTCCGGAGAACGCTCGCGGGGCCACAGCCATCGCTCCTCGGGCTCCAGGTCTTCACCCTCGGATTCGGGTAAGAGACGACACAAAAAGAAGTCGAAGAAGCGTGTTCGCTCTCCGACATCCCCCCGCCGGTCCTCGGATGCGGATGAGGGGGACAGGGGCCTTGCCCCTGCGGCTCCTTTGGAGCTCGACAGTCCCGCGGCCTACCCGCCTTACCCGGGTCCGTCGGCGACTCCCGCACAGGTGCAAGAATTTCTTGCTACCATGGACCGCCTTTTTAGGCCTCGGGCTCCCGCCGGCGCGCCCTCGGGCCCCGCGGTCCCGTGTCTGGATCCTGTTGGACCGCCGGCGGATCCAGCTTCGGCGCCACAGGATCCTGCACCGCTGGCTCCGGCCACGGCGCCACAAGGTCCAACGCTGCCGGCTCCGGCCCCAGCGCCGCCCTCGGCTCCGCCTCCGGCACCCCAGTGGGTGCCTTTCGTCCCGCCATTACCCAGGTTCCAGGACCATTTTGTTCCCACCTGGGATCCGCATTGGGGCACGGCGCCGGTTCGGCCCCGACCGGCGCCGTTTCCGACGCCGTTTCCGACGCCGTTCCCGACGCCGTATGTTCCCTCTCCGGCTCCTGCTCCGCCGCCGCGGTCGGTACCACCGGCGGCGGAGGTGGAGGACGACTGGGAGGGGTCCGAGGACCCTCTCGCCCGTCAGTGTGACTCCGAGCAGGACTGGGCGGACGACTTGGAGGACGCCGGCGACCTCGACGTCTCTTCTGACCCGGGGTTTGCCTCTCCCCCGCCTACTATGGAGGAGGGCGCCTCCTACACGATGGTGCTCCGTCGGGCAGCTGAGGTCCTCAACCTTGATCTCCCTATGGTGGCCCTCAAAACTAACCTCCTTACTGAGGTGCTCCAGACGGCGACCACCTCGTCGGAGCCCCTGCTCCCGTTTAACGACGCCCTTACCGACGTCTTGCTGGGCACTTGGTCGCGGCCATCCACTGGGGCCCCTGTGGATAAGAATGTCGCCAGGCGTCATCGCCCGGCGCCGGGTGACCCCGCTTTTTTGACCACTCATCCTACGCCTGAGAGTCTGGTCATCCAAGCTTCGACGTCGCAGAGTGCCTTTCCCACGGCTCCGCCGGATAAGGACTCTAAGAAGCTGGAACAGTTCGGTAAACGTTTGTTCTCTTCGGCCAGCTTGGGGCTGCGGTCAGTGAATACCGCCTGCCTATTGGGCCGCTATTCCCACGCGGTGTGGGACACAGATGCGCAGGTGTTACCTCAGTGTCCTGAGGAGACCCAAGCTGTATTGTCCCAAGCCATTGCAGAAGATAAAGATGCGGCTAAGTTCGCCATTCGGTGTGGTTTAGACACCGCGGACTCCTTAGGTAGAGCGATTTCTACGACTGTGGCGCTTCGTCGCCACGCCTGGCTCAGATTTACCGGGTTCTCGCCAGATGTCCAAAACTCACTCATGGACATGCCCTTTGATGGCACTCGCCTGTTTGGCGATAAGGCCGACAGTGCGCTGGAGCGTTTTAAGGACTCGCGGGCCACGGCCAAGTCCTTAGGTCTTTCCACGAAAAGCCCAGCCACTCCTGGGTTTCGTTCCTTTCGTGGCAACGGGAGGGGCGCCCAGGCACGTTCTTTCAGCAAGCCTGTGCAGAACCAGCCTCAGCGCGGCCGCGGTCGCGGCTTCCGCAGGGGCGGATCTGGGAATCAGTGTGGGGGTCAGTCCACCTCTGCCCCCGTCGCTTCGGCCTCCAAACCTTCCTAATCCGAGCCTTGTGGGGCATTCCACGCCAGTGGGTGGCAGGGTCCGCCTTCATCTCTCCCACTGGCACGCTATCACTTCGGACAAGTGGGTGTTGCAGATCATCCGCAAGGGTTACGCCCTTACCTTCAAGTCCACCCCTCCAGCCATGCCGCCTCAGTTCCACCGCCTGTCGGGGGAACACTTGGCACTTCTCCGGCAGGAAGTCACGGCCCTCTTGGCCAAGGGGGCCATCGAACGTGTTCCTGGGCCAGAAGTAGGGAGTGGTTGTTATTCCCACTACTTTCTGGTCCCCAAGAAGGACAAGAGGGGCTTGCGCCCCATCCTGGACCTCAGGAACGTCAATCGCTTCCTTCAAAAGGAGAAGTTCAAGATATTGACTCTAGCTCAGGTCCTGGCTGCCCTCGACCCTGGAGACTGGATGGTAGCGTTGGACTTGCAGGACCCATATTTTCACATCCCTGTCCTGCAGGGCCACCGGCGTTACCTGCGGTTCACGGTAGGCCAGGAGCATTTTCAGTTTGCAGTGCTCCCCTTCGGCCTTATCAGCGCCCCTCGGGTGTTCACGAAGGTGATGACGGTGGTCGCAGCTCATCTGCGCAGGTCAGGGGTGTCAGTCTTCCCCTACCTTGACGACTGGTTGTTGAAGGCGGGCTCGCCCCAGGCAGTCGTCCACCATCTTCAGACTACGGCCGACCTCTTGCATTTGCTGGGGTTCTCCATCAATGTGCCGAAGTCGCACCTGTGTCCCTCTCAGCAGCTCCCCTTCATCGGAGCGGTTCTGGATTCGACGCTGTTTCGGGTTTATCCTCCCGAGCAGCGAGTCCGGGATATTCAGGCTATGATTCCGATCTTTCAGCCTCTATTCCGGGTTTCAGTCAGGATGACCCTCCGGCTCCTGGGCCTGATGGCCTCCTGCATCCTGCTGGTGCAACATGCCAGATGGCACATGCGGGCTCTGCAGTGGGACCTGAAGTTCCAGTGGGCACAGCATCAGGGCAACCTGTCCGATCATGTCCAGATCTCGGAGGGCACTGCACGACAATTGCAGTGGTGGCTCACGAATCGCGATTGGGTCAATGGCAGATCCCTCTCCCTTCCCCAACCAGAGCACACAGTGGTGACGGATGCGTCCCTCCTGGGATGGGGCGGCCACTTGGGAGAGGCGGAGATCAGAGGCCTCTGGTCTCCGGCGGAGTCCCGGCTCCATATCAATCTTTTGGAGCTTCGGGCGATCCGACTTGCACTGAAGGCATTCCTTCCCTCTGTCCGTGGAAGTGTAGTGCAGGTGTTCACGGACAACACCACCGCCATGTGGTATTGCAACAAGCAGGGCGGGGTGGGGTCGTGGACCCTATGTCAGGAGGCTCTGCGCCTCTGGACATGGCTGGAACATCAAGGCATTACCTTGGTGGTTCAACACCTGGCAGGTTCTCTGAACGCCAGGGCGGACGAACTCAGCCGCCGGTGCTTGATGGATCACGAATGGCGTCTGAACTCGGACGTGGCGCAAGGTCTCTTTCTGCAGTGGGGAGAGCTTTGGTTAGATCTATTCGCCACCGAAGAGAACGCGCAATGTCATCAGTTTTGCGCGTTGGAATTTCCAAGGCGGCACTCGCTCAGCGACGCTTTTCGTCGCGAGTGGAGTTGCGGTCTGTTGTATGCCTTTCCGCCTATACCACTTCTGCCCAGAGTGCTGAAGAAGATTCGGCGCGACCGGGCCCAAGTCATCCTTGTGGCTCCGGATTGGGCACGAAGATACTGGTATCCCGAGCTACTCAACATGGCGATCGATCCCCCGATCCGACTGCCTCTTCGGGAGGATCTTCTGTCGCAGCAGCAGGGGACGGTCCTCCACCCGAACCTGTCCAGCCTCCACCTCCATGCGTGGAGATTGAGCGGCGGCAGTTGACAGCCTTCGATCTTCCTCCCGAAGTCTGTGATGTCATTCTGGCAGCCAGGCGTCCCTCCACTAAAACGGTATACGCCTGCAGGTGGAACAAGTTTGTGGCATGGTGCACAGCTAAGACTGTGGATCCCCTTTCTGCCCCTCTTTCCGAGGTCCTTCTGTTCCTTCTTTCTTTGGCCAAGCAGGGCTCTGCTCTGGGCACTATCAAAGGTTACCTTTCGGCCATCTCCGCCTTTCTCCGGCTTCCAGATCAGCCTTCTCTTTTTAAGTCCTCGGTTGTTAACCGTTTCCTGAGAGGCATTACGCACACGTTTCCCCCCGTGCCGTTCATTATGCCTCAATGAGACTTAAACCTTGTCTTCACATATCTGATGTGCGCTCCCTTCGAGCCCCTTCATACCTGTCCTTTGCGTCTTCTCACTCTCAAGATGGCTTTCCTGGTAGCTATCACCTCTGCCAGGAGAGTGAGTGAGCTCCAGGCTCTTTCTTCCAAACCTCCTTTCCTTTCTGTTCATCCGGACAAGGTGGTTTTAAGGACCCGTCCTTCTTTCTTGCCAAAGGTTGTCACGCCCTTCCACATCGGGCAGACCATCACTTTGCCCACCTTCTTTCCGCCTCCGCATCCTTCAAAAGAGGAAGAGAGGCTCCATCGTCTGGACCCAAAACATGCGCTCTCGTTCTATCTAAAGCGCACACAACAGTTCCGGGTGGATGACCAGCTCTTTGTTGGCTACGTGGGCGCCAAAAAAGGTCGGGCCGTGCACAAACGCACCATCTCTCGGTGGGTCGTTTTGTGCATCAAAGCATGTTACTCCTTGGCTAAAAAGGAGCCTCCTGTGGGGCTGCGTGCCCATTCTACCAGGGCAACAGCAGCCACTACTGCCTTGGGACGCGGCGTTCCCTTGCAGGATATTTGTCAGGCAGCCACGTGGGCCTCGCTGCACACATTTACCAAGCATTACTGCCTTGACAGTCAAGTCCGGAGAGACGGCTTCTTTGGCCGTTCTGTTCTCCGTGACTTTCTGGTGTAATCTATTCGCAGACCCACCACCGGGGTTGGTATTGCTGGGGTATCTATTCTAAGGTAAGGAATCTATCACTAACGTGTCTCTTTCAGATGCACAAGTTACTACTTGTGTAACGATATATCTGTAAGAGACATTAGTTAGTGATAGATTCCTTACCGCCCCACCCATCCTCCCTGTTCTGCGAACTGATTTCTAGGGTTAAGGTCATCCCTTTTAGGGCCCTAGTTTCATGGCACCAGTGGTCAGTTTCTTGCATGGCTCTGCGTTCCTGGCGCGGAAAGTTGTGTACAGAACTGACGTCAGCGCGCATGGGTGGCGCCTAAGTAGTCTCCGTGACGTCATCTCGGCGCTTACGACGCCAGCGACGGACGCGGAGCCGCACGACGCCACCTACTGGCGCGCAGGGGTACTGCTAGCAAAACTTTCCGGATCCAGTCCGACACCTGGGGATATTCTAAGGTAAGGAATCTATCACTAACTAATGTCTCTTACAGATATATCGTTACACAAGTAGTAACTTGTGCTTCAGCCTCATAAGAAATACCATGTCCCCTACTTTCCAGGATTCGTCTCTCCGCCCGTGGGGCTCCCAGAGCGGGAGTTTCTGGATCGTGACTCTGACCTCTATTCCTCAACATGCCGGGTCGGGGACTCCAGATTGCGGTATCTACTCCCACGCCAGTCCACTTCTTTACGGCGACTGTGTGTTCGGGGACGCCCCCCCTCCAACCATTGTTGCACCTCCGCAGGCGTGGTAAAGAACAAGGATTTGTCGTTGTCTATAACCTTAAGCTTGGCTGGGAAGAGCATCATATATTTTAACCCTTTCTCTCTGAAAATGCGTTTCACCTGATCGAATGTGCGCCTCTCCTGCTGCACCTTCAGAGTAAAATCCGGGAAGAAACGTATGATCGAGTTCTCATAGGGGAGATCACCACGCACCCTAGCTGCCTGCAAGATGGCGTCACGGTCTCTAAAATTCAGGATCCGGACTATAATCGTACGAGGGGGGGCCCCCGGCTTCGGCTTGGGGATCGGAGCCCTATGTGCTCTTTCCACCGTGAAAAAGGTGGATAGCCTCTTCGGCTTAGGATAGTTCAGGATAATGTCTTCAATAAAGAGGTCCATGCTTGGGCCCTCCGCCCCCTCCGGGACCCCGACCACCCTGATGTTATTGCGGCGGGCCCTCCCTTCTTGGTCGTCCAGCCTCAGGGCCATCAGATTATGCTGGTGCGCCAACTTTTGTACGCGTTCTTCTAATTTGCGCGTCGTAGACTGGAGCTCCTCTATATTCGCTTCAGCCGAGGTGACCTGATCCGAGGTCTTGTGCATGTCCACTCTCATCAAGTTCATTTCGATCGTGACCTTATCAATCTTCGTCTCCAGGGTCGTACCTAGGGATTGGATGGCCGACATAATTGCTCTCAGGGATGGCTCATCCCCGGCCTCTTTGTCGCCAGACGCCCCATCCTCAGACGTCAGTTGGCACGGGACCGCATATTTGTCCAATTTATTTGATTGCACCGCAGCAGGGGCTCCCTTCGGCTTAGTCATAGTCGGGTTCACACTATTGGTAGTAGCAATTGTTCAACTTGACTCACCACCAGCCGGCCCCCTCCTGAAGGTCTCCACAAACTCAGTCACAGGATATAGATCCGTTATTAGGGGCACTCTCATAGGAGGCAGAGGCACCTCCAACCCGCGGCGTGTAGCGGGGATGGTCCGATCCGCACAACCGCTATGACCTGCTGATAACTCCGAAGGGATGCAGGGACGCACCAAGACTATTGCAGCTCCCCGCCTCGTGCATCAGTGAGTGCTGGAGCCCCCTGCCATCCAGTTCTCGTGGGCGCCACAGGGAAGGAATCTCTCCAATTAGTCCTTGGAGCAGCCGTGATGAGAACCCCAGGCCCCGCTCGCTCTTGACCCACCTGGACAACAGGTCAGTCCACTTTCAGGATGTTCCACAGCAAGGGGCGTGCAAGGTGGAACACCGAATATCGCGTCCAGGGGCACCGCAGAGCCTAGATACAGCGCCCCCTCCGCTTGATATTAACGATGTAGGCCCCGCTGGAGTAGCACTTCACCCCTCTGCTATTAATGCAGACCTGCGCAAATCCCTGGTGGGCCGGGGCCCTGGGCCAGCTCCATGGAAGGATACAGTCCGGAGCTTATCACGCGCACACCTTCAGGCCGGCTAGGGAGACCTCTCCCGCAGACCGCTTCACCCTCGGCCTCTCCTCCCAAGGCCGCACTGGCGCGTCTCTCTGGTCGCGGGCATTGAGCAGGCCCTTCCCCGCCACACACGAACCGCTGCCTCGTCGGGGGATGAAATCACGCCCCCAGCTCTGGGACACTGCTACGGGGTCAAAGCAGGTAATTTCAGACCTCCAGCCGCCGGAGAATGTACGGATATTTCAGGCTTTGTTCAGGGCCCGGGCGAAGCACACAGACTATACCGCCATCTTGGCCGGTGCCAAGCCACGCCCCCATCCACAAATAATTTAAGCTTGGGACATTGAGAATCAGGGGTTCAATATGTGGATCTTGACGAAGGGACAGAGGTAGTGGTTGAATAAAAAGTGCAAAAAGAACCGGAGAGATCGGACAGCCCTGACGAGTGACCCTACTAATTACAATTTTCCCCACCAAGTGTGCGTTTATCATAATCCTAGCTTGTGCGTGGTTGTATAAATTACTTAAGCATTTCGCCAATTTTAATGGAAAGCCAAATCTAATCATGGTGGTAAAAAGAATCCCCCACTGTACTAGATCAAATGCTTTCCAGCGTATATCATAATGATGGACGCCTTGATGTTATTATTGCCAAAACAAATCTATGGGTTAGAGGAGGAAATTAGTGTTTGCTGAGATAGTGCTTCCCAGGAAGAAAACCAGACTGATCAATATGGATTACTTCTTGTGCCAGAGGTGTTATTCTGGAGGCAATTATTCTGGCCAAGATTTTGTAATCACTATTAAGCAAACTAATGGGGCGGTAAGAGCCAGGTTGATCTGCCGGTTTGCCTTTTTTTAAAAAAGCTAATGATTACTAACTCCGAGAAGCTACAGGGAATTTCACAACCTTCTAGAATCTCCTTAAATAGGGTGACCAAGAAGGGAGCCAGCTGGGGACCAAAGATTTTATACATCTCTGTTGGTAGGCTATCATTCCCACACGCTTAACCATTAGGAGAGTTCTTGATTGCTTCTAGTACCTCTTTAAGAGTAATGGGAACGACTATCCCCTGCTGCCGTTTCTGACTAAGAGTTGGTATAACAATGCCATCAAGGAAACTATTTATTACCTCTGGCTTAGTGACCAATGTATTTTGTGAAATCTGTTTTATTGGTTTTTAATTAGGAGATAACAGAGGCATATACAGTGTGACGCATTGGATAACCCCGGTATTAGTTGCATCTGTAGGAAACTGCAAAAGAGATACAGAGGTAAAGAGAACCATAGTATGTTATAGCAATATACAGGTATAAATAATGACTCAAGTCCCCTGAGTACAACATGGTAATGCATACAATGAGCAAACGTTATGTAACAGATTCTGAACAAGGGAAGCGGGGTAAATCAATCGGGGGCAAAGAAAACATAATGTAGGGTTAACTATTAAAGAAAACTGGGATCCCAGTGTCCCCACCCAGCCCACCCATCCAACCCATCCCCGCATGCGCCGCCGATATCAGTGATTCAGTGGCTCTTGTGTAATAGGCGTAGCCACAGACCAAGTACACAAAATTATTGATGGCAGCACATCTCGGACCTACCAAGCTGAATGACGGCCCAATTTATATCGTCTCAGTAATCAACTCATCTCCTAAGATCGGCTCCCCCATCACTGCACCATGATTGCTCTGCATGTCCGCCAGTATTGCGTCCCAGCTAGCGGCTATCGGGAGCCTGCGAAGAACTAACGTGTCCTCGTGGTGCAATGCAATGCTCTCTGCCTTAGCCCATATCAGTAAAGCGCGTCGCCACACTACGGCGTGAGGGGGCTCAGAGGCCTTCCACCTCTTAGTGATCAGCCTTTTAGCGGTTGCTATGCCTAGGTCTAGAAAGCGGGATATAACCTTATGTCGTTTACTCCTGCCATAAAGGTGTAGGATGTAGGTCTCCCATTGGAAGGGTATGTCACACTCGGTGCAATAGGTGAGGTAGTCTGCTACTGTGTTCCAGTACCCACTGAGGGTGGGGCAGTGCCATTGCATGTGTAAAAGATCCGCGTTGACCAGATGGCATTGGGGACAGGCAGCAACTGAGCGGTGGAAGTATCTATTGATTTTAGCTGGAGTAAGGTACACTCTATGTGTAACGTAATATTGGATTTGGCGAAAGCGCTGGTTGTGGGGTATGTGTAACGGGCTCTCCAGGACTGCCGCCCATTCAGGGTCTGTGAAAGGGCGCTCCAGGTCCTCCTCCCAGTGAAGCTTCAAAGGTTCCAGTGTAATTGCGGCATGTTGTCTGAGGGAGGCGGCAAACCATTGTGTTAGGTGCCTACCATTACATGCAGATACTGAATCGTTAGGTACGTAGGGGGTTCACTGGTCATGTCGCCCCAACGAGCCATGATGGCTGCTATAAGTGAGTGATGATGCAGGAAGCGACCTGGATGGAGCCCCTCCTCCGTGACCAGCAAGGCGTATGGCATGAGGGTCCCGTCCCGGTAGAGGTCTCCTGTGTCATTGATGTTGGCTTCATCCCAGTTGTGTAGTTCAGCAGCTGTAGAGACCCCATGTCCCCTGAAGTGGTATAGCGGGGCATATGGTGTTGTGGAATGGGTGATGTATAAGCTTCTGTGGTAGCACTTATACGCCACTTTGAGTAGTAGAGAGTCTATGGCTGTAGGTTTCGAACAAGAGTGGAACAAGTGGGTAGGAAAGCAAGCGATAGGGGCGGGTGTGATGTAGCTGTGTCAATAAGTTGGAGAGAGGCCAACCATCGAGCAATCCACTGTAGTTGTGCCGCGAGGTAGTAATGTTCCAAGTTAGGGGCTGCAAGGCCGCCACAGCCTGCAGGCAGGTAAAGTTCTTTAATGGATACTCGGTGGCTGGAGGTGCCCCAAATAAAATCCCTGATCATTTTCTCCAGCGTGTTGAAAAAGGGAGGGGGAACATAGAGGGGTAGGTTTGTGAAGTAGTAAAGGAGCCGCGGAAGTATTACCATTTTGGTAAGGGCAATCCTAACGGTGACAGATAAAGAGAGGGTGCCCCAAAAGGAGAGCTGGGCATGGACGGCAGTCGATGCCCTACCTATGTTGCCGTCAAACAGGTCTGCCTCCTTTCAGTAAATGCGAATGTCTAAATAGCGAAAGGAGTTGGCACTCCACAGCACACGGTCCCCATTAAGGATATAAATAGGGCCCTGGGTGGAATCTTTAAAGAGATATAGTCATGATTTTGTCCCATTAACCTATAGCCCTGATATATCAGCGCTTAGTGACCGATGGAGATGTATAAAGGTTCTTATAATGGGTTAGAAAGATTTTCTCTATCTCATCTAAATGCAATACCAAGTGGCCACTGTCTCCATCATAAATAGACGTAATAGTGGAGTTGTTCTGTCTCTTTTTCACCGACCATGCTAGAAATCATCAGGCTTGCTGCTTTCTTTGTATAATTGCTGAAAGCTGGAGTTCTGATTTACAATTGTCTGGGCATATGTTCTTTCAGGGTTTGTCTAGCATCGCTTAGTCTTGCTTGAGAATCCTGCACACACCCCCTACGATGGCTGAGTAGCATGATCGAGCTCTACCAGCAAATCTACCTCCCTTTCCCTTTTCAGCTTAAAAACTTGAGCTTTAAAAGCAATGGCCTCTCCCCGTATGAAGGCCTTACAGGCCTTCAAGACCTCAAAGGAGAGCGACGACCATATATTCCTCTCTAAAATTTCTGCGACATTTGAGTTCATGACAGCAACCCAGCTTTTATTAGTTAATAATGATTTATCAAGAGACCACCTTGGTCTTTCTGGTTGCTCAAATTTAATGTTCAGTTCAATAAATGGGACTGAATGGTCTGAAAAGGGATTGGACCATATACCAGATTTCTTCCTGCTCCATTGAAATGAGACCAAAAGAAATCAATCCTAGAGGCTGTATTATATCTTTTAGAGAAACAGGTGAACTCTTGAGAGTGAGGATTACTCACGCGCCATGGATTAACTAAAGCTAGGTCTTTGGTCATTTTAAGTAGAAATTGTGATGCCTTTGGTTTGTTCTGAGCCTTATTAATAAGGAATGAGTCAAATTCAACCTCCTGCAAAGTGTTAAAATCACCCCTTATCAAAAGCAGGCCCAAACAGACCTGCAATACTTCATATAACTCTTTGAATGCTGTAATATCATCTTCAATAGGGCCATAAAAGCTTGCTACAGAAATACACTGGGTTCCTAATACCATCTTAAGAATAATCCATCTAGCCTTTGGATCTCTAAAAACCTCTAAAATGTGTCCTTTGAATGTTTGCGCTATTAAAATTGCCACCCCTTTAATAGCTGCTCCAGTGGGGGCATAAAATGCTTGAGAAATACCTTTCGGCATTTTGGGTGACTTGCATTGGGCTTTAAGATGCGTCTCCTGTAAAAGAATAATCTGGACTTGGGCTGCCCAGAGTCATTCTGTAGTAGATTTTAATTTAACCTGATTACTAGCACCATTAATGTTACATAATGCAATTTTAATGTTAATTCCCATCTTAGCACATAGGAGAAAGGTTCCCTTGTATGATAGACAATGGTTGCCCCAGCACCTGATGGGTTACATCTCTGATTTGTGAGTGTTGGCTCTCAGAAGCAAGCTCCTCGATGGCAACTTGGCAAAAAGATCCTACCATATACGCACTATGTGCTTTTTCACCCCTACCCACCATTCGTGCCCCCCATCCCTTTCTCCTCCCATCCCACTTCTCCTGAGGCCCTACCCGTTCTAGGTCCCCCACCTAGAGCTATCCTACTCCCTCCCTCCCTCTTCCTCTGCCTACCTGAGTGCTTTGACATGGCACTCTGAACCCTCCACCAGAAAGGACCCACCAAGGATGCTTGCTGTGTAACAGCCCCTTTAGCAATGTCGCCTATAGAGCTAATACGATATTATGTTCTATTATAGATAAAGCAGTTTTCATACAGCTACTTTAATTCGGACACAGCCTGCACCTGCGCTTATTCCCCCCCTCACTCTCGCAATAGAATTGATCTATATATTGATACTTGAATTTCTCAATGGCCACCGTTTCTTGTCACAGGGGTTACATGATTCTGTTTAATTGAGTACAAGAAATTTCTGGCCAAGTCGACAGAGTGAAAAATCTGTACACGCCCCTGATAGAGAACCTTAAGTTTTGACTGCTGCACAATGCCCGCCGGGGCCCCATGGCGCTTGAAATCATCAATAAGGTAAACAAACTCTTCACATCGACGTGCCGCTATAATAGACATGTCCGAAAATATATAAAATACAAAGTTCTCGGGTGAAGGATTTCTGCCTTATAGCACATGATAAAATTCACTCTTTAACACCAAAGTCCACAAAGTTTACTAGGAACTTCTAGGATATTTCGAATTAGCAGGGCGACTAAAAGGGTCCCCAGTAGGCACGAGTGATGGCTAAGTCCAGCCCTTCTGATTCTTTCTCTGTAAGACCATGTTTTAGTATCAGATCGGAGACTAGTTAAGTGACAGTTTGTCCACCGCCCCCCCCATCCTCCGGAACTCCAACTAATCTTAGATTTGCCCACCTGGATCTATCCCCGGCATCATCGAGCTTGAGTTGCAGCTCCTCTAGCTCTGTTTGGACTTTTGTGTTAATTTCATTTTGATCGTTATTTGACTCCTCCAGTTTGGTAACCCTATGCTCCACTTGGGTCATCCGTGAGGTAAGTTGCAATAGGGAGTCGGAGATATGGTTCAGCTGTTCACTAGTTTTTTTTATTAGCGTCTTCCTGGAATAGTTTTATCTCATGTAATTCGATCAAAATTAAATTAAAGTTTTTTCCAATGAAACCGTCTGAGGCCTTGCTAGTGGTAATAATAGCTCTTCTTGTGAACTTGGAGCGAGATTTGGAATTATGTCTGCTCGTAGCGTGCTTTCATTAGATGGAGATGTGAGCTTCGCTGTGACCTGCATATCATGAGCCTGGACTCCTCCTTGTGGTATAGTGTTTGTCTTTTAGCATTGCTTTGGGCCCAGCCGAAAAGAACAGAGGGTACAAAGTTTTGGCCATACTCGAAGCATTGACCTTAGCCCTCTCACTCACCCCTGGATTTGCAGACTTCTCTTGAATATTGGCAAAGATATCAGCCATAACAATCACATCAGTGGGCAGGCTCATGTTTTGTGAATCTTTTGACACCTGGCAGTCTTCCCTGCTGTCTGGACTTAGAATTGACTCATTTGAGGAGTTTAAAGGCATGGAAGTAGATTGGGGCAATTCTTCTGTTATCCTGGATTGCAGCACAGCTGCACATGGTAGATCCCCATTCCCTACACCCTGAGCAAGTGACCCCTGAATCTTGGTGGTTTTAGCGGTCTTGGCTGCGCGGGTTTTCATTGACGTGTCCGTTAAATATGTTTCATTGATGTCCTCTATAGTGATTCCTTTCTGGGAAATTTCCCCGAGATGTACTATAGTGCAGGAATTTTGCAGTTAGGGGACGAATCTCTGCTGCACAGACAGCTTCTGCAACCTCTACCTGTTACTACTCCACCTGGGGAGACACCTAAAGTCCTCTCCTAGGTAGCACAATCAGCACCTTCTTTGCTGCTAGGCCTCCACAATATCTTGGTTGAACTAGCTTAATTTTTGTGCATCACTAGTGCCTGGCTGCTCCAAAGCAGCTTGTCCCACACTCCTGGCTCTGTTTGTTTGTTTTTTAAAACCATAACCCCCTCAGAGGGCCCCCCCATGAATGAATGACAGAGTCTTAGACGGGCGTCTGAAGTAGAAAGGCAGGGAAAAACAAGACCTCCTGCTAAGATTTTTCCCTTTTTTATTTTTTACAATGGACTTGCCTGGGGGATTGATCGATAGAGCTCAGCCTCCAGAACGCAGCATGTTCTTCCTGCTCTGCCCATTAGCATTGCCACCTCCTCACATAGTCGTCGAGATCCAGAGGACAGCGAAGAGTGGACGGAGCGGTCCGCCTGCAACGATCCAGCGCCCATCCAGCATGTCCAGGGAGCGGATTCAGATCCTCACATCACCGTCGGAACAGAGCAGAGCAGAGCAGAACGGCGAAGCACGTCTGGGGAGCAGATTCAGCACCTCACATCACCAACAGGACAGAGCAAAGTGGAACGGCAAAGCTGCCTCCCCGCGACCATCCTGCGGGTCCTCACCCGGAAGCGGATTCAGTCGTTGAGCATGACTGGAGCACCCACACGGCCAACCCAATGTCCCCATGGCACACAAACTCAATGGATTTTATTGTGGAGTTATGCAAGACTGAACAGGGACATACTACAATTATGGTTACAGTGGATTTGTTGACAAAGATGGCACATGTGACCCCTTTACATGCTTTACCCACGTTTAAGGAATTTGCAGTTATCTTTTTACAAAGTACTCAATTTGTTTCTAAGTTCTGGAAGGCACTTTGAGAAAAAATGCAAATTGAAGTCTGTCTGTCCACTGGTTACAATCCCCAAATGGATGAACAGATGGAAAGGGTGAACCAGTGTCTGGAACAATATATACGGTATAAAGTATTAAATAACACCACAGATTGGGATGATTTTATTTGGGCAGCAGAATTTGCTTATTACAATGCTATGCATTGCTCTACCAAGTTCTCCACTTTTCAGTGTAATTATGGTTTTCATCCTCGTTCTGTGGTTCTTCCTTCTTTTACTGAATCTGATGTACTGGCAGCACAAAACTACATTGACAAATACAGGAGATACAACAGATGACTCAAGACAATCTGAAAGAGGCTAAAGAAACATACATAAGAAATGCTGACTGGCATCGCAGGGCTACTCCAGAGTATTAAAGTGGGGACGAGGTGTGGCTCTCCACACTACATATTTCCTTGAAAGGACCTCACAAATTCCTCCCACGATACATTGGCCCCTATAAAATTCTGAAAAGGATCAATGAGGTAACAATGAAGCTGGATCTACCTCCCAACATGCAAATACATCCTGTGTTCCACTTGTCCTTGTTGAAGCCAGTTGCTCCTGGTACTGTTCTTCCAACAAAACTCCTAGCCATTCTGATTAATAACTAACCTGAATTAGAGCTTGAGGCTATTTTGGATTCAAAACAGATATGACACAGACTCCACTACCTGATTCACTGGAAGGGATATGGCCTGAAGATCGCACCTGGGAACCCGCGAGCCATGTGCATGCTCCTCGCTTGCTATGTCTATTTCATTGCAGGTTCCCTAACAAACCTAAACCTGGGGCGGGGTGCTATGGGAGGGATGTACTGTCAGGCCTACCCGATAGCAGGCCTGGAACACTGCGTGTGGTTCCTGGGTGGTGTAGCCTATAAAGCTGCACCCCAGGAAGCTTCTTGCTGTTCCAGTCTGACCAGCAACTTCCTGTTCTCGCCATACCTGACATCGCGCTTGGACTTCCCCTTTCCTTTGTTCTCCCGGAGTCTTCTGCATCCTTGAGGCTTTCCCGGCGTGTTGGCTTCTCTTTTCGGCTGCATCCGGGAGCATCAGGTTTCTTCATGTGTACTCTTCCGCTCGGGCTCGCAAAACCGCAGGACCTACAAGGAGGAAACAGAAAAGGAGACAAAAAACTTATGAACTACACTTAGGTAATGCCCAGCATGCACAAAAGTTACAAACAAGCTTAAAAGACACTTATCTGAATATCTTCTTGGTTATTTTATTATGATGCCTTATCTTTTGGGAGAATTTGTAACAGAAGAGCACAAAAAGTATAATGGGTGAGAACTGAAAATGAGACTATATGGTACCACAACTAGATATTGACCACAAGATTCAGAGAATTATACATTTTGGTTATTCCAACTGCATATTGTTATTTGGTATAATGCAGTACAGGCTTTGTTTTTGATTATCAGATGCATGATGTAATGCATTGGATGTGTGCATAGCTTTATGTTCCTTCTTAGCTACAACTCTATTCTCTGCAAGTTCTGTGAAGATTCCTATGAAGCCAACCCTATAAAAGCATAGGTACACTGCCCGCTAGTCCAGTTATACTTACCTTTATGATTAATGTCCATATTCTTTAATATACCTCCCTTATTTCTAGGTATTTAATCTACCTTGCTGTTCATTTCCACACAACTTGCAAGACGGAGGTGGGGCTCATCAGGTGCTTATAGAGAGGGTTTGGGCTTGCGTGTAAGAGGAATTTCACACACACACATAACTGTATAGTAAAACTATCTTTTTTTAATTACAGGGAGAGATTCAGAGGAACTTAGGTGGTCCAGAAGCAGGACGTACAGAATCTTTGGAAGCTACACTTTTCTCTTTCTTCCCCTCTTCCCGGTAGGGCAGGTTTGACTTTGGCCTTAGTTGGGTCTTCTTGCCTGACGGGAAAGTTGGGACTAGTCGTCTCTGCCTCATTTCACTCCTGCGAAAATACCAGGTGAGATTCTGACACTTATTGATATTGACCATACAACGGGTGCAATGGGATTGCCTAATTCCACTGACACTAGAGGAAGAGAGCAGGGCATGTTCTGTAGAACTAGGAAACCCCGAGCAACTGAGCTTGAGCGGTTGCAGTTTCAGGAAACACATAGCCAGCCAGTCCCCAGGATGGGATCTTGTGAAGCTCTGGGAGGATTGACATTACATGATAGACCAACGCAGCAGACGAGTGTTCAATCAGATTTACGCAGGACTGATCTCACCTCTAATGAGATAGCTGCTGAAGGAGAAAACAGTAGGTACAGCGTTGTACCTTATGTGGATAATTTAGCAGGATTGACTGAAGGTTTAGCCCCACAGATTAGCCCATGGCCACGGGAAGGGTCCTTCGAGCCATGTGACATGGCAAATGCTGAGGACTGTATTCTTTATGGCGAGGGAGATCCAGACTGGAATGATCCTTACATGTGGAAATATTTGCACATGGCAAAAATATGCCAGACAGCACAACCCCCAACATTCTGTGACTACCATATAACAGTTACCCCTGATACACAAGGGACCTGGGGCACCTCATTACGTTCATTGGCCACAAATGGACAAGGAGAATCTCAAAAAGTTGTTACCGCCACTTAAAGAGGGAGCAGGGAAATGGATTAGAGCTCCTGAAAACCAAACTGCAGGCATCACCTTGGCAGCAGGGGACATAAAAAGTTTACTTAGCTCTCTCATAGGAGATGAGACAGATACTATTTTCCAGAAGGCTGGAGTGAGAAAAGTTACCCTCACTGAGACTAGGTATGATGGTTCTCCATTCAACTTAGTTAGGACAGTAGTTTGGGATCAATTGAGGAAAATTTATCCTGACAGGCCAAACATTGGGGCCCTTATGGCTCAGTCAGTGCAGCCGAATGAGGACCCTGCTCAGTTTCTTAGCAGGATGAAGGAAAAATGGACTCAAGAAATAGGCCAGGGTTGGGAAGTAACAATGGGAAATGCCGTGGTGTTTTACAATTTAGTGAAGAAGGATTTACCCTCTAATGTATAGGATAATCTAGACAATATAGTGGCATTGGAAGCCAAGCCCTGGACAGAGACATAGAACATATAATCAATTTTTGTAAGAAGAAGCAGGAGAAAGAGAGAAACAAGCAGGAGGTGACAGAGAAAGAAGCAGCCAAGTTAGTGCAGCAAAAGTTGGCAAAGAAAGGAGCAGTGGAAGGAGCTGTAGTAGCAGCCACCATTCAGATGACTGCAATGTCTGTGGGATCGGTCCCAGGGACCACCCAACAACAGTGCCCACAACAACATGATAATGAAAGGGCACAAGGAAGAAGCAGAAGAGCAATAGGAAGAGGCAGGATAGGTCCCCAAAGAATGGATTAAACATGCCATTACAGTCACAGATCTGGACATTTCATTACAGATTGCAGGACTAAGAGATGGGATGAACAAAATGGAAGGACAGGTGTTTACAACTAGCCAGGAAATACAGTAGTGCAGCCACAGTCAAACCTGCAAATAAGATATGTACCTCAGACGCCATCACAAAATGTGCAGCAACCAGCAATGCCTCAGGTGTAACAAATGCCACCACAGTAAAGTTATCAAGCACCCTCAATGGCGACTCCACCTCAAAGTGGACAGCGAGGTGTGATTGTGAGAGGAGGAAATCCTTTCCAGACAAATTATGTGGGAGGATACACACAAAAAAGGTGCCCGCAGAGTAGTTCCATGTCTCCAGTATTGTCAGTGACGCACAGGTCAGATGAGGAACCCACTGTGACAGTAGCTATCAATGACAAGAGGTATGCATTCTTCATAGATACAGGAGCAAACCCGATCTTGAATTAGAGAGGGAGACCTTCCAATTGATCAATGGACACACAAGGATTCTCAGGGGCAGTAATGAGGGTTCCATTTAGTAAATCAGTGGAGATGGAAATAGGAGGGAGGTACATTGATGGCTGTTTGCTGTTCTCTCCAGCTGCCCCAGCAAATCTATTGGGGACAGATCATATGGCCAAATTAAATATGGCTATTTATTTTGAGCCTGATGGAACTATGATTTGTTCTACCCATTGAGTTCCACCTTCCAGGATCATGGCTGTAACAGCAGATTCTTCTACTGAAGATCAAATTAGAGCTAAACCCACAGATATAGAAGCATTTTCTGTAGCAGTGTATACAATAATAGCAGAGATGGCAGAGTTACTGGGAAAGGAGGTCTGTTAGAAATGCGGGTCTCTAGTTGGCAGAGGTAGATACCTTTGTCCAAATAGGGACCCTTGCTTTTAGTCAGGGTAAGGGAGATACACACTTTAGATAACCCCTGCTCACCCCCTAGGTAGCTTGGCACAAGCAGACAGGCTTATCTCAAAGGCAATGTGTAAAGTATTTGTACTCAAAACACACAGTAATACAGTGATAACAACACAAATGGACACCACACCAGTTTAGAAAAATAAAGTATCTTTATCTAAACTCAACAAGACCAAAACAACAAAAATCAAACATACAGGTAATAAGATATGACTTTAGAACAGTTATTGCAAAACTAAAGCTTGTAGAAAACAAATAGCTCCACCTGGGGCTATTGCGACGTCGTTACAGCAATAAATCCAAAGTACGGTGCCGACTGTGAGGAGTTCGGCTTCGGGAAGGGATTCACACGGACACCCAAACAAACAGTACCTTGGAAACGAAGTCTATGACGATGCATGGCGTCGTGGAGGTGAGGCGTCGGTGCAGAGGTTGAGGCCGGTCCGTGGTTGCCACGGGGGAGGCAAGGCGTCGTGTCCGCGAGGAGGCGACGTGTCCAGGACAGGGAAAGACGGTTGCGTCGGTGGTGAGGCGTCGGTTCCGGTGACAATGCGAAGTCGGCGAGTTTGTGGAGTGACTCTCGGCGGTTATTGGTGCCGTGATAACAGGATGCAGGCGCTGGCGATGACGGAGTCGGTGCGAGCGCTGGCGTCGGGAAATGCCGATAACTGCAGGCGTCGAAGGGCGTCGGAGCTGCGGTGAGGGCCGGGCGATGTGTTGTTCACTTCACGAGCGGTGCCTCGGTGCAGGTCGCGGCATCACCGCGGCGTCGCTGACGGCATCAGAGACATGTTTTCTTACTTCTTCAAGTTGCTTCCAGCTCCCAACCTCCAGAGGCCCAAAAATGGAATAGGCACCTCCTGGCAGGTCAAAACTCTCAGCAATAGAGTTCAGGGGAGCTGGTGGTGAGGTCTTTGTGGCCCTGAGAGTTCAGAACAGGAGGCCAACACACTCAGGCCCTTGGAGATTCTTCTTCAAGCAGGTTCACAGCAAAGTTCCAGTCTTTGACCTCTCCTTGGCAGAAGCAGCACCTGCAGGCCAACCCAACACAGCACACAGAAAAGGGGCAGTACTCCTCCTCATAGCTCTTCAGCTTTTCACCTTGTCAAAGGTTCCTCTTGAGTCCAGAAGTGATCTAAAGTTCTGGGGTTTTAGGTGTAATACTTATACCCCCAAATTTGTTCTCTTTGTGCAAGGGTCTCTGAGCCCAGTCCAAACCAGTTCTGTCCTCACTGATGCAGTATGACCACAGGGGGTGGAGACAGCATTGTGCAAGGGAGACAGGCCCTATTCAGGTGCAAGGAAATCTCCTCTGCCTACTCTACTTGCAGCCAAGCCTAATTCAGCTGAGCTCTGAGTCATCCAGGAAGGGCCAGGTACACCTCAACCCCCCCAGTGGCTTTCTACAGTGAATGCACATCCCCTGTCACTCCAAAACCAGGCAGTCAAAACACAAACAGGCAGAGGCACACAGAATGGTTAAACAAGAAAATGCCTACTTTCTAAAAGTAGAATTTTCAAACACACAATTTAAAAACCATCTTTACTGAAAGATGTGTTATTAAATTCTGAGTTCAGAGAGCCTAAACTTTATTTCTCTATCTAGTCCCAATGGAAAGTTATACTTGTAAGATGTTACAAAGTATTTCCCATTCTATCCTATGAGACAGATAGCCCTTCAATAGTGAAAAACGAAATTGGCAGTATTTCACTATCAAGAAATGTCACACACACACCAATACATGTCCTACCTTTCACGTACACTGCACCCTGCCCATGAGGGTACCTTGGGCCTACCATAGGTTTGCCTTACATGTAAGAAAAGGGAAGGTTAGGGCCTGGCAAGTGGGTGCACTTGCCAAGTCAACATGGCAGTTAACAAACTGTGCACAGACACTGCAGTTTCAGGGCTAATCATGTGGGTGGCACAATCAGTGCTGCAGGCTCACTAGTAGTATTTGACTTACAGGCCCTGGCACACTCAGTGCACTTTACTAGGGGCTTACCAGTAAATCAAATATGCCAATCAGGGAGAGCCAATTGTAATAACAATTTACACAGGGCGAACTTGCACTTTGACACTGATCAGCAGTGGCAAAGTGCCCAAAGCATCTAAGCCAACAAAACAAAATCCAGCACAGCATCAAAAATACAGGAGGTAGGGGGCGTGGTCTCGCTACGAATGGAGTGAGACGGACGCCGCGGGAGCTCCGGCAGGCCCGCCGCCTTTAAAAGCCTTTGTAGCGGAGCTGGGACCCTATCGGTGCTGCTAATCGAAGTGCACAGGTAGCGGAACAGGCAGGGCACCTCCTGAAGTGCGGACGACAGCTTTGGTGGGTCCGTTGCGGGGACGCAGCTCCTCTACCCTCAACGCCCAGGCCTGACTGTAGTGGCCGCCATCTTGCCTGTTGCGATCCTGAGCCCCACTGAGCACTGTCGCCCGCCCCCACGGACCCCGTTGGAGACTTTGCCACTCTGTGGGGGGCGCCTGGCCCTGTGTAGACGCCCGCCGCGACTGGGGAGCTGACGGGGGCTTGCTCCGGCGTCATTGTCTGCAGCGACCGCCACCTTGGACCTGCCCGCAGCTTCGATCGGGGCTGGGCCGATCTGTTTGCAGTAGTGCTCTTCGGGGCCCGAAGCCTTTCCACATCGCCTGGTGAGCCCGGGCGGCCTGCGACGACCAGAGAGGGCGTCTGGGGAGCACTGGCCTACGGAGGAACCGGCTACGTCTTTGCAGCGGCCTGGCCTGAGATCGACGGCCCCCCGGACTGGTGAGTCTGCGGCTGGTCACGGGCCTGCATCTCCTCCTGCCCGTCCCACGCCGTCTCTGTGTTGGGCCCCCATAGCGCTGGAGCTCTGTGTAGGTGCGGAGTAGTGGCGAGGCTGGCCGCATGCAATAGCTCCAACCGGCAGTAATTACTGGGCCAGATGCTGCGGACCACCCACAGAAGACTACTGCTCGCTGGCTACCTGATCCGCTCAAGCACCGGGGAAGGGCTAAGGCCTACTTTAGCGGTGTGCTGGTGATTCCCCCTGCAGCCTGCTGCCTGAGCTCTTGGAAGATTGGCTGCCTCTGGGAGCGTGAGGCTCTCCATCTCTACGCCTTCCGCTGCTGGGGGGCTCCTTGCACGCTTCGGACTCCTGGGACCACGCTTGTCTGGGCTGGGACGCTACCACCTTGCCGGCTTGCCTTGCGGCTGTGCTGTCGGCCTTGGCGTGTGGGACCCGGGCTGCAGGGGCTTGCCGATGATGACTTTTGTACAAGAGGGGGACCTGTGGTGAACTTTATTATCTTCTAGTAACCAGTGCTGCTCTGGCCGGAATTTTCCTCTCCGCCCCTAACTCGCATAGGGCAACCGGTGCTGCGGCTCGTCCTGTGGCCCTGGACAGTGTGGCTCCGAATTGGCACTCACCTCTTGGACCCTCCTTTTGATTCGCCTGCATTACGCTTGGCATGTGGCACACAGCGGCCCCAGTCCTCAAGATTTGATCACTCGGGAACTGAACGCTCTGGTGGCGTGGCACCTACTGTAGCACCAACTCCTGCACGGTCACCTGCCCCCCCTCCTGCCTTCCTGACTGTGGGACCCCACCCCTTGTGCCTTTCGTGGGATCCTGCGTCTTGCCGACCATTGATCTTCACTGGACACTGGTGGTGCCCCTGATTGTTCTCCCGTACCCCCTCGCCCAACTCTGTCATCTTACCTGGCACCGGAGAGCGCTGGGCTGTGATGACGCGCACTAAGGCAGTGAAGGACTCTGCGGTCCCCCCAAAAGACAATCCGGTTGCTGCGCTTTGGAACAAGCCGGGCACTGCCGCTTCTGGAGATATGGCATCATCGACTGGAGGGGATACGGCACCTGTCACACAGTCCTTCATGGCCAACTTCATGATGGAGCTCAAATCTGAAATTGGCTCCTTACGCTCAGAGGTCCACCCCTGTGTTCGGGAACTCAGAAAGGAGGTCACCGAAATAGGGGAAAGGGTGGATGGCCTCGAAAAGACTGTAGACGCGCGTACGGAGGACCAAGAACACCTCTGGCAGCACCTGGCCGCCCTGGAAGAACAACATATTGACTTACAGTTAAAGCAGGAGGATTTGGAAAACCGGAGCCACCGTAATAATCTCCGCCTTAGGGGATTCCTGTTGGGGCCGAGGGAACGGACATCATGACATTCGTTGCCCAGCTACTACATGAGATCTGGGGTGACGATGATGCCTCCCCACCAGCTCTGGACCGGGAGCACCGCGTGTCGGGCCCTTCCAATCGAGCAGGCTTTATCCCTGATATTCTAACCTGGGTCCATTTCTTCACTGAAAAGGAGGTAATCCTTAAAGCGGCGCGCTCCAAACCAGAGCTCACTTATAAAGGTGCCAACATACAGGTATTCCAAGACCTCGCACCCACTACGCTTCGACGGCGCCGGGATTTTAAACCAGTGACGGATAAATTGAGAAGTCTGAACATCCAGTATCAATGGGGCCACCCGTTTGCGCTTATCTTTCGGTGGGAGTCTAAACGCCGGATGGTACGATCCTTCCAGGAAGCTGCACAACTTCTACATCTCTCCCTTACGCCACCGCCTAGCCCTACACGTCTACCCCTCTTGAACCGGGAGCCTGCAAAGCCGTCCTGGTCCGAAGTACGCCGCCATAGACGTACATCACACCCTGGGGAGCAATCTTCTTCGCAGGCCAAGCAGGACATTATCCAGGACATTCGCTCTATGGAGGAGAGTCGTTCCCTGACTAGCTCTCGGCCCTCTACACCCTGAAACAATGGTTGTGCACCTCCCCTCGAATCGGTTTGCTTCGACGCTCACACCTGATGCTTGGAACGGTTATGTTGGCGCCTCGCTCTCCGAAATGATGTTCTCCCAACTCCACATGGGCAGCGCTGGCGGCGCTGGGCTGCCTGCCCAGACGGCATGCTTCAAGCTTGGAGACCCACCCCCCTTCCTGCTCCTGGGAGAGTGACTTCTCCGGGGTAACCCGTGCCCTTGGACCTCGATTGTCCCCGGACTGGAACAGGACACTGTGGCCCTGTTGGCCGATGTTGCATTTTTTCTATGTCGCTTTTTTGCGCTTTCCTTTCTTCTTTTCTTTCTTCTCCTCCTTCTTTTTCTTTCCCTGCGGAGGGTGGGGGCGCCCCTCACGATTACCTTTCTCTTTCCACAAGGGTGACCTCCCGCTGCCCCCTCCTCTCGGTGCACCGCCCTGCTTCCTACTATGGCGAAACAGATTGCGCACGACCATGACCCAATCATGGCTACTGTCCCCTGCTTGAAAATTCTGTCCCTCAACGTGAAGGGACTTAACTCTCCCAATAAGCGACACCAGCTATGGCGTTATCTCCTGCACCACAATCCAGATGTAATCCTCCTACAGGAGACTCACTTGGTGAAAGCTGATGTCCCCCGCATGGCCCACCCCCGTTACCCTCTTCAATTCTGGGCCACGGCCCCTTCTAAAATAGCTGGAGTGGCGATACTCTGTAGGCCGGGCATCCGGCAGGGGGAATCCAAAGTATTTCGCAGCCAAGATGGTCGCTTCATCAAGGTGGGGGTCAAGATCGGACACTGGTCTCTCACCCTGTGCAATGTTTATGCACCTAATCAGGCGCAGGACTCCTATCTCCGGGCACTCCTGAGGGACCATATACCGCAGGCGGATCCTTCACTTATCATAGGGGGCGATTTCAACATGGTGTGGGATGCTGCTATGGATCGCAGCGACGGTTCCTTTCACGGGACGGGGGCTATGTCCTCTGCCCTCAGGAGGCAGTTGTCAGACCTTGGTCTGCTAGATTCCTGGCGCTATCACTCACCCGACACACACGACTATTCCTATTACTCCCATGTGCACCGCTCGTACTCGCGCATTGACTACATTTTTATCTCCCACGCTCTGATCGGTGAGACACTATCGGCCTCCATGTCCGACATATCTGTCTCCGACCATGCACACATTGAACTTCATCTGCGGGATCGGGCTACACGCACTCCTCAGACACCCCGCTGGCGCCTACCTCCACACATTCTTCGGGACCCAGTAGATGTAGCGGAACTACGCGCTGCTATTGAGTCTTATTTTGAAACTAACGACATTCCTGAAACCCACTTCCCCGTAGTGTGGGACGCATTCAAGGCCACGATCCGCGGTCATATCACATCTATTGCGATTGCACGGGCGCGGGAAGCGCGCCTTTTGGAGAACAACCTTTCCAGAGATATAAAAGCTCTTGAAAAGCAGGACCAGCAGCGCCCCTTACTCACACATAAAAGACGCCTGGCAACTCTCCGAGGGCAGTTGCGCGCCCTTAGAACAAATAAAGCCGAACAGGCTCTCCTGGCGCTGAAGCAACGTTACTACGAAGGGGGGGACAAGGTGGGCGCGGTTCTGGCTAGGCGCCTGCGGGCATGGGCAGCTAAGGCGCACATAGCTAACATCCAATGCGGCGATGGCACACGGGCTACTACTGAGGCATCCAAATGCGACGCCTTTCATACATACTACTCGTCGCTTTATGCCAAAGCCACATCCTCTCCGGATCAGGCACAAGCTATTCTGAACGAATGCACCTGGACACCGATCAGTCAATATCACGCCCAACAACTGGAGGATCCACTCACCCGAGAAGAGCTTGCGAGTGCTCTAAAGGATCTTCCCCTCGGAAAGTCTCCGGGCCCGGACGGCCTCCCCCTATCCTTCTATCGCATCTTCTTGCCACAGCTTCAGACACACCTATTACGTCTTTTTAACTCTTTCACCGACACTGCCGGGCCATCTCCTTCTATGGGGCTGGCGGAAATCACCCTCATACCCAAACCGGGTAAGGATCCCACTCTCTGTTCGTCTTTGCGCCCCATAGCTCTCTTAAACACGGACCTAAAAATTTACACTAAAATATTAGCTAAGCGACTTGATCCCCATCTACCCGGCCTTATTGAGCCTGACCAGGTTGGCTTCATCCGCCACCGTCAGGGCGTGGACGTGTGTCGCATTGCACATCTAGTGGGGAAGGCCCACCACTGGAACATACCTGCATGTTTACTATCTCTCGACGCGGAGAAAGCGTTCGATCGGGTAGATTGGACCTTTCTTCGGGCAGTCCTTCATAAAATCGGGCTTGGCCCGTTAATGATAGCCCGGATCATGGCCCCCTATCTTTCCCCGCAGGCCCGGGTGCGGGTCAATGGTCAACTCACGCATCCCATATCCATACATAGAGGCACGCGGCAGGGATGCCCTCTCTCCCCCCTGTTGTTCGCCCTAGTGGTGGAACCCCTGGCTGTAATGATCCGACAAGCCCCTGACATCCATGGCATCCCCCTTGGAGGCCAGCAACACAAAGTGGCTCTTTTCGCAGATGACCTGATTCTCACGCTCACCTGCCCGCACACCTCCCTCCCGGCCCTTCTCTCCCTGCTACGGTCTTTTGAATTGGCATCTGGCCTCAAAATTAACCACGAGAAGTCCTGGGCACTGAACCTCACGATCCCGAAGGAGGAAATCCCTACACTTCAGTCCCTTGCTCCTTATCAGTGGGCTACCGACTCTATTCGGTACCTGGGGCTTCAATTAACTCCTACGCTTGCCACATGGTCCCAAGTCAATTGGCGGGACTACAGGAGGGCGGTGCTGGAGGATCTGCGAGTTTGGAAGCCTCTTACCCTCTCTTGGCTGGGCCGCCTACATGCGGTCAAGATGTCGGTGCTCCCCAAAGTCCTATATTTATTTCAATGTCTCCCTACTCCTATCCCGCAACACCAGATCCAAAGTCTCCAACGCGAAATCACCAACTTCATCTGGGGCGGACGCAGGCCGCGCTTCTCCAACAAAATTCTTATGCTTCCTCGGGATAGGGGTGGGCTGGCATGCCCCAATTTGTTGGAGTACTACTGGGCCTCCCATCTCCATTTCATCTCTGAGTGGATGGCGTGGGAGAGCGAGAAGGTCTGGTTCCATATGGACAGAGCGGTCACTAGAAGATCCATTTGGGATCTCCCCTGGCTGCCCCGGACCTCACGCTCCCGTAGTGCCTACATTGCCCTCCCCACCAAGACAGTACTTGACATTTGGGACAAAGTAGCAGTTTCTAAGGGCCTCACCACCTTTCCGTCCCCTCACACCCCCATTGCTGGGAACTCACAGTTCCTGCCTGCTCTCAACCCCCCAGTTTTCTCTGAATGGCTGGATGGTGGATGCAGAACGATTGGAGATCTGTTTCTGGGCGATACATTTAAGTCCTTTGATCACTGCAGAGAAGAGTTCCAGCTCCCGAAGGGAGCCAAACTACAATACATACAGCTCCGTCATTGGGTGCACACATCTTCTCTGCAACAGGCCGCCACCCGAGCGCTCACTCCTTTTGAACGCTTAGTACGCTCTTTTGATGACTCTAAGGGGCTAATATCCCGGACTTATCATGTTTTGAAACACCCCCCATTTGTTGCCCTTCATCCATACCAGCGTCAATGGCAATCGGCCGCCCCTTCTGAAATCGCCCACGCCCAATGGTACCGCCTGTGGCGAGACATCCCGAAAGTCTATCGCTGCATCTCCCAACGGGAAACAGCATACAAGATTATGACCCATTGGTATTATACCCCCCTTAGACTGCATAAGATGTTCCCCGCTACCTCCCCTCTGTGTTGGAGATGCTCAAACTCCCCGGGTGACTTTCTTCATATCTGGTGGACATGTCCGCTCTTGACCCTCTACTGGAAAGAGGTCCTAAGTCATATCAAAACGGTGCTTGGCTTCCCCCTGCCTGAAACTCCAGCTACAGTACTCTTGGGTCTTAAACCTGACAATCTGCGCGCACTAACCCGCAGTGATTGGCATATTGCCCTCCACATGCTAGGCGCGGCTAAACAACTTATTGCCCTATACTGGAAGAAAGCAGAGACACCCTCCAATTAACGTTTGGTTCACGCGTTTGTGGCATACTGTGACTATGGAATTACTCGCCGCGCGCTTGCAGTCCCGCGACACCCACTTCACCAAACTATGGCAGCCGCTAGTCACCTTCCTCTGTAAAATGGAGCACGCCCGTCTTCAACCTCCGAAAGTTCGGGCCCTGCGCTTCTTTGATGACGCTTTGTATCCTCCAGATCTTGAAGGATCCTCCGCACATCCCGACTGAGCCCTCCTCACCATTCGCCCACACCCCCTCCGTCTTGGCGTCCTTCTTTTCTTCCTCCTTTCTCCCCTTCAAGATTTTTTGTTGTCTATCCTTCCTTTGTTTATTTTTCCATGTATATCTTTCTATTTGCATTTACGTTGCTTTTGTTCTATTCGTTCTTTTGGATTGAAGGCTCCTCTTACTCGAGCTTCGAGGCTGTGTCTACTTACTACGCGGCCGGCCCGTCATGGGTTGTAGGCGACTTGCTGTGGAACTTTTGCATCGACAAAATCCACCTGCGTTTTATATGCTTATTTAAACTACGCAGCCGGCCCTCTATAGGGTTGTAGGCGACACGCTGTATATGTGAGGAAAGTCCTTCTGGTTCCTTTTTGAAAATAAAAAAAAGGTTTAAATGAAAAAATACAGGAGGTAGAGGCAAAAAGTCAGGGGAAACCACGCCAAAGATGCCAAGTCTAACACGTGTCCCATCCAGCTGAAAGGTGGGGAGAACTAACCACCCTCTTGGGAGTTCTCATCACTAAGGCGGAAGAATCTGGACAGACCATCAGCATTGGCGTGTTCTGTACCTGGGCGGTGTTCCACTTTGAAGTCTATTCCTTGTAGGGAGATGGACCACCTCAACAGTTTTGGATTCTTACCCCTCATTTGCATCAACCACCTGAGGGGCCTGTGTTCTGTCTGAACCCGGAAGTGAGTCCCAAACAAGTAGGGTCTTAGCTTCTTCAGCGCCCAGACCACAGCAAAAGCTTCTCTCTCAACTGCACTCCACCTCTGTTCCCTGGGAAGTAGCCTCCTACTCATGAAAGCTACGGGTTGGTCCAAGCCCTCGTCGTTCAATTGTGAGGGTACTGCTCCCACACCATGCTCTGAAGCATCTGTCTGCACAACAAATTCTTGGGAGAAGTTGGGTGCCTTGAGCACGGGTGCCATGCACATGGCAGAATTCAGGGCATCAAAAGCGGTCTGACAGGCATCAATCCAGATCACTTTTCTTGGCTGCTTCCTTGAAGTCAGCTCTGTCAAGGGGGCAAAAATTGTGCCATACCCCTTGACAAACCGCCTGTAGTACCCGGTGAGTCCTAAAAAGGCTATCACCTCTGTCTGGGTCTTGGGGGGCTACCAAGCCAGAATGGTGTTGATCTTAGGATGTAGGGGCGCCACCTGGCCACTTCCTACATGGTGCCCTAGGTACACCACAGATACCTGCCCTATCTGGCACTTACTGACCTTGATAGTGACGCCTGCCTTCTGCAGAGCCTTCAACACTTCGCACAGGTGTTGCAAGTGTTCCTCCCAGCTGGAGTTGAACACAGCAATGTCATCCAGGTAAGTGGCGCTGAATTCCTCTAGCCCAGACAGTACCTGGTTGACCAGTCTCTGGAATGTGGCAGGGGCGTTCTTCAACCCAAACGGCATGACACGGAACTGGTAGTGCCCCTCTGGCGTTGAAGTCGCAGACCAATCTCTTGTCCCATCAGTCAAGGCAATCTGCCAGTACCCAGACGTTAGATCAAACGTACTAAGATACCGGGCAGCTTCCAGCCGATTAATGAGCTCATCAGCTGTGGGGATGGGGTGAGCGTCAGTCCTGGTGACAGCATTGAGCCCACGGTAGTCCACACAGAACCAGAGTTCAGGAGTGACACCGGGTGCAGCAGCTTTCGGAACCAAGCCCACTAGACTAGCACAGGAGCTGCTGAAGGGCTCTATCACCCCTAATGCCAACATTTTGGAAACCTTTTCCTTAATGCTGGTCCTGACTTTGTCAGTTACTCTGTACATTTTATGTTTTACAGGTAAACTGTCCCCAGTGTCCACATCATGGACACACCAATTGGTGATTCCTGGAGTCAGGGAGAACAGGGAGGCAAACTGTCCTAGCACCTGGGGACAGTCCCTCTGCTGCTCTGGGGTCAGGGTGGGAGAGAGGTTCACTCCATCCACTGACCCATCATGTTCCTTGGTTGACAGGAGGTCAGGAAGAGGCTCACTCTCCTCTTCCATTCCATCATCTGTAGCCAGGAGCATTGTCACTTCAGACCTCTCAAAGTGAGGTTTGAGGCAGTTCACATGCAGGACCCTCAAAGGGTTCCTTGGGAGTCTGCAAGTTGACCAAGTAGCTCACGTCACTCTTGCGCTCCACCACCTCAAATGGACCAGTCCACTTGTCTTGAAGCGCACAAGGCTCCACTGGTGCCATCACCCACACTTTTTGGCCAGGTTGAAACTCAACCAGAGTGGTATTCTGGTCGTACCATCGTTTCATCTCCTCCTGGCTGGTTTCCAGGTTCGCCTGAGAGATTTTCCTGAAGCACAGAGTCTGGTTCCTGAAGGCCAGCATGTAGCTGAACACATCTTGGGGGGTCTTACCAGGAGTTTTCTCCCAGCCCTCCTTCACCAGACTCAGAGGTCCTCTCACAGGGTGCCCATACAGCAATTCAAAGGGACTGAACCCTAAGGATTTCTGCAGTACCTCCCTGTAGGCAAATAACAGGCATGGTAGGAAGACGTCCCACTTACATCTCATGGGTTCTGCAAGACCCTTTATCATGCCTTTCAGGGCTCGGTTGAATCTCTCAACCAACCCATTTCCTTGAGGATGGTAAGGAGAGGTGAATTTGTACATTACACAGCACTCCTCCCACAATGACTTCATATACCTAGATATGAAGTTGGTACCACTGTCAGAGACCACCTCTCTGGGGAGCCCCACACGGGAAAAGATCCCCATCAATGCACTGCTCACCACAGGGGTCGTGATTATCCTGAGATGGACAGCTTCCGGGTACCGGGTGGCATAGTCCACCAAGATAAACTTGTTGCCTAATGCTGTCTTGGGTTCCAGTGGCCCCACAATGTCGATGCCCACCCGCTCGATAGGGATGCTCACCACTTGAAAGGGTTGGAGGGGAGCCTTACACTTCCCTCCACTTTTGCCACTTGCCTGGCAAGTCTGACAAGATCTACAGTGCGTGCCAACGCATTTGTGACCAGTAAAAGTGGGTGACAAGCCTGTGATAGGTCTTGTCGCACCCCAAATGTCCTGCCATAGGCACGTCATGAGCCAGACCCAGTAGGAAGGTCCTGTAGCACGCAGGTACCACCAGCACAGGTGCTGCCTCGGGCTCAGCAACCTTAGACTCACTATAGAGGAAACCAATCTCCCAATAAATAAAATGTGACCCGGACGGACCACCTGTTGCCTGGTCTGCAGCCTGCTGCCGCCAACCAACAAGAGTAGGGCATTCCATCTGCGCCTTGCAGAACTCCTCCCTGGAAGGACCTCCTTCCTGGTGCCAATGGGTCAGCTCAGGCAGGTCTCCCAGTTCGGCCACTTGCTCCCCTGTAGGTTCCAGGACATCCCCCTCAGGGTCTGCCTCCTCCTGGACCGTGAGAACTTCTGGGGTGGGTTTCCCATGCCCCCTGCCCCTTCTCTTTCTGGCAGGCACCTGGGTCACTGTTTCAGGCTGCAGGTCCTCTTGAGTACCCCTACTGGCTGCCACTGACCAAGTGGTCACACAGGCCCACTGAGGCAGTCCCAACATCTTTAAATAAGCCTGGTGCTCCACCTCCTTCTAAGGGAAACTCTCCAGGTCATTGATAAGCAGACAGTCAACAAGGGCGTGGCTATGCGAGCCGTCATGGCGGATGTGAGTTAAATGAGCTCCGTCCAGCCCCGACATATATCCTGATTTAACCCCCCCTTCCCCGGCCACCCACCTTGGCACCGACTGCTCTCGGGGTGCGGCGCTGCGCTGCGCTGGGGCGACTTGTTGCGGATTTCGCTCCTGCGACGAGCTCTGAGGTGGAGGGGTAGTGACGGCGGCGTTCGAGGCCTGGCGGCGAGGCGGAAGCCGCGGCCTCGAGTTGTTCATCGGAAAGGAGGGCGGAGCCACCAACGCGGCCCTGGCCGACCAGGGGGGGCCGCATCGAGACCGGCGGACTCCCGGAGGGGCCTACTCCTGCCCGGAGCCCTGAACCTTCGGAAGCGGTCCCCGCACTAGCGGCGGTCAAATCGGACTGCGAAGCGACATCAGCAGCGGTGCACCCGGGGGCGCCGGTGGGTTGCAGGCCTCCTGCTGGGGGTGCAGCGCCGCGCAGAGGCGGGAGGAGCCAGCTAATCGCCTGGGGGGACTGCCTGGAGGGGGGTCGGGTGACCCCTTGTGAATCGGGTCGCGGCGCGGATCGGCACCGACCCGAATCCTTATCAACTGGCACCCGAGTCCTGCACCTCAGTTCGGGGCGCTGCTCTGTGGCGACTTGGTGCTGACTTTGCGACGAGCTCTGAGGCGGAGGGGCAGTGACGGCGTCACTCGAGGCCTGGCGGCGATACGGAAGCCGTGGCCTCGAGTACTTCACTGGCAGAGGAGGCGGAGCCACGACAGCGCCCCTGGCAGACCGGAGGGAGCCGCATTGAGACCGGCGGACGCACGGAGGGGCCTGCTCCTGCCCGGTGCCCTGAACATTCGGCAACGGCCCACTCATTGACAGCGGTCAGATCGGACCGCGACGGACATCTGTGGTGGAGCTCCCGGGGGCGCCGGTGAGTTGCGGGCCTCCCGCTGGGGGCGCGGGGCCTCCGGCATAGACCCCTGCGTGCAGAGGCCTGAAGTGCCTCATGGGACTGCAACTGAGCTGCTGTGTGTGAGGAGCCCTTAACACAGGGCGGAGGCGGGCCGTGACTGGGCTGCGGCTGAGGGCCGCGGGGCCGGCGCTGTCCGGGAGTGTGTTTGGGCACTAGAACTGCTGGGCATGGACCCAGCGCTGCCTGGGAGCGCGCCTTGACCTGAGGGGATCCAGACGGCGGCGTGTGTTCTACAGCCGCTCCCGCCGCCTCCGGGACCGTAAAGGAGTTACATTCCCTCCCACCGGTGGTCGGTCGGTCCGCGGGAGGACGGAGGGTGTTGGAGTGAGCGCACTGAGGAGCCGAGGCTGGAGGCCTGATCCTGGGGCCCTGAGTTGGTGGTGGTGTGGCCGGCGGCCGGGCTGGGCAGAAGGAGAGGTGGCACGTACAGCTGCTACACCTGTATCTACCGGCCCCCCAGCTAGAGGCGGAGACGTGTGGGCCCGTGATCCTGGGAGAGCCTGGCCGGCTGGGGGCAGGCAGCGGATGTCGAGAGAAGAGTGGCGACACGACTGAGGCCTGCAGCTGAAACTAGGAGGTAAGCGGGTGCCTCCACGGCTGGGGGCCCTGCATAGCGAGCGCTGGGATTGCCTGGGGCCTGGTGCGCTGCCGACTGGCGAGGACACAGCGTGACGCCCGTGGAGAGGAGTAGACCTGAACTAGCTGAGGACGAGGAGCCGCCGGGCCGGTTGGACCGCGCTCGACTGGGTGCAGTGACTGGGGCCTGGGAGAGCCAAGGAAGTCGGTACCTACGAGACAGACCAGCAGAGAGCGACCACCGAGATTGGCAACGGAGACCTGATTGGCGAGGCCCAAGGCCCGATTGCGCTGAACAGCGCCAAGACAGGCGGCGGAATCCCCTGGTGAGCGGTAGTGAGTGCGATTGGTGATCCACTGGGGGCATCGCAAGGAGGCCTTCCCCCGCAATTCGGACCCAGGTGAATTGAGGAACATGGGGAAACCACGAGGCAAGCAAGGAGGAGCCCACCCAGAAGTGGAAACAGTGGAGCAGCGACAACAGGACACAGTAGAATTGCAACCGGAGGGGCTGATGCAACAACGGGTGGACCAGATACTTAAGGCCATTACAGACACCAGAGACGCATTACAGCAGGATATTGCTCAGGTGTCCATGGGGCTGGGCCTCCTCCGAGCTGATCATGCAAAATTGGCTGACCGGGTGAAACAGACAGAGACCACCTTGGAAGTTCTAGAACCCGCTCAGAAAAAGTTGGAGGACGTTCACCAAAGATTACGAGTACTAGAACGGAGGGCTGAGGATGCGGAAGGACGCAATAGACGGAATAACATACGAGTGGTGGGCCTACCGGAAGGAGTGGAGGGGACCAGCATGGTGGACTATTTGGAAAACTGGCTGCGGACTGAGATTGCCCCGGAGGGCCTCACCCCCTTCTACACACTGGAAAGGGCGCATAGAGTCCCGGCCCGACCGCTGGCGCCCGGAAGGCCTCCTAGGCCGGTGGTGGCGCGCCTCCTTCATTATAAGGACAGGGATTTACTTCTGAACAAGGCTCGCACGGCGTGCCCGTTTAAGGTGAACAATAATACTGTGACACTATTCCCCGATTACACATTTGAGGTGCAACGCCACCGGGCCTCTTTCTTGGCGGTTAAGAAGGCGCTCAGAGATGAAGGCATCCAATATTCTTTGATGTTCCCGGCACGCTTGAGGGTAATAATGGACGGTAAAACATTTTTTCATAATGACCCAGATGAAGCATGGAGCTGGCTGGAATCTTACAGAGCTGGATTGGGGAAAGTGGGAAGCGGAATAGTGCCACAAAAGGAGGCGCCACGCCCGCGCAGATTAAGGCGCACCAGACGGAGCCGCCTGGGGCGCGGCGTCCCACCACGACGCAGACAGAACTGGAGAGGTCCGCAGCGTTGCAGGCTGTGACGGAGAATTCCCACGGGACAGATCAAGCATTGATGGTGGCAACGGCCTCGGAGAAGGGGTCTGTCGGAACTGACTCAGATGACACTGACACAGGGAATGTCACGATGCCGCAGGTTACTCCTGGGACTGCAGATGAGATTGTTGATGCCTGATGTTGGGAGATCGTATTTGGTGCCTTGGGCGGGGGTCGGTGGGGTGCTGGCCCTGGTGCTCTTTGGGGAGTGCCTGAAGTTAGGCAGATGATAGGGCTGAAGTGGAGTGGCTCCTGAATAGAGCAGCTCCCCCTTGTCTGGGGTCCCCACGGGGGCATGGAGGCCGCCTCGATGATGGGGCATAGCGTTCAGGTCTAACGGGGCTGTAGATCGGATTTTCTAGGCTCAAGAGCACCCCCCTCTTAGTTTCGGTTCTTACATAGACCCTTGGTAGATACCGGGGACACAGTTCATAGGTAGTTTGGATGGGTGCTAGATTTTTAGAGCCTGTTCTGGGGAGGGTTTGTTGGGGGATTTTGGGGGGTTTTTGGGGGTAGTTAGAACCACCGGTGTGCCACTGGGGAGAATGCAGTTACAGATGTTGCTTAGACGCTACTATGGGGACATCACCGGAGTTAAAGTGTATTACCTGGAATGTACGAGGAATGCGCACGATGCAGAGGCGCCACAAAATCCATGCATATCTGGTGCGTAGGGGGTACAGATTGCTTTCCTCCAGGAAACCCATGTTGACCGAGCTGAGGGTTTGGCATTGCAGCGCAGATGGAGAGGGCAGCTTTATTATACGACCCATTCCGCTTTTGCCAGGGGCACACTGATATGGATCAGGGCTGGGGTCCCTTTCCAACCGATACAGCAACTGGCTGACCCAGAGGGGAGATTTGTGGCTGTCCTGGCCCGGTTGGACGGTATGGAAGTGGCATTATGCAGCGTGTATGCCCCTAACGTGGAGCAGGCACCCTTTTTTGTTAAACTATCGGGGAAACTGGCGCCATACTTGATAGGCCCGGTGATACTGGGAGGGGATTTCAACTCCATCACCGACACTAATATGGACAGGTCTCACCCACCGTTGCCTGAGGCACCTATACATAGGCTTTCTAAGATTAGACAAGACTGGCAGGGTAAATGGGGACTCATAGATACATGGCGAGGACAGCATTTGGGGGAACGAGATTATTCTTATTTTTCCGCACTGCATGACTTACACGTGCGGTTGGATGCAGTGTTGTGCTCCCCGGACATTCATGCGAAAGTACGACTTAGCGAGTATCTGGCGAGAACGATATCAGACCACAACCCATTACTGTTGATAATAAACTGGGCTCGAGAAAGGCCTATAATTCCTGCCTGGCGCTTGCGCCCGGAGACGCTGGAAGACCCGGTTTTCCGTGCGGAAGTGCAGGTTGGCATAGAGCACTATTTTCTAGAGAATGAAGGGACAGCGACGAACTTGGCGCTGGAATGGGATGCTTTTAATGTAGTGGTGCGGGGTTTATGCATAACTAAAATGGTGGGAGTGCGGAAGACCCTCCTACTAGATATAGAAAAAGAGGAGCAGCGATTAAGACAAGCGGAGAGAGCCCGCCATGAGAACCCAGAGGCGCAGGACGAAGTTATGGCAGCGAGGGAAGGGGTGGCGACTCAAGTAGAGAGGTTGCGCTGCTTTGATCATAAGGCGCATTTAGTGAGGGCGCATGCGGATAGGGATAAGACGAGCACATTACTGGCTTGGCTGGCCAACCCGACCCCCAGGGGCACACCCATATTGGCATTGAATTCACCCGCGGGCACGCCAGTATATACTCAACGAGGAATTAATGGGCTGTTCTTGGAATATTATGCGGACCTGTATAGGAGTAGGCTCCAGACTACGGGTGAAGCGTTGGAGGACTTCTTGGCAGGAATACAACTACCAAGCCTCGAGAAGACACAGGCGGACTTACTGGGGCGGGAGCTTACCGAGGGGGATATAAGGGGCGCGATTAAACAAATGGCGCGTAATAAAACACCCGGCACCGATGGGTTACCAATTGAGTTTTACTCAATTTATGTAGATATATTGGCACCTAGGCTGCTGGCGGTTTTTAGAGAGGCCCGGAACTTGGGACAATTGCCTCCTTCCACCCGTGAGGCCATCATTATCCCTCTGCTAAAGCAAGGAAAAGATCCCTTGAATAGATCAGCCTACCGCCCGCTGTCTATGTTGACCACAGATTATAAAATATTGAGTAGGATCCTTGCGACGCGGCTCCTCCCATATATGGCACAATTGGTCCATAGTGATCAGGCAGGGTTTATCCCGAAACGCACCACGGCCACTAATGTTAGGCGACTCTTACGTATCTTGGGGGAGGACCATGGTGCGACCCCCATGGCGGCAGTCCTTTCGGTGGACATTGAAAAGGCGTTTGACAGCCTAGAATGGCCCTACCTGAATAGAGTACTGAGAGTGCTTGGTCTCGGGGAAGCCTTTGTGGGATGGGTCGAAATTTTATACAGGTCGGCGACAGCCCGAGTGCGAACAGGGGCAACGATTTCCCTATCCTGCTCGGTGGGACGGGGGACGCGCCAGGGGTGCCCGCTCTCCCCCTTGTTGTTCGCCTTGGCCATCGAACCGTTGGCTGCCCATGCCAGGCTGGGGAGCTACTACCCTGGGTTAGAGTTACGTGGGGAAGTGCAATATATCTCTCTGTATGCTGATGACTTATTAATGTTCCTGGCGAATATGGAAGGGGCCTTAGACGGAGCGAAACGGCTGCTCCACGATTTTGGTGAAGTCTCAGGGCTGGGGGTGAATTGGCTGAAGACGTGCTCGTTTCCAGTGGTAGCGTCGAGGATGGACGTCTCCCTGGTTACGGGTATTCGCTGGGAGCCCCGATGTTTGCCCTACCTTGGCACTCACATATATCATACTCCTATAGATCTCTTGGAAGGCAACGTGGGCAAAGCCATTCGAGGCCTTAGGAGCAGTTTTGCCTTTTGGAGTACTCTACCGCTCTCAGTGGCAGGCCGGGTGGCGCTGTTGAAGATGGTAGCGCTCCCCCGACTCCTGTATTATTTTAGAACGCTGCCGATCTGGGTGCCGGCTTCCGTATTCAAACAGCTCCGTTCCATGGTTGGAGGATTTCTCTGGGGATCTGGCAGACGGAGGGTGGCGTTGACAACAATGATGCGCCCGAGAGCTGATGGAGGTATGGCAGTACCGGATTTTGAGGTATACTACTTAGCAGCCCAACTGCAGTGGCTCACGCAGGCGGTGGCTCGGGAGTTTCGGGGCCCAGAGGGTAGGTGGGTCCCACGTCATGTCCTGTCCTTTATTGTATTACAGCAGCGACTGAGCCTGGACTACCTTACTGGTGAAGAGCAGACACTGAGGCTGTGCTGGAACCGGAGCCAGCGTAGAGCTGGAGTTGCCCGCCCCTATGCCCCGGAAATCCCGTTGGGGATGTGTACAGCCCTCCCCCATGGTGGAGACTGGACGGCCTTGGCCGACTGGGAGGCTCTGGGAGTGCAGATGCTGGGCGATCTTTATGAAGGCGGAGCGCTGCTACCGTTTCGGGCCCTGCAGGATAGGTACGGCCTCCCCCGAGGCGATTATTTATTGCACTCGCCCCTGATCTCAGCAGTAGTGTTACTGGAAGGAGGGACTGACGGAACCACAAACATCAATGGCTTGCCAGTATGTGGTGATGGCGGCAGGAACCGTCAAGGCGATTACGTGCCTTTATAGGCGTATGCTGACTGAGAAGTTGGAACCACTGCAGGTCCTACACGGGAAATGGGAGGCGGACCTAGCCAAAGAGATCCCTGAGAAGACTTGGACCCAACTAGTCAGGAGGAACTGGAAAAGTACTAGGAATGCCAGATTTCAATTGGTTAACTTTTTTATCTTACATAGGGCGTACTTAACCCCTGCCAAGATCAATCAATATTTCAAACTGGAATCAGCCAGGTGCCCGCGTTGCAATCTGGAGGGGGCAGACTTTCAGCATATGATGTGGGGGTGTCCACAACTGGGAACGTACTGGGAAGAAGTGATTGCTCAGCTTAACGGGGTTACTGACCGCGCCGTGGAAACTGACCAGGGCACTTGCTTATTGCACTGGTTCCCGCACACCTCTAAAACGAAAGTGACGAGTAAGTTTATAGATCTAGGCCTGCTGTTAGCTAAGAGAGAGATTACTACACACTGGAAATCAGCGCGAGGGCCTAGCCTTGGAAGGTGGAGGACGGAGCTCCTCAAATGGGCGCAGAGCGAAGGCACACTCAGGTTTCAACAGGCCACGCGCACCAACAATGAAAAAACACTGGAGGCGGCGAGGGCATGGGAGGTACTGGTGGTAGCACTGCAGGTCCCCGAAGAAGATTCAGAGGAGGGCTCAGTACTGGGAACGCCGACGGGTCCACCACATCCCACGGGAATGGTAGAATGACTAGGTGCGCACCCCGCAGTACACTAGCTAGCCCCCCCTAAGGGCGGACTTACCTACGTAGTGTTGCTGTTACTGGGGTACTATGGTGAAGGGGATAGATGTTCCTATACTCCTGAACTACGAATAGGTAGGGCACACCGGTGGGATTAGAAGGGCGGGGAGGGAGGGTGGGGTTAGGTGGGTTATAATTTTATGTATATTAGATTAGTTAGGCGGTGTATCGTATATTTTTGTTTTAGATTGATATCCGTGACGGAATCTGCCAAACAGCAGGAGATACTATGACAACTGATACAGTAGAGTCATCATAGGTTCATTTCTTTTATTGTAATGATTGTATGATGTGTTTTTTTGAAAATTTAATAAAACAAATTTTAAATAAAAAAAAAAAAAAAAGCAGACAGTCAACAGGCATGGACGGACTTACAACGACCTTCAAAGAACCTGAGACCCCCATACTCTAAGGGAACCTGCGCCACTCTTGGCTGGGTTTCCCACATACCCCTTGTGGACCCTGGAACTCGTCCAACGGTCCGCCTCCTGAGCAAGCTTCCTGGGGTCAGTCAGCTTACTATCCATCAGATGCTGGCGCAGCTCTGGAACACAAAGACTACTCAAGTGCTCCCAACCAATCAGATTGTACAACCCTTGGTAATCAGCTACCTTGCTGCCATTTATCCAACCATCCAGTGCTCTGCAATAAAGGTTCACACACTCAACCCACGTATTGGATTCAAGCTTCTTAAAAGACCTAAACTTTTCCCAGTTCTGCTCCGGTGTGAGCCCATACCTGAGGCATAAAGCCTCCTTCATATTGGGGTAGGTCAGAGCACCCGCTTTCTCCAAAGGTGTCACAGTGTTCCTCCTATTTGCCTCAAAGTGTCTCCACAGGCCCGACCCCCAATTCTTCTCAGGGACCTCATTCATATGCAGTGCTGCCTCATAGGATGCAAACCATGCATAAATATCCTTCCCCTTCTGGAAATTCTGTACTAGGTCCTTGGGAATGTAAACCTTATACCCTTGCACTGGCTGTACACTGCCACCATTTGTGCTGGACTCCACCTATTTGGCCTTGAGGTCAAACTCTCTAATGCTCAATTCATGTGCCAAAAGCAACTTCCTTTCTTCCAAGGTGCTCTCCTCTGCCTTTAATCTCATGACCTCCAACTCATGATCTCTGGCTATTCGCCTTTCCTCCATTTTCTCTGGAGCCCAATTCCTGGAAGAATGATTGCTGCCAGCCCTAGAAGTTGCTCTCCCAACAGGCAAATCCTGGGATCTGAAACCGCCTTCTGGCACACCCCCATCCACATCTGCATCATCTGTCTCCCCAGCTTCTCTGGCCTCCCACCAGCCACTCAAGGCCTTCGGCAGCTCCTCTTCCCTAGAGGTGCTCTTAACGGGGCAACCAAGGCTTTTGCAAAATTGCTTGAGCTGCTCTACTTTGTAGGTATGCAACATTTCAATGCTAAACTCCAATTCTGCTTCCTATGCTGGTCTACCATTTAGAGACATGGTATGTAGATACAACGCTAACACTGAGATTAATCTGTGTCAAAAGACGTTCAATAAAAAGATTAAAAAATTAACTAGTGATGTACACTAATCACTATGGGTCATGTACAAATACAAGTTCAAATCCTCACCGCTGACCACCACACCAGTTTAGAAAAATAAAGTATCTTTATCTAAACTCAACAAGACCAAAACAACAAAAATCCAATATAAAGGTAATAAGATATGACTTTAGAACAGTTATTGCAAAAATAAAGCTTGTAGAAAACAAATAGCTCCACCTGGGGCTATTGCGACGTCATGACAGCAATGAATGCAAAGTACGGCGCCGACCGCGAGGAGCGCGGCGTCGGGCACGGAGTCACAAGGACCCCCAAACAAACAGTACCTTGGAAACGAAGTCTATGACGATGCACGGCGTCGTGGAGGTGAGGCGTCAGTGCCGAGGCCGGCTCCCTGGTTGCCCCGGGGGAGGCGAGGCGTCGTGTCTGCGAGGAGGCGATGTGTCGTGTCCAGGACAGGGGAAGACTGTTGCGTCTGTGGTGAGGGATCAGTACTGGTGACGTTGCGAAGTCGGCGATTTCGTCGAGTCACTCTCGGCGGTTATCGGTACCGCGATAACAGAATGCAGGTGCTGGCGGAGTCGGAGCGAGCGGTGGCGACGGAAAATGCCGATACCTACAGGCTTCGGCAGGCGTTGGAGCTGCGATGCCGGCCGGGCGGTGCGTCATTGACTTCACGAGCGGTGCCCTGGTGATGGTCGCGGCGTCGGAAACAGGTTTTCATACTTCTTTCAAGTTGCTTTCAGCTCCCAACAGCAGGCAAATCCTCCAGAGGCCCAAAACTGGAATAGGCACCTCCTGGCAGGTCAGAACTTTCATCAATAGAGTTCAGGGGAGCTGGGGGTGAAGTCTTTGTGGCCCTGAGACTTCAGGACAGGAGGCCAGCACACTCAGGCGCTTGAAGATTCTTCTTCAAGCAGGTTCACAGCAAAGTTCCAGTCTTTGACCTCTCCTTGGCAGAAGCAGCAACTGCAGGCCAACCCAACACAGCACACAGCAAAGGGGCAGTACTCCTCGTCACAGCTCTTCTCCTTGGCAAAGGTTCCTCTTGAGTCCAGAAGTGATATAAAGTTCTGGGGTTTTAGGTGCAATACTTATACCCCAAAATGTCTTTGTTCTCTTTGTGCAAGGGTCTCTGAGCCCAGTCCAAACCCGTTCTGTCCTCACTGGTGCAGTATGACCACAGGGGGTGGAGACAGCATTGTGCAAGGGAGACGAGCCCTATTCAGGTGCAGGGAAATCTCCTCCCACTACTCTTAAATGTAGCCAAGCCCCATTCAGCTCAGCTCTGAGTCATCCAGGAAGGGCCAGGCACACCTCAACCCCCGTGGCTGTCTACAGTGAATGCCCATCCCCACCCCCTGTCACTCCAAAACCAGGCAATCAATACACAAACAGGCAGAGGCACACAGAATAGTTAAAAAAGAAAATGCCTACTTAAAAGTGCCATTTTCAAACACACAATTTAAAAACCATCTTTACTGAAATATGTGTTATTGAGCGGTGTGGCCTAACAAAGCACCAAGATGGTGGCTTGATTCAGGAGCTCCCGGGCGGCCGCTCTGACTTAGCTGCTCCACGATGCTTTTTTACTGTAATCCTGGCCCCTGAAAGCTGCCGCGGCCGCCATATGCAGCAGCGCAGGGACGGAGCGAAGCGGAGCTCGAGAGGGCGCTCCCGACCCCCAAGTGCGCTGCTCCTGTAGCGGCGACCTGACGCGGCCCTCGGAGGCCCCCGCGACGATAGGGGTCACGGGCAAGCCTGAGGGCGGGGCCGCGGCTGCAGCAATAACTGAGACCGCGGCTTGGCGGCCTGTGGAGGAGGAACGGCAGTGACGAATGTAGCACAGAGAGCCAATGTGCACCGAAGGAGGTGAGTCATGCTCGTTATCCTGGGCTCCCCCAATGAAAGGATATCCGCGTACTGCATACACGCGGCAACGCACTAACGCCAGCGCAATCTGGGTGCCCAGAGCGGTGGGGAGTACCTGCACCATAATTACATGACCTTTTTTGCACTTTACACTGTGTGGCAGGGGAGACATTGGTGAGTCATACCCACACTCCCTAAATGCGCCCTGTTCCCCTTGCTCAAAAGCGATTCGAGCGAGAGGCCCTCCTGGCTCCAGCACGCACTCGCAAATGGACCGGATCCCTCGTAATGCGACCATGTTGTGGAGGGCCCAGGACTCCTAGTATCCCCTCCCAGGCCTTATATTAGCCGCACCGTCCTGCTGCAGTTTCCTGCAACTAGGGAGTCCCTGTTGGGCCTGTATTCGCCAGTGCATACATATTTGGCCACCCGCCTGTTCATTATGAGGCGTGGAGACCCCAAGCAGCGGCAGCTCTCTTTCGACACTGCTAAGACCCCTAGACGGGAAGGGAGAGACAATACCGCGCAGGGAGAATCGACTGAGCGCACCGATCCCCCAGACACCGAGCAACCTGCGCTGGAGGGTGCTGCCGCCATAATGGCGGAGCTGCGGGCAGGCTTCAAGGCTATTGACACGCGCTTTGATGATCTGGGTGAGCGCATTGACACCATTCATAACCGTGTAGAACAACATGAAGCCCGAATAGATACGGCGGAAAAGTGTATCTCAGACGTTGAAGATACACAAGCAGCAATGGCCAAACGCCTCAATCGCACAGAGCGCCTTCTCAAAACGACGGCGGCGAAAGCTGAAGATTTGGAGGCGAGATTGCGCCGCAACAACCTCCGGATAGCAGGAGTGGCTGAGACGACCAATACAGGCCCTGTGGAGCTCTATGTGGAGACCTTGATAACCTAACTGTTTGGCAGAGTCTGTTTCTCCACTACATTTGCTGTGGAGAGGGCCCACAGATCTCTTGCTCCGAGATCGGCTTCCTGAGCTCCCCCACGCCTCATTATAGCACGACTGCTTAACTACTGCGACCGTGATGCCGCCTTGCGAAGAGCTAGAGATGTGGGAGATCTACAGTTCCAGAGAATGTCACTGTCCATTTACCCTGACTTCACACCAGTAGTGCAAGTGGCTAGGCGCAAATTCCAAAACATCAAACGTATCTTGAGAAATGCCAATGTCCGTTATGCAATGCTGTACCCGGCGCTCCTTCGCATACAGATTGATGGCAAAACCTCAATTTTTTACACTCCTGCGGAGGCGTCTGAATTCTGGAAGCGCCACAAATCAAATAGAGGTCCCTCTCCTGGAAAATGACCCACAGTTATTCGTAATGGTTTGTGCTCCGTTGAAAGGCATTCTGGGTGCATATGATGAACGTAATGTATGCAAGCTCTATCAGCACTTCAAAGACGATGTAGTAGTACCTTCCTTTCTTTTCTTATAATGTCTGATATAACTGTTGCTTCGACCCCCCCTATGAGAGCAGCTACATGTACATTTGCGACTTAGAACTTTCATGTTTAGTGGTCCGTTCGGGGCGTTGCTGCCCCCCCTAGGAGAGCTCCTAATATTTTGTGGTTCTCCTTTGTTTTTGTTTTTTGGTAGAGATGGGTTGGGATTCACCAGATCCAAGTTGGGTGGTTATCCGCCGGGGGAGGAGGGTGGTGGGGTGGGTAATTAAGTTGAGTAAGGTTCAATTTGTTTATATGTTGCAGGTCACTCGTATATCCACTGGTGCGCTATTCACATTTAATCGCACTGACGCATCGATCCATATGCTGCTGCATTTAGTATGAGGGGCGCTGTGCAGGGGATGGAGGGATTGGAACTTAAATGCATAACATGGAATGTGAGGGGGCTTTCGAATCCCCGTAAAGGACGACAGATATTGGCCTATTTGACACAACACAAAGTACACATCGCTCTGCTTCAAGAGACCCACTATGCCCCAGGCGCGAACAATTGCTTTGCTGCATCCTGGGGCATCAACAGATTATTTTCAAATGACAGCTCTTATTCCCGTGGTGTGTGTGTGCTCATACACAAGACACTCCCCTTCGTTTCCCAGGCTATTATTGCTGATCCTGAGGGGCGATATCTACTGGTGGCTGGAAGCATTGGCGCAAAACACATACTCATCATTAACGTATATGCCCCCAATGTAGATGCCCATGGCTTTTTTGCTACTATATCCGTGCACATTACCGCCACACCGAAAGACTCTATCATATTTGGCAGGGATTTCAACCTCACACTGCGACCAAATGTAGACACCACGGGCACAGGTCACGTCACAAAACCGTGCTCTGCCGCGGAGCTTGAGGCGTTGTTACATGCGCATTTACTGGCAGACCATGACGACATTTACATCCAGTAGACAAGGGATTCTAGTTTTATTCGGCACCTGGTCTCGCATAGATAGATGGTATGCGACACCGGACCTCCTGGTCATGTTACAAGAAGCTGATCATCTACCTCGAACCCTGTCGGACCACTCACCTGTCTTGTTGTCGGTACTCCTACCCACAATTGCACGCCCCTACAGGCCCTGGCGCTTTCCCACTGATGCCTTATTGGATACTGTTTTCAAGAGTGAAATTCAAGATGCGATTGTAGAATATTTTCATACCAATACGGGCTCTGTATCGCGCTACGCCACCCAATGGGAGGCCTTCAAAGTCTACATTAGGGGTGTTTGCATCGCTAAGCAAGCCGGGGTCTTGCGCACACTCCGACGGGACCTTGACAAAACCGAACGACCATTACGGGACCTAGATGCCTGGACCTTGGCGGGCAGGGATCCTCCGCCACTCCATCAACGGGCGAGACTCTTAAGTGATTTTCAGGATCTCGCATTAAGCGAGACCGCCTATTTGGGGAAGTATGCACGGGCTCGAGTGTATGGGGAGGGTGAGAGGCCGAGACGCACGTTGGCCCGCTTGCTTACCTCTTGACAGCATACTACATATATTACCCGACTCCAGACGGCGCCTGGGCCACACGTGACGCAGATATCCTCTCCACCTTTCATATTATACTCGGTTATATACCTCAAGCTCCCCACCGACTGGTACAGCCCTCTCCGACTATTTAAACAAAATAGCGATGGTTTGGCTGGAAAAGGGGCAGCAGCACTTTTTAGCTTCACCTATCGGCGCGGATGAAATCGAGGAGGCCATTGACAAGCTGGATGGCTACTGTGCCCCCGGCACGGACGGCCTTACTGAAATGTTTTACAAAACTTACAAGACGTTACTGATACCACACCTTTTGGAGGTCTGTGCGGAGGCTCTAGAATCGGGTGAACTACTCACTACTATGAGAGAGGCAATAGTAACACTGCTTCTTAAACCGGGCAAACCGCCTGATGGGTGCGCGTCCTATAGGCCACTTTCTTTATTGAATCAAGATTATAAAATATTGGCAAAGGCCCTCGCAACACGGATATGACTCATAATTGATCAGTTTCTCCTCTCCAATCGGGCTTTATTCCAGGTCGCTCCACATCGGTAAATCTGCGCACGCTGTTCGCCGTCATAAACCAGATTAATCCCACTCTTCCTGCCGCTGCGGTACTACTTGACGCCGAAAAAGCGTTTGACTCTCTGGAGTAGGAGTTTCTCCAGGCAGCGCTTACCAAACTTGGCTTTCCACAGAATTTCCGATCCCTAGTCCGATTATTATACACAAACCCGGTTGCACAGCTTCGGGTTAATGGGGTGTTGTCGGACAGGTTCCCACTCTTGCGCGGCACAAGGCAGGGATGCCCGCTATCACCCCTATTGTTCATAATTGCGATGGACCCTTTGGTGCGGCATTTGCAAGAGCGGCACCTCCAACGGGGGTTTGGGTTCCACCGGGGCCCCCTTCTGGCTTCGCAATATGCGGATGACGTTCTCTTATTTGTTCGGGAACCAGCCACAAATCTCTCCCCAATTATCCGTGAGGTGGTTTGGTTCAGGGTCTTTTCTGGGCTGGTCATAAACTGGTCCAAATCTGAAGTCTTTCCACTGACGGAGAGCACCCTCCCTTTCGCACTAGACTTCCCCTTGCGCTGGTGCGATGACCCTCCCAGATATCTTGGTGTAGTCTTACACCGCACAGCTTCAGAGATCATCCGTCTTAATTACGGCCCGGCCATAAACCATCTGGCGGAGCAAATAGACCGCCGGATAGCGCTCCTATTGTCTGTCGCTGGTCGCATTGCAATCATTAAAATGGTAGTACTACCCAGTTTCCTGTATTTGTTCTTGAATATCCCACTCATGGTTACCTTCTTCAATACCCTCCGTGGCATGTTGACGAGACTAATTTGGGCGGGAGGACAGGCACCGGTGAAATGGCAGACACTCATTCAGCTCATTTGAGCGGGCTGGGTTCGGAGTTCCTTATTTTTATTTATACTATTTAGTGGCGCAGACATATTATGCATATTTTTGGTATCATCCAGACGCACGATTGCAGTTTCTTAAACCAGAGTTTACCCAGGCCCGCCCTTCTCCCCTCTCCACTATTCTCCCACTTGGGCTCACTAGGACCCCTGCTGAAATCCACACTCTGCAAACCACATGTTGGGCTTGGGGACATCTTTGCAAATATTTAGGGACCGAACATTTGTATTCTCCACATTTTCCCCTACTAGACAACCCATGGCTACCTCCCACTACCGAGACACTGACGCAGAGGGCACTTGCCCGTTGCCGCCTTCAGACTGTGGGCGATATGTTTGACAGTGGGCAAATGCGCTCCACGGCAGACTTGACGAAGGATCGTGATGTGACTGCATTGGACGGTTTCCTGATACACAGAACGCGCACCTCGTTAGCTGCAGTGCTGCGTCCCCTAGCGGCGGAACCCCCTGAATTCATGCCCCTCACCACGACAATTACAACACCCGACAGTGCGCACCTGGTCTCCAGATTGTACCATCTTGCACAGACACTCCCACCGACGGTGGGCGGGCGGGCAGGCGAGGACGGCCTGGGAGGGCGATTTGGAACACCCCTTGACAGACAAAATGTGGACCTATTGCTGCGAGCAGACCCGATATGTATTGAATAATTATAAGCACAAGCTTTTACATTTTAAGTATTTAAATAGAATGTATGTTACCCCTATGTTGGTTACCAAGATGAATCGCGCTAAACTAGACATTTGCCAGAGGTGTGCTATGGAGCATGCCGATTTTATCCATTTAGCGTGGAATTGCCCCGCGGTCTTGGCTTTCTGGGAGGTGGTCTTTGAACATCTCGGTCTAATGGTCGAGACCAAACTTACGCCCTCACCTTTACTGGCGCTGCTGGGGTACATCCTTCCATTGCGGGTGGGTATCAGGTGTTTTACTGCAATTGCACTACTGTTAGCCAAGCAACAGGTCTCTTTGCATTGGGGTGGAGTCTCTCCACCAGTGGTGAAAGCCTGGCTGAAGGATTTGATGTACTGTGACACTACCAGCGATGTCTATGCGTCCTTGCTTCACCCTACCTCCTGGCACAAAAATTTCTGGCAACCGCTTCGCTCCTACTTACTGCTCCATCCTGAACTCACTGATTGATGTGTCGTTCACTACTCAAATTCTTGCGATGATGGCTCGCCAATTGGGATGTACTGTGTTCTAAGAACCACTGTTATATGAACCTGCACTGTTATGTTTATTGGTCAGATTGTTTTCTTTTTTTAATTATTTTTTTATGCCATATTCATTAGTGTTATCTGTAACGCTCATCTATATGTCGACTTGTAGATATATAGTCAGTACTGTGCGCATTATGGCTGTCTCTTGTTTTGAAAAATTTCAGTAAAAAAAAATGTGTTATTAAATTCTGAGTTCAGAGGGCCTAAACTTTATTTCTCTATCTTGTCCCAATGGGAAGTTATACTTGTAAGATGTTACAAAGCATTTCCCATTCTATCCTATGGGACAGATAGCCTTTCAATAGTAAAAAACTAAATTGGCAGTATTTCACTATGAGGACATGTCACACACACCAGTACATGTCCTACCTTTCACGTACACTGCACCCTACCCATGGGGGTACCTACCTTGGGCCTTCCATAGGGGGGCCTTACATGTAAGCAAAGGGAAGGTTAGGGCCTGGCAAGTCGGTGCACTTGCCAAGTCGACATGGCAGTTAACAAACTGCGCACAGACACTGCAATGGCAGGTCTGAGATACGTTTTCAGGGCTACTCATGTGGGTGGCACAATCAGTGCTGCAGGCACACTAGTAGCATTTGACTTACAGGCCCTGGCACACTCAGTGCACTTTACTAGTGGCTTACCAGTAAATCAAATATGCCAATCAGGGAGAGCCAATTGTAATAACAATGTACACAGGGCAAACTTGCACTTTGACACTGATCAGCAGTGGCAAAGTGCTCAAAGCATCTAAGCCAACAACACGAAATCCAGCACAGCATCAAAAATACAGGAGGTAGAGGCAAAAAGCCGGGGGAGACCACGCCAAAGATGCCAAGTCTAACAAGGTCCAGTTACCTAAATAGTTTCTTTCCCGGCAACAAGGATAAGATTCTTGGATACCTAACAATGAATTGATATTGCAAATAGAGGCCTTCGAGATAACACCAACTTTTGGTGCTCTGATAGCCAGTGATCATAACATGTCTTGTGGGCATTTGTTATATTCATTGAGCCAGGTCAAAGGGTTAGGGAAATATTGGATGATCGACTGTTTGATGATGATGCTAAGAAAACAGTTCTAGTCTTTCAGGATGACATACTGTTGAGAAAAATATTGGAAGTAAGGACACCCACACCAGGTAGAGCTTTTGACTCTGTTAGGGATGCAGATATTTCTCAAGTACCAGATACCTGGTGGACTAAGGGTCCCCATGATGTAGGTCTTATTCGCACTGCTACTCCATTCAGAATTACACTGAAGGAAGGCGCTATTTTAGCCAGGGTGAGACAGTATCTAAAGAAGCAGATGAAGGCATCGACCCTACTTTAAAGGCTTTGCTAGAGCAAGGAGTAATTTACCCTGGAGTATTTCCTTGTAACACCCCGATTTATACGATCAAGAATTCCAAAGGTAATACTTGGTGTATGGTTCAAGAACTGTGCCCTCTTAATGATGTAGTAATACCAGAATTTCCAACTGTTCCTGACCCTTCCATCATTTTGACAAATATTCCTCCGGATGCAAAATTTTTCTTTGTTATAGATCTCCAGAATGCCTTTTTTAGCATCCCTCTCCATCCAGACAGCCATTACTTGACAGAGTTTTCCTATTGCGGGACTCAGTATTTGTGTTCTTGTTTATCTCTAGGGTATTGTGAGTCCCCTAGCATTTTCAACAGAGGGGCGAAAAATGATCTGTCAAGCTTTCAGAGTGACAGCATATTGTTGCAGCATGTCGACGATATATTCGTTTGCAGTCCTTCAGAACAGCAGTGTAGGAAAGATACCATATCTCTTCTGGTTATTCTCGCACAGAGAGGATCGAAGGTAGAAGGAGACAATGTTCAGTATTGTCAGGCGGAGACCCATTGCTTAGGACAATTACTGTCTGCGTCTGGTCGATGAGTGACTCCTGAAAGAGCAGCATCTACAAGTGAAATGACTGAGCCAGAAACTGTTAAGGGAATGCAGACATTTCTTGGTCTCTGTAATTATGTGAGACAGTGGGTCTTTGATTACAGTACTTTAATAGCGCCTTTGCTGACTTCTATTAAACAGACGAAGGACAGACACAAAAGGATAATGTGGACACCAGAAATGAGGGAGACTTTCCAAAAACTGAATACTGAGATAACAAATGTCCCAGTTTTCGGGACTCTTGACTACACCAAGGAGTTTTATCTCTTTTGTCATTACGATGGTCAATTGATGACAACTGTCCTTTTGCATAAATATCCCTTAGGACACAATCAAACCTATTGCATATTTTAGTGGATAGTTGAATTCAGTGATGAGAAGACATTATCCTTGCGAGCAAGCTCTCGCCACTGCAGCCTTTGCAGTACAGAAGAGTCCCTTATTATTATGAGGGCACCTTTGATGCTCTATGCAGAATATGCAGTGTTTGCTATCATTCAGAAAGCTAAAGACTACTCTAATTACACAAAGAGTGATATGTCACTACCATCTTTGAAGGTTGTGAAGTGTCATACAGTGAACCCTGCACCATTCTTTGCTCATCCTATACTAGACTCTGAGGATGATGCGCATGACTGTGCAACAAATATCCCTAATGAATCTAGTCAAGCAACAGATGATCCTATTCCAGGTAGCATTATCTATTTTGTTGATGGTTCTTCTACTATTGACCAAGACACAGGAGTAAGACATACAGGTGCAGCAGTAGTCAGAGCACAACAGCATCATTCTTCAGACACACTCCAAATAGTAGAGCAGTTAACACTACCAGCACATTATTCTGCACAAGCAGTAGAGTTGATAACCTTGATAGCAGCTTAAGCAGGGAATAGAAAAAGTCATCACAATCAATTCAGATTAGGCTTATGCAACTACCACTGTACATTCTAGCCTTATGAGATGGAGCAGGAGAAGCTTCCTTAAGTCAGAAGGAAGTCCTGTTATGCATTGGAATCTTTTAGAGGCTTTAATAGAGGCACTTGCGTTACCACAGGCAGTGGCAGTTGTGAAATGCACGTCACATAAAAATGGACAGGATTTTGTGTCACGAGGAAATGCACTAGCAGATTGGGAAGATGAAGATGCAGTTAGGCGCACACCCCCATCTGTGCCATCAGGTTTGCAAAATGTCCCCGTTTTGGTGGCCCAGACTGCCTCGCCGTCTGAGTCTGAATCTGACACTAACACAGATAATGTCACGCCTCATTATGCTGAAAAATCGCGTTTACATCTTCAAGAGTTGCAGGAAGCTGCTCCACCACATGAGAAACAGTTATGGAAGGCAAGAGGATGCTCCCAGTCAGGGGATGACTTAATTTACAGAAACTATCTACAGGTAAACCAGTGATGCCTCAGGCTTTACTTAAGAGAGTTTTTGATCAATTGCATTTACCAGCCCACATCGCAAGAGATCATTTGTCTATGCAAATACAAGATTGGTTCTTTACCAACTTACTTGATATGCTTACCATGTATCTTCATAATTGTACTGTTTGTCAACAATTCTCCCCAAATTCCACATTGAAGGTGATAAATTCTACCATACCATGACTACAAGGTCCTTTTAAGGCCCTTTACATTGACTTTCTGGACATGATAGATAGTTGCAACAACTATTGGTATCATATAGTTGTAGTTTGCCCTTTTTCTCGATGAATTGAAGCAGGTCCGCGTGTCCACTGTGATGCTAAGTCAGCTGCTACTTTTCTGATTCGTAAGGTGATTCCCCGCTTGGGAATTCCAGAAGGGATAAGATCTGATAACGGCACATACTTTGTTAATGCAATTTTCACACATCTTACAACAGTGTTAGGGATAAAACATAAACTACTGTCTGTTTATCATCCCCAAAGCAATGGCATTGTTGAACATCTTAATGGCCTGCTGAAGAAAAAGATCAGCAACCTATGCACCACATTGCATAAGAAGTGGTTGTATTGCTTACCATTGGCACTCTTCTCCCTTAGGAACACACCTAGTTCTGATCACCACCTGACACCCCATCAGATAGTGACAGGGAGACCTATGAATATACAAATACCTGCCACTAGAAGTAATATACAGGGAGCAAGTACAGCTGAAATCTTGAATGATGAAATGCATGTTTATCTCTCTGAATTAACCAAAGTTGCAAAGGTAATTTCTAAACAGGTAACCAAGGCAAAGGAGAAGCGCACCAACACTGAGGTCGGCCTCCCAGTTGTGCACATAGGTGGCAAAGTATCTGTACAGAACTGTGTTCGGAAATGGGGAGAGCCCAAGTTCGATGGGCCATTTAATGTGACAATGGCCACCCCATTGCCCTCAAGGTAGATAGCAGTAAGCCTTGGAATCATCTATTGAACATTCGCTTAAACCCAGCATTACGTCAAAAACCACCAGTGATATAAATGGACCAAGAGGAGGGGGAAGAAGTTTGTGACCGTAAAAATACCCTCCTCCACCTCTGGACAATTTTCTGCCTTTGGACAAGTTTTTGGATCAACAGAACAAACGTTATGAATTTTTGTTTTCTTTTTCCTTTTTTGTCTCTTAACACTATCACTCCTACTATTGCTCTTTTATAGTAACGTATATTCTAGCTCTACTAGTTACATCACACACCTGCGAAGAGAACTCTCTACTAATTTTGTGTCCCATAGTATTCCTACCAGATTATTAGATAACATGTGGTATCAGCACGTCAGACATAGGTTCAGAAATTACTAGTTAAATCATGTTTTGTTTGCTCTTTAATTCCTCATGCCACAGGATCAGATAGGCTACATTCAACTAAAGAAGTACCCCCAAGCACATCTCTATGAATTTTGCATCTCTACCTGTGTAGGATTAAGGCCTGAACGCAACCAACACGTTAGGGTAGTACAGTTTCTAGTTAATGTCACAAAATATGACTCTTCAGCAGAAGTTTTATATATCCTTACAGATAGACAGGACATCAAAGATGAAATCGCACGAATTAAGAAAACAGGTTGTTACATTACAGAATGGATACAAATGGTCTTAGGTTTAGGGGTTTTAAGAGTAACAGGCCCGCCCACTGAGTGTAATAGTTATTTAGTAAATCCTTTACTCCCAGATTGTGTTTGTAGACAAGGATTTAAAGTTAGTGGATCAGTTTATGCCCATGATAAATGGCATTCTGGTATCGGATTTTCATGTAGGGTCAAGTCTTTATAGAACGCTACTGAAACTAGTCAGGATGCAGTAAGAAAGTGTGCGTGTACATAGAATGAGAATGTTGTGCGTTATACTTGGATATATAGTACAGTAAGTCGTCAGATAATTATGAGATTAACATCTGTTTCTTTATGTTTCAGAGGAAACGGCACCGTTAATGTAGGCAGTAATATCAACTGCACTGCCACAATAGATAATGCCGACATGCAGGGGGGCACCGCCAGTCTCATGGACAATTTTTGGCAGTGTGGCGAACTACTGTACTTTCAGCTACCACCAAACTGGAGTGGCCTATGTACCATGACCACCTTGCACGCACCTGTTTTGGTAATTCATGGAGTTAATCCATCAATACTTCATGAACACCCCATGATCCGACCAATGACTTTGTTACATCATCACAGAAGGAGAAGAACTGCAGAGTATTATGGCACCACCACTTGGAATGATGTTCCCCAAGAGTACCAGTCGTTTAATGATGCATAGTTGTTCTTTGGAAGTATTCTGCCGTTTGTTCATGTAAAGGCAACTGCTCAACGGCTACAGATAACTCAATGGGAACTCATGAGACCATAAATACTATGAAAGATGGATTTAATGCCATAAAGGAAGAACTGCGTGCCATGAGAATAATGATAATCCAGCACCGTTATGTACTAGACCTTATGACGGCCATGGAAGGAGGGGTATTTGCAGAAATTGGGATTGCTTGCCCTACTTATGTCCCAGCGAACAATGCAGACAAAGGAACTTTGTCAGAGGTGATACAAACTTTGCATAATCTACAGAAGAATCTACAGAAGAAAATGGTAGATGAAGGAGGTGCCCCAGATAATTGGCTTAGTGGGTTGTTTTCATTACTACCATCTTGGATGTCGGGACTATTGGCAGCCTTGTTACCAGCTCTTGTGGCCCTGCCAGTGATATATTGTGGTATTCAATTAATTTTAGCATGTTGTAGGAAGATCAGTGCAAAAGCGGGAGGGATGTTTCCAGTTTGCACACCAACACGGGTAGTGGGTGCTCAGGGCAATACATACCATCTGGTGGCAAGTGCAGACCAAGGATTAGAGACAGTAGTTGAAATATTAACTAGAGGGGGAAATGAAACATGAAGAAATTATGCTGCATCAGTGGAAAGCGATATAAAATTATACGTGGTGAAGGAGCAGGGTAGTCCCAATTCTCGAATTGAAGCCAGAGAGGTGAAGAGTTCACAAGAAAATAGACTGCATGATCAGCAAGGCCCTCGTTAAGGAAACCCTGTGTTTGTAAGCTTGACGGAATTTATGTTCTCAGTACAAGCACGTATTCTGTTGTCCCAGTAAATTGAAAACATGGCTGAAGAATAGGAGCAGGAGATTGAATTAGCCAAGAGCACACAGAATCTGATAAGAAGTCTTGGGAGGAGAATGATAAAACACACACGCAAATACAAATGCATTCAAAAGAAGTAAATACATGGTACAGTAAGCATTGTTGAACTTACAATGAAGAATGTGTAGGAAATAGGTTCAGAGGTTAGGAACACGGGTGACAAGATGTTTTCTATAACCAATATGTAACTTCTAAGTAACTTATTATTTGATCTTTTTTGTAACAAGCATTGTTCATGTTGATATATAAGTGGCTGCCTGTGAAGCAGTAAATTGAGACCAGCTGTTTGGAGATAGCTACTCTCCCTACTACTACAGTAAAGAGCTGCGTTTGCCTTGCCAAGAGGAGCCTTGTCTTTTTAAGTTAACCCGCAACACCTGCAATCTATTTTACAACCCTGATCAGGGCGTCACTGGGGAGAGGTTCAGGTTTAAGTAGGAGAGGAGTTGGCCTAACGTCTAGGGCGGTTGACCTCGAATCTGGGGAACTGGGTTCGAGTCTCGGCAATGACGCTGAACATCCTGTGATTCTGGGCAAATCACTTAATCTCCCCGTGCCCAACAAAAAAGGGGGTCTAATATATCATTCCAACGCCCTAGGCTTTTGTCCGGCCCTCGTCCTTTTTCCTCAAGCACTGAGGCTGCATGTGATGAGAAACGTGGGCATAACTGGTGATAATTAACCAGTAAGCTCCACTGGTGGTGCGCATGTGAGGTGCTACCTCGTGTTTTCACAATTTATTCACATTGATGCACATCTATGTGTTATACATACCTGGTAAAGTGTAGGGTATGGTGTGTGAACACAGTGACTGTTGACTCATGGGTCGGTTCTTCTTTTTTATATAGGGCGAGTATGAGTTGGGGCAACACCTATATAAAAAATGAAGGGTTGCTGTGAAGGAAGAAAATAAACTTCAATCCCTACTCATGACATTAATACGATTTATAGGCCCAAGCTGATCAGGTCCTTTTGTTGTTGTTGCGATTTTGAGTGGAGGGCGACCTGATCTGAGTTCCCTCTTAAGCTCCTTTTTGTGTAGAAGATTTGTGATGGAATTAGCCAATTAGGGTCAGGGTAGTGTAGAAGGTACAGACACCCTAAAGGTAGGTAGCCCATTGGCTATTAGCTGTCACCCCCTTTAACGCCCCTAAATTTAATATGCAGGTGGCATCCCTGGACCCTGAACTTATATTGAATGGACACAGAGAAGAAAAGGACAAAGAAGAGCTGCTGACCCAAGGACTGATGCCCTGCTGCAGAAAATTGGCGCCAAACCCTGCCTGCTGCCTTAAGGACTCGACATTCGCGGTGTGCTGTCTTGTCCTGCAACTGTGAGGCTTCCAACAACTCTGGAGTTCCTCCAGCCTTCTACAAATTGCCAAAGAACTCCCTTGGAGAGGAGGTGCTGCTCTCCTGCAGCCGCAGGCACCGAACTGCAGAATCCAGTTTTACCGACTTGCTGCTTCCCGGCGACTCCAACGCAGCACCCAAACCAAAAGTGGTACATCATCTCCGGAGGGTCAGATCTGTCTCACCATCAGGTTTGGAGACACCAGGACCTACCGGAGCTGTGCTGCACCAATACCCGGGGTACAGGACCCTCTGCCGCATTCACGGAGACAAAGAGTCCAATACGGACTACCAACTGCTCAGGAAGCAAGCACCCGTCGAGGGACTTCGAGACCCCTGTGACCCACTTCGTGAGTGGCCCAGTTGTCCCAAAATCACCTCTCCCAGCCTGCTCCTGACTGCATGGATATCTTGACGCACACCGCACGGCTGACCTATCTGCTCTGAACCCGACCAGACCGGCCTTGGTAACGACAATCCAGTTGTGCTACTGTGGTCCTGAGGCTCTTGCGACCTGCTCCCTCGAGTGGGACCCCTCGGACTTACCTTTAAGTCCTTTGTGCAGTGTGTTTTCAAGTGGCCCCCAAGCTACTTACCTGTAAACAGCCTCTGATCAATTGACCCCAATCCCCATTGAATTCCATTGGGAGCTGGACCTCGAATTTGCACCCTACACCAGCTGCCCCTGTTCTGCTGGTGTGCACTGTTGGTGCTGAACTGAACCTTACCCAATACTTACCTTAACTTCCGAAGACTGGTCTTGTAAGTCTATGTTATCCCTATGTATGCTGAATGTTTTCTTCCTCCCATAGGTTAACATTACAAAGTCTGAAAATTACACTGTGTCCATTTTTTAAACTGAAAAGTATTTTTATTGAAACATGTATTTACCTATGACGAAGTTTTGTGGTTCTGCAAAATAAATATAAGTATTATTTTTATTCATTGAGTGTGTGCCTCATTTACTGCCACTGTGTGTACAACAAATGCTTAACACTGCCCTCTGATAAGCCTAACTGTTCACCCACACTACCACAAAAGAGAGCATTAGTATTATCTACTTGAGTCTCTGGGGATCCACTGGACTCTGTGCACACTCTACCTCATGTTGGTATAGTATATACAGAGCCAGCTTCCTACAGCATCCAGCGAGTGAAAATGATTCCCAGGAGAATTATACAACAGAAGAAGTTGCTGAGGAGTTGGTGGAGACCCCTGCCTCAGAAGTGGAAGCTACCTCGGAGGAGGTGCTTGCCCTAGAAAGATTGGCCAGGAGGTTGAACTTAAAAGCTCAACTCCTGGACATATAGAAGCAAAGAAAAGTGATGGGCCTAGGACCCATCTCTGGTGGCAGCAATATCGTAATACCTAGGGAGAGAGAGGAATCTTTTGACCCTAAACTCCCCAAAGGAGTTGTCCCTAAATATGCAGAGGGTGATGAAATCACCAAATGCTTTACTGAGAGAGCCCGCATTAGCAGAAGAGTAGCCAAAAAGAATCGGACCCCTCTCTTGTGGAAACGTTTCTCAGGTAAATGCAGGGATTGACTCCTGACATTGAATGAGGAAGATGCCGAGTCTTATGACCTCATGAAAGGTACCCTGATTGAGGGATTTGGACTCACCACAGAAGAATACATGATAAAATTCAGGGAGACTCGAAAAACCCAGTCAGCCCTGGGTTGAATTTGTAGACTTTTCAGTGAAAACACTAGGTGGTTGGTTAACAGGTAACAATGTGCATGACTATGTTGAGCTTTACAATTTAATCACAAAAGAGCATCTTTTGAGTAATTGCTTCAATGAGAAGTTACATCAGCACCTGGTAGACCTAGTTCCACTTTCTCCTCAAGAGTTGGGGAAGAAGGTAGACCACTGGGTCAAAACAAGGTTAACAAGACAGCCACTGGTGGGGTTGACCAAAAGAAAGAGGCCAAAAAGCCCACCCCCCCCGGGAAAGATGGTGACCAAAAAGATAAAAAATAAAAGAGTCTTCTAGAGGCCCCCAAAACCCTGGACAAGAGGGTAGGCCCAGAAACTCATCACAGCCCAAGGGTGGGTACCAGGGTAAGAACTGGGATCCCAAAAAGGCTTGGTCATGACTGTAAGGCCATTAGACACCGAACTGGAGACCATAGCTGTAAAAACAAAAAGAATGCATCTAGCTCACCTGCAGTAAATGCAGTAGTGAGTCTCCAGATGGGATCACAGGTAAGCCCTGACCATGTCAAGGTGCTCACTGAGGCAACTCTAGTCTCAGAGGGAGGGTGGATATAGCTACCCTGGCTGCTTGGCCCAGTAATCGGGAGAGATACAGACAAGAGCCAAATATCAATGGGGTTAGAGTGGAAGCCCTGAGAGACACTGGTGCCAGTATCACCATGGTGACTGAGCAACTGGCGTCCTCAGACCAATATTTGCTTGGAGAGACCTGTACAGTCCTCAATGCTGATAGTCAGGCTAAGGTACCTCCAATGGCGTTGGTGTCCTTAGATTGGGGAGTGGTTACTGGCCTCAAAAGGGTAGTAGTGTCTTCTGCTATCTATGTACAGTGTCTGCTTGGCAATGATTTGGAGTACTCAGCATGGGCGGAGGTAGAAAAGAAAACCCATGCAGCAATGCTGGGAATGCCTGAATGTGTGTGTGTAAAACCTAGAGCACAGTGTAGAACGCAGGGTAAAAAGAAAGTGTTGGAACCTAAAATAAAGTACCAACCTTCAAAGAGAAAGGACAAGAAGTCTGGGAACCCAACTTCTATTCAGACATCAGATCAAATCCCCTCTCCTCAGGCAGAAGACCTGTCAGCCCGAGAGGGAACTGAGCCCCAGGAGCTTCGGCCTTACACAGCAGAGCTGTTGGGCCCAGGGGGCCATCTAGGGAAGTCATGTGCCAGGGGCATAGAACCGATCCCACTCTTGAAAGCCTGAGGCAGCAGGCTGCTGATCAGATCAGGAAAAGGGAAGTGTCAGTGGTTCCGACAGGACCTATTGGGAGGAGGGACTCTTTTACACGGAGGCCAGAGACCTCAAACCTGGTGCCACCAGGAGAGTAGTAGTGCCTCCGCAATTTACAGAGTTTCTCCTAAAATTGGCCCATAACATTCCCCTAGCTGGACATCTTGGCCAGACCAAAACTTGGAGTAGGTTGGTGAACCACTTCTACTGGCCAGGAATGCCCCAGAAAGTAAAGGAGTTTTGTAACTCATGTGCCACCTATCAAGCCAGTGGCAAGACAGGTAGCCACCTGTAGCCCCCCTTAATGCCACTCCCAGTGGTTGGGGTACGCTTTGAGAGGGTTAAGATTGACATTGTTGGCCCCCTTGACCCTCAGACAGCATCAGGAAACCGACTTGTACTAGTGTATCATGCTACTAGGTATCCTGAAGCAATTCCCCTGAGGACTACCACTGCTCATGCAGTGGGTAAGGCCTTCCTTGGTATTTTTACTGGGGTTGGGTTTCCAAAGGAGGTAGTATCAGACAGAGGTACAAACTTCATGTCTGCATACTTAAAACAAGCATTGGCATAGCCAATAGGTCTCGCCTTTGGGGCGTTATAAGTGTTTAGCCAGAGCTATTGACTTTGCCAATGTCTTCAAGCTGTGCTGTAGAGAAGTGTGGCTGCTGTGCAGCATGCTGAAAAGTTATAATAAAAGTGTCAGAAGCATTTTTGTTACTTTATATATGACCAAGAAGGCATTATGTAAAACTGAACGACCATATTTAAAAAAGTATTTACAATAAAAAATGTCCTCAGTTTTCTTTTGTTCTTGCAATGCTGGCAACTTGTTTCTGCCTATTCCAATGGCTGTTTGTTAAAGCTTTTTTTTTGAGGGGGCATAAACAATCGGAGGGTGAAGGTTGGGAACTAGTACCTGTATTATAACACTAGCAGCGGCCAGACGCTAGGGGAGAATTAACAGATGCCAGATTCTGAGAGCAGGCTGAGGTGGTGCTGAGTGATGCTGAGGTGGTAGTGGTGGTGGTGGTGGTGACTGGTGCGGAGACGATGCTGAGGTGATGCTGAATGATACTCAGGTCTTGCTGAGTGATGATGTGGTGGTGTACTAGTGCAAAGGCGATGCTGAGTGATACTGCTGTGGTGCTGAGTGATGCTGTGGTGGTGCTGAGTGATGCTGTGGTGATGCGGAGTGATGCTGTGGTGGTGCTGAGTGATGTGGTGGTGAGTGATGCTGTGGTGGCGCTGAGTGATGCTGTGGTGGCGCTGAGTGATGCTGTGGTGGTGCTGAGTGATGCTTTGGTGGCGCTGAGTGATGCTGTGGTGGTGCTGAGTGATGCTGTGGTGGTGCTGAGTGATGCTGTGGTGGCCCTGAGTGATGCTGTGGTCGCCCTGAGTGATGCTGTGGTGGCGCTGAGTGATGCTGTGGTGACGCTGAGTGATGCTGTGGTGGCGCTGAGTGATGCTGTGGTGGCGCTGAGTGATGCTGTGGTGGCGCTGAGTGATGCTGTGGTGGCGCTGAGTGATGCTGTGGTGGCGCTGAGTGATGCTGTGGTGGCCCTGAGTGATGCTGTGGTGGCCCTGAGTGATGCTGTGGTGGCGCTGAGTGATGCTGTGGTGGCGGTGAGTGATGCTGTGGTGGCCCGGAGTGGTGGCGCTGAGTGATGCTGAGTGATGCTGTGGTGGCGCTGAGTGATGCTGTGGTGGCGCTGAGTGATGCTGTGGTGGTGCGGAGCGATGCTGTGGTGGTGCGGAGCGATGCTGTGGTGGTGCGGAGTGATGCTGTGGTGGCGCGGAGTGATGTTGTGGTGCTGCTGAGTAATGCTGTGGTGGCGCTGAGTGATGCTGTTGTGGCCCTAAGTGATGCTGTGGTTGTGCTGAGTAATGCTGTGGTTGCGCTGAGTGATGCTGTGATGGCGTTGAGTGATATTGTGCTGGTGCTGAGTGATGCTGTGTTGGCGCTGAGTGATGCTGTGCTGGCTCTGATTGATGCTGTGGTTACGCTGAGTGATGCTGTGGTGATGCTGAGTGATGCTGTGGTGATGCCGAGAGAGAGTGAAGATATATATCATGCTTCGGAAATTATGGCTACTTCATTTCTGCTGAGAGTCCTAAAGCCATTTTATTACAATGCACAGTTCCCAATTCTGCTTAAGTGCATTCAGCTGAGCACACGGCCCAGGTACTTCACAGAAGTGCTTTCTCACAAATGGTATGGAGAAACGCCTGCACCGCACACAATGGAAGCGAATACTAGTCAATCATGTTAAATATAAATATATACATAAGTATGCACTAAATAAGCAAGCATTTCGGTGATATAGGTTTCAATGTTTTTTCAACAGTGCTAAACATGAAGTCAGAATATTTTGAACACAGTCACACTAAAAAATAAAAAGAATAAACTTGCAGATGCGCCTGTAGAAAAGAGTTGACTTTTCTGTCCGGTTCCAGAGGGGACATCAGTCTGGAGATGGGGCAGAGAGGAGAATTGGGAGACTACATCACTTCAAAACCTGACTGAGGTTTACAGGGAAGCAGAACAGCAGAACGCTGTTGTTTTTCATGTGACTGTAGTCCAGGGCCGTCAGTTGGTAATGTGAGCTGCTGCTGCGATCGAAACATCAGAGTCGTGACAGATGCCAGGCAGAGCTGCATATGCCATGACGAGAGAGTTAATGAGCCATGACGAGGAAATGAAGAAGAGATAGGAAAGGCAGATGGCTTATGTGCGCGTGCACGCGCGCGTAACAGCAAGCCTTAGGCCACAAGCAAAAGCTTGTGGTCGCATTTCTAAAGCCCCCACTCACTAAATGTCTCGCCAGACCAGCTTGCGCTGGCTCAGGCGAGACCTAAACACATGTGGACTGAGTGTGGGGTGACTTAAGTTCACTACACCATGCCATCTGCAGACAAATCAGCTTGCTGATAGATTTAACAAGACCCTAAAAGGTATGATTGATGAATTCCCTGAAAAACTCAGAAGGAGATGGGATGTCTTACTACCATGTCTGCTTTTTGCTTACAGAGCGGTGCAACAAGAGTGAGTAGGGGTTTCCCCTTTGAACTTTTGTTTGGACGCCCTGTAAAGGGACCCCTGTGTCTTGTGAAGGAAGGATGGGAGAGACCGCTCAAAGAACCTAAGCAGGATATTGTGGATTATGTGCTTGGCCTTTATTCCAGGATGGCTGAGTACATGAAAAAAGCAAATAAAAACCTTGAGGACAGCTAAGAGCTCCAGAAGCTCCGGTATGACCAGAAGGCTGCCATGGTGGAGTTCCAACTAGGGCAGAAGGTATGGGTTTTGGAGCCTGTGGCACCTAGGGGCCTCCAGGACAAATGGACTGGACCCTACCCTATCTTAGAGAGAAAAGGGGAGGTCACTTACTTAGTGGACCTTGGCTCTTGCAGGAACCCCAAGAGGGTCATCCATGTGAACCGACTTAAACCTATAATGCCATGGCTGACATGACCATGCTCATGGTCACAGATGAGGATCAGGAAGCAAAGAGTGAACCTCTACCTGACCTCCTTTCAAAAAAACCTAAGTATGGGTCAGTTGAAGGAGTGGTCTTGTCAGACACCCTCACTGCCCAACAGCAGACTGATTGCAGGCAAATCCTAAATCAGCTTGTTGAGCTCTTCTCTTTCACCCCTGGTCAGACTAACTGGTGGTCACTGGTGACAGCCTACCTGTCACAAATAAAATCTACAGGCAGTCTGATCAGGTCAAAGAGAGCATCAAGGCTGAAGTAAGCAAGATGCTGGAATTGGATGCCATTGAACCCTCAGAGTCCCTGGGACAGCCCAGTTGTGTTAGTCCCCAAAGTTCACTCCCAGGGTGAAAAGAAAGAAATTAGGTTTTGTGTGGACTACAGGGGCCTCAGTGCTGTTACAAAAACTGATGCACATCCAATTCCTAGGACTGATTAATTAATTGACAGGTTAGGAGCAGCCAAATCTCTCAGTACTTTTGATTTCACATCAGGGTACTGGCAGATAGGTCTGACCCATGGAGCCAAAGAAAAACCAGCATTCTGAACATCAGATGGGCACTATCAGTTTACTGTGATGCCCTTTTGACTAAAGAATGCCCCTGCCACCTTCCAAAGGTTGGTGAACAAAGTCCTTGCCTGGCTGGAGTCCTTTAGTGCAGCATATCTGGATGATATTGTTGTCTTTAGCTCCACCTGGCAGGATCACCTAATCCACCTTGGAGAGGTCCTGAAGGCTCTGCAGAGTGTAGGCCTCACTATCAAGGAAAGCAAATGCCAGATAGGGTAGGGCACCGTTGTATACTTGAGCCACCTTGTAGTTGGAGGCCAAGATCAACTCCTAGAACCCAAGATTCAGACTATTTTGGACTGGTTACCTCCAACCATCCAGACTCAAGTCAGGGCATTCCTTGGCTTGACTGGGTACTACAGGAGGTTTGTGAGGGGATATGGGTCCATTGTGGCCAGCCTCACAGAATGGACCTCCAAGAAAATGCCCAAAAGGGTTAACTGGACAGTGAGCTGTCAAAACGTTTTTGACACCCGGGGGAAAGCAATGTGCTCAGCACCCACTCTGAAAGCTCCAGATTATGGCAAGCAGTTCATAGTGCAGACAGATGCCTCTGAACATGGGATAGGAGCGGTCCTATTCCAGACCAATGATGATGGCCAACCTGTTGCTTTCATTAGCAGGCGTCTTCTTCCCAGAGCAGTGTTGGAGTGCCATTGACAGGGAAGCCTTTGCTGTGGTTTAGTCCCTGAACAAGCTGAGACCATACTTGTTTGGTTCTCACTTCCTTGTCCACACTGACCACAGACCTCTCAGGTGGCTAATGCAAATGAAAGGTGAAAATCCCAAACTGTTACGGTGGTCTATATCTCCACAGGGATGGACTTTCCAGTGGAACACAGACTTGGGACTGACCATGCCAATGTAGATGGCCTCTCCAGGTTCTTTCACTTAGAAGATGAAGACTCTCTAGGGAAAGGTTAATCATCCTCTTTCGTTTGGGGGGGGGGGGCATGTAGGAAAGTGCCTCTTTTGACATGGTTAGCCCCCACTTTTTGCCTAGTGTATGATGTGATTTCGAACTGAAAGTGCACTGGATCCCTGCCAACTAAGTTCCTACAGCCAGATCTCTTTCCCAAAACTGTACCACGATTGGAACAACTTCAGCAACCCCTGTAAGTCACTGGTAAATAGTACCCCTGGTATTTAGGGCATTGGTACTGAAGAGGGTCCTCTGGGGCTGCCGCACCAGTTATGCCACCCCAGAGACCCCTCACCAAGACCATGCAAACTGCCTTTGCAGGCTGCGTGTCTTGGTACAGAGAAAACCGAAGAGTCAACATGGCACACAGCCTGTGTGCCATGCCCCTATACGCTGCATGAGGTAAAGGTAAGTCACCCCTACTGCAGGCCTTATAGCCCTAAGGCAGGGTGCACTGTATCCCATGTGTGGACATATCTGCATGAGCAGATATGACCCTGCATTATCTGAGCCATTCTTGGATATTGTAAGTGCACAGGGAAGCCATAGAGAGTTCATGGGCTGGATACTTGTCATTACGAGTTTCCTAGCTCCATGATGGCTTCACTGTACCTTAAGATGTTTGGTACCAAACAGCTCTTTGTAATAAATCCTCACTGATGCCAGTGTTGGATTTATTAATAAATGCACACAGGAGACCCTTTAGAGGGTCCCCTGAAAAGCTACCAAGCACTGGTATGGTCTCTGACTAGTCTTAGCCACTCTGCCACCACCAGACATGTTTTTTTTATCTCATGAGTTAAGAGCCAGCGCTCTCAGAGACCAGGAACAAAGCCTGCTCTGGGAGGAGGTGCTTCACACCTTCTCTAGGCCAGGATGGCCTTCCAGGACAAGAAGCTTCAAAGGCAATGCCGCCTTCGAAATGATAAAAATCGTTTTGTAATGATGAATAAATAGATTACTCATTTCGGCTGAAGTGAGTAGAAATCAATATACTCTTCGGGCTACCTTTTTTATAATATCGAGCTATATTGCAATTAATTAACTAATTTAGGTATATGGATTGGATCATATTCTAGATACATTCTACATTTTTGGTTTATGATTAGATCTTTGCAAACGATCAAAACTTGCAGAAATGAAAAAACATTGTTTCTTGAAATGAGTTCCTTGTGAACAATTGTTGCTAGCTACACAGCTAATACCCACTTCACATGGACTTATGGGTAGCTCTTGTGTTTTTGAAATAGCCTTTGAAATGCGACCCAGGCATCTCCAGATAGTGGAGGGTGCCAACCCACCTTTCCTGCTCCACATTTGGCGGGAGGACGGGCAGGAAAATTAGTTAAATTAGGAGGTGGGTCCCCATTCAGCCAGCACCACCCCTAAGGTGGGGCAGGTGATGTGGAGCCCACTTTTTATTTCCCTTCATCTTGGTTTTTGAGGGAATTAGTGTCAGGGTAGTGCCCCTTCCCAAAGGAAGTGGTCAATGAGAAGGTGTAGATACCCTAAAGGTAGGTAGCCCATTGACTACTACCTGTCACCCCCATTAACGCCCCTAAATTTAGTTTTTAGGTGGCATCCCTGGACTCTGAAGTTAGATTCGATGGACACAGAGAAGAAAGGGACAAAGAAGAGCTGCTGAGATGAGGACTGAACGATACCAAAGGGGATGATGGACGGAGCGTTAGAGCAAATCAAACACTCACCCCCAGTCAACTGATCTGGGTTTAATCCATCATCATTCTTTAGCTCACTCCACCACCCCAGTTCAGACATGGCCATATGCAAATCAGTCTGACCCTGTGCCTCATGGGAACAGTCCAGCCCGAACTGCCAAGCCATGTCTTCCCTGGACCGGAAACAAGCATCTTGGGATCGGTTTCGGGTTCAAAGCCCTCATCAGCCAGGCTATCTTGAATCCAGTGGCAAAGTGAGCAAGGGACCCACGTCTGGGCATACCCTGCCAACTTAGGGCGAACAATGCGATACCAAAGGGGATGATGGACACTGTGCGTTAGAGCAAATCAAACACTCACCCCCAGTCAACTGATCTGGGTTTAATCCATCATTCTTTAGCTCACTCCACCACCCCAGTTCAGACATGGCCATATGCAAATCAGTCGGACCCTGTGCCTCATGGGAACAGTCCAGCCCGAACTGCCAAGCCATGTCTTCCCTGGACCGGAAACAAGCATCCTGGGACCGGTTTCGGGTTCAAAACCCTCATTAGCCAGGCTATCTTGAATCCAGTGGCAAAGTGAGCAAGGGACCCACGTCTGGGCAAACCCTGCCAACTTAGGACGAACAAAGCGATACCAAAGGGGATGATGGACGGAGTGTTAGAGCAAATCAAACACTCACCCCCAGTCAACTGATCTGGGTTTAATCCATCATCATTCTTTAGCTCACTCCACCACCCCAGTTCAGACATGGCCATATGCAAATCAGTCTGACCCTGTGCCTCATGGGAACAGTCCAGCCCGAACTGCCAAGCCATGTCTTCCCTGGACCGGAAACAAGCATCCCGGGACCGGTTTCGGGTTCAAAACCCTCATCAGCCAGGCTATCTTGAATCCAGTGGCAAAGTGAGCAAGGGACCCACGTCTGGGCATACCCTGCCAACTAAGGGCGAACAAAGCGATACCAAAGGGGATGATGGACGGAGCGTTAGAGCAAATCAAACACTCACCCCCAGTCACAGGGTCAAGACTGATTTGCATATGGCCAGGTCTAAACTGGGGTGGCATGGTGAGCAAAAGAATGATGGATTCAACCCAGATCTCTTGACTGGGGGTGAATGTTTTGATTTGTTCTGCATTCCGTCCATCAATTGTGTGTCTTTTGCTTTTTCGCTCTAAGTGCGCCGGGTATGCCCAGACGTGGGTCCCGGGCTCACTGTGCCACTGGAATAAAGCTATCCTGGCTGAAGAGGGTGAAAACCCGAAACCGGTCCTAGGATGCTTGTTTCCGGTCCAGGAGGACCTGGCTTGGCAGTTCGGGCTGGACTGTTCCCATGAGGCACAGGGTCAAGACTGATTTGCATATGGCCAGGTCTAAACTGGGGTGGCATGGTGAGCAAAAGAATGATGGATTCAACCCAGATCTCTTGACTGGGGGTGAATGTTTTGATTTGTTCTGCATTCCGTCCATCAATTGTGTGTCTTTTGTGATGAGGACTGAAGCCCTGCTACAGACAATTGGTGCCAAACCCTACCTGTTGGCTTAAGGACTCGACAACCGTGGTGTGCTGTCTCGTCCTGCAACTGTGAGGCCTCCAAGAAACCCGGAGCTCCTCCAGCCTTCTACAAATTGCCAAAGAACTCCCTTGGAGTGGAGGTACTGTTCCCCTGCAGCCGCAGACAACGAACCGCAGAATCCGGTTTTACCGACTTGCTGCTCCCTGGCGACTCTGACACAGCACCTGAACCAAAAGTGATACATCAGCTCCAGAGTGTCAGATCCGTCTCCCCACCACGTTTGGAGACACCAGGACCTACCGGAGCTGTGCCGCACTAATACCAGGGTTACCGGACCCTCTGCTGCATTCACCGAGACTAAAAGTCCAATCCGGACTCCAACTGCCTAGGAAGCAAGCACCCGTCGAGATCCCCTAAGAGCCACTTTGTGAATGGCCCAGCTGTCCCAGAATCGCGACTCCAAGCCGCCTGCTCCTGACCGCGAAGACATCTTGATGTGCACCACCTGGCTGATCTACGTGCTCTGCACCCGGCCAGACCGGCCTTAGTAACAGCTATCCAGCTGTGCTCCCTTGGTCCTGAGGCCCTTGCGACCTGCTGCCTCGTGTGGGACGCCTCGGACTTACCTTTAAGTCCCTTTGTGCAGTGAGTTTATAAGTGGCCTCCTTCTTCGTAGCGCACAAGCTACCAACGACCTCAGCACCCTGCTCCCAGCCAAATCTGAGACTCTCCCTAAAATCCGATGGTGGAACATTGGGCCTGGCCTTGCTACCTACTTTAAATTCCGAAAGTGAACGTTGACATCCAACTGTGATTGTACATGCATTTTTCCCTTTTCTCCCATTGACTTCAATGGTGCGTAATTGCGCACAAAAATAATTCATTTTGTGAACTTGAAAAATTAATAACTTTAAAAGTACTTACTGTAAAACGCAGTTCTTAGTCTGAAAATAAAAATTGGTGTTATTTTTATAAATTGGTCTTGGATTTATTCTTCAGTGTGCGTCTCAGTTATTGCCTCTGAGAAAACAACAAATGCTTAGCCCTACCCTCTGATAAGCTTAACTGCTCGCCCACACTACCACAAATAGAGCATTAGTATTATCTACTTTTGCCTCTGTAATACCACTCTGGGTCTCACTGGACTGTCTGCACAGTGTACTTCATTTTATATCACTATATAGAGAGCTGGTGTCCCACAGAGAAACATAATCAGAGCCTCCGGTCCTGCCATAGAATTTGTTGGCTCGCCCACTAGTCGAATTTGGAAAGCATTTGCAGTTCTGTTTGATCAATATATATATACCACAGAGACGCAACCAGCCTTCAAACGGCACGCGCAGTAGACAACACGAGGACGTTGCAATTGCTCACGTGATTATAAAGTGCAACAGATGCCCAACCGATGTAGCCGAAAGTTTACGCACACAGCTCACGGAGATATGCTTCATTAGTTGGCGATACACGAAGCAGTTAGGAAAATCATAACCTGTTGACAAGTAGGATGTTCGAATAACAAAGGTGGAGCAATCCAGACTTAAGCAGCTACCAACCCGACCACGCCTCCCTCAGAAAGCGGAGCGTAAATACAGCATATTCCGGAGCTGCGCGGTGAGTGCTGGAACGTCAGGGTCACGCCGCACGCCGGAAAGTGGCAGCTGGAGCGCGTTACGTCATTGAGTAGCGACTGCGGGAGAGCGACGCCCGAGAGAGAAGAACCGGCACCCCTGACAAGCAGCGCCATGCCGCAGTACACAGGTATCCTTTGCAACAGCTCCAGAGTTGAGACTGCCACTGCCCCCTTCTCCTAGTACTACACCTACACTACAGCTACTACACCCCATCTAGTGCACTGTCACTGTTCCGCGTTTGCTGCCCAGCTACTGCACAGTCACTGTGCTACTCACTGCTTCCAACCGCTATATCGCTGAAACAACGCAGTAACTTGACCCAACCCAGTGCACAATCATTGCTGTCCGCTCCACAGTCACTTCTTGAGCCACTCTCTGCCAGAGCTGAGACTGTCACATATTCCCGCAAGTCCATGCAACTCTTCCCCGGTAACTACTGCAGTCGCTGTATCCCAAGCCAGTGCATTCATTGACCCCCCCTGTTTGTGGTGTCACCCCTCCCACAGGCTGTATACTGGCCCATATGGCTGTGCATTCACATGTCCCTACTACATTACGGCCCGTTATGCCCAAGGCTGCTATGCAACTTGCCCCACATACTGCGCAACAACGATTTAGATATTTATCCTCGCCATTGTTGGCAGCCACTTGCCCTCCTTCCCCAGTAACGGAGCAGCATATAGTATTCTAAGTGCTCACTCCCTGAATGTCGGAGCTAATGTCTGGAATGCAGAGAGTGAAATACTTATTAGAATGTTTGTGTGTGGTCTGAAGTGGGTGATGGGTCGGGGGAGCTGTACTTGTATGCAGGGCTTTAAGTGGGGAAAAAACTGGGGGGTGCTCTAAAAGGGGCGGGGCAAACCTCTTAAAGGGGTGTGGCCTATCCAAGTAGGGGCGTGGTCTAAATCAAGATAACTTGTAACTTCCTGGTGCTGTTAAGGCTGGGGCGTGGCTTTAAAAGTGCTTCACTGGTTTCACATTCTCAAGTTTAAAAGCCTCTTTCAAGTAAGCTGCTGATACTTCCAGCTACAACTCCCATCTCAGGGGCAGAAAAAACTGGGGGGTGCTCTAAAAGGGGCGGGGCAAACCTCTTAAAGGGGTGTGGCCTATCCAAGTAGGGGCGTGGTCTAAATCAAGATAACTTGTAACTTCCTGGTGCTGTTAGGGCTGGGGCGTGGCTTTAAAAGTGCTTCACTGGTTTCACATTCTCAAGTTTAAAAGCCTCTTTCAAGTAAGCTGCTGATACTTCCAGCTACAACTCCCATCTCAGGGGCAGACACTCTGATCACAGCGCAGAGACTGCAGACACTGACACCCTCACATTACAGGGGCTGGTACTAGGAACCAGAGCTGATAGGAGACCCCATGCCAAGAATGACACTTTCAGCCTGTTCTGACCTTTAAGCGCACATTGCTTTGCATTCTGGGACTTGTAGTTTTGCTTTACCATTCAATCCCAGCGTGCAAGTTCAGCACCGTAAAAGGCCAAGACTGTAAAAAGGTGTCACTAATCAGAGCTGATGCAGACCTCATGATGGTGGCGCTCACAGCAAACAATCAGACACTCCCGGCGCACAGGCAGACACTCCTTGCTGCGCTCGCTCCCACCTCCTGATGCCTCTGTTTTCCCTGATAAGTTAGTTTTATTCCTAGCGCCAAGGTGTCCTCTTGGGTGAACGTTACATTTTCACAAATGTGTTCCATTCCCTTCCACTCACAGCACACACTCCGGCACCCCAAGATGCAGACGCCCCCGCGTACAGACCCGGACATTCGTGTGTCTCCTGCAGACACCCCAAGTACAGGCTCAAACATTGTAGGATCATCTGCCTACATCCAGTGGCATAACACATAATCATGATTCATGCCCCTCCCCCACCAGCAGAATGTAAAGAGGGCCAATGGACGTTCGGGAGGCTCCTAAAAGATGCCTCAGGTGCTTGACTTACACACCTGCAGGCACCCCCAGTACAGCTTCGTATGTTCCCAGATAAACTGTTGACACTCCCAGCTGAGATACAAACAGTCCGAGGTCGTAAACTGATAATCTCAGCTCCGCTGCAGACACTCCATGCTCTCCTAGGTTAAAGGCAGACAGTCCCTTCTCTGCTGCAGACACTCTCAGTGCAGGTACAGCAGCCAGTGAAGGTGGGAGGGCGTGTAAGGAAGGAGGGACAGACACTCCCACTTCACAAACAGGGAGAAACGAAACTTAACTTCACCACTCCCTCTCGGGCAGGAACATGGCTGCAGCAAACCAGCTCCGGAGCGTAAAGGATGAGACCACGTGCTACATATGTCTGGAATATTTCACGGACCCTGTGTTTGTGGAGTGTGGGCACACTTTCTGTCTGTCCTGTATCACTCGGTGCCGGGAGGGGCTGCAGACAGACTTCCCCCTGTCCTCAGTGCAGGGAAATATCTCAAAGTAAAGCATGCCCTCACTGTAGTCCAAGAAAAAAAAAAGAAAACGGACTACCTTTGTAAGGCCCGAAAATAGAGCCCGATAGAGACCCGTTTCGAGGCCCCCTGAAAATAACTGCCGGTGCTCAGACTCTGACAGACCCGGCCCACTTAAAGCCCTGCTTGTATGTATACACAGGGCTCCAGTCTTCAGCGGGGCGCCTAGCACGATCTACGTTAAGATCATGAAAACAGCTGCTTCTCTGTCACTTGCCTACAGTGACACAGTTCAAAATGCTTTCAAACATTATTTAACATGGCGCAGGCGCTGTTTTTAGTAAGCTCCCTTCTTGCCTACATATCTCCCTTACTCCCCCATTACATATCAGCCTCCATCCCCCAAACCAGCATTTGCAATGCAAAACGTCTCGCATTTGCGAGGATTTGAGCTGTTGGCATTGTAAATGACTATGCCTTTTATTTATGTGTTCCTGAACCAGTAAGCGGTGTGTAGTTTAGGAGTAAGGCTCAGCACGTCACATCATACATGCTAAAACACATCGCAACGTGAAGGCACCAACTGAGGAGAAATCAAGCAACATATTTCTGTCCTTTATCTTTTAAAGCCCTGGTTAAAACTGTGTCGAAAAACTGCCGCTTAAAGTCACCAAGGGTGGGGATTAGTTGAAGCATTTTTCACTTGGAAACATAATAGGGGTATGCAACAATGCAAATCGGGCATTCTTTCCCAGAAGTACATATGAATTAACATTTCAGCACGGGAAAGTAATCTGGTGCTTATGTAAAGCCCCTGGGCCAAGTCCGTGCTGTAGAAAGACTGCAAAAATAAGTATATAAATAAATTTAAAAAACATTGTTAAAGGCACATATTTAATAGAACTAGTACTGTCCGAGCTGTTCTGCTGAAAAAGTCTGCTAGTACAGAAATACCGAAAATCACCTGGCCGTACATTTTTATGGGTGGCCTCTGCACTCCATGGGTTCGAGAGCGTGAAAAGGCCAACAGAGGGCATCCGTACAATAAACAAAAGCTAAAAGATCACACCTTTGATAGTACTCACACGGAGCCTGAACCGTGCCCGGTAACGGTGCAACCTTTTCCACCAGCTGGGCTGAGGGTTTGGGGACAGTACCTGCCATTCCCAGGCGGTCTGCCATGTCACTCACCCGCCGAGGGAGATGGTCACCTCATCAGCCCGAGAGGTGTAGCTCTGAACCTCACAACTCCCGCAGCTCGATGCTGTCTCAACGACTGCCCCGGGATTGCATTTATATGGCGGGACGGGGAGGGCGAGCTCGGTGTCAGGGAATGCGAGAGGCACATTTCACAGTTTATATTGCCAACGCAGGGAGTGCTCTTTAACGGAAGACGACTTCTTGAGAGGCTTCAGAACACTTACGTCGGCGGGATGTGGGTAATGTGTATATGGTTTTTTGATATTCATTTTGTTGAAGTCGCCTTAGGTACTTTTCCGCCTTACTCAGTACAGCGTACTTTAAAACAAGAATCTCCATAAGGCTAACTCAGTCTGTCATCGTACCATGCTAAAACAAGCAACACTGGTAAATGTAAAAAAAACCATGCGTTTTTGGGCGGAACACGAGCGTGGAGACTTTGCAGCGGAACAACAAGAAAGATCGCCGTTTTGGGTAATCGAAACAGAATGCCCACGAGGAGGGATGGTGTGTTGGTGGGGTGCGAGGTGTGTTGGGGGTGAGAGGGGCGGCGCCGGTCTCTTCGGGAACTTTGTGCCTAAACAGGCACACAGCTACTCCAAACATGAGCCCTTGTGTTCCGCCCCAAAACGCGTGTTAAGAAAGAGTGTGCCGCAAGCATGAAATGTCTGAAGCGAGATGACCCATGTAAGAGGGCCAGTCGCTATGGACATAACAAACGCACGCAAAGGAGGGACCAATTGCAAAATTCACCACACAAAAGAGAAGCAGTTAGAAAGGCATAGGAAAGAACCAATTGCAAGTGGTGGGTGTGGCCAAACTCGTAATACCGAATACTGCATGCCTCTCAGAGCAGCGCATGCGCGCTGACTCTATGCTCGACCTAAAACTACTTGGCACCAGCATAATGGAACTCAGCACTGAGTGATTTGGGCGAGTTGGGGAGATATTTGTTTTTAGAGGCCAAGGAACACAAACGGGGTCCCTTGCTGCCTCATTTCTATTTACCAGCAGCACCTAAGACGCTAATTCTTTTCCTGCCCAGGGCACTGTCTGAGCAAAGGTCTGGCATTGAGTGGGAGCTAAGAGACTGTTGCAGTTGTGGCTTGCACCTAAAGGCCTTACATGAAATAAAGAACTTACTCCTACGTGAGTGACTCCAGACTCTTGTATGAAAACCTTACCATTTGACTTCAACACTGCCTCTGCTGAGACTAAGCAGTCGCTTGACCCACCCCCTACGACTAGGGCAGCCCCTTGACCCACCCCTGCGATTGAGCAGCTGATTAACCCGTCGCTCAGCGACTGAGTAGCCACTTCCTTTTACGATTTCCCCATTGCTGGCTCCAACGTTTGTACGGACACAGTCCCAAACCAATATAGTCAATACACCGAACCCAATGCACAGCCTCAGATATAATTCAAATGCTGCAAGGAGTGCGTACAAATTCATATCCCATTGTGGTTGGTTTGTGCAGTCACCCTTTTTCTGCCCCCTGCCGCCCCACTGTTGCTGTTACTCTTGTAATTTTGGTGTTGCACCCTCCCCCATCTACCTGATACACATCACCCTCTTATCCCCCAATGCGTATTTTTGCAAATGGTGCAACTCTTGTTTTGCATATTCTTGCAGCTCATTGAAAACATTTGTATTATGTATAATTTAATCTTTCTTTATGTTGGTATGCTTCTGTACTGCACCCTCCTCTTGATTGTTTTGTGTTTAGTTTTTGTATAGCGCTTCATATCACTGACGTCTTGGCAGTACAGTTAGAGTATGCAGCGTGTTATGCATGCATAGTAAGGGCTATGTTTTTAGTGTGAGCTATATGGGAAATGTTAGGTGTTGTACCTTTGGGCTGCTCCATTTGAGTTCCTGTGGATTTGCCACTGTGCTTGCACTCAGTGATGCAAATGTGTTTAAGCTAGAAAGAGCAGCACAGAACTGCTTCATACATATGTTCTATTAACCTTTGGTTTCCTAAGTTAAATTGTTCAGAATTTCTTTAAGGGGGAGGGACTGTGTTATGGGGTGGTTCTTATTGAGTAATAAAGTTTAGTATTTGGAAACCTTTAAGTTTCCACTTCCTTTTGGAAGTTTAATTGTGTGGGCAGGTTTTATAATTTTACCTGGATGTGAGTTATAGAGTTTGCCTGCACAGCAAAGGAGGTTACAGCAGTATGAGATTTTCTGAACCTGGGATTGGTTAAAAGTATGCTCATTCTAGTTCTGTTGTCCCTTATTGGGTGGCATGTGCAAAGTTTGCATTGTTTAAAGATTGGCCCGCTGCCGTGCAAGGCTTTGTGCAATGCATAGTGATGCATCATGCATCTGGATAACAATAAGACCGGTGTTATTGGGTAAACTCTGTTGGTGTAATCAAGGTGGGCAGATCAAAGATGATGGTATCTAAAATCTATGGGTGAGTCTCAGGATACATAGAAACGTGGTGAAGGAGGAGGTTTTGATCGCCTTCTTTACATTGGGTAAAAAATAAAGGTTGAAATCCATAATAATCTCTAGGTTCCTAACTTTATAGGCGTGGCTGGTGAAGGTCTTTGTTTGTTGGGGGGGAAGGCTGTGATTTGGTTTCCACAAATGAGGTTTTCTGCTTTGGAAGTGTTGATCTTGAGGTGGCTGTGTGACAGCCGCTGGTGTACTGCAAAGAGCCAATCCCCGAGGGCACTGGGGTCCATTTTGCAGGGTTTTTCGAGGTTCAGAATGATCGGAGTGTCATCATTTTAATTGTAGTGGGTGAGGTTGAAGAACTAGAAGGTCTGGGAAGAGGGTTAAAACAAGCATTTGGTAACCGTGTTCTGATGGTGGCTCCTTGTGCAACACCTGCATTGTGAGGAAAGGAACTGGCGTGAATGTAGGGAGTGAGATTGTGAGATCTTCTGGTGAGGTGAGATGAGATGAGATGAGATCAGTTCCTCCTCATATTAAGAGGGGTGATATACAATGTTGATGGCTGAGACCTGCAGTTGTAGAGGGAGGGCAACCACGTTGGGCTGTACAGTGGACTTCAGGTTGTCCTATGTGGTAGCTTTGGAGAATTTCACACCCTAGCTCTTCTGCTTGATAGTTTGAGAGTAAGTTGTTTCCTTAGAGGAAGCCTGATATTTTGATGAGTTTGCCTATGAAGACGCTAATAACAGTATCTCTAAAATTAGCAAGGTGTGCCAATAAGAGTTGATTTCTTATGAATAGGGTTGACGTCTTGTGATCTTTAGGGAAGTTGCCGAATAAAAGGGAGAGCTTGATGAGATTTATGGCAGGGTGTGGTGGAAAGGAGGGTCTCCTTGAATGGAGAGCTGTACGGGATCTTGATGTGCCTCTTGCTTTGAGGAGACATACAAGTTGTTTGTGAGCTGATTGAATGGGGCAAACATGGCTTGAATGCTGTATTGAGTGGTGGAATCAGTAATAGATGCTCTTGTAGGATTTTGTGTGCAGTTAGCTGTCCAAAGCGTGGTCTTTAAAGGTGAAATGACTTGTTAGGGCATCCAAGAGAGGCTATGAGTAGAGGCTGTAAGTGGAGGTGTATTCTAGCTTCTGAAATTAGCAATTTTCTGACGTTGTCTGTAAGGGCTCACTGCCTTACAAATTCATGTTGTGAACCTCTTTCTTTTTATGCCAGTTGTCTTATGAAGTTTGCAGTGGTATTGTATGCAAATCTTGTAGTTCCATTTGCACATATCCTTCTAAAATCTTCCCAGTGCTCTATTTTCAGTTTTTGCCAGGTAAAACTGAGAGAATCAAGTGATGTTTAGTCTGTTTCCAAGGAGAAATGCAGTCTTGAGAACGAAACGTGTCACTGGCAGCACTTAGCCTGCTGTATGGTCATTGTTGATGTCGGTCAGTGAATCAGCAGAAGCCACTGCTGCGTCAATATTTTCCATGGTGCGAGACTTTTCACCAATGTCTGCATTCCCAGGGAGTACCAGCCACTCTCGCAATGAGTGCTTGTTTTCCACACTAAATAGGCCCTTTTTAGGTCTCGCCTACCGATGCAGCGCCATGCGCTGCTCGCTAATCGAGATCTATTGTTGTCGACTTGCTTTCGAAGGGGGACAGGACATGTGCACGCGCACAAAGGACTGCAGTTGTGCATGCGTTCGGCGGCGTTAGCACAACTCCAAGGACATGAGATGTGCACGCGTACAGGTCGCGGCGTTTAAGCAGAATGCGCGCATAGCACGCTTTCGCTTTCTCTCCCGTCCTTTCTGTTGACGTCCAGTTTTTGCCCTCCTCCCGATGTCCGCGTTCCTTCCGAGCGCGACTATACCCCCTGGGGCAGACACATGCTGCACACAGGGTGCATTCACGCTACCCCCTTGCACCCGGCACGTAATGCACTGCACTTTTAACAGCGCGTGTGCATACTCACCTCCTCCAGCGCCCCTTAGCACTGTATGCCCAGTAGGCGCTTTACAGCACTGCGCGCTCTATCGCACTTTGCTCCAGCGGCACTACCCGTACTGCACCCCCACTGTCACGAGACCATGGACGGACTCACCTAGGGTGTCAGCCAGCACGCAGTGCAGAGGCAGCACGCCCAGCACCAAGCGGGAGCCCCGGCCGGCTTCCTGGCTACCCGGGAGCAGAAGCATGTTCCTCAAGCGTCGGTCCCTTTCTCCTCTCCCAGGCTCCTCCAGTGCTAACTTTCAGCCGGCCCTCCGCTCCTGCTCCCGTCAGTGTCCACCCTTGCCCGCTGCTGCCTCCTTCCAAGTGAGACTGACGGGCGGCCGAGGTGGCAGCGGGGCAGGCCAGTCCCGCCTCGCACCCGGGTGCTTCGGGAGTTCCTCTCTGGGCTCCCCGTTTGCTGTCACCCAGGAGTAGCGCAGACTTCCAGCACTTTCTGTGGCTCCTATCGCACTGTGGGCGGGAAACAAAAACACGGAGGCCGGCTCTTTTCATGGCGCACGCTCCTCGCAGGGATTTCGCGGCCTTGTCGCGCGCGCACCACTCGCGGGCTTTTGTGTGCACCACTAGCGGGACGCTGCTTTCTGATGGCACCCGCTCCTCACAGGCATCTCGCGGGCCTGGAGATGTGCACACCCGGACAGGAGATGTGCACGCGTACGGCGTCTAGTGCCAAGAGACAAGCGTGCAAGCCACAGCAACAGAGATAGCTCACGGGCACACATACCTGCGGCAGGACTGTGGCCACGCTGGGACATCCGGCAGTGTTTGTTTCAATTTTCTTAATTGATTTTTTTTTTGCGGAGCGTGTGCGCAGTGCGCATCCCCACCCGGCTACCATGGCTTAAAGTCGGGGTTGCGTCCACATCCACATCCTGTGATTCTGGGCAAATCACTTAATCTCCCTGTGCCTGAATCTGTAATGTAAATACGGTGCTCATGTAAAGCGCTCCAATACCTTCGGGTCGAGTTCGCGCTACATAAATATGAAACAAAAAAAGAAAAACACGTGGTTTTCTGGTGCCAGCAATCGGTTTGTTGAAAGAGGTGTGCAGGTGTTACGATACTTTGAGAGAAAGTAGTGTGCTTTTACGAGGCATATTGCACAGTAATGGACATTCGCAGCATTTCCTGGGTATTTTTTATGCAACACGTTGGTGGAAAGGAAAGTGTCAGTCATTATATACAAAAGGCGGAACAGTGCCCGAATTATGGCTTTGGTTCTCTGAAAGAATAATACATCTGAAGAATCGTTCTGTCAGGGTAAAAGGCACAAGCCCACAACAGTACCACATCAGTTTCCCGCACTTAAGAAGTGGCCAAAAGGGTTAATGTAGGGCACTCGCCTAATGTTATGTGCTCCCCTCCTCTTAAAAATGTTTGGAACAGGGAGTACACACAATATGTTCTGTTTAGGCAGCGCGTAGAATAATTAAAAGGACGTCTTCAAATCGGGATGAAGATAACTTTGGTTCAGCATTAGAGATTGTTTGTGTTTTTTTATTTTTTTATTTATTTATTTTTTTATATAAAAGAGGTCAGTATGGCCAAACAAAATGAAATTCGGATAGGATAGCTGTGACAATCCAATGAGATTTTCAACATGGTAAATATATTTTTTATATTACAAGGAAGCGATCTTAAAAAATGCCTATTTCTCCTCACGTTTACTAAAGCATAGCATAAGTACATCAACACGAAGCTCTCTCTAGGGAGCTATGTATCTTTTTTTTTTTCTTCTTTTTTTTCTTGAAAACGGCACAGTTGGCACTGCTCCGAACTAGAACTTTCTTGCTGCTTGCTAAAAGACTGCCCTGCGCCGTAGTGAAAGATATAAAGGGATTAATGTGGCTTGCGCATTTTCGAGTGTACTTCCGGAGACCATCCAGCGAGCGTTCTTTGATTGTTTCTGGAGCTTTAGAGAGCGTTCATTTGTGACCTTTAGGGACACTTTATGGCACTAAGCTGCCGCAGGAGAGGTACGGGTTGTGGTTCAGTGCCAGTGTTTCGGAAAATGCTGGGCTGCCAGCTTGAAGTGCTATAAAGAAATAAGCCATTTTCTAGCTGTGTGAAACTCCTCCCAGGCATGTGCTGGTCCATGTTTCTTTGCTCCTTCCCGGTCAGCTCATTGCAGCTTCCCATGTCAAGCAAGAGGGGTGCCGGGGTTGGTGCCAACTGTGCCCACCAGTAATCACTTGCTTTCTCAATCTTAGCTCTCAAAGATCGTACTGCCTTTAAAGCACACGTTCTGCAGACAGGTGTGTGAAGCAAACTTTTCACAAGGTTGCCCTGAATAATTACATATTTCGTTAATTGGTTAGCTGTTGGTGTGAATTTCACACTTTTGGCTTCTATGAACTGTTACCTTCCTGTTCCTCCTCTCGCTATGCACTGGTCCACTTCTAGCCCCCCCCCCCCAGGTGCTCTTCCCACTCGCCCCTCTCTCTCGTACCATATCTTACACCTTCTCTCGCTCCCTCACACACACTTCCCACCTCTCTCATGTGGTGCACTTCAGGTCTTCGAGCACAGCTTCTTTCCTGTGCCTTTCCAAGGTTTACCTCCTTCAAACCCGCCCTCTCCTCCTCTTCTTGTGGTGTCTACTGCATACACAGGCGCTCCCTCTTTATGCGTCTGTGGCCTGCTCTCCACCTCTTTATTTCTTTCTCACACTTTCTGCTCCTCCATCTATAGTTCATTCACCACTTCATGCGTAAACTACCTATCCCTCTCTATCTTCCTTTCTAACTATTCTGTGCAGCTCTCACCCCATCTATTCACCATGCCACATAATTCCACTACACAAATCCACTACTCACAACTCAATTCCATCACACTTAATTCCACAACTAACAATTCCAATCCAACACACATAATTCCACTCCAAACCAAAACACATAGGTGTAAGTCATTGTCATTTACAACGCCAATAGCTCAAACTTTCATAAATGCGAGACCTATTGCATTGCAAATGCTTGTTCTCTCCTTGATGAGACCTGGGAGAATTAAAAACCAAGCCCATCTTTTCCTTGTGGTATAACTAAAGACATATTACTGAGGAATATCTCCATAACAGGATAATGCGGAAGTGAATGCATCTCATAACGATACACAGATGCATTAAAGTGAGCCATGGAGTGAACTGTGCAATTTCCCTTGTCAGAGTTGCCCTCATCGGATATATTGTTTGTTAATCTGCTTAATGAGATTATTTAAGTATACAAAGCTGAGAATGCAATTCTGTATCATTTCTTGAATTTTACAATAGACTTTGGATTGCTTTCTAATGTTTATTTTTAACGTGCACTCACAAAAGACTGAATTAAACATAGGATTGATGGAGAGCAAGTATACATTTGATTTTTGAGAAACAAGGTGAATTGACTTATGGATTGTGTTATATGAAAAAGTTTTAACAAACATATGAACCAAAAACAAAGATATAAGCACTTGAAATACACCAGTGTGCTTATTATATGATTTGGTAATCTGTAACTGACTAATGTACATTTGTCCTTGATATTTTTACAGACCCCAAACTCACTGGTCCTTAATGGGCACACCCCTTAAAACAGACGACATTTACAGTCATAACTATCTACATGGTTGCAGATTTAAAATATCCTTATAAATGGTTAAATAAACTCTAAAATGTTGCAAATAAATACCCACATGTGATCCCTGATTGTGATCACCACTTTTTAAAGAGTTTTAAAATGCTCCTTCCAAAACAAACTGACATTCGTTATCACAAACCTGATGTTGCAACACTGCAAAACCATCCGAGTCACTTGAGGAACAAAAGAGGAATAGGTTGTGCTGAGAGGGAGTGTGTTTCCTAGGGACAGGCACCACTTGGCTCATCTGCAATTTCAGCATTGGAGTCTTGGCTGCCCTCATCTGGTCTCTACAGAAAGCTAGCAAGGTCTTCAAGGAGTTGTGCCTATGTCGCTGAATTCCTTGGGCTGGCTGCTGGGGAAAATTAACAACCGGACAGGTAGAATAACTTCAGGCTTTTTCTAGACCGGTTGAAACTGGCTGCATTCCTATTGAACCTTTGGAAGCACTACTAGCAACAGGACTCATTCAAATCTGTCTCGGAGGAGCTCAATAAGCTGGAAGGAAACTCTTGTATGTCCATGTACAGGGTATTGAGCCATGACTCATTGTCAGGTGGAGTCCGTGCATCCGAAAATTCCAGCCATTTGGATTGAGGAATAGTTTCCCTTTTCAGAGGCGTTTCTGATAATATCATCTTACTGGGATCGATTGTGGTGTTCCATTCTACATGCTCATGACATGTACATTCCAAGAGCCTGTTCTAGAGGGGAACCATGTATGTTCCCTACAGAAAGCCTATAAACCAAGAACAATTGAGGGAGGAAAAAGTGGGACAATGTTGTTCTCCTACACAGACAGTATTCATCCATCTTGCAACCCTCATTGTTACAAAAATAAATGCTTGTGAAGACCCTAATGCCTGTATCGCTAGTCTTTGTGAAGCAGTTGACTTGTGCACCCATTCTGATGATCATGATCGACATTCAGGGGTGTGGACTTTAATAAAATATCTACTTGTCTTTGGGGCAGGTTGCTTCATAAATCTCCTTGTCCTGTAACAAAATCCTCTTGTTCCTTTGGTGCCATGTAGTGCGGCGACAAATTATGGCATCAATCTCGCTATGTAAGAGCTCTGATATAGCCTCTCTGATTATGCCAGAGCTCATACCATAGTAGTGTTTGAATACTTGCAATCCCCTTGTGTTACCACGTTTCCGCAGATCTACATACTGGGCTGAAGGTCGTGGTAAGCAATAGTTCCAGGGTTAGAATGCCCTTTTGAGTCTGTGCAAACCTACTATCTTGAATGTTTTAAGAGTTTTCAACAACTCTTCTCTAATCTTTTCCCATACTGAGAAATGTTGGAAATTTACTCCTGACAATGGCAGACGTAAACCTTCTTCCAGAGTTGGGGGGAAAAAAGTGGTTGGAGGGAAAGTGAACTTGCAAACACTCAGAAATTCGCGGGCGCAAATCTACACATGCATATTTGCTCATGCTAAAATGCAGTTCACAAATGTTTTCTAGGAGTACTACTTCTAGTCCTACTTCTGTAAATTCTTGGGAATTGGCGAAAGCCGTATAGCTGCACTCCATGCAAGGACATGTATCATGGGTGCACTTTTGAGACATTTTTAAATAATTGGGCCCCTTATTTGGTTTGGCGTTGACCATGACCTTTTGTGTTTATTAAAATTCTCTCTCTCTGTATCGGCTGGCTTCACTGTGAGTGACCGCATTCTGCTCTTTCACAAGGAGCATATCGGCACACCAAGTAGTTTTGTTCAGTGCCAGTAACTACTGTGGCAGTGTGTGCTTTTTGAGACCAAAAACAATTTTTGCGTTTGCCAATGTTTGTTATAATGGTGAGGACCCGGCAGCTCCCACACCAATAAGGTTTTACAAAAACCATACCAAAACAAGTCACACATTGACAAAACTAAAAAGCTGACCACCACTTTCAGACCTACTGGCTTTGCCAATGCTTGTTTATTTTTATATCCCATAATCTTATTGAAACTGGTTACACTGATTTTCCATTATGAATATTTTCATGAAAGAGTAGCATGCATCAACACATGATGTTGCAAAGAAATGGTACCTGACATTTTACAGTAGTTTAGTGAAATGTTTTTTTCCTGCTTTCATTTTTTTATGAACATTTTATTTTGAAAGCAAAGAATCATCATTCTTGCTTTCCAGCTTCTGCAAATATTTGCATCAAATCTGAGAGCATTCTGGGAGCATTATACATAGCCTCATATTACTAAACTTTGTAAACGTGTACACATTTTTATACTGGAACCACTGTCACTAGTGCAGTCAGAGCTTACAACATTTACTTAGAGCGTTCACCCTAATAATAAAGGCTTTCAATTAATGAATGGACAAAAATATTACCTTAACTGCAGACAATGCCCTTCCCTGATCCATAATGTGGTACTGCAAACTGGCAGCCAAAGGGTTTGTGCTGCAAGGGGTTGGGCCTACTTGTCCCAAGGACAAAATACACATGAAAACTTGTTGCCCTTGACCCCAAACAATGTCCTGGGCGTCGGGCTATAGGAATTCCACTTCCCTGGATATTGCACATAATAATAGCCAGCATCCAAAATATCAAAAATATACAAAGCCCCGGAACATAATTGCTTTGTTTCTAATCCCCCCTCCCTCCAACATGTTTACCCTTGTTGCTGAGCCTTCTTTTGGATATCTGGGACAGGTTGCACTTTTAACCCTTCATAATTTGTTTCCAAAAGACATTCTTACCAAATTTGCGTCCCTCCCCCACACACATGTTGGGGGGGGGGGGGGGATTGTAAAGGTACTTGGAGTCTGTTTCCATTGATTGGCGGGGCCTGAGAAAAAAGCCTAAATATATATTAACAAAACAACTGAAAAATGGCAAGAAAGTGTTGTGCAATCAAGTGTCTCCCCACATGATTTATCACTCAAAAATCAGCTTGAAATATATTTTAGAAATGTAGCCTTTTTCTCCAAACGTAAGCTTATGAGTTCTGAAAATACACATTTTCGTCTTGAATACACAATTTCAGCATACATAAATTCAGCCAAGCAAAAGGTTCTAATTTAGTAGGTTGTGTTGCACACAGGAGAGCTATTTACAGGTAGCTGGAGAGCTACTAGTAGCTCATGAACTACTCATTGGAGAAGTAAGTCTGGCAGGTGCCAGTGAGGGAGACTAGGAGATGAGAAAAGATGTTAGAAATGGGGGTCTCTAGTTGGCAGGTTGTTACCCTACCCAAGTAGGGACCCTTCTACCTAGTCAGGATAAGGAGGATACACTTCTAAAATAACCCCTGCTCACCCCCTTGGTAGCTTGGCACGAGCAGTCAGGCTTATCTCAGAGGCAGTGTGTAAAGCATTTGCACATAACCAGCAGTAATACAGTGAGCACTACTAAAGGTCACCACACCAGTTTAGAAAAACATCCAATATTTTATCTGTGCAAACAAGACCAAAAACGATAAAAAGAAATCCACCATACAGTTCTTAGAAATATCAAGAAGCCAAATTAGGCTTAAAATACAGTTCCTTGAAGTCGTTAGCTCTGTGCGGGGCTATCACTGGGTCGTGAACCACAAATCCAAACAACAATTGATGGACAGAATGCAGAACAATGTCATACATTCACCCCAGTACACGGATCTGGGCCTAAATCCATAGTTTTTTTGCTCACCATACCATTCCAGTTTGAACCCAGCCGTATGCAAATCAGTCTTGAGCCTGTGCCCAATGGGAACAGTCCAGCCTGAACTGCCAGGCCAGGTCCTCCCTGGACTGGAAACAAGCATCCTAGGACTGGTTTCGGGGTTTCACCCCTCATCAGCCAGGATAGTGGCATGGAGAGCACAGGACCCACGTCTGGGCATACCAGTCCACTTCCCTAATTTTGTATGCTGTCTCCCCGATTGCTCACTGTGGTTGCCTGTGAGCTCCTGTTTGTGTTTAGGGTCCGCCTTGACTTTTGTGTGGCTACTTACTTGTAGTGTGATGTTCATCCTTGAAGATCATTTAGAGGAACAGTATTTTTCTTACCTAAGCATGTTTTATACAAGGTGTAAGACTGGGTGGGCTGTGTAGCTTATGTTCTAGGTCTTCCCGTTTGTTCCTGAGGCTTAAGAATTGCCTTGAAATGATTTTCTCCTGTGAAAGATCTGTAGGTAAGTAATTCAAATGCAACTTTTTCCTGGTATATAGGTCTGTATTAGGAAGCACAAGTTAAAAATTCATTTTTTTGTTAAAGTTCGATTGCATCGTTATTTTAGTCATGTTGAGAGCCTTAAGTGTTTGTTTTCCTGCTATCTGTTGAAGAGATTTATGATGTACCTATTGTAGGAAGGTAGGATCCTTCTGCATGGTTACCTCCACTTTTTGCCTGGTGTTATTGGTTTCTGACTAGTCTGACTGGGATCCTGCTAATCAGGGCCCCGTCTCTGTGGTTTCTCCCTTAAAATGACTATGGTGAGTACTTGGGTACATCCCAGATTGGCTACTGGTGTACCCTTATAAGTCCCTAGTATATGGTACTGAGGTACCCAGGGCATAGGTACACCCAGGGTCTCCCATGGGCTGCAGCATGTGTTATGCCAACCTTGAGAGACCACTCACATTCTGACTACGGGCCTGCCATTGCAGCCTGTGTAAGCTGGTGCTAGCACCCCTTACGACAGATATAGGTTTCCCTATATCTGAGGTCACTGCACTTAAAACCTATAAGTCACCCCTAAGGCAGGCCTTTCAAATTCTGAATGCAGGGTGCTCGGTTCTAAGTGTGAGAGTATCTCTGCATGAGCAGAACACCCCTCCAACCTTCGGAGTCCATTCTCCCGGGTTGTAAGTGCGCCAGCCATTATGATACATAGAGTGGCCATGCATTATTACGCGATGACCATCTCTAAACTGGCTGTTAGGAACCCTATTGTGTTTGGTATCAAACATGTTGGAATCATACCTCCACACTGTAATCGGTGTGGGGGGTATGATTCCATGCACTGTAAAGCTCCTCCGGGAGGCCCTCAGTGCTCCCGCTGCCAGTCTTCTAGACCCGTACAGCACTACATGGCTGCTGCCGACCAGAGACACGATTCTGCTCTCCTGCTGCTGAGCCAAGCTCGAGCAGTGGAAGGCCGAACAATAGGTATTCTGTGACCACCTCCCAGACAGGGTTTAGTGTATTGGGGCAGGGAGGGAGCGCTTGCCTGTGCCACTCAGTCTTCTTGAGGGGCACATTTGGTGCCCTCCTTGCATAGTCCAGTTCAAACCAGCTCCCACTGTCCAAACCCCTCCCCTGGGAGGGAACCCTGAATCGTCCCAACCCTTTCCTTGGGGTACTTAAGGGCTTACCTGTGGGTGGGTCCCTAGATTCATTGTGGGACAAGATTCATATCAAGACGCCATTTCATCTTCAACCGTCTGGGCACTCTGGACTTCGCTCTGGGTATAGAGACTGCAACTGGGAAGACTCCTGCTGCTCCTGGTCTCGCCATCCTGCTCGTCTGCTGCAACGCCTGTGCTCCATACAGGAACCTTCCAAGACCTGTGGGCATCCAAGACACCGGAAGGAATCTCGCTTGGAGTAAAGGAGTCACTTCCCTGCATCTGCAGGCACCGCAACGAAGCTGGTTGGTTTGCGGATCCTGGGCTCCCACGGACTCTGAAAGGCTCAGCAACACAGGTGGGGGTTCTTCACATCCCTCGAAGCCTGCCCTGTCCTCTCACCGAGTTTGAGGCCAGGATCCCTCGTCGGAGCTGTAGGAACCGAACCCCTGTGCACCTTGTCGACTTGCCGATGCAAAGGCTTGTTGGCGGTCTTCCTCCGAGATCTTTGGGCTCCAAGTAGCCTCCACCTCAAGCATCTCCTGTGACCAAGATCTTCGTCCTCACCCCATCTCTTACACCGTGGGCCTGCATCTTTGGTGAGCTGCTCGAGGTCCGCTTGCGACTCCAGTGCCTTCGGCCTGTGGGTCCATTTGAGGGTCTTCTTTGATTCCAGCGGGCTCCCCTGATTGCTTGGGGACTGCCCTGACTCCCCTGCTTGTGGCGAGTCACTTGGACCTTGCTGGTCCCGACACTGCACCTTTTTCGCTTTCCTCGTTGGTTGTTGTTGCCAAGGCTTGTTGGTGCTCCTGACGGACAACGATCTCTCGACGCCCGATGTGGGACAGCTCTTGAATGGCTCCTGGTCTTCCATAGCGTCGCATGGTCCGCACAGCTGCAGCTCCAAGGTCACCGTCAACTCTCCTGCAACACCCGACATCGGTGGGCATTCGACTTCCGTGCCCCCTGGTCACTCCCGATTGGCATAGACTCTGTCCCCTCTGCTTGCAGGTGCTTCTCATCTGGAATTCACCTTCGGATTCTACCGGACACTTTCCACTTCTTCGCTAGCGGCATCTTCTTGAAGTCCTCCATTGAATTTGACTGCGGTTTCCGACGCCACTTCACACCTATGCACATGGCTTCCCTGATGTAGGTAACCTGGTTCCTAGGGTATCCACGGGTGGGGTGGCTCTCCAACCTTCCGTCTTTCACAAGGTTTCTTCAGGGTCCTCTGGGAAGGGTCCTTCTTTAAAATTACAACCGCAACTTACCCATTGACTTGAATTGAGCCCACGGTCATGTTCCCACTCTGCACACGGCCTCCGTGGGGTTCCTGGTGACTTACATCGGGTGGTTCCTTCGGTCCCCGGCACTTCTACGTCCTCTGGGTACAATCTTCACTTGAGTTCTGGTTCGCATCCTTCAATTTTAGTATATGGTTTGGTCCCCTACTGGTGACCACTGTATAATACGTTCTTCTTACCGGTTTTCTTTGCAAAGTATTGTGTGCATTTCGTATATTTGTATATGGTAGTGAGTGTCTTATAATAAATACATATTTTTATAAATGCACTGTGTGGTTCTCTTTCGCTTAATTTATACCAATACGATTACGTTCTGGTAAAACAAGCTGCTTTACACTCCTTCTAAACTAAGCCTGAAGGCTGCTCTCCTCAGCTACCACTTAGAGAGCTTTCTAAGGTTGTTTAAGACCACTAAAATCCCCGTAAGGGTTGTCTGGATTTGTGCAGGGTGCTACACTTACATAAGTGAGCACCATATACTAAGCCAGCTTCTCACACCTATATATGAGTGTTCTTTGAAAAGGTACATCAGAGAGTGCACCTTTTTTCTGCTAATTGTGTTCAATAATTTGTGTTATTTTCATAAATGTGTGTGCAGTTGTTCAGAGTATGTGCCACGTGAGTTAGTATACACCAGTGAATGACTGGGCATGAGGGCCCAAGGTGCTAGGAATATGTTGTTCTTTACTAGTTAGCTTGATTTCTACCAGTCGGTGATTGATAGTGAGGGCTCGGTAATTTGTATTGCATATCTTTGCGTAACAGTGGATGTCTGGTGAGGTAGTGGGTACTAGCCCACTGGTTGTGCATTCAGTTTTTTTTAGTAAAGTATTGAGAGGGTAATGGCATGTGCATGTTGGTTTGCACAGCTATCATGCAAATAGTTTGCATTATTTGGATTGCGTTGTTTGTTAGCATGCACAGCTATTAGGCAAATAGTTTGTATTATTTGGATTGCGTTGTTTTAGTTCCGACTGCAAATGTCTTGGAGGGAAAGGCTTTTGTTGCTGTGTTTGTAATGTGTGCATCAGTGGGTGTGTGACTTGCACCCAACCACTAGTTATACATTGCTTGTGCCTTCCAGCCGACACAGCACCCCTTTGCAGTGAAATATATGTGCACAATGGATTGGCTTTTCCCTAAAGTGTTGTAGCCGCCATGTTGGGAGATAATGGCATGGTACAGTGTTCTTTGTTTCTTAGTTTCTATTTGATAGAGTGTGTGACAATTTGGTTCACTAGACACCAAAATCTGTTCTGTATAACGTGGAGTGTTTGTCATAGTCAATGTTGTACAAGTAGTCGTGTGATAATGTCTGTAAAATTTGCTTAGCTGCATGTGAGTTGATCTTGTCTTTGGTGCATGGACCTGCGTGTTCTGGTGGTAATGTTGCCCTTTGTCTAATTTATGATGTGCGGTTGATATTGCTGAAAGCTTGGTTTGTTCTTTTGCTCTGTTAGAAAAAACATGGGTGGTTTCTTTTCTCCCTTGCCCTTTGTCGGTTTTGTTGTGTCTATGCTTCAGCTCACTTATGTGTCATAGAACAATGCTTTTTGAGGGAGTTTGTCAGCTGTTGGATAAGTGAGTTGGGCCTGATAACCTCATTGCTCCTTGTGGGTGCTTGTATACATGTACTTCCCACGTTTGGATTAAGTGGAATACACTGAACCTGTAGATACCTCCCTGTTTCCTTTCATGATTGCTAGTGTGTCTTTGATGTTATAACTAATTTCACATTGGAGCACATTTTACCCTTTGCTGGATATTGTGGTGCTGTGTGCCTCTGTACACGTAGCATTGTTTACTCGATTACTTACACTCAACTACTTCCTGACCCCCGTTTCCTTTTCACGGCCATTAATGGAGGTTTAACAGTGGGAGACAATGTATATGGTCAACTAGAAATGTTGTGAGCAGCCACTAATGTACATGCTTCAGCTAGCAGGCAAAACTACTGGTGTTAGATTAGTTACAGCCCTGAAATAAGTACTGAGCTGTAAAGAAATAATAGAAGGATTAATTCACAAGAAAATGCTATAGTTGATGAGAGCAGATGTAACCTAGTGACTTGTTTATGACAAACACTTTTTTCAGAAAAGTCTTTAGTACTTGCAGCACTTTGATCATTATTTGTGCTCTATTTGCAGTTAATGTAAAATGGGGAAAGGAAAAATTCGACAATGTGGAGCTGAATACAGAAGAAACCCCAATGGTTTTCAAGGCACAGCTTTTTGCACTCACTGGGGTTCAGCCGGCCAGACAGAAAGTTATGGTTAAAGGAGGAACTCTAAAGGTAATAGTGAAAACATTGAGGGGGTTGTAATGCATAAAAAAATTCTAGACTTGTGTATCTACCTTAGTTTTACAGTCCTTGTAGTGCTGAAACATTTCAGTTACGAGATAAAATGTGGTGTTTTCCATTTGTTGAGAGATGTTCACATACAAATACCGACAATAATAGTAGGTATAAACTGCTCAGCATTTTGTTGCTTTTCCAATGCAGTCAGGTTAAACGGCGCTTAACTTCATTTTTAGGTCGAGCCTCGAGTAGCGCGCAAGCGCTGCTTAGAGGCGAAGACTTTTAGTAAGCAGGTTTAAAAGCAGTCCCAAAAACGCTCGTGCGTCGTGGCTGGCCTTTTTGGGATGGGTACGCGCGTCAAACATGTGTTTCCAATTATCGTGCCCAGACGCGGGCGCGATAAGTGGAAACACATGTCTGCCGCGCGTACACATCCAAAGGCCAGCCACGACGCACGAGCGTTTGGTCAGCTCTGCAGGCTGCCGCGCTCGCTCGCCCCCGCTCCCTGTCCCCCGATGCGCCCCGTAGTTTCCGGCTTCGCTCCCCTTCTGCGGCTCACCGCTCGTTTTTCAGTTGCCGGTCTCCAGGCTGGGCTTCTCGCTCGTTAACACACGCGATTGTCCTTGCTGCTTTTTCCAGATGGAGAGGACGGAAACTTCTTGACAGGGTGAAGATTTTTTTGAATATGTCCGCATTATGAGCACCTATCGGAACAAGGCAGGATATTTGAGACCATGTGTGCCAGCACTTGGTTCCTTTTTAACTTAGAGTACCCCTCCCACCTCAACATGGTGAAGTGCCTTTATTTACATCGCTGGCGCTTTCAGATCCCTCCCGCCTCCCAACACTGCATGGCGAAGCGCCTTTATTTATTTAATATCACCGTCGCTTTCACTTTGGGCTCGTCTGCTGAGAGAGGCTAGATGTTAAGTCTGAGTCTAAGGTAAAATTCAGAGATATGGTGGGGCAAATACACGTGTTTGATGTGGGTTATGTAATGGCAGGCTATTATGTTCAAATGTTTGCTGGCGGACTGTACTGAGGTCTTGTGGAGGGCTACTCGATTATTTTGGGCTAGAGGGATGGAAAAGTCTGACATTTCAAACCATAAGTTGCCCACTTTCGCTCATTTGATGTGTGCTCTTCTTGATGTATTCTACTGTAATAATCAAAATAACTATTCTTATATAGCTTTTCATTTTGAGCTTCTGTTTCTGTGTGTTGCAAATATGTGTTTTATATTACCCAATTTTGTACTCCATTTTCCCGACCTCTTACGGACATAAGGCTAAACCTGGCTCTAGACTGAAATCTCATACTAATTGCCCCCTATCTTGGAAACAGCTGAAACCCACACACTGAAGAACCTCCAGCTATTAATGTCTGCTAAGCCTCCTGGACTTCTGTTGTCTCTGCCATGCTAGTTCCAGTAAGATAGCTCAGTGGGTTAATATGCCTACTGCAGATTTGCGCGGGCCAAACTACAGCTTATTAAGGTAAGTAATAATCCTAGTTTTATTGAAGCACAGTAAATAAATAGCAACCGTGTAATTAAGTCATCCTGCTTCTCTGATATAAATTGCTTTCAGGTCTTTACAAGTGTGTTAATGCCTTATGTATTACAACCAAACAGTGCACTCGCGTGGAAAATGATGCAAGGCACTGGCAAACATCTTTGCTCAAAAAGTGTAATTTTATGAAATGTATTTCGAATTTCTTGAAAAATATTAAGCAGTTTCGCACACTCCTAGGGAATCGTAAAAAAACATGTTTTCTCTTTAACCCTGGCAAGTTTTGCCCATAGTTCATAAAACTGCAGATACTCGGCTGGATTGTATAGGTGCTTGGACAAGTGAAGTGTGTGACCAGTAGTCATAATTTCAAGGTCTTTAATTCACAATGTTTGAGGTCCTGGTCCAAGCTCAGGAACCTCTGTGAAATATTTAAAGCCTGCTGCAAACAGATCCGTTGAGTTCCACCTGCACCTAGAACCCAGTGGTTTCTTATTTAATTTACAATCTCACTACATAAAAACCACTGGTTTCCCCTATTACCACTCGCGTTTCCAATATGCCCACTGTCATGATAAGGGCGGCCAGGCCATGTATTTTTTTTCTGGTTTAACTAATGTTGTGCTTTGGAAATTAAAACAATAGGATTAGCCCACAGGTCATCAGCCATCGCTGATTAAGGTGGCTTTTAAATTACTTTGAGTATGGTTGTCTATTGTGTGCTCACAATAGGCAGATACATTTGTAACGTCAGTCTATCACTATTGTCAAACATTCAGCAGGATTTGAACATGAGATTTTTTTAATGTTGTTAGTAGTAGATGTGAATGTGCTGATGCATCACTCATCGTTGCATCTCTCAAACCACACAATTCCCATTTAATTTAAACCCGCTCCGTTTTGATTAGTTACTAGCTTTCTTACCATGGCTCCATTGCTGACCTAATCATCTCTGGGTAGTCAGTGATCAGGCATCGAAAAATCTTCTCGGCCACTCGCTATAGCAAGTCCGATTTGATCAGGTCGAGCTGTTTTTAGGAGCTACTGGTCCGATCTAGCAAGTGAACTTGACCCGCGAAAGGAACAGGTGTTCTGTTCCTTAAGAAAGTGAATGAGCAATAAATATGCCTTTTAAATCTTGAGATATATATATATATATATATATCACTCAAAAAACCATAGGTTTCAGACACGTTATAGTTACAAATTAGCATTTAAAAAACCTTTGAAATTCACTGAAAAAACCATAGGTTTTAGGGACAGTTATAGTTACTTGGACATTGCACTCGTACAAAACCCGTGAAATTCCCCGTTATAGTTAGTTCAGCTAACTATAACTCGCGCCCCGCAATGCACTGCTGATGACGTCACATATTACATCACTCATGACATGGTCAGTGACATCACTGATGACATCACTGATGACATCTCAAATGACATCACTGATGACATCATCCAGTGACTGTGTGTTTCTGTAAAGTTTAAATATTTTTTATATATATAGGAAAAGACGTATTGAAGAATGAGTGGGTGTGTAAGTGTCTGTATGGATGATTTAGTAGGTGCGTGACTGACTCTATAAGTGAGTGATTTAACGTATCTTACTGAATGCATGGGTTAGTGACTAAACTGGGTGAATGTCTGTATCCGTTTGTCTGTTGCTGTGTAAGTGGCTGCATGTGTTTGTGAATAGCTAAATGAGTGTCTATATGAGTTATTGAATGCTTGTCTGAGTATCTGTATGGGTGCCTGAGTGTTTGTGTGGGAGGGGTGTGTGCAACTCTGTGCATAGATGTGTGAGTGGGTGATTCACTGGGTGGATGGTTTCAAGAGTGCATCTGTGATAGACTGTATGGGTGGGTAAGTGTGTGTAAGAGTGTTAGTGAGTGAATGTATGTCCCAGTGGTACATGTGTGAGTAACTACATATGTGAAAGGCAGTATATATGTGTGTTGGAGTATATAAATAGCTATAAGCAAGAGTGAGTGATTGTGATAGTGGCTGTATGGATGAGTGTGTGCTTGTATCAGTGATTGTATAATGTGCTACTGTTTGTATGAGTAAGTGAGCTGGTGTGTGTATAACTGAGTAAATGGCAGTGTGTTTAATTATTTGCATGACTGACTAGGTGTCTGAGTATCTCTATGGATGAGTGGCGTTGTTTGAGTGTCTATATAGGAGTAAGAGTGCATATGATAGTCCTGTACTGAGTGACCGTAAGTATGAGTGACTGTACGGGTGAGTGAGTGGATGTGTGTGTGTGTAGACCTAAGAATCAGTGAGTGGGTATGTAGTTATTGGTGTTGGAGTGTCTATGGTTTTGCGAATGGCGGTCTGTAATTTAGAGTGGGTGTATCAAAGATTATATTAGGGTGTGAGGAGGTGCATCAGATTATCACGTGGATGATGTCATCAGTGATGTCATTTGAGATGTCATCAGTGATGTCATCAGTGATGTCACTGACCATGTCATGAGTGATGTAATATGTGACGTCATCAGCAGTGCATTGCGGGGGCGCGAGTTATAGTTAGCTGAACTAACTATAACGGGGGAATTTCACGGGTTTTGTACGAGTGCAATGTCCAAGTAACTATAAGTGTCCCTAAAACCTATGGTTTTTTCAGTGAATTTCAAAGGTTTTTTAAATGCTAATTTGTAACTATAACGTGTCTGAAACCTATGGTTTTTTCAGTGAATTTCAAAGGTTTTTTAAATGCTAATTTGTAACTATAACGTGTCTGAAACCTATGGTTTTTTCAGTGAATTTCAAAGGTTTTTTAAATGCTAATTTCTAACTATAACGTGCCTGATACCTACGGTTTTTTCAGTGAATTTCAAAGGTTTTGTAAATGACAATTTTTAAATGTATTAATTGTTATATTAATTTTTTTCATACTGATTTACTACATTTTTAGAAACAATTTTTTTTACATATTTTATTTTTTAAATTACATTGTAATTACATTATACATTACATTTCAAAAAATACTTTCTCAGAATGAATTACTTTAGTTTAAATACTTTGCACATAGGCAATAGACTTTTAAGTACAGTAGTTACAGTTGTTGCAATGGGCAACACATTTTCAAACACAATGCAACATTCAGCTCAATGTGAATTTCTAGTTAAATGCAATTAGTTACTTTATGGATTACTTTTCTAACCACAGGACTGGATCCTAGATTCAGTCCTGGGACATCTCCTGTAAACAGTTGAGTAAAAGCGTTTTGGTTACAGTCGTGATTTTTAAAGAATATTATTGTATTTTAAAAGTTGACACTTAGAAACTTTTCCTCATAGAATCACCAATGTTATCCTATGGAAGGAAATTCACTTAGCAGGTAAAAACTGTTATCGTTACTTTTTCTTACTCAGTGTTGGATCCTGGATCCAGCACTGGTGCATCTCCTGTAAACAGTTGAAAGAATGCGTTTAAGTCATACAGGCGATTTTTAAGGAATATTTGTAGTTTGTAAAAATCAACACTTTGAAACTTTTTGCTGAAAACCAGACAATGGATTCCTATGGAAGAAAATATAAGTTACTGGTAAGTATGGTTAAAATTACTTTTCAGGGTCAGTGCTGGGCTAAAAGATGCAGCACTGGGTTCTCTCCTGATAACAGGTGAGTAAATTGGTATTCGTACTTTGGTTGATTTTAGAGGAATATTATAAAGTTCAAAAACTCCACACTTTGAAGAATTTCCAAGTGAAACCAGTCAATGTTAGCCTATGAAGGTAATTCAAGTTACTGGTAAGTACGGTTAAAATTACTTTTCAGGACCAGTACTGGGCTGAAAGATGCAGCACTGAGGTCTCTCCTGATAACAGGTGAGTAAATCAGAATTCGTATTTCGGCTGATTTTAGAGGAATATTTGTATGTTTCAAAAATCAACACTTAGAAACTTTTTCAGCAAAAAGCAGGCAATGATATCCTATGGAAGGAAATTCAAGTTACTGGTAAGTACGGTTAAAATTACTTTTGAGGATCAGTACTGGGCTGAAAGATGCAGCACTGAGGACTCTCCTGATAACAGGTGAGTAAATCGGAATTCGTATTTCGGCTGATTTTAGAGGAATATTTTAAAGTTCCAAAACTCCACACTTAGAAGAATTTCCAAGTGAAACCAGTCAATGTTAGCCTATGGAAGGAAATTCAAGTTACTGGTAAGTACGGTTAAAATTACTTTTCAGGACCAGTACTGGGCTGAAAGATACAGCACTGAGGTCTCTCCTTATAACAGGTGAGTAAATCGGAATTCGTATTTCGGCTGATTTTAGAGGAATATTTGTATGTTTCAAAAATCAACACTTTGACTGGTTTCACTTGGAAATTCTTCTATGTTAGCCTATGAAGGAAATTCAAGTTACTGGTAAGTATGGTTAAAATTACTTTTCAGGATTAGTACTGGGCTGAAAGATGCAGCACTGAGGTCTCTCCTGATAACAGGTGAGTAAATCGGAATTCGTATTTCGGATGATTTTAGAAGAATATTTGCACAATGGTGAAGGGAGGGGGCGGGGCCTGAGGTGACATCTGTGCAAACGCGCCCCGTGGCGCGTTTTAAGTTGGGGGATTAAGTCCCCTTGAATCCGGAGGGTCCCTACGGGCCAACTAGCCCACCAGGAACCTCCAATATGCGCCAGGGGGCTGCGTTGCAGAGACGTGTAGAGGCCACACCCCTTTTTACACCTCTCTGCAACGCAGCTCTGTGGCGCTTTCTGGATGTACCTGTTGGGCTAGTTGGCCCCCAGGGACCCTCAGGATTGAAGGGGATTTAATTCCCCATCTTAAAACGCGCCACGGGGCCTGTTTGCACACATGTCACCTGAAGCCCCGCCCCCTCCCTTCACCACTGTGCAAACGCGCCCCGTGGCGCGTTTTAAGTTGGGGGATTAAGTCCTTTTGAATCCTGAGGGTCCCCGGAGTCCAACTAGCCCACCATATACCTCCAAAGCGCCACAGAGCTGCGTTGCAGAGAGGTGTAAAGGGGTGTGGCCTCTCTACACGTCTCTGCAACGCAGCCCCTGGCGCATATTGGAGGTTCCTGGTGGGCTAGTTGGCCCCCAGGGACCCCCAGTATTCAAGGGGAATTCGTTCCCCCTCTGCAAACGCGCCAGGGGGCGCGTTTGCAGAGTGGTGAAGGAAGGGGGCGGGGCCTGCGGGCCCGATCGTTTTATTTTTTATTTTTATTTTTTGTCCCCTGAAGGGGGCTGTGTGGCCCCCTTCCTTTTTCCTGTTTTTGGGCCCTGGGGACCCCATCCCCCAGGGCCTTACCCCTTTTTTAAATTTAATTTAAAAAAAAAAAACGGGAAGGGGCCGCGTGGCCCCCTTCCCTGGGCCTGTATTGGCCCCGGGGACCCCATCCCCCAGGGCATGGCCTTTTTTTATTTTCTTGGGAGGGGGCTGCGTGGCCCCCCTCCTCAGGCCATTTAAGGCCCCGGGGACCCCATCCCCCAGGGCCGGCCTTTCCATTTTTTTAAATTTTTTTATTTTTATTTTTTGGGGAGGGGGCCGCGTGGCCTCCTCCTAGGCCACTACTTGCCCCGGGGACCCCATCCCCCGGGGCTGGCCCTCTCCGTTGGGGACTGTGGGGGGTCCCCAATCCCCCCACAGTCCCGCCGGCTCCCCACGTCCCTTGGGAGCCGGCATTGCTGTTCCACATGGGGAGCAGCTGACATGCTGCTCCCCATGTGGAAAAGCAATCGGCTTTGGATATTGGAAGAGAGAGCAGGTTTCCCTGCTCTCTCTTCCAATATCCAAAGCAGTTTGCTATGGCAGGACGGGAGCCGCGAGGCTCCCGTCCTGCCATAGCAAACTACAGTGTCCCGGGGTAGGCACCCCGGGACACTGCAGGAGCCGGCCCTGGGGGGTGGCGGTCCCCAGGGCCATCAAGGGCTCCAGGAGGGGGCCGCGCGGCCCCCTCCCTACATCAGCACAGCCCCGGGAGGTGGTGGTCCCCGGGCTTCGGGGGTCCAAAACGGACCCCCATTTTAATTTGTTAGTGCCCCGGGGAGGTGGCGGTCCCGGGCGTGTGGGGGCTGGAGCCCCCACACAGGTTGTTTAATTTTTTTTAAAAAGCCCCGGGGAGGTGGTGGTCCTCGGGGCTGCGGGAGGGCTCAGAGCCCTCCCGCACCATTTTAAAAGAAAGCCCCGGGGGTGGCGGTCCCCGGGGCTTGGGGGCCCTTGAGGCACCCCACACATAAAATTAAACCCCCCACCATGCCCCGGGACTTGGGCCACCCGGGGCAAATACAGTCGAAGCGCGGGAGACCGTGCTTCGATTTTTTTTTTTTTTTTTTTTTTTTTTTTTTCGGCAGGATTCGAGCACCCTGAGCGCATCCTGCCGATTTTTACAAAAAAAAAATTTTTTGCCCAGGGGTCCTTGTGGGACCCCTGAGCAAACCTAGGGGGTCAGGGTGTTTCTACCCTGCTCCCTTTGTGCGCTTTGCGCACTTGTTTCTGTCCCTCGGTTCTACCGAGGGACAAAATGGCTGCCAACATTTCCTGAATTGGAATGTTGACAGCCAGCTGACAGCCAATTAACATGCAGCTCGTGATCGGGACGGTGCGCTCAGGGTGCGCGAATCCTCCGTGCCCATAGATATATATGTACTTTTACTTTTGATTTTCTCAGCAACTACTGAACGGATTTACACCATTTAACAAAGGGTTCTTTCTGAACCAAGAACTACCTCTTTGCCAAATTTGGTGTAATTCTGTTCAGCAGTTCGAGCTGTAGCCGTGTCTAAAGTTTCCTATGGAAAATTGCATGGGGAAAACACGTTTTGGGACCCCCTTTTTCTCGTCCCCCGCTTGACGAATCCCCCGAGACTTTCAGGGTAGGAGCGGACCGGAGCGCCCCACAAAGTTTGAAAATTTTGCGAAGATACGTCAACCGGCAAGAGAGATATTTCAAATAGAATGTCGCGGATTTCCTATGGATAATAGGTTGTAACTATAACTATCTACTGGCGACCGCCAGTAGATTATATATATATATATATATATATATATATATATATATATATATATATATATATATATATATATATATATATATATATATATATATATATTTTTTTTTTCTTGACACTTGTTTTTGCTCAAGGACAGAGGTCAAATGTCAGTTTGTCTTTTAACTAATTGCTGCATATATTGTTCTGGAAAATGGTGTTTACTTTTCTCTCTCTTACTGCAGTTAGAGGATTTTGTAAAGTGAGCTATCTGACAATAATTGTGAAATATGTAGGTTGTCAGGTTTTCTTTCTAACGCATTATTTCAATAGCTTGTAAATAAATAGTACAAATATTTAAAAAATATATATCGGTAAACACGAAAGCACATTTTTTTATTTTTTTGCATTTCAAAAGTGTGATTTTAGCACAGATTTAAATAATGGCAAAACAAATAGGAACACTTTACTTGATGATGCGCAAATGACAAATTTTTGCAGACACTAGATTTCCAAACATTGTTTGTACACTATATAGTTTTATCAGTAAAACCGCATGTAACTTGCACATTTTGTGGCTTTTTCAATGGAAATGTGCTGATTGCAAAGGAGTGTGCTACCACTTCATGCTTTAGTTACATATTTATTTAAAGTTGTAGTTTTTAAACCTGATTTGAGAAACATTCTTCCCGCCGCCCTGATGACCATGCTGTTAATAAACTAAAAGGCAAGTCAGGGGTCTGTGTATCCTATGTGCGGCTTGATTTGTATTATATATCTAGCAAATGTTTTGTCTATTAAATCAAACAAAAGTTTTTTTGTACAGCAGACATGCTGAGCAAACATATTTGAAGGTGCTATCATATATGATGAGGAAGGAAACGGCGGCTCAGTGAATACATTTTTTTTTTTTTTTTACACCTGAAAATTCTTGTTTTGTTCCTATTTTTTATTATTAAACATTTTAGTTACGTTTTCAAAGCAATCAACAATATAGCACTTTGGGAAAGGAAGAGATATACATTAAATTTGAGCTCAGATGATGCATTATGATACGTGAGCGCATTAATACACCCATTCCATCTTCCTGAATCCTCTGCAGAGCACTGATCTCACCCTGCGTGATACCCCCCCCACATCAGTTCACTCACTCCAAGAACCACCAGCACTTTCTGTATCCTCAATATCTGTGTCCACTTCCGTGTCCAAGAGCCCAGAAAACAGATCACCCCACACAGTGATGTCCTCGGCCTTATCGTCCCACCTGCTAAGTCTCATGAGTTTCCACAGCCACCACCCATTCCATAACGTCCCTGTTCCAGCGGTCAAAGTCGGGCTCCCTGACCCATCCAAGTGATGGCCACACACCGCCTGGCCAGGACCAGCTGCAAAAATTGATAGGACATCTTCTTACCCTTTGGTCTCGCAATATTACCTAGTAGGAAGCAGGCTGGAGTAAGGTCAAAAGTGATGTGCACAGTTTTGTAAATCTCTGGCACCACCCGAGCCCAGTACTGCTGAACACCACTACACCGCCAGGCTAAGTGGGGGAAAAAAATCCACCCCATCCACACCGCACCTAGGGCATTCTGTTCAGCAGGTAGGATTCCAGCGCTGGAGCCCCCTTGGTGTAAGGTAGGCCCTATGCAAAAAATTGTAATGTCAATTTAAAACGCGCATTGCAGGATACCGTATGAGTAAAATCATTAACTCGGTCCCAGTCCCTGTAGGTGAAGGGTGTATCTAAGTCGTCTCGGGCCAAGCGCGCTTTTGGAGTAGGCCCCACTGCGTCTTCATGCACAGCTTTTATATAGGAGTATAATTGTGTCGACCCCCCCCCTAACACTATAATGCCCAGGGTTCAAGTGGACGTGGGGGCCGCATGATAAGTGGGCCATGTTTAAGAAATGACAGCCAACCCAGCATACTGCAGGAAATGACCAGAGCCAATTATTAAAGTATCTCTGGCCCCATCAAAGGAAATGAACTGCTCATTTGGGTACAGATCTCCAAGTTGTTCACAACCACCATCGAACCACGCCTGGAAAGACATATATGATCCAGTAACAGTCGGACAGGCTTCAGTATCCAAATCAGAAGTTCCCTGTGGAACGGGGCCCGCTTCAACACCGTCCGGACAAACCTATGCCACAATATGGTTGTGTGCCTAACAATGTAAGGGGCATCCGAGGGTACCCCTGCACCCTCCATTAGTAGCTCCGGCAGGCGTGCTAACTGCACCCTGCTAACCAACAGCCGTTTCTCATGGTTATCGGAGGAGTCAGCCATCTAGCCGCATACCGCAGCTGACCTGCTAAGTAATATAGGTCAGGGTGTAGCACTTCAATGCCCCCATCCGTGTGCAGTCTGGTCAGGATCGGCAGTGCCACTCTGCCACGCTTTCCCGCCATAGAAGGGAGATGGTGTCCAACTGTCTAAACATACGAGCCAGAAGCTGGCAAAATGAGTTCTGCAGTATGTTTAAGCATCTAGGCATGTTGGCGATGGCCATTCTGCCCATTAACGAAAGGGGCAGTGTGTTCCAAAATGACACCGAGGACCTCAGTCCCTCCATGAACCTGCCAATATTTTGTCGAAGCTGAAGTTCCTGTTTTATGCTTTATATTAATCCCAAGATATCTAAAGTAGGATGTCTCCCATCGTGGGCCCAAATTAGGTAATCTCTCTGCCGGGGCCATGGCCAGAGAGGCGAGTGGGAACAGCAGTGATTTTAGCGATTAAGCCGGAGAATGGAATACGACCCAAATACCTCCAACAAGCCCAGCAGCAATGGAACTGCCATCCAGGGGGGGATGACAGATAGTACAACGCATCATCGGCATACCATGAGATGACATGCCGCACCTCGCCCGACAAAATTCCCCATTCCTGCATCTCTCGTCGCAATCAGATAGCCAATTGCTCCATCACAAGTACAAATGGGAGAGGTGACAGCGGGCAGCCCTGAAGCGTCCCCCGCCCTTCTGCCCAAGCCTCCGATCGACATCTACCCACTCTCACTTTGACACGTGGCTTAGTCTACAATAAGTGCACCCAACTTGCGATAATGCGGCCGGAAGCCCATGATTCGGAGCATTCAAGAGGTATCCCCAGTCCACCGTGTCAAAGGCCTTTTCTAGATCAATAGCCATTAGCGCTAATTCTTCGTCCCTGTGTCGCACCTCATGAAGGACATGAGCCATTCGGTTTATTCCAGTGCTATGGCCAGGAATAAAGCCACAATGGTCTTCATGTACTAGACTTTGCATATAGGGTGGCAAGCGCGTAGCGAGCACCTTACAGAGGATATTCATGTCTGTCTTGATCATTGTTAGGGGCCTATAAGTGGCCGGGTCAGACCCCCCCCATAGCCCAACTCCAGTTTAAGCAGTAGGCAGACCTCCCCTTCCCTCATTGTTGGAGGCAAGATGCCAACATCCCACACTTCTAAGTAGACCTCCTGCAGCCGATTGGCCAATGTCTCTGGAAAAGCTTGATAAAGGTCTGGGGGAAAGCAGTTGCTTCCAGGAGCCTTCAGACGAGGAAGAGTACGAATTGAGGTCTAACCTCTTCTAGCTCCAATGGAGCTTCAAGGGTCTCTACAACTTTCGACCCCTAATGGGAGAGACCCAGCTCATTCAGCTAGGGAGTGTAATGCTATGGGTCGATACCAGGGTCTGCCGGATATACTCATTGCAGATGCGTCTAAAATGTCTGCCCAAGATGTAACTTCTCGACCCTCCGGTGTACTAAAGTGCGTCACAAATGGTGGGACTTGTTCTCTGTGTATTATCCAAGCTAGGATTCTCCTAGTTTTGTCGTCCTCCCTATGCAATCTCTGCCTATACTGTGGTTTGGTATAGTTATCCAGGTGGTCCCAAACTTTGGCCACCTGCTGCCGCAGTGCCAGCTCCCTAGCAGGTATGTCCACACCAGTCGAAGTCTCCATTTGCAGGCTCGCCAAGCTGGCGCAGACTGTTGGAGCTCCACCCTGAGTTGACCGCTCACCCCGCAAGTGAGTCCTGTACACACACCCCTCTGCACCGATTTCTTGGCCTTCCACTGCATGTCTCTGTAGGCCATAGTGCCCCAGTTATTGTCCACATAATCACTCATAATCAGTCAGTGCACAAGACAATGCCTCACGCCCGAGGTTGATTGTCCAGTATGTCACGCCGGCAGTCTCCATGAGCCATTCCCCCCCCCCCCCCCAATGAGACCATCCCCCCCCCCAATGTTTCCCAACAAAAGACAGGCTCATGATCTGACCAGTAACTTGCTAAATGTATAACTGAGAGCTCTGCCATCGTCTGTTGCCCACCGACCAACACTCTGTGTAGTCGACTACGGGTATTGTGCGTCAAGGAGTGACTTGTAAAGACCCTGTGCGTGGGGTGCCGACCTCAAGGCATCCTGCAAACCCAAGTTCTGCATTACGGTCCGCAAGGCCCTCGTCATGTGAACCTTCGTTCCCGCCTTCGGGGGATCCCTGTTCAGTGTCGGATTCAAAACTCAATTAAAATCACCCAGCCATAGCATGGGCACATCGGGGTTTGTATCAGTAAGTCTTGCATGGTACAGAAGAATCCCGAATCATCATCCACATTAGGGGCATATGTTTAGTATGGACACGTCCCTGCCATCTTGGGTGCTTTGTAGTAGCATGTACCTATCGCCCATATCATCCTCCAAGTATGTGTGTGCAAACGGGACCCTGGGGCCAACCACACCAATGTACCGCTAGCATATGTCAAATAGGATGTCTTAGCCAATCGTGCATCCCCCAAGTTGTCCAGGTGCGTCTCTTGCAAACATGCAATGACTATTTTATTCCACTTTAAGAAGGAGTAAACTCTATACCTCTTCACATTGGTGCCCCGTCCCCGCATATTCCAGGAGAGGACCCTGAACTCACCCTGTATCATAAGGTTTGATGGCAGACCCACAAATTTTGTCTTCTGCGTCACCTCTTCCTCCCCAAACTGTTGAACTCGATAAACTACATTTCTAAATGAAGCAAACCAACCCGGATCCCCCCCCCCCCCCCCCCTCCACGGCAAAAACGTCTCAACATTGTGGCCATCAAAAAGCCCAGCTATAGCATGTGCCAGGACGAACACTCCTCTCCCTCCCACCCCCATGGCACAGGTCCAAATGGGACCAATAAACCCCCCAAAACACACTGCCCATCCAGCCAGCTGTATACACGCACACTGTGGAAGTTTCAGCCCACGAATCCTAAATAACCTCTGAGTCCATTCTCGTCACATGCATCTCGTTCAAACGCCGCCTCCCCTCCTGACCCCACCACACAGATCTGGTTCGGGTAGTTTCTAAACCGGTCCTTACCAATACCTGTGTCCAAGTTGGTCCACCCTGAAACTTGATGAATAGGCAGTCCCTCGCAGTGAAATTGAGCCAGGTCCTCCTTGTGCGACCCCCTCCACCCTCTGTTTCCAATGAGGCAATAGTGTCGGGTATCACAATGTACGATGCCCTGATATTCATTGCTCTCGCCATCTGAGGGCATCCGAGCAACGGTCTCTTTTTCTGCAACCGGCCCTTCCGTGGTAGACCAATGAATCGCTCCATCTTCCCCGATCATCACTTGGTGCGCCCCCAAAGGAGTTAAGTTCGGGTTATCCTCGGGCTGTTTAGAGCGGGGGCGCCCCACTCGAGATCTAGGACCCTAGCATTCCCTATGACTACCCCCCCCGACCGGGTGCCACAGCAACATCCTTGAGTTCCAGCCATTCTCATACATCCTCCTGCCGATCAAAGAAGTGTGCCTTATCCTTAAAAATGACTTTCAGCCGTGCCGGATACAGGAGCATGTACCGCAGTTGGAGCGATCGCAGCTTCTGTTTAACAGGTAGATAGGATTTGCACTGCTCCTGTACTTGTTTTGTGTAATCGGAGTATATGGCAATCTTAGCATTGTCAAATTGGGAATCTCCTGTTCCTTAGATGCTTGTAGGATACTATCCCTGTCTTGATGATTAAGCATTTTGGTGATGATGGCCCTGGGAGGAGACCTTCGTCTCGGAGGGGCACCAAAACTCTACGCGCCCTCTCCACTACAAAAAAAAAGGCACAAGCCCGGGGTTTCAATATAGTATGCACCCAGTCCTCCAAGAAACGTGTCTCAGATGATCCCTCCCCTCTTTCAGGGAAAACCAAGACCCTTATGTTGCTAAATCGGAGCGACCCTCTGCATCATCCGCACGCCAATCCAACTCCACCGTAGTCGTCATCATGGTGGCCATTTGACGTTTCAGAGTCGCAACGTCTCCGTGCACGGTCTCAGTATTTGTTTTAGCATTAGTGACCTATCCGCTACCTTTCGCAGGTCCGCCCACAGTTGATTGACATCAATGAATACTGATTCTAAATAGTGCTCTAAAGCCGTGCAAGACACCTCTATAGCCGCAAGCAGTTTTGCCCTACTAGGCTCAGCCGCCAGGGTGTCCTCCCTTTTGGCCACTCCGGATTGCCAGGTTATCCGCCCAGGTGGTTGCTGCGGCATAGTATATTGCTTAGTAGTATTGGAGCCATGTGCCCGGGGCTGCTTGTCCTTGCCCATACTACTAGAAGTGACAGGTGGTGGGGCCTGCCCAATGATGAAACAGTGATCCGCCCTCCGTCACAAGGGTAGACTCAGAAGCCTCCCGCGGCAGTGCGCACCACTCCGCCTCTCCCCGAGTCCCCAGCGTCCACTACCTACAACCCACCAGGAACTGTGGTATAGGGCAGCTTAAGCGGAGTGATCAAGCACAGTCCCCTCTGATCCCAGGTCACTCAGGCCTCCTCGGGAGCACCCGTTCCCCACTGTGCTGCTAGTGCTCAGTTGTGGAGGGCAGATTCACACAGCACAGGGCCTGACCACCAGTAGCCGCCTCATTTCACCTGCGCTCCTCCAGCCAGTCCAGACCACATTGATGATTCACTCCTGTACTTCCTCCAATCTTCCACCATGTCCAGGCTCACCATGCTCCTCACGAGCAGATTGCTCCAGACCGCTGTTGCCTCACCAACAAAAAGGATGTAAGGGCCGCCTCTCCAGTAGCGCAGGAGCACACCACCGTGCACTCAAGGCCCGCAGCCACAGTCGCCTTTACCCGGCTCCAACCATGGGCACCCGGTGTGCCAGAGGCACCCCCTCTTCCCCACGTCCATGAACCACCAGCAAGAGAGGGAGGCGGGGAAAGACTGTTGCAGGCCTCCACACCCCGAGCTGGGGCATCGGGCAACCGCGGGAGGTTGGCGCCGCTGGGACCAGCCCTGTGTAGTCTCATGCCAGTCCGGGGCTCAGGCTACAGTGCGGGTTCCTCCACCGATCCCTGCTCCCCCTACACCACAGATTCAGCTCTGGGGCCAGGAGCCGCAAGCTCTATGTAGCGGAAGTGCTCTTGCCCAACGACACCCCTCTGAGCAGGCAGCAGATGAGAGCCGCCATCCGATCAAAGCAAGAGGGGGCTACACTCACACCAGGTCAGGCAGGCTGCAAATGTAATTGCTGCAATCTCGTTGAGCCCAGCGGGGAAAAAAACATCGATCGCCTCGTCCCTCTATGGCATCCATGTTAAGAGGGTGCAAGGAGTACAAAAAAGTCTGTGGTATGCAGGACCATTAAGGATGTTAGGATTTAACTGCTATGCCTGCCGGGAGCTTAGGAGCTCTCGCCCCGTCGGCCATGTGTGGTATTGTTCTTAGTGCTGAACTCTGGGGTGTGGGGGGGTGTGTGTGTAACTCAAGTCATGCTTATTCTTCATAGTTCTGTTAGGTTAATCTTCACACTTCTTATTTTTATCTTGGTTGTCGACTTGGGTGCTGGGCGTAAGTCGCAGTACTCGCAGATATATTGGGCATGCAAGTTCGTTGTACACGCTAGAGAGGTGCTTTATACATGTTCCCCACGTTTTCTAGAATTTGGGTATAGTATGATTTTATAACTGTCAACTTTTCTATTCCAAGTAAGTCCCAAAATTCGTGCAACCAATCCGCATGTGTTGGGATAGCGTCAGTGCCCCATTTTGATAGCAAGACTTGCTTCGCTGCACATAGTGCCGGGGTGATGGCCTTTCCCTTATAAGAGTGCAATGGATATGTTTGAACATTGGGCAATCCCGATAAAACATAACTGGGGAAGCGAGGTATTTCTGTATTGACATCTGATCGATATCCGCCAGGACGTCCGTCCAGTAACAGTGGAATTTGGGGCAGTGCCATAACAAGTGGGAGAGTGTGCCTGAGTGAGTGCAGTGGCGCCAGCATGTGTCATCTTTCCCTTTCTGCCACTGAGCTAGGCGGGCTGGGGTGTAGTACCAATAATGGACTATTTTCAAACGCGTTTCTTTGCCTGAAGCGCTTGTGGCTGATGTGCGACTGCGATGTAAAATGTCTGTCCACTCCTTCTCAGTGAATTTGCGTTCACACACTATCTCCCACCGCCTCCTTGCGGGTGTATGCAAAGGGTTAGCTATGGTGTTTAGGAATGAGTATATATCTGACAATAAGCAACAGTCATTTTTTCTAGAAAAGAGCCAGTGCTCAAATAAGGTCAGTTGTCTACTTGCTTGGGGCCGGACGGTAGGCAATGTTACCCAGTGTCGTACTGCCACATAATGCCAATATTTTTTGTACGGAGATAACATTGTGTGAGAGGTAATGCTCTGTGGTACGTGATGGAGATCGGGATGTCGAATCCATTACAGACTTGAATGTGAACTATTTCAGCATGGTCACGCTTATAGCAAATATGACATTACCATTTTCGTCTAAGTATGTTGCAGGTTACGTGTAGAACTGAAAGCTGTACGATCAGTAACTTTGAAAGTGTCACGATCTAACTTTGCATACATTACCCCTATTCTCCTAACTAGTGTGTGACTACAGGGGGTCGCCCTCATTCCTCGTGCCAATTCTAGCAGTATCCTAAGTGAAACTCTGTAAGATGTACCGAGTTTGATGACTCATTACCCGAGCCTTGCAAGCAAGGGTATATGCATGCAACTTTCACACGCATGATTTCTTATGTGACATTGATAGGTGTGTTCATACTATTTTTAACCAGTTGAAGTTTTTAATATAAAAACGTGAAATTCACGGTTTACTAAGGGGACTGTCCCCCACGAGCGGCGATTTAAAATAATTGATAAACAGGCCGCATCGCGCCTAATGGGTTGAGAAAGGACAAAGGTAGCAATGTTTTTATCACAAAACACACAAGGTATTCACATGTCATGAATACCAATATTCGTTTCACTTGTACATTTTATTTCTTCACTTACAGATCCAATTTGGAGTATGATTACAGGACCTACTTAAACTCACAAGCAACAGGTGTAGTAATCAGATATACAAACTAAAGTATACTAGAAAGGAGTAAGACTAGGGATCTACCAGTCCTGATGAAAGCCGGGAGAGACACGAAATCCGGCAGAAACATGACAACTTCTTTGCAGAACGGAGGGGTGATTGGTGCTTAAATCACTTACTTCACCACCATCCTTTGGTAGGGAGATACCTTTCAGCCCTAACAGGAATCCAGGAATAAAATAGTTATTAGGATACCCCTTAGTTAGTTTTAAACTCCTCTGCACTTATTTTTCATTGGATCCTTTCCTTTTCTTTGTGTTTGTATTGTCTTCCCCACCCTATTGCTCCACCTCTAGCGTTGGTCTGCGCAGAGGTGTCGCAGCAGCCCTATGATGCATGCCACAGCTTGTTGTGGGTGAGGGCAGTTTTTACAAAGCATTGCACTTTGCTACTCTTTGCACTTAATTTTCTCATAAAAAAAGCGATCCACATGTCCTTACTTCTCTGTGTGTGATAACATAATGCCAATACTCTGAATCAGGGAGCCTGAAATCCTGTTGCATAGTGTCGAAGTCTAGTAAGCCCCGTACATCAAATCTCCAACGCGTTTGCAATTGGCTTCTTGCCAATGTGAGTAAGTTCGCTCCTGCGTGGCCTGCGGGAAGTCTGGGTTGCCTATGATTGGTGTGAGCGGAGAGATCGGTCTAGAGAACTGTTTAGGAGAGCAGGCCATGTCCCAAACCCCTATTGTGGCCCCAACCACTGGGGAGATATAAAATCCCGGGGGGCGACTTTTACGCGGAAGCCATGGTACTTTCCATATATGTATCCCTGCCACTGCCTGGTCTAGGAAGCACCAGTGCTTCTCGGTTAGCGGACGTTGCCACTCCACCATGAAGCGCAGTTGTGCGGCCTGGTAGTATCGTGTGAGATTGGGTATGCCAAGTCCTCCTTTGGCTACCGGGAGATATTCCCGCTCCTTGGCCATTCTAGCCCGCTTGCCACTCCATATGAAGGCCTCTATGGTGGAGTGTAGATTCTTTAGCGCAGATGCAGGCGGCATCAGTGGCATTACCTGCATAAGGTATAGAATCTTGGGCAGTAAAGTCATCTTTATGGCCGCTTTACATCCCAGCCAGGAGATGGGGCGTTCTTGCCAGGATTGGATGAGGGATCGCACTGTTTTTAATAGTTCGGTGTAGTTATGGGATACCGAGCTCTCTATGGTAGGTAATATGTGTATACCCCGGTATGGGATTCCCCGTGTTGCCCATGTGAAAGGAAAGTCCATGGCAAGGCGTGCTTGTTCACCTTGCGGGATGGTGATATTAGGTGCTTGGGACTTGGCGGCGTTCACCTTAAACCCGGAGACCTCGCCAAATGCAGTGAGTTCCTCCAGTAGTGGGGGCAGTGACTGCCGTGGTTTGGTGACGGTCAACTACACGTCCGCGTATAGGGCTAATTTATGGGATTGGGCCCCCCCCCCCCATCCAAACTCCCTCTATAAGGGGATGGTTTCGAATGCGTTCCGCTAGTGGCTCAATATATTGCGCGAACAGGAGTGGCGAAAGCGGGCATCCCTGACGCGTCCCACTGGAGATGGGGAAGGCTGAGGACAGTGCGTTGTTGACTCGGACCAGGGCTCTTGGTCTACGTAGCCGGCCCAATCCATTGTCTGAAGCGGGGACCCAAGCCAAATGCCTCCAGCACCACCCGCATGAATGGCCAGTGCACTCGGTGGAATGCCTTTTCGGCGTCTATGGACAGGAATAAAGTTGGTGTTTGGGCACGCTGGGTTTTGTCCAGCAAGTGAAAAAGCTGCTTGGTATTATCCCCACATGTGCGGCTGGGTATAAATCCCGACTGGTCAGGATCTATCAGTCCTGGCATATAGCTCCCCAATGTGCACGCAAGTACTCCTGTGAAGATTTTAGCATCTACATTGAGCAGCGATATGGGACGATAGGACGCACAGCACTGGGGGTCCTTCCCGGGTTTCGGCAGTACAGTTATGACCACTGTGCTCATTGACTCTGTGAGTGCCCCAGTGGTGCTCAAGGAATTATATAGCCAGACTAACACTGGGGACAATAGTGTTGCATATTGCTTGTAAAAGGCGGCTATGTACCCATCTTGCCCCGGCGCCTTCTCTAGGTTAAGCCTCCCTATCGCGTCTAGGACTTCCCGCTGGGTTATGTCGGCCTCTAAAGGTGCTGCGGTGTGCTCTGATAGTGTTGTCAATGGGGTTTGCGCTACGTAGGGAGTGCAGTCTTTCGGTGATTGCCCATCCGCCCCATACAGCTGTGCATAGAAACGGCCAAACTCGTCTGTGATGTCTTCTTCCCATGCTATAAGCTTCTGATCTTGATCAGGCCATGCACGTGTCCGGAGTGGACCTGAGCTCGTAATCCATGAGACAATAGTTTCCCAGCCCTGTTTCCCCCGGCATAGTATTGGTCACGTGCGCAGTAATGCATGTTCTGCGGCATCCATGTCGAGAGCCCCGAGCTGTTTCCCCGCTATGGTCATTTGACGCCTAGTTCTATGCGAACCTGTGCATTAGTGTGCCTCCTCTAAGTCCTTCACTACCTTCTCCAGGCTTGTGCGTTTCGCTGCGCGTTCCTTGTTGAGACGTGCAGCTATGGTGATATACACGACCCTGACCACTGCTTTGAGGGTTTCCCAGTGTCTCTATGCTGTGTGCGGAGTGTCGTTAATCTCAAGATAGTCTGTAATGGCCTTCTCCACCTCGCGGACCGCTGCGCCATTGGATAGCATTTTAGGGTTGAGACGCCACATTCTACATCCCTGACCGCTGGTCAGGAAGCGCAAGTTATGCTGGACGCGAGCATGACCTGATATGGACGCTACCTCAATGTACGCCTGCGTCACCAGTGGGAGCACTGATGCCGAGATAAAAAAAATAGTCAATTCTAGCATACGATTGGTGCGCTGGCGACAAAAATGAGTATGACTGTGAGGTGGGGTGTAGTGTCCTCTATATGTCCACCAACCCCGCGTCTGCTAGCCATTGCGTTCCCTGTGGGGTAAACATTCCAGTGGACCCTGGCCGCTGAGGTGTTCTGTCTATGGATGCATCTGGCACTAGATTAAAGTCGTCCCCTATCACTAGTTTTGCATCAGGTTTAGTGAGAATAGTGCTAATCTCCTGGCGTATAAATGGCTCTTGGTTGTCGTTAGGGATGTAGATGCAGGCTATTGTGAAGGTCTGATTGTAAAGAGATAAGCGCAAAGCTATCATGCGGCCTGTAATTTCAGAGTGTGTTTGAAGGACTTGCCCTTGAAAGTGTGTGGCCACTAAGATCGCGACTCCGGCTTTCTTCCCTGGTATTATATGGGGTTATGTAGCCCTTAGATACATTGTCGACATTGCTAAGTTAGCATGAGTTTTGCTTGTCCTATGCTGCTGCTTTTGCGCACGCCTCTGCTAAGAGTTTGTTTTCGCGACACTTTGCCGCTGCCCTGTACATAACAGATTGTTTTTCACGTTCTCAGCTTTCCCTTCAATTATGTCTGAACATAATGTGCAAGGTCGGTCAACAATGTCTCTTGTTATTCTGTTCTGGTCAGTCCCTATTACCTAGACAAAACATGTTACCAACAGCTGCAATATGGAAGACTCGAGCTTTGATATGGCGTTGTTGCATGTTTTTGAAACGCACTCGAAGAAAGCCGTTCCATGGAGCTGAGCTCTGCTGTTCCTATGATGAAAACCTTTGCATTTAGGTTTTCAGGTAGGGGGTCTGCTAATCATGCCTAGAGACCTTCTGTTATATAAAATAACTTCTTACTGCCAAGGGGAGGGTGATTAGGCCCAGTTATTTTGCCTTTTTCACAGTCTTTATAAAATGACGACTCCTTTTGTATTCTATGGTATTGTAACAATGCTAATGATTCTTGCCTTATGCATTTTGCTGCTGGTTGTGGTTCGCATACTGTTTTATGAATCACTATAGTCAAAATAAACATTTTGAACTTATTTAGTGACTCTGATTATTTTTATTGTGGACAAGTACGGGAGAGTGAAAGAGTGTCTTGTTCCCGCGACTCTGAGGTGAGTCGGGAGTGCTTGTGTTCTGGGTTGTCTAAACATTCGTAGCTTCTTGATATTTGTAGAAGACCGAATGAGACACTATTGCTAGTCGGTTGGGATTTTGGGTACTAAGGTGATAGGAGGTACACCCCTATTTACTGAGGTCCTGTTTTCTTGTGCATAGTTCTGTGTATGAGCAGAATCCCCGCAACATGGCGCCGCCAACGTTTGGTCTGGTTCTTATCTGCGAGGCGCTTGAGTAGTGCTCGTGCTGGTCCACGATACCCTCACTTCTGTTTCCGGAGACAGCTGTGACGGAGTAGCCTCCTATATTGACATTTTTATAGGTTTATTCAAGCTTGAAGTTTTAAAAGGTCTTTCTTTTCTTATAACCCGTGTTTGCGCTGCCACTCTAAGTTGTTCTACTGTCTTCTCTGTAATGGCTGTTGATATTCCGGCTCATAGCAGAGCCGCGCTGAGGGCGCACTTGACTCGTTATGCAGTCCCTGATGCTGGGGCAGCGCTTATTTTTGTGGTGGAAGCCGATCCGGCTCACCAGTTTGAAGTTTTTTACTCTTGGGTCACCTTACCGACGGTGGATGGGACTGATGATATGTTTCACACACATACTGCCGTTCCTCAGCAGTATCTGCCTTTATAGAGCTCTTGAAATTCCGCTTACAGCTTGGCAACACCGTATTTGGTTTAATGGCGCCCTTCCTCACCCATTAACGGCAGTCAGTTTAGGCCCTTTATCTATAGATGGGGCCACATGGCCTGTTTTGGCTGGGTTTACCCCACACCCACGTGCTTTTACAACTGCGACTCTGGCAGAGCTCCGCGTCTTACATACATTGTTGGTACGCGTATATAGAGCTGTAATACAGTACGTAACCCGCACCGTCCAGGTGGGACCACCTGGCGCTGCTGTACAACCTGCGGGTCCTGGTGGCGTAACCATCAGTCCCCTTATGGTTAATGCTGTCATGGGCAAGCGCCCACAGAATAAGGATGAATTTCCATATTGGCTTGCCGAGAAATTTGGACAGATAGAAGCTGTCTTTCCTAATACCACTCCTGTGGAAAAACACAGGATCTTAACTATAAGTTAACCCAAAGACTTAATTCCCGAATTGGCTGATTGTAACACCTGGGGCAGGGTGTTTGCAGCGGTATATTCTATGTGTTTTGGCACTCCCTCCATGACCGTACTCCCCTCGGTTGTTAAACGCGTTCAGGATGAACACGGAGCAGAAGCTGCTGTCGAGCTGGGGATGAGACTGGTGGGAGTGTTCGACGTGGTTGCTGATATGATCCTTGCGAATGTCAAGGGCGATGCAGTTGGCTTTCAAGTAGCAAACCGCTTAGAAGCGGTCGCGGAGGTTGACAGACCGTGAGAATTACCAAAGATTATTGCGAAGGCTTATAAAACAATAGGCTGCAATAGTCTGGGAAATAAGCCTACGACTCAAATACAAACGCAGTCTCAAAATCAACAGAAAGCCCAGCCTGATAAGGATGGGCGCCCTTTCTTTCCTAAAAAGAATTGGCAAAGAAATAAGAAACAGGGTTCCCAACAGCAGAAGCAGGGTTCGTGTGCCAGTTCACCGACCGCTGATGCTTCTGAACGTACTTATGACTTGCGCGATCCCTCTAAAATTAACTCTCCTGATAGATTTCAGGTTCCTGACCAGCGTTCTCCTCGTTCTTTACAGGAAACATCAGGCTCACAAGCCGGTGGAGGTGATCGCCAGGATCGGGGTAGAAGTCAACCTGCGTCACAACTTCGTGAACAGCCTCGACAGTTTGAAATCAAGGACAAGCGGGGTGATTTCGCTCGTACCCGACCTTTTCAAAAGAAAGGTTGCCGCTTTAACGGCGAGATATGCCACAGACGGTGAGGACGCGACTCCTGGATTGGACTTGGGCAGTGACTCTGCTCAACAGCGCGGCGGAAGTTACCATAGTCAGGGAGGCTCTGCGTCCCCGTCTGGATGGGACAGCAACTGACACATTTGTTACTATTGAGACTGCAGATACCCGGGTTGCCCCCCCGGATAGACTATACGAAGTCCTTTTCCAAATTGAAGGTGATATACTGCGTCCCATTAAGGTTGTTTTCTGGGAGAATCTAACTGCTACATATGACATTTTATTGGCAGAGAAGGATTGGCCTCCACCCTTTGTGTTCTCCTCTTCTAGAGGGGAAGATGTGATACTTCCGAGTTTTTCACGTTGTCCCTGAGGAACAAGCGCAGGCTTTCGCGGAGGAATGGGCTTTGGCCTTGGTTCCAGCAGTGTATCGCAATCAGGTGGGTTGGGACGTTAATTCGCCAGCTCATGAAATACCATTGCGCTCTATGCCACAACCTCAACCTCCATATCCCATCAAACGAGAAGTGAAGGCTTCGGTTTGTGACATTCTGAGACAATTGGAGTATCAGGGGGGTCATTGAGTCATGTGCATCACCTATGAATAATCCTCTCTTTACTGTCCCTAAACCTGATGGTTCTTTTTGGGTTGTATTGGACTATAGAAATTTTGGACAGCCATTGCCGCACCTTTGCGGTACAAAACACACACATCTCGGCGCTGGTGAATAATATTGTTCGATAAAAATACAAAACGACACTTGACATTTCCAATGGTTTCTACAGTCACAATCTCGACCGTGCAAGTGGTGACCTGACAGCATTCAGTGCCGTCGGCAATCAGAAAAAATTTACACGATTGCCTATGGGGTATAAGAATAGCCCCGGGGCATTTGCGGCGCGCATTGTCTTTGTTGCCTGACATTGACCCTGAGGTCTTGTCGTACGTTGATGACCTCTATTTGACTGACGACGACCTCGCCCCGCATCTTGACCGAGTCGACCACATAATCTTATCTTTTGCCGATTTCGGTTATAAGTTTAATTTTGCAAAGTCACACATTGCCCATCTGGCAGTGCTCTTTTTGGGCTATGAGCTCAATAACGAGGGAAAGGGTCTAGCACCTCACTTCATAGAGAAATGTGCACATTTGCAACCACCTTCTTCTTTGAAAAAGTTACAATCCCTGCTGTTTTTTTTTTTTAAACTTCGGGAGGACTTGCATTCTTGATTACGCCCAGCGTATCAAGCCACTTTATGCGTTGATACAACCTAAGTTTTCATCTGCCAGCTGGATTCCGGAACATACTTCCGTTCTGCAGTCTTTGCAGGCGGATTTGCTTGCGACTAACTTATTAATGACTCGTGATAACACCACCAACCTGGTAATACGTATTGTTTCAGGGGCAGTGGGTTTCACGTACTTAACATTCAATGAGGGAGACACAATACTTATTGCATACAAATCACACTTGTACACTGCGGCTGAAATGCGTTTTTCCTCTGTTGAGAAAATCTTGACTGCAGTGCAGATGGGGATTCTAAAGGAACGCTCACTGGCGCAGGGCAAATGCATTGTTATGGTCACTCCCTTCCCTGCTTTGGAAGCGGTGACTAAAGCAAGTGTACCTAACTCGAAGGCATTACACCCACGTTGGATTCAGTGGGCTACTTCTTTGACGTCTTCGGATGTCACATTTGTCTTTGATCCATTTCTTCAGACTCAGGAGTTTTTACAGTATGAATTTGTTCATCCGCCTCCTTTGTCTCTTCTTCCTCTGAGTGAATACAAATGCATCATTTATACCGATGGCTCGGCGCCACGGGTTCCAAACATGCTTATTCTGCAGCTTGCGCTATTGTGGCTGGCTCCATTGAAGATGGAGAGTTTAAGTCATCCATTGTGCACACTCAGGCACTCGGTGACTGTACGGTGCAATTGGCGGAGCTGCGTGCTCTTGTACTTGCTCTCGAGTTTGCTGATCCTCTTGTGAATACTCTTATTGTTTGCGATTCTTACTATTGTGTCCAGTCGTTCAATGACTACTTATTCTTTTGGTCTCAAAATGATTGCCGCGATTCTAAAGGCAGCGCAATTAAGCATAAAACGCTTTGGGTTCGAGTGGCAGATCTTAAACAACGTCTGCCTCTCACACATGTTATTCATACACTTGGCCACCAGCGTGTCGGAACTCACGCTCTTGGTAATACTTTGGCTGATGAAGCAGCCAAGTCTGCAGTAGCCACGTGTTCCGTAGCAGCAGTTACAAGATCTATGACTAAGATTGATAATGAGATTCTGGCAGCGGTCGCTGCAACTAGGGAGGGAGGTAATTATCCTGCGGGTTTCCCTTCCAAATACTCTTATGTAACTCCCGAACAGGTTCCTTATGCTACCATTCCTTCAGTTTGGGATCGGCTGATTCCCAACTCTGACCGCAGACAAGCTTTGATCAAGGCCGCACACAAAGGCATTGATTCGGCACATGCTGGTGTCAGCAACAGTCTCTATTCTTCAGCAACGTTACTGGTGGCGTGGTTTATATAAACAGACTCGTAACTGTTCTTTGCTGTGATGTTTGTCAACAAAACAAGCCTTCTACAGTCCCACGTCCGCCACAAACACAGCTATGTATTTCTAATAGACCTTTTGACTGTGTCTATCTTGATCACTGCGGTCCTCTTTCTTCTGATACTGCATACAAGTATATCTTGGTTGCGGTTGATTCGTGCACTCGATTCCTGTGGGTCTGGCCACAACGTAGTGCTGACGCTCAAAATGTCATCAGGGATTTGCGTGTCTTTATCGGGATGTTTGCCTGTGGTACCTTCCATTCTGACCAAGGTCCAGCGTTTGCCTCTAAGGCTTACAAGGATGCGATGAAGTCGTTTGGGGTACAGGTGCAGTTTTCGTCTCCATACAGGCCTGAGGGCAATTCAGTTGTGGAGCGAATGAACTGTGACTTAAAGCAATCCTTGACAGCTAGAGTCTTAGGTACTGACTGGGACTGGCTGTCCCACTTGTATGGGGTCCAACGTGCACTAAATCTACCTAGAAGATCTCTGGGTGGGCGGTCCCCTTACGAAATGCTCTTTGGCTTTCACATGTTTGTTCCTGACCTTGATGTACTGGACATTGTGGCGGCTGCCTCTCAGTTTGATGTAGATAATCATTCTGCTATGTTATAGGATCTACAAAAGAGACGTGATACTCTGGCAACTGAGCATTTACCATCTTCGCCTGCTGTTGCACAACTGATTCCTGTTACCGGTTGGCTTCCTAAAGTTGGAGATCTGGTGCGGGAGAAGATTGAAAACAAAAAAGAATTTGGTCCCTCTTACCGTGCTCCGGTTTCCGTACTTGGACTGAAGGGTGCTCGTACTGTCATTCTACCACCATTGCCAGGTCGCAAAGACAACAGATACATCTCAGTGGACAATGTCAAGTTACACCGTGTGGCCAATTCTGAATAGTGTGACACCTGCAGTTTCGTGCAACGCAATATCCTTAGCACCATTAACTTTGTCATCGTCAGCTGCCACAAGGATGTCTGCTCATATGATGGACACTGTAATTGATCTTCAGCCTTTGCGACAAACATCTTCTGCAATGGATATTGTGTGCCCTTTTCCGGGAATTGATTCCGTGAGTGAGATGCCATCTAGCCCACGATTACGAATGGACGATTCGACGCTCTCACCTTTGCTTGCAAGTCCAGTGAGTGCCTGTGATGGAGAACCGGCACACCTTTCTTCTGCCTCGTCCTCCTCATCATCCAGTTTGTCTGATGCACCTAAGTCTAGGTTGCGTATATTTTACTCCTGGTTCAAAAAGACATACTTCGTTCCCCTATGGACCTACATTTGGTTGGTGCTTATCCTGATATTCCTCTTCATGTCAATTGGATTTGTGACAGTGTTCTTTTTACTTAGAAATGGCCATTATCTCCCTGAACGCTCTGCAGTAAAAATGGTCGATGGAACTTTGGCTCCTCACACATCGTCCCATATCATGAAACGTGACCAGTCTTTTGTGAATATTTCAGCTTTCCCAGTTCCTGCTGGCATTGTTTGGGACAAAGTAGCTTATGAAATCCATGGGCCGACTGAGGTCCTTCGTGTTCCATACGTGTTTCGCGTCTCATTAGGAGATGTGGTGACACGGGACATACATTCGGATGATTGGGATGTGCAGGCAGTTCATGCATTGTTTTCAGATTTAAAATATTATGCTGCCTTTGATGCTGAAGATTTGTATTTAAATTCTGCCAATTATGGTGATCTCTTTTGCTATCAACATTATGGGCATCATTTTTTACACAAAACAAACACGATGAGACCTGTTTTTAATTTTACCCAATGGGAACATTGTCCGACTCCCTTAGAGGGGAGTTCTAAAACTCTTAGAAATAAGTTCACCTATTTTTCTAATTATGATTTGACTAATCCTGAATCCTATTATTTTAGGCTTCAAAAATCCCCTACATCGAAGTACCTGTTATCCCACACTAAACTAATTTACGCCAACTCGTTTAGAACACAGTTGGCCACACACGGTTATGACCATTGGAAACAGACTATAGATTTAAAATCAAAAGAGTGTCTCTATACCCAGGATCTGTGCCGCCTCGGCCGGTGTGCAGACTGCCCGGGTTTCACCCTTCCATGCAAAAAACAGGCAAAAGGGATGCCCCCATTTGTATCTCACTCCCTTATCTCTCAAAAACTCCTTTATGGGACTCATAGCTCGCCGTCGCTTGTAGGGTGATATTGAATAGGTCCTGGAAGAGGCGCACTTTATTTCCCTTGAACATTATGTGAGATTGACCACGTACTGCAGTCATTATTCGCTCTTTTTGCCTGTAATCGTGGAAGCATATGAGAATGTCATGTGGGGTGCCCGGTGCCGATGAGGGGTGCCCCGCTCTGTGCCTGCGAACCAGCGGGAGGTCCTTCCCCTCCAGGTCCGGGATTATATGGTGGAACAATTGTAGAACGTAGTCTTCCAAGCGGCCTGCATCGGCCTGTAGTAGGACGCCCCTATTACGGATGTTGGATCTATGGGACCTGTTTTCAAATCTTCCAGATGAAAATTGAGGTCAGCATTGCAATCTCTTAGTTCTAAAACTTCTCTGCGGTACTGCTCCAGCTCTTCCTCTCTGGCATCTCCAGCACGTTCCACCGAGTCCACTCTCTGTTCCGAATCGAAAATTTCAAGGCGTAAGTCCTTGACCTCTTTGGCCACCTCCATGCGCAAGGTCGCTATATCTTCCCTCAATGTACTGAAAGGGGCTTCCATGAAGCCGCGCGTGATGGGGGCCTAGTCACTCGTTTTGCGCTGCGTCGGAGATCCTGGTGCCTCATCTGTCGGGGAGGTCTGGACTTCTTGGCTGAGCCCTTGGTCAGGAGATCCTTGATGGTGGTGGCAGTATCCTTCTTGGCTCTGGTAGAAGTCATCGTGCCCAGTTCCGGTATCCCTCTTCAGCGAGTTCCTGAATTGGCGCCTTCACCTTGGCCCTGGAGGCTTGGTCGTTCCCCCTATTCGCTCTCCAAAATGGCACCAGCGGGCAGAGTCTGGGTGAGGCAGGCGGTCTATCTCCTTTCATGTGTTCCTGGAGACGTCCAAGGCGCCCGAACTTCTATGTGGTGGCAGCTGGAGCTGGATCCTCTGTGGTACTGCCCACGCGGTTATCTTGGTACCGCGTGGCACGCTCCAATCTTGTAGGAGAGCACTTGGCAAGCGCACTCCTCTCTGGATTCTCCTCTGGGGGCACGGGTGGCTGGCTACCCCCAGTGTCACTCCCGGGGTCCTGTGACGTCTGCCGGAGTGTCCTTCAGTGTTCCTGCCCTCCCTGGAGTGGCCGGCCTCAGTGCTATCGGTCCCTCTCCCCTTCTTCAATGCGCGTGTGTATCTCAACTAAGGCGAACCATCAGGAGGCCATGCTATTTGGGGTGGGGGGGAGGGAATCCTGGGCCTGTTCCACCGCTGTCACACTGTCGTGCGACGACCTCACGCCCCCCTCAGCCGGCACGCCCCCCTCAGCCGGACAGCTTGTTGGATGCAGAGCGGGGGGCCGGCCCATGTTCAGCTCCGGGAGGGTAATCAATTCACCGCCGCTGCTCACTGTGTCTCCCGACACGCTGCTCCTGTGTGGGGACAGGGAGGGGGAGGCCCCGCCACTCCTCAACACCTTTGCTCACAGGTCTGCCTGGTGCACTCAGGTGTTCCAGCGTCCGCCTCTCTTCTTCACATGGCGCAATCACAGCCGCCCTTTTACCTTGCGGTCTGGGCCGGTCCGCAATCAAAGCACTAGCTGGTGCTGCCTCCCCGGTTCGTGAGAGATTTAAAGGTCTCGGGGCACCACCTCTCGCATTTCTCGTTCCGTGCTCACACTCTGGGACGGTCACCCCCCCCCAGGGAACCGCCGAAATGCAAAATCGGTGCGGCGGAGCTCTGCAGGGGCACTACTGTGCGTGCGCCATCTTGGACACGCCCCCCCCCCCGGTGTAGTTTTTAAAGACATAGCAAAAAAAACTGACATTAAAATGCTTGATTCCTAGTAGAATTATAAATCTACTAATCGTATATATTTAAAGTGCAAAGTGAATAAGTGCAATAAAACCACAAACATGTTTAGAAGCACAATTCCAGCCTACTTGAATAAGCAGGAACATTTTAACAACCTAGTCAGAATATAGTCACTAAAGTGCATGTAACAATCAAATAATTCAGTTAGTTATTTATGGGAAACCAGAGGGAATTGGGAGTGTTCTCTCTTATTCCATTTTAGAGCTGAAACGGTTAAGTTCCTACTTTGTTTTCCCTTGGGGAACCAGCTGAATTAAGCCATGCAATAATCCCTCAAAACAATCAGTGGTCCATTTTCTATTCTAATGTAATTTTTACAAATTATATACTAAAAGTTTCCTGGGCCCTCTCATTAGACTCAGAAATGTAAGTCATTGTGTAGCAGCCTACTACTTCCTCCAGCAACTTTCAGATGAAGAGACGTGCACGGCTGTAAGCCTACTCCTCCACGCTGCCATACGCTCATGTGGTGCCATGCACTTTACTTAAACAGTGATCACTCTGGATTTTAAGTGTTTTTATTCTTTAATAATGAATGAAATGTCAACTGAGTGTACTTAATTATCTTGCGTTACATTTTATTGATTTTATGATTGTGTGTATTCGTGTGCTTTTATGGCTGTAATTTCAGCCGAATAAAGTTCTTTTTCAAGTTTCAATCAGACATAGTGCAATATAGAATGTACAAAAATGGTTATACTGTGAGATTGAAGCAACTACAGAAGAGATCTCCATACTAACTAATACTTATTTCCTGCTGCTCTTATATATCATTAACCTGTGCTGTACACAGCGGGAAGTACCCCCACAGCTACTCGCATTTATCAGTTTGGTGGTTCTTCTTGGCATACATATTTTCTAGATGTTGTATCCTACTAATTTTTGTTTGCTATTGATCCAAAGATGGACATCTAGAGGCTTTCCAGCACTGTAAAATAGGTGATCTAGCAATCCAGACTGCCATAAAAACAAACTTCTGTTCAGATCGTGTAAAAGCTTGGTTATTTGTCACTACCCCAAAGAGTGCTACTAGTAAACCAGGCTCCATCCTTTTAGATATTCTTTGAGATGGAAGAGTGAACAAAACGAATACAGGGCAGGACAGGTAAAAAAGATGTGACCAATATCCCTGAACCGTTATGCTACATCTAAAGTAGTTATTAGGAAAGCGTTTGTTTAAAAATTGGGGGATATAATAAAGACCCCATCTAGCAAAAAAGTTCTTTGATTGGCCACCCCAAACAGTTTATGCCCAGAAACGTCCGCCCACTGATTTTCAGAGCTAACACATTCAGTGATTGATGCAACTTTTTGGAGACACTTTAGGATATAGCACTGCTGAAGTTGCAAATGGAGCAATTTGTACCAACTCCAATCATTTTATGCTTGTAAAATGTGAAAAATTTCAGACTGATCAAAATCAGAATGAACATTCCGCAAACAGCAGAAAATTTCAGCAAGACTGAACCATAGGGATCGATTCTCATACACTAGCTGACCTAACTGCTGCCAAGGCTTGCATCTACCATTAAAACTGATATCAGCTAGAGCAGCAAACCCCAATCTATTCCGTAGTGCAATTGTGGATTGAGGAATCTGAAAACCCAAATTATCACAATCCTGTAAAGAAAAGAATTATTGCTTTTAGCATTTTATATATAGTTTTCTTCGGGCATTTCCAAGATTTCAGTATAAATGGAAACTGGATTTTTTTAGCCCTAGTATTTATAAAAATTCGGAAGAGCCAACCCACTCTGGTCCTTGTTTAATGGGATAGCCGACAAATCAATATGGGGGCTCTGTTGCTTCCACATAAATTTCCTAATTAAGTGATCCACTTCCTTAAACTTCTTACTAAGTCGAATAGGTACATTAGAAAACAAAAATAAGAGGCTGGTTCAACATTTTAATTAAAACTACTTGGCCTATGATGGAAAAGGGGAAAAAACCTCCAAGGCTCCAACATTCTCTTAAAATTGCCCAGCATTATTGTAGATCTCATACAGATCGAGACTGTTGAAGGTAACAAAGACACCAAGATACCTAATAGGGTGAGTAAGTTCCCACTGCTCTCTAAGTACTATAGGAAGACCCTCAGCAAAACAACAAGATTTCTGATTTTTTTGTTGGTCCTATAGCTCTGGATTAGCATAAACTCAAACCGATCAAGTGTTTTTTGGATAGTAACTTGATCAGCATCTAGATATAGAATAATGTCCGCAAAGAGTTTTAGCTTGGACATACCAAACAGTGGCGGTAAAATAGTCCTCATTTCGTATAGCAATAGCCAATGGTTCGATTTTAAAAAGTAAAATAAAACCGGTGAGAGGACACCCTTGACACGTTCCACATGAAATGTGTTCTTGCCCTACATTATTTGAATTGATGCTAATCATGGCTACTGCTCCTAAATATATTCTTGAATGCGTCTAAACTGGATAGGAAAACCAAACCTCCGCAAAATCTCAAATAAAGCCAGCCAACTAAAATCGGTCGTAAGCTGTTCCTACATCAACGATAATGGCAGCTTTGGTATTAACTTAGAGATAGTCTATGGCCTGTATCAGATAATTGGTATTAACTACCATTGACCTATTGGAAAGAAAGCCATTTTGATCCCCATAAGGTAATTTCTGGGCAACAGGAGCAAGACGGTTGGTTAAGCTCTTCTTTGAAAGTTTATAGTCTGCATTCAACAAACTAATAGGCCTATATGAGTTGGAATTGAGAGGCGATTTTATCTTTTTTCAAAAAACTTAATACAGTTGATTGAGTAAGTACTGGGGAGACTGGGCTACCTTCAATAATCTTATTGAAGAGATTTAGCAATATATCTTGGAAAAGCACATAGAGTTCTTTATCGATCTCGCTGGGAATGCCATCTAGTCCTGCTGCCTTACCTTTGGCTAGAGCTGTCCTGAATTCCGTTTCCGATATTGGATTTATTAGACTTTCCTGATGTTTGATTGATAACTGAGGGAATGGAATTGGTTGAGGAAATTTGTGATAACTCCCTCTGCAACCTCCAAAGATGCCTGGTAAAGAGCGGAATAATGCTTAAAGAATATTTTCTGGATATTTTCACTGTTAACAGTGGTACCATTAGTAATCCGGATCCATCAGCTGTGATATCTGACTGGCACTGGCCCTGGATTTTACTGACCATGCCGTCACGACCCACATGCTCCCTTTCCTCACAGGCCTGCTGAAATGCAGTCTTCTCATTCACCGTTTCCTCATCCAAAAAGAAACCCCGAAGCTTATGTTTAGCCAATTTTAATGTTTCACTGGGAAACGAAGGAAAAGCTCAATTTAAATGGCCCGTGATCTCAATATCTATATTGGCTTGCATTTCCTACATCAAGGCCAGCTGGGTCTTCATTGAGATTGCTTTAAATGCGATGACCTGGCTGTGAAAGCAGGCCTTAAATGCTTCCCAAATATTTAATAAGGAGGCAGAATTCGCATGGAGTATAAAAAAATCCTTCTGTGAAAATGCATGCATCGTTTTTCCATTTACCCAGTGATAGCAGGGACCTATTAGTGCTTCTAATGTAAACTGGACTTATTTCCAATTGAAGGGAAACCACAGAGTGGTCCGAAAAGCCATTTCCAATAATTTGCGCATCAAGTCTGTTGAACTGAGACGAAATAAAAAAGAAATCAATCCGGTTTCTTATAAAGCGCGACTACTCACCCGTAAGGGTCTCAAGTCGCTTAGTGCGGGGGTGATTGCCTGAGGTGCAGAGGCAGGGAGTTCAATCAGGATGCAGACTTAAAGCGTTTAGAAAAACATGTATAAAGTCTAGCATCCAAATTGGCAATAAGCCATGGATCTAACAAACCATTTTCATCTTTGAGTCGAAGCACCATAGAAGCAGATTCAAATTTTTTTGTTTTTATCTCTGCGTGAGACATCGAGCTTGGGATTCTGCAACATCGTGAAATTGCCCCTCAAGGCAATCTACCCCCTTGCGTCCATCAATCAAAAATAAATTTAAGAGGGCGGATCTCGTCCTCTATTGGGCCATAGTAGTTGATGAATATGTTGGGAATTGAAACATGCAACCACCCTCCTGATACTCTTGATTACCCAGTTAAAGGTTCTAGAAAAAAATATAGCTACCCCCCTACATGACACCCCCCGCCGATTGGAAAAAGAAAGCATGAGAAAACCCATTGGGAATAGACCGCTTTGGAGTATTTGATTTCAAATGAGTTTCTTGCCAAAAGATAACACTCAGCTTATACAATTTTAACCAGCTAACTGCAGCCATATACTTCCGTCCGTTGCCCAACCCATTAATATTGCAAAAGATCACCTTCAAAGCTCCAGCCATTTTTGCATTGCAATATACAAGCTTCTACCACGTCCTGCGACCACTTCAAACCACAATTTTTTTTATTTTTTTTTACAATAACCCACCCCAGTGCTGACCCCCCTCCATCTGTCTGAAACCTCCAGACTCCCCACCACCCTAAAACCAGGGACCTCTAAAGCCCCCCTACTAGAACAGTCTGGACCCCACCCACTTTAATCCCAGAGTCCCCCATTTCTTCCCACATTTGGCACCATGGTTTGGTGTTTAATCCTGCCAATCCCGCCATGCTCTCTTCCGCCCGCCGTTCTCTTTAAAGAACCTTAATCATTTACCCCCCACGCCCCCGAGTCTATTTCTTTCAAGAATCCCATTGCTTCTGCAGTCATTGTGAAGACATTGAACCGGCCTTTATACAGAACTTTAAGCTTTGCAGGCTGGATAGTCGTTACCATTGCCCTATCTGTTGAAAAGATAAGTCTTAAAACCTTTACACTGGCGAGCAGTCTGTTGTCATATCCGAAAAGATTTTAATTGAAAATTCTATATTGATTTCAAAAGTTTTCTCACTGATTGCCTTACATAGGGTATTTTCTTTGTCTCAGAAGTCTGATTTGTTTGTTTTTTTGTGCAGGGAAATTTTGCATTCGCTTGGGGATGAAAAGGAATGCGATGAGCGCGGACAATAGTCAGATCCTATATGTGATCTGGGAGGACACATTTTTTTAATCAAATCATTCATATAGTTGATGTGACCTGCCGCAGCTTCTTTGTGATCAGATATTCAAGTGATTCTCCGGTTGCTACGTAGGAACATCAGTTGTTTTTCTATGTTTTCCACAGCTCCAATAGACTGTAAAATCTTATCTTCACAGTCTGATATGCGATGCATCATTTCATCCATCGTATCATAAGCCTGAGAGATTTTCCCTTTTAAACTGGATAGGCTATCTGACGTCTATCTTGCAGTTTCTTGCTGTGCATTTTTAGTCCGTTTCATCTCACCTAAAATCTCAAAAACAATTTGTTGCGAAGTGACTGGAATTTCATTCTGTTATGGCTCCTGCAGTGTTCTCATTTTTATTATTGTCGGTGCAACATAGTTCTGCTGTTACAGTGGCCCCCCTGGAACTTTCTGTCCTTGAATCTCTCCTTGCCTGGTGAGCATCTTCCTGCATCCTTCTAGACTTTGTATTCGTAAGGGAGGTAAATTCAGCAATAGGATGAATGCAACCAACATCGCCGAGGACCCCGTTTACAAAAAGAGGAAAGAGCTCAACCATTTTCCTGGTCGTCGATGGCCCAAAAGTATCTTGTGCCAGTTTTAATAGAATTATTATTTTTTTTAAACCAGTATTTTTATCGGGTTTTCTACAATACGACAGTTGACACTTTTGACTGACAAAGATTTACAAAGTGTCCGCATGAGTGTCCCAGAAACTGTTGCTTTGGGTAACTGGGTAAGTCTGGTGTTGGACTTGGCCCTTTTTGCAGGGTCATCCCAGAACTTTTTGCCTTCCTCCTGTATTTTTTCTGACCTGTTGTTGGTGGTTTTATGACTCTGGGCACTTTACCACTGCTGATCAGTGCTAAAGTGCATATGCTCTCTTTGTAAATTGATGTTATAGATTAGTGATTCCATGATTGGCATATTTGATTTACTTGTCAGACCCTAGTACAGTGCACTATGTTGGCCCAGGGCCTGTAAATCAAATGCGGCTGGTGGGCTTGCAGCACTGATTGTGCCACCAACAGAAGCCGCTTGTAAAATGTGACTCAGGCCTGCCTTTGCAGAGCCTGTGTGCAGTCTGGGACTGCCATGTCGACTTGGCAAGTGCACACACTTGCCAGTCCCTAAGCCTTCCCTTTTCTACATGTCAGTCACCCCTAAGGTAGGCCCAAGGTACCCCTGTAGACGGGGTGCATTGTATGTAAAAGGTAGGACATGCACTATTGTGTGTGGCATGTCCTGATAGTGAAAAACGAAATTGGCAGTATTTCACTATTGCAAGGCTGTCTGTTCCCATAGGCCAGAATGGGAGTTTGTTTATAACATCTTATAAACATAACTGACCCCGGGAACAAGATAGGAAAATAAAGTTTAGTATGCCTGAACTCAGAATGTTAAAGTGCATCTTTTAGTGTGGGTGATTTTTACATTGTGTTTGAAAATACCACTTTTAGAAAGTAGGTATTTTCTTGCCTAACCATCCGGTGTGCCTCTAATAGGTTTGTGTATTGCATGTCTGGCTTTTGAATGACAGGGGCTGGAACAGGGCAGTGGCTCCAGCAGTCTGATGTGTCAGGGCTGGGCTGAATAGACCTGGGTTGAATTTAGAGTAGGGGGAGGAGATTTCTTTTCACCTGCCTGGGCCAGGTCTGCTTTCAACAATGCTGTCTCCACCTCCTGCCAGGAAGCTGCACCAGTGAGGACAGAACTGGTTTTGGCTGGGTACAGACATACTCTGCCTTCAGAGAACAAAGAATTTGTGTGTATAAAAAGGGGGGGACCCAGACCTTTAGATCACTTCTGGGAAATCAAGAGGAAACCTTTGCCAAGGAGAAGAGCCGGATAAGCTGAGGAGGAATACTGCCCCTGTGCTGTTTGCTGTTTGGGGTTGGCCTGCAGTGGCTGCTTGCTGCCAAGGAAAGGAGAAAAAGGACTTTGCTGTTTGCTTTGTCACCTGCTTGAAGAAAAGATCTCCAAGGGCTTGAAACTGAGCTTGCCTCCTGTTCTGAAGTCTCGGGGACACAAAGACTTCACCACCAGCTACCCTGAATTTCCTTGCTGGGAATTCTAACCTGCAGAGAGGTGCCTGCTGTTGTTTAGGACCTCTAGAGACTGTCGCTGGGAGCTGGAAGATCGATGCAACGAGAAGAAGCGTGTCGCATCTGCACCGATTCCCGACGCATCGCTGAGCCACGGGGAAGAAGCGTGCCGCATCCGCACCGGGTCCCGACGCAACGCCGAGAAAACCGTTGCAGCACCTGCCGTGCGGCTGCAAAAGACCACGCATCGCACCGGACCGTCGCACCGAGCTGCCATTTTGTCGCACCGGATCGTCGCCACGCATCAAGGCGCCATCTTGTCGCATCGTAACCGGAACGCAGTAAGAAACCGACACATCCCCTCCTCTCCGGTAAGGAACAGACGCATCGCCTCCCCTGCGCTGCAGTAGGGAACAAACGCATCGGCTCCGCCGAAGCGAGGAAATGACGCATCACCTTCCCTCGACACTTTTGTTTGTTTTGCGTGACGCATCTAAGGTACTTTGTGAGAAAAGTATCGCATTTACAATTTGCATTGAACTGAACTATTTCTACCATTTAAGAGCCTTATTTTTGATACTGTATTGTGGATTTTTGTCGTTTGGTCTTGTGTTGGTTTAGATAAAGATTACTTATTTTTCTAAACTGGTGTGGTGTCCATTTGTAGTGTTTTCACTGTTACTGTATGTGTTCAGTTTACACACTGCCTCTGAGATAAGCCTGTCTGCTCGTGCCAAGCTACCAAGGGGGTGAGCAGGGGTTATTTTAGGAGTGTATCCCCTTACCCTGACTAGAAGCAAGGGCCCCTATTTGGACAAAGGTACCTACCTCTGTCAACTCGAGACCTCATTTCTAACATCTGGGATATGTGTACCAGTATGCAACAGGTGGTCTGGGGGAGTCGCCTGGCCATAAGGGCAGGTCAGCAGTGATGCATGAAAGACATGTCTTGGAGGGTGGGGGAGGGAATACGTAGGTCGGTAGCACCTGGAGGGGGAGTGGAGACCAAGGTGCAGATTGAGAAGAGGTGTGATTGGTGCCAGGGTGCGGGTGAGACATGCTCGTGGCGGCCGTGTTGCGAGCGTGGGAGGGCCCCCGGGCGAGGATGCCTTGGGATGTCCAGAGGGGGGAAAGAGGAGGTGGGGGGGGGGGGGGGAGAAAGTGCGGTACATGAAAAGTTATGTCCCTGGATTCATGAGGGTAAATCATTGTTTCGGGTAAGTCGGAGGAAGTTGTCGAGGAGGGTATCCCATCCTGGGGAGATGGGGCGCCTACGGATGCACCGGATCTCTTCGAAGCGCAAGACCTCGCCCTCTGCTCTCCTCTCATGTCTGTACCGCGCTATGCCAGGCTTCCAACCTGGGGGGTTGAGATGTTTGTCAATGAAGGTTAGTGGTACGTTTGGCCAGGAGCAGTGCAGGGCTTCTAAAACTTACTCTGACCGCCACTTGCTTTCCATGTTTGAAGATGGCCAGGGCGCACATCTTCCAGGTCCGTATGTCTGGGAGTTCCATGACTTCACAGAGCATCTCCTGGATTGCATGCCAGTACGTGGAGAGTGTGTGGCAGGACCGTAACATTTGCTGGAGGTCGGCTGGGGACCCCTGGCATCGTGGACAGCTGAGGTGAGCCATGGGGAAAAATGATTTAGTGATGTGGTGTGAGGTGGGTCCTGTGGAGTACAATAAATTGGGTACTCTTAAATCTGGCGTTGCGAGAGACACTTAGTGGGAATTCAAGGGCTCTGTCCCACTCAGTCATGGAGTGCACACCCAATATCTGCGTCCCATTTTTCTCTGAGTGACGTAAGAGGGGGTCCCTGTATGATGATCCCTTATGGCTTTGTAGTGCTATGTTATGCGGTGGCGGCCTGTTCCCATAGTTAGTAGGTACTGAATGACTGAGTGAGCAGGGGTCTCTGTGTCTATTATAGCCCATTGGGTGTGGAATATGTGTCGCATTTGGTGGAACTGCAGATCTTGACCACTGGGGAGGGCGAAGGTGTTAATGAGGTGGTTGATGGTGAGGAGTTGACCATCTTGGAACAAGTCCCCTACCGTGGTGAGGGCAGTCATGCCAGGATGCAAGGTTTCTGGAAGAATAGGCATTGGGAGGCCCTGTAGTGTAGTGGGAAAGCAGGTGCTTACAGGACTACGTGATTGGGAAGGGCTAGTACCCGCTGGGTGCATTTATGGGCAGTAGCTACTAGATGCGGTAGCGGTCGGCGAAGGAGACTGCTTTGGGTAGCAGGAAATTCTGGAAGTCTGTATGAGTAAGGGAACCCACGCTTGTGCGTGTTTCGGCCAGGTTGCGCTGCGTCTGCCATCGTGAGACCCATTGAAGTTGGGCTGCCAGGAAGTTGGCCTCGAATGAAGGTGCACCAAGGCTGCCCGTCTCAACAGGCCCATATGAGCTCTCGGAGTAGTGTGTTTCGATCCTAGATAAAACTGCGACGAGGGACAATGGGGAAGAGGTGGGGGAAGTATAATTATTTTAGAGATGGCTATTTTTCCTGTTGTGGCCAGTGGCAGTGTTTCCCGAATTGAACCTGAGATTTTAGGGCTTTAAGGGCCCTCTTAAAATTACACTTTAAGAGGTTTGCAGGGAAATGATCTTACTGCATCCCTAGGTATCTAAAGGTGTCGCTCTTCCACTCTAGCTGCTGCCCGCCCAGGCGGACTTCAACTGGGTGCAGGGAACTTCCCATGGGGAACGTGCTGGAATTAGGCCTGTTAGCCCATAGTCCGGCTACGTGCACAAAGTAGTCTAGAGCTGCATAGACAGGGGAAAGGTCGATGCAGATGTCTCGAATGTAGAGCAGCAAGTCATCCACGTAGAGGGAGACCATGTGGGTTGTGCCTCCCAGGGGTATCCGCCAGGCTTTTCCTTCTGACCAGAGCCGGGAGGCTAGTGGTACCATTGCGAGTGCAAAGAGGAGAGGGGGCATCCGTGTCTGGTGCCCCTCGCCTCTAGATCTGCTGGGGAGATCAGCCAGACTAGAATTGAGAGTTCCCTTCTCCATGTGTTTCCAACCCTTCTGTATGGCACAAACCTTATTCATAAAATTGTTTTGGTCCCCAATTGACTTGTACTAAGGAAAAACCTGGTGTAGCTTCCTTCCCTGCCCGGGAGCATGCAAACTAAATACGTTGCACACGGAGCTCTGCAATACATGTCTTTATTCTTCAACATACAACCACTCACTGCACACATTGTTTCATAACTTTTATAACCACACCTTAATACCTCCCTACAGATTGCGAAATTCCTGTTTTAGAGTTCGCCCAGAACCACAGGGCCCCAGTGCGTATAATCTGAAGACCCTACGTCTCCTCCTTAGTTAAATAAAAAGTACAGACCGCATTAGCATCATAGTTCCCCAGTGAGTCGTCTAAGCACTCTCACCTGTCAGTCAGATAGAGTGGACTCAAAGGGTCAACATCAAACAGAATGTCCATTTTTCGCTTCCTTTTCTGTTTGACCAGTACCCAGTCCCCTTTTCCAAAGACTGTTTCCTGGGCGCGTCACTGCTGTTCAGCATACGTTTTCATCTTGCACTTTCTGGAAGCGTCTGTGACCCGAACCTCATCGGCATTCATCCATCAGTCCGATGTCCATTATGGTAGTTTGGTTCTGATGGCTCTCCCAAAAAGCAAGGTGGCAGGACTCTCACCAATTGTGGAGTGAGGAGTTAATTGTTCGGCACGAAGGGCTTGACACATGGCTTGGTTGAGATGGATTCACTCTATAGATGCTCGTTGAATTACCTTCTTATGGGTGCCCATGAAGTGTTCGACAACACCATTGGCCTGTGGCCAGAGAGGTGTACTCTTTTGATGCTTGACATTGAGTCGAACAAGAAACTCCTTGAATTCTTTGCTATTGAAAGGTCGACCAGTATAAGATTTGAGAATAGCGGGGATGCCCCACGCTGCAAAGATGTCATCAAGCTGCTCAGTGACTTTCATGGGTTGTGCCTGACGAGTCTTCCACCAAAGGAAAACATAAATAATCATCAATAACTACCATGAGATGATGTCCATTTCCTAGAAGCCCAAAGAAATCCGCGTTGTGTGTACAATCACATAGTCTTACTCTTGCAGTCGTAACCCTGACCTGTTGATACGAGGGGGCATCTTAGCTTTCAGGTTTTCGAAGCTAGTGAGCAACGCCTGGTGTTCCATGATGATGGTGAAACATTTCCCATATAAAAACACATAAAAATGTTTGCAGGCACAAACTACTGCCAGACTCTTTCTCCAGCTGAGATTAGGCATGTTCTGTTTCCGACAGGCTTCTACTGGCATAGGCTACAATGTGTTTCTAGAAATTTGTTAGCCATTGTGTTAAAAAAGCATAGCCCCCAGCCCCACCGAGCTCACATCTACTGGGATCTCAGTATGTAACTTGGGGTCAAAGTAGGCCATTTTAGTTGCATTCGCAGTCGCATGTTTTAGGTCCTTTAAAGCCTTAGTCACATTCAGGAGACCACTGGAATGGGACATTTTTCGTTAAGTCCCTAAACAGGCACTCACTGTAGCAAAGTCAGGAATGTATCTTAAGTAATAACTAGCCATGCCTAAGAATAATCACAGCATGGTTACATCTTGTGGGGGGTAAAGCAGATGGCATTGCTTTCACTTTATCGGGTCAGGAGTCCTTCCTCCATCAGAGAATATGTAACCAAAGAATTTGAGTTTGATTTTGTGAAACTCACACTTTGCCGCATTCAAAGTGACACCTATATCAGCAAGTAATTGGCATACTTTTGTAAGGGCCTTGTCATGCTCCTTTTGTGTTGTCCGAAATACCAGTATGTCATCTCTGTAATTGAAAGCATGTGTGACAGTTGAATTACTTGGCAGATGCCGTCCTGAAATATTTCCGCAGCTAAAGATACTTCAAAACTCAAGCTTTTTGTATCTGAACCAACCAACATGAGTCAAAAAAGTAGTTATGTACCTACAGTTCTCTTCCAGCTCGAGTTGATGATATCCTTTGTTCAGGTCAAGACCAGAGAAGACCTTTGCTCCATTCAGCTTCATGATCATGTCCGCGATGTGGGGACCAGGATGTCTTTCACTCTCAATTGCTTTGTTGGCCTGACGCATATCAACGCAAATGCACACTTCACCTCCATTGTCCTTTTTTGGCACTACAACTATAGGTGAAACCCTTGGCGTAGGACCGGTGAAGCGTTCAGTGATGTCCTGGTTCAACAATGTTTCTAGTTCTTTCTCAACTGCTTTTTGTAAGTGGAAAGCGACTCTGCAGTGCCGTTCAGCAACAAGGCAAATGCCCTCATTAATATGAAGTTGCACTTTCATTGTCTTGAGCCTTCCTAGGCATGAAACAACGACAGGAACTGACTCACAATTTCAGATGTTGTAGTTAGAGACATGAGCCCCATGTCTGCAGCAGTTGCAAAGCTAAGTAGGCATGTGCTCGATGAAGTTCCCTGAAGAACATGAATCTGCGCTTGCATTGACGTTTTATGTTTCATGGTTGCTGTAAAAGACCTGTGACTCTAACGGTTTGGACGCAGCCCACATGTATACCATTGCGTTTGATGGGGGTAAGGCGTGGCACGGGAGACAAGCTGTTAAATTTCTCTACTGGCATGATATTAATCGACGCACCACTGTCTATAATGAAGGTTATGGGGGCAACTGTTCCTCTTTAGTGTAATTTTAGGACCATGTCCAAATGAAACTTTTCAATTCGTTTGATGCTTCTCATTTGACTTCTGATCTTTTTGGCAAGTAGGTAATCCTTCATGTGCACGTCGTACTTTGGTAGATATCTTCAACGCACATCCGTCTTCTTTCATGGCGCTGGATAGTGACGTTAAAGAACCTTTGTATGATGAATTTGTCGACGACTGACTTTTTGTTTCTACTTGTTGTAACTGATGTTGCCTTTTGGCCTGGTGGGCGTTGCGAGAATGCTTCTGGAACCTTCTAGCGCCCACTCTCTTTTCTCACTGTGACTCATTTGGTTTCTCTTTCGCTTTGCAGACCGTTACAAAGTGTTTTTCTTTCCCACAGCCCTTGCATGTCTGTCCCATGGCTGGACATTTACCTTCATGGGGAAATGAAAGCCCACATCGGAAGCACACCTTTTCTTTCTTTGGAGACGTTGACTTGAGCATATCTGTTCTCTGTTTATGCTTACTTTTCATGATCCATGCTGAGTCTTTTTTGCGCTATTCCTGCATCCATATCAGCAGCTTGTCGATCTGCTCCTTCTTCTGTCCTCGCAGCCATTAGTATCCTCTTCTGGAAGAGTCTGAGAGACAGCCATCGATTAACTCTGAGGTGCATGGCTTCTTCATCATTGAAATCACAGAACTTAGTGTTTGATAAGTGTGTTAATTCTCTCAACACATTCATCCATCATTTCATGTCGTGCTTGCTTGAAGATGTACCTTTCATCGTCGACATTCAGTGTCGGATTGAACTTAGCTTCCAATGCTTCTTGTATCTTTTGGTACGACATTGCATCATTTTGTGAGACTTTTTTTATCGTGCTCCTTTTGGCCTCTGTGCATGAATTTGAGCTGTCTTGCCCTATCAAAGGTCATTTAGCACTCTCTTCGCTCTTGACCGTGAGTACGATTTCTGTTTCTTGTACATGGTTGTTGTTGCCTTCGTCTTTTTGCATCATATGAATAATCGCTCTGTGTTTTGGGTGCGACGCAGTCTCTCTGCCGACAACCTTACCAGGAAATGTTTAAGTGGGTTTCCTGATTGTGCTCCTCTGCAGGGCCTTCAACTTCTTTGATGGCCATGTAGGGGCTGGAGCGAGTCTTCAGCTCCACTTACACCAGCCACAGGTTGCTTTGCATCGATTTGGGGCGCATGTGGCACGCACAAGCAGTTTGCTGTACCTTTGGCAACTCTCGGGGAGAGCAGTCTTGATTCTTCGGGGCCCGTATCCCCTAGCCGTCGCCAGATGTAGTGTCCTCCCCAACCCGGGAGCATGCAAATGAAATACACCGCACACGGAGCTCTGCAATACACGTCTTTATTCTTCAACATACAACCACACACTGCACGCATTGAGTCATGACTTTTTATAACCACACCTTTAGCACCTACCAGCACATTTTGTAATTCCTTGTTTAAAGTCCACCCAGAATCGCAAGGGTCCTAGCGCGTGTAATCTCAAGACACTACACCTGGCAGTTAAGGCCACTTTGAAAAGATGTGCAAGTGCAAATTATGCTTGCATAAATTTGTGCTTCACAAATGTATTCTGCATGTACACCAAATGTGACAGACTTTTCAAAACTGTTCCGTAAGGGATGGTAGGATCGTCTGGCACCCAGGGAACTCTAACAGTTCCATGCGTTTTTGAAAAGTAAGGACCTTGTGGAATCCAGGGTGGCGCAGCTTGTGTGGATTCCAGCTCATATACATATACAGAATGTCCTACAATGGGTACAAAATACTGCATTAACTTCAGCCAAAGTTATGAGAGAAGTGTGTAAAATCTTGGTGATATGACATTCAACAGCTTTCTATTACAGAAATGTAGCCAAAACCTGACATTTGCATGGCACTCTGGGAAGAAAAAGCAGTAAGATCCTTGATTTGACCCCCCCCAAAGCCCCCCCCCCCCCATGTCTGGGATTTGTACGTTTTCCTGTGTGCCCTCTGAGCACGGGCCAAAATACCACCGATATTTATATCCCCAAAAATGTTTTCCCAAAGTCAATTTGAAGCCCTTTCCATTGTTGCGTTTTGGGCCTTACCAGACCCAAGCGATGGGCCCACCTATACATGTAGGGTGCCATTTTGTTTTTTAGGGAGATGTGTATGAATGCTGGGTCGGAGGATATATGCTATTATTCATTGATTTCCTTAATTTTGAAACTTCCTGTGGTAAGAGCATCCACAAATGTAACTTTTTGAAAAAACTCCACCGACCTAACCTAGCATAATGGAGAATCCAAAATACAGAGCGGGATGAATAAGCACCTCCGATTATGGGGTAGGGTTCAAAATGCAAGGCTTCCCTTTAGACCTAATATTTATTTATCTATTTTTCCATCATCAAGCAGTTCATGGTAGGTATTTCATGGAAAATCATTTGAGCCGTAGAGTGATTGTTGGCTGTCTGTATTGCAGTTTTTTTTATAGGTTCCAAACACTATACATTTCAGTGACTGTTATGGTCTCTCAGACATAACAGTATATTGCTGACATTCGGTGTGCTAAAGTGGAAATGGGGATTAAAAGACAAGGTTTACCATCCACAGGGCTAACCCCCCGCCTTTTCTGCTCTTGCGATGAACCTTTACCGTTGTGGCTGAGAAGAAGCGGGTTAAAACATTTCATCAAAAATAATGACACTAACTATTCTACTGATTTTAGTCAATAACGAGAGTTGTTAGAGGTTTAAAGGGTTTTATTACATCTTAGTAGATCGTCTTTATTGAAAATCATATGTTAGAATCGGATTAATCTCCATAAACGATGAATAAAAAATTATGATTAAGTAAATTTTTTGCATAAAATCGCGTTCCATAAAGGAATGAATCCCTGTTCTAAGAATCGGGCGGAAAATGGAGTTGGTGGGAGCCCATTAAGGGTTCTAAATCAAGAGAGTGAGAGAAAACATACAGCTTTAGTGTTTAAATCAGCTCAAATAGATCAAACATGTAAAAGCAAGAACTTCCCAGAACGAGTAGTTCATGAAACTCAGTAAGGTCTCATTGCAATAAGGTCTGGGTAAATGGGATATCGGCGTGGCTCAAAGGGTCAGGAAAAAGTAGGAACGGGGCATCCTATTCTAGGGACACTCACTATTATAGACATCACATTTCATGACTTTGCAACATGTTTCTCTTCTTGTCTCCTGTCAGCCAATCATTGTTCAATGCTCTCATGGGAACAGGATCACGCCTCATCTTCTCATACAAATACAATAGTCCTTCGACGATAATGTTGCACTCTCAATAATATATTAGGGGCACCTGCAGATCCGCTACACTAAAGTGCCTTGATCCGACAGACCCTCAACTTAACTGCAAAACGATGACATTTCTACTCCTATACGAGAAACTAATTAGAACAGTTCATCCTTCCGATTAAGACTGGTATTAAGAACACATTAGCACTTTACGTTAAACACTGCACATTGGTCCTTGCTTCATTCTCTCCTCCTCTGATGTATCCTTGTCCACTAGAATTTTTTTTTTTTATGATTGCAATCTATTTTACTGTAAGATGTATAATTGTATTAGTATATTGTTATGGTTTTAATTAACTTGAACAAAGAATTTCATTTCACTCTCAATAATATGCTAACAATTATACTTTCACATTGAGTCCACTTCCTTCAGGCTGGCTTTCTCTCACATGTATGATGTTATTTAATTCTCTAATATCAGTTTTTGACTAGTAAATGCAAATGAAAACGTGGCTCTTTACAGACCATTCAAGTAGTAAATATTCTCCCTGCAGCATCGCACTTGTTACCAGCCGCGCCAAGACGCCTCCAGGGATTCAAGCGCTTTACAAAACCAAAATCAAATCAGTAAACTATGTAAGAATCGAAACATCTATTTAATAAAAGAAAAATATTTCTGCAGGATCTCTTGATGGGGGGAAATAAGTAGGTTAGAAAGTCAACTTCACATTTTAAACTTCCGATGCCTAGGACATATTGTTTGGGGTCAAGGACAACAAGTTGTCATGTGTATTTTGTCCTTGAGACAAGTTGGCCCAGCCCCCTGCAGGACAAACCCTTTAGCTGCCAATTTACAGTACCACATAATGGATCAGGGAAGGGCATTGCCTGCAGTTAGGGTAATTTTTGTGTTCATTTGTTAATGCTTTGAACTTGTTTTTATGGTTCATTAATGCAAAGCCTTTATTATTGGGGTGAGCGTTCTAAAGAAATGTAAGCTCTGACTGCACTAGTGACAGCGGTTCCAGTATAAACATGTGTACACACTTTTTCAAAGATTAGCAGTGTGAGGCTATGTATAATGCTCCCAGAATGCTCTCTGATTAGATGTATATATTTGCAGAAGTTTGAAAGCAAGATGGATGATTATTTGCTGTCAAAATAAAATGTTCATAAAAAAAATGCAACTTGGAAAAAACACATTTTGATAAACTACTGTAAACGTTTAGGTACCACTTCCTTGCATCATCCGTTATAAATTGTGTTGATGCATGCTAGTATTTCCCAAAAATATTCCTAATGGAAAATCGGTGTAACCAGTTTCAACGACTTTATGAGAAACATAAAAATGAACAAGCATTGGCAAAGTTAGCAGGTCTGAAATTGGTGGTCAGCCTTTTGGTTTTGTCAATGAGTGTCTTGTTTTGGCATGGGTTTTGTAAAACCTTATTGGCGTGAGAACTGCCAGGCCGTCACCATGCTAGGCATTGTCAAAAAGCAAAAAAAAAATTGGGTCTCATAAAGCTCGCATTGCCACATTAGTTACTGGCACTGAACAAAACTACTTTGTGTGCCAATATGCTCCTTGTGAAAGAGCAGAATGCTGTCACTCATAGTGAAGCCAGCTGCTAGAGAAAGAGAGAGAATTTTAATAAAAACAAAAGGTCTTGGTTAACGTTGGACCTAATTAAAGGCCCAATTATTAAATAAATCTCAAAAGTGCACCCATGGTTTATGTCCTTGCATTAGTGCAGATTTACGGCTTTCAGGAATTCACAAGAATTTACAGAAGTAGATCAAGAAATCGTAGTCCTATAAAAAATTTTGGGAACTGCATTTTCGCGCTAACAAACATGCATGTGTAGATTCGCTTGTGTGAAGATCTGTTGAGCGTTTGCAAGTTCACTTTCCCTCCAACTACTTTTTTTCCCAACTCTGGTAGACGTTTTACCCCTGCCTTTATCAGGAGTAAATTTCCAACTTTTCTCAGTATGGGAAAAGATTAGAGAAGAGCAGGTGAAACCCCTTAAAACATGTAGGCTTGCACAGACTCAAAAGGGCATTCCAATCCTGGAATTATTGCTTACTACTACCTTCACCCCCAGTATGTAGACCTGCTGAAAGGTGGCAAAATAAGGGAATTGCTAGAATTCAAACCGTGCTGTAGTATGAGCCCTGGCATAATCAGAGAGGCTATATCAAAGCTCTTATATAATGAGATTACTGCCATAATTTGTCACTACTCTACATGGCACGAAAGGGACAAGTGGATTTTGTTACAGGGCAAGTAGATTCATAAAGGAACCTGCCCCATGGACAAGTAGATAGTTTATTAAATTCCGCACCCCTTCTTCTTTAATCGACCACAATTAGTCATCAGTAGCAAGAACTTTATATATAATATATGCGAGAATACTTGAAACTACATTAGCAACTTATTTGTTCATTAATACAAAAGTTCATGGTGTGGTTAAGAAGCAAACTTTTTTATGAGCATTCACCATTTTCTATTCAAGCTTGGTTTTAAAGCAGCATTGCTTTAACCATTATGGAGGCCTATAAATAAACACTTTACAGTTATGTGCATTCTAATTACATCATTTCTTCAAGCTTTGCATATTTATTCTGTGCATTAATTAGGAACTAGCATTCATTTCTTGTTAATTATAAATCTGCTCTTCCAAGTGCAAAAAAATTATAGATTAAAACCTGTGCGTCTACATTTCCTTTTTTCTTCAATTACAAGTATAACAGTTTTCAGTGATTCTCTGAGAACTTTGTAACCTACACAAAAGACCTTTGCTGAATTCAGAATCGGGTCTTTGATTTCTAAAGTGCATAGCTTTCCAGGCTGCCCTATTGATTTCACACTTCTTTCCCCCACAAATTGCTGTTTTTTTAAGCCTGCTTGCAACTATTGACCACCAAGTAGAAAAGGGCAAACCTGGTAAAAAAAAGTTATATTTTTATACTTTAGCTGTTTTCTCATGCTCCTCCAGGATATATCACAAAATCTGGGTGCCTTTGCTGTCCCCAACATGACTTGTGAATTTAAAAAGGATGCTAATGTGTCCTCAATATCGTTAGTAGAAAACATTTTAAGCTAAAGTGCGAACATTTGTCAAGAAACTGGCTTGGCGCCTGGGAAAATTCTTGTTAGTTAGAACTAACTCTCCTCTCTTTCTGTAAGCTGAGAGAATTTTTAAGGGCTTCTTATTTGCCGTTACCTTTTCCCTACATAAAAAGGGTTCGGTTTCTACACATTATTGACCACAACTGAGGGTTTTATTGTTTGTGTGCATAGAACTCTTTACTTTGAATGCTGTTTGACATGGCCAGTGTTACTAGATGATAACATGTAAAGTGACCAAATTGCTTTGTGCGGTCACAAAGGATCAGGACTTGGCTGGAGGTATTTTGCTCTTTATATATGATATAGTGGTTAGTCAATGGACATATGTACTAACGAATCTGTTTCCCTTGAGATGCACATGTGTTTATACTTTACGGAACATTGTTCGACTACCATGTGATAATTAAGGCTCATTATGTTAAGTTGTCAACATCAGGCTGTTTTAACCTCGGAATGAAATGATGCTCATACAAAGAATAAAACCAACCTTTTTAACACCACATTGCCCTATTTGTTAAGCTAGAAACATTGTCACACATTGCCAAAGATTGAGTATAATACTGATCGAATACTGGGAAAGGTACTTACTGATAAAAGGCATGTAGCTTGAAGGAAGGGGACTATTTGACAGAATGTATACGAGTTTGAAGGCGTCCTGTGTTAAGTTCAGTATAGTTGTCAAGAAGGCCGACAGAGCACTTGAATGGTTTAGCATGAATAGTGGGAGATGCAAAGCAGTGAATGATTGGACATAAAGGACTCGAGAAATCTTCTCGCTTTGGGGGGGGGCCAGACGTTTTGAGAGTGAGCTATTTTTAGGGACTACTGGCCCGGTCCGACGAGAGTCTCCAGCTGACAAAGAACAGGTGTTCTTATAATTTAGAAAGTGAACGAACAATAAAGATGCCTTTTAAATCTTGTTACATTTATTGTGCGTTCAAAGACAGAGGTTACATGTCAGTTTGTCGTCTTACCGATTGTTTCTTATTTAATCCTAGAGATCGTGTTTACAAAATCTTCTAACTTTGCAGTCAGAGAAAGAAAAGTGAACTAGCTGACAGACATGCTGTGTGCAATGAAAGGCTATAGGGTGTACGTTTTGTTTCAAAAACATTTAAATGCCTTGTAAATGAACTGTAGAAATATTTCAAAATGTATTTCAGTAGTTGGGAAAAACTTGAAAAATGTTTTTAATGTGTGATGGAAACACATTTTAATGGGATTAAAACAAATCGAAACACTTTACTAGGTGATATGCAAATGAAAAATATAATTTTCCCATTACTGTTTGAACGCTATACAGTTTTATCAGTAAAACTGGGAAAGTTTGTGGTCATTTCAATGGAAATGTGCTGTCTGTAAATGACAGTGCAGTACCACACCATGCTTTAGTAATAAATCTATTAAAAGTGAGTTTTTAAACATGAACTTAGAAACGTTCCTGCCCCCTCCCTGATGACAATGCTATTGATGAACAAAGAGGCAAGTGGAGGGTCATATGTACCTTTTATTTGGGCTAGATTTTCTTTATTATACATGGTCCAACTGTTTAGTCTAATAAATCAAACATAAGGCCCTTATTAGGAGTCTGGCGGTCCACGGCCCGCCAGACTCACGGTGGTGGTCTCCCGACTGCTCTATTATGACTAGGGCAGTCAGGTCGCGCTGGGACCCTTGCAACCACCAGGGAACAGTCATTCCCTGCCGGTTGCGCGGCGGTCCTGAGGCCGCAGTGTGCTTGGCGGGACTGTCACTGTCCCGCCAAGCATATTGCGTGTTTTTTCTTTGGCATGGTTTTCATGGCGGTGAGCCCGCCATGAAAATCATGCCAAAGAGGAAACGAAGGGGGCCCCTGGTGCCTCATGCCATGTGGATGTACACAGGGGGGCACAACATGTGCCCCTCTGTGTGCATGCACCCCAGTACCTGCATGGCATGCACCGCCAAAGAACCACCCGCCAGACCAGGAGAAAACTCTTGATCTGGCGGGCAGTTCTTACTCTGGTTTGGTGCGGGAGCGGGCGGTCCCACTTCCGCACTGCCAACCTCATCATATCATAAGGCACTATAAGTTTTTGAACAGCCGACATGCTGAACTCACATATTTGAAGATGCTCTCATATTTAATTGTAAAGAAAAATGTGACTCGATGAAATAAAATATTTGCTTTGGATCACAAAATTTGGACCAGTTTATGGGTCAAGTGCACTAGAGTTAGGTCGAGTAGATTATTCAAGTTGCTAGACCTGCACGTCTAGTAACATTTTTATAACGTTTCGAGGCATGGACATTGAAACGCATGCAACAGTTGCTGGGTGGGCTATTTTCAGTGCAGTAGGGTATACCCACAAGGACCACGATAATTAACTCTATTTTGACAGTGGTAAGCTGCAGGTGCCCACTGAACATCCATATTTCTGTGCTTGTTAGTCATGATTTAAGATGGTATAAGTCTTCTCACACTTGGAGCTGGATGTCGCCCGTATATGATTGATGCATACTCGTGAGTTTATGATCATGGTGTAAGGATGCTCCATGTAAAGGTTGAATTTCATCAAAGATGGAAAACTGGAATTGGTGTTTAGTGTAAAATCAGTTGCTTTGTTCACTTTTTGTCTGTGGAACTGTTAAGGTGATAAAAAATCAAAATAATATTTGTGAAATCATTGCATTAATGCCAGCTTGCTTACATAAAAGTTTAAATGCAACATTAATATCCTCTTCTTGTTTTTTGCTTTGACCCAAAACAGGACGATGAATGGGGCAACATCAAGTTAAAGAATGTAAGTAGTGATGCTGACTACATAATTGTAAATCATTTGATGTAACCAAAGTTTGCTTATTTCAGTACTGCTTTAAACGTAAGGCATTTTTACCAAATTTGTAGAGTTTGAGTGAAAAATATGCTTTTTGAATTTGAACAAACTTATATATTGGTACTGATTCGTAGTTTTATATTGATGGTCAGTAATGAATACCATCAAAATGGGCTTTGAAATAAATGCATTTCCACCTAAATGAAACTTGCTTTTGTTTTAGGGGTGACAATGTAATGAGTCTCTAATCCAGGTCTTGCTTGTTATGTGCTCAACCATGTGTCTGATAGTAATGCCTGTAATCTTGCCTTGATCAGGAAGAAACTAGATAAATCATTCATTATGTACGTTTAGGTGCATATTTAAAATCCAGTGAGATGTATATATTTGGGAAAATGTTTATTGCAAATCATAAGTGAAATCCTGGATGTACTGTTTTTTGGTATAAAAGAGAATAGTATTGAACTAAGTATTTAAGAATACAGTTTTGTTTTTTAGCTGAAACCAGATATTTCTAACACATTGGGGCTATAGAAATCGAAGTCTATTGAAGTTACTTATGTCAGGGCAAGTGAATAGTGGGTCAGATTGCAAGCAGCAACAGAATATATTACAAATGGATTAGAAAGAGGCATTTCCAAACCCCAAAAAATAAGGATTATTATTATTAATATACAAATAGCACTGAAACTTAAAATACATGCAAGTGTAGGTGGACAGTTTTTGCATGAGTTACATTCTCTAGAACCTAAATAAGTGAAACAGTACACTTCATGTAGCCTTAAACCAATTCTATCAGGAAAATGATTGTGCCATTAATAATTTTCCAGGTTCTTTTGTGGTTACAAATTCACAATTCAGGAATTTGAAATAGTAGGAGCCTTGGATCAAGTTTTTATTTTTTTTAATATATAAAAAAAACTGAAATAATGGTTACTACACCAACGATTTTTATGCATGGGGTACAGTGCATTACTGTAATTTAATTACATGTTGGGATTTCCCTTGGGTTGAAGGGCTGCACCTATAACTCGTATTGTTTTTCAGGGAATGACATTGCTAATGATGGGTTCGGCGGAAGCACTTCCTGAAGAGCCAGTCCTACGACCTGTCTTCGTAGAAGACATGACAGAAGAGCAGCTTGCTTCTGCTGTAAGCATCTTCAAATATCCTAGTACTTTGCCCGCTCTGTCTGAGAAATTTGAGGTTTATTTCTGTAACATTCATGTGAATTAATTTGTCTGCTTTTTTAACCTCACTATTAAACTTAGTTGGCTGATAATTATTTTTGTAATAGAGTAGTGATCTATCATGGAGTCCACTATAGCTTCATATCAATGTATGTGGTTACATTTAATGATTTGGAGATGACAACCTATTGTTTGGCAGACTCAACATTATAAGGCATTACCTGACGATACGTTTTCTTTTTTCCATCTTGATAGAATGATCACAGGAACCCTTCTGCTGTTTCCCTTTCAAGTTTAATGTTTTGGAGACTTGTAGATAATTAGTACTATATGTGTAGCACATAAATAATTGAAGACAATACCTCTTATTTAGGAGGTATAACACAATTGTATCGTTATAAAGCACTACTGAAATTAGAACCTACCTTGCCTGGTTCAGTATGGGATAGGAGGCGTTGGAATGTGGTGGTATGTGCAAAGATATTTAAATGACAGAAATGTATCCCCCTCCTGTGTGTGCAAAGAAAATCAATTGTAGCTTCTCTTTACGATTGCAAAGTAATATTAATTATCATGCCATTTACCAACACTGTTCAGCTAGGCAGTCACCTGGTGCCAGACTGTCTGTCTTTACATTTGTTATATCATCTGTTGTAAGTTGCATTTAACAGGTAAGGCATACCAAGTTCTACCAAAAGGTATAAGTAACTTGGTATTTATCTTTCTTGTTTGAAGTAATAATTCTAACGATTACAGCCAAGAGAGTGCCTACATGTTCTTTGTAATGGAATCTGGCAACTTGTAATTCTCTGAGTGCCTGACCGAGTACAGTAGCAGAAACTGTCTATTGGTTAAAAAATAAGTGTCCGCATTTCTAGGTATGCTCTTAGTTTGGGGCTGTTCAGTGTTTTAGGAATCGGACTTATTTGCAATTCTACCAATTGTGTAGCTTATATTTTTCTCTCGATTTAAAATATTTATTTTTTTCAACTTCCTTTTGATCCATTTTTGTACCAAGTTTAAGTTCGATGTGTGTTTTCTTGTAATGGTAAAGCAGTGTTTCCTCTTGAGAATGCAAGATGTAACTGGCACAGATTGCGCCTTGAGGCAACCAAATATGAGTAGCGCTAAATGATGAAAACAAAGTTGTGATTCTGAGGGTAATTCGGACCATGGATAAGATAACATTTCTTGTTCAAAAGCATTCCTTTTCCTTGTAAGATGAGGTTTTGAAATTGAAGAGCGTCTTTGGTGGTTATTTTACTTAAGCAGAATTTTCTGTTAAAAAAGGAAAGGAGCATTATATTGAGAATCACTTTGCAAACAAAGTGCGTCACATGCCCATATTTTTATTTATAATGACCCCAGTCTCCCTGCAGTATCCAGGAAGGACCCTAGCAGGCTTATGCAAGAGTTGTGTGCGTGCTCACTCATGAGCATGCCCACTGCCCAGGCCTTTGCAGAATATTACAGCCAGTTGTACAAAACACCCACTGACCACTCCGTGTCTTGGGCAGAGTTTGTGTCTGACCTTCGTTTACACCACCTTGATGGTGCTGCTTGGACAGAACTAGACCTTCAACAGTTGTGGTACAGTCTAGTCCATTTAGATCTATGGATAGTGTTAGGCAGGGAGACCATATGCATCCGGTGTCCTAATTTTTAAAGGGTTTGTCTCCGGCCTTAATGCAACACTTGTGGTCTGAAAACTGAGAATGCAATATAGACCGTGATCTTCAGACTACCTTTGCATGGCTACCATCGCACTGGTTGCGAAACAGAGTTGCCCTTTGGACTATTGTGGATCTTACTGTTGAATTGCCCTCTTTAATGTTTAGGTTAAAATCTTTGCCAAGGCCCTGGCTAACCAGTTTGGTAAAAGTAATCTTTAACCAGATAGACCCTCATCAAAATTGCTTCATGCCATTAGGAGCATTCCGACAAAACCTGCCGTGAGCAAATTTATCGTTGGCAGCCAACTTACCTAGGCCCCTTGCAATTATATTAATAGACTCTAAAAAGGTGTTTGATTCCTCGAGCTAAGGTTATCTTTTCTGTGTTGTAGTTGAGCAAGCAAAACTGGGCCCACGGCTACGATCGTACGTCAAACGCCATTATACACACCTGCATGCTTGCTTGCTGGTCAGTGATGCGCTGTCACCCCCATTTGCTATACACATAGTTTCATGTGACAGGGTTTCCCACTCTCCCCAATGTAATTTGCATTATCCTCTTGAGTATTGGATTAGAATAGTGAGATTGGTACTGAAATAATAGGAGAAATTACTATTCTTTCCAGTACGCTAAAGATTTGCTTCGAAACGTCAGACCCCTGAGATTGACTAACTCTGAGCCTTTGGAGATTCTCAAATTTTGGGGCAGCCTCAGACTTGGTGGTCAATTGATATCAATCTGTAATTTTCCCACTTCATAGGGGGTAACCTATCCGTGAACTGTCAACAGCTTTAAATACTTAGGGATGCACGTCATCCGAGACCTGTAGCATGGGAGAGAACTGAACCGGCCGCCCTCCTCCCCAACTCGAACCCAATGTCTGCTTCAGACATATCCTTTGCTGAAATGCATGCTATCTTCTTTGTGGGTAGTGGCTCTATTTCAGATGGATTATTTCCCATTGCTACTGTATACCTTGCTGCATTACCCCCTTTGAATTCCCAGAGGTGTTATTTTTTTGGTGTCTGGAAGATTCACAAACACTCCAGAACTTTCATTAGGGCATATAAGGCACTCCGTTACATATGATAGAGGTCCTGTCTTTGTGTAATCGGGGCCAGACCATGACTGATGTGCAATTCTATTACTAGGAGGCTCAATTGCTGGTGCTCAATGAAACTGCCATTAGAAAGGAACTGGCTCAATTGACAGAGACCGCCTTACTCCGTATCCTCTTAGGAGGTCCAACACCTTCTGCACTACCACAAATAACTAAGTTAGTTGTTGAGTGCTAATACAACTTTCTTCAATGGACGGATTGGGACTGCCGGGTGACCCTTGCATTTCTACTCTGGTATGGAACCTTGTTAGGTCCGGTAAAATGACGGGTTGTATTTTCGAATTAGAATGCCATTGAGCTATCCATGGTGGGAGATGTGTGAGATCATGCTCACATATGAGGTCCTTTCTTGAGTCGGCCAAAGAGTTTACCATGCACATTTTCCAGTTCTTCAGATTCCTCCAACTGAAACATGCATTAAGGGATAAAGCTAGAAATTAGCTGATCTCCCTGAATACAGCTCATTAGAAGCCAGATTGACCTTTAGCCCACGGCGAGGTAGAAAACCGCACATGTAGCGAACCCTGGTACATGATGCCCCGGATAAGCTGGTTAAAGTGAGGTTGCAATGGAAGCCGAATAAAGCCTACAGGATGAAAAATTATTGTGGTGGATGCAAACATGCCAGGTCGGGAACTGGGGATTTCTGCTAGGTTCCACTCAATCCAATTTAAATACATGCACAGAGTATACTTCATACCGGAGCACCTGCATTGGGCACGTTCTCTTCCCCGAAATTTGTCAAAGTTCTAGACTCAGGACTCATAAGGGAGACATCTTCCATGTGGCTTGGAGGTGTTTGGTGATCCAGACAGATTGACCAATAATAACCCCTCAATCTATCAGTAGTTCTCCAGTTCCTCATTGACTTGTCCCCTAAACTGGAAATTAGGGGAGACACAGGTTTCCCACTTAGCACTCGTACACTATGGGAAATCAATAAATGTTCCGTGCTCAAGAAACCCATCAACCGCACAAGGGAATGCTCCTGGAACTAAGCAAAAATTTGGGAGTCATGGCTGACCCTCTTTGGGATCTCAACGCAAGTCATATATTTAATGTGGAGAATCTACCTTTCACTGTAATGCTGTACGCTGACATGCTGTGCGTGCTGCCATTTTACTGACTGCTTGTGTTTTGTTGTGCCACTAAAATGCCATTTTGATCATTGAACAAATGTCAATAAGTGTTATTAAAAAAAAAAAGTGAAAGGTTTGTCATGCGAGATTAGGTATTAAAAACACTCATGATATTGTTCTGAAAGTCACACATGAAGTAGTAAAAGTCAAGGAATTGCAAAGGCAAGCATCGATGATGCTGGGCAGGTTTTATTTTCACTGTGAGATTACTCTAGATAGGATGCTAAGAAAAGCTTGTTTCTCCATAACATTGGGATTCAGAGATACAAGACTTGAGCCCACCACAGAACTGTTGAGTGTTATAGCACCATCACTCCATTTCACTTGTAGGAAGTATCAGCCAGCAAATTACCAAGTACTTGTATGCAAGCACGTTTTAGAGGGGTGTTAAATAATTTATTGTCCTTTTTATACCACCAGGTTTTGAACCTCTGCTCTCCGGTTCCAGACTGCTCTCCAGCAGTTAGATACGCTTCCTAACCCCTTCACCCTCATGTACGCATGCCTTATCCTACATGGCAGACATAAAAGGAATATGTTTTCCAATAGAGTATAAATGGTTAAAGTTAGATGGATTATGCATTAAACTGCATAGGGCCCCAGCCTCTGAAAGTGCATCCACCACACAGCATGGGTTTGTAAAACCAGTTACTGTCTTACACACCTTCAGTAGTATAGGAGAGGGGGATCACTACAGCAGCTCTGTCAGGGCAAAGCAACCAATAACACCTAGATGGCGAAAGAAAGATTTAGATTGGAACCATTCAGAAAATCAGAACAGCTTAACTTAATGGCAAGAGGCACTGAAGAATTTAAAATATGAAGGGGTTACTGCTAAAAGGGATGAAAAGGAGGCATTAGACCGCTGTGTAAAAAGAATCCCATGGATTCGACAGCTAGAAGGTTGCATCCGCTTTCATACAATAACGTGAAAAAGATGGGTTCAAAAGAGGTGAAGAACAATGGGTGTCTGCATCTTAAAGATAAGGTCTACTATGTAGGTATCTTGCTTGTCTGCCTCATTCCTTAGACTCATGCCAGCCCTTTCCCATTCAAAGTATTGCAGTTTATCTTTGCAAAGATTGGTCTTTGTTGGTAAAAAAAAATCAAGATGGGACTGGGTTTTCATTTGCCTTTGCTGTGAAAAGCACCTGACATAACCTGTTGGTTTTGTTTCATCTACATGTTTAATTTAACTTTCTCTATCATCTTGTACATGTAACAAATGTATTCCTACTTTGTTAAAAATATAAAATTGATGTGGAGGAAAAAAATTAATGTTATTCGCAGGAGGAAGCTTTGCAAACTTGTATTTGTTTTATAACCAGTTTGATACGATTCCCTTAGTGGCTAAAGCGCGTCATATAAATCAGAAATCTCACAAAAGTCTTGCATATCTGTAAGACAGTAGCATCATGCGTCCGTAACTCCACAGCTATTAATCCCAGTTTGAAACATCCTCTCTAAAGTGTCTCCTTAACAGGTAACCTGCATGTTTTTGCATTCCCAGTACACATGGACTAAAAATCTGTCAGTAATATGTTAACCTTGTTTTATGTTAATGTTGTTCTTGATAGATGGAACTACCGTGTGGTTTGACAAATTTGGGCAATACTTGCTACATGAATGCTACTGTTCAGTGCATCCGCTCAGTGCCAGAGCTTAAGGAAGCCCTTAAACGGTAAGTTTTGTTAGGCTTCCATAATCATTGTAAGGATAATAATTAGTTTTTCAATTTTGAGGATGATAGATGTGGAATGTAGCAAATGGATATGAGAATCATTTTAGGTTTAACAGGCTTACATTATGCTGAACACGTTCAACAGCCAGTGATGGTCAATACAAAAACTCCTGAGGGTGCAAAACTGCTGCATTCCTGTATGCCCATCAGTGGGTATATAGCAATTGAGCACTCTTCTTCAACAACAGCTGTAAAGAAAGTTCTTTCTCGTCGTCCTCCCAGTCTCTTTCCCGAGAGATGCCATAGAAATGGTGATTGGTGCTATATAAATATGAATAACTTAACAGCTGTGTGATTCTGCCGAAGTGTGGCCACATTAGTAAGGTGCACTCTGAGTGAGAGGTCACATTTGAAGACCATGATAGTTGGTTTGTCCGTCCTTTTTTACAGTTGAAATAACTAAGGGCCTCATTATGATGCGGTTTGGACCGCAGCCGACAGCTTGTCGGTTGTGGTCCGAACAGCATCTACTTCTGCGGTCTGACCGACGCATTAGGATGCGTGCGGTTGGAGGCAGCAGTTGGAGGGACAGACTAATGCAATCCGACAAGCTCATGGAGCCCGGTCGGTCGGAAACTCCTTATAATCCCATAAGGATGGCCTTTTCTCCGTCGGGATCATGTCAGTTTCCGACAGCCTTTCCATGTCAGCCGTTCCGACATGGAAAGGCTTTCAGAAAACGACTTTGGGGGCCCCTAGAAGGGCCCCTCTTCACCCCTGGACCTCCGCATGCGGCCCGATTCAGGGATGTTTAAAAACTCCCATATTTCAATGGGAGCTTGTGCTGCGGGCGGTTTCGGCCCGCCGCACAAGCTCCTGTTGAAAAATGGAAGTTTGCGGTCGCAGCCTAATTGCGGGGTCGGAACCGCCGACCTGATGCCAGTCGGATCCCAATGCGCAGTGATGTCGGTCAGAGGGAACTCCGACTGACATCATAATTAGGGCCTAAGTGTCCATGAGAATCTTAAATTCACACCAGCCATCTCACTGTATTCATGAAGATTGCATTAGACTAACTTTAGAGATGCATGAAGTATTTTCAAGATGCCTTTGTGTTAAACTTTTTGAATTCCATTGACATATGCACAGATGAAAGCTGCTGTAGATTGTGTAGTTCTTTTTTTTAAACACATTGTGAGCCATATAGTGTGAATCTACTTTCCTCATGGGCATCATGGCGCTGGATTTAGGCCCTTTACTCACGTCAGACAAAATTATACTGGGTAATAACTATATGAAATATATCCTGCAGGACTTTTTGGGCATTCATGATTGGCTGGGTCATTGCTGAAATTCTGTGTTAAGTGCTCCTCTATATTACTGGATACGTGTAGACAATAAAGTAAGGTTATCTTCTCTTTCAGATATTCAGGTGCCTTGAGAGCTTCGGGGGAGTTGGCATCCGCTCAGTATATTAGTGCAGGTTAGTACTTGCATGTCAGTGTTTGTTTCAGTATGGGTTTGTATGGAGTGTCGTACTGGCAGCACTACCTGGCATAATTCCTATATATAACAAAATAGGACAACCCTGTAACCCTGCAGAAGCCTGGGTATGTAACAAACTGCAACAGAATTTTTAAATGGATTTCATCAATTCATGGAACATACAGGTATATATTATAAAGAATAATTATAATGGAACAAATAAAATTAGGGGCTTCAAAAATTATATATTAACATGTTATTGCTTACTAAAATGGCCAAAAGTCATTAAAATTCATAATCCTACAAGTTCAATACAAATTGTTTGAGATATGTAGATAGTAAAGAAGGAGCCACAAAACGTATTGGCAAAATCATGAAGTCTCCACAATATAGATGAAAAAGCATGCATATAGAGATTGGCTATATAACAAAAAGATGTATAACAAACTGAAAATAACGTTTCCATAACAATCTACAAAGATGTCATGAAAACGTCATAGATGGACGTTTCAGTTCCCTCTGCGGGGTCTTTGAAGACCATCATCCGGTCGCGAACTTCTAATTGATTACTTTTGGAAGCCCATTTAAAATTTAAGCTATCCCCACCCCCAAAAAAAAATCCATTGTCAGTGATGATGATCAGATCAGTTCAACACTAATGTAGTACAACTGATTCCCATAGTGCATATTTTCATCACTCACCTAAAACAAATCTGTTGTCACTGCTACCTTTGCAGATGGCTCCATTGGCACTATCTATTGTTTCCAACACCAAAGGGCAATCTCCTTAGTGCAGTTCAATCCCTTCAGTCACTGCAGCAGTAAGGAACAAACTCTGGTTAGCGAACTGAACTGTTGCAGTCAGATTCGGAGTATGCAACAACACAATAGGACTCAGCATGGTTAAATAATAGCCTTGTTTGACCTTGTAGCTTCATATCGTCTGGTTGTGTGCTTCAAATCTGCCAGTTATTGAACCAGTTTACAGACCAGAACTTGTTCCCTCATAGTACAGTGATCAAAGTGATTGGGTGCTTTGAAAGCAATACTAAAATGCTTATTTTTGAAACCTCTAATTTTATTTGTTCTGCTATAATTGTTCTCTTTAAAATATATAGCTATATGTACCAAGAGTAGATGCAACAATAGATATCGACTCCGCAGGTAGCAAAATACTTGCTCTTTAAGTTGATAAATTGAACCTTCTAAGTCAAGGTATAGTGGTCACAAACTAAAATTCTTTTGTTAGTAGTTCTGATTAAGTGTGGTCCTCATTGTACTGATTCTTAGTCTTACTCGTTGCAGTTCTTAAAATATGAGGGGTGTTATGTCCAGGAAGCAGGCAACTGCACCATCTCGTTGATTTTAATAAAGAATTTTAGCCTCTTACTGCAGGGACTCATGACATTTTACCAAGTAATACTTGTTTACTGTGTCCGTGCAATACCACAACTCTCAAAAACAAGACAGCACAGTAGTGAGGCAAGAAATCTACGACTATTTTGAGTGCAAGTTAGTCTTGGTGTAATGAGGATTGCCAATCCGTAATTGGTGCATTACCACAGTCCTAAAGTATGAGGATATACTAGCAGTTCCAAGACTGGCACTGCCCTCCTCACAATTTATGCACAAATTATGACCATTTTGTAGGCATTGGCTTCAAAATCTCACTGTATAGATAAGTGACTGTGAACTGAACAAATCAGTGTATGTTTTAGTATTGTGAAGTTATCTGCTGTAAGGAAGGCAGTAATACCAATTGACAAGAAGGCAGCGAAAAATCTGGTTGCCCAAATAAACAATCGCCTGGACATAAGGGTCCTCTAATCTGAATGTGGTTGTCTAGCAATTAGTGTGTCCAAATAATGCTAAAGGACCAGGAGGCACTTTAAATGAAGGTTACATGTATCAGAACTTCATGTGTTCAGCCAGCCCTCATACAGGTTGAGATTAAGGTGTCAAAGAAAAGCTGTACTGAAGCTACCAACATTTTTTAGGCACTGCTGCAGCAAAGAAAAATATGCTTCAAAATAAGTGCATAAAAACACAACTCTGGTAGGAAATCACATAATGTTGTGGTGTGTGTGTGACGGGCATTAGCTTGCTATCCTGATAGGATGGCATCTCCCATTACCAAGAAGACCAAACTGAGAACGCAGTTTCCAAATGTCACAAGTAACATTCACAAAACTGCTTTAGCTTCTTCCCCCAGAATTTCGATAGTACACTGTGTTATAGGTGTTATTACACTTCAACTCAGCACCCGAAAGAATCACTATGCAGTGGGAAAATACATTAACACAGAACATAAGTGATAGAAATAATAGTCCCTATCAGTGCTGACTGTGCCATAAGGTGAAGGTCTCCACATTTTGATTGACAGAAGTCTAGCTAGAGTGTGTTGTAACTGTCCTCTGTAATCCTGAAAAGTAACCTATCATGCAACATGGAGCACAGGGACATTACAAATGCATCAATCTTGGGGAAAAATGTAGGTGCATTCATGTCGAAAACAGCAACATTCAGGCTCCGAATCCTTGGTGCAGAAAGGACTGAATGCATCCGAAACAAAAGCTATTCTTAATAAGAAGTCTTGTAAATGAAGATTTTGCAGCGTTAATCTTTTCAGGATTCACATGCTGTGCATTATTCCACCATCCAGTAGTTGGGTCCGGAATACTTCTTAGTCAATTCATTTCCCTCTCTTGTTTTTTGTGTGGGCATCATCTGGCACTATTTGGTGCTATGTCTGTGTCCCCTTGCGGTGTTAGACGTGTGCCATCAAAACCCATGTGCATGGTCACCATCTTTAGATTCTTTTCTTCCACCTTTGGGTCTGGATGCAACATCTGAAGCTCCACAGACTCCAAAAGCAGTTTTTCAAGAGAAGTCGATAGTTGAGAAAAAACAAAGGGAAGAATAGTCAAAGTAGAGAAGAGATGCTGAAAATCGAAAACACCGGGAAAGTAACCCAAGTGTACGGCGCACGACATCGGAAACCTGGTCGAAAAATGCACGAAAGGGGAGAGAGCATTATCTACAGACATTGAAAATACCCCTATTATTGTTTGCCCGGGTGCCATCGCAAGTTTGCCCAGGAAGAAAACAGCAAGTCTGCAAATTCTGCTTCTCTAGAAACCACAACATGAAAAGCTGCAAATTGTGCGCTGGGAAGTTGAGGGCAAGGGAGAAGCAGAGGCAGGACCACCACACCATCATGCAGACAAAAAGAGCCCATCAGTGAGGAACCTAAGCCTATTGAACAAGGAGGAGGACAAAGTGCAGGACACAACTAGCCCAGGCGGAAGGCTCTGACGCTGAACTAGAATAAGTCCGTCAAGTGGAAGCAAGCCTATCAACAAAGAATTTAATACACATGGGTGGTTATCTGATAGGGTAATGGCGCTCCTAGGGGAAGTTCACAAACTGGTATGTTCTACACCTTATCTTAGACGCGATGCTGTAAGGTAGAGAGAACCACCCTTCTCCCTATCATGTGGTCAGGCCAGCATTTCAAAAGAACACAGTCCCAGTACCCGCAGAATTATAATTAACACATGATCACAAATCAGAGTTATCAAACATAATTTCTTCTTTATTGTTCTTTCCTTCTTTCTTTTTTTCTTTATTCAGTTGTTACAATTTCTTAGCCAACACGTTTTGTCGCTCATTGAGCACACTGTCCCGCGACTTATTCAAGGCTCAGTCTTCTGTATCTAAAGCTTCTCTTTCAGTGATAATTCCGTCCTGAATGATAAGTAGTTTTCTGCACCTCTCCGTATGTAGGTAGTGGATTCGTCATGGCTGTCTAGCCCGTCATCATAGATACTTAATGATCTCCGTTTAAGGGGACTACTGTCCCAGGGCGAGTGTCGGGCGAGTACGCCGTGAGTAAGAAGAGGGCCTCCCACCAATTGTAACGGAGCCCAAATATACCCCAAATATGGGGAAATATCCTTTAGTAAATTCATCCCTAATATGAAAAAGAAAGCGAGAAAGAAGGGCCCGGTACACGTGAAAAGTCTGTCTTCAGTCGTGAGTGCGCTCTCTGTTCTCTGACAGTGTGCCCAATGAGTGACGAAACGCGTGTTGGCAAAGGAATTGTAACATCTGAATTAAAGAAAGGAAAAAAATAAAGAAGGAAAGAACAATAAAGAAGAAATTATGTTTGATAACTCTGATTTGTGCTCATGTGTTAATTGTAATTCTGCATGTGCTGGGGACTGTTCTTTCAATAAACAAAAAAGTCCAAAGACAGAGAATCTTAAAAGCATCCTCGGGATACGTTAAAAAAAAAGAAAAAAACAAAAAAAACATATTCCAGAGCTGAGCAGAAGATTTCGGACTCTAAGCTTCACAAGACTTCCTCGGTGACAAAACATTTAGTGACTGAAGGGAGGTTGAAACAAAAAGAACCCCGTGAGTCATGAAAAAAGGACCTTGATGGTGGACGTCATTTGGGCAAACCGTTGACGTGGAAAGACAATAGAGTGAAGGACCGGGACATTGAGGACCCGGCAGGTGTGCCAGAGTCAGAAAAAAGGCAGTCGAAGATGGTCATCACAGAGGAAGGGGCCCTTTGAAATAGAGGAAAAGAAAAGGTGCCACGAGGCCGAAAAGGCCGTGATCTTGCAAAAAAAGCTATGAAAGAATTCAGTGCATTGATGAGGAAATTCCCAATCCCTTCAAAACCTCCAGGAGAGAAGTGCAGGTAGGAAAAAAGGGCATGATGAGCTCAAACCATCTGCAACCCTGAGCCACAGGAAACGTTCTACTTTGAGGAAGACCTGGGGGACTAGGTAATCTTCCAGGATGCCGAAAGCTGCGAGGATTAATGGCAGGACCTCCAAAACAGGCTCACCGGATGAGCCAGTCTGCAAATATCCCTCGTCACCTGACGACATTGGAAAGAATCATGCTGTCGTAAAAAGAGCAGCAGATAAGTATAGGGTACAGTTGGAGGACGAAAGGACACAGGCCTGTCTCCCCTGAGAGAAACCCCTACCAATGCAAAGCAGAAACCAGTACCTCCCAAGCATTCTCAATCAGGGAAGGAAAGCTTTGAAGGAACCAGTATCCTGCAAAGCAGTAACACTGAGAATTGAGAAAAAGTACAAGTATTCCTTTGAGGACCCTGTATAAATCAAGGGCAGTACAGTGGGTGATTCAATCCGGTTGACCACGATGAGAAAGAGTGCCAATGATACACCATCCTTGGGACCCCCTCCCTAGAAAGAGAGCAGAATACAAGACTTTTTCCAGGAATTCAAAAAAGCCTCACCAGGCAAGTGGATTTTAAACCTCATACGACGTGCTAAGAACACCACCAGTTACATGACAAAAAAAAACAGAACACGCAGGAAAGAGGAAAAAGCATGCCTTCAACGCAAAGTAGAAGAACTACAGAAGAAAGTAGTAATAACAAGCATTGGCATAGCCAATAGGTCTCGCCTTTGGGACCTTATAAGTATTTAGTTATGCAGCACAATATCCTTGGTGCAACAACATCAACTGTTGCATGGCTAAACACTTATAAGGTACAAGGTTTAGCCATGCAACAGCTGATGTTGTTGCACCAAGGATATTGTGTTGCAAAACTAAATACTTATAAGGTCCCAAAGGCGAGACCTATTTGCTATGCCAATGCTTGTTTTATTCTGTTAGTAAAGTGTGCCCTGCAAGGGGGATTTGTTTTATTAAATTGCACCTTGCACCTAATAGCCAATTGACCGGACCCTCGTTAGTGAAGAAAAGATATTGGGTACACAGTAGTATTGCTGTCATCTGGATGCTGCTTTAAAGGCTTTCCGTGGATTACATTGTAATAGAGGAATAGTGCATCTGAAAGCACTTTAGGAGGAACATTAAGTGACTTTTGGCTCTACAGGAGCATTTTTATCCAGACGGCACTGGACAACATTTTGAAAGTGAACTTTGTTGAAGGAGATAAGTGTATTGCACAGAATCAGCACATTTAGTAATAATAATTAAATTAATTTGTGTCGGAGGTCCAAGCAGAGCCTGCCTTTGCTAAGATATCCCCTATCGGCGTGTGCAGTGAGAAATCTGGTGAGCGCAGCGCGACATGTATGGTTTTATTGTACATAAATATATAAACAAATGAACGAATGAATGAATACATATGTAAGTAATATATGTCTCTTCCGTCCGACAAATCTTTGGCCTGAGGATAGCGCCAGAGGCGCCGACTGTATGGATTGATAATTTTTGTTTAAAAAAAAATTGCCCTGTGGGGGTGACGCAAGTGAGGGTGGGGGCGCGAGTGAGGGGGCGCAGCTGAGGTGCCAGCCGGGAGAAGGGTGGCTCGGTCCAGCCCCGCTTTCACGCTCCAGTAACGAGGCCTTTGGCGTGGGTGGGGGCGCAGGGCTCCTCATCATCACAGAACGAGGGAGGAAGAGAGAAAGGTGGAAACGGACTTCCACGTTGCGCATCACCACCAAAAAGATCATATGAAAGAGGCCATTTTACGGGTCATTAATACGCAGCGAGGGAGCGAGAGGAGGGGAGGGAAAGAAGACAGTGCAAGGGAGAGAGCCTGGACAGAGAGAGGCAGGGGGGGGAGGGGGCAGGGAGAGAAACAGTGAAGAGGGCCGGGAAGGGAGAAACGGAGACGAGGGGGCAGAGTTAGATTGGACGGCGAGGAGGGGGGAGAACGGGAAAGGCAGAAGGCATTTTATGGGTCATTAAATTCAAAGGGGAGACTGGAGGAAAGGCAACATTGGATTTAAAGAGAGAGAAGGTCGTGTGGTGGAGAGGAAAGAGATAACGAGGCAGAGGGTAGACCGGAGACAGTTTAGAGAGGCGGAGAAAAGAGTCAGAGAGAGGCCGAGAGTATGGCAGGACGAGACCGAGAAAGCGAGAGGCGGTAAACGGGTAGTGAGAGAGGAAAACGAGGAGCACCTGTGGAGGGGACACCGAGAGTAGAGGGGGGAGGGCAGCGAAGAGGGAAAGAGTGAGGCAGGAGGAGGGAGAGACCCGTTACGGAGGGTGGCAGGCAGAGAGACGGGGAGCAGAGAAATGGAGGGCGAGGCACAGAAAAGAGGAGAAGAGGACAAGGCAGGGAGAAGCACGGAGAGGGAGACGCAGAGAGGGGCAAAGTGGGACGGCAACATTGGGAGGGCAATGGAAAAGAAAGGGAAGAACGACAAGGGTGAGAGTAAAGAAAGGACTGGTGAGAAAACCAGACTGGTGAGAGATGTGGAAGGGGTCGAATGATGGAGCAAGAGAGAAGCAAGGAAAAGAGAGGGCAAGACAAGAGCAGACACTTGGAGACGCGAAAAGATAGGCAGAGAGAAAGCAACTGAAGTAGAGGGGTCGACGAACACAGACAGTGAGAGACAGGGAGACAAAACGACAGAAACGAGCATTGGCCGCGCGGCCGTCAAAGTGACGCGGCCGTGAAAGTGAAAGCGATCGCGGGCTGTAAGGGTGCCCGCGAGCGATGCGCTTAATGAGCCATGACGAGACAGGAAAGCCAGATGGCGCCTGTGCTCGTAACTGTGCGCGTAACCGCACGCTCTAGGCCACTCAAAAAGCTGTGGTTGGCTTTTTGAAGCCCACTTACTAAAAGTCTCGCCAGAGCAGCGCATGCGCTGGCTCAGGCGAGACCTAAAAATCTCCCCACACATAATTCAACCAGGGAAATTATTCCACATACTTCTGGTTCCAAAACCAAACCAATCACTTTGATAAATTCTGGACCTCTGGTTCCTAACAGATTCATACTACAGGAGAAGTGTTATCTGCTTAAAGTTTAAAGTATTTTACTTACCTTTGAAAGATCATATCTCTGGTTCTCCGCAATAGATTTGTCATTTTGGGGTCTAATTTAAGGTATAAATACACTTTTTATAAATTGGTGTCTAATTTGTACTGTGGTGGTGCTTACTTACTAACTGTTTATGGTACTTCTAATGCTTTACATTTTTTCCTTTGACTAAGTGTAGGAAAGTGCCCCTTTTTGACATGGTCACCCCCATTTTTTGCCTGGTATTTGATACAACTTTGACTGAAATGCACTGGGTTCCTGCTAACCAGGTCCGCAGTGCCAGTTTCCTTTTCCAAAAACAAGGAGAACTGCAATTGTTCCACAGTTGGCAAGCCCTTTAGCACCCCTGCAAATCCCTAGTAAATGGTCCCTGTTATAGGGAAAAGTAAGTTGTTAATTTGAGTGGTGGACATGGGAGTTTTAGTTTGACTAGGATTAAGGAGGGATCGATGAGGGGAGAGTCTAGATAGTGTTATTTGGCAGTTTATATTAGTCGGATGAGTCAAAGGAGGGATAGCGGAAGGGAGAGTCCAGAAAGGGTGATTAGGGAGATCATAGTAGTAAATGAGGCTTGGGATGAGTCGGAGCCGGGATACAAGAGGGAAGAGTCTAGGAAGTGTTATTTTGGATTTCATAGTTGTAAAATGAGGTTTGGAGTGAGTCAAGGAAGGACGGAGGAGGGAAGAACCTTGAAAAGGTTATATGGGAAATCATCGTAGTAGAATGAGGTTTGCAGTGAGTAAAGGAGGGATCGAGGAGGGTGTAGTCAAGTGAGGATCTTGGGGAGATCATAGTAATAGAATGAGGTTTGGGATGAGTCTGAGTAAATGTATAGATACATAACTACATGGAAAAGGCATACATATAAAAGGAAAATGATAGAGATATAATTTGCATAAAGTTCCATATATACAAGTATGGATAGATGGTTAGAAATTCAGACTTTCAGATGTTGCGGTACGTAAAAGACAATTTATTTGTGTATTTTTCTAAGTTTAAAAAAAATATTTTATTTTTGTTTTCAGCACTTTTTAAATATTGAAGCATTTATAGATACAAAACGCCACTGTGTCAATATTCAAATAAATAAGTTGCAGGTAGGACACAGGGTACTAAAACCCTGTTTGAGCTCATTTCAACCAGAGTCCAGTGATGAACATGGATACCACTACAAAATCAATGCTCTGCATGTGAATCCAGAAAAGATTCACGCTTCTTGCCTGTGGGAGTAGTTTTGCAGCTTGAAGAATTTTCCAGATTCACATACAACCCACCTACCTCCCCAAGAAATGAGGTGCAATGTGAACATGCAAACGAGGAGAATAAAGACTAGAAGGAACACGTTTGGCAAGTAAAGGGAAGCCACAACTGCATGTCAAGTCAACAAGAAGGAGAAAATAGAATCTGAAGATGGCGACCATGCACAGGGGATTCCAGGGCGTATGTCTAACATCTCAAGGGGGCGGATATCACACCAAATGCTACCAGATAAAGCCAACACACAAAAATAAAACGAGAACGAGAAGTAGAGACTGAGTAGTATTCGTGATGCGTAGAGGTAGGCTAAATTTTCCCACCGTGACTTGTACATCTATGATCCTGCAGAACTGGTGCATGGAAGTAAGCAACCTATAGCTCCGCTGTACACAGCCATTTCTTTGAGATAGTTGCCAGGAGTGGGGTCAATGGTTGCACAGACGATGAAAATCAAAAATTACAAATGGCTCCACAAAACTCACACCAAATGCAATGTTCATGTCTTAAGTCTTTCTCCCAATAAGAAAGAATACCTAAAAGCATAGCGTAATTAATTAGCAATCCATACACAAACCAATAAAAAATTAAATGGATTCAAAATAATCTTTGACAGTGGTTCGGGTAATATTGTATTTAGTTCCTTCTTTAAGATTATTTGTAACATTTGGAATTGCATCTGTCACATCAAGTATGAAGTCATGAGCATTGCATTTGTTGTACATGTTATTGTTTGTATGTCTATTGTGGGAGTTATGAATTGCAGTGCTAACCATAACCTGTGAATGTCAGTGTTTTTCCGATTTTAATTTGCAACGATAACTCCACCTTATTTGTGTTTTGGGGTTTTATTTCCACTGAATTTCAGATTTTTTCTTTCTAAACTGTTTAGGTGTGCTAGTCAAATGGCACAAATAGCTGCTGTGCCATTTCTTTTCTTAAAACCTATTTTGTTGCATAAGATTTACATTCTAATTGTCAGACATTTGCATTTAATTTTCATATTTTACAACTTTGCATCGCATGCTTAAGTATGCATGTCTAACTTGTACAAAGTTTTTATCAATCAGATAGAAAACGGAAATAAATTTTTTTTAAAAACTTAAAATGGTCGGATGCTTTTGTGCTTGGACTTGCAGTGGTATAAATGTTTATAGCGGTACTTTGGCTTACTCTAGGTGTTGTTCGTAACCATTATTTTGATATTGTGAGTCACCTATACATCCTTAGATGCCATTCTCTGGTCTGATTCCAGAGTTCTCTTTGTAGCCTATCAATCCCTTTTGCTGGTCATCCTTCCTTATGTATTCTTTTTCATCGAGGATTCTCCCTAGCCTTGGCCCTCATGTCTTTCAATGATGGCTAACACCTCATCCCACAGATGGGTGATTGGTCTTTGACATAGTACCCTGCTTTCACTTTTTGCTCATATCCCGACCACCTTTTTCCATTTATTGTACTGGGGGTGTCTTTCACCTTCCAGTGTATTGTTATAGGTCTTTTTTCTAACACTAAGACCAAACCGAGGTTCTTATTTCCTACTTTTTTCAGCTTTGGTTAAGGAAACTGACCCAGCAAATATCTCCCTGGCGCTAACATGCCCTCCCTGTACAAAGGGCATTCTAGATGTGTGATGACCCTTTCCAAACTGCTGTGCCACTGGGCAACCCCATACCATTTGTAAGAAATCCGCATCAGGGTGAGTGCATCAGGGACATGTTTTTTTAAACACATTTTATTGTTTTTTTAATACAGCCAAAAATCAAGGAGAAACAGTTCATCATGTATCCTTGATTTCGTCGGTTCACAGTGATCACAACCTTCCCCAATACATATTCAGCCCCTGTTCACAGCGACTTCACACTCTAGTTGGAATCTGGATGAAAGGTAAGAAATTCATCATCCAGATTGAAAGGACTTGGAGTACAGGGCACTAGTGGAGCACCCCCCAGGTCTTTTGATATTATTTGGGGCATCCCCTGGCCTGAAATACCAGCCTCTCAAGGCCTGTGCAATGATCCAGTCCCCTTTTCCAGCACTCTGGGGGTGGAAGACCCGAATCCTTCCAGTTTTGGGCAATATCCTTCTTAGGAACCAGTACTCCCAGCCATGACAACATCTTATTCCTATTGCTGTCCAGGTGTACATTCATAGGCAACAGGGCCCTTTCATGTTCTTGTGAAAGTTGCCAGCCCAACACCTTTCCCAGCGAGTAGAGTACAGCATGAAACCATGTGGATTTAGGCACCTTCACTCTGAACAGTGAAGGCAGAGGGGTGACTCTATTAATCCCATCCTCAAGAATATAACCGCATTAAACTATGCTCATTATTAAAACTTCAGCTGAGTAAATCTGAAATGGGATGTGAACGATGACTCGTGGGGAGGCTAAACCTCTCTCCAATCATTCAGTCAAGGGTGCCTCACCCAGGTCTCTTGTTGGCTCGCTTAAAAATCAGGGACATTATTCTGGTGGGACTGATGCATTTGTGAGAGCTTATGATCATGCAGTTCTACCATTGTGACCTTTACCTCCAACGGACTAAAGTCTGGTAGTACTGTGAGCCCTCTAAGTAAAGTCTGAGAGCATGTCGGAGCTGCAGATACCTGAAAAATTGACTACGATGAATGTCAAATTTCTCCAAGAACTTTTGTCAGAACATCCCCCAATTTTGAAATGCCAATCATGTCCCCAAATTGGAATTCTTGCAGCTGTGACACCTGCTGTAGCCATTTCCTAGCCCATAAAGTGTTTCTTTGGTGAGTTTATCTTCCATCCTAATACCTTGGTCGCATTATGCCAAGCCTGTGTCCGGCAGCAAAACTGCTTTGCCCATTTTTCGGATGCAACATTGAGGTTGCCATTCACATCATTCCACCACTCGTTAAGGAGCATCATGTGGGAGCGGGAAGTTCTGTAGTATGATGCAATGTCTGCCGCTGCTATGCCCACTTCGCAGGTAGATTTAATACATTTGTGTAGGGCAATCCAGGGAATCCCAATGCTCCAGAGAAAACCCCTGAGACTAGAGTGTTCGGTGTGTGTGTGCTGTAGATACACATGCTTTGCATACTCCTGCAATCTAGCGTTGGGTCCGGATGTTTGCAAGTTGTTTTTCTTCAAAGAAGTCTTTCCAAGTCAGGAGGTAAGGTGACTCCTCCTTTTGGCGATAGTGCGCATGGTCCTCGACTCCATTGTTAGATTGTTTTTTTCCACCATCGGGTTCGGACGTGTATTGTGGTGCTCCAGTTCAAAACCGTTCTTCGGTTCCCCTTGACGCGCAATCCTCTCTACCCTTGACAGTATTGTTTTCGTACGCATTTCCCACCTCTCCGCTTATCGTTTCAGAATCTACTTTTCAATCGGAAAGCTTCGTGGATGGCCTTCGGGCCTTACCGCGTTGTCAGCTCTCCGTCGATGGAACGGACGCTGTTCAAATTCTGCCCTCAGTGCCATGCGAAATATCCGCACACTGACTCACACAAAGTGTTTAACTTGTTCTTGTCTCCAGAGCACAAAGAAGAAAACTGCGACGCTTGCAGATAGTTTCGATCGAAGAAAATTCTTCGCGATCGTCTGGCTCGACGTCTGGAGATGCAGTGTCAAAGCATCGAAGACACGCCTGACATCTTTGGTGAAGAATCCAGTCAAGACGATGTTAGTGCATCAGCGGCAGAGGAGGAAGAAGCCTTCTCCGTACAAGACTCCGACTCTGAGCTTGAGATACACCTCGACGCCAAAGAACTGCCGCAGGGACAAGGTGACGTGAGTACGAAAGATACCTTGCCCCACCAACTCGCCCACAAAAAATCATTAGGCTTCGGCACCACCTCTGCCTTCTGGCCAAGGTCGGCACCCAGACGACGTTTCCGACGCCCCGCCTCCAGGCTCGGCTCCGAAACACCCAGTCAAGCCTTCCAGCTCGGTACCGAGTCATCAGAAATCCTCCTCGGAATCAAAGCCTTCTGGCTCCAAACACAAATCCGGTTTGGAGCCGAAGCCCTCGCCGAAAGCGAAACAGCCTTCGGAGCCGAAATCTTCTGTACCGAAAGGCCAGCCCATGCCAGCACCGAAAATGCCGGTGCCGAAAACGAAGGATGCCCCTTCAGATCCAGATCTAGACGTTCCACCGAAAAAAAGATCCCAAACAAAAAAGACTGTATATTAACCCTGAAAACCCTTATTCATACTAAACTACCCCAGAAACACAAGCTTCCTGATGAAGACATTCATTATAAGATTCCTTTAAAAAAAGAAGTCTGGGGCGTGGCCAAGATGGCGGAGGGATAGGACGCTCGATTTTCGGCTCCTGCTCGCCGTCCGCCCGTCACAACACGGCCCCCCAGGGGCCCCAGCAGCGTGAGCCGACCCGGTGGCACCACCTACACCCTCCGGACCCGGTTTGGGCCCGGGGCCTGCATTGCGGCGCTGGCCGGGGCCGAGATTGGCGGCGCGGGGGAAACTGACCCAGCCGCCCTACGTCAGGGCGGCCTCGACAACGCGGTGGCCCAGGTCCGGACCACCGAGGCAGGCTTCACTTCCCCTGGCGCCCCCTCTCTGCCCACCAGACTGTGACATAACCGACAGCGGAGTAGCGGACGGCCGGTCTGCCTGCCCGAGGGGGCTGCACTCGGCGCTGCCGGAGGGGGTCACCTGCTGCCCGGCCGGGCTTGGAGGGCCCCCCCTGCTCTGGTGATACCCTCGGGCGCCCGCAGCGGCAAAGGAGAGGCCCGCGGGGCCAACTCAAATTGCTACCAACAACGAGAGAGGAGGGACCCGGGCCTAACAGAGGCTCTAGTCCGCAGCGATCCCCGGCCTGGGGTGGATTCCGGCCCGCGGAGGACGAGGGGGTGCCCGGGCAGAGACGACGCTGCACCGCGGGCGCCGGGATCTGCCCCGCCGCTGCCCTGGCCTGGTCGTCTCTGGATCGAGATCTACAGGGACCCCCTCCGGTGCACGGACAAGGCCGCCTGCCCTTTGTGGGAGCTACTGGCCCACCGATGAAGAAGCGATGGAGACGAGGCCACGCATTGCCCTGAAGAAATCGCCGAGGTCGCAGAGCTGCGTGGCCTGCACTAGCGGTAAGGAGAGGGCTTCGCGAGCGGCTGGGACAGAAGCAGGGTTGAGGTGACCCTCGGACACCGCTGCGGTGCCGGGCCTGACTGGCGCAGTGGAGGGACGGCCCTGTGTCAGTGGAGGGGGGCCTCTCCACCAGCATTATTGCTCACTTTGACTATGCCAGTGCTCACGCCTGACGCCTGCCCTGTCTGAGACCCTGCACACATCACTGGGCCCGCGGCCTTCCTGGCCTAGGTCAGGAGACACGGATACACTGACAACTTCCATCACATTAACCCCCACCATTGGGATACAGCACTAGCACAACCACGTGAGAGGGCGATCTGTGCGACCGGCGCTGTGGGGCTGCTCTCACCTCGGAGAAAACAGCGAGGAGCCCCCGCCTGCCCGGGGGGGACAGCCGCCCCGCAAGAGACCCCTCCTGGGCCCGTGCCCAGGCGGGCGACTGCTGGCTCGAGAGTGACAGAATGTCCAAGACCAGGAACAACAAAGTGAAACCCCTCAAAGACATTTTTGGCCGCTCGCAATCCATACCCGATATGGCGTCCGCGACCCCCGGGGTGGAGGCTGGGAGATGCCCTGCGGCTACTGGAGAGGAGCCCATCACAAAAGCCTTCCTTGAATCGCTATTCCTCACTCAGAGAGGACATTCAATCGGTGAAGGCTGAATTCGCCACAGAACTTCGGGAGGTACGCCGGGACGTGGATAGCGTTGGGGAACGGGTTGCCTCTCTCGAGGAGAAGAGCGACGCCACAGTATCGGACCTGACCACACTCCAGCAGGAGGTTATCCGACTCCAGGACCAAAACGTCGACCTGCAGACCCAGATGGAGGACCTTGAAAACCGGTCCCAAAGGCACATCCGGATCCGTGGGGTCAAGCTTTCAGAGGACAACCACGACCTCTTTGCTTTCACGCAGGGACTCTTCCGCCACATCTTGGGGGAAGCGCAGGAGTCTGATGTGGTTTTGGACAGGGCACCTAGAGTGGGGCCGCCCCGGGCGGGCAGCGCCCCGCCGGCGGACATCCTGGTTTGTGTTCAGGACTTCAAGACTAAGGAGGCCATACTGGCCAAAGCACGATCACTCCATCCCATATCATTTCAAGGCCATTCTCCGGTGCTCTACCAGGACCTTGCCCTGATCACGTTGCAAAGGCGCCGCCAGTTCCGTCCGGTCACTGAACATCTCCGTCAACAGGGAACATCATACTCTTGGGGGCACCCCTTCCGCCTCATCTTTCGCCATAACGGGAAGCTCCACCAGCTTCGCTCTCTCAGAAGCATACCGCACGCTGGGCCTGGCGGAGCCGAGCGGAGAAGACGACGATCGCAGCACCGCCTCGGGGCCCGGGATCTCCCCGTCAGGGTGGCAGCGGCGGGGAGGGAGTCGGCGTCCCAGGCGGCCACCCAGGGCTGAGATAGCCAGGGGTCAGCCCTTGATGCGGCCACTGAGGCCCTGGCCGGAGGGGACATAGCTACCAAATGACCTTCTCGGAAATGCCGGACCTTTCACTTGCATCTTTGCTGGCTGCGGGGGAGCGGCGGGTGGGCCGATCCCTCTACCCGACCACACGATGACCCCCATCTGGTTGACTGACCAGTCGTCCTGGGACGACGGACTATTTGGACCACTTCTGTTCGAATTGTTCCCCGTTGGGGACAAGTTATGGGGACTCTTTCCCTGGGGGTTCTTGTTTTTCCCTCCTTTTTTTTTTTTTTTTTTTTTAATTCATTTTTACTTCTTGTAATTTTTTTGGGTGGGTCCCTCCTGTCCACGGCTCTCTCCCTACTACTGGCACGGCTTGGAAAACAACTTTACACAGTTCCTGCTCACTGGTACCGCTCAATGGGCTTGCTCCCGGGGTGCCCTGCCATAGCCCACACATACTCCACGCGCTAGATGTCACATAGGTTGCTTAAGGTTCTGACCCTTAATGTCCGGGGACTCAACAACCCCATCAAACGTAGGGCGGTCCTTAACTATTTGGAGCACTCCACCGCCGATATTTGTCTTCTACAGGAGACACACCTGCTGGGCAAAGATCATCACAGGATGAAATCCCGAGCCTTCCCCACACAGTTCTTTTCCTCCAATTCCACTAAGTCGGCAGGGGTGGCTATACTTATTTCCCGCTCTTTCCAGGGCAAGGCGCTACAGAAGGAGGCCGAGATCAGGGGCCGCCTACTCACATACCGGTTCCTGGTGGCTGGGGTATCCCTTATAATAGGTTCAGTGTACGCCCCTAATGAAGGCCAGGATAAATTCTTCCACGATTCACTCACTGAGGCCACAGCCAACTCGGAAAGGCGCCTGCTCCTTGGAGGTGACTTGAACCTTGTCTTCGACAATATCACCGACCGCTCCTGTCAGCACTAGCCAAGCTGGGGCTCTCTCCCGGTCGGGGTTAACCCGCATCCAGGAACTTGGGCTGGTCGACCTATGGCGTCATTTCCACCCTCATAGTCGGGCATATACCTATTACTCGGGAGCCCACAAGACCTATGCTAGACTCGACTATTTCCTATGTTCCACCCCATTACAAGCGCTAGCCGCTGACGCCGATATTCTCACTGCGTCCCTGTCGGACCATTCTCCGATCATAGCCTCCTTCTCACTACCACACACGCACCTACCTCAGCGACACTGGCGCCTGCGAGACTCCCTATTACACCAGGCCTCCATAACTACCCAGATTAAATCTTCCATCTCGAATTACCTGGCCCTTAATTCTAATTCAGATACCTCACTCGCGACACAATGGACCGCTCTCAAACCTGTCTTACGGGGAGAATTCATAGCTATCTCCACAGCTATTAACAAAGAGCGCAGTCAAAAGAGAGCTGAAATTACTCAGAGGGTCGCTGAATTGGAGCAGATGCACCAACGCACTGGGGCAGCCAGGGCCTGGCGCAAACTCTGCACGGAACGAAAGCAACTCACGGCACTAGACCAGGACGGGGCCGAATATGCGGCCCTTCGCCTGCGACACTCCTACTACACCGGAGGGGATAGGGGAGGCCGGCTTCTGGCCCATAAACTGCGGGAAGCGAGACATCGACAAGGGGTGCAAACCATCCGCCCTGCTGGAGGGGACCTCACATCGGACGATGTAGCCATTGCAGAGGCCTTTAGAGCCTTCTATGCTAAGCTTTATTCGGGTGACTCCCTAGACATACTTCGCAGCCTTGATTACCTGGAGGCGGCGCAAGTTCCCACTCTTGACCAAGAGCAGGCCGCCCACCTAGACGGAGACATAGGGACGGAAGAAATCATTGCGGCGATCGCTCGCCTTCGACTTGGCAAATCACCTGGCCCGGATGGGTACTCCGCAGCCTTCTATAAAACCTTCTGTAATCAGGTGGCCCCTTTATTGCGGGATCTCTTTAACGCGTTCGCACATACAGGCGCCATCCCGGAGGAAATGCTAGAGGCCTCGATTGTCGTTATCCCGAAGCCCGGAAAGGATGCAACTCTCTGCAGTGCGTACAGGCCGATCTCCCTCTTAAATATAGATATCAAATTATATACAAGCATCCTCGCGACGCGTCTGGCAACCCAAATGCCCCAACTGGTGGACCCGGATCAAGCGGGTTTTATATCCCAGAGGCAAACGAGTGATAATACAAAGAGAATATTGCACCTCATTGAAAAAGCATCTCGCACACAGGGGGAATACATGCTACTCGCAATCGACGCGGAGAAGGCCTTTGACAGGGTCCACTGGCCTTATTTAGAACAAGTACTACAGAGATTTGGCCTCGGAGACCAGATGCGCACCCGCATTCTGAACTGCTACCGCTCACCGAAGGCCACAGTTCGAGTTAATGGGCATACATCCTCCCGCTTCCCCATAGGCAGGGGTACACGACAGGGTTGCCCCCTCTCCCCCCTCCTTTTTGCGCTATACATGGAGCCCCAGCGCTAAGAGTCCGACGTCATCCCCTAATCACTGGGATTAAATTTGGCGGAGACATCCATAAGATAAGCCTCTACGCGGATGACATTCTGCTCTCTCTCACTGACCCTATTCCGACACTGCGGGCACTATTTATTGAACTGCACAGCTTTGCGCAGGTCTCTGGGTTTAAAATTAATATGGACAAATCCACTGCCCTTAATATCTCGCTAACTGCAACTACGCTGGCCTGCATACAGGAAGAGCATCCTATCCAGTGGTCCACCACCGCGGTCCCTTACCTAGGGGTGCAGCTAGGCTCCACCATTCCAGCCACTGTAACCGCTAACTATGATAGGCTCCGCAACCACATTCGAAGGGAACTGGGCAAATGGAAACACTACCCCCTCTCCTGGCTCGGTAGAATAGCGGCTATCAAGATGACAATTCTTCCCCAGATCCTTTACTTATTTCAGACCCTTCCCTAACGCCCTCCCACTGGCTGGATCCTTCAGACCCAGTCTACCTGGCACAATTCATATGGCAGGGCCGTAAACCACGGTTCAAGCACGCGATCGCAGTTCTGCCCCCCGAACGTGGAGGGGTTGGAATTCCCGATCTACAGCGGTATTTTTATGCGGTACAGCTTCGCTACCTGGTGGAATGGAATCGCCTGGAATCCGGGAAACACTGGCTGTTCCAGGACCAGGCAGTTGTAGCCATGCCCCTGCAGGGTGTCCCATTCCTTCGGAAGTAACATAGACCACCTAATCTCTATGCTTCATACATCACGAGCACGGTTATGGAAGCATGGGACCGCACCGCTACCACACATAAGCTGACATCATTCCCCTCCCCCCTGACTCCACTGTTTAATAACCCTGATTTTCACCCGGGGGTAGACCCTAAAGCGTTCACGAACTGGCGCTCCACCCCATGCCGATCTCTGGGTCATCTGTTCGATCTAGAGGGCATCATTCCATTCCCACAGCTTAGAGCGCACTATGGTGTCCCGGAGACGGAGCGCCTACCATATCTACAACTCAGACACTGGGCACTCCAACCACAGGTCAAACCTGGCGCTCAGCGCTTCTTAACCCTGTATGAGAAGTGGCTGATCACCCGAACTTCCGATAAGTTTTTTTTTATCTCTGACCTCTATCAACACTTACTAGCAACCACCACCCACACATATAATGCTGGACGGGCACGATGGGAGAGGGAGCTGGGTAGGACTCTGTCTCACAAGGAATGGGAAGGCATATACTACAGGGCCCGACACTCAGCTTATCACACGGGTCTTACGGAAACGCTGACCAAGGTCGCCACTTATTGGTATTACACACCAGAACGCCTGCATCAATTCGATTCCCACCTTAGCGCACTGTGCTGGAGGGGCTGTGGGGAGGTGGGAACCCTGGAGCACCTGTTGTGGAGCTGTGCCTGCATTCAACCATACTAGACACCAATCCTTGACGACATAGATTCTCATCTTGACACTCAGCTCCCACGCTTCCCAGCATACATTCTCCTCGGATTGCCCAACCCGTTAACATATCCCTTGAAATCCCAGATGGGCCGACTAATCGCCATTGCCCTAGGGGCAGCCACCCAGAACATACTAGCACATTGGCACTCACCCCAGACTCCTCCCCATTCAGGCTGGATACAAAGGCTTTGGACGATAATGGGAATGGAGAAATTATCCCTCACTCTGGCGGGCAGGGGGGATGAGTTCCCGGAGTTGTGGAGGCCCTTTTTGACCTTGCTTACAACTGAATTCCGGGAATTGACATGTCCTCGATACCTTCGGCTTCTCCGGTTAGCGGATACACAGATTCCACCAAGGCGCAACCCCAAAGGGATACGATAAACTGCCTTATGCTTAGCACCCTTCCCCTTCCCTGGGGCTTTTTCGATTTGTGGACAGGAGGTGGGGGGGAGGGAGGGATGGGGGTGGAGGGGGGCAATTGTTGTTCTGTTTCTTTTATTCCCACTGAAGGCTTCTTTTTAGACCCGCTCCCAGCATATTACTTGGTAACACTCATGATTGTCACATGTTGTCTGTATTGCACTGTCTTTAAGGAGCAGGGGGGTCTGTCCTTCTTTTGATGTTTGAAAATCAATAAAAGATTTAAACCATAAAAAAAGAAGTCTCTTGCTACCAGTCCTTTTCATCCAACACCACCATCCCCTCCTCCACCCCCCCTCTCCACTCTCAAATTCTTTGCAAATCACACCTCCGGATTCTCCACAATCTCACCATGATGATGACGATGATATTGATGATGGGGGTACACATTTGCCAGTGGATCCATGTTCAGATTACACAATTGATCCTCCAGCAGATAATGACCCAGATCTTTACCCTGCCAAGCCATCTCCTCCAGATGACAGTGTATCCTATCAAGAACTCATTGCCAGGGCAGCACAATATCATGGGGTGACATTGCACAAAGAATCATTAGAAGAGGATTTTTTGCTCGAGACTTTAGGATCCACACACAGGTTATCACAAACCCTTCCTATGCTTAGGGGCATGATGAGACACGCTGACAACATTTTTAAAGACCCTGTGCGTGCACGCATCTTGACTCCTAGAGTTAACAAAAAGTATAAAGTCTCCCCGAAAGAACCCAGTATTTATCAAAGGCCAGTTACCATTAGATTCACTAGTAGTGTCTAATGATCGTAAGCGAGCGAATTCCCAAACATCAGGGTACGCTCCTCCACCAGATAAAGAGTCCAAGTTAATAGACGCTTCTGGCAAGCGCGTAGCTGCTCAGGCTGTCAATCGCTGGCACATTGCAAATACATACGGACTTTTAGCCAGGTATAACAGGGCACACTGGGATGAAATGGAGCAATTGCTCCAATATCTCCCAGTTGAGCATAAAACAAGAGCACAAGATTTGGTAAATGAGGGAAAACTAATTTCCAATTCTTCCATAAGGTGTTCTCTAGATGCTGCTGATACTTCAGCTAGAGAGATCAACACTAGCATTTTGCTTAGGAGACATGCATGGTTAAGGATCTCCGGGTTTAAACCAGAGGTCCAACAATTAATTCTAAACACACCAGTTGATAAGAAACATCTTTTTGGCCCGGAGGTCGATCAGGCACTAGAAAAAATGAAAAAGGACACTGAAGTGGTCAAATCCATGGGAGCACTTCAGTCCTCTTCGAACAGAGGATCCTTTCGTCGTTCCTTTTACCGAGCGGGGTCCAAGACCACACCCTCAAACCAAAATACCTCCACCTACAAAGGTAATAATCGGTCCTCTCCCTCGAGGCTTTTTTCGAGGAGGTTATAGGGGGGACAACTCTAAAGGTAAGGTTAAGGGTAACACACCCTGTAACTCCCCTTCCACTAATAAGCACTGACTTACCCACGCTCCCCCTCCCCCCCCATCGTACCACACCTGTTGGGGGAAGACTTCAACAATTTCTCCCCATTTGGCAATCTATAACAACCGACAAATGGGTGATTGGAATTATCCAACATGTTTATTGCCTGGAGCTTACCAACAATCCTCTCCAAACATTCCACCTCGCTCTCACAAATTGTCTCCACCATGTGCAATTGCTCGAACAGGAAGTGCAATCTCTTACTAAAAGAAGCTATAGAACCTGTTCCAGTACAATATCAAGGTTCATGGGTTTACTCTCTGTATTTTCTGATTCCCCAAAAGGACGGTTCCCTAAGACCTTTTCTGGATCTCAGAGAGTTAAACCGATATATACTGTCCGAACACTTTCACATGGTGACCCTTCAACTCATACTTCCACTTTTACAAAAGGCAGATTTTATGTCTACTCTAGACTTAAAAGATGCATATTTTCATGTTCCAATTCACCCAGCTCATCGGAAATACCTCAGATTTGTGATAGCAGGCAAGCATTATCAATTCAAATTACTTCCCTTTGGAGTGACTACAGCACCCATGGTATTTACCAAATGTCTCGCAGTAGTAGCGGCTTATCTCAGAAGGCAACAAGTTCACGTCTTCCCTTATCTAGACGACTGGCTCATCAAAGCGAGCACTTACCAAAACTGTCTGCGACATACTCAAATGACAATAGACCTACTTCATCAACTGGGCTTTACAGTCAATGCACATAAATCTCACCTGCATCCTTTACAGATGCAATCTTACCTAGGAGCCACTCTAGACACAGTCAAAGCTCTAGCCTCTCCCAATGTAGCCAAAATTCACAACATTCAGTCTATAATACTACAGTTTCAATCCAACCAAGCCTTACCAGCCATGCAACTGCTGGGAATGATGGTGTCTTGCATCGCAATTGTACCCCATGCAAGACTGCACATGCGTCCTCTACAAGAGTGCTTGGCAAGCCAGTGGAATCAGTCACAGGGTCAATTAACCGATCTAGTGTTGGTAGACAGCCGTACCCATCGTTTCAGTGGTGGAACCCACAAAATTCATCAAAAGGACAGCCTTTCATCGACCCTATTCCACAGATCGTGCTCACAGCAGACGCATCTACAGGTTGGGGTGCCCATCTCCAAGATTACACAATACAAGGCCTGTGGAGCAACACACGCAAAAGCCTCCACATCAACTATCTAGAGCTTCTAGCAGTCTTTCTAGCGCTAAAAGCTTTTCAATCTCACCAAAGTTGTCCTAGTCTGGACTATGTACACAAACGGGGGGACACACTCGCTCCAACTGTCACGCCTCTCTCAAGCCATTTGGAATTGGGCAATCCATCACAGGATTTATCTTCTAGCAGAACACCTTCCAGGGGTAAACAATCCGATTGCCGACCTCCATAGCAGACAGACACCAAATTTACGAGTGGGAAATTCATCCCGAAGTTCTCCTTCCATACTTTCAACAATGGGGATTCCCACAAATAGACTTGTTTGCCACAGCCGAAAACGCAAAATGCCCAAACTTCAGCTCCAGGTTCTCACACCCGCTCTCAAAGGGCAATGCCCTATGGATGAACTGGTCAGGGATATTTGCCTACGCTTTTCCACACCTCTCTCTCTCATTCCGTATTTGGTTCGGAAGCTGTAACAAACATCCCTCACACTAATTCTAGTAGTTCCTACATGGGCCCGTCAACCATGGTACACCACCCTGTTGGAGCTGTCTCTGGTTCCACATCAAAAGCTGCACCTCACCTCCAGCCTCCTCACATAGAACCGTGGAGAATTCAGACATCCAAAGCCCAAAGAACTGAATTTAGCAATCTGGCTCCTGACGTCATAGAGTTTGGTCATTTAAATCTACCACCAGACTGTATGAATATTCTAAAAGAAGCGAGAGACTACCACCAAAGCTTGCTACGCAGCAAAGTGGAAAAGATTTGTTGTCTACTGCAATAACAAAATAAACCAGCTTCTATACAAAACTTTATTTGTTACCTGTTACACTTACAGCAAACTGGACTAGCTTATACATCTATTCGTTTGCACCTCAAAGCAGTTGCTGCGTATTTGCAGAACAGGCAACATTTATCACTATTCAGAGTTCCAGTGATCAGAGCCTTCATGGAAGGCTTGAAAAGGGTAATACCATCAAGGATTCCTCCTGCCCCAGTATTTAATCTCAACATTGTTCTTACAGGGCTCATGGGTCCACCTTTTGAACCATTGCACAAATGCCCGTTGCAGTTTCTCATGGAAAGTTGCTTTCCTGATCGCATTCACCTCATTAAGGAAAGTTGGTGAGCTACAGGCATTAACATTAGAAGAACTCTTCTTTCAGCTACACAAAGACAGGGTAGTTCTCTGCACCAACCCTAAATTCCTCCCCAAAGTTGTTTCTGCTTTTCATATAAACCAATCGGTTGTTACCTGTGTTTTTTCCTCAACCTGATTCTGTAGCAGAACGCGCTCTTAAACACACTTGACGTAAAAAAAAGCTTTATTGTACTACATAGATAGTACAGAACACTTTTACAAAACAACTGTTTGTTGCATTTGCTCAACCCCACAAAGGCAATCCCATTTCTAAATCTGGTATTGCAAGATGGATTGTTAAATGCATTCAAACATGCTACGCTAAAGCTAAAGGGACTTTATCCAAACCCCCTAAAGTGCATTCCACTCGCAAAATAGGAGCTTCCGTGGCCTTTTTAGGTAACATTCCTCTAGCTGACATATGTAAGGCAGCTACATGGTCTACACCACACACATTTACCTAACACTATTGCGCAGATGTGTTGGCACGTCAACAAGCTAATGTAGGCCAAGCAGTACTTAAGACACTATTTCAAACAATTGCAACATCTACAGGTTAGCCACCGCTTTGGGAGTATACTGCTTTGTAGTCTATGCAAAGCATGTGTATCTACAGTACCCATGCCTCGAACGGATAATGTTACTTCCCAGTAAGCATCTGTTCTTGGCATGTAGAGCTGTAGATTCACATATGCCCACCCGCCTCCCCGGGTACCTTTTAGTTGTTGCAGTTCCTAATTATACATTCATACGCATGGACATATCTATACTACACTTGCTTACTCCATTCTCACCCTCTTGCGGGAAAACAGTCTAATAATGGAGTCGATGACCATGCGCACTATCACTGAAAGGAGGAGTCACCTTACCTTGTGACTAGGAAAGATTTCTTCGAAGAAAAACAACTTGCAAACATCCGGACCCAACACTAGATGGCAGGAGTATGCAAAGCATGTGAATCTATAGCTCTAAATGCCAAGAACAGATGCTTACTGGGTAAGTACAATTATCCTTATTGTGCGAAAGAATTCTATTTGGGAAATTCTGCAATTAATAAAGGAGGCGTGGAAGGGCAATTATCTTAAAAATTGCTGAGTGCCGTAGGAGCTACAGTGTGAACCACCCAGAAACGGGCTCCATTCTGTAGTTGGGAAACTGCCTGAACATTAATTGCACTGGCCCTTCTAATGCCCTGTTATATACACCCCCAAATATCTAAAGCCATCTATAACCACCTGAAGGTTAGCTGCCCAGGCCAGGACATCGGGGGCAGTACCCATTACAAATTAGGAGGATTTGAACCTATTTATATGGAGTCCTGTTAATGAGCCAAAAATCTGCAAAATCCTTGGTCCCTTCCACTGCAAACCTCTCAAGAACACCATAACATCATCTGCATAAAGTGCCACTCGTTCTCTGTCCTTGGTGCCTAACCGAAATCACAGATCTGGTAATCTACCATTGTCCATTCCGCTAATCACAATAGAGAAAGCAACTGGAGCGAAGGACAGCCCTGCCTCATACCCCTCTTAACATGAAACCTGTCTGAGGTGGCCTGCCCAATTCTAACTTGAGCCAGCAGATCTGTGTGCAATAATTTCATGTATTTGCAGAACTTGGGGCCAAAATTGAGTCTATCCAGAGGGAGAAACACATAGTCCCAACCCACCAAATCGTATACCGTCTCGAAATGTGCTAGGAGAAAGGACACTGGGCCGGGAATTTGATGTCAGACCATTCTAATGTTATGTCCAGTTGCAAGTTTCAGCATGAAGTCCGATTGGTACTTTCTAGCCAGGGAACTGATTACCCGGACAGTTGTTTTGCCTGAGCTTTTGTAATATTTTTGTTTTTCACATTTTACAAGGAAATATGGCGGTATGATGCACAGCGGTCTGGAGGGCGCCCTGGCTTGTGTATTGCTATTGTTTCTACTGTACGTGAGTCAAGGGGGAGTCTCCCTCTCTCCAGGGCTTCCATTCTTATCCCCAACAGTGGGCTGGCAATTCTTGGCATTGACACATTAAAGCATTCCACCAGGAATATGTTGGCCCTGGGTCTTCCAGCATTCAGGTGGTTTAAAGCCTCATTGAGTTCTACCTTTGTTAGGTCTCCCTCCAACAATTCCCTCACCACCCACAAATGCCCTTTGCGGTAGATCATTCACAAATTCTGTTAAGACAGTCAGCTCTGGTGACCTATCTGCATAGTATAGGATGGTATAATAAGATGCAAATTCACTGGCAATATTGAGCCCCCCCCCTCCCCCATATCTCCCGATCCTCCCCACCTGTAACATGGGCTATTAGGTCATGTGCATCAGTGACCAGTTAATGTGTAAGGGTCTAATATTCTATAGATCCTTTTGAGGGTCATGTAGGTTTTAATTGCAGTAATTTAACTGGGTATACTTGAATTTCACATTTTGGGTTACCTTGTAGGTGTTTTCGGGAGCCCCCTTCCATTCGGCGTTTAATTCCCTCTGCATGGTATCCTCCCAGTTCCAATTCCTGCAGACTATATTTGGTAATCAAGAGCTCTATCTTTCCAAGTTATCAGTCTACAAGTTTTGCCTGTTGTAAAGAGTAGATGTATGACCTTGTGTGTCTGAAGCTCCTTAGATTGTGTCCCCCCATTTCTCATGTATGGTGCTGATGACTGCTGCGCAAATCAAAACTGAGTGATGGGGAGTCCATATTCATCTCTGGGAGTCTCCAATGTTTTCAGCTCCAATGCCTCAAAGCAGTCTCCCACTGTGATTATCCCTTTTTTTTTTTTTTATATATAATTTTTTCCCCCCTATATTAACAAACCATAATACAGAGATTAGATGAAACTGCAGCAAAGAAAAAGCCAACTAAAAGATAACATTATAAAAAAACAATAACAGAAAAATCATTACAATTTAGAAATGCCATATTTGTTCTTAGTCAATCATTATCGATTCAAACATTTCTTATAAACACCTGAAATTAAACGCTCCTACCAATAGACTCTTAATTTCTCTCTATTTTCAAAAATAAAAAGAGCAGGATACTATCAAATAACAGCGGAATCCTCAAAAATAAAAAATGATAGTACATATTGCTGTATACTCAAAATTCAAACAAGCTTGTCAGTATTATTTAAAGAATCCAAATTAAACATAAACCTAGGTATTCATTCTGTCTGAGCAAGTTGGTCCATCCATATTGATAATGACCCTCAAATTCTTTTACCTTTGATCCTACTTTTCCTGCCTCTCTGATCATATAGTGTTTTTTCAAGATTAAATATATGTAAGAAACGACCTTTCCAGTGATGGAAAGTTGGCGGAGAGGGATCTAGCCAGGATGACGCTACGCAAAGTCTAAACACTGCCATTGCTATAAACGTAAGCTCCTCCCCAATTTTCCCAGTTCGTTCATTTACTCCTAGAAGCATCAGCTGGGGTGAAAGCAGAACATCTTCTTTCAATATATGCTGCAAGAAGCCCGCTATTTCTCACCCAATAGGTTATATTAATATGCATGTAGCAAATATATGAACCAAGTCCGCCCCATATGTTTTACACCTGAAGCATTGGGTCCCTTCCCCTCTTCCCCACTTTGCTATTTTTACAGGAGTAATGTATAGATCGAAGAGGGTTTTAAAATGTTGTGCCCGCAAGTTTGCAGAACATAGTATAGAGTTACCCATCTCCAGGGACTTCATAAAATGTGACTCCCGGACCCCAAGCCTGTCGTTCCACTTCTGCCCATGCCTATCCACATCGTCAGTCACATCTTCTAGCATACAATTATATAATTGTGAGATCGTAGTGCTGGAAGGCCTTGTTAATAAATCCATCAGGGATACTTTTGAGAAGCCGGCGGCGGAAGAAATCCCGATGACCCAAATTAAATCTTTCCCTGACCATTTCAAACGATGCTATATAATCCTCTGCCAACATATCCTCTATCCTGAAGAAGCCGGCTTCTCCCCACCTTGCCAGGCAGTTATCCTGCAGAGCATTTGGCAGTTGATCATTATAAACCAGGGGGGTGTATCTGCTAAATCGTCCAATTCCCAGTTTTTTCCGAACGCCCGCCCAGTTACGAAATGCGGGGATCAGGGTCTTGAACCGTGTCCTTTTGAAATAACTTGGCTCATAGATCTTTAAGAGGCATCCATTAGCTCGTGGTCCGATCAACATCTCGTAAATTGATGGGATAAAACTGGAGCCATATTCTTCTCTAGACCTGGTGCCAAAGAGAGGCCAATAATATTGCACAGATGCGGCTAGGTAATACAGTTTAAAATTGGGGATCGCAAGCCCGCCTCTGTCCCTAGGAAGGGATAAAAATACATTAGATCTTCTGATTCTGCCATATGACCAGATGAATCGAGCCACCTCTCTCTCAATTAACCTAAACCAATCATTATGTATTTCCAGAGGGATCGTGCGAAAAATATATAGTAATTTCGGTAACGTCATCATTTTGATCAGATTGCATCTTCCTATGATAGACCATTTTAAATTATCCCATCGTCGTAGATCGTTCTTTAAATTCCCTATTATAGGAGCCAAATTTGTCAACAATATCATCTATCTTTGTCTTGATGTGTATTCCTCAATAAACTGCAGCCTCAACAATCCTACTATCAGTGGAAATGATAAATTTATTTGTCAAAATTTGAGTTTTTATTTTGTTCAGAGCGAATCCTGAGTATATTCCAACATTTTCGGCAATGGTTTCTACCGCCGGCATTGCTCTATCGAGGTCGGCCGTTATTATTGCCACATCATCGGCATAGGCCAATACTTTCGTATCCCAGCCATGTAGGGTTATTGGTGCTATATCTGGGGATGCCTCCAATTTCCTAAGAAAGGGTTCTATGTATAACGCGAACAACAAAGGAGGTAAGGGGCACCCTTGTCTGGTTTCCCTACCGATAAAAAAAAAATAAAAAAAATAAATAAAAAAAAATTCCAGACTCTCTGCCCATAACCTGCAGTCGTGCTGTATGATTACCGTACAGAATCTGTACTGATCTGATAAAGGAACTCCCTAGACCATTAGTTTCCAAGACCCTCCAAAAATACCCCCACGAAACCCTGTCGAAAGCCTTCTCGGCATCGAGAAAGGCCGCCCCCATAGGTTTTGAGAGCGCCTCAGTAGCATCAAAAAGTGAGAACACGCCTCACATGATCAGCCGTCCCTCTCCCTTGAATGAATCCATGCTGCCATACTGAAACTAAATGATGCATTACCCTGTTCGATCGAGTGGCGAGGATCTTCGAGTAAAGCTTAGTATCGCTATTTAAGAGTGTTATAGGCCTGTAGGAACCTAGATTCATGGGATCTTTACCTCTCTTTAAAAAAATAACAATATTTGCAGTGCCCCATGTACCAGGTGGTGCCGCCCCCTCCCTTACCTCTTTAAATAATCCAAGTAATTCCTGGGTAACTTCCTTGGCAAAAATTTTGTACAATTCTAATGGAATACAGTCAGTCCCTGTAGCCTTTCCCGATGGAAGAGCTTGCAAATCTATATGAAGTTCCTCCTGAGAAAATTCTGATCCCAGCAGGAGGCTCTCCTCCTGAGGGATCCTTATCCGTGGAGCAAACTCATCCCAGTTCTCCTGATTATAAGAGTCCCCTCCTGGTAATGCCGTATATAGCCCCTCATAGAACCCCCTAAATGCCTCCCTGATATCTGCGGGATCAGAGACTATATCTCCTTCCTTATTCGTAACCTGCTTAATATGTCCTGCAGCAATTTGTTGCCTAGCCCTGACAGCTAACAGTCGGCCGACATTCTCGCTATATTCGTAACACTGTTGTCTTTTTGCGATAAATTTACCTGCTGCCCACTGTGATTATCCCATCCACATTCTAGGTCTTCATCTTGCAGTTTCCAAATTCTCTCTGGTCATATGACAGCATATGACAGGCCGGTTAGAGAAAGGGCTGGTATGTAAACAAAAAAAATAAAAAAAGCTGCTTATACAATGTCATCCTGCATCTTTCCCAGATTTTGAGTGCAGTTCTAACCAGCCATGGCATGGTTTCCTCAGCTTTCCCACTTTCTAATAATCTTGTTCTGAATAGGTTCTGTTCCTCAACTATTCTTGACTTATGCCTTGTAGGTTAACCCGGCCAGTTAGAGCCTCAAACATGGGTCTTCATCAGGACAGACTGAACAATGTATTGGGAATAACCTGGGTTCCAGCATCGAACAGTGAAGGAACTGACTGATGAATTCTGAAAGTTGCGAAGTCCAGCCAGCTCCTCATCTGTAGGGGAAAACTCCCTTAAGTATGAATACAAAGCATACAGGAAAACGACCTGAAGGACAAATCAAAATCAATGTTCATGCGAACGCATAAATCTGATCTGTCAAAATCATAGTAGGAGGTGCTCTTGCAATTTAGCGATACAAAAGGGGATGATGGACGGAACGCTTGAGCCAATCAAACACTCACCCCCAGTCAACTGATCTGGGTTTAATCCATCATCATTCTTTAGCTCACTCCACCACCCCAGTTCAGACATGGCCATATGCAAATCAGTCTGACCCTGTGCCTCATGGGAACAGTCCAGCCCGAACTGCCAAGCCATGTCTTCCCTGGACCGGAAACAAGCATCCTAGGACCGGTTTCTGGCATTCCAGCCGTCATCAGCCAGGCTTGCTTGAATCCAGTGGCAAAGTGAGCAAGGGACCCACGTCTGGGCATACCCCGCCAACTTAGGGCGAACAAAGCGATACAAAAGGGGATGATGGACGGAACGCTTGAGCCAATCAAACACTCACCCCCAGTCAACTGATCTGGGTTTAATCCATCATCATTCTTTAGCTCACTCCACCACCCCAGTTCAGACATGGCCATATGCAAATCAGTCTGACCCTGTGCCTCATGGGAACAGTCCAGCCCGAACTGCCAAGCCATGTCTTCCCTGGACCGGAAACAAGCATCCTAGGACCGGTTTCTGGCATTCCAGCCGTCATCAGCCAGGCTTGCTTGAATCCAGTGGCAAAGTGAGCAAGGGACCCACGTCTGGGCATACCCCGCCAACTTAGGGCGAACAAAGCGATACAAAAGGGGATGATGGACGGAACGCTTGAGCCAATCAAACACTCACCCCCAGTCAACTGATCTGGGTTTAATCCATCATCATTCTTTAGCTCACTCCACCACCCCAGTTCAGACATGGCCATATGCAAATCAGTCTGACCCTGTGCCTCATGGGAACAGTCCAGCCCGAACTGCCAAGCCATGTCTTCCCTGGACCGGAAACAAGCATCCTAGGACCGGTTTCTGGCATTCCAGCCGTCATCAGCCAGGCTTGCTTGAATCCAGTGGCAAAGTGAGCAAGGGACCCACGTCTGGGCATACCCCCGCCAACTTAGGGCGAACAAAGCGATACAAAAGGGGATGATGGACGGAACGCTTGAGCCAATCAAACACTCACCCCCAGTCAACTGATCTGGGTTTAATCCATCATCATTCTTTAGCTCACTCCACCACCCCAGTTCAGACATGGCCATATGCAAATCAGTCTGACCCTGTGCCTCATGGGAACAGTCCAGCCCGAACTGCCAAGCCATGTCTTCCCTGGACCGGAAACAAGCATCCTAGGACCGGTTTCTGGCATTCCAGCCGTCATCAGCCAGGCTTGCTTGAATCCAGTGGCAAAGTGAGCAAGGGACCCACGTCTGGGCATACCCCCGCCAACTTAGGGCGAACAAAGCGATACAAAAGGGGATGATGGACGGAACGCTTGAGCCAATCAAACACTCACCCCCAGTCAACTGATCTGGGTTTAATCCATCATCATTCTTTAGCTCACTCCACCACCCCAGTTCAGACATGGCCATATGCAAATCAGTCTGACCCTGTGCCTCATGGGAACAGTCCAGCCCGAACTGCCAATTTAATCACCCACACGGCCCTCTTGTGCTACAAAGTAACAATGTATCTTCTCTTGGCTGCAGCAACCGCTTTTGGATTTGCCCTTCAAGTCGTTTCCCTGTTCACAGCTAGGAGATCTCTTGTTCAGTATGTAAGATACCTTTTCAAGGTTTGCTGATGCCACTGTAGCACTCTGGTGGAGGTTCACTGGTACCTTGTTTGTGACCCTGAAGTGTTCCATTTGGGAATAAAGCTGTTCTGGTCACAATGAATGGTAATAAAAGATATGTATAGTCTTTTCGATAATGCTTTATTAAATATTTTATAGTATAGATTTAACAAGGACCAGGCCTAAAACAGGCCATGTCTAAACGTTCTTGCCTCAGTTTTTAGTAACAAAGCTATTAAAGGATTTCTAGACGTGGCTGGCTGCTTGCCTTGTTGCGCCACTGAATCCATTCTGGCAAGCTGTGTTGCTATGTCCGTGTAGGTGAGGTAGAACTCCGCTATCAGGCTGTTTGTGCATGGAGTTTTCTCCTTCGCGATTTCCTTCAGGGCTTTCCTAATTTCCCCCCTTGATCACCAGAGCATTCAACGCCTCTGGAGCTTGTTCTTGGATCATCCTCATTGGTGACCTCTCTAGATAGGATACAGTTATGTCCCCTCCTAGGTCCTGTCTTGTCCCCTAGGGGTCTGAATTATACTCTAGGAACACATGTGGAGCCTCTCCAGCCTTTCTCCCTCATTCTGAATCCTGGCCATATACTAGGAGTCATTGAGGCATGTAATCTTTCAACAATTGTGGCATTTTTCTCTGCCCTGTGTGCAGGATCACTTGTAGGGTCTTGTCACCTCCTGCTCTAGCCTAGGAATGCTTCTGGTCTAACATAGTCGATTACTACCTCTGTTTCTGGACCCCTACCTCTACCCCCAATGGCCTCCCACTACATTTTTAAATGCCTCCCATTTGGTTAGTACTGAGGGTGTTTCACCCACGCATTATTTACCTACACATACAAACTTGACCCTGAAACCTATCTTTTAAGGTTAGAGCGCTGTACGGTCACATTGATGGCAGCTTATCTCTCTGAAGTGTCAGTCAGTGCTGTCCACATTCACAGCACATTACAGCGAGTTAGACAAATCAAGACCGGAGAGGCCAGTGACTCGAGGAGGATCTTTAGAAATAGGTTTCCTAGGTTAATTGTGGAGCTGGTGGTAGTCGAGTATAAACTGATTTTGCAAGGTAACGTCATTAAAGGTAATTCTCAATATTGTAGTTGGAGTGTGTAGCTTTTTTTTGGGACTATATTGTCAAATAGTACTGTTTTGGGAAAATATGTTGTTGGTAAAGCATTGGTTTAAAAACTTAAAATATACTTAATTTCTTAAAGGAGACTTGGAGTGCTCTTTCTTAGTGTGGTACATGAGCTTTATTAAATATTGTGTATTTCTTATTTTCAAGCACTACGTGATTTGTTTGACTCTATGGATAAAACCTCAACTAGTATCCCACCAATCATTTTGCTGCAGTTCTTGCACATGGCATTTCCACAGTTTGCAGAGAAGGGAGAACAAGGACAGTACCTCCAACAGGTAAAGCCCATTCTTCTTCAATTGAAAAACTCTTGCACTGAAAAGGATCCATTATTTTTTGTTCACAGTGTGTTCCATATGTCGGAAGGAGCATTGATTGTTCCTGGAGCTTTTAGCACATCTTAGGTTTTCAGTACTGTTTTTAGCACACAAAAAGGAAAACTAATTTTGGGCCTTCATTTCTCCCAGAGTACTATTTTGGCAGCTATTAAGTGTCACAAAACAAGGTCGTAATAGGCCTAAGTGAAGGTTTGCATTTGATCATACCTGTTGCTGTAGTTTCACCCAACCACCAGGCTGTTGTTCATTTAGGTGATATTCAGGTGTCGCTCGTGTCTGTTCCAGCCGCAGCCCGTGCAGGTAAGAGTGGTGGGGCCATGGGGGCAACGGGGGGGATTTCGACAGACGATGACTAGCGTAAATTAAATAATCCATCTTCCCTCGTTGTCTGTCGAAATCCTGCCCCACCGCTCTTACCTGCACATGCCACGGCTAGTCTGTTCATGTATCAAGTGTACAGAGTCCCACTGGGTGTGTACTTTAACACTTTGGCTGTTTTTTTTTCCTTGACATACCAGTAGGTGGCAGTGTTTCAGTAATGTGTCTGCCCTATCCTTCTTTAATCGTTACCACCTTCACATTCTCACCAGTACATTTCCCTACAAGTGTAGCACTCATAGTTGTTTGGCTGTATGATAGAGTACACATATGCTACTGACTTTTTGACAGAACCCACTTTGTGTGCTTTTGAATTATTGTATTCTTCTCATGACCTTGAATCATAGTTTGCAAGTTTTGGGAAAGCAATATAATCTTGGTCAAAGTAGTTGTACTGAGTGTGTATTTTATTCTGCTTTGTTTACAGGATGCCAATGAGTGCTGGGTGCAAATGATGAGAGTATTACAGCAAAAACTGGAATCAATAGAAGGCGACACTGAAATGGAGGTAATGCTTGCCTACATGTGTGTACCAGTGTGTCGCAATATTAGAAAATGAAACTTGTATCTTAGACATTGCATTTTTTTATTATTCATTGTAAGGGATAAAAATTAAAATTGAAGTGTGTAAACCGTCAGAATAAGTTACCGGGAAACAAGCTCATAGCGTGAATAGTGCCAGACACCACTCTTCTCCCCTATCCAGTTGTTATGATTCTTGAGTTGGGCCCCATATAAGCTTTATATGGTTGGTTTACTTCATACTGCTACATACTAAGTATTCAGAAAGGCTCTGCTTGCACTCTCGGAGTCTGATTTTTGTTTTCAACTTACTGAAATTATGAAACGGGTGAACACTGATTGGTGTATTCTTTACTCTGGGAAGAATGCTGGTGATTTATTTAAAAACAGACAGTGCTCTTGAGATCAAAGTAAAGGCCCCATTCTGCCAAGACTCATGGCATGTCCCATTAGTCACCGAAGCTGTTTTACTGTAACTTCACTCCATTCAAACTATGTGCAAGCTGAAGGTATTATGCCTCTCACGGGCCTTCATCCATCATCCTTTAACAATTTCTGGATTCACAATTTTCTGATAGCAAAGGCTGTTGGCCTTTAGGTCAGATACCTGGTTATCATATTTTACTCGACTAGTCTTTTTCAATGGAACTAAGTAAAGTGAATAACTCTAGGTTTGGGCTAGGTGAATTTAGATTTCCGGCAAAGTTCCTGTTTCATGGTATAGAACTATAGAGTCTACTATTGGCCCTAAAAGCATCTTGTCTCTGGAACTTCCTTAATTGATGTTTTGTCTGTTTTGAATCTCTCCAGTAACTAAGTACTCTCAAGACCTGCATACTTGATCATGCATTCCTTACTTGGATCTTCCTCCCAGCACACAATTTACAATTTTGTTTTTATTTCTGATGTTTTTTGTTGCTGGCTCAGCTTCAGTCGAAGTCACTAGTCACACCCCTAGTATCTTAATTAGTGATAAATTCAGATTCCCCAAAACATTCCCTTGTTCTGCTGGAAACTGCTTTTACCCCTTTTGCTAATATCCGGGGACATCGGGATTGAGTCATGTGATGGGCCTGTGACATAATAATAATTCCCATTTGTAAAGCGCGAACATATCACCCCCTTAAGGGTTTCAAGGCGCTGGGGGCCATCGGAGAGATTAAGTGCGCTATTGCTCAGTCGCATGATGCTGAGCTGCCACCGGGGATCGAACTGCATGCTCCGTAGTCAGCCGCTCTGGCCGCTGCGCCAAACCTTGACATACTGGTAATTTTTAGGTCGAGCATCAGCGCGCATGCTGTTTGCAAGACCTCCTGTAAACACTCTACAGAGTGTAATTTCAGCTGCTGCCTGCTATTGGTTCATAGCTCCATCGCTTTTGTTTACTGGCTCCTTGTTGGCCGGTGCTCCAGATACATTACTTCTGTTTGGAAGCCAGGAGCACCGGCCAAATACAGTTTCATTACACTGTAGGCCTTTATGTAGTTATTCATTGACTACTTTTTTTTTTTTTTAAACAAGCGCCCCTTCCGCGCTTTATCTTTAATGGTGGCGCGCTACTTTCTTTAGACTGGGCTTGTCTAAACAAAGGTGCGCAGCTGCTATTAAAGTGAAAGCGCGGAATGAGGCGCTTTTATATAAAAAAAAAAAAAAGCATTTGTTTGTCGACTTGAGAAACAAATGCTTTTATTTGTAAAAGCGCCCCATTCTGCGCTTTCACTTTAATAGCGGCCGCGCACCTTTGTTCAGACGAGACCACCACCAGTACCACTACCACTACCCCACCAGTACCACTACCACGACCAGTACCACCAGTACCACCACCAATACTACCAGTACCACCAACACCAGTGCCACCACCACCTCCAGTACCACCACTACAAGTACCACCACTACCAGTACCACCACCACCACTAATACCACCACCACCACCACCTCAGCGCCTCTCGCTCACTAGTAATAGCAGGGGCACTGTACGAGCCCGGAGCTGCAGCCAAGACCATCCCTCCCTCCCTCCATGCGTGCCATAACGCACAGCCCACCCTGCACCAGGAGGTGAAGCCAGGGCCCTACTACAGCTGGAGTGTTTATTAGGCCAAAGATGGCAATGACATTACGCAATGCCACACTGCACACTCAAATCACGGAGAGGGCAGGAAATAGCCCCCCCTCCCGCTCTTCCTCCTGAGCTGCGACAGTGTAATCACAGTGCGAAAGGTGTTGGAGCGCTTTGTTGGTGTTTATAGCTCGGATCATATGTAACTCTCACTTCACACTTTGTGTCTGTGTAATTTACAACACTTACACATCTTCTTCACTGCACTATTTATCACTACTTTGAAGACATCGCAGGCCGGTCTCTTCCTCTGATATTTACAATCTAACAAACGGTCGAGAAGGCCCTTTATTGCAATGCAATAGGTCTCGCATTTGCGAGAGTTTAAGCTATTAGTATTGTAAATAACAATGGCTTTTATTTGTGTTTTAAAACCCAAAACATAAATAAAAGGCATTGTCATTTACAATGGCAATAGCTCAAACTCGCGTGAATGCAAGACCTATTGCGTTGCAAATGCTTGTTTCTACAGCACTTCCTTTTTTCCGTACTGCATGTCCTTTGCTCTTTTACTTGTGTACACTTTTTTCAGCCTTTAGAATGTTCTATCTCACTCAATTTTCACAATACAAAATTACTCTCCCGAAATGCATCATTTGTGCATGCACAAATACCGACCCTCTTTCCCCTTAACTTGCCTCATGAGAGAATAGACAGATGCTGGTATAATATTGCATATCTGAAAGAGACACGTTAGTGATAGATTCCTTACCTTAGAATATCCCCAGGCGTCAGGCTGGATCCGGAAAGTTTTGCGTAGCAGTACCCTTGTGCGTCGGTAGGCGGCGTCGTGCGGCTCCGCGTCCGTCGTCGGCGTCGTGATCGCCGGGATGACGTCGCGGGCAGTACTTAGACGCCGCCCCTGCGCGCTGACGTCAGTTCTTCTTTTCCGCGCCAGTAAGCGCAGATCCGGGAAGAGCAGTGCCCTGGTCAATTTTTGACCATACTTTTTGGTGATTTTTTCACTGTCTTTTTCCACCATTCAGGTGTCGTAGGGATGCCCGGCTTCAAGCGATGCGGCGCCTGTGCGCGGATGATGTCCGTCACCGACCCGCATTGGGAGTGTCTCTTCTGCCTCGGCCGAGGCCACGACACCGAGTCTTGTCCCGAATGCCAGGCCCTCAACCCGAAGGCTTTGCGAGAGCGGTCTCGAAAGCTCCTCGAGGCCCGGCATTCGGCTCCGCGGAAGCCCCGGTCGCGTGAGAGGTCCAGGGGTCGCTCGCGGAGTGCACACCGGTCGTCGGCGTCGAAGTCTTCTTCGTCCGGTAAGTCTCGACACAAGAAGTCCAAGAAGCATCGTCGCTCTCGGACTTCGCCTCGCCCGGTCTCGCGACTCGGCTGAGGCCCCTCCCGGCACCGTCCCCGCCCCGCGGCCCCGGACTTGCCTGTGGAGTCGCCCCCGTCATACCCGCCCTTCCCGGGTTCGGGGGCGGATCCGGCCAAGGTACAGGAGTTCCTGTCGGCCATGGCCCGCCTCTTCGGGCCTTCAGGCCCCTCCGGTGCGCCTTCGGGCCCCGTGGGCCCTGATGGGGTTGATCCGGCGTCGCCGGCGGCTCCGGCCCCGGCGTCGCCCGAGCCTCCAGCCTCGATCCCGGCTCCGGCCCCGGCCTCGATCCCGGCTCCACAACTCCCATCGACGCCGGTCGACCTCACGACACCTCCGCCGGCGCCGATGTCTCCGGTGCCGTTCTCGACGCCGCCCTGGGCTCCGGGCGGCGTCGTCCCCAGTTCCTTCCGGCTCCGGACATGGACCCGGAGCGACGTCGCTCGACGCCGGCTCCGGCGCCGATGGGACCTTGGGTCCCAAATGTCCCTCCTCCTCCTTATTTTGAACCAGAGGAGGACCAGGAGGACTGGGAGGGGTCTGATGACCCTCTGACACGCAACTGTCAGTATGATGAGGACTGGACAGAGAGTCTAGGGGAGGCCAGTGGTCTGGATACTTCTCCTGACACTGGCATGCTGTCTCCTCCCGTGGCTACGGAGGAGGGGGCCAATTTTGGTACGGTGTTGCGTAGGGCTGCTGGGGCCTTACGTCTCCAGCTCCCTACTTTGACGGTCAAGACTAACATCTTGACAGAGGTGCTTCAGCCGGCAGCCTCCTCTGCGGAGACTGTGCTGCCGTTTAACGACGCCCTCACGGACGTTCTTTTGGGCGCCTGGTCCAAGCCCAACACAGGGGCTCCTGTGGATCGGAACGTGTCACGACGCCATCGCCCCGCTCCGGGCGACCCCCTGTTTCTTTCTGTCCACCCCACTCCTGAGAGCTTGGTTGTCCAAGCCTCCGCTTCCCAAACCGCCTTCCCTACCGCTCCTCCGGATAGGGAATCCAAACGCCTGGATCAGTTTGGGAAGAAAGGTTTTTCTTCCTCCAGTGCTGGCTTGCGGTCCGTTAACACCGCTTGTCTTTTGGGCCGATATACCCACTCTCTGTGGGATTCGGTGGCGGATGTTTTGCCCCAGTGCCCTGAGGAGGTCCAGGCACTGCTTTCCCGCGCCATTGCGGAAGGAAGGGATGCGGCCAAATACACTATCCGTTGTGGCCTTGACACCGCCGACTCGCTGGGCAGGTCGATTGCAACGACGGTGGCGCTCCGACGCCACGCCTGGCTGAGAACCACTGGTTTTTCAGGGGATGTCCAGAATACTCTCATGGACATGCCCTTTGATGGAGTCGGTCTTTTTGGGTCCAAAGCAGACCATGCGTTGGAGCGCTTTAAGGACTCACGGGCTACTGCCAAGTCCCTGGGCCTTTCTGCTACACGCCCTCCGCTGCCTTCTGCTTTTCGCCCCTATCGTGGCCACGGTAGGGGCGCCCTTCACGTCAGCAGCCCAGCCACCGGCCCGCGCAGCAGGCGTCTTCGCGTGGCCGAGGACGTGGATTCCGCCGTGGCGGATCGGGCAACCAGCGTGCGGGTCAGGCCACCACCTCCAACCCGTCCGCGGCCTCCAAGCCCTCCTAGTCCCTCCTTTCAGGTGCACGGCACGCCAGTAGGGGGCAGGGTCCGCCATCACCTTCCCCACTGGCGCACCATCACCTCGGACAGGTGGGTCTTGGACATTGTCCGAAGGGGCTACTCCCTCCCCTTCGAGACCACCCCCAGCCATGCCACCTCAATTCCACCGCATGTCAGGGGATCACTTGGTGCTTCTACAGAAGGAAGTCACGGCCCTCTTGACCAAGAGGGCCATCGAGCATGTTCCGACCCCAGAAGTAGGGTGTGGTTGCTACTCCCACTACTTTCTGGTGCCCAAAAAGGACAAGGAGGACATGCGTCCTATCTTGGACCTCCGGAACGTCAATCGCTTCCTCCGGAAGGAGAAGTTCAAGATGCTCACCCTAGCTCAGGTCTTGACTGCCCTCGACCCAGGAGACTGGTTGGTAGCGTTGGACTTGCAGGACGCGTATTTCCACATCCCCGTCCTGCCGGCCCACCGGCGTTACCTTCGGTTCACGGTAGGCCCCGAGCATTTTCAGTTCACCGTGCTCCCCTTTGGCCTTACAAGTGCCCCTCGGGTGTTCACGAAAGTGATGGCGGTGGTCGCAGCTCATCTGCGCCGGGCAGGGGTTTCAGTCTTCCCCTACCTCGACGACTGGCTGCTGAAGGCGGGCTCGTCCCAGGCAGTCGTCTCCCACCTCCAGACTACGGCCGAACTCCTGCACTCGCTGGGGTTCTCCATCAATGTGCCGAAGTCGCATCTGATTCCTTCTCCACAGCTCCTTTTCATCGGAGCAGTTCTGGACACGACGCAGTTTCGGGCTTATCCTCCCGAACGGCGAGTCCGGGATATTCAGGCTATGATTCCGATCTTTCGGCCTTTATCCTGGGTTTCGGTACGGATGACCCTGAGGCTGCTGGGCCTCATGGCCTCCTGCATCCTGCTGGTCAATCATGCCAGATGGCATATGCGGGCTTTGCAGTGGGACCTGAAGTTCCAGTGGGCGCAGCACCAGGGCAACCTGTCCGATCACGTCCAGATCTCGGAGGGGACTGCAAAACAGTTGCAGTGGTGGCTCTCAAACCGGCAATGGGTCATGGGCAGATCCCTCTCCCTTCCCCAGCCAGAGCATACAGTTGTGACGGACGCGTCCCTTCTGGGATGGGGCGGTCACATGGGAGAGGCGGAGATCAGAGGCCTCTGGTCTCCGGCGGAGTCCCGGCTCCATATCAACCTTCTGGAGCTCCGGGCGATCCGGCTTGCACTCAAGGCATTCCTTCCCTCTGTCAAAGGGAAGGTAGTGCAGGTGTTCACAGACAACACCACCGCCATGTGGTACTGCAACAAACAGGGCGGGGTGGGGTCTTGGACCCTTTGTCAGGAGGCTCTGCGCCTCTGGACATGGCTGGAACATCAGGGCATGTTCCTGATGGTTCAACACCTGGCAGGTTCTCTGAACGCCAGGGCGGACGAACTCAGCCGCAGGTGCATGATGGATCACGAATGGCGTCTTCACTCGGAAGTGGCGCAAGGACTCTTTCTACAGTGGGGAGAGCCTTGGTTAGATCTATTCGCCACCGAAGAGAACGCGCAATGTCATCAGTTCTGCGCGTTGGAATTTCCAAGGCGGCACTCGCTCGGCGACGCTTTTCGTCGCGAGTGGAGTTGCGGTCTGTTGTACGCCTTTCCGCCTATACCACTTCTACCCAGAGTGTTGAAGAAGATTCGGCACGACCGGGCCCAAGTCATTCTTGTGGCTCCGGACTGGGCTCGAAGAGTTTGGTATCCCGAGCTACTCAATATGAGCATAGATCCCCCGATCCGTCTGCCTCTTCGGGAGGATCTTCTGTCGCAGCACCAGGGGACGGTCCTCCACCCGAACCTGTCCAGTCTACACCTGCTTGCGTGGAGATTGAGCGGCGGCAGTTGATTCCTTTCGACTTGCCTCCCGAAGTTTGTGATGTGATTCTGGCAGCCAGGCGTCCCTCCACTAAGGTGGTATACGCCTGCAGGTGGAACAAATTTGTGGCATGGTGCACAGCAAAGGCTGTGGATCCCCTTTCTGCCCCTCTTTCTGAGGTCCTTCTGTTCCTTCTCTCTCTGGCCCAACAGGGTTCTGCCCTGGGTACCATCAAGGGTTATCTTTGTGCTATCTCGGCCTTCCTCAGGCTCCCTGATCAGCCCTCCCTTTTCAAGTCCCCTGTTGTTAACAGGTTCTTAAAGGCATTACTCACCTCTTCCCTCCTGTTCCGTTTGTAATGCCTCAGTGGGACTTGAACTTGGTTCTTACCTTTTTAATGTGCGCTCCCTTTGAGCCTCTGCATAACTGTCCTCTTCGTCTTCTGACTCTAAAGGCAGCCTTTCTGGTGGCCATCACCTCCGCTCGGCGGGTGAGTGAGCTCCAGGCTCTTTCTTGCAAACCTCCCTTTCTGTCTGTTCATCCAGACAAGGTTGTTCTTCGGACGCGTCCGTCCTTCTTGCCAAAGGTGGTTACTGCTTTCCACATTGGGCAGACCATCACTTTGCCCACCTTCTTTCCGCCTCCGCATCCTTCCAGAGAGGAAGAGAGGCTCCACCGTCTGGACCCAAAACGTGCGCTCTCCTTCTATATCGACCGCACGAAACACTTCCGGGTGGATGACCAGCTCTTTGTTGGCTACGTGGGCGCCAAAAAGGTCGGGCGGTGCACAAGAGGACCATCTCCCGCTGGGTTACCTTGTGCATCAAGACCTGCTATTCTTTGGCTAAGAAGGAGCCTCCTGTTGGGCTGCGTGCCCATTCCACCAGGGCAACGGCTGCTACCACGGCCTTGGGCCGCGGTGTTCCGCTGCCGGTTATCTGTCAGGCAGCTACGTGGGCCTCGCTGCACACGTTTACTAAGCATTACTGCCTTGACAGTCAGGTCCGGAGGGACGGCTTCTTTGGCCGTTCTGTCCTCCAGGACTTCCTTGTCTGATCTTTGTTCGCAGACCCACCACCGGGGTTGGTATTGCTGGGGTATCTATTCTAAGGTAAGGAATCTATCACTAACGTGTCTCTTTCAGATGCACAAGTTACTAACTTGTGTAACGATATATCTGTAAGAGACAGTAGTTAGTGATAGATTCCTTACCGCCCACCCATCCTCCCCGTTCTGCGAACTGATTTCTAGGGTTAAGGACATCCCTTTCAGGGCCCTAGTATTTTTCAGACACCTGTGTCAGCTTCTTGCATGGCTCTGCGTTCCTGGCGCGGAAAGTCGTGTACAGAACTGACGTCAGCGCGCAGGGGCGGCGTCTAAGTACTGCCCGCGACGTCATCCCGGCGATCACGACGCCGACGACGGACGCGGAGCCGCACGACGCCGCCTACCGACGCGCAAGGGTACTGCTACGCAAAACTTTCCGGATCCAGCCTGACGCCTGGGGATATTCTAAGGTAAGGAATCTATCACTAACTACTGTCTCTTACAGATATATCGTTACACAAGTTAGTAACTTGTGCATCTAGTTGGTCCTCAATTTCTGAGCTCCGATTAGCATTCTTCTCCAGAGTTGAATAATTTCCAGATTTTGGGTGATGGTCCTGTATATTTACATCATTAAGGGGCCTCTGTCTTCTGTCACTTTTGCCAAGTTGGTGGCAAGACGCATGATACGTAAACACCTCAGCCTGCACCTCAAAAATAAACAGTGTTGGCCGTTTTTGTCTGTCTTTATTAGCAAAAACGCATGTATGAGTCCTTCCCCTGTTCTTGCCTGCTTCTCCCACATTAATAGCAGGTGCAGCCCTCCGTCCCTAGTCCATACAGTGCATGTAAATGTAATATACTGCTTTTGGGACTAGACTCGAGTACATCTAGTCCCTACTGGTAAACTAAAAAAAATTACAGATTAAAAATTATAAATATTATGCATTTTTAATTGCTTTCTAACCTATGAACACTACAACAACTTTATTGGATCACAAAGTTACATAGGAACTGTAATCAAGAGTGTGTATAAGGTACAGAATGTTTTTATTGTGTTTATGAAATTCTATTTTGGAACCGATTTATACAGTTCATAGAGAAACCTGTTAATGCAAAAAAAAGTGTATGTGTATATATATATTTACAGAATGTGTCTTGCAAATGTGATTGGTGTTCATTATAGCTTTAATGGAGAGAGAAGGCTTCACCTTGACATTTTGTATATGTTCCTGCCTAAAAAGTGATAGGATAGGGTCTTGACAGCCAAATTCTTTTAAGTGCAGGTTGGATAAGACTGAGAAAGTAGGAAGCTTAGTATCACATTTATACTTGCTCTTGTTAAGTAATGTGAAACTGTTTTTTCTTTATTTTTTTTCCAGACTGACACGGACTCTGCAGTGCTACCTGCTGCGCAAGGAGCTGCTGCATCTAAAAAGAAGAGCTTCATTGATCAGTTTTTCAGTGTTGAATTCGAAACCACGTATCCTTTTTCGTGCCCATTGACAGTATGAGATTTAATCTGTAGCATCACTAGTATAGTGTCAAAATGCTCTACTTTCTATTGCCCACTGGTCAATGTGTACATCCCAGTGCAGGGACAAAATCGCTCTGCCAGACTAGAAAAGCTGTACTGTTCTGCCTTGTCCATTATTTCTAGTTTGTTCTGGGTTTGGTCCTGCTGTAAACTCTGCAGTCATGTGAGTTTACCTAAGGTGACTAAATTAGTTTTATTGTGCTTCGAGAACTGGGGTGTGGTGCACACCCAGAGAGAATCTCCCATTCTGTGAGGGCATCTCCTCTCACTCCCTGCAGGCAGTGAAGTAACTTGCAGTGGTGGTAAATATAGTCCAAACAATTAGGTCTTTTGTGTGAAGACTGCCTTTTGACTCTCCCTTGTTAATGACCCATCCTCTCCTCTTAACTGTAGCCCTTTGCTGTCGTATGGGATGTGTACGACAAGTTTGTGTTTTCATGGATACCTGGCAAGTGGTAACCTTCATATGGACACGGTGTGTGCTGAACCAGATGGTGGCTTTCTTTTGGTAAGGCAGTTTTGTTCATGCTGCACATTCCAGTCTGCACATATTCATTCCTCCCGTAAATCTGTTGTACCTAATGGGTGGCGGATATCATCAGTTACTATTTTTGTTTAGAATTGGATTTTCCAAGTGAAGAACACCTGTCCCTTATTCAGTGTTATTGCTGGTCCTCCATGAAATGGGAGCAGAGACAAAGGTTTGTCCAACCTGCATCCAAAACCATCCATACCAGCCTGACCACATCTGACCTGTGGCTGTTGGCTGACTAAAGAAACTAATAAAGCTAGACAACTTACAGAAGATACAATTTTCTAGGAATGGAGGATTGTTAACTTTAAAATAATGCAGATCTCTGGTAGGCTCTGGCTTCTCAACGAGGCCTCCGAAGCAAGCTAAATTCTAGCCACTTGGAGCTAGTATTGTTAGTTCATCTGGATACTGATGTGGGTGGGGGGGGGGGCATGCACACCATTGTGGTGATGGACCGTTCAGAGCAGTGGAACCGCTAATGGGCTTGCTGCTGTCTCTCTGTACTTGGCTGAAGAGTGGGAATCCTGCATGATACCTTGCAGCTGTGCTGTGTGGAGAGTAACTTTACCTGTCCACATAAGAAGCTGGACAGGATTTGCACATGCTATGAGGATCTGCCCTGATTCCTGGAAGACCAATACATGGCCCAGTTGTTATGTTCACCCCAATATTACTGGGATCACACTGATGGATGCCATATATGTAATTAAGCCTGACTTGTATGTAACATGCATTATTGTTATACAAAAGCTCTGCCACACATAGTACATCTGACTGGTGAATCTGCTTGAATGACATCTTACATTACTGAGATTTCCCAGGAGCTAGAGTCATCAGTCCAGTTGGTTACGAGCACCAAGATCAAAAAAAGCCCACCACGTAGGTGTGAGGAAATGGATTATATGGTGTGGTTGTGTGACCTCACCGTGTAATACACTTACCAACCCCTTTAGGTCTATTAAGTTTTGTCTGTAAGACTCTCAGCTCACCCCTCTGTAGCTATGGCAATTAGTAGCAAGGCTTCCACAGAGGAATACATGTAAAGCATTTAAACAGCACCAAAACTATTGAAGAAGAATTTAACACGACACTCAATAAAATCCGACACCAATTTATAAAAGTAGACTGTATAATTTAGACAATAGAACGAAAGATCCCCTGGAGGTTTCTTGAGATATAGATTTTACAAGCAATAATAAATCAAAGCAAGTTCATGCAACCACGAACAAGACTTGGCAAGATCAACAAATTCGACACTTACCTAAGTTTTCTTTGAAAACTTTTCTAAGTGTCAATGCGGTTGTTTAGAAATACTTGGGGTGACCAACTCCGGCACGTAGTTAGTCAGTGGGACCAGCAAAGTCCTCAAGAACACTTACCTTCACAGGTGAAGCAGTCCTTCAGCAGTTCCAGGTACTTTATCCGCATATAGTGGATTCCTAGGGTGTGGTCGTGATGCAAGGAATGAAGGATGCTGAAGATGCTCTAAAGTTGCTGTGGATGCGACGCGGTCTACGGGGAGACTTCCTGCAGGGATTCCTTGGTCCATGGAGATGAGGGGTTCCTCTTTGCAGGGTCAACATCCCACAGTCCTCTCCAATCTGGCCGAAGTCCAGTCGCCCGTTGTCGCTGTCACAGGTCAGTACTTCCTGGGTCAATAACGTACCTTCTGAGGGCACCTTCTGAGGCTCAGTGAACTCTGGTGTAACTCTGTGCATCGGCTCTTGGTCCTCGACGCTGCATGGCGGCGGTGGTAGCAGCTTGAAGACTTTGAGCTACAAATTTGCCCCAGCAGTCTTCATCTGTTCTGTCCCTGTGCTGCAAACAGGAGGCCAGTCAGTTGGCCCTTGGAGTTCTCTTGACTTGACTGGGCTTTGGAGACAACAACTCCTTGAGCAGGACACGAGAGGCACAGCCCCCCTCTTTGCTAGCCACCAGGTGCAGTCCTAGTTAGTGCAGCCTCTCTTTGCTGGTCCCTCAGTTCAACAGGGCAGCCCTTTTCTGGTCCTCCTTCCGAGTAGGGCGAGATCTGAGGTCTGTGTGCCCTCTTTATGCTCAAAGTGCCCTCAGGGCAGCATACAGTTGTAGCCAATAGGCTGCCAGCTTACCTCACACCTGATGACCACTTCCTGTAGTGTAGCATCTGGCTATCTGAGGATGCACCATTCTGCCCTCTTCCAAAATGGCAAGACCCATCTCTTGGTGTACAGACCTGGCTAGCCTGGCATGTGGCTACCTCAGGGTTACACGTCCTTGGGGAAACAGGTTTGGCAACTGGTTTCTCGCTCCCCCTGCCAGCCGGTCTACCTCATTAATGGGGCAGTCCCCTCCCCCCCCTTTCCTGGTGTTCAACATGTGTTCCCCGAAGGTGACTTCACCTTTGAAGCCTGCTTTGTGGGGCTAACACCCAAGTGACCTCCTACACGAGGGAGGTGTGATTCCCTCATTGTTATCCTTCCTGAGAGTCGGGGCACGTCTCCTCAGGAGGGCAGAAAGCTGTCTCGTGGGGCAGGCTCCATGTTTTCCCGGCAAGGCACCAGAGGTTTAAAGGCAACCAAGTGGCAGCTTTATTAAAGCTGCACACTGCAACTACTTGTATTAATTTTGACTTGAGATACAAGTCTGGATTAATGTAAGGATTTGTTTGATACCTTGGAGTGCCCACTTCAGTCACACTGTTCAGGAGTTACACAGTTGAGAGGTCCGCGTACAACCCTGTACTTGCCACTGGGGCCAGCAAGTCTTTCAACAGTAAAAAAGCGGTTGTGTCACGTGTTTTACTGTCAGAAATGTAAAGTGCATGTCCTGCCTGTGTTATATGTTGCACCCTGCCTTTAGGGCTCAGGAGGCCTGCCAGAGGGGTGACTTACCCACATGTCCAGGGGAAATGGGTGCTTTGCCATTGCTTTCAATTGCAAAGGCAGGCTAGCATGCTGCCATGACAGACTGGGGGACTTGCTTTACTTGGGGGGCCTTCCAGGGTGCCACAATCCGTGCTGCAAGTCCTGGGGTACCCTTCTAACTTACATGCCCGGGGGCTAGGGTACCTTTTACTAGGGACTTAAAGGAAAGTTAGTCGTGTCCAGTTGGGTACAGCTCATTTTACACATACTTTTAGGGTTAGGGCAGAATCAGTCGAAACACTTTGGGGTGACACTACAAAAAGAAGGCATTTCCTTACAGTGGGTCATGGAACAACGCTAGTAAGCTTGCACTGCACTCTGGCCTATAGGATGCCTATCTCACCTGTCCCAGGAAACAGCAGGTCTTCTCAGCCCAGCCTGAAGCTTTAGGTGTCCTTGACATCGCATACTACGTGCAACTGATTACAGCATGTGGCTGATTGAGGAAATATGGGCCAGTTGGCTCCTTACCTGGTTATATTGACTTGAAATGTGTCCTAATTGGACTCTTGGAAATGCACCCCCTGTCACTGTTGACTTTATACAGGATCTTGGAACACTAGTGACTTCTTTGGGATGAAGCCCTTGTTAGATTTGGGTTTAGGAATTTTGTGGGACACCAGCAAGATAGTTCAGTGAGGCAATGCTCACCACTGACCTTCAGTGAGCTTTTGGTTCAAATCCTAGCAAGGCAGAGTCTGCTTTCCAGTCTCCTGAGCTCATTAAACTGTGCGCCATTAAGTTAGTTAATAGTAACATCTGGTTCGAGGCATATGAGCTGCAGATCGTACACTGTGCATGAGATCGCCATCTGGTGTTGGGCTCGGATGCTTGCACTTTGTTGTTGTCTTGGAAGAGTCTTTTGTAGTCACGAGATAGGTGACTCCTCCTTTGGACGATAGTGCGCATGGGCATCGACTCCATGGTTAGATTGTTTTTTTCCGCCATCGGGTTCGGATGTACCTTGCTGCGCTCCGGATCCACATCGATCGGTTCCCCTCTCGACGCGCAGAAGAACCTCCTACCGTTCGACGGAATTGTTTTCGATCGCGATCCCCTCATCGCGTCTCCACTCCAACACTGTTTCGAGTCCGGTCGCCGACGTTGGTCCGTTGGGCGTGTCGGCGCCATCATCCAGCATATGGAAAGGACTCCATTTAAAAATGCAGGTGTGGGGCTAAATTCCCACACACAGATCTCCACGAGATCTGTAATCTTTGCCTCTCTCCAGAACACGAGAGCCAACACTGCCAAGCCTGTGACTCCTTTCGGTCCAAAAGACCATCCGTGATCGCCGGGCCCGACGACACGAAATGTCCAGGTCAGCCGCTCCCGCACCGGACGACATCTTTGACACAGGCTCCGACAACCCGGACACCGGAGATTTACAAATCGACACCTCCGGAGCCGAAGACTCAGGGTCCGACGACCAACTCATCACACCACACCAACGTACTGTGAGTACTGACGTCGATGCCCCTGCCCCCAAGAAACAAAAGGCTTCGGTCACACCTTCGCCTTCGGGCCTAGGTCTGCACCATCACAAAGCTTGAGGAGCCCCGCCTTCCGGCTCGACTCCCAAGCACCTAAAGCCTTCTGGCAGCTCGGGACCGAGCCAGCCACGTCCCGGAGCCGAAAAACACTCATCGGCACCGAAACACAAGACTAAGGTCTCGGCACCAACAGACCCTTCGGCGCCAAAGTCCAAGGTCCCAGACACCTCGACACCGAAGCATACCAAACCTTCGGAGTCGACAAAAAACCCTCGGTGTCGAAAACTTCACCAAAGGACACCAAACAACCTCGCAAGCCCAAACAACACTCGGAGCCGAAATCTTCGATGCCGACCAAACACGCCAGCTCAGAAGAACTCTTGGTTCCCATCGACCCAAAGCAGAAAACTCTGCACATTGACCCTATTACCGGACAGGTACAATCAGTAATACCTCACAAGAGGAAGATACAGGAACCAACCACACCTGAGCCACCTCATAAGAAGAAAGACTCTTCCACATCACCTATAAGGTCTTTCTCTCCACCTCCACAACACCTCAGCCCTCTACACTCCCCGCCTCACTCTCCTCCACCTTGTTTTTCACCACAAGGGGATACAGACAGGGAGGATCATGATGATGACATGCAGTCACCTCACAACACCTACACTGATGACGACCTTCACAGTATCCCACCACAAGACCCCTGGGACAGTTATGACCTCCCAGATATACCTGTCCCTGAACCATACCCATCAAAAGCCTCACCTCCAGATGATGCTATAGGGTTTTCACAGGTGATAAACAGGGCAGCACAATACCATGGTGTCAAGTTACACTCAGACCCCCTGGAAGAAGACTTTTTACTAGAAACTTTTAGCCAGCCTCAAAAGTCTACCCATACTCTACCTATGCTTAAAGGCATTATTAAACATGCCCCTGAGGTCTTCAAAGACCCAGTTAGGGCTAGGGTTCTTAACCCAAGGATCGAGAAAAAATATAAACCTGCCCCTTCTGACCCAGCTTATATTAAAGGCCAACTCCCTCTAGACTCATTAGTAGTTGCTAATGCACGGAAAAGGGCAAACTCCCAGACTACTGGTGAGACACCACCACCAGACAAGGAGTCCAAATTACTCGACGCATCGGGAAAAAGAGTTGCGTCTCAAGCAGCAAACATGTGGCGCATCGCCAATTCCCAAGCCTTACTGGCGAGATATGACAGAGCCCATTACGACGAGCTTGAAAAGCTCATTGAGCACCTTCCAGATCAGTATAAGACCAAGGCCAATGATCTAATACAAGAAGGCAAGATTGTCACAAACACCTCAATAAAGTGCGCCCTTGACGCAGCAGATACAGCAGCACGCACAATAAACTCAAGCGTTTTGCTGCGCAGACACGCATGGCTACGAATATCTGGCTTCAAGCAGGAGGTACAATCTACCATCCTCAATCAACCCTTAGACCAGGAACACCTGTTTGGGCCTAATGTGGACACTTCTCTAGAAAAAATGAAGAAGGACACAGACACAGCCAAAGCTATGGGAGCTCTACAAGCCACACCTAGCAGAGGTTCCTTTCGTCGCTCCTTATATAGAGGCGGCTCCAAAACTACAGCCACAGACACCACCTCTGCTAACTACAAAAACACCACTCAAACCTCCTCTAATAGAGGTTACTCCAGAGGTAATTACAGAGGTAATAACAACAGGGGTAGAGGACGCGGGTTTAACACACGCACCTCCCCTACCACCAAACAGTGACTTCCCTCCGTTTCCCCCGATCATTCCACTCCCGTCGGGGGAAGACTGTCAAAGTTCCTACCTGCGTGGAATTCCATCACCACCGACAGGTGGGTAATACAAATTATCCAGTATGGTTACTGCCTCGAACTCACTTCTACTCCCCCAACATACCACCCAGACAGCGTCCCATGTCCACGGAACATCTAACGCTCCTCAATCAAGAGGTTCTCTCTATGCTCCAAAAGCACGCAATAGAACCAGTCCCTCTACAACATCAGGGCACAGGGGTTTACTCACTATACTTTCTAATCCCCAAAAGGACGGTTCCCTCAGGCCCATACTGGACCTCAGACCCCTCAACTATTACATTCACTCAGATCATTTTCACATGATCACTCTTCAACAAATACTTCCACTACTCCAACAAGGCGACTTCCTTGCCACACTAGATCTCAAGGACGCCTATTTCCATATTCCCATTCACCCTGCGCACAGGAAATACCTAAGGTTCATAGTGGACGGACAACATTATCAGTTCAAAGTCCTCCCATTCGGGGTGGCAACAGCACCAAGGGTTTTCACCAAGTGCCTAGCAGTAGTAGCTGCGCACTTACGAAGACAACACATTCACGTGTTTCCGTATCTAGACGACTGGCTAATAAAAGCCAAGTCACACAACCAATGTGTACAGCACACACTCCAAACAGTTCGGCTACTACACAATTTGGGGTTCACAATAAACCATACCAAATCGCATCTCCATCCCTCCTACATACATCAGTACCTAGGAGCCACAATCGATACCTCCAGGGCCCTTGCATACCCCAATCCTTCCAGGATAACAAGTATGCAAGCCCTCATCAACAAATTCCTACCTCAACACTACCTTCCAGCTCGAGTGTTTATGCAACTCGTAGGAATGATGGCCTCGTGCATCTTTATTGTCCCTCACGCACGACTTCAAATGCGGCCCCTGCAAGAATGCTTAGCACGTCAGTGGAACCAAGCTCAGGGCCAGCTTACAGATCTGGTGTTGGTAGACAGCCGCACTCATCGCTCTCTGCAATGGTGGAACATACAAAACATTTCCAAAGGGCGGCCGTTCCTAGAGCCAGTTCCACAAATAGTGCTCACAACAGACGCATCTCTCACCGGGTGGGGAGCTCACCTCCTTACCCACACAACGCAGGGCAGCTGGACCAAGTCACAAAAACTGCTCCACATCAACCACCTAGAATTATTAGCAATATTTCTAGCGCTAAAGTCATTCCAACCGCATCTTACTCACAAGACTGTCTTAGTCAAAACAGACAACATGACGGCAATATACTATGTACAAAAACAGGGGGGGACACACTCTCTACAGCTGTCTCGCCTGGCGCAAGCCATATGGAGATGGGCCATTCCTCAAAACATTTACCTCCTTGCAGAACACCTTCCAGGAGTTCACAATCACATTGCGGATCTGTTAAGTCGACAGACACAACAGATTCACGAATGGGAACTGCATCCGCAAGTTCTACAACCTTTTTTCCAAATGTGGGGCCATCCACAAATAGACCTGTTCGCCACACAAGAAAACACAAAATGCCCAACCTTCGCCGCCAGGTTCCCACACCCGTCGTCCAAGGGCAATGCAATATGGATGAACTGGTCAGGCAGATTTGCATACGCTTTTCCGCCTCTCCCACTCATTCCCCTAGTAGTACGCAAACTCAGACAACAGTCTCTAACAATGATCCTAGTTGCTCCCACATGGGCAAGACAACCATGGTTCACAACACTTCTCGAACTCTCAGTAGTTCCACACCACAAACTGCACCTCTCTCCACACCTCTTAACTCAGAACCATGGAGAGATCAGACACCCCGATCCAGGTCAACTGAATCTGGCAATATGGCTCCTGAAGTCCTAGAGTTCGGTTACCTTAACCTTCCACCTGAGTGTATGCAGGTCATTAAAGAAGCCAGACGTCCCACTACCAGGGCTTGTTATGCAGCAAAATGGAAAAGGTTTGCTATTTATTGCAATAACAACAATATCAACCCACTAGATGCCTCCATACAAAACATTATCTGTTACTTGCTGCATCTGCAAACATGTAACCTAGCATACTCATCCATAAGATTACATCTTGCCGCTCTAGCCGCATACTTACAAAACAGACAGCATTTGTCACTGTTTCGAGTACCTGCAATTAAAGCCTTTATGGAAGGCCTTAAAAGAATCATTCCCCCTAGATTGCCACCCTCTCCAGCATGGAATCTAAATATTGTCCTCACCAGGCTCATGGGTCCCCCATTTGAACCTCTGCACAAATGTGAGTTACAATTTCTTACATGGAAAGTAGCCTTCCTAATTGCAATAACCTCTCTCAGAAGAGTGAGTGAGATTCAGGCTTTAACCATACAAGAACCTTTTTTACAAATCCATCGTAATAAAGTAGTTCTCAGACCAAACCCCAAATTCCTACCTAAAGTAATTTCTGCTTTTCACCTTAACCAATCAATAGAGTTACCCGTCTTTTTCCAAGACCCAGACTCTGTAGCAGAAAGAGCTCTACACACACTAGATGTCAGAAGAGCCCTACTTTACTACATTGACAGGACCAAACCTTTCAGAAAGACAAAACAATTATTTGTAGCTTTCTCCCCACCACATAAAGGTAATCCCATCTCAAAGGCTGGCATTGCTAGATGGATAGTCAAATGCATTCAAATTTGCTACCAAAAGGCTAAACGCACCTTAATAATTCCCCCTAGGGCACATTCCACACGTAAACTAGGGGCTTCTATGGCATTTTTAGGGAACATCCCCTAAATGACATATGTAAGGCAACAACATGGTCTACGCCACATACCTTTACCAAACACTACTGTGTTGATGTACACGCAAAGCAGCAAGCTGCTGTGGGCCAAGCTGTTCTTAAAACACTTTTTCAGACTACTGCAACTGATACAGGTGACCACCGCTAGGGAGACACTGCTATACAGTCTATGCACAGTGTACGATCTGCAGCTCATATGCCTCGAACGGTAAATGCTACTTACCAGTATGCATCTGTTCTTGGCATGTAGAGCTGCAGAGTCGTCCACGCCCACCCACCTCCCCGGAACCTGTATCTGTTCCAGTATAATCTTAATTAGATATATTCACATGGACATCTTTTTCTTCTTACTGACTCCATCTTTTCCCATCATGGCGAAAAACAATCTAACCATGGAGTCGATGCCCATGCGCACTATCGTCCAAAGGAGGAGTCACCTATCTCGTGACTACAAAAGACTCTTCCAAGACAACAACAAAGTGCAAGCATCCGAGCCCAACACCAGATGGCGATCTCATGCACAGTGTACGACTCTGCAGCTCTACATGCCAAGAACAGATGCATACTGGTAAGTAGCATTTACCTTACTTATGATGCTTAGAAATTGCAGAAACGCACTATGAATTGTTCTTTAAAAACATTTCTATGGGGCTTAAACTCAGCTGCTGAGGCTTCAGCCAATAATCCTCTGGCCTCTCTTGCTGTAGGAAGCTCTAGCAGCTAACACGAATCCAGATTTGTTCAGAAAATCCTTTGAATTGACCTGGAGCCCTGGAGGATACATTAGTAAGTATCAGAGAAAGTCTAGCATGTAGGAACAATGAAAACATTTGGATTGTATCCTGACCTGAGCATGTGCTAGCTCTGGGTTTCTCTGGAGCTTTTCTTTTAATAAAAGTTTTAGTGTTAATTACTGTATCCTACAGCACTCGATATTCTAACCCCTAACCGCCTCTTGGATTGCTTGCAGCCTAGAGTGCATCAAGGGATTAATTCTGTTACTCTCTTATGTATGTGTAAATGCGATTTAATTGGTTTGATTGTAGTTTGATAGTAGCATGGCACCAGGTGTAGGCATCAGTATAAAATAACAGTACACCGCCCCACAAGAAAAGGTTTTATGATGGCTATCACCAGAAGCGGATTTTATACGGCCAGTTTACCAGTTTTACATTGTATTGATCTGGAGGCAGGGTTTACAGCAACACTTTAATTCCAGGTTCATAGTACGGTACCTCACACACTGTACATAGGAAATGTATTTTCAGCCAAGTATGTATTATTTTTCTCTGTAAATCTGCTTCTTGTGAAATGTAGTATGCCTATCCAGTATTACTAATGTCCTGAATTTTTATATTCAGGAGTTTGATTAAGCACAACTCTGGCTCTATGAAGGAGCAAAACTCTTTACAGGCAACCTTTATATTGTACTTGGGAAGAAGAGAGCAGCTGCATTACAGAAGCACAATGTGATTGGGACAGTACATTGTTGCTTACATTAGATATCTTTGCATTACCTCTGTGATGCCTCTTCAGGGGTCCTGGAGCAGTGGGTGGCAGTGCCCTTTGTGGGTATTATTTACCACTGGTTCCAAAGGCAAGACTACTGCTACACTCCAATTGGAGTTCCATCACCTCATGGTGCAGAGGTACAACCCCAAAAATCTACTAAGCTGTTTCCTATATTTCTTTTAACATTGGTGAACTGGAGCGCGGTTCAGGGTAAATCTGGGATGTCCAGGCATGCTTGGATCTCAGGGTTTTAGTAAAGGCTAAATTCCTACAAATGGGTGTAAAAGGGAGAGCAAAGAAAATACTCTGTACCCAAGGCTTGTGTTTGGGTACTACTCTAGTATGAAACGAGGTTAATTTGACGTGTCTCTACTAAAAATATTTTAGTCCAGAATAAAAGGTAACACTCAAAAATATAGAGCCCAAAATCTACTACTGAAACCAGTAGGACTCCACCAACAAAAGTCTTTAGGTGTTCCTGGTGTTCAGGAGGGGGTGACATTCCAGTTGCTCAGTCTAGCCGTAGTTGTCAGTTTATGGAGATTGCCCTATTTACTGGATTCCAGGGACCTGTGAGCAACTTGAGGTTTTTATTTTTTGTCTTTTTGCTTATGTACTGGTCACTCGTGATGGTAGTTGCACTTCTTGTGGGCAGAGCTGAAACATCGGCCACTCATAAATGGCCACTTTATGTTCAGGTTTCACCACAACTTCGATTGACGATGCCTCTATGACCATAAGAGCTACAAAGATGGTTGAGATGACGACAAAAGAACGAAAGACAGTACTGGCTCAGGGCAGGTACTTGCATGGTTAGTAAAATGTCCTTTCTTCCCTTTAGAATATATATAATTTTTTTGACACAAGTTTATTAGTAAAGTTTTTATAGTAATATCTTTAATGTATGTTGGTGCGCTTTCATGTTTTTAACTCGCAACAGACATACAAGTTTCCTCTATTCACAAGGGCACATACCATTTGAATTTTTCATTTGCTATAATTTATCATATACGTTTTTCATTTTATATATTTCACGTTTCCAAACATTTTCAACCCTGTTCCTGAGCTTGTATAATATGTAGTTAAAAATGCTGTGTTGAAACCTGACTTTACGTACTACAATCATGATTGGATTTCTATTCCAAAATGTATTGGGAATAGGGTTGCGTACACACCATTCATAAATGTATTAGGTAAAAATGAAGGAATGAAAAAGGAGTATGAAAGCAAACTATGCATTTTTGAACTATGCTTTCGAATCAGAGTATAGGAATAGTGGTTATTTGTATAACTCTGAATTTGGAGTTACCCATAATATGTGATTCAGAGGGCGGTTTGCAAAATGGGATTTTTGTTTGCCACGCAAGTGGGGTGTCATATTTACCTGGATCGGTGTCGGACCGATGGGTGGTAGGACTTTTGTGGATTTGTGCAGAATTCCAGAACTTTTACTGTCAGAAGTATGAGGAAAATCTTTCTTTTTAGCCTGTTTGCTTGGCATTATGGGTAAGAAAAAGTAGTTGGATTCATACAAGCCCCACCAATTTCGATCCCTCTGGGTTGCTAGGTTTTAAAAATGGTCCATGTTGGTAGGGTTCCTTAGTTGCCTGATGACTTGGAGCCTGAGTACTGCAGCTATTTCCCATAGCAAGTGAGAGGAAATTAGAATTTCTATCAGTGTAGTTTTGACATGAGGGCTGGCAGAGAGGGAGTAAATTCCTGTTCTACCTCTTCTGGGAGCAGAAATACTTTCTGGTGCCTGGTGGTGGGGTCCAATGACAAAATGTTCTGGCACTCCACCACATTTTCTCACCTGTATTTCCCTTGGTGGATTGGTTGTCTTTCAGCCACCCTGGTTGGGCAGTTTGGGTCGTTTACCTCCTATCTGCCCATCCTAGAGTTGCGGGGGATCAGAAAGCCCAGGCCATCAGGGAAAAAAGTGAATAACAGAATGGGTTGTAGGGCTTCCTGGCACTGGACTGGAGCCCCGGCCCTGGACACCAGAAAATCTTTGTTCCCTTAGGGGGAAGATTTGAGGATTCACCTCCTATCTTCTTGCCACAGTGAGAAGAAAGACAACTAGACACCTGGGCTTGCTGTTAAAAAAAGGAATGATGTGTTTCATTCACCAATCGTGGCATCGAATACTACCGCTGGGCGCCAAATAATTGTCTTGTACCTGGCGGTAGTACTTGATGCCAACAAAGCAGAAAACACTGCTGGCTTTCGGGCCATATCTCAAAATTATGCCTAAATGAATCCAAATTTCCTGTCTCTTGCCACACGGCTGGCTGCAGTATTTAGGCCCAAGGCCTCCGAGGGGCAGAAAGATTGTTTGGGATCCAGGGGTGGCAGATGGAGATTGTGGCCTTGCGCCAAGAGGGGCCAGCCCCCACCACTTAATGTTTTATTTTTTTAATGAGGTCCCTTGTATCTAGTGTGCATCCTACCCCCTTTAAATCCATCCAATAAGCTCCTTCCTCTCAGAGAGACATACATACTGTAATTTTATTTTATTTTTAAACAAACTTTATTGGGTTTTACATAAGATTCCAGACGTCATCAGTACAGCTTAATTATCATTGATCAGGATCGTAATTGACCAGTCCGTTATACAGATAATGTAGTAGCAAACAAAGGGAATAGTGGTCACAATTCTCATAAATTCCCAACCCTCTCTTAGCGCCCCAATGGCCAGAAGTCAATTAGTGTTCGATTCTGGAGCTGCTGTATGCGCTCTCATTCTTGACCTTAAACACCCTTCCCGCAACTGCCCCCCCCACCCTCCCCTCCGGCGTGTCCCTTGCGTTCAAATCACTAGCTTGCAATACACTTCCACTCCAGCGAGACATACATACTGTAATGGCCACTAGGGGTGGGGGGGGGGGATGCGGTTCGATGTCAGGATAGTCCGGCCGCCCTCCTTTCTATAAATAAATCCCTGATGTCTAGTGTGCATTCTGCCCTCGCGGGTAGGAAACATTGATATTCATTCCCCAGTCTGCCTCCAGGGGAGGTAGAAAGACTGATGGGCCTTTAGCCGTAGGGTCATGGCTCGATGCCAGGACGGGCCAACCCCATTCTATTTTTTTAATTTAATTACCTGCTGTCTAGTGTGCTTTCAGAAAGACTGTAGTGGTCCGTCTTAGAGGTGCGAGAGGGGCATTTGGCCATGCCATGCATGCCCCCCCCCGAGCCATTCCCGGTGGCTAAGTGGGTGATTCCTGCTCGGGTACAACCATCCTGATTCAATCCCCTAGCAGGTATCCACTAGGGAGACGTGCCTCTGGAAAGAAGACATTCTCCTCTTTCCAATGGTACCTCTCCTGTGGTAAACAGTGCTCTGAAGTGGGCGGCTCAAGTTGTACCCCAAAGCAGCTATCCCACTGAAAGCATCCGGAAGCCAAAAGACTCCGGCTGCTGTCACTTTTACAATCTGTAACATCCGCGTGCATGGTGTACTGCATATCACTGACCTCCCAAAAATTGGGCTGCAAGGGAAGAGGAAAATCTTGGTTTCCATGCTCCACACTGGCAAAGAAGTGCGGATGGCATGAATTTTTGGTCTTCTGCACTAATGAGGTTAACATAGCAGAGGCCTCGTTTTTTTGCAGCACAGGTACTTTGGATGCATACAAGCCCAGCCATTTTAGGTTTCCATCTGTGCAACACTTTCTACATACAGACAGCAGGCATCTTTCACACCTGTCCCAGACACAGTAAAGGTAGAGGACCCCAGTTAGGGGAACGGACCTTACATTTTGTAAGACAAGAGTCCGTAAGCAATCTCTACCACTAAATCTGGGATACACATATAAACCCCCTTCCTCAAGACTAGAATCTCACTTCCATTCACAACCAAGCATGGCTTCCGAAAGCTATAGCCAGTCTCACTCAGAATGAGCCTCCAATTTGAGTGTCGGCCTGATGTCATAGCACAGCTTCATAGAAACCAGATCAAGATGGATCACCTCCAGTAGACTTGTTAGATTATTTCTCTTCCAGGGGATCCTCATCAATAGTCATAAGCACTGAATATTCCCGCCCATGCACGCGACCCTGGAAAACTATAAAAAAATTATATATGAAAACATATATATATATATATATGTGTTCGAGGCATATGAGCTGCAGATTGTACACTGTGCATAGATCACCATTTGGTTGTTTTCTTGGAAGAGTCTTTTGTAGTCACGAGAGGTGACTCCTCCCTTGGACGATAGTGCGCATGGGCATTCACTCCATCCTCAGATTGTTTTTTTCCGCCATCGGGTTAGGATGTAACTTTTGCGCTCCGGTTCGGTACTCCATTTTCCAAACCCTTTCGACGCGCAAACTATCTACAACTCGACGGTATTGTTTTCGATCACGTGATCCTCCGCGCATCTCCCCTACTCGATTCCAGCCGTAGACGCGGGCCGTTGGGCCTATCGACGCCGTTCGGGCCTACAGCTCATGGAAAGGACTCCATTTAAAAAAATGCCCCCAGTGTGGAGCAAAATTCACACACAGTGACCATCACAAGGTCTGTAACCTGTGTCTCTCGCCTAAACACAACGAGAACAATTGCCAGGCCTGCGCCTCTTTTCGATCTAAGAAAACCATCCGTGATCGCCGGGCCCGACGATACATCATGGCGCAGAGAACAGCTCCAGCACCAGTGGACATCTTTGATGAAGGCCCCGATGTTCCGGAGGAAGATTCTGAAGACCTGCAGATCGTGTCCGAAGCAGACGACTCAGACGACCACATCACTCCTGGTCAACGAGTGAGTACAACCGCCCCTACCCCAACTCCACCCGAAAAAACCAAGGCCCTGGTCAAGACTTCGCCTGCTGGCCCCCAGTCACGACCAAAAACAAGCTTCAGAAGCCCCGCCCTCGGCTCCGAAGATAAAAGACAAGCTTTCCGGTAGCTCGGAACTGAGCAGACCCTATATTAGCGTCCCGCAGGCGCCTTCGGCACCGAAGACGGGAGACCAACCTACTCCCAAAAAGAAGTCGGCAACGACCACCTCGACGCCGAAAGAAAAACCATCGACTCCGAAGCCAAAACCTTCGGAACCGAAAAAGATTTCCGGCTCCATAACCAAGCCAAAGGACCCTAAACCAACTCCTAAGGCCTCGGAGCAAAAATCAAAACCTCGCTCGGACCCGAAGAAGTCTGCGCCGAAAGCGGTTACCGAACGGGAAGAACTTTTCCGACCGGATCCCGTCGATCCCAAGCAGAAAAAGCTGCATATAGACCCTAAAACAGGACATGTGGCTACTGTCCCACACAAGAAGAGGAAGCTGGACACATCAGACACTCCTGCAGTGCCTGTAAAGAAAAAAGACTGTGCCACTTCACCTATAAGACCCTCTTCTCCTATTTCTCCTTATCAGCCTGTTCTTCCTCCTAAGCCTGTCTCTCCTCCACAGCCTCCAACACTTCCACCACATTCACCACCACCACAGGATTATGTTGATGATGATTTAGGGGGTGGGGGAGGCACCAATGACCCTTTCACTGATCCTGATGACGATACAGACGTACCACAGGACGATTGGGACGATTATGATGACCAAATAGGTCCCCCAGACCTCCCTGCTCCCCAACCATATCCAACAAATCCATCTCCCCCAGATGACAATATTGGTTTTGGACAACTCGTAAATCGAGCTGCTGTCTACCATGGTGTCCACATACATTCAGACCCTGCAGACGAGGGCTTCCTTCTAGACACCTTTGAACAGTCCCAGAAGACTGTCCAAACCCTGCCTATGTTAAAAGGGGTCATTAAACATGCCCCAGACATAATGAAAGACCCAGTGAGGACAAGAATTCTCAATCCTAGGATTGACAAAAAGTACAAACCCGCCCCTGACGATCCCACCTACATCAAGGGGCAGCTACCCTTAGACTCACTAGTGGTATCTAACGCTAGGAAACGCGCCAACTCTCAAACCTCCGGTGATACACCACCTCCGGATAAGGAATCTAAGTTGCTAGATGCCTCTGGCAAGAGAGTCGCTGCTCAAGCAGCTAATCGCTGGCGCATAGCAAACACCCAAGCATTACTTGCTAGATATGATAGGGCTCACTATGATTGACTAGAGACCCTATTACAACATATACCTGATCAATACAAAACCCAGGCAAATGATTTAATTCAGGAGGGAAAACTAATAACCAACGCATCAATAAAGTGTGCCCTGGATGCAGCTGACACAGCCTCTAGATCTGTTAACACTAGTGTGCTACTCAGACGACATGCCTGGTTACGCATTTCAGGTTTTAAACAGGAGGTTCAAACAGCTATCCTTAACCAACCGTTCAATAAGGAACACCTTTTTGGACCGGCTGTAGACCCCATTCTAGAAAAGATGAAAAAGGACACTGACACTGCTAAATCCATGGGAGCATTGCAGTCTCCATCCACACGCGGTTCCTTTCGTCGCTCCTTCTATAGGGGAGCATCCAAAAACATTGGAACAGACACCGCTTCCTCTTCATATAAGAACACCACTCACACATCCCCCAATAGAGGATATTTTAGAGGCGGATACAGGGGAAATAAGGGGAGAGGCCGAGGTACTAACAACACTCGTGCCTCCCCCACTACTAAACAGTGCCTTCCCTCCGCTCCCCCCAGACCATTCCACTCCAGTCGGGGGGAGACTCTCACAGTTCCTACCTGTCTGGGATTCCATCACAACAGACAAGTGGGTAAGACAAATTATCCAGTATGGTTACTGCCTGGAACTTACAGCAACACCGCCCAACATTCCACCCAAACAGCGTCCAATGTCCACAGAACACATTACGCTCTTAAAACAAGAAGTTCTCTCACTGCTTCAAAAGCATGCAATAGAACCAGTTCCCTTACAGCATCAAGGAACAGGGGTTTACTCACTGTATTTCCTAATCCCCAAAAAGGACGGGACCCTAAGGCCAATACTCGACCTCAGACCCCTCAATCTCTATATACAGTCCGATCATTTCCATATGATCACACTGCAACAGGTTCTTCCACTGCTACAACAAGGCGACTTCCTTACCACACTAGATCTCAAAGACGCCTACTTCCACATTCCCATGCACGCTGCTCACAGGAAGTATCTAAGGTTCATAGTGGACGGACAACACTATCAGTTCAAAGTCCTACCATTCGGGGTGACCACCGCACCCAGAGTGTTCACAAAATGCCTTGCGGTAGTAGCAGCACACTTCAGAAGACAACAAATCCATGTCTTCCCATATCTCGACGACTGGCTGATAAAAGCCAAGTCATTCAACCAGTGTGTCCATCACACTCATCAAACTATGCAGCTGCTACACGACTTAGGATTCAAAGTAAATTACCCCAAGTCAAATCTCCAACCCTCCCACATACATCAGTATCTAGGGGCCACGGTAGACACTTCCAAAGCTCTGGCATATCCCAGTCCAGCCAGGATAGCCAGTATGCAAGCCCTAAGCAGCAAATTTCAACCACAGCACTCCATCCCAGCAAGGGTATTCATGCAACTGATAGGAATGATGGCCTCTTGCATCTTTATCGTACCTCATGCAAGGCTTCAGATGCGCCCCTTACAGGAATGCCTAGCACGTCAGTGGAACCAGGCTCAAGGACAACTTACAGATCTGGTGTTGGTGGACAGCCGCACACATCGCTCTCTGCAGTGGTGGAACACACGAAACCTGTCCAAAGGGCGGCCATTCCTCGAGCCGGTTCCACAGATGGTACTAACAGCAGACGCATCACTCACCGGTTGGGGAGCCCATCTCCTAAACCATACAATTCAAGGCAAATGGACCACTCAACAAAAAGTGCTCCATATCAACCACCTAGAATTACTGGCAATATTTCTAGCATTAAAATCATTCCAAGTACATCTACAAAACAAGACTATCCTAATCCGCACGGACAACATGACAGCCATGTACTACATACAGAAACAAGGAGGCACACATTCTCTGCAGCTGTCCCAGCTCGCACAAAACATTTGGAGATGGGCCATTCCACAAAATATATACCTGCTGGCAGAACATCTTCCAGGAATTCACAATCAGATTGCGGATCTACTAAGTCGACAGACAAAGCAGATACACGAATGGGAACTTCATCCCCAAGTTCTCCAACCTTTTTTCCAGATGTGGGGTCAACCAGACATAGATCTGTTCGCCACGCAAAATGCCCAACCTTTGCCGCCAGGTTCCCACACCCATTGTCCAAAGGCAATGCGATATGGATGAACTGGTCAGGCAAATTTGCGTACGCTTTTCCGCCACTCCCACTGATTCCCCTGGTAGTACGCAAACTCAGACAACAGTCTCAAGATGATCCTGGTGGCTCCCACATGGGCATGCCAACCGTGGTTCACAACACTACTGGAACTCTCAGTGGTTCCACACCAAAAACTACGCCTCTTCCCAACGTTGCTAACGCAGAGCCATGGAAAGATAAAACACCCCGATCCAGGACAACTGAATCTAGCGATCTGGCTCCTGAAGTCCTAGAGTTAGGTTATCTTAACCTTCCCCCGGACTGTATGAACATCATTAAAGAAGCCAGACGCCCCACTACTAGAGCTTGCTATGCAGCAAAATGGAAAAGATTTGTCATCTACTGCAAAAATAATCAAATTGATCCACTGGATGCTTCCATCCAGGACATCATTTGCTATTTGCTACACTTACAAAGATGTAATCTAGCATATTCATCCATGCGATTACATCTAGCAGCGCTCGCCGCTTATTTACAGAACAGACAACATTTGTCATTATTTAGAGTACCTGCAATTAAAGCCTTTATGGAGGGACTTAAAAGAATAATTCCTCCCAGACTACCACCCTCGCCAGTGTGGAATTTAAACATTGTTCTTACCAGGCTCATGGGTCCCCCATTTGAACCTCTACATAAATGTGAACTTCAGTTCCTCACATGGAAAGTTGCTTTCCTTGTCGCAATTACCTCTCTCAGAAGGGTAAGCGAGATCCAGGCTTTAACCATACAAGAACCATTCTTACAAATACATCATAACCAAGTGATTCTCAGAACAAATCCAAAATTCCTTCCCAAAGTCATCTCTGCTTTTCATCTTAACCAATCAGTTGAGTTACCAGTGTTTTTCCAAAACCCAAACTCTGTGGCACACAGAGCTCTTCGTACACTAGACGTCAAAAGAGCACTACTTTATTACATTGACAGGACTAAACCCTTTCGCAAAACAAAACAACTGTTTGTAGCCTTCTCCCCACCTCATAAATGTAACCCCATCTCCAAAGCTGGGATCGCGAGGTGGATAGTAAAATGCATTCAAATATGCTACCAAAAGTCTAAACGCACATTGACAATTCCCCCTAGAGCGCATTCAACACGCAAACTAGGAGCTTCCATGGCATTCTTAGGGAACATTCCCTTATATGACATATGTAAAGCAGCAACATGGTCTACACCACACACCTTCACCAAACACTATTGTGTTGACGTGCAGGCAAAGCAACAAGCTTCTGTAGGCCAGGCTGTTCTTAAAACATTGTTTCAAACTACTGCAACCGATACAGGTGACCACCGCTAAGGGAGACACTGCTGTACAGTCTATGCACAGTGTACAATCTGCAGCTCATATGCCTCGAACGGAAAATGCTACTTACCAGTATGCATCTGTTCTTGGCATGTAGAGCTGCAGAGTTGTACACGCCCACCAGCCTCCCCGGAACCTGTATCTGTTCCAGTATTATCTTACTTGTATACATTCACATGGACATCTCTTACTTCTTACTGACTCCATCTTTTCCCATCATGGCGAAAAACAATCTGAGGATGGAGTCGATGCCCATGCGCACTATCGTCCAAGGGAGGAGTCGCCTATCTCGTGACTACAAAAGACTCTTCCAAGACAACAACCAGATGGCGATCTATGCACAGTGTACAACTCTGCAGCTCTACATGCCAAGAACAGATGCATACTGGTAAGTAGCATTTTCCCTTTTTCACACATCAATGCAGCCTCCTATAAGACAAAAAAGGCTAATCAATGCACTGATAAACACTGTTTTAGCAACCATCTAGTATAAAAATATAGACAACAGGAGGAAAAGTGTCACTTGAACTCTCTTTAATGAGTAGAATCCAAAAACTCCATCTGTAAAGCAGCAGTCCTTATTAGCCTATAGGCTGCATTGAATAACACCAGCATAGAAAATGAAAGTAATTGTAAACATAACTGGCACCATGCCTTTAAGGCAGCCATGACCCCCAGCTTCCCATCATGCCTCAGGGGTGACAGGTCAGTTGTTCTTTCCGGCTCCTTCAGTCAGGACCCTTGAGTTTTCAGCTCGGACTAATTTTCACTTTTTGTCAATTTTCACTTTTAGTGATTTTTTTTTTTTTTTACCTCTCACTCGACGTTTTTGAACTTGTAGAGTGAGGTTCAATCTTTTTATGACAGAAACTTATTATATTTCTATCACAAAAGGCCTTCTCTTTTTGACCCTTGTCCCTCCTGTGGCAAGAAGGCCATGACTGACACACACACTGTGTGTATACTCTGCTTACCTGAGTATCACTCCTCTGAAGCATGCCAACATTGCAAAAAGCTGTCTAGGCGTACTCTCAAGGAGAGGGAGAGAATTTGTCTCTATGGCCTCTCAGAGAAGCAAAAATCGACTTCCAGAGGAAGATCTCCGGTGAAGCAGAAGAAGAGGTCCAGATCGGCATCGAGAAGTAAGGTCCCGATCTGTTCCCCATCAGCGTCGGGATCGGCGTCGAATAGACCTCCAACGCCGAAGAAACGAGTATCTCCGCCGTCGAGACCTCTGCCGTCGACAGTATCTGTGCACTGCACGTCGACGAAGAACAGGCCGTTGGATCAGCCTTCTTTGTTGACGTTGACTCGGCTGCGCTCAATGTCGAGGAATCTGTCTCCGTCGGCATTGCCTCCACGTTCGACGTCGGAGCACAGGACTCCGTTGGTGTCCTCACATAAACGCTCAGCATCGAGCCACTCCCCTCCATCGACGTCAACCAGGCGACAATCGACGTCTAGGCCCAGTTCCACACCGAAGCGACGTCGGTCAACGTCTAGTAGACGTTCGCCTTCGGCAACGCATCGCTCGACCTCGAGACATCGGTCGCCGGCTGTGTCTGTTCAATCGATGTCAAGGCATCCGCCGTCGAGATCGACATCGAAGGCTAAAACGCAGGTAGTGCTTCATTCTCAGTCGGTTCCTTCTCTCCCAACGTCGAGAGTTCAATCGCCTTTGGTGGCCCAAGAGACACCGACTCCACGTTCGACCCATCATTCTGTCTGATCAAGGTCAAGACACACGGTGTCATCAACCTCGGTCACCGGAGGTTATCTTATCGACATCGAGCAGCTCAACGTCGTCTCCTGAACGTCCCCATCCACAGGAGACGGAGGCCCCTACACAAGAAGAGACAAGGAGGCAAATATCACCCTCTGTGCATCTCTCTCCTAGGTGGATGTTACCACTGCATCACTGGCAGAAGTCCACAACAGGGCAGGTACGGGAACCACAGGACTACTCCAGTCCCCTACACAGGTCACCACTGGCTCGTCTGGTTCAGGCAGTAGATCTCTCGCCTACCACTCACTCGAGAGGTCGAGATCATCCTCGTACAGTGACAACTTCCTCAAGAAGGAGGTCTACATCTCGTGGGCACTGGAGAAGGCACAGATCACCAACACCTTCTTCGACTCAGTCTTCGTAAGGGGACTATTCTCTGACCCTAACAGACAGTCCACCTTCGAGGGTCTAGCCAGTGGATGATGTCAGTACTTTCTAAGATGTATTGGCCGGGGGGGGCGGGCAACAAAATTAAGCATCGATATGCCTACTCCCCAAACTTCATCCTCTGTGATTTTTGAGACTTTACACCACAGATCAGCGGCCAGGCCTTTGTTGCCTCTGGTACCGGGGCTTCTGCAGCCTGTTAAGGACGTGTTCATCACACCAGCAACTATCAATACATCACCAGCAAGGATCTTGAAAAAATACTGGCCTCCAGAAGAGGATCCGCTATTCCTTAGAGCCGATCCATCTCCAGACTGTGATCATCGCGGCGGCTAAAAAGACACACGCAGTAGCTTCCTCCTAATCAGTGCCTCCCGATAAGGAAAGCAGAGCACAGGACTCTTGGGGAAGAAACGTCTGTGGTACTTCGACCTCCATGATGGTTTCCAGCGCTTCAGCCCTATTGGGGTGCTATGATAGGGCTTTGTGGGACTCTCTAGAAAAATTTAAGGACAAACTTCCCAAGGAGGATCGCAGAGATTTCGAGGAGGTGTTGCAAGAAGGAGGTATGGTGGCTAATCAAATCATTAGTGCTGCAGCAGATGGAGCAACCCGATCTGCTCATTCTTATGCACATGGGATCTGTGCCAGATGTTCATCCTGGCTCCGGCTTACTGCACTAAAGCCCGAGGCTCAACAACGGATCCTAAATCTCCCCTTTTCAGGATCCTCCTTATTTGGCACGCATACAGATGACAATTTCAAGAATGAAATCTGAGCTAGACACCTTGGAAGCGGTAGGGCTTGAAAAGAAGAGTTCAGGCGCAGATACAGGCCATACAACTGCCGGCCTTTCCATCAGAGGTTTCAAACCTCTCAGTGGCAGAGACACCAACAGCACCTAGCCAGAACCCATTATCAGGGGCATCGCACCCCCAGAGGGAGAGGAACATCATGTCCATCTGCTACCTCAGCGAAAGCCCCATCAAAACAATGAACAATCTCTTCCCCCATCGCAGTTTCCCACTCCAGGGGGGGGGGGGGGAGAAAGTATAGCCAACCACCTGGAAGAGTGGCGCAGCATCACAAACTATCAATGGGTAATAAGTACGTTGCAGAATGGGTACTCTCTACGTTTCCGTCATCAACCTCCAGAGATCGCTCCAGTAAAGACTGCGTGCTACTAGCTGCAAGTACTGCAGCAGGAAGAATCCACTCTTACGAAAATCAGCCATCGAAGAAGTTCCTATATCTCAACGAGGTCGAGGAGTATACTCAAGGTATTTTCTAGTGAGAAAGAAAGGTCAAAAGTCAGAATTCGACCTATACTGGATTTGCGCGCTCTCAACAAATCCATCTGGAAGGAAAAGTTTTGCATGTTGTCCATCAAATATATTCTCATCTCCAGCAAGGGGACTGGGTGTATTCGATAGACCTGCAAGATGCATATTTTCACGTCCCCGTCAACCGACGTCACCGGAAGTTCCTGCGTTTTCTGGTGGGAGCCAAGCACTATCAGTTCAGAGTTCTGCCCTTCGGGTTGAAGTCTGCTCCCCAAGTGTTTACCAAATGCATAGCAGTAGTAGTAGCAGCTGCTCTAAGGCGACAGGGAATGTTTGTGTACCCTTACCTCGACGACTGGCTTCTGAAGGGTCCATCTCCACAGTGTGTGAGGACCCTCTAGCAACGATGTCTAGCCCTTTGCCAACTGCTGGGCCTTCATGTCAATTTCAAGAAGTCAGTTCAACATCCTACTTAAAGAATCCACTATCTGGGTGCAACAATAGACTCCGCAATAGGAAAAGTGTTTCCTTCAGAGGATAGACTATCATCTATCACTCTGAAGTGCAGGCAGATCCTTCCTACTACCTTTCCTTCAGTCTGACAGGTTGCCTCTCTCCTAGGGTCGATGGCATCCTGCATCTTTCTCGTCCCCAACGCCAGGCTGAGGATGCGTCCTTTACAGCAGGATCTGGAGGACAAATGGGATCAACGATCTGCTCGATGGGACGACAAGATCCATCAGTCGAGAGCAGCCACATAATCTATCCCATGGTGGATGCGACAGGAGAACCTCTTGGTGGGAGTTCCCTTCCATCAGCCTCCTCCGACACAATCGTTAATCACAGATGCCTCCCTCCAGGGGTGGGGAGCGCACATGGGGTCCCTCCAGACTCCAGGTCAGTGGTCGGCCAAAGAACAGTCGTACCATATCAATATGCTGGAGCTAAGGGCTGTGCATCTAGCCCTCAAGGCTTTTCTACCCTCTATTCAGACCAGCTCCATACTAGTCCAGACGGACAATACGACCACCATGTACTATTTAAACAAACCGGGAGGGACTCAATCGCGTTCTCTGTCCCTGGAGGCTCAAGCGCTCTGGCATTGGCTCCTAGCAAGGAAACTGTCGCTCACAGCGATGCATCTACTAGGAGAGCAAAACTCTCAAGCAGATTCCCTCAGTCGTCACTTCGACGATCAACAAGACTGGGTTCTAAACGACTAAGTGGTGGAGCGAATGTTTCGAGAATGGGGTCGTCCAAGCATCGATCTTTTCGCGGATGAGACCAACAAAAAATGCTGCGACTTCACGTCAAGGTTCTACCGCCCAGGGTCGAGAGGGAATGCCCTTTTGATCAACTGGTCAGGGGGCTTTGTTTACGCTTTCCCCCCCTCTTCCTCTCATCCCAAAGGTCAAAACCAAGCTCTCCCACTCGAAGGCGAGAATGAATCTGATCGCTCCAGACTGGCCACAGCAGTAGTGGTACCCAGACCTTCTACACCGATCAGAATGTCCACACAAGAGCCTGCCGTGCAGTCCGGACCTGCTATCCAAGATGAACGGGAGCATTCATCATCCCAACCTTCCCTCGCTGAACTTGGCAGCATGGCTCCTGAAGTCCTCCACTATGGACACTTAGGACTTCCTCAGGACTGCATGGGCATTTTGTAAGAAGCGAGAAGGCCTTCTACAAGACACTCTTATGCATTTAAATGGAAGCGTTTCTATTTGTGGTGTGTACAGAATGGCTTCCAGCCTACCAAGGGACAAGAGGAGGTAATTTTGCCTTATCTCCTCCATTTAGCCAGGTCAGGCCTAAAATTCTCTTCCTTAAAGGTACACCTGGCGGCCATTACGGCATACAGGCGGTCTCCTTCTCAACCTTCTTTCATTCAATTGCAAGTGGTGAAGGATTTCTTGTAGGGGTTAAAGAAGGTTACCCTCCTATCCGAGCTTCTTCGCCTCCCTGGGAACTAAATCTGGTTCTGTCCAAACTCCTGGCTTCCCCTTTTGAACCTATCCACAAGGCATCCATCCAGCACCTTACATGGAAGGCCTCTTTTTTGGTAGCAATCACTTCTGGCCGCAGAGTGAGCGAGATACAAGCGCTCTGTTCTAGGGAACCGTACACGTTTTTTCACCACAGCAGAGTCATTCTGAGGACCCACCCCTCTTTCCTACCGAAGGTGGTGTCGGACTTCCATGTTAATCAATCCATCTCGCTGCCTACCTTTTTTCCTGAACCCTATACACCAGCTGGGAGGTCGCTTCACTCTCTAGACCTGAAAAGGGTTTTGAAATTTTACTTTGACAAGTCTAAAGCTATTAGGAAATTCGATCAACTGTTCATAAATTATGGTTCCATCAGAACAGGTTTACCAGCCTCTAAGCGTTCCATCTCCAGATGGATAGTGTCATGTGTCAAGCTGTCTTATCAGTTGGCACAGAAAACGCTGGGTTATTCTACCAAGGCTCATTCCACTAGAGGGAAGGCAGCTACAGTAGTGTCTCTGAACAATGTACCGATTGCTGAGATCTACAAGGCAGCCACTTGGAAATCGATACATACATTTATGAGGCACCATTGTCTCAGCTCGGATACCAGAGCAGACACTCAAGTAGGCCAGGCTTCCTTGAGAAATTTGTTTCAATGCTAACTGTGCTATGATAGCTTTGGTTGGTTCACCTCTCATTTGTCTGCAGGCAGAGGATGGGCTTGCTACTCTATTCAGTGCTTATGACTATTGATGAGGTCCCCTGGAAGAGAAGGATAAGTTACTTACCTGTAATCCTAGTTCTCTTCCAGGTGTATCCTCATCAAAGTCATAAGCAACCCACCCGCCTCCCAAGGCAAATGAGATCTTCTTTAAACCATATCTTTGTGCCCTGACTCTCAATCTCCGCAAAGAACAACTCACCTGTCACACCTGAGGCATGATGGGAAGTTGGGGGTCATGGCTGCCTTAAAGGCACAGTGCCAGTTTTTATGTTTACAATTACTTTCATTTTCTATGCTGGTGGTGTTCAATGCTAATAATGACTGCTGCTTTGCAGATGGAGTTTTTGGATTCTACTCATTAAAGAGAGTTCAAGTGATACTTTTCCTCCTGTTGTCTATATTTTTATACTAGATGGTTGCTAAAACAGTGTTTGTCAGTGCATTGATTAGCCTTTTTTGTCTTATTGGAGGCTGCATTGATGTGTGAAAAAATGATGTGTATATATGTGTGTGTGTGTGTGTATGTGTATATGTATATATATATATGTGATCAAGGCAGTGAATGCCGAAACGCGTCGCAGCGTAATGGAGGAATAAACCTCGCATTTTCAAAATCTCCGTGTCTGTGTCCGATTTTGTGTGGAGAATCGGATGTGGTATGTGTGTGTGTGTGTGTGTGTGTGTGTGTGTGTGTGTGTGTGTGTGTGTGTGTGTGTGTGTATATATATATATATATATATATATATATTCATATATAATGTTTTATAGTTTTCCGGGGTCCCCGCGCATGGGCGGTAATATTCAGTGCTTATGACTTTGAGGATACCCCTGGAAGAGAACTAGGATTACAGGTAACTAACTTATCCTTAGCTCACTTGAGGAAAAGCACCGGGCTGTCCGGATAAGTATACAATGACAGGGCATTACAGCTTCCCAAAGCTATGCTGAGGTGGTTTTTCCCAACACTTTTTTTTTCCAGCTTGAAGCACAGGGGATAAAGTGATTTCTCCAGCTTCTCACTTGTTTTAGGTGCCAAAGACCTAATTAAAACTCAGATTTTCACCGCCCAGGGTCATCATTCTATGCTTTTGATCTAAATCTGGTCTCCAATTTTAAAAAGCCCACTTACTTTAGCACTTCCATGACACTTTTAGCTCATTTAAAAGCTGAAATAGTGCTCTTTACTCTAGGTTTATAATTCACATGCAAGAATACACCATCTAAAATCATGGAATGATGAATTTTGGATTCTGAAAAATTTTACTTGTTTACACCTCATCATAATCTCAGGCTGGCACACTTTTAAAGAAATCGGTGTGTTTTCCTTCAGTAAACATGTGAATCTCTGTTGCTTAAACCTTGATTGTAGGTCAAAGTCCTTATTTGGCTTATTGGGTGTATTATGAATGGCACAGAAGTTGTATGTTTGCTTCATTCTTCTTTTTCTTTTTGTTGAATTCGTCACGTTTCATTAGTCTTGCAGATTCGGACCCTTGTAGCCTACAATTTAAATCTGCAGTTCTGTTAGTTAATAGCCTTACAATAATAATTAGGAATAAAACCTATTCACAAAGTTCCCTTTTTTCGTACCATTGGTTTGTGCCTATGTGGGCCGGTGGGAATAGTATGCACACCCTAAAACTGTAGCCCTTTTGACTTTTTTAATATCTAATACTGTGGCCTAAGCATTTGATTAGCTGCTGTAAACGATTGTTCGTGATGTTCAATATTCACAGATGAAGAGAAATAAACCGATTTGTTCCACTTTCCAATAATCAAACACAGTATGTAAATCAATCTCCCTAAATATGTTTCACAGAACCTCTGTTTAACTGGGATGGTTTAATTAGGTTTTCATTACATTATGTTTTTCTTAATCAACTGACATGGGCATTTCATTGCAAACTATTTATTTGAAAACAATGTAATTGAAAGTAGGGTTGAGTGCTAATCGTAAATTCGGGTGAAATGTCTTTTTTGGCTTTGTTTTTCAATTTAATGATTTTGAAATTGAATGTTTTCTTTGAAATGTTGTTTTGTGGAAAAATGATATTCAATTTAATGACCTGTTATCCCATAAGATTAATGGTCCAAGCTAAAATAATTGTTTTTCGGGCATACTTCTGCCTTAAACAGTATCCTTTTTCAAATAGTGCACCACTTTTCCCTTAACATCTTTTCTTCAAGTATGAAATGTACAGAAGCCGAAGAGGAAGAACCAGCAAAGGGTACAGAGAACCAGCTTCAGCTCAGTTGTTTTATAAATCAAGAAGTTAAATACCTTTTCACAGGGCTGAAATTGGTGAGCAGCGTGACCTCATTTGTACCGAAGATGATGACTTATGATGATATAGACATTGATGTTTTGATGGCTTGGTGTGAAATCCTGTTGTGAGTAATGGGGCTGAATTTTATTTTTCACTTTATCTACATGGGTTGCTATGGGGCCAACCAGGTAACAAAAGCATTGGAATGCTGTGCAGAAAAAAACATTCACCGATTAGAAAAATAAGTAACATTGTTGCTGCATAAATTGAGAAAGGTGTAAATGCACAGCAGCGCAAAACCTATACATTCAGGCCTGCTGTACATACAAATATATTGAGAATTAATGGGAATGTTGTCAATCATATAATGAATTATTTGACATACAGTAGTAGGTAACCAGTCGTATGAGGAGGATAAAAAAATGTATCTATTAAAATATAATAGAACTTCATACTTGATGGAGCAGTTGTGGAGAAAAGTAAACCATATGAAACAATAAGTAGACCAACGCAACCAACCTATTCTTGTTTAAATTATTCAGCTCATTTATTTTCATATAGTTAAATTGGAGGTAATATATATATATTTTTTTTACTTTTCTTTATTGATTTTAATAACATAATACAGTTAAGTAAAGTATCAGGCAATAATTACAGGACAATTAGACAATCAAAGTGGCTCCGCATGTTAACAAAAGTACATGTTTTATAAAGAGACCCAAAGTAAAAGGAAAAGATAAGCAGAGAAAGACACTGTTTGCATCCGTTACCAAAAAACACCCTACATCATGTTAAAAAGACATTCATGACCAGCCAGAGGCAGTGAGCAGTAGGCAACCGTATATGGTCAGGTTATGACACTAAAGAGGAGTACTGACAACATCACCCTCCGGTTCGCCTGTTTCGTTACCTATCAAGTACTGTTGAAATGGGCCCCAGTAAGATTGTGGTCTGGATTGGGTGGGAAGAAGTTTGCCATATGAGTCCGACTGCGTATTGCACTAGATCATGTCTCTTGTCCATTCCTCAGTGGAGGAATCAGACCTCTACCCCACCGCATAGCAATCAGTCTCTTCGCCAAAAGCAGCGCCATCGCCACCAATCGTCTGGAATTTTTGTCGATAGGTTTGGTATAGCCTAGGAGAGCTAAGTGTACGGGTCATGGGATAGTGTGAGGCTAGTGATATCGTTTATTTTCTGGAATATTTTCCTCCAATATGCTAGGGCAGAACCAGGCTAGATGCATAAAATCTGCCATCGGTTCCGGGCACCGAGAACAGGTAGCTGTCTCACGCAAACAATATCTATGCAGACGTTCCGGGGTGTAATATGTTCTATTAATGTATTTGAAGTGTATTAGGCGATGCCTACCATTCATCGATATCGTTTTCGTCATCTCACAACAATACTGCCATTCTTTGTCCTCAATTACCCGGGCCAGGTCCCTCTGCCAGTCATGCCTAGGTTTGGAGAACTGTGCCGATCTATTTGCTTGTGTAGTGTTATATATTCTCGAAACTAATTTTGGGGGTGGAGGAGTCTTGACGTAAGAGAGGGTGTGAACTTACGGGGGGCTCCTGCAAGGAGTTCCCCAAAAGTGTTTTTAGGGAGTGCCGAAGTCTAAAATACTGAAAACGCACCAGCAGTGTAGGGTTGAAGCCATCCGCCGTAAGCTGTTCCCAACTGCGGAATTCCCCCCCACCCCCCCACCGAAGAGGTCGCCTATAACAGTGACGCTGACTCTGCTCATGGCCTGGGATACCCCACTATTGATACCGGAAGGAAGCCAAGTGCGCCAGAAGCCGCGGTTGCAGCATGGTGTAAAAAGGGGCGTGGCCTCGGACCACCTCTTTGCAACGCAGCTCTGTGGCGCTTACTGGAGGTACCTCGTGGGCTAGTTGGCCCCCATGGACCCTTAGGATTCAAGGGGATTTAATCCCCTAACTTACAATGCGCCAGGGGGCGCGTTTGCACAGTGGTGCAGGGAGGGGGCGGGCATGATATAACATGTTAGCAATCCTGCTGTGTGGGACTTAATGGAGGTAATAGGAAGGGTAGTTGGCCGGCCCCTAAGGTTGACGTTGGGGGCTAACTACCCCTCCTGTTACCTCCAGTAAATCTCAGACAGTGGGATTGCTAAGAGGTGTTCGGAGGCCACGCTCACCTTTCTCCACCACTCTGCAAACGTGACTGCTATGTTATAGTTAGTAATTAGCTTTTAAAAAACCTTTGAAGTTCACTGAAAAAACCATAGGTTTCAAGGACGTTATAGTTAGAAATTAGCATTTAAAAATCCTTAGAAATTCACTGAAAAAACCACAGGTATCGGGGGACGTTATAGTTAGTTGGACATTTCACTCGTACAAAACCAGAGAAATTCGGCCGTTATAGTTAGTAGAGATAACTATAGCTCGCGCCCCCGCAATGCACTGCTGATGACGTCACATATTACATCACTCATGACATGGTCAATGACATCACTCATGACATCCATGTGATAATCTGATGCACCTCCTCACACACTAATAAAACCTTTTATACACCCACTCTAAAATACAGAATACCAATATCGAAACCATA